>JANUYF010000004.1:112353984-113841484 GCA_026167975.1 Phrynosoma blainvillii | reverse complement strand
TAAGTCACACTCTCTCAGCCTCAGAAGATGGCAATGGCAAAAAACCTTCTGAAGAAACATGCCAAGAAAACCCCATGATAGGGTCGCCATAAGTCAGAAGCGACTTGAAGGCACACAACAACAACAACAACAATTGGCTCTCCATATCCACAGATTCTTTATCCACTGGTTCAAACATCCACAGCTTGAAAATATTCAAAAACTATATAAAATTCCAAAAGACAAACTTTGATTTTAACATTTTATATTAGAGACACTAGTTTACTATGCTGTTGTATTCAATGGGAGTTGAGCATCCACGAATTGTGGCATCCATGGTGGGTCCCGAAACCAAATCCCATCAGATGCCAAGGGCTCACTGTATATACAAAAGCAGACTCTAATGATAATAAATGGGTTTATAATGGAGGGGGGCACCTACACACAATTATATACATGCACACCCTGTATACAGACATTGGTATAGTTTCCATTATTTAAAATAAATTTTCAGCGGTGCCTGTTGAGCACATAAAGTGCAACTTGTCTAATAAGGGTGCATCTACACTGTAGAAATAATGCAGTTTGACACCACTTTTAAGTGCTGTCGTGCCATCCTATGGAATCCTGGGATCTGTAGCCATACAAGATCTTTAGCCTTCTCTGCCAAAGCATGCTGGTGCCTCACCAAAACTACAAATTCCAGGATCCTGTAAGAAGGAGCCATGGTAGCTAAAGTGGTGTCAAACTGCATTATTTCTGCCACGTAGATGCACCCTTAAATGTTCACCCAGGGGACGCTGACTTTGGGCCTTTGCAGACTGCCAGAAATAGTGCAAATTGAGTCCACTTTTAGGGTTAGGGTTAGTGCTAGGGAATCATGGGAATTGTTGTTTTTCTGAGACATTGAGCCTTCTCTGTCAGAGAGCTCTGGTGCCACAATAAAATACAGTTCCCATGATTCCCTAAGCCTAACCCTAACCCTAAAAGTGGACTCAATTTGCACTATTTCTGGCAGTCTGCAAAGGCCCTTTATTTATGTAGGAGATTCCTGACAAAGAAATAACAGTGGAAATAAAATGTAACCAGTCTGAGCGCAGTTGACTCCAGTACACTATTATTTTGCATGATGGACTCCCCATAGATAATTCTTCTTGATTTTCAAGACATAGCCATGATAGTCTGGAAAACCAGTACGCAGAGGGATCTAGTAGCACCTTTGAGACTTTCTGAAAGAAAGAAGCTTTCATAGACTTGATCCTACTTCATGCCTCCTCTTCTTGATTTTGATGCAATTCGCCTGCAAAAAGGCATGCTAAGGAATCACCTTTCTTTCCAGTCACCCCAAGGATTAGGATAGTGGGTTTAAGGTGTGCGTTATATTTCTGGGATGCTCTCCAGTCTGAAACACACTGCAGAAATAATCCAGTTTGAGACCGCTTTAAATGCCCTGGCTCAATGCTAGGGAATTCTGGGAACTGCAGTTTTGTGAGACATTGAGCCTTCTCTGTCAGAGAGTTCTGGTGCCACAATAAACTACATTTCTCAGGATTCCCTAGCTCTGAGCCAGGGGAATTAAAGTGGTCTCAAACTGGATTATTTCTGCAGTGTGTTTTGGACCTATGTTACTTTTGTCCCTTTACTTCATACATTTCACTTTCATTTTCATTGAGATCATCTAAATGTATTTACACGTATTTAGTATTTATTGTAAATTTATTGAGTGTTTTAAAATACCGAATACATATAAATACATTTAGATCAGTGGTACTCAAACTTTTTACCCTCGGGACCCCCTTTTACATCTACCATACATGCGGATGTCGCAGCCTCTCCGTATACTCGATGTAGTATGTGAATATATATTTTTTAAATTTATATGGGTATTTTCATTTGCACTTTCATGTATATTCATATTTTAACATTTTGTAAAGAAATAACATTGTTCAAATTGGAAGAGTTTTATTTATGCAAATTTGATATTTAAGTCAAGGCATGTGTATGCATTGTATTTTATGTGTATTTATGCAAATTTGATATTTAAGTCAATGCATGCCTTCAGGTCTCATGGCTCCTTTTGGGGATCTGGCCTCACCATTTGAGAATCACTGATTTAGATGATATCAATGAAATGAAAGTGAAACGTACAAAATAAATCCACATCTACTCCAGGAAGTGGAAAGCTTCCCTTTGAAAGGTGACCTTGGCTACACTAAGTGTCCTAATTAAGTATTTATTTATACTGCCATAAATCTAAAGATTTCAGAGTGGCATAGAATACGATCAGTTTTAAGTTAAGGGTGTTATGAGACTTCTGATACTTGCCCTGTTTTGTTTTGTTTTTTATATCCAGTCTTTAATGAGCTTTTAATAGTTTCTATTCTATAAATTGTTTAATTACCATGTATACTCGATTATAAGTCAACCTCATGTATAATTCGAGGGCAGGTTTTGGGGCCAAGATTATGGCTTTTGTTATGATCCATGGATAAGTTGGAGGTAAAACTTAGAGGCATGTAATAAAGGATGTAAAGGGTGATGCAAAGGAAAATAATGCCAAATTCTGGCAGGTATAACTGTTTGTGCTCATCTTAAAGGCTGGATAGATGAGAGAGTAGAGGGGATCCTTGCTTCTTTTTGGGGTTCTCAGGATGGATTAAGCACCCACCTTTTAACCCTCTATTCAGAGAAAGTCATATATATATATATATATATATATATGGTGTGTGTGTGTATGAGTAAAGTACAGTACTTTCATTGACCTGTGGATAAACTGACCCAGGTTTTTTGGGTCAATTTTTGATTAAAATTTCTAGACTTAAACGTGGGTATATACAGTATTTTTAAAAATGATTTATATGTATGTTTTAGTGGCGTTCAGTATTTTTGAAAATGATTTATATGTATGTATTAGTGGTGTTCTTTGTATGCTTTTAATCTGTTCCAGTTTTAATATTCGGTGAGCTTTATTGCCCGTGTTGAGAAGCAAGCAGGATATAAACAAATAAAATAAATAAATATGAGACACTCTACTATGAGTAGTAGCAGGGCAGCTCTTCAGAGAGAAAAAGAGGGAGAGAAACCTCACGGTCAATTTTTTTTTTTAAAAAATCTTAGGATCCTCCTCTTTATCTAAAATAAGTATCATATCCCTACTCCAATGAGTTCTGAAGATAGGAAGGAAAACAAACTGTCCTCCATTAACTGTGTTAAAATGTTTATCTGAGCTCTGTGAAGAAAGATGGTCAAGAGATGTAATTTGCAATAGAATTAAATGCATGTGAAGGAAGCTCTGCTCTCTGTTTTTCCCCCTTTATTTTCTGTTTTCTGATCCCTGTTGGAACTGATCCCTTAGTTCAACCGATGGCGAGGGTGGTTTCCATTGCAGTCCATCTTTGCAACTGCTCTTCCAAGTGGAAAGGTCTCCAGTGATGTGGCTTTCACCACTTCCCTTGGGAAGCTACCCTGTCAATTAAACTCTATGTTTAAACATTTTTTAAAAAATTCATAAACAGTAGTTGTTATTGTAATTGTTCACACACACACACACACCATGTTTGGTTTCTTTCTCTTCCTTTGCCCTCCCTTTTTTTTTACTATTTGGCTCCTCCTCAGTCTCCCTTTTTAAAATATATTTTATATTCATTTTCAATATTTTACCCATATTTTGCAAAATGTCAGCAAAGACAATCCAAAGGACGTTAATTCAATTGCCCTATAGACACTATAATGTCTTTCAAACAATGATGCCCAGCTTTCAAGTGCATAGCCACCTAGTTGATAGATGGAGATGGAAACAGAGATAGAAAAATAGTATTTTTCTGGTCTCTAGTTGCGACAGTGAATCAGGAAGCATCCATCCACGATGACAATTGTCTCTATCCTGAATCCAGTAGGTAACCATTGTCTGCTATGTTGTTCAGTCTCCTAACTGGACCAGGGGGTTACTGTGACAAGTAAAGTAACGCCATGTAAGGGAACCAATCTGAAAACTTTTCAAAAAAACATTATGAATAAATGTGTTGTGTGTCTTGAAGTCATTTCCAACTTATGGCAACCCTATGGCAACCCTATTATGGGTTTTCTTGGCATGATTTGTTTTGAGCAGGTTTGTCATTGCCTTCCTCAGAGGTTGCTGTGTTGGCCATTTAGCAAATTCATGCAAAAATCCCCCAAAGAGCAAACTGCCAGAAATAGTGCAAATTGAGTCCACTTTTAGGGTTAGGGTTAGTGCTAGGGAGTCATGGGATTTTTTTTTCTGAGACATTGAGCCTTCTCTGGTGCCACAATAAAATACAGTCCCCATGATTCCCTAACCCTAACCCTTAAAGTGGACTCAGTTTGCACTATTTCTGGCAGTCTGCAGATACCTTTATTGGCCAATTGAAATGCTCAGTATACTGTTTGCAAGCTTTCGAACCTCCACTGGCTTCTTCATCAGGCAAGATGTCACAAACCAAACAGGAGGAAAACAATTGGAGATGTTAGTCAGATGCCCACATTTTGATGTTTCTGTCCTTAGTTAAGGCTGGCCCCTCCTTCTTCTGGCCATGTGGCAATTGGGAGATTTGTAAAGACCAGATTAGAATAACAACGACAACAACAACTTTATTTTTGTATCCCACCTTTCTGCCATGACAATCAAGGCAGCTTACATGGAGTAAAATTAGATTTAGATAAAAGATAGCCTACATTAAAACAATAATGATAATAGTAAAAATAATTAACCTCCCTTTAAAAGAACTAAATATAAAACTAAAATAACAACATAATATTAAACTAACAGTTTTTCTGGAACAACAGTGGATGCATAAAGTGGAGAGAGCAGGGAAGGCCTGCTGGAAGAGATTTGTCTTGACAGCTTTTTAAAATACAAATCCAGAATCTAATTCCATAGGATCTCACAAAGTGTTTTGGCTTGAAATAATCACATTCCTATCTTAGCTTGTACTAGCCCCAAGTAGCGTACATTACTTATTCCCATTCCCCATCTTTGTCAGTGTTACCCAAAAATTGGCAGAGCTGCACAAAGACATACACACTTTTCCCACTGCTCCAAATATACAGTAGGATCCTGTGCATTCTAAATATATAGGTTCAAAACACACTACAGATATAATCCAGTTTGAGATTACTTTAACTGCCCTGGCTCAATGCTAGGGATTTCTGGGAAATGTAGTTTTGTGAGATGTTCAGCCTTCTCTATCAGAGAGCTCTGGTGCCATAATAAACTACAATTCCCAGGATTCCCTAGCACTGAAGCCAGGGCAGTTAAAGCTGTGTCACACTGGTTCATTTCTGCAGTGTGTTTTGGACACTAGAGCTAGAATTGTGTTATCCATCCTTTGTCTTTGTGTAATGGAATATAGTGCAAAACAGTGTAAGATGGGGGAGGTTTCTTCTAGATGTTTTGGACTGCAGTCAGCCCCAGTCATAAGATGCCCCATGGTCAAGGACTATGGGAGCAATTTCCCAAAACATCTACAGGCAACCAAGTTGCCTACCTTGGTTTAATGCATGGCTATCTGTGAATTTCTCATTTTGCTGTGGAAGGGTATAGTACAGAAGCTCACAGGTCGCTTTCTGGTTTCTAAGAGTAAGAGAATAGGACTTGTTTGTGTGAAGTATATATGTGTATTAAACTATTTGTAGTGCTATCTACCTAATAATTTGCATGTAATAATACAGTGTACAGTCTCTCAAAATCCTTTTCCGACACTTAAACCACTACACCACACTGGCCCAACTATAAGTATATATAATGTCAAGCGGGGAGCAGATAGTAAAGACATAAATGTTATGCAACCATTCATTTTATCGTTATATGGAGGTGTGATCACCATTCATTCCTATACCTGGAAATAAAGGAGTGCAGCATGCAGTCTACCCATCACCAGTAAGACCACCAACAGGGAAAGCAGATGTATTTCAGAAGACACATTGTGCATGAAGGAGGAAGGATGGCATGAAACGCACTGTCTTTTCCAACCCACACCATTGGTTATGACTGGGAGGGTCATACTGCATTAATTGTTAAAAATATTGTTACAAATCATACTTTATCTTATAGGCAAGGTACAGAGAGAGGCTACCTGTGATGATTTCGACCATCTTGATCTTCCTGGATTGTGCAGCAGCTTTTGATACCATTGATCATGGTACCTTAGTGGACCAACTCTGTGGGATGGGAGTAGGAGGCACTGTTCTACAACAGTTCCTCTCCTGCTTGGAGGGCCAGTTCCAGAGAGTACCATTGGGGATTTCTGCTCAGCCCCATGGCAGTTAAGCTGTGAGGTACCACAGCTTATCCCCAGTGCTGTTCATTATCTACATGAAGCCCCTGTGAGAGGTCATTAGAATCATAGAGTTCAAAGAGACCCCAAGGGCCATCCAGTCCACCCCCTGCCATGCAGAAATTCTCAATCAAAGCATCCCAGATGGCCATTCAGCCTCTGTTTAAAGACCTCCAAGTAAGGAGACTTTACCACTCTCCAAGGGAGTGTGTTCCACTGTCGAACAGCTCTCACTGTCAGGAAGTTCCTCCTAATGTTGAGGTGGAATCTCTTCCTGTAGATTGCATCCGTTATTCCTGGTCCTTTAACTGAAGGTTTGGAGTGAAGTACCATCAGTATGCCGATGACACTCAGCTCTATTTTCCCTTGTCATTGGAGTCAATTGGGGTGTGTAGGTGCTGGACCAGTACCTGGATGTTGTAATGGGCCAAATGAAGGTCCATAAACTGAAGCCGAATCCCAATAAGACATAGGCTCTGTAGATTGGCAGTTCTTGGGTCTGAGAGTTGGGTAAACAACAGACGGCAAGCCCATCCAGAGCAGCCTGTCCTGGGCAGGGTTAAACTTCCCCTGAAAGGAACAGGTACGAAACTTGGGAGTGCTCCTAGATCCATCTCTGTTACTGGAAGTGTCCCAATCGTGAGGTCAATCAATGCATGGATCTTCTCAGTGGTAGCACCCCAGTTGCAATGCCATCCCTCTTGAGGTCTGACTGGTGCCAACATTCATATCATTTAGGCACCAGGATAATACCTGGCTGCTCACCAAAGCCCTTGGACCTCATTAATTCAACCCAAAGAATGTCTTGTACCGTATATAATTTTTAAAACTTTTATATTTTAAAAATCTATTTTAACACATATCGTTTAATATGTTTTTAGCTTATTTAAATTATCTTATTATTTATTAACCTCTTTACCCTGTTTTAATATTACAGTCACCTCTCTGTTCTCATGGACTTCCAAGTCCGCGGTTTTACATATTCATGGAGGGGCGACCTCTGTTTAAACTTTAAATCAATGGGGTATGCCTCATTCAAGCCTATGGGGCTTGAATACTGGCTAATCTCTGTTTTTGTAGAGGGGCGACCAGAACGGATCCCCCCCCCCCCGCCAACAGAGAGCCAAATGTATTTGTTAGCTGCCCTGAGATTTCTTGTTAGAGGGGGCGGGTAGAAATATTTAAATAAGTAAATAAATTTTAATATTTAGGCTAATTGATATGAGAGCAATGGTGGCTGGCTGTTCCTATGTCACTGGGGTAGTGAATATGTTATAACATCTAGCCTCTTCTTTAGTGAAAGAAGTGATCCAAGCTGCTGAATATCTCTGACTGGACCTGCATTAAATGCACTGGACTTTGTCAGTGCAGAGTCCAAATGATTAAAGTTGAGATTAAGTGGCAGAAGACTGGGCAAGCCAAGTCACTTATCAGGAAATAAGAAATGCTGCATTGGGAAGGGATAAACAGTGTGTGCCAAGAACAGCCCAATGTTAAGAGCCAGGTAGTCAATTCATGTCAAAAGGCACAAGAGTTTCAACAACAAAGTGACTGGTTCATATGGGAGTCAGAGATCAGGAACAGGCAAAGTGGCACAACGAACTTAGAAGCCAAAAATGGTGTTGTTTACAACATGTCTGAGTGACAGCCCTATGAAGGTACCTAGCGTCTGTCCTTAGCAGTGCTTCTCTTGAGTATCCCTTGACTGTAGCCCCACACTGTGCCTGAGGAAAAGGATTTTGGCTTACCATTTTTGCCTGCACCTCTCTGAGGGGTTTGGGAGCTGTTCTTCATCCTGTTCTGACCCTGAGGTGTCTTGTCCAAACAAAAAGAGACTGAGCTGGTCTAACTGGGTGGCTGCTAGTTCTCTTTATTTTCATACTGGCAGAAAGAGTATTCTTCATTTGATGAGGAGTCCTTCAGGGCAAGCATGGCACCACCAGCCTCCACCGTAGAAGGCATCATCAATGCCTTGAACTCGGCTTGGTAGAAACAAGGCAGACAACCTATTTCCTTCAGAACTGATATGGGAAACCATCCAGAATTTCAGCAGCCAATTTCTATTACAACATCTGAATCTATTCCAGTGGGACCCCCTTCCCCTTTTAATGCATTATTGTAGTCCAAAATGGAAACTCTAGGCTTACTAAGGCATTCTGTTTGCTTTCATTTATAAGGGAGGCAGCATGCAAAAGCAAGCCTAGCTTTGTCTATAAAATTAAAAATGAAATAGCAGAAACTAAAGGAGAAAGGGAAGGAAGGGAGATCTCTAGATTGCGCAAGACCGTTTTATTCAAAATACTTTTTTATTTTATGCACCTGGAGGTCTCCTTCCTTCTTTCATTCCTTCCTGGTCTTGACTATGCCAGTGGCATAGGCGAATAGGAAGAGAATATTTCACAAACCTCACCTCTCCATAGTCAATAGTCCTTGGTAAACAATAGAACAAAGGAAGAGCGTGCTTTATTTCTCCTTTTGTATTAGGATTTGGGAAATGGTTGCAATGAAGTGGGGTGGGGATGAGGACTGGAACCTTCCATCTTTCTACCCTTCTTGATGATCAAACATAAGAGGCATGGAAGCAGTTAAGAATAAAACTATACTTCTACAGCTGCTTGCCAGGTTTATTTACATACCAAACAGGCTTGCTGTAAATTTTGGAGTTTTTGGTGAAATATATTTGGCGAAAGTGGATGGTCAGTGTACCCCTTCCCCAAATGTATCAGCTTTAACAACTACAATTACATATCCTGTGTCAATTTTATAAGTCACTGCTTCCTCTGAATCTTGCTGAATCTTGGCGCATTTTAACCACATCCTGGCAAAAAGTTCCTCATTCTAATTTTGTGCATAACGTGGAGAACAATATCGCCTTCCATTCCAGGCATTAAAAGCGTACATGGAGGGAAAAAGTGTCCCAAGTGTTTTAAAAAAAGCCACGTATTTGTTTTTAAAAAAAAAAAAACAGAAGTTAACTACTTAATAATGCAATGTCAAGCAAGAAAGTCACTGAGCCAGTGTGGTATAGTGGTTTGAATGTTGAACTAGGAGACCAGGGTTCAAATCCCCACTCAGCTAGAGAAACCCACCGGGTGACCATGGGCAAATCACACACTCTCAGGCTTAAGGCAAGGCTTGTGGCACAGTGGTTAAATGCTTGTCCTGCAGCCACTCACTCACAAACCACAAGGTTGTGGGTGCAATACCAGCCAGGGGCTCAGAGTCGACTCAGCCTTGCATCCTTCTGAAGTCACTAAAATGAGTACCCAGCTTGATGGGGGCAATTAGCTTATAGTTGTAAACTGCTTAGAGACTGCTTAGAGTGGTATGAAGTGGTATATAAATAAGCTGTTATTGCTATTGCTAAATCCACTCAGAAAAAGTATTACAACTGATGGCTGCAAACATCTTAGGGCCTTTGCAGACTGCCAGAAATAGTGCAAATTGAGTCCACTTTAAGGGTTAGGGTTAGGGAATCATGGGAACTGTATTTTATTGTGGCACCAGAGCTCTCTGACAGAGAAGGCTCAATGTCTCAGAAAAAACAAACCAATTCCCATGACTCCCTAGCACTAACCCACCCTTAAAATGGACTCAGTTTGCACTATTTCTGGCAGTCTGCAAAAGCTCTTAGACTGTAAAATAAAATTAATTGTAATAAAAATGTAAGAGAACCAGTGTGGCATAGTAGTTTGAGTATTTAACTATGGGCCTTTGCAGACTGCCAGAAATAGTGCACATTAAATTGAGGCACTGCCCTGGCTCAGTGCTAGGGAATCATGGGAACTGTAGTTTATTGTGGCACCAGAGCTCTCTGACAGAGAAGGCTCAATGTCCCAGAAAAAAATACAATTCCCATGACTCCCTAGCACTGAGCCAGGGCAGTGCCTCAATTTAATGTGCACTATTTCTGGCAGTCTGCAAAGGCCCTATGTCTCTGGAGACCACAGTTCGATTCTCAGCTCAGTAATGGAAACCCATTGGGTGACCTTGGGCAAGTCACATGCTCTCAGCCTCAGGGGAAGGCAAGGGCAAACCTCCTCTGAACAAGTCTTGCCAAGAAAACCTGTGATAGGGTCACCATAAGTCAGAAATGATTTGAAAACATAACAAATGATCAATTAATGTTCTAAGAGTTAAACTACACACTACACTACATCAAGAGTAGGCAAGCCCATGGGACCCTTTTTGGTGCATAACCCCCCTTGAGCCACCACACACCCCTGTTCAAATGGTACCAGTCACACAAAATCAGTGCTACTCCTATGAGAATGGCAATGGCATCAGAACAGCACACACCCCTTCAAACAAAGAAAATAAACTTAAAACAGCCAAAAAGAGAAACAAGTGGGGCTTCTCTGTTTTCAGTGGCCTATAAGCCAATTTTCAGTCATGGGAGTGCGTGTTTAAAAACCCTCCACAGTTGCCCAGTCTATGAATTATACAAATGCAACTCCCCACTTGCTTTTTATTTACTTGTATGGGGATCCGGTGGCTCAAGTGGTTAAGATGATGACTCTGTTGGTTAAGATCGGCAGGTTGGCAGTTCAAGGCCTGGGTACTGCATGATGGGGTGAGCTCCAGTCACTAGTCCCAGCTTCTGCCAACCTAGCAGTTCAAAGTCATGCAAATGCAAATAGATATATAGGTACCACTTCGGTGGGAAGGTAAACAGCATTCTGTGCAATCATTCTGGCCACATGATCACAGAGTAGTCTCTGGCAATGCTGGTTCTTTGGTTTAGTAACAGAGACGAGCACCGGCCCCTACAGTCAGACATGACTTGATAACCTAGTCCACAGGAATACCTTTACCTTAAATGTATGGGACCATGACCCATACTAGGACCTCCATGCATGGAGAGTAAGGTCTAATCCTTCCCTGCACATCTTCTATCCTCCCCAAATCCACCAGCACAGCAGTTTTAAAAAGGGAGAGCTGTCGTTGATAATGGTGTTATACAATTTATGACATAACCTGCTTGCTCCTGAATACAGAGTCTAGTATCTCTGGGACTTTAGAAGTCACTGTGGTGAAAAGGTCTCCAAATTACAGTCATCATACTTAATTTTAGTCAAAATTAAGGCATTCTGTGCATTAAGACATATAATTGGAAGTAGCCCTGTTTTCAATGAGTCTTGCTAAGAGTTTGGAAAAGTTACTTTTGGGGCTACACTTTCCAGAATCTCCCAGGTGCCATTGCTACTATCTGTGTAGGTTGGGAAATTCTGGAAATTGCAGTCTCCAGAAAGTAAATTTCAAGTTCTGGGCTTACTTCCCAATCAAAGAATTTACATTGTTCCTGCAAATCCCATTAATTTCAAATGGAAATAAATATTTTTTCCACAAATCTTAACAAGTATACTCTTCACTCCAGTAGCATCACTAGGGGGTGCAGGGAGTGCGGACTACACCAGGTGACATCCTAAGCGGGGTGACACCACTGCTCCTCAAACACCTACCTTTTAGCAGAAATGGGCTGTGACATTCATCTGCTTCCTTTTAAAATGCTTTAAGAGATGGTGGGAATGGGGTAAAGGTCAGTGGGAGGAGAAAAGAGAGGCACAAAAAGAAGCGGCAAAATTTTTGCATCAGAAAAAAGCCAGCTTTTCCACTGCACCCATGGCTTTGTAGCACTCCTGCTGTGTGCAGCATATAAATGCCATACGCCAGAGCTCCACAAAGCTGCCCGCGGTGTGATCAGGTGGGGGGCTTGGGGGTGGCGTCAGAGCAGACGGCGTCTAAACACCACGCTCAGATGCCACCCCCAAACCAGCACAAAGGGGCTGTCTGCTTTGCCCCATAGTTCTCAGGTAGCTATCATTCTGGATTTGCCAATCAGGACCAGGCCAAGCCATTTTGCTACTTGTGGTAGAGCAGCCTAGTTCTGCCTGCTATGCTACCTCCCTTTTTTAACTGGAGATGTGAGGATTTTGTACATGACCACTACCAATGTGTTATGGTCTTTCTTCTGCAGTCACCCCTCTGTTTTAGCAGACTTGAAGTCCGCGGTCTTGATTATTCATTGGTTAAAATGGCGCACACGCCTGTGGCACATGTGCAGAGCTGCGCACATGAGTTCATAGCCATTAAAGCCAATGGGGCTTGAATATACACAATTTTTCATTTTCGCAGGGGGTCTGGAACAGATCCCTCACAAAAATGGAGGGGCGACTGTACATAGAAAACCAAACCACTGGCTCTGAAGATTGTGAAGATGGTGAGTAGCAGCATATTTGCTACTCCACATCCTCAATGTTTCTAGTTCTCTGAAGGTAGTTTAATATTTGTTCATTGTGGGAGAATAGTGAAATTAATTTCTCCACTAGTGGCTTGGCTTTCTATCTCTTTTCTGGATATATCATTATGCTGTACAACACGGTGGCTGGAAGGGGAGGCATTTCTTCTACACTGATCTCTTCCCTTCTTATGTAACCTTCTTTAGGATTTGCCTCTCTCTTTGTTAAAGCCTAAATACCCAAAAGGCACCAGATCCCATCTGATCTTGGAAGCTAAGCAGGGTCAGCTCTGGATAGTACTTGGATGAGGGATCACCAATTAACATCAGGTGCTGTAAGCTATACAGAGGAAGGAACTGGCAAAACTACTTCTGAGTATTCCTTGCCTAAGAAACCCTGTGAAATTCCATAAGTTGAGAGAGAACTTGAAGACAAGAGACACATGCATACATCTCTTTCTTATTAATCCTTATTTATGTTCATAATTCAGTCTTCATCAGATAGAAGATTTCAGAGCTGAGATTTGACTTTAAAAGAGAATCATTGTTCTCTTTTCCAAGTTTGCTTTAGCTCTTTGCATTTCCTGACTGTATATTTGCTTTATGGGGTGGAAATTTTGTGATGTGGTTTACAAACTTCATTGGAAAGTTGACATCACGAAAACCATTTCCTTCACAGTTTAAGAGTTGTTTTGAATTAAAGACCTGGAAGTGAATGTCTGGAGATTCAGGGATTCTTCTGCACCCTATTTGAGGACACTTAAGATTATGTTTACAACAGACTAGATCCTTCAGCATCTTAAGTGAGTTCTCTGCCTCTTATTCCCCAGTTTCCATGAAATAGACATGAATGCAACTTGCAGCCTTATATCATTTTGCAAGGCAAACCCCTGCAAAAGCATGCATAACATATTTTCAGTAATTGTTATATTGTATGCTCCCTGTTTCAATAAAACATATTGGGCTAATAATTCATTAAGCCAACAAAAAAGAGTGCAACAATTTGTACAAGTTTTTGAAATCTTAATATCTTAATCAGGCAAGATGCTACAAAAAAGGTTGCCGAGAGAAGGTTGGAAGAAGAAACCTTTCTCGATGTTGAAGTCAGTTTTAAAAAAATTGAGAAATAATATGTTTATATTTAGAGTAGAGAGATCTGATGGTCAGAGGTGTCAAGTGGAGTAGTCCTAGGCTACTGGATGCAGAAAAGAAAGCCAAAAGAAAGCAATTAATTCAAAACAGTGTCAAGGTTCTTTGACGTTATTCACCACTACTATCTTGTCTGCAGAATACATATTAAAATAGACTGAGATTTGTGAAAATAAATTGTGATGGGGGCATAGGAAATACTTAAATAGTAAGTAATGTGATGAATCCACTTTGTTCTTTAGAAAGGGTATGATATCACCTTTACAATTTACAGTACACATGTAGACACCATCAAGTTGAATTGCCACATTCCAAGTGGGCTATCTTTACATTCTTTTTAAAAACAAAGATACCATCTTCAATTATATTTTAAAAATTGAAAACAGTTGCAGAACTATCCAAGAAATGAGATGAAGTGGCACTGGTGATATTACATATGTTTAGTTTATTAATATGGTTAATATGATCCATTACTAGCTTTTCTCCATAGTTGGGCCTCATTCATTTCAAAAAGCTGCATAATGTATTTCTTAATGGCTTCTTTGGAAATAAGAAAGCACATTTTTGGACTGAGCTTCCAAATTGTTCAGACTACTCTGCAGATGTTACAGCTCTTCACCCAGAGTCACAAGTAGCCATCCTGAGGGCTTTTGAGAAAAGTTTCCTGGGATCAGAGAGGAACAGTCATATGTTTGAAGGTGTGTTTAGATTATCAGTTCATATGTAATTTCCTGAATGTTAGCCTTAGTGGGATATTCCTGAAAGTCCCACCATCCATTTTTAAGCCCATGTAAGATGGGTAACCTTGTGATTGAATTAATTTATAAAGAGTACCATTTGGATGACAGCAGTGGTGATAACAGAATATAATACAAAAATGATGATGGACATTTCAAAATTATTGTCAACTTCCGCAAGTTTAACTTAGGAGCTAGCCATCAATGTTAGCTGGGATAAATGAGATAACAGCAATATTTAAAAAAATTACAAAAATGTGTTTAATAATTTTAAAAAATTGTTTCATTTAAAAAATTAACAATCTTATCTCCTTGGATTGGCCTAGGAAAAATTCTGTTAGCCTTTGTGGAATGTCTGTGCATGTACCATTTAGTTGCAATACTGAGTCCACATATCATGTAGTGTGGATAGCCTTGTTTTGAAATGAATATGTTTTCTTTTCTTCCCTCCCACCCTCCTCTTCCACCACCACCTTCTTTTAAAGGGCTGGGATCACAGCAGACTAGGAGGGAAGTGCTCGTTCTGAAAAATGGTGCTTCACATCAGAGCTGAAACCAAACAGCCAAGAAACCATATTGGTTATGAGTCACTCTAAAATTATAAAACCAGTTGATGGTGACAGAGAGTTGGAAATTGCCATCAGGGTGCTCCATGCTTCAAGCCTAACCAGATCCAGGTTCTTTGCAGGTCCCTTTTTGCAAACTTGAATGATGGTGCTGCAGTAGCAACAGGCTATAGACTTCAGCAAGGATGGTCATGAAGTGACAACAGTCCTGACACTGGGACTACTAATTTCCATTCTCTTTTCTCACTAGCTGAGAAATGAACCATGTTTTCACAGCAATAATATATTAAAATACATTGTGTTGTGGCAAAGTAATGCAGTATTCCTTATAAACATGAAAAGAAGCAAAATGAGCAACAGCAGTGTGCTTACAAATCATCTCACTTGGTATCTCATTCACTAACAAGTAATTTCTGGTGTTATTTACACTTCTATAGCCTTTGGCCTTCCATCTATTCTGGACTTCAACTTGAGAAGTCCCAGCCAGCATAGCTGATGGTCACATATTCTTGGAGCTGAAGCCCAAAACACCTGAAAAACTAAAGGCTGAGAACTGCTAGCCTAGACCAGCAGCTCCACAGGTCAGTTTTCTGCTCTTGGGAACCCTCAGGGACCACATTGGTTGCCCCGAAAAGCCAGCAAAACAAAACTAGAAGAAGGCAGAAATCTGCTTCTGGTTCTGTTTACCAGGGCCAGGGATCCTGAAACCTAGTTGAAAGGCGAATAGATGCTCCTGCAGGTTTCCAGGTGAGGGAATTCAATTTTTGTCAAAACCGAAGGATGGTCCAGGGGAGCTCTGAGGAGCTGAGCACCACGAAAACAATATTGGGGATTGCATATGACCTCACAGCCATGCTTGGCACCCTCCTGGCCTAGATGGCACTGTTCACTCAACAACCCATTTTAAAAATAATAAATTACTCAGAGCCCCCAGGAGTACAAGGCTTTTAGTATATTAAACTATTAACATTCGAGTGCTCACCTGTCTTACAGAATGATTATTTACTCTTTTTAATGCCAGATGGTTTTTTTAGCCTTAGAAGTTGCACCTGCTATAAATCAGAGGCCATGACCCCTAATTCAAGATAGTTATGGTTGTTTTCACACAATAGGTGCAAGCTTTAAACAAACGTTAACTTTCAAAAGAATAATATTATGATAAAGAGAATGATCCATATGAGGCTTCTAGTTATTGGCCAGAAGGTATATGTCAGAAAGCCTTTGGAAACCCCCTATGTTTCTCTTCTAGGTTTTATTTTCTTCAGAAAGAAGAAAGAGGCCCCTGCAACTCTATCCTTTGTCAGTGATGTGTCTCAAAATTTCAGCAAAAAGCCATTTTAGCAGCCTATGACACACAATTTTTGCAGTTAGGTTGCTCTATAACATTATAAATAATTATTTCTCTAAACCACTCTTAATGGGAGCTGTTTGAGTTCTGCTGAATCTACCTTTTTGTTGTTGTTTTGTTGTTGCACATACTTGTTTGACTTGGTATGATTTTTGTACTAATGTAACAACCAATATTGTTCCTTTCCCCAGCCATTATTAATTCTCTCAAAGATTCAAAGTTCAAGATTTTGCAAACCACACAAGCACAGGACTGAAGTGTCGTAAGCCCACTGAAGACAGTGGCTCAACACTTTGCCAGTGAAAAAGGACAAGACTCTAACAACACTTAGGGTCATTGTACTCATGGCAATAAAGTTGTCTTGAGAATCTTTCTTGTATAATTTATTCATAAAAGAATTCTTTATTGAAAAGAGACAGACAGAATGTGTTTCACATGGAATTTCAGGAAGATGATAATAATTCTTAGATTAAAAAAAAAAAAGCTGGCCACTAATATAACTACAATGACTGCAGGAGGATAGGAAGCAAGAGAAATCTACTGACAGGGCTTGAAGGAATTCTGGTGGTCCCATATCTTTACATTAAAATTTTCAAATGCCTATCCATCTCTGAATTTGTGCTCTTTTGCTGCACATGAACTTATACATTCCATGTAGGAAAGAAATTGCACATTGATTAAAATCTAAAGACACAGTCTTATTTGGGAGTGAGTTCAGTTGAACTCAATAGGTTTTACTTATGAGTCAGGGGTAGGCAAAGTGCAGACCTTACACTGCATGAGCTCATACCCCGTGTTGTTTTGCAACCCTTGATTTCTTCCAGCTTCCCAAACTGTCCTTCCCACACTTTTCTAGCCAGAAATAAGGGGATTAATTAGAACAGCAGTTCACTTTTTAAATGTATTTTGGGGGGGCTGCACTGTTTAACATAAAGGAACACCCACTTTTCAAATCTGGAAGTGCATTTCTGATTTTTGGTTCTGGGCATTTTTGATGATTTGTGTGCCCCAGAATGGTCCCAGCAAAACACTGGCCACTGGACTAGGCATAGTAGCCCATTTGTGCTCTGAGTCAACATGCATAGGTGTAAATCCTATTGGCAATCCCAGGTAGACCCATTGAGTTAATTAAGTTTAAATTTGCATTGACTCACCATTCAGCAATTGAATAAATGGGTCTTTTTCAATTAGGACTAATCAATAAGATCCAAGCCACTGCATTTCTAAAGCACTGAAATTCTAGTGAAAGCTTGTGTGAAGAATAACAGGTGCTGGATGTTGACATTATTTTTCTTTTTAGATGATATAAAGAAAAAGCAGTTTTTTATTGTTTTACTGCTGGCTTCTTATCAAGGAAGTTAATAATATTGCTGTACAAAGGACTTCCATTGTCTTCAGTTGCAACATTGCAAGGTGCAGTGGTGGCTGAAACTTGTGGGAACAGAACTTCCTTTTGTCATAAAGCTTGTGGATTGGGTTCATTATGAGTTACAACAATACTTGATTTTTTTCTGAAAAGCAGAACTGTCATTGGATGTATAGATTTTCTGCTATTCTCTAGAATTTGGCTCTCTTCTCTTGTGAATTTGTATGCTGTTCCCTAAAGCTGAGGAGACCTTTGTCCCTGTTGAATTCTTGTCAGAATCATTATTAAAAAGTTCCCATGTAAAGAGGAACTTGCAATCTGATATCAAAAAAGGAAAATAGATTTTAGAAGCAATAATGTTATGTATAAATACTTTTTGGCTACTCATTTGGATTTACACAGAATTACAACTGCTTATCAAGTTAAACAATTGCTATGGTACATACAGAATATTCAGGTGTTGTTAAACATACTTAACACTGAGATAGAGGAATGGGGCTTGTTGAGTAGCTGCACCTAGAGATGAAAATTTTCCAGAAAGTTTGAAGCCATGAAAAAAACAACAGGGGTGTTTGTTTGTTTGTTTTTTTGGGGGGGAATGGAAATTTCTCGGGAAATGCAACATTAGCACTTTTTACTTTAGAAACATAAAATATGTGAACAATTTGATTTGGCATAAAATTATCACAATTAAATACAGTGTATTTAAACAATTATTACAAACAGAATTTTATTTTCTAAAAAAAAAATTATTTGTAACAAATTGAGTAATAATCTCCTGAACTTTGGTTTTGCTGGTTTATGTGGAGCAGGCAGGAGGGGGGGAAACCTTTAAAAAAACATAGAAGAAATCATCATTAGTAACAAAGAAAATTACCTTATTTTCCTGCGTATAAGACTACTTTTTACCTGCAAAATCTGTGGCTAAAGTGGGGGGGTCGTCTTATACGCCGGATATAAGGATAATGAGGATAGAGGTGCTAAAACTCTATATTTTGACTGGAAAAATGGGGGGTCGTCTTATACGTGGGTCGTCTTATACGCCGGAAAATACGGTATCAGTATCAAATAGATATAAAGCACCCATTCCCTTAAAAAGAATTGTGTGTGTGGAAGGGAGGGGAGACAGATTCAGTTAATAGACATGAAATTTAATCAGATTCATTTCCCAAGCTCTGGGCTACATCCACACGGCAGAAATATTCAAGTTCGACACCACTTTAACTGTCATGGCTCAATGCTAGGAAATCCTGGGAATTTTAGTTTGTTGTGGCACCAGAATCCTCTGAAACAGAAAGCTGAATATCTCATAAAACTACAAATCTCAAAATTCAGTAGCACTGAGCCATGGCAGTATAAGTGGTGTCAAACTGCATTATTTCTGCAGTGTGGTTATCAGTATCAGTTTCAGTCTCTTCTTTGTTATGTTTGTCATCAGTAACATCATGGGAGGGTGCGGACCGCACTGGGTGACACCCCAAAGGGGGTGGTGACATCCAGTCATCCTCCCTACAGCATCCCCCATGCTCTGGGTGCACATGCTTCCTGGTCCCCCCCATGCGTGTTTCTCTCCCTTCCTTCCCCCTGCGTGCCTCCCGGTCCTCGTGTGCCACATGTTTCTCTCTCCCTTCCCGTTCATGTGCCTCTGGGTTTCCCCTAGATTTGCCTGTTTTGGAGGGGATTTTATTTTGATGAAGCCCCCTCTCCCCGATGCTCTCGGTTGGCAGTGCCAAGGGCAGGTGGCACCAGTGTGTGTGCTTTGTGTGTGTTTTGTGTATTGGTGTTCATTTTTGCAAGCTGGGGAGGCGGTCCTTCCAGCTGTTGCTGCCCGTGGGAAGGGGCAGGCCATGCCCAGCTGTTCTGCCAGGTGTGGGGGCATTAAGCAGAGACTCTTTTGGGGACCCTTGAGGTGCTGAGAGAGTGGGACTTTAAAAACCTCTTTAACTGAGGTGGTTGCTTCACAGCCAGCCAGGATGGGTACTCAAAAGGTAGGATGTGAAACCCATACCCTTTCTCTATTATTTATCCTTGCCAGCACTAGCACCATGAGTCATGGTCAGAGACTGGGGTGGAATAATAATAATAATAATAATAATAATAATAATAATAATAATAATAATAATAATATCTCTATTATAGAGAAAGGGTATAGGATTCACACCCTATTTTTTGAGTACCCATCCAGGCTGGCCTCAGTCAAAGAAGTTTTTTAAGCTTTCATATTTTAAGATAACACTGTATTATTCCTTGGGCTGTGAACTCATTTGAGTAAGTCAACCAAGCAACTACCTAAAATTAGCACAAATGTGTAATTCTTTATTTACCAAGTTTGAAAGGGAATGGATTATGTTTCTTATGAAAACTGGGAATTCCCTCCCTTGCTAAGGTTAACTTCTGTTTTCAGAATTTAATGTCATGAACATATTATATAATTATTTTATCCAATTATTTTAGATGGTAGTTGTTGAAAGCTTCTCAGGTTTCAGAAAAAAGATGGGGGAGGAGGAGAAGCATTTGGTCAGTATTTTGTAAGGTTGTAAATATAGCCTTTTGAAGTGTTACTGGAACAGATAGTTTTTCCAAAAAACTGAAGGCAGCTTGGGAGATTTTTCCTTGTGCTAGATACACTTATTTCACTTTTGTGTCTGGTAAACTGGTATTTCAAGTTTTTATAGTGTTTAAAAAAAACCCTGTTTGACTACAGGTACCAGAGGAACAAAACAAATATGTATGCATATTCTAGTAAGTACCAATTCTCTGAGATCCCTTCAGCTAACTATAGTCTCTCCCCTAATATTTCTTGGGCTCTCATCTAGAAGTGCTTACAAATGATGTGTTTATCGTGCAAACATCTTGCTCATTCATATAATTTCTTCCAGTGGGGCAGAGTTTAAAAGGGTTACTTTTTGGAACAGTGCTGGCTTGGGTTTTTGGGAGTCCCCAAAAGTAAATTTTCTGAGTTCTGGGAGAAAGCTTTGCTGCTTCTATTGGTCCTAGAGCAAATCAAGTCTGAATACTCCCTAGAAGCCAAGATGACTAAACGAAGACTGTCATATCACTTTGGCCATATCATAAGAAGACATGACACCCTAGAAAAGACAATAATGCTTGGGAAGTTAGAAGAAGGAAAAGTTAGAAATAGGAAAAGAGGAAGACTGCATTCCAGATGGATAGACTCATTCCCATTTACATTTAAACCAGTTTGTGAATTGTATTGACACTGGGTCACAGATTCGATTGAGGCTTATACCTAGTTCCCACTATGGAAGCGGATTATTTCCGAAATCCCTTGCATTTATGTCTTTTTTGACACACTTGTCGTTTACACTAACTGAACATTTTTTATATATATGTCAACCATATGATGCGCATGTATGCGTCATTGGTGCCACCCTGGGATGCTTCCCGGGGCTTCAGAGCTCTGGGCTCCCAGACCTTTCAGGGAGCAGGCAGTTTGGGGGATCCAGGATTGGTGGGGGGGGGGGGCGATGGCCAACATCCCCAGTGGAGAGGAAGCCGAGGGAGTTATAGTGGCCAGTTTCTTCAGAGGAGGCTTTGCCATTGCCGTCCTCTGAGGCTGAGAGAGTGGGACTTGACCAAGGTCACCCAGTGGTTTCCATGGCTCAGTGAGGATTCAACCCTTTTGCTTCCCACCTTTCTCCTCCTCTTCAGGTGTCCTCCTTTTCCAGAGGGATTATGCCACTCCTGCCCCTGCTGCCTCCAAGATAATTTGGAGGAAGCCATCCTTCCTGCTCCTCCTGCCGTGCCTTCAGGAGTGCCTCTCCGGCCGGGGGGCTCAGCCATTGCGGCGGTGGAGGCAAAGCGGGCAGGCAGTTTCTTCAGAGGAGGTGTTGCCATTGCCGTCCTCTGAGGCTGAGAGACTGGAGGAACCGGGGGGGGGGGGGCGGGATCCCTGAAGGGAAAGGGGATCAGTCACCGGCCAGCCTCAGCAGCCCTCCCCCAGCAAAAGTCCACCCAGTGGGTTTCCATGGCTCAGTGGGGATTCAAACCCTGGTCTCCAGAATAGAGGATGTTATGGAATTCCCCCTGGGCTGAAGGTTGGAATATAGGACAGGTCCTGGGAAAGGAGAGGTGGAAAAATGGCAGATTTCCCCAAAAACTGGTGAGGGATGGGATACACCCCTGTGCCAACCCTCTGCTACAGTAATCCCTCTCCTTCAGTTTGATGTGACTCAGGTCCATTGTTCACACTTGCTGAACACACTTGCTAATTGCTTCTTTTCAAAAGGACTGCCAAAAAACTAGTGTTTGAAAAGAGCATTTTGGGGTTTTTTGCATTTTTCTTGCTTCAAAGCGAGTCTGAACGATTGCAGTCACATCTGAAACCATTTCAAATGGGAACAAGGCACATCAATATAAATCATAGTGGGAATGGCTGATGATAGGGTGACTTGGAGGTCTCATTCATAGGGTCACCATAAGTTGAAGTTGACTTGATGACGTTAACAACAGTAATTAGTTTTCTTAACACAGAAATTCCACAGAAGAGACTCAATATGCACAATGTCTTTTGATTTGACATGCTAGGATTCATCCTTCTGTAAGTATTGCCTATTAAATGGCTTTGATACTTAGCTGAGGAAGCCATAGAAAGAAGGGAAGGGAAATACAGGAGATCATCATACTTTGCATTTTGCGTACGTCTTGTCAGATAGAAGAGAAAATGTTGTCCTAAACTAGCTACCAGTTGTTAACTAAGGATGCTTCCAGACAGTAGCATCATGGTGTGTGTGCGCGTGTGCGTGCAGGGTGTGTGGACCTCACCAGGTGACACCCTAGGAGGGGATGACACCTGGTCAGCCCACCGCCATCATCCTTCATGCTCTGTCCCTCCAACCTCTGAGGGAAAAGAGGAGGAGGAGGAAGGGTCAGAAGGGGTGGGCAAGAGAGACTGAGAGAAAGTGTGGATCCGGGAGGGGGGCTGGAAAAGTGGGGCTGGTAGGCTTTCTGTCGGGGGAGGTCTAGCTGAACCCCACCACCCACATCTCCTGGGCATCTTCTGGGCAGAGGCATCAAGATGATCCCCCCTCCTTGTCCTCTTCCTGGGGATTTAGATGGACTTGTCCCACACATACACACACACACCCCGACCCAGAAGGAGCCCAGCTGCCATGAGGAAGGCACCCTGCTCACCCCAAAGAGCCTCCGATGGGATGTCCTCCCCCACCCACACATGGTGTGTGCACCATCCCATCCCCACCTGTGCTATGTTTGAGGCAAGACGATAGCATATTAAAAGCATCTTCTGAAATCACTCATGGTGTCTGTGTAACATATCTTGTTGCAACAATGATTCAAAAACACAAGTCAAATCCACCTTCAGAAGTGCAGCTTGGATTTCCTTGAAACTTTTCTTAACTTTAGAAGGACTTGCCTGAGATGTCATTGTTTCTCTCTTCTCCTGTCCTTCAGTTCTCCTTACAAATCACCCCTCCTTGTAAAAGTGACCAACACTATGAACATGCTGGACGATGCTGCAACAAATGTGAACCAGGTAAATATTCTAAGGTTCATTTTTATTCATGAGTTTAAAAAATCCTATATAAATTAAAGATCTAATCCCTTAACAAATCAGTCTTCTTCTTTTTTAATGAGTTAGATTACCATTTGATGGAGAATGTAAACAGCATTTCTACTTCCATCAAGATAATTTTATTTGAGGTAAAACAAAGTAGAGAACAGGGATCCTTAGCCACATTTTCTTCTCACCAGTCCATTGCAGAACTTGGAAAAGTTATATTTTTGGAGTAATAGTCCCAATAAAACCCAGCCAGCATGGAGTTGTGGTCCAAAAGTTTTGGGCCATGATGGCATGGGTATTTTTCAAAGGAATGGCAGCAAAGAGGAGAGAAGGGAGAGACAGATTGAGAAAGAGTAATCACAAACACTTTTAAAACTAGAAAATATAGAAGAGAGAAAAGGGAAGGAGTTTATTATAGATGGTGGTTAAAGGGTACACTGGTGGCATTAAAAAAGTGGGAGAAGTGGGTGGTGATATGGAAGAGATGGTCTGGAGAAAGGGGAAGTGCTTCACTGATTAATCAAATAAAGATGACTCACCAGTGAAGATGAGAGAGCCAACATGGTGTAGTGGTTTGAGTGCTGGGCTATCACTCTGGAGACCAGGGTTCGATTCCCAGATTGGCCATGAAACCCACTGGGTGACCTTGGACAAGTCACACTCTCTCATCCTTGGGAAGGCAATGGCACACCACCTTTGAACAAATTCTGCCAAGAAAACCCTGTGATAAATTCACCTTAAGGTCACCATTAGTCAGAAACGACTTGAAGGCACACAACAACAACAAAACCAGTGAAGATGACAAAGGGCTAGTCTACACATAAGTGTATTATGCCCATTGATGCAAATTTTTGCACATTTGCATCATTGTTAATTGTCTTCATTTTTCTGCACAACCATCCGAATGCGTGTGAAGCAGACAGATGGTCACATGTGCGATAATGTGCATTTCTGCAGATTTCAGTGGATACTCCAGTAAAAATTACATAACCTTTTTCTGTTGAGTTTAAGGAGCTTTTCACCACCACCACCACCACCGGCAAAATACTTGAACGGTTGCAAATCACATTTGGCCCGATCACATTCTATTCAAATGAAATTAAGGTATTTCAATTGTGTAAACTGGCCCAAAGACATCAAAAACACGAACTGTGGAATGGGCAGTAAGGATGCTTGTCCTGAGTCCTGATCCGCACGTGCTAAGTCTGCAGTCTTACACCCAAGAGATGAGCTACTAGTGGCTTTCTAGATTTATAGCTCAATAGCTGAAGCAAGCATGACTGGTGTGAGGAAGGAATAATTGGAACTTCAGTTCAACAAAATCTAGAGGTCCATAAGTTGTGTTACATACACTTTCCTGGGAGTATGTATCACTGATGGGCCTTATTTCTGCATAGAAACATATAGGATTGCACTGCCTTGCCCCAGAAAACAGAGAAGGGCCAAGCAATATAATTCACATAGGTCAAGATTAGGAAATACGTAGTTGTTGTTTCTTGCAAAATCTAGTTGTTTCTGTGAATGAAAATTTCCAGACTTACAAGGTTTTATTCACAACTGTGTCACCATGTTGTTCCATAGTTCTAATTCTTCCCCAAAATTGAATATATATTTTTTTACTCCGTGGTCTTTGCTTACATGTTCTGATGGCTACAACAAAGTTGGCTTTAGCAAAAAAAGACATTAAATTTCTGAACTTGAATTATTGTTTTAAAAGCTAATATATTAGCTTTACTTTATTGTTGTTGTTCGTTAAAATATTTTATTGTCATGCCAAAAAATAGAATATTACTCCTTAATAACATGTTGACAGGTTGCTTTAAATTACATTAGTAACACATTGTTAACATGTTACTTTAAAATTAATTTTTAAATATTAAAAGTGCAAAAGCTGCCCAGAAAAAGTCCTTCAAATAAGTTTTGAAATAATAAATAAATTTTGTTTCTTATTCAAAAATCTCTGTGTTAATATGCTTGATGATAAAAATATTTTAAAATAATGACATTGCCCTTCATTATCTTTGTTAAAAGTAGTGGGGAAGACAAGTAATGCCATTACTTTTGACATGTCACACCCTAGTTCTCCATTTAGAAAGCATAGGTCAGTAATCACTCTGCCATGAAAGGAGGAAAAATATGATCAGGTGTCACAATTCTGTATACCAGAATCTGGGACTGGCAGTTGCAAAAGACTATCACCATCTTTCTTTGCTTCTGAAATGCCATCAAGTATCTTCTGGACCCAGCCGGAGACATACTGTTGAGCTAGATTGTCCTTTGGTCTTATACAGGAGTTCGAGCAGTTCTCATATATCATGTCATTATGTATTATTTACTACAACTGACAGACTGTGTGCCCAATTCAGTTTTGTTTCAACTGAGAACTCAATAGGATACCATAGACAAGATACTTTCAGATCCAGTTCCCCTATCTATGATGTGGGGAATAACAACAGTGACAACAATTTCCTTATGTGGTTGTTGCAAGGATTACAACCAGATGTGATGCTTTTTGAACATTAAAAAAATGCTATACACATGCATCATCATTACCATCCACATTTCCCAGAACATCAGCTAGCCTAGTTTTTCCAAGCTTTTTCTATCAGTTTTGCCTAGGTACATCTCCTTGTAACCCTTCCACTTGATTTATCACTATCTTAAAATTTGAAAGAGTTACTTTAACCAGAATCCCCAATAATTTTCTCAGTGTCTGTGCTATAACTTATAGTGCATTCTGCCTATCCTTACACAATCCAAGTTCCTTTCCTTCTTTTTCTCTTGCCTGTCTGGGCCATATGCTGTTGGCCAGGTTGTAGAGAGAAACCAGGCAGATATTATTTTTCTAAACTTGAATCCATGTTTCATCTCCTTGGGCTTCTCACAAGTTACTTAAGACTATTACTGCTTGATATTTTTTTAATTATTTTTAAGGGCTGTGTGAGATAGGTAAGAAAATTTAGCAGGTGAGAAAATGTCAGACTCTGTGAAGAACCAGTATTCTAGGAAGCACACTTAGTCAAACTTAGTACTCACAGGTAATCAAATGGTTTAATTTTTTAAAACCATTATCTTGGTCAGTAAGTCAGTGAGAGTTTTCTTTGAATTTCAGTGACAGGTGCTAATAGTACACTTGCAAGTCTTTATTGTTTGCAACCATTTTTGAAAGTTTTCATGTACATGAGATTAGAAAGCCATGTATATATTACAGTCCACTTTATGGTAGCTAGACACAGCATATGTATATATTGCAGTCCACTTTATGATAGCTAGACACAGCAAATACAGAATTGGACTGTGTCCCAAGGCAATCCGGAATAGATTCAAGGGATCAGGATCTTAGGCAGATAAGATAAGGAGCTTCAAAGTGACTTTCACTCAGTATCATTTTATTGCTTCCACACATCACACAGAAGGTTGTCCTGATTAAGAGAGTGATAGAGTATTCAGGAGAACTGGTCTGGTGGAGTGGTTTGAGTCTGGACTATGACTCTGGAAATCAGGGTTCAAATATAGCTCAACCATGGGAATCCAATGGCTGACCTTGAGCAAATCAGACTTTCTCAGTCTCAGAGGAAAGCAAAGGCAACACCCCCTTTTGAACAAATCTTGCCAAGAAAACACTGTGATAGGTTTGCCTTAGGGTCGACATAAGTGTAAAATGACTGGAAGGCACACAACAACAACGAAGACTATTCAGCCCTTTTGGTACAAGAAGGAAATGCAAGAAACAAAGTACAATGTAAATAAAAGTAAGTAAATAAATTAAAATTAAATAAATTTGATATTTTAAATAAAGTAAACAAAATTCTTAATAGAACCTTGATACAGGTGCCTAAAGTTGCATATGGGGAACAAAATCTTACTTTCAGCCACATCGTAAGCCAAATGTGTGCAGGTGCAACAGGTCAGTTGGCAAGCCCTTGGATTTAAAAAGATAGATGATCATATTCTTCTGTGCCTCTGGGTTGAAAGAGGTTGGATCGTTTCTCCCAAGGAAGGGTCATGCCCAGAGCAGACAGTGTTTTTGAGTCATTAAAGCTCACCAAGGGAGGCTGAGTCATGGATGCAGCCTTCAGAAACCGGACAGGAGATAATGCCCTTGAAGCTGGAGCTGAGTCGCATGTGCCTACTGAGCTACACACCAACAATTCCTCACACAGACAAGCAGTGCATTATGTTTGGGGTGTCAAATATAATTGTTAAGTTGCATGGTGAAAACTCAGGAGAAATCAGAAAACCTAGGAAGCTTCAGAGATGGTCTGTTTAGCAATTACTTCCTACTGCTGAACACACTCACTGGATTCTGCAAATGTTACTTATAGTTGGCCACACTCCCTGTCAAATGCTGGACCTGGCTGCCATTTTCTACCTGAGTCACTGTAGTTCTAAACCTCAGCCTGATGCCGGCGGCCAGCATTTTGGAAATAAGCATTGATAGCTTCCAGTTTCATGCTGAATGATGCCCTATGAAAATGATTTTGAGTCAAGCCTGTGTTTCAGATTAGTTTGTTAATTGTCAATTGCTCTCTTTCTGTCCTCCTCAGGAAAGTACATGTCTGCAAAGTGCACTGCCACCACAGAGAGTGTATGCAAGCCTTGTGGTCCAAATGAATATATAGATATCTGGAATGAAGAAGAGAAATGCTTGCTTCATAAAATATGTGACCATGGTAAGGAAAATGTAAGAAGGTATTACAGTTGTCCCTCTGTTTTCAAGGGGATCCATTCCAGGACACACACACACACACACACACACACCGTGCGAAAACGGAGACTGTGCGAAAATTCAAGCCCTATTGATTTTAACAGAGGTCGCCTCTTCGTGAATATTCAAAACCGTGCACCTCAAGTCCGCAAGAATGGAGGGGCGATTGTATTTGTGATTCCTGCTGGGTTCTTGACCGTTTGTGTGACCATATTAGTGATAACAAAATATCACGTTTGTAAGCTAATAAGCAGGCCCTGTCTTGTTGTATATCAGCACTTAAAAATATGCACAACTTTCAGGGTGCTGGTTTTGTTTTTGTTATGGTTTTGCTTTTTTGTTTGTTTTGTGAAGGAAAGGATAATAAGTCTTTTCACACTGCACAATTGTTTCTCTTTGATACTACTGTAACTTCCTTGGCTCCATCCTATGAAATACTAAGATTTGTAGTTTCATTATGTATTTATAATTCTCTGCTACAGAACTCTAGAGCTTAACCAAACTTCAGATCCCAGGATTCCATGGGATATCATCATGGCCGTTAAAATGATATCAAAGTGTTATAATTGTGTAGGGTGAGAGAGACCATAGTCTTGCTGTGAGGAGCTTCATGCCTACATTTGGCAGCAGGAGATTTGGGAGGCATGGGCAGCAAGGAAATAGGAGTGCAAGATGAGGAAATGCTTCTGTGAAAACATGTGAAATGTTATTTGACTAGTTAACTTTTGCAGTTTCCTGCAAGTTGAGCAACAACGTATTCAATTATGCTGTGGGGATTTTTTTGTTTTGTTTTGTTTTTTGTTTTTTTGTTTTTACTGTAAGCCGCTTGGATTGACTTTCATTAAGCGGGATATATTATTATTATTATTATTATTATTATTATTATTATTATTATTATTACCAACCCACTACTGCTACAACTTCTTTGAAAAATGCCTTCTGTTTAGCTTCCACTAACATCTCTCCTACCCCACTCTCATACATGTATTGTGGGTAGGCATTTTGAGGATATGTCCTCTCCTGCTTCTGTGTGAGCTGGATGGGACCTCCAGAGGCCATCTATCTTAGCTGCCACCACCTATTGATTTGAATGTCACTTACACAGTGATGCAATGTGACATTGCTGGAGTTTCAGTTGCCTCTTGTCCTATCCACACCAGATTTGTCAGGGCAGCACACAGACGGAGCAAAGGTATGTGAAAAGTGTGAAGCTCTTTAAAGGAAAGGCTTTATTCTAAGCAAGAATTGTCAAAAGATATCTCTCTTCATGAAAGGCACCTTTCCTTCAGGCACACTTAGGGTGGTTACAAGTCACAGAATAGTCTAGATCATGTTCAGCCAAGACACAGCAGGCAGTTGTCCATCTTCTGTGTCAATGGGAATCACAAAACAGTCCATATGACTCAGAATCTACTAACAATCAGGAATCCTGTAAACTGTGAGTTGCATCAGCCATTATAGATCCACGATCTAGCATCCCTGTGGTTTAAAATATGTTTTATGTGAGGTCTGAGAACTCCAAAGCAGTGGTGCTTGGTGGGTTCTATGTCAGTGGAGGCAGCAAATCTGCTCAGAGTAAATCTGCTCTGGATTTTAATCCAAACTTTAAATGAACTATTAAGTGTGCTAAACCCTGTCCCCAAAAGTAGGCTCAGTGTCATAGATAGTGCCTTTAAAACTCAGACTCACAGCATGTTAACAACCCAGTTAACCTAGAGCACCATTGCTCTGAAGGAGGCTCTGAAGACATGACTTCACTTTTAACTTCCATGTCCTTCTCTGTTTTTTGTTGTATCTAAAGGCAAAGCGTTAATAGAAGTGAATCCAGGAAACAGCACATCCCAACGACAGTGTGCCTGCACTGCTGGTTACCACTGGAATGAAGACTGTGACTGCTGTCGAAGAAACAAAAGATGTCCCCTGGGTTCTGGAGTTAAACATCCTAGTGAGCTTTTGATTCATCTAACATCTCTGGGAAGCTGCTTTGGTTTGGGGGAGGTTTTTATGTGGTTAGGTTGTGTCCACTGCTTTCTACATCTCTTTTGTAGAAATTAATATCCAGCATCAGAACATGATTACTGAGCTAGCCATCCTCTTTGCTTGGTGGATGTCAAGAATAGGCAGCAGGCTAACCTAACCTAAGGCTACTGCATGTTCTAAGCTGGAAATGGCTCCAATTCCATGCCCCCCCCCATGAGGGTTCGCCTCACAGCAAGTGGCAGAACTGGGCCCCTAAATAAGGAATTCTACCCAGGGGCAACACTCTGGATCCCTGTGGCTGGCTAATGAGTTCCCTGGTCTGTGGTGCCCATCTCTGCACAAGTCAGTGGAAGATGGATTGCTGAGGTTATATAGGGGAGAACCACAAAGAAAACAAAACTGCACACGTGCAACCCATTTCCAGTCCCAGGAGCTGTGAGGAAAGTATATGCAAATTGCTAAAAGGCAAGTCTATTCCCCCAGTCCATTCCCAGCCTTGAACTGCCAGGGTACTGTGAAACTAACAGGGGCTACTGAACACAAAACAGTCTATTCGCTGCCACTGGCCAATTGTTAACATTTGGCCATGATGCTGACAAGTAACCCATCCGCCTGGAGGCAGAGGCCATAAGTGCTACACTGCATGATTCATACAACTTTGTCCACCTCCCTGATGTCCTTGTAAAATCTGCAGCTGGTCAGTAATGGCTGGTGGCTTCCATGTCAGTAGGCAAAGAATTCACTCTGAATTTTAGGCTGCTGCCATACTGCAAAATTAAAGCAGTTTTAACTGTCATGGCTCCATTCTGTGGAATCCTAGGATTTGGAGTTTGTTGGGGCACCACAGCTCTCTGACAGAAAAGGTGAAATATCTCACAAAAATGCAAATCCCAGAATTCCATAGCATTAAGCCATGGCAGTTAAAAGATGCCAAACTGCATTAATTTTGCAATATAATGTGACCTTCGTCTGAACATTTAAGGAGCTATCCAAAGTGCTGAACCTCTGCTTTGGGAATAAGATTTGGTAACCTTGCCTTGTTCAGATTAAAACCCGGAGTTTATGAAAAAAAACCCAGTGACTTGGAATCCACTAGCCACCACTGCTTCCTTCTCCCATTTCCCTGTACATCATGTTAGGATTAGCCTTGCTTGCACAGCTCCTGGAATCATAGATGAACTGATACTGTTGCTGGTACTGAGAATTTGTTGGGGGAAGGTGGTGAAAAGAATGGGTAGAAAGCAAAATAAGCAAAAGCTTTTCCTGCTTCAGAATACTTGACACTTCCTTCCTTCCTTCCTTCCTTCCTTCCTTCTTGTTTCTTATAGTACAACAAAACAAGGACACACTATGCATACCATGTCCTGCAGGATACTTCTCTAATGTCTCTTCTGCAACTGATGCATGCAAAACATGGACCAAGTAAGTGACATGCACCATCATCTGTTAAAATAACAAAACAAAACAAAAAGACTTTGGAAATCTCCCTGTTTGTGTTTAGAGTAATTCAAGTTACTTATGGAAAAAATATTTATCAGTTACATTTATATCCTACCTTTTATCCCATTGAGTTCAAGGCAGCACACACACACACACACACACACACACACACACACACATAAATGTTTATACAAGTTGAGTCTCCCTTATCTGAAATTCTTGGGACCAGAAATGTTTTGGAGTTTGGTTTTTGTTTTGTTTTATTTATTTATTTGGGATTTTGGAATACTTGTATTTGCATATACATGATGTAATGGTTTCAGTGTTGGACTATGACTGGAGACAAGGGTTTGAATCCCAGCTCAGCCATGTAAACCCACTGGGTGATCCTAGGCAAGTCACACACTCTCAGCCTCAAAGGATAGTATGGGCAAACTCCCTCTGAAGAAACTTGCCAAGAAAATCCCATGATAGATTCACTTTAGGGTAGCCATAACTCATAAACTCTAAGGCACACAACAACATAATGAGATATCTTGGAGATGGGACCCAATTTTAAACACAAAATTATTTTATGTTTCATGTACACCTTATACACATAGCTTGAAGGTAATTTTATACAATATTTTTAATAATTTAGTTCATGAATCAAAGTTTGTGTACATTAAACCATCAGAAAGAAAAAGTGTCACTGTCTCAGCCACTCATGAAAACAGTTTTTGTTTTTGAAATATTTCAGACTTTAGAAGTCCAGGTGAGGGAGACTCAACCTGTAATTCTGTTGTAGAGCTTTACTAGATATTGGAGACACAACTGCAGCCACTGCTCACCTGATTCGTTCTTGTAGCACCTGTCTAAATGCAGCACATCACATGGTATCATTGCATTATGTATTGCCCTATTACTTCCTTACACCATTAGTTGTCATCTGTAAGGGAAGGACACCATGATAAAATTACATCAGGGCAGACACTCAACTCAAGATGTCTCATAAACATGTTTTTAAGCATCCATAGTAGTGGGACAGAAAATCTGCTCTGGGTTTTAATCCAAGGTACTGAACCGAATTTGGGGAACAGGGTTCAACACTTTGCATAGCTCCTCTAAATTTCAAACTGAAACCCAGAGCAGATTCACTGCTCCACATGCATGGAATCCATCAGCTGACATTTAGTTACATTTTCAGCCTGGCTATTCTGGCAGCAGTGTTTAGACTGCTGTGAGGCCCAATGTGTATTGTTATACATATTAAACAATCTCATCCAATTTTCTTTCTGTCTCTCTCATTTTATTTAATTTTTTTTCCTTGTTCTTCCCAAAGCTGCACAGCTCTTGGAACTGAGGAAAAGATTCCTGGGAACAGCCGATCTGATGCAGTTTGTTGGAAGCAAACAAAACCACTTTTAGAAGATGGTAAATGTAATTCTTGATGAGTCAGTAGCAGTAGCTGATATTTAACCAAAAGAAAAGTTATATAGTCTGATTTAAGTTAATGTTCATTTTGACCTTATGGGGAATAGAGGTATTAGTGTATGGACCCTCAGTATAAACATCTGGCTGGCTTACAGACCCTAGCCCTGAGATATCTTAAGAGCTCTTGCTTTTTCTCAATGTTAAAAATGATAGGCCAAAAAATAATGTGATCTTATCTTACAATGGTAATCAAAATAGGATTTATGCAAACCAGATGGCTTTTTGTTTTTGCTTAATCATAATATTAGCCTCCATATTTTCTCTAATTAAGAGAAAGTACTTTCTAATTAAACTTGTGATTTTCATAAAGAGGAGTGGACCAGCCACTCCACTATTTTGAGGTTGGGTTTTGTTTTTTTGCCATACCACTGAATTTCTTTTATAAAATAATTAATTAATATTATAAAGACTTTGGAATGGCCTGCCGGACAAGATCCGTCTCATTACTACTCTTGCTGCTTTTAAAAAGGCAGTGAAGACGGATCTTTTCCGGCAGGCCTTCCCAGAATAATAGCTGTCCTTAGGGAGATGAGTTTTCATCTTGTTTTTATATCACTGATTCCTGTCTTATTGTTTTATCATTTATTGTTTTGCGGTATTTTAATTTTTCTTAGTTTAATTCTGTTTTAAGGGGATGGGAGGGTTGGACTGTGGGATGAGGGAATGTTTTAACTTTGTTTGTTTTAAATGTTGTAACCTGCCCCATTGCCGCGCAGAGGGGCGGGCTATAAATAAAAATGTATTATTATTATTATTATTATTATTATTATTATTATTATATTTTAAAAGTTTATAATCCCCAATTGATCATAGAAACCCACTGGGTGTCCTTGGGCAAGTTACACTCTCTCAGTCACAGAGAGTGCAAGGGCAAACCCCTTCTGAATATACTCTGCCAAGAAACCCCCGTGATAGGGTCACCTTAGAGTCCTAATTCAGATATTACTTGAAGGCACATAGCAAAATACTAATCCATGAAATACATTTGAATTTAAATATCAAGCTGCTCAGAAACTGTTTGTTCATTTTCCAGAAACCAACAAGTTATTTTATATGTTGATTGCTCCGCTCCTCATTATTGCACTGGTTGGCACTGCTGTCATTGTTATATGCTATCGCAATAAAGGGAAAACACTGACGGGTATGTAGCATCTTATTATGAAAACTATGTGGTATCTATGCATTTTCTATTTAAATCTCCTCATTTGCCTTTGTAAATATTTATATATCAATCACTAAATTAGTTTAAACTAGATTAGTCCTTAAATTGTTTAAACTGTGCTGTCCAATTTCTGCATTTTAGTGTATTTTAATTGACCTATTGCTAAGGACATTTTAAAAATTTCACCGAAAGACTTCTCATAAGCTGTTTCTTTGGCCAAACTGGTCATGCAAAATTGGTTTATATGCCCATGGGACAGCAGTGCATTGAGAAGTTACCTTGTGTGTCAACCTACTGAAATAGGTGGGAATTGTGGAAGACTAGTGTGATGCAGGAGATCTTCAGTATCTATGTGCTGCTCATGTTCTCACCAGAGTAATGTGTGCATTTTGATGTAGATAAGGAGCTGCTGTGCACATCACCCCCTCCATCTATTTAAAACAAATGATACATACCTGCACTTGTATTCCTATGTGCATGTGGGTCAGCTTCCTGTACTGAAATACCTCAAACTCTCTTATTAATGACAAAGAACTTCATGTGTACACCTTAGTTCCCATATTTCTAAGAAGTTGTTGAATCAAGAGTGTTGGATTTCATGCTGCTCATCCACTGATGTATCATTCACTTAAGCTGAACTACTAGAATATGAGTTGGTTTTGTTCCACTAACTTCAGTTGGACAAAATAGGCTTAATTCCAAACACTTTGATTTTACTGAGTTGTGAATTAAGGATGAGACTGTGACTCAGCTCAAAAGCATGTCAGATTGGTTTAAGTGGTTTTGCGGCCAGCCCTGTAAAACTGTGCTACTCTCCAGAAAAAGCCCTTTGGATGGAGTGGAAAACAATAATAGTCTCTACTGCAGAACAAAGTCATAAAAATTTGAGTCAAATCATAGTGGGATCTCTGGTCTAGATTACTTCTCTTTACACTTGTCATCCCATGTTTGAGATCCATTTACAGATATTCTACCCTTTTAACTTATGGAGATGCCAAATCTACAGTCTAATAGTTAAACCTGTATATCCCGTGAGATAACCCCATAAACCACAGGTGGCCCTCCTTGGTGCTGGATCCAGACCTTTGGGCTTCAACAAGTGTCCCCATTTCCATCACACCATGGTTAAAAAGTATCTCAGCTTTTGTAGATTTTTCCCCACCCTAAAAAGCTGAAATGTCTTCCCTAAGACATAATTTACTGTCAGTAAGTATGTTGAGCTAGAACATGCTGGTGATTTTGGTATCATCATTTTGCCTTTGGCCTCACCAATCACTGGATTGTAGTTCAACAGAACATCTCAGAAATTGGATTCAGCCCACAGAGTGAAAGAGGTTAGGTTCCCTACCTTGCCATAAACCCGGGTGAATAAAATACAGCTGACCTACATGGCTCTGAAGTCTTTTTGGTGCCACCATGTGCCTCCATTGCTCACCAGAATGGCATTTTGGTTTGCTAGCTTGCAAAAATGTAGTGGCAAACTAGTAAGTGCACAAAGATGCATTGACTACTCAGTGGCATAGAAAAATATTCTGTTCAGCACAGTATTTCATTATTTCATATGAGGGGGTTAAAAAGATCCTCCAGCTGTTTTGTACTTCAGCTCCCAGAAGCCTCCAGCATAATGCCTAGTGATGATGGATTCTGGGAGCAGAGTCCAAAACATCAGAAGAACTAAACAGTGAAAACCACTGTTCTATTATCATAGTCAGTATTATATTATATATAATATAATTATTATATGCCCTAAGAGGAACAAAGTAGGTTCTATTTCTATTATAGTGAACTAATAAATTTCATTATAATAAGTAAGTATGAAGTGGCTTGGGGATGATATTTTTCTTAATGCTAAAAATAGCAAATGTGATGGAGTCAATATTTAAATAAAATAAAAATAAATTGTTTAAGTGTGAGTGGTGGTTAACACTCAGAAACGTAATGAAATTTTTAAAAAGTTATAAGCCAATATTTCTATTTGATCTTCCTCATTAATGCTTTTGAAAAGAAATAGTTTTTAAAGATAGTCTAATCCACCCACCCACCCCCATCCCCAAGTAGTTCCCTGCCCTGCCATAACCAGATAAACAGATAGCCAGGTTGTCAGAGGAACAAAGTAGATCCTATTGCTATTGTATCTTTACAGGTTTTCCTGATCCTTGGAAGATGTCTTCCTATTATGCATAGGTGGTTTTTCCTACAGCAAAGCACATAACTCATGGAAATACTCCTTCTTTCAGTGGAGTCAATGAGATTATTTTAATGAGCATTTTGTGTATTCCTTCCAAGTCTTCCCAGTGCTAAAAATAATTGTTCCTTTGGCAATTCATGTGATCTGTCTTGCAGCAGACGAACCAATCACTTGCACAGAACTAGATCATTAGCAGGTCAGTCATAGCCTAATGCCACATGAGATGGAACAAAGATACAGTTGATGTGGAATCTTCTATTTTAGGCACAGATGCTCCAGAAAGACATATCTTCCATTTATGCCACCCAGGCGAGAGAGACCCTTGCAGTGAATATTTTAACACAAGTCCTTGTAGAAGATGTGGACTTGTTAAGAAAAATATATTTAAAATAAGCAATGTCAGCCCATTTAATTTAAAAATTAAATATTGTATCTGCTGCCTTGTAAAAAGAAAAGTGTCATGTCCCTTAAGTCAGAGGAAATCAGTTACCCTAAGCGTGCTTAACTCTGTAATAGACTGTGGCCAGTGGGTTATGTTAGACATATTGATTTGTCTATAATTTGTCATAATCTCTAGGTTCCCACATGGTTTTAGTATTGCTCATTTGCAGTTAAGAAGTGAGGCCAATCATATAGTTTCTTGCCAACCAATCATTACTCAGCTAAACAGGAGTCTATCATCATTGCCTCCTCCTCACTGATATAAATTTGATTCCTGGATCCAAATGTTGTGGAAGAAGCTCTGCGGATGTGCCCCCTTTGTAGCTATTGTGATGGTGTATGAATTGACTCAGTCCTTCTGCTGACTATGAATTAGTTGACCCTACTGCTTTCAATCTAAGGCTCGGGGGCCGGATGCGGCCCCCTGAGGCCTTTGGACCGGCCCCAGGCTGGTCCTGCCACCGCCACCCCCTGCTGCTGTCGCCCGCCATGATGATATTGATTGTTGTTGTTATTACTTGTTCTTGGGGTTTCCTTGGCAAAATCTCCACAGGGGTTTTGCCATGGCTTTTCTGGGGCTGAGAGAGTGTGCATGCATGTTTTTTTAATTTTTTTTTTAATGTTTGTTTATTTATTTATTTATTGGTGCAATTGAGGGACAGCAACCCGGCCCCCGGTTCAAAAATGTTGTCTACCCCTGCTCTAGAGTGTGCCAAAATCTAACTGATTCCTATCTTTGTTTCTCCCTCCAGCAGATTTACATTACTGGGCTCTGGTGATATGCAGACAAATAAAAAAGACAAAGGTGAAGTTTAAGGCTGTACTTATTTCCACACTGTTCTGTGCTGTTTCTAATTTCTCTCAGTTGATTTCCTTGGCAGCTACTGAACTCCAAGTGGTGAAATAAGGTCATAGATTTGTCAAAGGCTCTTCAGTAGCTGCCATACCACATAAGAAAAGGGCAAGAGGGAATGGCGTGATTACAAGGAACAGAGAACCACAAAGGGTCTCTTGGCATTAAGTCATGGAGAGACAGAGCTTCATGCTGAGTAATTTCTCTGTTGCTTGATGATATCCATAAGGTTTCATACTAAGAGATTATTGCAGTTATTATTAAAATATATTATTGCTTTGAATTTCTCAATGGCTTTCTTGACCTGGCAGTCTAGCCTTCTTTCAAACCAAAGAAAGACCTGTGTGGTCCAATCTATATGGGAATCCTTTCCCATCCATTAGATCAGTATTTCCCAACCTATCGGATATGGGGAACCAGCAATTTCTTTTCAATGTGCCAGGGATGGCCTATTGTTCATGATGTATTGTATAGAGAAAAATGTCAAGCCTAGCCGTACACTACAGTGATTACATTGTCAGTTTTAGCTTCAGTGAAGCTTCAAAATAGTTCTCATTCTGTTGTCAAATTAGAATGCAAAGGGATCTTGTTGCACCTTTGAGACTAACTGAAAGAAAAAAGTTGGTAGCATAGGCTTTCCTGGACTTCCTCAGTTGCACATTTGGAATAGAGAATCCAGAGATAGACCTATATAAGCTGTTTGTGTGTGAGAATCAGTTCAGATTCAAAACCTTGTGTGTATGGAGAAACACTACACACATTTCAACATTATCTAACCTCCATCTTCATGAGGGCACCTCAACCCAGTTTACCACATCCCCCTCTCTTATTTCCCACACTACATTCCAATACTCATTCATATGCATACCTGCTCTCCCTGGCTTTATGCAACAGCCTTCCTCCTGCTTTTGTCCCACAATGACCATCAACTATTGTTAAAACTGAACTTGTCACCTTATCTTGGAGTGTGGTGGAGTCTCCTTCCTTGGAGGTCTTTAAGCAGAGGCTGGATGGCCATCTGTCGGGGATAATAATGATAATAATAATAATAATTATTATTATTATTATTATTATTATTATACCGCCCAATGGTTGCCCAATCAGGGCGGTTTACAACATAAAACACAATTACAATAAAGAACAATTCCCCCCCCCCTTAAAACATTATTAAACAAATAACATGATTAAAATCCATTAACAATTAAAACAGAATAAAATCATAATAATTAAATGATTAAAACATTCCACAATACCCCATTATTACGCTTCCAGGGGAACCATGGTTCACAATAATGTTGCTGAGGGAAGAGGGGGCAGCCTGGGGCTGGGACAATTTAGTCTGGAAAGGCCTGCCAGAAGAGATCCGTCTTGACAGCTTTTTTAAAACTGTCCAAAGATGTTAATTGACAGATCTCGTCCGGGAGTTCCTGCATGGCAGGGGGTTGGACTGGATGGCCTTTGTGGTCTCTTCCAACTCTGATTCTATGATCTTCATACCCCCAAGGTTTTGAATTTAAGATGGTATTCTCACGCAAGCAGCATATATAGGTGTGTCTCTGTATTCTCCACTCCAACCATGCATCTAAGGAAGTAGGCTCAAGTCTACAAAAACTCATGCAACCAACTTCTTTCTTTCAGGTAGTTTCAAAGGTGCTACAAGGTCTCTTCACATACTGATTTTTTAGACTAACACGGCTATGTCTTTTAATTCTTGTCAAATTAGAGTTTGCGTTTTCATAAAAAGTCCTTTCTTTCTATGTAGGATTCCCCTTGTGATACCTTTGTAAATGGAAACGTGGCCTGTCCTACTGGTCCTCGGCTAATGGAAGGGACATATTTGTTGGACCTTGATGAATATTCTTTTTCAGAAGATGTATGTTGCCCACATGGACAAATGGTCAGTGGAAAAGCTGGCCATGATGCAATCCACTATGGTTTGGGTGAGGATTTCCCAACACCGTCTCTTACAAGCATGTCTGAAGATGACCACTTCAGGCAGATTCCCATGGAAGATGAGTACATGGACAGAATCTCTCATGGACCCCATTATTTACCTTTACTTAGTCAGCCTGAAAATAAACCTGTGTCACCCTTCTCAGGGCCACTGGAAGTGGGGGAGAATGATAGCTTGAGCCAGTGCTTCACAGGAACAGAAAGCTTGGTAGAATTTGCAAACTGCTGTTGCTCAGACATTTCCTGTGGAATGGATGCCCTCCATGCATCCTCCCACAAATGTCTGCTGACCTCTTGTCATCATTCTGCCTGTAGCAACATGAGGGATGTTGACAACCAAGAGATAAGCGATTCCCTTTTGAAGCCTGAGGAGACAAATAGTTGTACTGCCTGTAAAGCATCTTATGCAGAATCCCCAAGTAAACATGGCTATGCTGCCAATTCTTTGAAAGAAAATAGCCCTTCTCCACTGGGCACCTGTGGCTTGGAATCTCCTTCTCTGAATCATATTGGTTCTGCAAGCAGCATCGGTGTCAAAAGTGACACATGGGATGGAAATGGCACAAAGCGTCAGAATACAAAAAGAACATCTGAGACGAACTGCAGCACGTCGGATGCCCCAGCAGCATCTGGTAAGCTCCCACACACAAGGTCTTCTTGTTTTACATGTCATTGTTGAGGCTGGATATGTGTCATCAAACATCCAGATTTTAAAATCTCTGTCAGTAAAAGAAGATGCAGAGGGACATATAATGGGATGGTCATCACGCCTGAACTCATCTGGATAGACATTTGGTCTAACTAGGCAAAGACATTGTTTTGTTTTTATGCATGAGTCTTGGAATCTTTCTTGTCCATGTGAAAACTGTAAAGTAACATCACTTTACTATTGAGTCCTCTGTGGCCAAGGTAGTTTGTTTCTTTTTCTTTACCCTCCTGGATTTTCATCCAGATTTTCCACACCAATATTTCTGGCAAATTAAGATGATTTAAATGTTTTAAGGGACTTTTTTTTTCAATTAAGGAGAAGAAACTTTAATTTTAACAAAGGCACTCAAATGTAAACAATAAAAGCTCTTATAGGGATAACCAAATAAACTGAAACAACATATTGGTGGTGATTTTAAAATCCATACAAAAGGAGTCTCTAAAGCAAGACAGACTACAAGTTGATGGCAATAGTTTTCTTGATGGAAATTGCTGGAGTAGGCCCAACATGAGTCCAGGTACAACCTTTTTCTGGCCTAGAAGGAATGGTAGGAAAATGAGACGATTGAGATTTGAAATATTATGAAGGCGCATGACAAACAAATTCTTAAGTATTCAGTTTTTCTTGGAAGATCTTCTGGTCCTATTATGTAAGTTGTAAGGGTCAAAACAGTCTTTGGGACTAGCTGTAGTAGGAATGAGCCATGTTAAAGCTGCACCTTTTTTCACAGTATTGGTCTTGAATAAACTCTCTAATCTGAGCATAGTATGTTTTACCATCCACCTCATCAGTGACTGAAACAACATCTCCAATCTCAAAGTAAACTCCCATATAGAAGATAGATTCTGCTGTAACTATTGTGGCTATAGACTCTGGTGCTTTGATGGGATTTTTTAACTAAAAAATAGGCCTTTTCCCTTTTCATTTAGTACAGGGGTAGGCAACCTAAGGCCTGGGGGCTGGATGCGGCCCCCCTAGGCCTTTGGACCGGCCCCAGGCTGGTCCTGCCACCACCGCCGCTGCCCCCTGCCATGATGATGTTGATTATTGTTGTTATTACTTGTTCTTGGGGTTTTCCTGGCAAAATCTCCACAGGGGTTTTGCCATGGCTTTTCTGGGGCTGAGAGAGTGTGCATGCATTTTTTTATTTTTTAAAAAATCATATTTATTTATTTATTTATTTATTTATTTATTTATTTTTGGTGCTTCCCCCCCCCCCCCCAATTGTCTGAGGGACAGCAACCCAGCCCCCGGCTCAAAAAGGTTGCCTATCCCTGATTTAGTAGATACTTCCTTTTCAGCAGCAGGAGCAGACTTGTGTTTGGTGTTCCTTAATCCAGCACATCTTTTGTGAATTTCTTGCTTGCTCTTCCCTCCACTGCCGCTTCCTCCTCTGTTGCTGAGGTGGTGGCGTAGGCGGCTTTGGGTGGGCCTGGGCGGCCGGCGCAGTTATTGCGGCACACGCTGCATGTCGGCTTCAGGCCCAGCGGCATCTTCAGCCCTGCCTCGGAGTCCACTCGCCCACTGCCACGGATGTTATACGTAGAAATAGAGCCGAGGAAGAGAGGCCAGGTTTTCTGAGGAGACTGGGGAAGATTAAGGGACCTTTTAATATGCACTCACATGTTGATTTTTTTCCCTTGAGACCAGACCCCAGATAGACAATCCAGATAACTATAGAGACTGATCCCATCCCTAGAGGCCCCCTCCATGTCTACTAAAAGTCCTTCTGCACTTCGTGTGTGGCCGATAGACAGCAAATTAACCCTTCTCTTTTCGTTGTTTTCTCAATAAAAAAATTGTGTTCCTTAAGGCTGCTCTTTGAGCTTTTAGGAAAGTTATTATGCCATTGAAATTTCCTCCTGAGGACACAGTAGTAAAGGGGAGCAGGGGAAAGGAGTTACAGTTTTGCTTTTCCTATGTCACAGTTGCAATCTGGATCCTCCCTAGAAGTCTACTTTCTCCCTCCCTCCCCTCTCTTTTTAAATGAAGATGCATAAATGTAATCACACATTTCTTACAAAGTTACAAAGGTCAAATTGTCTTCTGCCCCAGTCATCTTTTTAAAAGCATAATATAAAAGTGGAAGCCGATGGCAGAAGAATGTCAGCAGGAACTCTTCTGAAAGATGCTGCCTTGGCAATTGCTTCACTTTTTTACACACACACAGAGAAAGAGAGACTGAGAGAAAGAGTAAGACTTGCCCTTTTTATTAATTTTGCAGTCACTTTGAAGGGCTACATGGGCGAGCCAGGAAATATATATATATATATATATATATATATATATATATATAAAGGTTTTCTCTAAGAATCTGGAAATGGTCTAGACCCAGCAGGGTCACATGCTGGTGCCAGTGGTTTCTTTCCAGCCAGCAAAGAAACCTCTACTTTCTGGCACTCCAACTTTGGCTAGCCCGCTGGCTGGCCAAATATTGTGGTGGTGATGGTGGAGGATGAATAAAAAGCATATTCCTTCACCAATCAAACTTCAGTGAGAAACTTCAGTGAGAATTACAAACTGAGCAGATGAAAACGTTAGTCACTGTTTCTTTTTTTAAAACAGGCTCTTTCATTATGTAGAATGTCAGCCTTCTTCATCCTGGGCCCTCCAGATATGCTGGGTGGGAACACTCGGGAACGTCTGAAAAAATAACACAGCTTGTTGCATAATTACGTTGTGTGTGTTGACTTCTATGATGTGTATTAAATATCCAAAATGAGCTATAAAAACCAAAACTATTTGCTTCCTGCATAATCTTTAAACAGCAATTAAAAAATTAGAGGTGGCCTGTGTGATTGTATATTCCTCCTCAAGCTGTCCAAAATAAGCATCATGGATACCCTGATCTTAATCATGGTTAGCTACAAAGAAGAGTCTACAGCAAATCCCTTATGACTCCCATTCATGAGATAAAGATAAGACATAAATCACTGGATGAATGCATTCATTTTAGTTCAAATAGACTTGTGTGTGCATGTGCTTTCAACCTTCCTGTTGACTTATGGTGACCCCATCAATTTCACAGGGTTTCCTTAGGCAAGGAATACTCAGAAGTGGTTTTGCCAGTTCCTTCTCCTGAAATATAGCCTATAACACCTGGTATTCATTGGCAGTCCCGCATCCAAGTACTTTCTAGGCCTGAGCCTAGCTTAGCTTCCAAGATCAGACAGAATCTGGTGCCTTTAGGGCAGGGGTAGGCAACCTTTCCCCTTTAAGGGCCGAGGGACTTCAGCTCCCAGAAGCCTCAGCCATGTTGGCCAATAGTCTGGGATTCTGGGAGCTGAAGTCTCTCGGCCCTTAAAGGGGACAGTTTGCCTACCCTTGCTTTAGGGTATTTAGGCCTAGGGTACCAAATTATCCTCTTACAGCTAGTACTTATTCCCCTTAGTTCTTGAGTGCATGAAATATGGCACTCAGGTCTTTTTTCTTTCAAGCACTGGTGTACATATAGGTAAATACATATGTAATTAGTATCTTTCTCCTTCTCTTCTGACACCTTGTAGGAAATGTGACTGGAAATGGCAACTCGACCTTCATTTCAAGTGGACAGGTCATGAATTTTAAAGGGGAAATCATTGTGGTCTATGTCAGCCAGAACTCTCAAGAAGGATCCATGTCTCCTGGATCAAGTGATGATAGTCTGGGAAGTCCAGTGCAAGAGGAAAACATGAACCGTTGTGAGACATTTGCAGGCAATGTTCACCAGTACAAGGAAAAATGTGCTGAAATGAATTCATCTCATAGCGTGGTCAGTGATGAACGTGCAAGCACTGTGGGAGGGTCCAAGAGGACTTCTGGGCCTATTGTTCAGGAACAGAATCATAAGAGTCAGGACAGTAAACACCTCTATAATGAGGCTTCACAGCCTGTACAAGAGGAGGGAAAGCCAGGACAGTTTCTCAAGCAAGCACTGCACTGAGGGAAATTTGTGCCTGCCTGTTGATTTCTGGCATTCATTAAAAATGAACATTCTTCTCTCACTGAATTTGGAATCTGGGAAGCAGCATCAGAAGAGCACTACATAGCAAAAGAAACCCACATAAACATCTGTTTACTGTTGGGTTGTCTGATTACTTCAACTGACAGATCAGAAGGGAGAACCTTTGCTCTTCTTTGGGATTTCTTCTTCTTGTGTGCTTTCAAGTCTTTTCCGACTTATGGTGACCCTAAGGCAAACCTATCACAGGGTTTTCTGGGGCTGAGAGTGTGTGACTCACCCAAGGTCACTCAGTGGGTTTCCATGGCTAAGCGGGGAATCAAATCCCTGGTCTCCAGGGTTGTAATCCAATGCCCAAACTACTACACCATGTTGGCTTCTTTACGACACTCCCATATAAAAGTGAATAAAAGCTTTGGTGCTCTTTGGGACGTTTCTCACTGAATCCTTGGGAAATCAGTCACAGGACATGTTGCTGTCATTTCAGTGTACCCAAGTTAGGAATCCACACTTCTGAGAACCGTGTCCATGCTGCTAAAGACTCTAATGCAGAAGTTTTCATTTTGTTATAATGGTTGACTCTGGGTATGTCCAAACCTAACATGGAAAGTGCAGTTATATTTTTCCTCCCAAGGAATGAATCCAGCTTCCTCATCTTTACCATAGGAAAAACACAGACATACTAGTGATTCAGTTGTCAGTCTTGTCCCTCCCCATTCTTCAGTTTGTCTTACTGCCATTTCCCTCCATTTCTTGTAAAACTACTGCATGTACATTTAAATGCAGTTGTTTTTGAAAAACAACTGGTTTTAAAAGGGGTTATAAATGTTCTCTTGGTCTGGGCTTGGGTAAGTTCTTCTCGTAACTAAGAGAAGCCAGTCAGTACTGTATTTAGCTGGAGTCAGCTGCAAACCTGCAGAATCAGTTGTTTGTCGGAGCTTAGTAATGTTGCTTTTTGGGACTAGTTCTCCCAGAATTTGCTAGCCTGCATGGCCACTGATTCTGAAAGTTGTGCCTGAACAGAATTATTTTCCAAGCTCTCTAATTTTCCCTCAGCTTGTCTCAGAACAGAAATGGGGGTTTTGACCAGAGCATGGTGAAAATGCATCTAAAACACTTCCATCACTCCATTATTTCATTTGCTTCACAGTCTACAATTCAGAATTAAAACAGTTTAAGCAGAGATGGCCACCAGAAATCAACCTTTCATTAATAGTGTGAAAGCAGCTTGCAGCTGCTATTGACATCTATTCTCAAGACATTCAAGAAAGAACTTTTAAAAAAAAGCATATTGAAGAAATATTGTAGAACACATGACTGACCCTGAGAAAACTGCTATAAAACCAATTTATAGGTTTACTCTAGTGGCAGATACAGTTCAAGATTACAGTCCTGAGAATAATATTTTGCTCCCTGATCTGGAGCAGCCAATGGCACCCTGTATACTAAATCAAAGTGCCAAGTACCCAAGGCCTGCCAGGTTATTTGGGTACTTGGAGCAAAAGATCCCACACATTCCTCCCTCTGGGTGTAAGAGTACAGTAGTCTGAATTTCAGAGGATGAACAATTTGCTGACCCATTGTGGCACTCAAAATCTGAGGTGGTCATCTCACTCTTCCTAATGATGGATTTGGTTCTGCATGAGGTTGGCAGTTGTCTTTTGTATGTTGTACTCACTGGTACTTGCTATCTTAAGGATGTACAGTTCTGATGGGAATGTTGCCAAGGTATTGACGTGCAGTCTAAATAATATATTACTTTTTTTAAAAAATGTCTTAAACTACACTGATGATTTTTATGAACTGAGAAACTGTGTCTTCTACTGAATATTTCATTAGTTAAATTGCTGAATATTGATTACTTTTAAGTGGGGACATGGATGTTTCTCCCAGCTGTCACTTTAATAACTAAAACCTCTGAATTGCCAAAAATTAATATTTCCAAAATCTGTTTATTTGTATTAATGATTGCTCCATAAACCAATGTTTGATTTGCAATTCTAGAATTATAAAACTGCTCTAGATCTGAGTTTGGGTTGGCTCCACCCAATCACCACTGTATCTAGCTGGTTTCTGCTGCTAATGTGCAGATCCTGGAAACTTTGGTGGAATCCTGTATCAGCTTATATTTAACTAAGGGGAAGAACAGACCTCTCCTTTGTGCTGGCTTCAGAGTACGGCATTTAGATGCCACACACGCTGACATCACACAGGGGGAAGCTTTGCAGTGCTTCGGTGCTGTGGCATTTAGACGCTGCAGGAGTGCCACAAAGCCATGGTGGCTCCAGAAATGCCGTCTTTTTGATGGCTCAAAAGGAGCAGCAATTTCCACTTCTTGTGCCAGCAAAAAGCCATTTTGGGGCCGCAGCGTGTGGTTGCCACGGCCCCAACCCGCCATTCAAAGGGGCAGCCTGTTCCACCCCTAAGTAACTTCTCTTGGCCTGACCCCTCCAAACCTGATACAAACATAGCACAACCATGCTTGGATCATCAGCAGAATGTACCTCTTTCTCTCCATGCAGCTGATGCCCAGTAAAGAAGATTGGGGGAGGCAAGTTATCATTATGGCAATGAAGTGGTCTCTTGGTATCCGCTGAGGTTTGGTTCCAGAACCCCCTGTGGATAGCAAAATCTGTGGATGCTCAAATGCTATTAAATACAATGGGATAGTAATATGGTGTCCCTTATATAAAACAGTTTCAAAATCAAAGTTTGCTTTTTGGAATTTATATATTTTTGGAATATTTTCAAGCTGTGGATGGTTGAATCTGTGCATTAAGAATCTGTGGATATGGAGTGTCAAAATCATGAAACAGTTGTGGTTAAGTATTCAAAGGAGAGGAAATTGCCACAGGAGAAGGAAGAAGATGTGTTCCTCACTGTCAGATTTCAGGGTCTGGTCCTGAGTGTCCAGCTTTTGTGAGCCATCTCCAGGTGGGAGGCAAAAATACACATTTTTCAGTTTTCAGCTCTGGGCAAGCTTTTATTTAGCTTCTTATTTTCCTCCCAGTTGTAGCACTAGGGATATTTGCTCTGCTCTGCTCTGCATCCACCTCCTAGTTAGAAGCAAGTAAAGGCAAACTGATTTGTGGAGTCCTGGCCAAACATGGAGCAAGAGAGCTTATCGGAGGATGGTTGGGTACGGGTGATCTTGCCCATAACCTTCCGCCTTCTGCTTTGTGTTTTGCCTCATGCCTACCGAGTACACACTGCAATCAATCCTAGCAGCAACATCATAGTTTATTAATAAGAGGGGCATCACTAGTGGTTGTCCCTAAGTTTCATGTTTTGGTTTAGAAATCTCTGAGACAATCCTGAATTATTATTATTAATTATGGAAGGGAGGAGTGGTCAAGTGGACAAAGAACAATCCTTTATGCATCTACATGAAAAAGCTCCACTGTAATCAGTAGTAAAAATGCCTAAAAAGTGATTATATGTAGCCAAGACCCTACAATTCCATGTTAATTGCCATGGCCACATCCTGTGGACTCCTGGAGTGGGTAGTTTGGTCAGAGGTGCCAGAGGAGCAATCTTGCTCAGAGATGCCCCTCTTTGAACTGCAAAATTCAGGAGTCCATAGGGAGCCATGCCAGTTACAGTGGACTTGTAGTGCTGTAATTGTGTATTATTATTATTATTATTATTATTATTATTATTATTATTATTATTATTGATCCCCCAGTTTACATGACCTGAGCAGAACAACAGCTGCCCAAACCCCAGTTGCCCTTGAGCCACTCATCATAGACCTATCCATCCAAGTAATCATTTCTGTATTTATAGACCTATATGACGTATTTGAGCTGGATGTCCACCACTCCCCTTCCACATTAATATAGGGAATAAGCATAATACAGAGGATCCTTTGTATCCACTAGGGTTTGGTTCCAGGAACCCCTGTGGTACCAAAATCTGTGGATGCTCAAGTCCCATTAAATACAATGGCATAGTATAATAGTGTCCCTTTTGGAATATATATATTGAATACTTTCAAGCCATGTATGCTTGAATCCGTGGATAAAAAAAATCCATGGATAGAGAGGGCTGGCTGTAATATTAACTGTAAAAGTGCATATGAGAAATAAATATAAAATGCATGTGTGGGGAAGATGTGTGTATATATACACATATCGATCTCACAGAAATCTAATTAAATATATATAAAGATTACAAAGAATACCTGTTTTTTCAGTGTGATACAAATAAGTTTGGGGCATGATTTTTCTTATCCACATTGGGTTGCCTGTGTAAACTTTTCCATTGCAACCCATCATGTGTCAGGAGCTTAGATACAGAGAAGGTGAATTACGCTGCTGCCCTCTGCTGGATTCCTACTTCTCAGATGATTCACATTATTTGTTTCTTGCACAAACTTTTATTCACATATTTAGTGCTGGAGAAGGTTGTCAGATTTCAGGGTCTGGTCCTGAGTCTCCAGCTTTTGTGAGCCATCTCCAGGTGGGAGGCAAAAATACACATTTTTCAATTTTCAGCTCTGGGCAAGCTTTTATTTAGCTTCTTATTTTCCTCCCAGTTGTAGCACTTGGGATCTCTGCTCTGCTCTGCATCCACCTCCTAGTTAGAAGCAAGTAAAGGTAAAGATAGTCCCTTGACATGAATGTCTAGTTGTAACCAACTATAGGGGCCGTGCTTAGGTCCTTTACTAAGCCAAAGAGCCAATGTTGTCCGAAGACAAATCTGATGGTCATGTGGCCAGCATGACTGCACTGAACTCTGTTACCTTCCCACCAAAGTGGCACCTATTTATTTACTTACATTTGCATGCTTTTGAATTGCTAGGTTGGCAGAAGCTGGACTAGTGACAGGAGTTCACCCCATCATGCGGCATCCAGGCCTCGAACTGCCAACCTTATGATCTTCCAATTGTCAGAAGTGACGTCTTAGCCACTAAGTCACAGCATTCCTTGCTACTTGCTAGAAGCACGTAGGTTAGGTTAAATGTGCTTTATCCCATCTCAAAGAAGTGAAAAGGGGTAATTCCCTTGATCTGGGAACAACCTCTTTAACTAAGATTTCCCTTAATTTCCAAAAAGGAAAATTGTTCTGTGTGTGTGTGTGAGAGAGAAAGATAGTTAATTTAGTGCTGGACACAAACACAAGTTACAGCTGTAAGATAAGCTTTATCAAAAATAAATGATGCAGCAGAAAAACGTTTCAGGCCTTTTGCTGATGGGGCTCAGCATCCTTTCACAGCCAATGTTAGAATTGGGTCCCTAACAACTAATTTTACCCAGACTGTCCCTGGCTGCTGATCACATTCCCCACCAATGGCTAAATGGAGTCCCTGGACTGGGGTTCACTCTCTCCCCCCCCCCCCCCCCGGCATGTTCAATAGAAGATAGACTCCCAAATGTTATATAGGACAGAAGCATGCAAAGAAAAAGCATGTGCAAGCATGACCCATCTCTCCTTCTTTGGAGGTCTTTAAAGAGAGGCTGGGTGGCCATCTGTCGGGGATGCTTTGATTTTGAGTTCCTGCATGGCAGGGCATTGGACTGGATAGCTCTTGTGGACTCTTCCAACTCTATAATTCTATTCTATGATTCCCCTTGTGCAAGTAGGTTAGCAACACAGGAATATTCACTCTCCCGGTCAATTTTCAGCCTATATATCTTTTCCCAGCCTAAATTGCCAAGTTGATGCAAAAGGTATTAAGCAAAATCACTATTACAAAGGAATCCTTTTGTGTCGCTGGAGAGCTGTTGACATTTGGCTGCAATGCTAGCAAGGACTCAAAAACCCAATTGGCTTGTGGCAGAGATCCAGCTCACTATAGTGGGCAACCAAAAGGCTTCTAATGGCTATGTGCTTCCTGATGCACCTTCACAACCTCTGAATTTTGTTTACCTTTTTTTACTAAGCCTGCCCCCTACCAGCTAAGATGACTGAGATTTGGTCATATTTCTATCCCCTGTGGGTTGGTTTTAGATCCAAGAGAGGTATTTCTTTTAAAAAGGAATAAACCATATTCTAGCTGGGGGGGGAAAGCATGTCCTGGGCCTGAAAAACATGACAAATGGCTGGGGGATGGATGGATGGGAGCCTTAAAAATGGCCTTAGGAACTGCAAGTACCATGAAGGACACACTTTGCCCATTGCTGCATTAGAGAAAATGAAGTGACTGCTTCCAGTGACAGATGCTGGGGTAGAGCTTGGAAAAAGTAACCCTTGTTACTTTTGGAGTGCAATTTCTATAAAGCAGATGCATGACATCCCTGACATGCAAGACATCAGCCACCACTCCTATTACATACCTCCCACGGTCCCTCTTTGGTAGGGACAGTCCCGATTAATCCTCTGTTGTCCCATTTTTCCAGCTGCTTTTAAAATGCCTCAGTTTCTCTCTCCTCCTCCCACTTTCTCCCGTTCTTCTCTGCTTACTAATTGAGTTCAATGGACAAAAGCAGTTTGCACTCTCATTCTTGTAAGTAACAGCAAATAATTTTACCATTTTTTCACTTCCACGAGAAAGTCTGGGGGCGGGGGAAGAGAGCATTTGAAGACAATTTAGGAATTTTGAGGGCAATTTTTAAAGACAGTGGATGGAAAAGAGGCAGAACCTTGCCCTTCCCAGTATCTTCAGATAAAATCAAACTGCTGCAGCCTCTTCTAGCTTGTCTGTCTTCTTCATTAATAACTTTTGCCATCTTGACCACACTCTCATGGGGCTTAGCCACATATGCCCAAGTATCATCTGTGAAATGTTGGAGGATATGCTGTTATGAGTTCTTATGCCATTTAGGATAGGCTTTGTCCAAATGGGTATTGCTAAACAAGGGTCAGAGAAAGACTTTACTGGTAGACAAGTGTTTGCACAAACTTCAAATGGGAAGTTTAGACATGTCCAATTTTCCAATACATATATACGCCATAAACCATGATATTAAATTCCAGCACACATACACTAAAATAGATTGTTACAATAAAATACTGCAGCCTTCACAATCTCAATTACTATTATTAAACCTTTAGTCTTATAATCTAAACAGAAGACTTAAAAGCACCAGAGAAAGTCTTAACAAGGAAAGTCAGTCTCAGTTCCAAGATCCTCAGGCTTCTGATGAGTTTCAAATGATGGTAGGAGAAGAAGATATTCTCACAATATTACAGCATATCAATAAATTTAAAAAAATGAATGTCATCCATAAAAACTGAAGCCAATCTGGATATATGATAGGAATTATTATTTACTCATAATTTTTTTTAAAAAGCCCACACTTATATTTTGTGACATACCAGAAACGACATTTGCTATTCCTTTTTAATTTTTTTAAGAGAGCCAGCATGACATAATGGTTTGAGTATTGGACTATAACTCTGGAGACCAGGGTCCAATTCCCCACTTGGCCATGAAACCCACTGGGTGACCTCCGGTAAGTCACATGCTCTCAGCCTCAGGGGAAGGCAATGGCAAACCTCTTCTGAACAAACCTTGCCAGGAAAACCCCGCGATAGGTTCACCTTAGGGTCTCCGTAAGTCGGAAATTACTTGGAGGCACACATCAAGGAGGAGTGTTATTTTTACCTCCTATTTTCTAAAGCAGCTGTGGAAAAAAGTGCACCCCCTGGTTAACAGTTCAGGTTTCCATCTCCTAGACCCACCTTGATAAATGTATTTAACAAAATTTAAATGGTGGGGGGGGTGATAAATCACCTCATGCCTTTAGGGGCTTTGGCAAACCATATCTGGGGAGGGAACTGACCAGATTTTATTTTTATTTTTCTAAACTGGAAGTGACAGGGCAAAAGGAAGGAGAAGGAACTCCCCACAACAAGAAACATCAGGCTCCCACTCTTGTTGCAGTGGTGCAAGAACAGGCTGAGTGATACATGATGTTCTTTCTGTGTGTCTGGAGAGAGGAAAAGTACAGCTCATTGAACAAGCGCCTGCTCTCCCTATTTTTGTGTTTGGTTTGGGATGTCAAAGTGTGCATCATGTAGGCCAGAGGTGGGGCAAGGGTGATGCTGGGGTTTCATGTGGCCCTCCAAGGCTGTTTTTCTTGGCCCTCAGCCCTTACAAACTCTCCAAAGTGACCTTTATTCCAAAAGAATGGACTGACTCATGTGGAAACCTCCAAGAGTGGGAATTAAATAAGTAGCAGGGGGCCCTGTACTATGGAATTCACTGCTTAAATAAATAGCAGGGGTACCCTGTACTATCTATCTATCTATTTACACAGGCACATCAAAATACCTGTTTTTCAAAACCAGGAGTGGGCTGCTGTTCACTTTTGATTTGGCGAGGAAAGAAACTTCGTTGGTAGTACATACGGCCCTCAAAGGGGACTCTGGAACAGAAAATTGGCCCCTGGATCCACTGTAGTTACCCACCCCTGGGGTAGATCTGGATCTAAAACACAACCTAGTCTATTTTAGAAAGACACTTTAAAAAAAACTAGTTATTTCAGCGTAGGTGTTTTCTGTACCAGTTTCTTAGCACGATGCATTTTTATTTTCAGCAAAATTCTGCCTTCAGCAAATGCTATTCTTTTTAGAGTGAAATGCAGCAGCAATTTGACACACCACACCACCCCCAAAAGACACATCATCACAAAAGCACATTAGTGTTTGAATTACACAGGTTTATGAGGGAGATGGGCTCAAAAAATTTTTTAGTCACATGCAAATTTGTGCTGATTTAGCTGACCAAATCTAATTCACACTTGTCTGAACTCCTAGCCTGATGCTATAGGTGTAATTACTCCTTGCTAAATGTAGTTCTGACAAAGCAACTATTATATAAAGCATGCTGTGGTTCTTGACATGGTTTGTTGACACGTCTTCAAAAGAACATAATAGAAAAGGGCCTTTGATTTTTATTTATAATATAGTGTGTTTAAAGTCAGGTAATATGCTTTAGATGGGTTTTGTGTGTGACAGAAATTGCTCAGCAGGGACTTTGATTGGATTTGTCAGAAGTTGGCCAGCGTGAAGAGCTCACGACACATGCTTAAAAGCTGAGGGAGAAAGAAAGGGAAGAATAGCTCTTATCTTGAGTTAGAACGTTTATTCAGGGAACATGGCCAATATAATTAACGGCAGCGCATTTCTTTTAAGGAGTCTATTTGCTGTACTCATTTATCTCAGTTCAGCCTTGGAAAACCACATTAAAAAGTAAGGCGCAGCATTAGAACAGGGGGGAAAAGAATCAGAAAGATAAGAAAGTATTTTTCACTGTAGTGTTTTTTGTTTAGTGGTTTTCTTTTTTAACACAAGGGATAAAGGCTAAAATCCTGTATGGGAGTTAGATCTTTGTAAGTGAACTTGCATATGAGGAATTGGAATAGGTCAGCTTTGTAATGACTCTATCGCAGAGGGCTGCAGTTACATTACTACATAGCAGAGCTAACAAAGTGCCCAATGCATATCATATATCTTGCTGGTGTCCTGGTAATGCATCTTCACAATTCACTAATAGGGTCTCTTAATGTCTTTACTACTTATCTACGTACAGTTGGCCCTCCATATCCACAGATTCAAGATTTGCGGCTTGAAAATATTTTTTTAAAACATGTAACTCCCAAAAAGCAAACCTCAATTTGGCCATTTTATATAAGAGACAACAATTTATTGTATTTAATGGTACTTGAACATCCACAGATTTTGATATCCAAGTGTGGTCCTGCAACCAAACCTCAAGAAATACTGTATATACAAATTGAGCCTCCTGTATACATAATTCCACAATCCAAATTATTATAAAAAATAAAAAAATGGGTGGCTGAGATAATATACCTTTGCCTTCTGATGATTCAGTGTATACAAAGTTCATTTCATGCACAAAATTGTTTAAAAATATTGTATAAAATTGTTTTAAAATATTGTATAAAATTAACCTAAATAAATTTGGTGTTTAGACTTGGGTCTCATCTTCAAGATTTCTCATTAGGTATGTATATGCAAATACAGGTGTTCCAAAATCCAAAACACTTTTCATCCCAGGCATTTTGGATAAGAGAGAGTCAACCTGTATAAAATTATGTTAAGTAACAGGTGATACAGGGTTCCAGTGAAAAGTATTACACAACCTATAACTTTTTTGACACATTCCATAGGAAATATCTATATTTTAAAATATCAGTGTAGTTGCTGCAATACATACAAATACTGACGGCTATAGTTAGAGTGAACATGAAAGCATGATTGGTTTTAATTGGCAGAATTTGATAGACACAGATGTATCACATGTTGTCAATTGAATATTTTTTAAAACTGTAAATAGATGCTGTGAAATCAGAATCTGGACTATGGTGCATGAAGTATGATGCATAAATATCTTTGGTCTGCACTTTACATATGTCTGAGAAATTCTCTTCTCAGAAGCTGCTTGACACAGGAGAAAAGTTCCAGTTAGTACCAATAACTTGGAAAAACATTTGGTTGTAGGTGACAGTGATGTAAATAATAGTCATAGATTTTCTTATCCTCAGTGGAAAAAAGTGTCTCAATACATCATGCCACTACACTGAGAAATAATCAACTCCTAAGAGATTTGTTATTGTACCTCAGGCCTTTTATTAGCAACAAAAATTATGCAAAACTTTTTTTTAGAAGAAAATGTTTGTACAGGAAACAGAATGCTTTATGCAACATAGGTTTTCAGTGCTAAAATAGATAAATATGAATAGATTTTTCACCAAAAGTCCACCGATGGGAAAAAAAAAGCCTCCCCAAATGTGACGAATTTCTCATAATCTTATAATCATAATCAACAACATTTTAAAGTATTAATATTTGCATGTGAGAAATAAGTGGAGATTTCTATCCTTAGTATCAGCTCACATGAATAAGACCTTGAAAGAAACTGTTTACAAATCAGAAATTAATTAATTTATTTTAAAATAGCAGTATACCACAATTGTGGCTGCATCTACACTGCAGAATTAATGCAGTTTGACACAGCTTTAACCGTCATGGGTCAATGCTATGGAATTCTGGAATTTGTAGTTTTGTGAGACATTTGGTCTTCTCTGTCAGAGAGCAATAGAGCCATAACAGACTACAAATTCCAGGATTCCATAGGATGGAGCCATTACAGTTAAAGCAGTATCAAAATGTATTGTTTATGCAGTGTGGCAACAACCTATGTTACCTTATGATTGTCATTTACTGAAGGATAACTTCCTCCCTTTTGCATTGTTACTTTTAGTTCAATTCATGGTTATAGGATGTAGCTTTACTAAAATGTGGAAGAGGAATATTACATGGCTCAAATGTAGGCTTTTGTACTGTTGGGAGAGTTAAAAGGAGGGAGAAGAGGATGTTTTTGTATTATAAGCAACACACTTGTAGCATTCAGATTTTAAAAAATAACTAGCTACTTTTGAGAGATGGGAAAGATTCTGTTTAGTAACTGCAACTATATGGTAACCCGCTACATATGGTATGATTACTCTTGCTAAATATTTTTGAAAAGCAACTTTGCAAGACTGGATATGTAAAGCTGAACATTGCAGATCCCCAAGGTTTATGCAATGTACACACCCATTCTGGACTCGCATTGTCTTTAAATAAAATAGATGTACATGGTTAACATCATAATGCCTATTAATTTCAATTGTTGTTGGTTTTTTGCACATGTCATCATTGAGACTCCAGAGTGGCAGACGCTGCCTGTTTTGCTCAATACCTTTCAGGGCAGAGTTTAACTTTCCTTATATCTAGATGAGGTAGTTAATAAGTTTTGCAGGCATATCTGTTGCATATGTTTTGATCTTGTCCTTACATAAAAGCATTTTGGCAAGGACTGTTACAGATCATCAATGATATAACTGGATACATTATGTCCAGAGATCCCAAACTTCTATGACTTAATAACCTGAAGGATTTGTTGTCTCATTAAGACATCAGATTAACTTCCTCACTGCAGTTAATTTAATGATAGATTTATATTACAAATACCCAAATTCTCCTCAAATTCGGACCAGGCAGGAATGAGTTTGAGAATGAGTGGCTTTTATGACAACAACTATAATAGATTTAACATGCACCAGACAATATTGTAGAAAAATGAAGTCTATGTATTAATTGGAGTACTAGATTATCAGGATAACATGCAATCATATGCATTGTCGTCATTTATTAATAGCATATATAAGTTCTTGAATTACCCATCATTTTTTTCCACCCATTATGCAGATTAAGTTACAATTACAGTACCCTTTGAATTGCAATAGGCTATCTGAAGAAGCAGAAGCTGAAACATTTTAATATGTGAATATTTTAATCACTCTGTGTGGATGTATTTATATGTACTACTACAGATAGATTGCTGGCATTGTGGACCTGCTTGTGTCTTTGTATGCTCATAGAAAAATCCTGTTTTATTTATTTTCCTCTTCAAATTCATAATTGTGGGTTATTCAGCACTGAGATAGACGTTTCACAAAATATGTCCAGGGTAGCCATGTTGGCCATATAGCAAAGTACAGTATCATCCAAAATCCACATATCTTTTTTGGACCAACCAAAATGCACAAAATACATGTTGCAAGCTTTTGAAGCTTTTGAAGCTCCACTGGCTTCTTCATCAGGCAAAGTTGTTAAAAAAATCATAAAGGAGAAAGAAAAGAAATTGATGATTTTAGTAACAGCCCTGCATTTGGTCAAGATGCTGTGCTTGTTGTCTTCGGTTCAGGTGGTATGAAAGGGTATTCATGCAGGTGGGCCCCTCTCTTTCTGGCCCTGTAGGTATGGGAGATATTCAGGAAATAGACTTTAAATTCCATTAGCAAGACTACAAGCTACTGCGTGATGAAGAATGTTTGAAAGGATTTGAATAGGGTTGCCATATTCCAGTCCCTCATATCTGGGCATCTAATTTGCATACTGTGCAAATTATTGTAATTATGCATATTAATAATTTGCATTCAATTTATGCAATTTACACACATTAATCATTGCCCTTTTTCTACCATTATGTTTCAGTCTCAGGACGAGTACCAAGCTAAGAGATCTTTTTTGCTTCTTTCCCCCCACTAGCGAGAGGGAGGCTTCCAAGCAACCCCAGAGAGTGAAGGGATCATTGACTCTTTCATGGATGTTTGGAAGGAAGTTCCACCATGCTGCCTAGACCCATGACTTTATTGCATGTTGTTTTAAATCAAATCAAGCCTCCTGGGCTGCAGCTGGGATGTAGGATGGAAGCAGGGATTATCGCAAGCTAAATTGTTGCCGAATCGCCAGCCGCCATCAGCCTGGGTCCAAGCCAGGCTCAGCCTGTGCTTTTTAGAAACTGGGATGCTTTCCAGCTTCTAAAAAGCACCGTCTGAGCCTGGCTGGGACCCAGGCTGATGGCGGCTGGCGATCTGGCGATGATTTAGCATGCAATAATCCCTGCCTCCATCTCACCTCCCAGCTGTAGCCTGGGAGGCTTGATTCGATTTAAAACAACATGCGATAAAGTCACTGGGCTCAAGTTGGCAACACAATCACCACACAACACAAGGCAATCTCTGCTTGTCTCCTTTCCTTTTCTGTCTTCTGGGCCTGTTGAGGGAATGGTGAAGGGAATGGAAGAATGTGGCAATGCTACTCCTGGGCAGTAGCAGCCAGAGGCTGTAGGGCAGGGTGAGGCTCCTGCCAGTGCCAATCTTCTTGCACAGTTTCCTGCTTCATTGCCACTGCCACATTTTAACCTACCTGTCATCCTGCAATGAAGCAGAAATCTGGGATTTACTGCTTCAACTGGTCCAGCCATCTGTGATATTTTTTAGTCCCTTCAGTCTGGGGGTTTTCCAGCTTTTCTGGGATAAATGGCAACCCTAAGTTCAAATAAAGTTGGTGGTTGACTGCAGGAGTTGGCAGACATTGGTATGGGGTGAATGAACGAGGATTAGGGTTAGGACAGTCAGGTTTAGGGATTAATAAGTGGGGTATAAGAGTCTGTGTTAGTAGTTTTAAGAGAAGAGTGTGAATGAGAGTGAAATACTGGTTTTAAATTTACTAAATTATTAATTTCTTCTGTTTTGTTACTTCTGTTAATAAGGTATTGTTTTTGTGTATCATGCTTTTGGTCTCTGGGAATGCTATACGCATAAAGATTGGATTCAGAAATTTGGTGTCTGTGGTGGCAGCAGAGTTGGTGTCCAGTGGAGGTAGAAGTTGCATAATATTCACACAGAAACCTTACACCTGGTGGAAAAAGTGGTGGAATAAGGGGCATTATGCTCACAAGCACAATGTCACAACTGCGAGTCAGCCAGGAACATCCTAGTGATATAGTAGGCCTGGGTCAGTGCTATTAAAGCATCAGGAAATTATGTCATGGAACTAGTTTAGACAAGATATCAGCTGTGTAAAACTTCTCTGCAGAGAGGAAAACAGGTTTGGACCTGACTGCTGTGACATGTTTTTCTCACTGGAGTTGCCAGGGAGCCTATTATGAAACATCTTAAATCCACAAGAGAGTGATACCTTTATAAGCCAACCAAAATTCACATTATACAGTTGCAAGCTTTCGAAGCTCCACTGGCTTCTTCCCTGCAACCTCCAAGTACCTCCCACATCCTGCCCAGATGCCATCCCAATGGCTGGGCGCACTTTTGATCGCCCACACATTCACACATGCAATGCTCTGGTGGTGCAAGGCATTGGTGCATTAGTATGCTGAGTAATACAATCACATGCCTCACACCCTTTCACCCGATTCCTCCCTGTTAGGCTGTCTAATTTGTGCATTATGTTCTGTATATACTCATGTATAAGTCTAGAAATTTAGGTCAAAATGTTGACCCAAAAAACCTGTCAACTTATCCATAGGTCAATGTAAGTATAGTCACCCCTCCATTCTCTTGAAGTCCACAGTTTTGCATATTCACGGAGGGGCGACCTCTGCTAAAATCAATAGGGCGCCCCCGTGGGGGCCTGACCCATTCAAGCCTATGGGCTTGAATGTTGGCGAATCTGATTTTGCAGGGGGGTCTGGAATGGATCCCCTGCGAAAACGGAGGGCCGACTGTAGTGTACTTACAATGTGATTACTGTACTGTATAATATATAAAGAAGAACTTACAATGTGATTACTGTACTGTATAATATATAAAGAAAACAAGATTGTAATCTGTCCTGGAAGTACTGACCCCAATTCTCTTATCTATCCAACCTTTACTGTGAGCGCAAACAGTTATGCCTGCTGGAATTTTCTAAGTTCTTTGGCATTGTTTTCCTTTGCTTCATCCTTTGTTATATGTTGTCAGGTGGATGCGATGGTCAGGCGTACCTGTCATTGGCTTAACCTTCCTGGAGCTAGGCAACCTAGAAACATTAGTACATGTGCTGGTAACCTCTCGACTTGACTTCTGCAATGCACTCTATATGGGGCTACCCTCATGCCAAGTTTGGAAACTTAAATTGTTACAGAATATGGCAGCCAGACTGGTCACAGGAACATCTAGAACTGACCACATAAAAATCTCTACATTGGCTGCCAGTTAGTTTCCGGGGGCAGTACAAGGTGTTGGTCATAACCTTTAAAGCCCTACATGGCTTGGGTCCTGACTACCTGTGGGAGCGCCTTCTTCCACACAATCCATCCTGCACACTACGGCCCTTTACAGACTGATAGAAATAATGCAGCTTGAGGCCACTTTAACTCTCCTGACTCAGTACTAGGGAATCATGGGAACTGTATTTTTTTCTGGGACATTGAGCCTTCTCTGTCAGAGAGCTCTGGTGCCACAATAAACTACAGTTCCCATGATTCCCTAGCATTGAACCAGGGCAGTTAAAGTGGCCTCAAGCTGCATTATTTCTGGCAGTCTGTAAAGACCCTAAGGTCCTCTGGGAAAAATCTTCTGCAGCCTAAAAAATCTAGATTGGCTGCAGTAACCCCGAGGGCTTTCTCGACTGCCACCCCCAGGTTATGGAATGACCTGCTGGAGATCCATCACATCGCCACCTTAACAACCTTTAAAAAGGCACTTAAGAAGGATCTTTTCCGACAGGCCTTCCCAGAATAGCCCTCCCCCCCCATATATTTGCTTTTTTCTCCTCAACTTCTATATTACTGTTTCTTATTATATTCTTTTATTTTTATGCTTGTAACCTGCTTTGATTCCCTTTAGAAACAGGCGGGCTAGAAATAAATCATATTCTTATTCTTATTATTTGTCCTGAAGTTTTGCCCTCAACTTATCCATGGGTCATATCAAAATCCATAATTTTGGCCTGAAAACTTGCCCTTGACTTATACATGAGGTCGACGTATAGTCAAGTATATACATTGGAAGCGTCGCACATTCATTTTTTTGCTTTGCCACAGCCCTGCACTGCCGCTGGTGCATTTATATGCAGGCACAAAAATGTGCATTTTCCACACTTCTTTTTGCTCCAGTTTTTAGTGCCAGACCACAGCTCCATTTCAGTTTCCACCCACTTTCATGGCGTGCATCGTATAAAGGCCCTGCCTTCAAAGTGGCTAGAAGCCACTTTATTTTGACCATGTGTTTTGACCCATCGTCAGAAGTTAAGAATCTCATCTGGGGCTTGGCTTAGAAGACTATCGTATGGCTAAATAAAATAGTTTACCTGAATCGAATTTAATCTTAAATCGGGCTGCATCCGGACCCTATCACAGTGATTTTGCCGCTGAGATCGCCGCCCAAAGGCAGCCCGGGTCCATCCCTGCTCCTAGGAGCGCTCCGGCGACCATTTTTCAAGCAGGAAAATTCCCAGTTTCAAAAAGAGATGCCTGGGAGCAGGGATGGATCTGGGCTGCATTCGGGTTGCAGCCTGATTTAAGATTAAATTTGGTTCCTGTAAACTGTTTATTTTAGCTTTGCAATAGTCTGATAAGTTAGCCTCAGGTAAAGGACTGCAGCTTTCATTACATATGTGGGTCAAGTGTGAGCTGCTGCTCCCTTTGCTCCCATTAACAGAGATGTGAGGTGAAAATATTTCCATGGAAAATGTTGCAAAACCATGTTTCTCCAGTCGTCTAGGCTATTATACCTGAATCAGTCACATCAGATGAGCTCAATATAGGAGATGGGGTTCTAAATCTTTCTTCTAAAGAGACAAAAATTGACACACCCCAGTGCTGCTCAGATGAAGAGGCTAACAAATGAACACACTGCTGTGCTTGTCTAATAACATTGCATGCTTTGCAGTCAGTCACAAGTGCAAGTAGTAGGTACAAAATGTGGTAAGTCGCTTGTGTCCACAGATTCACCTCCAGCCTTCACTGAAATAAAATCTTCAACTATTTGAGTCTAAACCAGATTTTTCTCAACCTGTATATTATATGTGTGTGTGTAAATGTTGAAACAGAAGAAAAGCTTATCTTTTTTTTTTTTTTGGGGGGGGGGACAATTCTATGGTCCAAAACACACCGCAGAAAAAATCCACTTTAAGACCACTTTAACTACCATAGTTCAATCCTATGGAATTCTGGGAACTGTAATTTTGTGAGACATTTAGTCTTCTCTGGTGCCACAACAAACTATCATTACTAGAATTCCGTACCGTAGAGTCGTGGCAGCTGAAGCGGTATCGAACCGGATTAGTTCTCCAGACAGGATGCGGGGGGGAGGGGGAAGAGAGGAAAGAATGCAGCCCTATCAAACAGAGCTATCTCTAGGACCCAGGGGGAACCTTCCCCAAGGTAGGGCTAACGGACGTTCTTTGGAAGTTGGTGACGCGACCCTCCAAGCTAGTCTCCGATTGGCTGGCGTCGAACGCTGTGTTCCTCCCTTTCTCTCCCCCTTCCTCCCTTTCCCTTCTCTGGTTGGTTGAGTTTGAGCAGATCAAAGGAGGAGCAGACGCTGGGGAGCGTAGAGCCTCATTCGTGACCTGCGCAGTCGAGGCACCCCATTTCCCTCCTCCTTTTCCTTCGGGCGGCACGCGGGCCTTCACGCGCTCCCTCCCTCCCTCCCTCCCTCCCTCCTCAGCGGCCGCGAGGAAGAGGAAGAGGAGGAGCGCGAGCCGCCATTGCCATTGCCTTCGCGACCGTTATCTTCGCCTCCGCTCCAGTCAGCGCTTCCTCCTTCGAGGGAGGAGATGAACGGCGGCTCTTGACGACACCGACGACGCCCCACCCACTCCTTTCCCTCTTCCTCCTCCTCCTCCTCTCTTCCTCCCGAGGATGCTGAAGATGAAGCTCCCGGTGAAGCAGCCGCCTCATCCGACCATGAGGGGGGAGGACCAGGAGGAGAAGGAGGCCGTTGGAGCCGCGCTGAGGGAAAACGGGGGCGGGGGCGGTTCGTCCTGTCAGCCGCGCTCCTCAGGGTCGGTGCCTCGGGGCTGCTGCGGGGGCTGCTGCTGCCGCCGCCGCCGCTGCTGCTCCGGAGCCGCCCGGGAGTCGGTCTACGAGTGGTTCGGGCTGGCGCTGGGCTCGGCTCAGCGGCTGGAGTTCGCGGTGGGGCTGCTGGACCTGCTCAACCCGCTGGAGCTGCGCTTCCTGGGCTCCTGCCTGGAGGAGCTGGCCCGGAAGGACTACCACTGCCTCAGGGACTCCGAGGCCAAGGCCAACGGGGGCGGAGGAGAGGCCAGCACGGCTGCTACGCCCGGGAACGGACCCCCTCAGCAGCAGCAGCCGCCGCCACCGCCGCCTTCATCCCCCCCTCCTCCCCTTCCTCCTCCTCCATCCGCCGGGGCTGCTTCCCCTCCTCCTCCCCCTCCTCCTCCGCCGCCGCCTTCTTCTCTTCCTCCCTCCGACTTCCGCGACCCAGCCGTGCGCTCCAAGCTCATCGTCTACTTGGCGCTCCTGGGCTCCGAGAACCGCGAGGCCGCCGGCCGCCTCCACCGCCTCCTGCCCCAAGTGGACGCCGTCCTCGAAAGCTGCCGCCCTCCCACGAGAAGGGGAGGAGAGGAGGGAGAGGGAGACGACGGCCAGGCGGAGAGGGAGAGGGCTGGGGCCGGGGCCGGAGGGGCGGAGGCGGGCCTGGGGCCGGTGGCGCAGGAGGAGCTGCTCTTGCTCTTCACCATGGCTTCCCTCCACCCCGCTTTCTCTTTCCACCAGAGAGTCACCCTCAGGGAGCACCTGGAGCGCCTCAGGAGGGCCCTCTGCCAGGACGCCGAGGAGGAGGAGGAGGAGGAAGAAGAAGGCGAGGCCGACGGATTCGGGAGCCCGGTAAGGAGAGGCCCTCTTTTCCGCTACATCGCAGGCCCTGGCCTGCCTTTTGCTTCGTCTGGAAGTCACCTCTGGAAAGGGCTGCTGCTTCCTTTGGGCGTCGCTTCTGAGTCCTAACGGGCTGCATCCGCATTGCGGAAATAATCCGGTTTGATACTGGTTTTGCAGCCATGGTTCCAAGCGATGGAATTCTGGGAATGGTAGTTCGTTGGGGCTCCGCTCCGCTGTTGAACTAGCATCAAACCGGATTACTTCTGCAGGGAAGAACTTTCCCTTGTGATATCATCCCACTCCACCTACTCCTGAAAGGGACCCTCTCATTATATTAATTGCTTAATGAGGCTCTGACAGGTGGGAGAACCTTTTTCTGACATTTTGGCATAGACTGGGTGCCTATCCCCCGCCCCAGTGGCGTGGGGTAATGGCAGACAGCGACAATCTAATGGCATCTGTATCTGACGGAGTATAGTTATTTCCTATAGTGGAACTTCCACCTTTAGATGCATTTTTGGAGCTGTTGGTCCAAAACACACTGCAGAAATAATCCACTTTGAGACCTCTTTAACTGCCCCGGCTCAGTGTTAGAGGATCCTGGGAATTGTGGCTTATTGTGGCACCAGGGCTCTCTGACAGAGAAGGCTAAATGTCACACAAAACTACAGTTCCCAGAATTCCCTAGCATTGAGCCAGGGCAGTTAAAGTGGTTTCAGAATGGATTATTTCTGCAGTATATTTTGGATCATTGTGTGCTTTCATGATGTTTCCAACTTAGGCAATCCTAAGGTGAATGTATCACAGGGTTTTCTTGGCAAGTTTCTTCAGAGGGGGTGCATCTACACTGTAGAAATAATGCAGTTTGACTTTAAAGGAATTTACAGAAGGAAAATATCTGTGTTTCCAGGAGTATAAGAATAGATCAGGCCACTTCTCACATCCTTCAAAGGGTGCATCTACACTGGAGAAGTATTGTGGTTTGACCTCTATCCTGCAGAATCCTGGGATTTGTAGCCCAGGGAGTCACAGCACTTTTTTTCAGAGAAGGCTAAAGACCTTGTGAAACTACAATCCTGGGATTCTGTAGGATGATGCTACAGCACTTAAAGTAGTACCAAAGTGTATTATTTGCACAGTGTAGATGCAGCTTTTGAAGGATATGAGATGAGATGGTCTGATCTGTTCTTATACTCTTGGGAGCAGAGATATTTTCTTCTGTAAATTTATATTTCTTCAAAGTTTAGGAGAGGTTTCTTAAAAATAATTTTGTTTCTTCCAACATAGATCCCTTTTTGTAAATGCTTGTCATGCATTTTCATTTGTTTTAATCCTTCTTGCTTGACTGCTGTCAAGCAAAGGGTGGATTATAAATATTTTAAACATCTGGCTTACTAGTCAGCCAGCTATCCTTATCATATTTAGGTGTGGTCACCCAGAAATATTAGCAAAGCTTGAAACATTTTTGCAAGCAGTACATTGCTTCTTACTTTAAAAGCAGTTAGCTATATTGCTTATTAGGAGATATTTACTTTTTAGTTTTTTAATGTACATTTTAAATTGATCAAAAGCCCTTCAAAATCATTTCTCAAAGCATTGTTACTAGGTTCCCTCTTCAAATAAGAGTGTAAGCAACTATAATCCTGAATGTTGTTAATTATCCCCAACATTCAGTGATGTTATGTGACATGATGCTTTTTTAACCTTGCCCAAATTTGTATCACCTCTCAAAAGTAACATTTGTTAAAATTAATGATGTTAAAGTTAATGATATCTGAGCTCTGATTAATAAGTTTGAAAGTCAGGGGCTTGTGTGAATATGAATGTGTTCTGGTCTTCAAGTCATTCCTGATTTATGACAACCCTATTACCATTTTTCTTGGCAAGATTTATTCAAAAGGCATTTGCCTTTGCCCTTCTTCTGAGGCTGAGAAAGTTTGACTTGACCAATGCACCCAGTGGATTTTCGTGGTCAAGCAGGGATTTGAACCCTGGTTCCCAGAGTTGTAGTCCCGATACTCAAACTACTACACAATGCTGGCTCTTGTCAGTTTAGGGCAACCTCTTTAATTATCAGGGTTTATTTAGGCACGAAATATTAATTCCTTGGCATTGCATTTCTCTGAAATGTCTAGAACACTGCAGAAGCATAAGAAGTATTTGAGGATCAGTCCAAGGGTCCATCTAATCCAGCATCCCGGTTTTAGTGGTACATTACCATGAAACATCAACAGCCTGCTGCAGGCTGATATGGAGACAAAATCCACAGTCCTGTTTTTCCTGAATAAATGGTATTCAGAAGCAGACTATCTTGGAACACAGTGCTTCCACTTAAGTATTATGGATAATGCCTGTTGATAGATCTGTTCCCCATGAATGTGTCTAAACTTTAAAGAAACAAGCCATTTAAGTTAGTGGCCACTGTAACATTTTGTGGCAGTGAGTTATGTAAATCAGTCTTAGGTATGGAGTTAAAAGTATTTAACCTGACACTGCTAACCTTATTTCATCAGAGTGACTTTGCATTTTAGTACCAAGAGAAGATAACAGCATCTTTCCCTTCAGTATTCTCAAATTATTTTTAAAAACCTATATTAGGCTCATTAGTTGAAATGCAAGTGCTGCTTCCCCATCCTATGTTTGTGTCTTTCTCTTGCATATACATGTGAACTCAGTAGGTGTCTCTGAAAATAGATGTGAAATAAAGAGGACTTTTTTTCTCCTTGCTGTTACTAAATAAATCTATTCTTGCTCAGCAGTTTTCTGAATTAATGACCTTTTCTAACCCATGAGTGTCAGTTATTCAGCAAATAGCTATCTGGTGAAAGGAAGCACATTTCCTTTCCACATTTCTGTTGGAAGTCAAATGCAAATGGTTGATGGGGCTAGAACCAAAAGATGACAGGGTCAGAATCACCAACAAGTGCACCTTCCCCATTTATTTACATAGACATCCTCCCCATTCATTCATACATTTCAATTCACACCTTCCATTAATTAAATTTGTTTATGTTCTCTTTCTTCCCTTTCCACTCCAGTTGCTTTCCCTCTTCAGCCAGATTCTCCAGATTGCAAAACATTTGCTGCTGGTGTGTGCTTTCGAGTCAATTCCAATTTATGGTGATACTAAGGCAAATCTATCATGGGGTTTTCTTGGCAGCTTTCTTCAAGAGGGTGTTTGCCATGTCCATCCTCAGAAGCTCAGAGAGTGTGACTTGCCCCAGACATAGGGAAAATTAAATCTTGCCTCCACAGCTCCTAGTACCACTATCCCATAGGATTTTAGTTACTGTATATAACCATGTATAAGTCTAGAAATTTTAGTCAAAAATTGACCCAAAACCCCTGGGTCGGCTTATCTGTGGGTCAGTGTAAGTACTGTACTTTTAACTCTTATTTAAAAAAGGAACTATTCCCTGGTGAAAGGTGCCAACCTCCTTTACTCTCATCCATTCAGCCTTTCGGGTGAGCAGAAATAGTTTATGCCTGCCAGAATTTTGTAAGTTCTTTCTCATTGTTTTCCCTGGTTTCATTCTTTACATCCTTTCTAACATGCCCCTAAGTTTTATTCTCGACTTATCCGCAGGTCAGATCAAAATCCATAATTTTTGCCCCAAATCTGCCCTTGACTTATACATGAGGTTGACTTATAGTTGAGTATATACATTAGTTATTTAAGACGCCCCTCATGTGAATGAGATTTTTCCTTGTTAACCCTAGTTTGAGGGTAGTAATGCAGAGAAATGGAAAGGGGGGACTATCCCTATTTTAGTGGGTAAAGGGAGATTGCTAACCCTATTGCCAACCTGTATGGCTAGCATGGCTACCCCTGAATATGTTTCCTGGCCAACCTGTTAATTTATTATTTATTTACTTAATAATGTGCCTTTCTCCCAATATATGATGCAAAGCTGTCTGCAATATAGGTTAAAATAAAATAAAGCTAAAACAACATAAAATATAAAAGTTTTAAAAATAGACTGTTCAATTAAAGCATGTAAAATGGTTTAAAAATGTTAAAAGTGGATGTGCTATAAGAACGGCGCTCACTGTGTGTTACATAGTAAATTACGTGCAGTACAGTGAAGAGTGAGGTTTTGCGTGACTTGGACTTTGAGTTTTCTACACATGTAAATTAATTATAAGTGCACTTAAACTAATATTAAAAGTTTAAAAATTAGTTCCTTTTTCAGCTTCTGCCACATCAAAAATAATAAAGATCAGATTTTAATTAAAGTTTGTCCTCAAACTTTCCTTTAACTGCGTTTTTTGTCAACTGTGGTTTGGGCAGTGTTCCACCACTTTGCTTTATGTATTTTGGAAATGCAAGTAGGAAGAGAGAAATAACTTAGCTGAGGCCTTGAACCTGCCCTGTTTTGGTTTGGATCAGTAAACTGTGCAGTAATTACATTGTAAACAAGAAAACATGAATCTATAATAGACTAAAGCAAAATTTGGAACATAATAATACACTATGAAACATAACCTACCACTTTACATGTCATAATGAGGCTGCTTCAAATTTTCCCTAAGAGCATATTTGTTAGACTAGGAGAAGCAGTTTCCAAAGGACTTTTAAAAAAAAAAAACCAAACACCACTCCTGTTGTTTTTTTTAACGGATTATTCATTTTTTTAAAAAGTGGATATTTTTACTATTTTCCAGTTCTTAGTGAAACAACGATTGTTTGAAATCAAACATTTTAACTTTGTTTATTGGCAGTTTATCGTTAGACTAGTATCCAGTTTCAATTGCTTCTTTTTCATCCCTTTATTTTATAGTACAAGAAATGCCATTCAGGAACAAATCCTTTAGATAACATAAGTTCAATCAAAACAACTTGCTTTAAAAGTGCACTTTTTAAAGAACAATTACAGTATTATTTAAGCTAGCGTCTGTAACATCTGAACTGATTTTTGCTACCTATTTTACTGATTGAGTCCTATATTGCTGTAGTTCTATAGTTTTATAAGTAATAGGTAGGACTAATAACATTAATTTATACTTATTTTCATCAGTCTCTCAGAGTACTTTGTATGTTTTATTCTTTATGATTATTCAGATTTAATAGGAATAATAAACAGTACAAATACGGTGTTTTGTTGAAAGATGTAAATAATGTAAAGATGTAATAACTTTGGATTGTTAATGTTAAGAACCATTAAAAATGGTTGATCAAGCTTTGTAATACATAAAATAATATTTCACAGTATTACTGTAGTAAGTAGGATTCAATTTTTTTAATCTCTGTAATAATTGTTAAAATAAATTAACATAATTGTTAAAATAGTTAAAATTCCTTAATGCCCATTAAAAGAGGGAGTGTGCCTATGCCTGCAGCCATAGAGTCCATGATAAAAAGCATCTGATCTAACTCCTTGCTTAGAAGCAGTTGAACTTGCTATGCCAGTCAGATCATTTATAGAAATCATTCAACTTTATAAGCACATTGAAGAGGGAAATGGTAGTGTTATTACTGAATCATGCTTGATTTGGCCGGACCACATCTTGTTTGATTAATAGTCCTGATAAGTTTTGGAAATTTTGGTTTGAACAGGGAGAGATAAAATGGTGTGTGCAGGGGGGGGGGGACGGGGGACATGTAGCCATTCAAGCCAATGGGGCTTGAATATTTGCAGTTTTTTGTTTTGGTGGGGGATCTGGAACATTCTTTCTTTCTGAAGAATGCTAATGAGCATTGAAAATGGGAGGAATAGCACCCAAATTGAATTTGATATTTTGGGAAAGTTTAATTTATATTGGGTATATTGTGTGGTAAAGCTTTCTCGGAATTGTCTTTGAGGACTCTGCTCTGAATTTAGTGATGATTCTTCCTTTTTAAGATATCAACGATATTTTTGAAAGTGGGTCAACTAAAGGTGTAACAGAGAACCAGTGTGGTGTAGTGGTTTGCCCACTGGATTATGAATCTAGTGACCAGGGTTCAAATTCCTGGCTGGCATGGATACCCACTGGGTGACCTTAGGCAAGTCACACTCTTTCAACCTCAGAGGGGGGCAGAGTCAATCCCCCTCTGAACAAATCTTGCCAGGAACACCCCATGATAGGGTTGCCTTAAGGCAGGGGTAGGCAACCTAAGGCCCGGGTGCCAGATGTGGCCCCCCAAGGCCTTTGGACCGGCCCCAGGCCAGTCCTGCCGCTGCTGCCCCCCACCACAGCCCGCCATGATGGTATTGATTATTATTACTTGTTCTTGAGGTTTTCTTGGCAAAATCTCCACAGAGGTTTTGCCATGGCTTTTCTGGGGCTGAGAGAGTGTGCATGCATATATATTTTTATTTTTTATGTATTTATATATTTATTTATTTATTTTTGGTGCTTCGGCCCCCCAATTGTCTGAGGGACAGCAACCCGGCCCCCGGCTCAAAAAGGTTGCCTACCCCTGCCTTAAGGTCACCATTATTTGGAAATAACTTGAAGGCATAAAACAACAACAAAGGTATAACAAGGTTGTCATTATTATTTTGAAATTTACTGTCTTTTACAAGCAGATCATTTTGCATTATTTTTTCACCTGTACATAGATTACTATTGTCCTCTGTTAAAAAATTTTTACATTGTAAAATGTAATTACATTTATATTTAATACTATATTTTTTCTTTTTTGCAGAATGGTCCTCATAAGTGCATGCCAAGTAATGAGAGCAGTTTACTTGAGCAAAGAATAGTTCTCCATGATAAACCTTTGGTGACCTCTCACAGACCACAGCAAGAAGGTATGTAGATAAAAGTTCATGTTTTGATAAAATGAACTTTTAGCAAATTTCTTTGCACTTTTGTGGTGTTGGTGTTTTGGTTTTGTGTAGGTTGTTTTTTTTTTTTTTTTTTTTTTTTTTTTTTTTTTTGCAAGTTACAAGTATCACATTCATCATGGCAGGTATGGCTTACTAACCAACTTGAAAACTCTAGGCGCAGGTATGGACATCCAAGCATTTATAAAGTGCTGCTGGGATATGGGCTGGAGATTGTTTCACGTTTGCATGGCGTGCTGGCCCAGACTAGTACCTGGCAGCTAGTTTTTTGCTTGATGGGGCTGTATTGACACTGCATAAATAATCCAGGTTGACATCACTTTAACTGCCATGCTCAGTGCTGTGGAATTCTGGGATTTATAGTTTCTTGTGTTACCAAAGCCCTCTTGACAGAGAAGGCTAAATGTCTGACAAACTACAATTCACAGAATTCCGTAGCATTGAGCCATGACACTTAAAGTGGTGGCAACCTGGATTATTTTTGCTGTGCGGATGCAGCCAAGCAAAACCAGACCAAAATTGTTGACTCCTGTCTCCTGGATTCAAAGAGATAGAAACTTTTCACTGCTGTATTTTTCAACAGAAAACTTAATATTTCTGAAATGTATAACTTTAATGAAATTAGGTTGCATCATAATAAATGAATATAGCACAAATCAAGTTGGACAACTGGAAGGGGAAACAATACCACTCACGTTTAAAATCTAAGTTATAATTAATTTTTTTAAAGATTATTTTACAAACCACACAGGTGTTCCAAACTCTTCGGACATGCTAAAACTCTTACGTGTGCCTTGATCTTTCCACCTTAAGTTCCTAAATAATTTAAGGAAAGTATGTGCTGTTGAGTTGCCATGATTGAAGAGAATTCACAGTATTTAAATAAAATTTCCAAGTGCTTGATTTTTGTTTAAATGTGACATCCCATACATCCTTACCCAGAAGTAATCCCATTTTGGGGGAAAGGCAGGATATAAATCCAGTAAATAAATAAATATTTCAAAAAATATTTCCACCAACCTCAATTGGGTTTATTCCCGGATAATTGAGTATTACAGCATAAAAATGATAGATTTAAAATTTTTTTCCTGAAAAAATATTTTAGTGATTTTTGGCCATTAAAATATTTATACTGTACATCAGGTTAAAGTAGCATACAGCTTTAATTTAGTTCATTAGACAAAAGAGAAACATACTAAATCATCTCTCTGTCATTTAGAGAAATGGAAAACTCCCCCCCCCCCCCCCAAAAAAAACAACATACACTGCTGGTTATTTATATGGTTGTATGGAATTCATGAACTTTAAGCACATTTATTTTTGCTTCTTCCAAAATTATTTCATCAGAACAGCATTATGAACAATGTAATTTATGTATTGGAACAAAACGTACTGTGCCGTTTTATGGCTTAAACATGATGCAAAGAAGCTGGTGAAAGTGCTTGGATATTTAGTGCTTCCTGCCTCTTACTGTTCAAAGGACACTGAGTGCATCTTCACTTGATCCTAACCAGTTTTCACCCATGTAAAACCTATTTTCACACATTTAAAATAAAAGGGAGAAATCAGCCTGAAATCAGAACTGGACAAAGTATTCTGTTTTTATTTCACCAAAGAGATTTCTAAAAACTTGTAAAATTTCAGAAAAAGTTGGAAACATGCAATAAGAGTACCCTTGACAAATTGAAAGTTATTGTATAACTTTAGGAATATAAAATATATTGTGTCTATTTTAGTTTGGCATAGAATTACCATGTTTTGGAATTTTGGAAGTACAGTTTATTCAGACAATTACAAAGGGAATTTACTCTTTTTGAAAAATAAATTGGTTTAATAAATGGAGCTAGAATGTCCTGAATTGTAAGGTATCCATTTGGTCTTGCTAATTCATAAGGAGCAAGCAAAAACAATTAAAACAAGAGAAATCATTAGCTTTAGCAAAAACAAAATTATTTTGTTTCCTCTAGTCCTCTGCAGTGTCACACAGTCATAAAGCACACAAAACGAACTGAGGGGGAAAAACCAAGACCAGGAATTGTCATTATTGTTACTGTACATAGAATTGTACATAGTCTTACAGAAAAGTCTTCCTTTTACAAGTTTTTAGAAATCTCTTTTCTGAAATAAAAACAGAATACTGTGTCCAGTTCTGGGCACCACAATTCAAAAACGATGTTGACAAGCTGGAGCATTTTCAGAGGAGGGTGACTAAAATGGTGAAGGGTCTGGAAACCAAGCCCTATGAGGAGAGCTGGGTATGTTTAGCCTGAAGAAGAGAAGGTTAAAAGATGATATGATAGCTCTTTTTAGTTATTTGAAGGGGTGTCATATTGAGGATGGAGCAAGCTTGTTTTCTGCTGCACCAGAGAGTGTCAGGGGTGCTTTGATTGTGAGTTCCTGCATGGCAGGGGGTTGGAGTAGATTCTCTTCCAACTCTTATGATTCTATGTATATTGTAAAATAATTATAAAATAATACAGTTCCTTTCAGGAGAAAAAAGGCTTTGGAATAAAACAAGAAAACCCAGATATTTTTTTCTAGGTCTTCGCATCTTTACATGAAAAATGTTCAGGAATGTTCAGTGGCTGAGCAAGGATGCAAGCACAGAGAACTAGAACCCTTTGCATTGTTCCTTACAAATAGCATTATTTCTCAAAGTACCCATGAAATAGAGAAGCATGGCATGCATTCAGGGCATAGAATAAGAGGAACCCTACAGATTCATAATTTAATAGTCCCTTGACATGACTGAGCTGAAGGCATGCATTGACCTGCTGTTAATGGGAGTATATCATGGACAGTTGAATGAGCTGTGGCATCTAATCTAAGGGCACTGCCACTTCAGAGCAGTAATGAATGTGAAGAGATTTTGTGCACTACCAAGGTATTTGAGGTTCAGAGTAGTGCTGCTTGAGCTATCTGATGTGGGAGACAAGCCAGAGAAAAGTAACGTACTTGTGCCATATCATCATCACATTTGTGTGGTTTCTTGTAAACTCACCACAAACCAGAAGTTGGTGGCTCATGTACCTGAGATGGTCCAGAGATCACCACTTTGAGCAGACCTGGTGCACAGTCTCTGATGAACTGGCTGCTTTTGAGGACATTTGTACAGTATTTTCTGGCGTATAAGACTACTTTTTAACCCAGAAAATCTTCTCCAAAGTCAGGGGTTGTCTTATACGCCGGGTGGAGGAGGAGGAGGAAGAAGGGGTGGCGCGGCACAAGGCGGGAGGAGGAAGAAGAGAGGAAGTCAGGTTAGAGGAGGGGGGAGGAAGGAGTGGCGTGGTGTGGTGTGAGGCAGGAGGAGGAAGCAGCAGCGGATAAAAGGTGAACCCCTATCCTGGGGTTTTCTTGGCAAGACTTGTTCAGAGGAGGTTTGCCATTGCCTTCCTCTGAGGCTGAGAGTGTGTGACTTGTCCAGGTTCACCCAGTGGGTTTCATGGCAGAGTGGGGAATCAAACCCAGGTCTCCAGAGTGGTAGTCCAACACTCAAACCACTACACCATGCTGGCTCCTAATCCATGTACTACCTATGAAACAACTGCAGACTTTTTTGTTGTTCTTGTGTGTCTTCAAGTCCTTTCCAACTTATGGCAACCCTAAGACAATCTTATCATGGGTTTTTCTTGGCATGTTTCTTCAAATGGGGGTTGCCATTACCATCCTTTGAGGCTGAGAGTGTGTGAGATGCCTAGGGTCACTTACTTGGCCGCAAATTGTACATACTCCAGAATGCATCACCTAGTATATTGGCAGTCCTTCCCCCAACACTTTCTCATTTTCCCCCATTGGAAGAGGGGTCGTCTTATACGGCGAGTATATCCCAAACTCTATGTTTTTACTGGAAAAGTTGGGGGTTGTCTTATATACCCAATCGTCTTATACGCCGGAAAATACAGGGTACATTGTTGAGCAGCTTCAAATGTGTTACAAAGGATAGACCTAACTACTGGTGAAGAGCTAGCTGAGTTCAGAAGTAAATACCCATTGGAAATATGACAAGAAACCACAGCATATACAGGTGATGCAGCCCTAGGATGTCATATCCTCTAAATCAGGGGTAGGCAACCTAAGGCCCGGGGGGGCGGATGTGCCCCCCCGAGGCCTTTGGACCGGCCCCAGGCTGGTCCTGCCGCTACCCCCGCCGCCCAACATAATGATATTGATTACTGTTGTTATTACTTGTTCTTAGGGTTTTCTTGGCAAAATCTCCATAGGGGTTTTGCCATGGCTTTTCTGGAGCTGAGAGAGTGTGCATGCATATATATATATTAATTTTTTTATTATTATTATTTTATTTATTTATGGTGCTTCAGCCCCCCAATTGTCTGAGGGACAGCAACCCGGCCCCCGGCTCAAAAAGGTTGCCTCCCCCTGCTCTAAATGGAGACCTTTACTTCTGCAAGCAGTCTGGTGCACCATGAGCCTCAGTGAGGTAATAACAGTGAAGGGCCTAAATATCCTAAATCCACCAGATCCCATCTAATTTTGGAAGCTAAGCTGGGTCAGTCCTGGTTAATACTTGGATGGAAGACCAAGAAATGCCAGTTGATGTAAGCTGTGTTCCAAGGAAGAAACTAGCAAAACCACTTCTGCATATTCCTTGCCTAAGAAAGTCCTTGAAGGCAGGCACGTGCATACATGCACACACACATATAAACAGTAACAACAACAAAGATGTTTCCACATTGATTCAAATCTGGTGAGATGATTTTTTTCACTAGTAAAGAAATGGCAGAAGGTCTCCTACATTGATATCATTTGGTAGCATAGATTGAACATGCCTTCTTGCTTTTACTTCTGCAGTAAGAAACCAGAGAAGAAAAACAGCAGGTGGTGCACGTTATGTAGAAAATCTGCTTGCAAGGACCACTGCTGCATCCAAGTGACATGCTTTGGTTGTCTTAGAGTAGCTAGTACAAAGAATGGGTGTTTTTGGGATGTGTTGAAATAGCAGTGATAGTATTTTTAGGATGCAAAAATCATGGATACATTTTTTTGTTTTTTTGCAGGCAAGGTCTGTCAAATAATGAAAACAAATGTTGCACCTTATATGAATATGTGTTTTCTGGCTCCAGGTGCTTGGGTATTCTGGAATAGCTTTCATTCTATACCCACAAATTCTCATTCTTTGCCCACAAATATTTCTGTGGATGGGAGTATTTTTATCACCTGAAAGATAGTAGAATCCCCATGAGGTCAGAAAATACCATAGAAGTGGCTGGCGTTCTTATATGTTTTATAATTTTAAAAAAGTGAATTGTGACTTTAAGAACCATTATATCAGAAACTCACTGCTGCAAGTATGGAAAAATATATTAAAAAAAGATTTGGCTGAGAATACCACAATAGGCCTCACCTCATGAGACTCTGTATAGAAGTAGTTCTATGTGGAAGGAAAATTGGATAACATATAAAGATTTTTTGATGCCTCAAATTAATGGATATAGAACAAAAATGTTGGAAGAGCTTGCGAATGAAAGTATTAACTGCAGTTGGTTTTTACATAGACAAAACAGAAGAAAGATATATTATGGACTCTAAGCAAGATGGTATAGAGGAGTCCAATACTGAATTGGAAGAGATAGTAATGTCAAATAAAGTGGCCTTATTGTTTAGGATATATAAATATATCCTGAAAGATTATATAGAAGATGAAATCATTATGGATAATATGATAAAGTGGTCACAGAACTTTGGTTATACTTTAGAATTAAGCCAGTGGGAATTAACATGGAAAACGAGACTAAGCTATACCCAATGTCAAGATCTGGGAGAAAACTACTACAAGATTTTTTTAGGTGGTGTTTAACACTAGAAAAATGGGGCAAAATATATGGAAACTGCAGTCAAAAGTGTTGGAAATGCTCCAAGGAAAGATGTTCACTTTACTGCATGTGGTGGACATGTGAAAAAGCGAAGATGTTGTGGGAGCAAATTCATTATGAAATAAAAATATTGTACAAGAAAATGTAAAACTTCAGCCAGAAATATTTTTGTTAAATATGCTATATGTGAACTTGGAGAAAAAAAATTGGAAGAACTTTATTTTATTTGTTATCTGCAGCGAGAATGGTGTATTCCCAGAAGAGGAAACAAACCAATATTCCCACCATAGATTATTAGTTTTTGAAAGTAATAGATACACTAGAAATGGATAAATTATTAAGAGGTTTAAAAAATTAGCAATCTAAAAATTACACTGATGATTGGGGAAAAGTTCTTGAATATCTTTCCCAGAAATGAGGGAGAAATAGCTACTATGGGAATAAAACCGGATTAAAAGAAAATATAAAAGATAAGAAAAACAAGAAATAAATGGAATTTGAAGGTAGATTCAATTGGATAGAAAAAGTAAGAACTAAGTGGATATATGAGAAACTTAAAATTGTAAGATAAGATGATAGGAGGGGAAAGAAACCAATAGAATTTCAATTCAAGATAGTGTTGATTGAATAAGAACGATTAAAGAAAAATTATCAACACTGTAAACAAGGAATGGTATGAATGAATAAGTCATACTTAGTTTGCAGATTGTCTATGTTTTTTGTTTATATATAGGGTGAGAGGTGAACGAGATGTTGCACATTTTAATGATGTTTTGGTAAAAATTAAGATTATAATAATAATAAAAAAGAAAATACCACAGAAGTCAATACAAGGGGTTTAGGATTTTTTTATTTTTTTATTTTTATTTTTATTTTTGGTTTTTTAACAACACTGCAGATTAGATTGGGGTTAATCGGACCATCCCTGAGCTGGGTTGGGGCCGCCCCTGAGAGAGCTGGGTTGGAACTGCGGCAACTGCACACCAAGACCCCAACCCAGCTTTTTACTGGCCCCAAAAGAAGCAGGAAATTGCTGTTCCTTTTTGAGCCAGCAACAAGCTGGCTTTTCATGCGCCGCCACGACTTTGCGGTGCTCGTGCAGCATATACCATGAGTGCCCTGAAGCCAGACCATGTGTGGTCGGTTGGGAGGTGCGACACCAGCTTCAGGGCAGTCGGTGTCTAAACACCACGCCCCTAAGCTGCTGTTTTGAGCCAGTCTGTTTCGGCTCTTAGATGCATTTAATGACCAGGTCATTAAAGGGATTAGGAGTGGATGTGTTGTGCTCTCTTTTTCCATTGCTTCAGAGTATAGAATCCTTTTCCTAGTCTGACTTACAGTTAACTTACAGACAGAATGATGACTGACCCAGATTTTCTCTTTCAACAATATTAAAACAAAAAAGGTACAAACAAAAAAATAATTTATGACCATTGTTAGCCTTAATAGCAATATCTGTGTGACATTTTAACTTTCTTTGAATCAGTGGAAGTGGAAATTAATTTCCAAAAGGATAAATTTTTAGAAAGTAATTGTGCAGTTCTGACTCTCATGCTAGTACCATTCACTCCCAACAAGTCAGGATTCTTATCATTCCATGTGAATAAAACCTATATTGGATAATGGATGTGTTGCATGCATGCTTAAATTACTTACCTGTGCATCTTGTTATGTAGGCCTTTTTAATAAATGAATACTATCAAACACAGAAATGGATTTGGCTTTATGATTTTGATAGCCTTTGATTTATTTGTAATCACATACTTGTCAAAGCCAGAAACTCTGAAAAATAGAAGTTTGGTCTTCTAGTATTCAATAAGATATACAAATCCAATGATACTTTCAGTGTACTGCCAATCTCTGAAGTACTCCTGGTGCTACCCATCAGATGTATAAATTTGTGTTTCAAATATAAAAAATACTTCTGAATAGCCGAGTAACTTCACAGTTTTGCCTTATTTTTCTTTTAGCTGTACACATTCAAAAGATAATGCTGAAAGGAGGACCACGGAAAAGATCTGACAAACATCTGGAGTATACCTTCAAAGTAAGTTTCTTCGGGTTCTAAAAGTTTTCTATGCAGTTCAGAGCTATTTAATGATATAAAATAGGGGCAGACAGACTGCATCAGTCCCTAACCCTAATCCATTGTTTAGTAAAGGTGAAGGAAAGATCTAGCCATCTAGATGTTGCTTTTTGCTCTTTGCTAGTCTGGCTAGGACTGATGGAAGATCCAGTCAAAACTTCTTAAGGATCACAAATCTACTGCTTCTGACTTAGCATTATGAGGACAAGCTTAATGGAGTCCAGGCAAAATGCTGCACTTGTGTGTTCACCTCTTTCTTTTTATTCAATTTATTTCAAGGATTAATATCCCACCTTTCTCCCACAATGAGATTCAAGGAGGGTAGATGTAGGCAGGAAGGTGAATGACCAGACTTTCATTTTGGTTGAGCCTGTTCCTGCCTTGTTGCTGCATGCAAACCAAAAATTAAATTTTAACATTTTGAGCAGGCCAGGTTCATAAATGGATGATTTTAAACCATAGCCTTTTTCATATGTAATCCAGAAATTGGACAATGTGAAATTTAGGGCCCAGGAAGCGGTGGATCTGGGCTGTGGCAACCCCACGTCGTGGCCCAGATCCTCCCCATTTGCCACTCCTTTTAGGGGCGCCAAAAGGCTGCCCTAAGAGCTGGCACCATGGCTCTTCCTCGCCTTTTTGGCGCCCTTTCAGGATGGCGTCGGCATGGAGTTGGGGCGTGTGGCTGCAATGCTGCTCCTGGTTTTTGTTTTTGTTTTCTCTTAGGCAGGCTGAGAGAAGAGGTAGCAGAAGAAACAATGTTTGCGTGTGAGGAGGGAACTGAGCTGCACTGCTGTTCCTGGTTTTTTTCCCTTAGGCAGGCTGAGAGAAGAGGTAGCAGAAGAAACAATGTTTGTGTGTGAGGAGGGAACTTTTGAAGCTGTGTGGGGAAGACATATCTCTAGAGAAAGGGTCAGGAGTATCCAGGGTCATTTCTTAGGAAGAGTCCTTTGCCTTAAAGTGGCTCCTGTAGTTAAAATCTCTCCCTTTCCCCATCCAGGCCAATCTCCAGTCCAGAGCATGTGTTCTTTGTAACCCACTACAAATACACCAGCTACTCCCCTATTCACCTCAGCAAAGGATTGAGAGTCCTTCTTTGCCAAGTAGGAAAGTGAGATGATGTTTGTGTTTCTCTCTGCCCTGGCAAAAGGATTGAGACTCCTCCTTGCTGAGCAGAAGCTTCTCCCTCTGCACCTGGTCACTTTGGGAACAGCAACTGAGCTGGGTGAGCAGTAGCCAACAAGCCTCTTGCTTGCACTGGTCTTTGCCACAAGGCTCACATGGCCTAGAGAGTACTTGGTTGCTACTCAGCCAGGTGCTCAGTTGCTGCTCCCAGGGTGACTGGGTGCAAAGGGAGCAGCGACCAAGATTAGTTGTTTTTAATTTGTAGTAGAACAGTAGATCTAATATCAAGAAATATGTGTTGGGGTGCTGGGCTGTAGCTCAAGACAAAAGGGTGCAGTAGCCCAGAAAAGTTTGGGGTCCCGTGTTACAGAGGTAAAAGCAAACTTTAAAATATTGTGTGCAGTGTTGGTTTGATGTGTATTATTTAAAATTCTAATGGGTGAAAATAAGTTTCTCTGTCTAATTGTCATAATATCTAGTTGCAACATGAGTAAAGATCCCATAGTCTTCCAAATGTTGTTGGGTTGCAGTTCCCAGCAATTTGAACCAGCATAGCCTGTGGTGAGGTATGTTAGGAGTTGCACTTTAACAACTTCTGGACGGTTATTCCTGCTTTAATAGCTGTGAATGCTATACAATAATCTCTTTCAGAGGATACACTGGAATGTGTCATAGCACTATTTTTGAACTTAACATATGAAATGAATTAGGTTTGTGGGGAAACTCAGACTACATCTATCTATTTTTGTTTCTTTTTCTACCTTGATCACATAGTGATTTAGTATCACATGTATTTAACTCATCCTGTAAAGATTATTGCTATATAATTGTTGGTGTTTTTCTCCCCATCAGGTGATCTGGTCTGATCATTCCATATCCTGTGTAACTAAAACACACCAGGAACTACAGGAATTTCTACTAAAAGTAAGTCTTCAAGCAAATCATCTGTTAGAAATAGGTAGCTTGTTAGTAGCTTGGTATCCTTAGGATACAATGGTAATTAAGTGCTTGATCTGTAAGGTTGACTCCCAAAAGCTGCCAATGTATCAGTGGATAACAGAATGTTTGTTGCATGAACATATTTACATGCATCTTGAATTAATGGTTGTTACATAATGCTAACCATTTTCTTAAGGCTTGATAAAAAGCAGCAGTTTTTGGTAGCAAGTGATAACTTGGTGTGTGGCAATGCTCTTTTCCAGCTATAACCACATAATGTGCACAACTGAGTTGGATTTAGGAATTATGTAGGCAGTTTTGAGACAATACTGATAGTGGCAAATATGCACCATTGGATCTAACATTGATGGTGGCTGTTCAGAGAATGTGGGGAGAGAGAGAAAACGGATGATTCCATTCATCTATGGATACTGCTGCTGATTGACTTTCCCTGTGGTTTACTTGCCTTCATAGACAAAGTTGCCCCATCCCAATGTACACAACAATTTTCAGTTGACAGTTGTAAAATACTCTTTCTCACCTGGGAAGAGTTGTATTTCTCATTAGAGAGTGACTATTTTAAACTCCAGTTGATCAAATTTTATTTTTAGTTCAAATCTGAAGTTATTAGTTATATTTCAGAAACCCATTATAACCAGACTCTTATGTATACATTTCTGAGATGGGAAAGAGGCTGGTAGTGGTGATCTAAGTATTAGTCAGTAACTAACATCCTTCTTCTCAGCTCCCAAAGGATCTTTCTTCTGAAGCATTTGACAAGACTATTTTAGGAGCATTAAATCAGGGATTACAGAAGCAAGAAGAAAGGAGGCACCCAGACTTAGAACCTATGATAAGGTAAAACAAGAATTAAATATAGTTGTTTATAGTATAATACAGATACTCAGTTTGGCTTGGTACTATAACTTTGTATATTCCTGTTGTCATTAATCTGTGGTCGTTAACCATAAAGATCTACATAGGAAGCAGCCTTATGCCTACTCAGATTATTGGCCCATCTAACTCAGTATTGTCAACACTGGTGTAGGCAGCTTCAGTGAGTCTGGGGACCAGTTCCCCATTGCATAGCCCACTTCAGCCCTACCTCTGAAATGTAGTGGCAGTCCACAAATACTTGCTTTTAAAGAGTAGTGTTTCATTTCAAATGGGAGTCTTTTTCTTTTGAGGGGAGAAAGGAAAAAGGGAAACTCCTCAGCAGAAAATATATGACTTCTCTGCATGGAAGTTCTCTAGCTATTTACATCTCCCCTAGGAGGAAAAATGCAGGAAAAATCCCAGGGTGCAGGGAAGAGAGGATCATATCGCACTTGTGTTAAAGCTGTTCATCTTATAATAAAGTAAAAACACAGTAAAAAGCACAGTTATTGTGTGCCTTCAAATCATTTCTGATTTAAGGTGAACCTTTCATGGGGCTTTCTTGGCAAGATTTGTTCAGAGGGGGGTTGCCATTGTTTTCTCCTGAGTGACTTTTCTAAGGTCACTCAGTGGGTTACATGGCCAAGCTGGGAAAAGCATAGTACAAAATCATAAAAATGCAGCAGGTAGTTACATGAAAACGGATTTAAAATTGGTCAGATGCAGTGTGGAGCAGGGGAACAGGGTTTACTTTATAGACAGCAAAGAGGAGATCAAGAAAAGGTCTTGATGGATTTGGATGAAGAACTTCTGGAGATGTTGGTCTATGAATCCTATTTTATCCATGAGGGCCCAGTGGGCAATGGCAGAACAGTCATGTAAGCAAGCTTGATAAAGGTTGATCTTTCTCTCCCATCGCACATGCATTTTTGTTCAGATTACTGTAATGGACTCATTTGTCTGTTTTGCAGATATATGTATTTATATGAGACTGACATTGTGTGTGCATGTGATATATGTGTAGTTGCAGTTTTAATGCAAGCCTGGAAATAAATTTTCCCTGTCCCCAGTGTTTGTGGGTTACAGAAGGATGGACTGGGAATAAAAATGAAGGATTTGTTCTTTTCTGTAGAGATTTGATGACATATTTACCAGTGTGTATTGATTTTGGGTTTAAAGGAGGAGCTATTGATCTGAATTAATCAAAAAGTAATTCTTGAATTTAGCTTCACATTTAATGGTTGATATCTTTAACTTGGATTTTACTTATTTTAGGCAGTTGTTTTCAACTACATCCCAAGCTTTTCTGCAGAATCAGAGAGTGCGCAGCTTCTTTCAGTCTCTGTCCTTGGAATCATTGCATGCTCATAGTAAGGAAACTATTAAAATTCTTTTTTTTTTAACTCCCCCCCCCTTAATATTCCCCCCTTCTTTTAAGATTATCTAATTCCAGATTAAGCAAATTGCCTTACTCTTAGTACTCTATACTTTCCCTCCCTTTGCTGTTGCTATTCTTATAACTACTGCTGCTTATTAAACAGTGATGGTATGCGCTCTCTCTCTCCTCCCTCCTGGGCTGTCGTGGGTGGTATTGGTGGCGGGCGGGGAGGTTTTGAGGCCTCCACTGCTGCTTGCCTCTCTCTTGGCCCTCCTCCTCCCTCCTGGTCTGCCGCGGGTGGTGGTGGTAGGCAGGGAGGTTTTTGAGTGCTCCACCGCCACTTGCCTCTCACTCTCTCTCACTCTCTCTCAGCCCTCCTCCTCCCTCCTGGGCTGCGAAGAGGAGGGGGTCCCTAGGGTGCCCCTGCAACAGCATATTGCTAAGCGTCAGATTGCTGTAGCAGAAACTGTGAGGATGGAGGTCACTACTTCCTCCAGTTGGAAAGGGTGCTACAGGCTGAGTTATCACTCTTTCCCTTTTCGCTTCTGCTTCTTCCACCCTGTGGAGCTGGGGAAGAATCTTATATTTGTTCATAATGTGAATGGAAACCATATGGATCCCTAAATTTATGAGCTAAAATCTAACAGCCATTATTTCAGTTCATCCAATTCTAGATGTTAGTTAGTTAGATGATAACTTCAGCCCTATTCTAAGGAGGGGCCTTTGTAAATGTCTCTACAGTGTACAATGAGTCTAATATTAGTGTCTCATTCTAGTGTAGATGCTTTGTAGATTAGTGCAATTAGTTGCATGATAGTTTATATAGCCTCTTAATTTGTCACAGTTCTATGTAATGCTACATAACTATTCTAATTAAGCACTTTTAAGTCATGTCTTCTGAAGTTGTTACACATCTTTTGCCCTTTCAGATAACATCCAGTCATCTCTAAAAGCATCCAAGATACCAGAACACTTCAAAGAGGATAGCTCAGAAGCTTCAAGTCAGGAGGAAGGTAAGCCTATGTTGCAGAAGAAACTCATGGTTTGTTGGGTTGAGTTTGAAAAGTATTGTCAGATAACATTTTGAACTGTCATAGTAATAGTCTTGTTCTGGTGAAAGTGGAAACTTGGGGGGGAAACTACTGAAAAATGTAATCCTGAACCATTATTTTTTCCCTGCCTTACTAAATTTTTGAAGTAAAGTTGGTGGATAACGTTTGGTTCATGTATCTTGGCGGGGGGGGGGTGCCTGTGTATTTTGCCTAGCCTGTTGTATGGTCAGAAAGCTTTGTATGACTTAAAGCAGGTTGGGCAACTGTGTAAGATTAAGGAGCCACATTAGCCCTCCAGGAGACCTTGTGCACACGTGCACACACATACACACATCCCACTGTACCTGCTCCCACAAAAAATGAACAGGTTTTTTTATTCCCAAATGCTCTTATCTAGAAAGTGATTCATAAATATACACTGTAAAACTTCAGTGCGTTCAGGAAGAGAAAGCATGTCCACTACTGGGGAGCAATTCGTATGTGAAAATTAAATTAGTTCAAATGTGTTTCCTTCAAAGTACCATGTTAAAAGCTAGTAAGGTATCCCGTTTTTATTATTATTAAAATAGCAATTTACAGTGAGATTATTTTTATTTAGATGTTTAGAATGAGGCCATGAAGCTTACTTGACAAGAAATGTAAATGGAATTAAGGAAGTTTACAAGCATGGTGTTGGACTAGGACTCTGGAAGGTTTGGCTCTTCAGGCAGATTTTATGCATGCTTCATTGGAACTGAAGTGGGTGACTGTAGCACTGCAGTAGTACATGGTCTCTATCTCCCATAGCCTGCCTAATCAACTAATGCTTATGGGATTTCTCTAAGCAACCCTATGTAAGAGTGTACCCAAACCCTTAATCATTTTTTATAGAATTTAACCTCCAAGTAAGCCTCATCCAATTTCAAGACAGGTGAGGCCTGTGCTTTTGTGCACACCTACCTAATATTAAATCTAACTGAGCTCATGGGACTGACATCTGAGTAATTTTGCTGAGATAAATTTACCTTTAAGTAAAAGCACACTGCTACTAAACGTAAGTACGCTCATCCCTCCATTTTTGTGGACTTTGAGTCTGTGATCTTGGTCCTTTGCAGGCCAGCAAGCCGAGAGGGTTAAAATGGCATGTGTGCCCGTGGGAGCGTGCGGCTATTCAAACCTATGGGGCTTGAATATTTGCAAATTTCCATTTTCACGGGTGTGTGTGTTCGGAATGGATCCCACGCAAAAATGGAGGGACAACTGTATGCATGAGAACTTGGAAGTAAGCTTTACTGTGTTTCACAGGGTGTGCTATTCATTTTATTCAGGGCAGCTTTCTCCCTGGAAAGCGTGCATATTGTCGAGTGATACAGTCCTGGAAATGAACTTCTGGGTAGGGAATTCTGGCTGTTGTAATCATTTTCCAAACTCTGATTGCACCCAGACATAAGAGGCTTCTTTTGAGTAGTCATGATCAAGTCTTATCCTTGGTTCCAAACCGGATGATGAAACAAGCATAAATCATGCCTTCACTGTGGTTCAGTGGTGGTTCAGCAGTCAGTGATGGTTCAGTTTTTCTATATTGTGTTTTCTTTGAAAAGAAATCACTGCTTAAATCTGAGGGATATTCAGTAAGAAATAACATACAGTACCTATGGTAGAAAAGTCATAAGTATATTAACTTTACCTAAATACTTAGCTTATGTTGACCTATCGAAATCCAGATGTATTTTAGCAAGCAAGGCAGATTCAGTTTAGTAACAGGAGTAATAGCTTGAGAGACCCGTATGCTCAAATACCTAAAAGTTTCTGCACACCAGTGAAACTGTCATTTGGCAGTCAACCCACAACTGTAATCCCAGACCTTGTAACTGCAGATGAAGATCAATTAACAGCATAGGCAGAAAGGTCCCTGAAGTTATTAATTGATTTTGTCACCTCTGTTAAGGAATACTGTGGCCTAGAAATGACCAACAAAAGATAATGGGGCACAAAACTACCTTATATTTATTTTTTTTCCATATACAAACCCAGTTATTGGTATAGTTTGCTTAGTTTCACACATTGATGGTTCCAAACAGTTCGAATAGGAGAGAGTAGAAATCCATGTCTATAGATTAAAAATGAGATACTTTCTGATTCTTTCACTACTTTCAACCTAGAAGAGAGATTTAAAAAATCTGAAAAATTCAAAAATTCTGATGGAAAGCCAAATTCCTTAAGATATTTGGAAGTAATTATCAGCTACAAATAATTATAAGAAACAAAACCAACATAGGGTGCACCCACACTGCAGAATTAAAGCAGTTTGAAACCACTTTAACTGCCATGACGCTATCCTATGGAATCCTGAGATGTGTTGTTTGTTGAGGCACCAGAGCTCTCTTGACAGACCGCATTGAATATCTTACAAAACTACAAATCCCAGGATTCTGTAGGATAGAGTCATGGCTGTTAAAGTGGTGTAAAACACTATAATTTTGCAGTGTGGATTGGGTTCATTAATGTTGTTACTACATTAGTGTTGTTACTACTAGTCCTATTTGCAAGTAGTATTTTGACATCAACATTTAATGATGAGGCTGGTCTATAATTTGTATATATAGAATGATCTTTTCCTGGTTTGAGAATAACAGAAATAAAGACTTCATTTAAAAAATTGGAAAAGAACTTGATGCACCAATCTTTTTTTAAAAGCAAAAAGAACTGGGAACCAATATGCTTTATACCATTCAATAGCAAAGCCATCTGTCTTGAAGTTTTCCGTTTCTCAAAGATTCAGTAACTCTTTTAATGTTACATTTGCAAGGGAGCTTGTCAGAGATTTTTTAAATTGCACATCCACTTGTAGGAGGAGTAAACATGAAAAAGTCCTTAGATAATATCTGTCGGGTGTTATACTTTTGCGTACAATGTTGAATAAAATGTTTGAAATCCAACTTAATAAATTTCAGTGTAGTACAGAGGTTATTGTGTGAACCTTTCAAAAATCACAATAAAATGGCAATTTTTGTTGCTGCTTTAATCTGTTTGATAAAATGCAACCTGGGGCCCTTTCACACTACACATTTGTAGCACTATGATTCCACTTTAACATGACAGATTTCATCCTGTGAAATCTTGGGGTTTATAGTTTGGGGAAGCACTAGAACTCTCCAGTTGAGAATTTAAATGCCTAGATTCCATAGAATATCTTCATGACATTTAAAGTGGAACTGTAGTAGTATAATTGTGTAGTGTGAAATGACCCCAGGTCTCTCCCTACTCCCTCAGTACCTTTAGATGCAAGTTCTGCTTTAAACAAAAATAGGCTGTTCAGGTTATACTTGGCATGTTGCAATACAGATTTGGGGAATGATAAGCTGCAAATCATTTTTGTAAAGCCTTTACTGTATGTTCTGCCATATATACTATACATATATGTATAGATTGACCTCGTATATAAGTTGAGGGTAGGTTTTGGGTCATAGATCTGGATTTTAATATGCCCTGTGGATACCGTAAATTGAGGGTAAAAATGAAGGGCATGTAATGGGGATGGGAAGAGACTTGGTAAGCGAAACCAGGCTGGGAAGAAACTGCAAACGCTAGCTCTCTTTGTGTCTTCCCAGCCTGGCTGCCCTCTCCGGAGGCAACTGGGCTGGGTTGAGGCTGTGAGAACGAACGTTCGCTTTCCTTGCATCTTCCCAGCCCAGCTAACCCCTCTGGAGGCAACCAGGCTGGGAAGAGGCTGGGAGAATGAATGCTTGCTCTCCTTGCATCTTCCCAGCCTGGCTGCCCCCTTCGGAGGCAACTGGGTGGGAAAAGGCTGGGAGAATGAATGCTTGCTCTCCTTGCATCTTCCCAGCCTGGCTGCCCCCTTCGGAGGCAACTGGGTGGGAAAAGGCTGGGAGAATGAATGCTTGCTCTCCTTGCATCTTCCCAGCCTGGCTGCACCCTCCAAAGGCACCCGGGCTGGGAAGAGGCGTGAGAAGTGAAAGCTCCTTTGTTAACGTATTGACTCGTCTAAAAGTTGACCAAGGTTTTTTTGGGTCACTTTTGTAGCATAACTTTTTCGACTTGCAGACGAGTATATACAGTACTTCGTCCTCTTGAATTCTGAGCTGCTTCCTGTGGGAAACATATGCTATAATCCTTGCTGTCATGTAGACTTTTACATGTGTCCCATTCAATAGCACATGAGGAGGCAGAACCTTCCTTATTAGCATAATAATCTTGAGGTTAGAAGTCCATTTACATTTTCACCTTTTCATCATTAATTAGAGAAGTATTCAAACACCAAACTCTTGGGAAGATCAAGAAAGTGGTCATTGTTATTTTAAATAGATCAATATGATTTAACTGGTGAAGCAGTAGATGACAGGAAAACACATAAAATGTCCTAGATTCTTTTCCTTATGCCAATGTGCATGCTTTAAATAAAGCACATCTCATACACAGTCTCTTACGGGAAATCAGAAAATAGCATGATAATATGTGTTACCTTTGCTGGATATGATTTCCAAATTTTCATTCTTAACTGAAGCCTTCAAACATTGGACGATAAATGAACGAAGACATGCTGCTGAGCTCAAAAGGATGCATCTGTTTCTTACTCAAAATGAATCAACTCATTTTCAGAAAAGGAATTTTAATTTTCTAGAACTAAGGGCCAAAAGGGCCAGCCTGGGGGCAGAGTGGGGGTGTGGCAACCGCATGCTGGCCACCCCGACTCTGCCTCCAGGCCGGTATCATGCCGCCCAGGCAACTGCACGGTGGGCGGCAGAAGGGCATGCCTCGATGCAGCATTTACACGTTTCACCAAAGAAGCAGAGAAAAGCCGCTGCCGCCACAGGTAAGGCACCCTTTCTGCGGTGCAAAAAGGAGTCGCTTTTTGTGCCACAGAAAGCCCAGATCAGGGCTGCGGTGTGTGGTTGCCGCAGCCCCAATCCAGCAATTAAAGGGTGGCGTCCTGCCACCCCTTAGGGGCTATCTCTACAGCCTGTTTGTAGCTTAAAGCATATCTTCTGGCTGATACAAATACAGTTGCCCCTCCGTTCTTGCGGGCTTGAAATCTGCGGTTTTGCATATTCATGGAGAGGCAACTGTTGAAATCAATGGGGTGTGCACCACGAGTGTGCATGTTCGTGTGTCCACAGGAGCATGCCCCATTCAAGCCTATGAGTCTTCGTTTTCATGGGGGGTCCGGAACGGATCCCCCACACAAACAGAGGGCCAACTGTAACTGGCAAACATTGTTTAATTCAGATGTTTCTCCTTTGGCAATTTTTGTGTCAACTTAGAATCAGTAGTTTTGTATTACAAAAATCTTTGGTATTTGCAGACACATATACTCTGTGATATGGAATTTAATTGAGGCTCATTGTTGTTGGATCTTACAGGCTTTTGCTGTTTCAGAAAGGCATGTAGCCCAGGGCTCAAAAAATAAACATTCATCATCCATTTTTCAGTAATTAGAAGATCTCACTGCTCACATGACTATATTTTACAGGTGTCAAATTTAAGAAAATGTATTTTTGGAAATATGTTCTGTTTCTTCCTAGCCCTTGTTTATATCTCTTTGTTTCTCCCTACCCTCCATTTCCTTTTTTCCCCTTTCTGCTTCTTTTCTTTGTAATCATACTTTTAAAATCCAATGAAAAATATGAAACAAAGAAGTTTTTAGTTCACTGTGTAAGAGGGCTTCTGGTTTAATTAAAGTAAACCTGGTAAGATTTTGTTGTTCTTTTTCATCCAGAAATGATACAGCACACAGTGATTCACAAGAAACATAATGGAAAATGTCCTGTTGCCAGGTAGGTGTTAAATACTGCATTGTGCCTTTTCTCATTTAAGCTAATCTGTGTGATGCTTGATTCCCATGTGAAGTAATTGCTTTTAATCTTGTTAATTTAAATTTCGGGGTTGATAAATTGGAAATCAGTATTGCAACTCGATGTTCCACCAACATAACTGAAGAGTTCTAGATTGTAATTGTAACTATATTTTTCATGTATGAAGTAAATGGAAAAATAATGTACCTGATAATTATGAACATCTGACATTTCACAGCTGTGAATCTAAATACAGAAATACCTTGGTTAACAAAGCCTCTGACAGTGAGATTCTTTTGTTTACAAAGACTTTTTATGTTCTTCTTCTGTCTGGCTGGAAATTTTTTAACAGCATTGGGAAGGTGGTGAAGGGAGCAAGAGAAACACAGCATTTCAGTGTTGAATTGTAGCACCATGAGTGCAGTAAAAATAATGCAGAATTTGAGCTGAAGAAGAACAGGATTCTGTTCTCTACCCAATCCTACAGCCTTATGTGTCTGCCTTGCCTACAAGAGGCAAGGTAAACAGAAACTAACTCCAGAATCACTCACTTAGGCATGTGTGGGCAGCAAAACAGAAAGAAGGGGGTGGGGAATAAAGCCTGCCTCACCACCTACCAGTGGCACCACTAGGGGGATGCAGATTGCACCTGGTGACACCTTAAAGGGGGTGACACAGCTCCTCAAACTCCTACCTATAGGCAGAAATGGGCTATGGCATTCATCTGCTTCCCTTTAAAATGCTTTAAGAGTTGGTGGGAGTGGGGTGAAGCTCTGTGGAAAGAGAAAGTAGAGGCCCCAGAATTTTTAAAAATTAAAATTTCAAATTTCAAAAAAAAATTTAAATGTAAATATTTGAAATTTTTAAAAAATATTCTTTAAAAGATTTATTTAAAAACATCACATTTTACGCAAACCTCCACTTTGTATGCGTAAATACATTTAGGTTGTGCGTATGATATTTTAATTTGAAGGTATAATTTTAATTTGCTAGTTGTTTATGTCACAGCTATTAACATTACATTCAGTGGTATATGGGAATTATGATTTACGAGTAACATTAGTGCCGAAAAGCATTACTAAGGATTCTGTATGGTGTGAAATGGGAGGAGGTCAATAAGGTGGTGACACCATGAGTTTCCGCACTGGGCGACACCAACTTTAGTGACGCCAGTGCCACCTGCTACCAACATGTTAAAAAATCTGTAAGTTTGGCCACTGAATTGGGAATCCTAAGAAAAGTGGAGGCTGGTAAATGAAAAATTAATCCTTGAATGCATTTTGGAAGAAGCCTTCAAGTGGTCTCTAGAAAGTTCAAAATGCTTTTGTTTTATGCAAGGCTTATTTGACCTAATTATTTCACTTCTCATGTGCATATAACGTATTTTTCGGCATATAAGACGCTCCGGCATATAAGACGCACCCAATTTTAAAGGAGGAAAATCTAGAAAAAAAAGATTCTTAACCAAATACTGTAGTAAAATATTTTATATCAACTGTATAAAGTTAACAGCAGTTTAAGAACAATTTTAAGTTGTAAATGTAAATTTAAGCCAGCAGCAGGGCCAGGTATTGCACAAATTCCCTGCCCAACTTTCTTGCAAGTCTCCTGTCGCCTTATGGTGACTCCATGAATTTCTTAGGGATTTCTTAGGCAAGAAAGACTCGAGAAGTGGTTTTGCCAGTTCCTTCCTCTGAAATACAGCCTGCAGCACCTGGGATTCTTTGGCGGTCTCTCATCCAAGGACTATCCAGGGCTGACCCTGCTTAGATTCCAAGATCAGATGGACTGGTACCTTTGGAGTTTTTAGGCCATTGTCTTATGGAGTAATTTATGGCTTATTTTGACCCTACCATGAGGGTTTTCTTGTAAGATTTCTTCAAGGGTTTTTTTTTTTGCCATTTCCATCCTCTGCACCCTCTGAGGCTGAGACAGTGTAACTTGGCCAGGGTACTACCGTAATCCAGTGCCTTGGAGTAATTTCTGGATCATTTGGATCCTACCATGAGCGTTTTCCTGGCAGATTTCCTCAGAGGAGGGAGTTTGCCATTTCCACCCTCTGAGGCTGAGACAGTGTAACTTGGCCAGGGTACTAATCCAGTTCCTTGGAGTAATTTCTGGATCATTTGGATCCTACCATGAGCGTTTTCCTGGCAGATTTCTTCAGAGGAGGGAGTTTGCCATTTCCACCCTCTGAGGCTGAGACAGTGTAACTTGGCCAGGGTACTAATCCAGTGCCTTGGAGTAATTTCTGGATCATTTGGATCCTACCATGAGCGTTTTCCTGGCAGATTTCCTCAGAGGAGGGAGTTTGCCATTTCCACCCTCTGAGGCTGAGACAGTGTAACTTGGCCAGGGTACTAATCCAGTTCCTTGGAGTAATTTCTGGATCATTTGGATCCTACCATGAGCGTTTTCCTGGCAGATTTCTTCAGAGGAGGGAGTTTGCCATTTCCACCCTCTGAGGCTGAGACAGTGTAACTTGGCCAGGGTACTAATCCAGTGCCTTGGAGTAATTTCTGGATCATTTGGATCCTACCATGAGCGTTTTCCTGGCAGATTTCTTCAGAGGAGGGAGTTTGCCATTTCCACCCTCTGAGGCTGAGACAGTGTAACTTGGCCAGGGTACTAATCCAGTGCCTTGGAGTAATTTCTGGATCATTTGGATCCTACCATGAGCGTTTTCCTGGCAGATTTCCTCAGAGGAGGGAGTTTGCCATTTCCACCCTCTGAGGCTGAGACAGTGTAACTTGGCCAGGGTACTAATCCAGTTCCTTGGAGTAATTTCTGGATCATTTGGATCCTACCATGAGCGTTTTCCTGGCAGATTTCTTCAGAGGAGGGAGTTTGCCATTTCCACCCTCTGAGGCTGAGACAGTGTAACTTGGCCAGGGTACTAATCCAGTGCCTTGGAGTAATTTCTGGATCATTTGGATCCTACCATGAGCGTCTTCCTGGCAGATTTCTTCAGAGGAGGGAGTTTGCCATTTGCACCCTCTGAGGCTGAGACAGTGTAACTTGGCCAGGGTACTAATCCAGTGCCTTGGAGTAATTTCTGGATCATTTGGATCCTACCATGAGCGTTTTCCTGGCAGATTTCTTCAGAGGAGGGAGTTTGCAATTTGCACCCTCTGAGGCTGAGACAGTGTAACTTGGCCAGGGTACTAATCCAGTGCCTTGGAGTAATTTCTGGATTATTTGGATCCTACCATGAGCGTTTTCCTGGCAGATTTCCTCAGAGGAGGGAGTTTGCAATTTGCACCCTCTGAGGCTGAGACAGTGTAACTTGGCCAGGGTACTAATCCAGTGCCTTGGAGTAATTTCTTTCCACCCCCGTCCTGGGTGCTCCAATGGACTCTTCCTGGGATGGGAGGATGTCCTCTGACCCCAGGAAGACTCCATTGAAGCACCCAGGATGGGGGTGGAAAGAGGAGGAGCACATTCAACTAGCCAGGAAAAGAGCACTCTTTCCACCCCCATCCTGGCTGCTCCAATGGGCTCTTCCTGGGATGGGAGGAGCCCACTGGAGCACCGAGGCTCAGGCTGAAATGAGGCCTACTTTTAGCCTAGGCCTCGGCAGTTTGCCCTCAGCTTTTATATTCACTTCATTAGGCGCAGCAACTTCCCCACCCTCGTTTTGGGGAAGAAAAAGTGCGTCTTATATGCCGAAAAATACGGTAGTTAGTTTGTGAACAAAAGGTTTGCTGAAACATGTTGGAACTGCTCTTTTTTGTGTGTGCTGTAGGATCCCTATTTTTCCCATGTTTTTTCTGCCTTTGGTCCTGAATTGTGTGTTAAAAAAAGTAATGCCTAAGGAACACATCTGTTTTGTTAACTAAGGTATACCTGTACTGGAGAATTAGTTTTGGTTCCCTGCAATTCTGCCTTTAGTTTAAGTGCTGTTCGACAGTGGCATCATGAGGGCTGGTGTCACCCACCCATTGACCTCCTCCCATACAGAACCCCTAGTAATGTTTTTTGTACTCATGGTACTCGTAAATCATAATTCCTGTGTATCACTGAATGCAATGGTAATAGTTGTGACATAACACAGCTAACAAAATTAAAATTATATCTTTAAATTACAATATCATATGCACAGCTGAAATGTAATTACTCAATTTCATGTGGTTAAAGTGAAAATTTGGTAAAATTTGATTTTTTAATTTTTTTAAAAAAGATTTTAAAAATTAATTTTTTAAACTAAAACTAAAAAAATTTTTTAACCTGGGGCCTCTCCTTTCTCCCCCCACTGACCCTCAACCTACTCACACATCTCTTCAGTGTTTTAAAGGGATGCAGGTGAACACCACAACCTATTTTTGCCACAAGGCAAATGTTTGGGGATCAGTGGTGTCACACACACCCCTTAGAGTGTCAACTGGTGCAGCACACACCCTACTGGTGACATCCCTGCTGTTACAATCTAGGTATATTGATTCCAGTATCTTGAAACAACTTCAGTTGAGGAAAAGTAAGAGGCATACTTTTATTTCATTGGTTAGATTGCAAGACTGGACATACCTTCAGTTTCAATATCTTATCTTTTGTAATAGCACTGTTAATACAAAATGCTCTTCATTGGATGGCTTTGAAGTAACGCACTCTGAACACAATGGTGTGGCAGATTGGAGAAGAAAAGGCTGTGTGCTTCAGCAGCATCCGGAACACTGCACATTGCTTGATCAGGTATTTTTAAATATATAGATATAGATACACACACACACACACACACACACACACACACACACAACCCAGAAAGCACATATTAACAAATGGGAGCAGAACATAATAGGAAAAGGAATGATAATTTCCAGCCTTCATATAATCATGGCCTTCGTTTTTAATATTATAATGTTGTAATAAGAAGTTGTTCTCATTTTAAGCTATCCTGAGACCTGGTTTAAGTAAACAAGTATAAATAAAGTTAATAATAATAATAATAATAATAATAATAATAATAATAATAATAATAAATTATTATTATAATAAATTATTATTATAATAAATTATTATAATAATATATTTCACCACTTAAAGAAGGATCAATGACAGACGTCTTATACATGCAGGCTGCATGATAGATACTTGGGGAGGAAGGGCATATCATCATGGGGAGGGGACTAAAACAGCAGCTAGAGAGAACAGGAGTATGACTTCTGCAGCTCTTGCATATTTTAGGAAAACTGCTCTTTCTCACTTGGATGAAGCATTGCTGTTCATTGCCTTAATATGGGTGAAAAGCTACCTAAACCAATGTCAGCTTTAGAGTCTTCTGTGTTCTGTTCTTTGAATAGATGATACAATTCCCTATGTGAATTTTGGGTTAGACTTGTAATGACCTCTTCTCCATCTTCCAGGTATGATGCTGCCATAGGCTACTAGTTAGCAGTGTAGTGATTTGAAGCAATGGCGTTTCTGTATGACTTTCCTTTATCTAAACTATATCTTGTCTTAAGCAATAGACCTGCTATGTATCTGAACTGGAATAGTGCTAGTATCAGTATTTCTTTGAAAATCAAGGTCCAGTTAATACAAATAAGTATCTGGGGAATATTCTGCATTATTGCTGTCTTTGTGATCTGGTGGTGCTCACACCCAAGGACAAATTATGAGAATTGGTGTTTATTAGGGATATGATTGCTGTTGGGAGTTGCCAAATTATGACTGCCCTGAGTGGTGTCAATGACACCTACTTTTCCATGAAGTGCTTATATGAGGGCCAGGATTAATCTGAATTTGAAGTGCATAAAAAAATGCTTAGAACAACATGAAATTTGTTCCATTGGAGTTCCATGTTGTAATGTCCATCTCATTATCAGCACAATAAGCTGTTCTATTCAGCTTCATCACCACTAATAAAACATGACAAAGGTCTTAGTTATGAGAGGGTATCATAAAGTTTTAATTATCACCTTTAAAATTTTTTGACAGAAAGTTTGTTTTGATTTGTAGTTGTTAACCTATCTCTATGTAGTCACCATCCAGATTTACACATTTTCCCCAGCGTTTCTTGACCCTCTGAATACCATTATTATAGAAGTCTGCAGATTGTGCCTTAAACCACTCTTTCACTTCATGAATGATGTCGTCTGTGTTGTCAAATCAGCGACCCCGGAACAGATTTTTCATTTTTGGGAAAAGAAAAAGTCACTTGGTGATGATGACACTGACAAAATTTCATCAATATATCATAATAACTTCTAGGTGATAATTATTACTTTACGATACTCCCTCGTACTTCTCCATCTTACACTTTAGTTACTCCTGGCACAACCTGTAACAAAAATAAAGGGCACAATTAACTGCTTTTCTCAACATCATGCACTTAGGGACCAATGATGACATTGACAAAATTTCATAAATAGACCATAATAACTTCCAGGTGATAATTATTATTTTACGATACCCCCTTGTATTTGTGTAGTGTGAATGACTAGCAGAGTTTCCATGAGAATTTAGCAAGATGAAGATAGTATGCCTAGTAAATACGTTTGAAAAGCTTAGTGATAGCCCACATTCTTAATTCTAATGGGCAACTGTTAGCTGTGAGAAGGATAACTTGATGTCAGTGCTGTTTCTGGTGGCTCAGCTAAAATTTGGAATTTTTACCAGAAAAGTCTGATCTGTTTCTTTGTCATCTAGAATGCAGGAGAGAAGAGGAACTTGCCTGTAATAAGTAAGAAGAAAGGAAAGCTGCAACTAGAAAAGTAAGTGTTAATTTCACTTTTAAAAAATGATCTTAAAAGTTCAGTGAACATGCTTGTTAAATGTGGAATTTCATTTGTTTCTGTTCATGGTAAATGAAATACCTGTCTTTTAAAATAATAATATAATCAGTGTAACAGATACTTATAGCCAACTGTTGTAGGTTGACAAAGAGGACACTTGTAGAATGTTATGAACTACAAACAGACTAATACTAAAAATAACTTAGATTTTGGGAAAAGGTATCAATAACAGAGTTCACTGTTAGCGGGCTCTTTGAGCATGAGGGAAGCATATTCAAGGTCAAAATAGCTTTGTGTAAACTGCTGTCTCTTGTGCTTAATGCTAACATTGAATATTTGGAGCCACATGTCTATCATGGGTGGCAGCCTGACAGAATTTAGCCAGTTCTTACAGAAATTGCCTGATAATTCTCTGTAGATTCCGGTACAGAGTGTCCTTTGGGGTTGGTAAAAAGAATCAGTTCTCCCCAAGGCAGCAAATATTTAACCTTTTCTACGTCTGACTACTATGACTGATTCAAGAATTTAATCCAAGGTTGAATTAAACTGAAAATCCCAAGATCTTTTGATAAGCCGCCTTGAGTCCTTGTGTTGGGAGGAAGGTGGGATATAAATAAACAGAATAATAATAAGTCTTGAGCATTCCAGAAACAAGTTTCTCTCCCAACAGTAGAGCTGCCACGTGTTCTTTGTTACATGGATAATCAAGATACATCTTCTAGCCATTTCCCCTCCATCCCCCCCTCCATAGGACTAAAAAGGGGTAGATAAACTTCCATTGGTAGCAATAGTTTTTCCTTTTCCTTTTTAGCCTCCTAGTTGCTTGGGAAGTATTTAAGTGAAACGCTCACGTGGGACTTTTAAACCTCCCCTGCCTTTGATGGTGGTCCAGAAGAAGTAAAAAAAACTGTGCAACCTCTCTCCATAGTATACTTTTTCTTCTCCATAGTCCTTTTAAAAAACATATGGGTCACCTGCACAATATCTCCTAAAACCTATATATTCTCTCTTTTTTCTGTGTGCGGGGGCAACCAGAAGCTTCTGTGGTGAAATACGTTTCTTCTTCTTCTCTGCGAATCACACAAATGGGTTATATCTCTGCCTGCGCAGCTAGCTCGGAAAGTTCTAGTATCACTGGGCAAATCTTCAATTGCAACTTTTTGGCGGTGGTTCCGCCCACCCCTGTAAAGCCCCTGGCGTTCGTGCTCTTTCCTCAGTTCCTTTCATCTGCCTTGTTAGCAGATAGCAAGGAACTTCGCTCATTAGAGTCGCTTGTTTTGCTTTTGAAAACTGTTGACCTACAGCTTTTTGACTATTTTTCTGGTGTTGACTACTCTTTTGGATTGCATATTGGTGATTGTTGACAAATTGATCGACTCGGACTGTTTTTTGCCCTTGCTTTTGCCTAATGGACTCATCTTCGTCGTGCTTAAGATGGCATCCTTCAAACACTGCGCTAAATGTGGCACAGAGATCTCCACCACTGATCGCCATGATCAGTGTGTGCTCTGGGCAAGGCCCATAATCCGAAGGCTCTCTGCAAGAGCATGACGCTGCAGGCCCTGAAAAATAGGGATCTGAAATTGAAGGCTGCGCTCTGGAGCAGGCCCAGAGACCAGCCTCCGCACCCCCTCAAGGCTCTTCGGCTGTCCAACCATCTGCCTCTGGTAAGGAGAAGGAAAGAGAGAGAGGAAGGTCCAAGGAGAGATCCTCCAAGGACAAGAAGGCTGCGAAGACCGAGAAGGAAGTGGGATCAGCCAAACACTCGGCCTCCAAGAGGGCCCGTTCTACCTCTCCGAGGAAATCACGCCAGGACAAGCTGTTGGAGTCGGCGAAAACCCCTCCTGCCTCCTTTGGGTCTGAATTGGCCCATCCGGCACCTGTGACCAGGTCCTTGACCCCTCCGGTTCATGTCGATATCGAATTGGAGGGTGAGATTCGTGAGCCAGAGCCTCCATCTCTGACTCTGTACCAGTCAGAGCAGGTGGTTGCGGGTACCTGTTGGGATCAAGAGAGCCCTCGGGACCGAGCATTTCCCTGAGACGTCCCATCCCTCAGGTTCAAGACTGACCAGGCTGGGTTGGAAGACAGGCCGCCATCTCAGGATCTTCTCCTTCAACAGTACCCAGACCTGATGCTTGATGCCCAGTCAGGTCGGTACCTTCTCCCAGTGGAGCCAGAGCATCTCAGGAGGGAATGGCAGCGTCTGGTGGTCCCACCAACTTCCATCCGGACCTCATTCTACACTCTGTCTGTGCCTCCGGTCCCACCGTGGCATGAGTCACTCTTTGCCAACAGGCCGCTCCCGAGGTCCCCCAAGGGCTCCCCCTTCTTAGCCCGCTCTGTGGTGAGGTCGCGTTCTCCCACTCCCGACTCCAAGCTCAATAGGCCGTCAAGCCTGATACATCTGGTCAACTTAGCGTTGTTCTCTCCAACTGACAACATCAAGTCTTTTGCTGACCAGATAGTAAGGATGGCGAACACATTGGAGGTGGAGGTAGCGCACACGGACGAGGAGGCCGTCAACCCCCATGGAGAGGAGAGTACCAACTCCACCTGCTATAACGTACCTTCCCTCCCTGGAAAAGATAGCGAGGAGATCCTGGACTACTCTGGCTACCGTACCGTCCACTTCCAGGAAGATAGAGAACCTCTATCGTATTTCTTCTTCCCGACCCACCTGGCTGTTTGAACACCCAAGGCTAAATTCGTCCCTCATTGAGGGCTCTCAACTCTCCTTCACCCCAAGGACCGCCTGTTCACCGACTGATAGGGAGAGCAAGAAACAAGATGCCATGGCTAAGAAGATTTATGCCGCAGCAGTGCTGGACTTGAAGGTCTCCAACTACACGGCCTGTATGGGTGTGTATGTCCAGCACCTCATGGAACTACTTCTTGCTACGGTCTCAGATAAAAATAGGGCTGCTCAGAAGCCCTCCACCATTCACTCAAATGGAACAAGTTTCTGGATTTTTTGTCAGTAAGAACCCTACCTCCATCCCATGTCTCAGTGCCGACTATCTTGGAGTTCCTGATGTCTCTAATTGACTTTAACTCCATCAAGTGCTGTTTGTTGCCATCTTCTCACGCTACCAGCTCGAAGGCAGACCTTCTTTCTTTTTGGATCCATTGGTAAAGAGATTCCTCAAAGCTCTCAACAACGTTCATCCATGGAGGATGGCATGAAGTCTGGATCTGGTGCTTTCCCACCTTTCCACCAAACCCTTTGAGCTTATGGTCACCAAGGACTTAAGATTGCTGACCTGGAAGACAGCTTTCTTAGCGGCCATCACCTCTGCCCACCGGGCAGGTGAACTGTGTGCCTTGTGGATCGACCAGCCGTACCTTTGCTTCCATAAGGATAAGGTGGTCCTCTGTACTGACATCACATTCCTGCCTAAGGTGGTGTCGGCCTTCCATATCAACCAGGACGTTGTGCTACTCACCCTGGCCCCGAACCCAACTACTGATACCAAACGTCAGTTACACACCCTACACGTTCGGAGAGCTCTGGCATTTTACCTCAAAAGGACCTCGGGTTTGAGGCGTTCTGAGAGACTTTTTGTGTGCTATTTAGAGGCCAAGAAGAGTCTGCCAGTTACACCTCAAGAGATTCTCTAAGTGAGTGTCAGCAACCGTCCATTTATGTTATGAGCTGGCAGGTAGAGCCTCTCCAGGTCAGGTGCGAGCACACTCAACTAGGGCAGGCGGTAGCTGCTTCCTCTGCATTTTTGACTGGGGTGCCATTACAGACATCCTCTAATGGCACCCCAGTGGCCCCAACCACTGAGTTTTATCAAGCACTATAGGCTGGAGACGAGGGCCAGGCAAGAGGCTTGTTTGGGAGGGCAGTGCTGATTTCTGGTTTGCACTAATTATGTTTGCACTGTTTTATTGCATGCTGAATCCAAGCAAATGACACCAAAATTCAACTAAAATTGATAGTTTATTGGTGTTAATAAATCTCATCTTGTTTCAGTTTACAAGATTGGTGTCTGGACACTCCCTCCTCCACTGACCGAAGCTTGTCAGTCTAACCCATTTGTGTGATTCACAGAGACCACAAAGGAGGAGGACAGGTTGCTTAACTGTAATGGTATTTTTTCAAGTGGTAATTTGCGAATTCACAAAAATCCCGCCCATGCTCCCCTCAGTCGTGTCCTGCTCATTACTAAAGTTCTACTGTTGCTGCTTGGTGGTGTATGTTTTAGAACTGAGGAAAGAGCGGGAACGCCAGGGGCTTTATAGGGGTGGGCAGAGCTACTGCCAAAAAGTTGCAATCGAAGATTTGCCTAGTGATAGTAGAACTTCCAAGCTAGCTGTGCAGGGACAGATATAATCCATTTGTGTGAATTCGCAGATGACCACTCAAAAAAATACCGTTACAGGTAAGTAACCTGTCCTTTGTCACAAGTGATAACGGCTTCTTTTTCTTTTATGTAAGAACAAGGCAGGGACAGAAAGTCAAAGCAGCAAAACAGGGGAAATGAAATACATGGAGGGAAAGTGACTTTTGAAATAGCAAGAAGCTTTACTAATCTGAGAAAACATGGTCACCAGTGCCTAATTCTTTTCCCCCCCTTTTCGCTTGTGAGAATAGTGAGAATGGGAAAAAGTATTCCCTACTCTCCCATTCTCATAGTTAGTTGAGTTAAAACAGGGGTAGGCAACCTTTCCCCTTTAAGGGCTGAGGGACTTCAACTCCCAGAATCCCAGGAGCTATTGGCCAACATGGAACTATTGGCCAACATGGCTGAGGCTTCTGGGAGCTGAAGTCCCTCGGCCCTTAAAGGGGAAAGGTTGCCTACCCCTGAGTTAAAACAACCCAGTTAAAACAGATTAGTTAAAACAAGTAATTATGTGTCCATAAATGCTTGTGTATCATCTAACAGCCTAATTATACATTTTCAAACATATGAAAACAAAATACATGACTACATTGACATAGTACATGTTGAGCCTCCCTTCTTTGGAATTCCATAATCCAAAACTTTTTTCATAGGTGAAGTGAGATAGTGACACCGCTTTCTGTGTACACAAACTTTGTTTCATGCACAAAATTATTAAAAATATTGTGTATAAAATTACTTTTACTTTCAGGCTATGTGTATAAGGTGTGTATGAAATACTGTATAAATTAATTTTGTGTTTAAACTTGTGATCCATCTCCAGGATATCTCATTATGTATGTATATGCAGATACAGGTATTCCAAAATCTGAAAAAATACAGAACACGACTGGTCGCAACCATTTTGGATAAGGGATACTTAGCTTGTAATGCATTAATATCATTATAACGATCACCGTAAAGTGTTAAACAACTTGATTCAATAACTTTCCATTCTAGCCAAGTTTTAATCCTAAAGCTTTCAGGTCTAACCAGTTCAAATAGATTCCTTGAACAGACCCTTCTGATAAAAGTTTGTTTCTCCATACAGAGATAAAGGGAAGAGAAATGACACCAGGTTAGCCATCAGAAGTAACTGTGTAAGAGTTGCCGATACTTACCATCTCCACCCAGGAATAGCAAAAGGTAGGAAATGTGTTTAGGAGACTGGTCTGGTACTTTGGAGTTTTTATGAATTCTGTTTTCATTTTTGTTGTATTCATTGATGTCTTATGAATAATATACAACATACTGCCAAGGTTTGGAAGACAAGATCAAATTCCACTTTGAGATTACCTTTAAATCTGATTTCCATTAGCAAAATACATGTTGTTAGAGTCATAATCAGTGATAATAAGTATTCTATTCATGGTCTCTGTGTTTTGCCTGCGCATGGATTCTGCACCTGCATGAGATCATTCTTTAATAAATGGGCTACTATTCATGCTCTCTCTGTTAAGTGGAGATCTTATGCCACCAGTACTGGTGAAAAGTGGCAAAACGAGCACTATCTCACTCTGTTCTCATCTGATCACTGTAACAGTAGGAACCTCTCAAGGGACCTCTCCTCAATACAGACTCTGGATGACTGAGCAATCCACACTCAAGGTTTTCCTTTTTCATAAGTACAATGGCTCCAACTTTTCATCTACTTGTTTGTCTACAGGACAGTGCCAGAGAATTTTAAAAGTGCGATGTCTCTTAGGCTGATGGTAGAGAGAAAATTATCAGTTTTGAAGGGTATGCCCAGGGTATAGTGAATTTCTAGTAAAGGGGAAGCAGTCTGCTATAGGGTTGGATAGCTGTGACTCAAAATATTGGGGGTGCACTCATCTCTGTAGTCCCTCATGGTTGGCTATGCACAGGTCCTCTTCTGCGTCTTCATTGACAGTTAACTTCTTAGTATTATGAGCCTTACCCATTGTAGTTTGAGTCATCCAAACTCTCTCTTAGAAGCACCCATTGTTTGGTCTCATCCCTGCAGGATCTTTCTAGTAGTGTATGCTCATCTCTACTTAGAAAGATGATCCCCAAGGCCTTCAAAATAAAGGCAATCCTCCAAGGCAGATCAATGAGTGAGAATTTGGGATCACAGTGTGTCCCTGTTTGTTGGTTTCTAGAGAAGCACGTGGAAGCATTTTTGTGATTTGATTGACAGTATTTAGATCTGTGGTGGGGAACTTTCTTTGACCTAGGAGCCAAATTCCAATTTGATGCAGATTTGGAAGTCTGCAGTGCAGAGGAGCTAAGGGAATGAAGTAGGACCAAAGCAGAGTGAACAGATGCCAGGTATAAACGTTACCTATATGCCCCCATGCAACAGTCTAAATGAAATTGTGATGTTGATGACATTAAGTATTCTGAAAATTTGCAGAACTGGTTGAGTAGCATCAGGAAAATTCTGTAACAGGTTAGGAAATTAAATCTCATATCTCTCACGACAGCATTAAACATCTACAGCAGTACTTCTACTGTCTCCTAAATCACTAGGTCTCTTTCTGTACTCTTTCTTCTTTTTCACTTATCATCTCCTTGGCCCCAATCATTCTAGATTTGGTATGTTCACCTCTCTACATCTCTAGTGCCAGCAATTCTAGAACAGCAAGACACAACCCAATCCACCTCGTGGCATTTGTTCATTGTCAGCAGGACAGCGAACTGTTTATCTCCAATGTAATGCTGTTTCTTTTTATGTCTAGAATGAAAGTCGTACTGTGACTTCATCTATCTAGCCTTACCATTTCTTCCAAAGGAAATTGCTGAGTTTTATCAATCAGCTTTCTTCTTCCCCTCTTCCCTTATTCCCCCCTCCCTGTTTTACCTGATAGAGAGTTCTGAAGAACAGTTTTGTGTCACTTGTTGCAGCCTAATAAAGGTATTGCTTGTCCCAATCATGAATTTTAGCTTTTTTTTTCTTTTGGCCAATATGGATACTTTTTCTTCTTGAAGAATGTCCTATATAAGCATTAAGTAGCTAATTTAGAAGAAGGGGATTATGCTACTTAGTTTGCCGTCTATCATGGTATCTGTTGAACTTTTTCCATAGTACATAATCTACAATTAATAGTAAGATTTGATTTTTAAAACAATCAAAATATGTTTTAAAAAAACTAATTTCTCTCTAATTTTGTTACCTCCTAACAAGAAACCAATGTGTTTAAGAATGGAGAGCTATCCAGATAACTGCTGGAGTTTGTTTACAAAAATGAAGACTCAGCCTCTACATATTATGTTGTTGTTGTTGTTGTTGTTGTTAATAATAATAATAATGAAGTATTTATACCCCACTCTTCCGCCCAAAGGCTATCAGAGCGGCTTACAAATGGTTAATTAGACATTTCATTGCAACAGTTGTGAGGACAGTCCTAGGTGCAACCTGAAACCACCTTAGTACCTAATAGCAGTAAATCTGAATGTCTGAAACTTTCTCCTACATTCTTTCCAGTGTGACCTTGAAGCTTGCTCATTATTTTGTGGCATTTCAGTTGACTCTAATGATTTTTGGATTTTTTTTTAGAATAGCAGATACTCCTTCCTTTTTATTTTTCCTAACTGTTTAAAGGAATACACAGTCTTGATCTGTGAAGAATTGTGGCCTTCTACTTGAGTAGGAGTCACATTTTAGGATGACTTCTTTGATTTTTTTATACTAATCCTGAAATATCTATGCTTTCCTTGAATTTCTTGAAAGTTGATTGCTACAGTAAACCATCTGTTATGTACTTACCAAGTAGCTAATTCTTTCGAGAGTCAGTGGTTATGCCCACGGATTGGGTTTTTCAGATATGTATATATTAGGAACAGAATTACCTCTTGAAAATGCCATGCTTGTGCCTGTCCTTCCCTTCCATCTTTATCAAATATACAGTGGAATACTTGGGAGGAAATTATGTCACATTATGTAGAGAAATCCTTCACAGACTGTTTTCAGATTTTCAACTGTCAAGAGATTATTATTTTTTTAACATGGGACTACTGACAGAGCAGCTTGCTTACATATAACATGTTTTCAACTGGGCACCTGTACAGTCTCTTTATTTGCTGCAAGTGCTTGTATTTGAGGAAACATCAGTGTGATAATTGTGAAGGAACTGGTTGGGAACACAGTCTTTCCTCTTAAGGCATATATATTAACAATGAGACTTCTTCTGGAGAGGAAAGCACAAAGGTATTTGTTCCCTAAACAAGTTCTAGAAAGTTACTAAGTTGTCTGTGTAGGAAATATAGATGGTGACTCAAACAGTAGCAGTCACAGTACTGTCAAGAGCAGCAAGCGTAGTAGGACATATAGAATTTATTTGCAAGACAAGAGTTGAAGGTCATGTTATATATACAGACTGCAATCCACATAATCATACAATTAAGTTCAGGCACTCCAGGGGCTTGGTGGTTTTTTTGTGTGTGTTTTTACTTGAACATCAGCCCTTTATGTCACTTGAGTTGCCTTTGAAGCAGACAGAAATTTCAGAAACATTGTTATATGTTAGGGAGATTATCTGTTCAAAGACAGGAATTTAAAAATTTCACTGTGCATATCTAAATCCTTTGCAATTAAAGTAGCTCTCTGAATCTCAACCATAGATTTTGGTGAATTGTGACAGTGTTTTATACTACCTAAGGGCTTTTTAGTGTCACTGTTATTTTTTGTTATTTTTTTTACATTGAGTAGAAAGTACCGAGTACAATTGTGTTAGAGAGCTGGATGCTTTGGTAGTGGGATAAGAGATGCAGAAGGAAACAATTTGATATGCATACTCATTGATGGTCTTCAGCAGTAACCTTGCTGATATGAAATCTTTTCTAGATTCAAATTTAGATGTTACAGTTGGACATGACACATGTGGAGAAACCTCTTCAGAAAGTTACAGTTCTCCTTCTAGTCCACGGCATGATGGAAGGGAAAGCTTTGAAAGTGAAGAAGAGAAAGACAGAGGTTGTATTTGTATATTTTAAAATAATAAGAATATACAGAATCACTTTATCATACTGTTTAATTTAGATTGGTGTACCAGGCTTAGTAGACTGCAGGAACAGACTTAACAACTTTGCTGTTAACAAAGCTGGTATATAATAGATCTAACTGAAGATGATACCTCTTTAGGAGACCTCTAAACCAGGGAGGGCAAAATGTGTTTCTTGGGGCTGCATGCAGGTTCTCAGTGCTGTTGGTGCAACTCTTGATTCCCTCCCCCCCCCCCCAGCTGCCTTTTCTTTGGACAAATCTCCCTCCCCCCTTGAATTTGCCTCTGTTGGAAGCCTCCAGGAATGGAGGCTTCATTTTAAAAATATATTTGTGGGGCCCTGCCCCTCCTTTGCTGAACATCAACATGTTGTTAAAAACCAGAAATGGATTTCTGGCTACTTCCTTTTCTTGGTTTTGCTTTTTGACATTTTTGGCAATTGTGCAGGCCTGCAGAGTGTGCTGGGGCAGAAATTAGACCCTAGATGTGCCACAGGTGCCCACCATTTGCTCTAATGAAAGTCTTGGATCCTCTCTTTTGAGGAAGCCATCTCTAAGTAAATCATTATTAGCTAAGAAAACTGCAGAATATCTTCAGAAACATTCAGAACTTTGTACCACAATATAAAGTTGAACTAACCATGCAAAATTCCCAAATAATTTTTCCTCTATGTAGTCATGTTTAGTGTGGCTTTAAACACCACTTATGAGACAATAAAGAAACAATCATTCTGTATAGCTGCATGCATTAAATACGTTTTTACAATAAATCTCTGTTCTTCCTTTGTGATGTTAGCAACTTTTGCTGTATTTGCTTTCTAAAGTCAACTTCATTTATGATATGATTGCCAGCGGTGAGTTGGCTTTGCTCAGTTCACACAGATTGGCATGCCTTACCTGTTCTTGATTTTATGCAATTTGCCAATTTTAGATATATAATTTGGCTTTTCAGCCTAAATTTTGTATTGATATTCACCCCAGTTATTTTAATTCTTGTTGTTGTTGTTTTTCATATCTGTACATAACTATTTTGTAGCTTTCCCATTTAAAAGTAGTTATGTTCATGCAGCAGAAGGATATAAAGGCCTAGTAGTCACAATGGCTAGTAGTGATAGCAAGGTATTATTTCTAGTATCGTACACTATGCCTCTGAGTATGCCCTGAGTTGCTGGGGATTTTATTCATATCATATTTGTAGACTTCTCACCATTCACTGTGGGAGCAGATAAGTTTCTAGTTTTATCTCCAAAACCAGAAGGATCCCCAATCACATTTTCTCACAACCAACCAAATGTCTGGATTGCAGGAGGGGTGGTACAACATTGACCAGGCTTCTAAGATAACTGAATTTAGAAAAAAAAATCTGTTTATGTGCTGTTAGCCATGGGAAAACAGCCTTTGCTGTGAAGATTGATGGGAGATAGGAGTATAATGTGTGTTTCCATATTAATATGCAATCATGCACTAAAAGAGATGAGTATGTATGTGTACATGTATGTGTGTCTCTCCCACCATGGTAACAGATGCAGCCCTTAGGACTGAAAATATTGTCCAGCTTTTCAATAGGCTGAAATATTTTTACACAAATACTCCCTAGATTAGTAATTTTTTTAAGCCGAGAGCAAAATGCCTATTCTAGGATAGGTGCATTGTTAAAGCTGTTTAAACGATGACACAGTTTACTGCATAGTTGTTTTGCAGCTTTAATTTGTAATATAGAATACTTGCTTCCTATAAGCCAGCAGTGGAAAATGGAAGTAACAGGCTGCACAAGTCAATATAAGGAAAGCTTTAGTTCCTTACATTTCTGTAGATTAATGTGTTATTAAAACTGGACTTTAGTTTAAAAATGATTTTAGAAACTTTGTAATTGTTTAATAATGTCTTGTTTTCTACAGATACAGATAGCAATTCTGAAGATTCTGGGAACCCAAATGTGATGAGATTTACTGGATACAGCACTACAGACCTTACTAACTCACCTGCACAGATGTCAGTGAGAGCAGACAATCAGAATATTGTAGAGGATCCTTTGAATTCACAATTTCAACACATTTCTTTCATGCCTGCCCTGCACTGTGTGGTGCTTAATGGTGCACAGAAGCCTGAATCAGTAGTTCCGCCACCAATATCTGCTGATGGAAAAGCTTTAGGAATGGTGGTTACAAATTCAGCTCCTATTGGAATGGGTTCAGCTGGTGAATCTGAGAAACACATTGAACTATTGCCTTCCCCTTTGCCAGCCAGTTTTCTCCCACCAACAGTCCAGCCTGGTAGCCCTGCATTACACTTAGCAGTACACAGAATGAAAATACCTTCACCACAGGCATCATCTGAAAATTGTGCAGTCAGTGGACCACCACCGCAACAAACAGGAAATTTAAGCATTGGATCACCAACCACTGCCTTTATCCCAGTCCACAATCCAGGTAACTTTCCAGGATCCACGGTTCCTACTACAGATCCAGTCTCAAAACCTGCATCCCATGTGATGAGCTTAAATCAAATGGTGCCTCATGTTGAGGGAAACACAGGAGTGATTTCTCAGCCTCCCAGTCTAAAAGTAGTAGTTCCTGCAGCTGGTCTATCCACAGCACTTCCACCAGCTCCTTTTACTGTACCAGTGACTCTTCATGCTACCAGTGTATTGCCCAATCAAAGTACCACTGTGCTGAACACTGTGGCATCAACACCACCTCCACCATCTGGTCTCTGTGTTAGCCAGGTCCAGCCTACTGTTCCTCCTGCAATACCTACCCACACGCCAGGCCCTGCACCTAGTGCAAGCCCTGCTTTAACACACAGCACTGCACAAAGTGATAGCACATCTTATATTAGTGCTGTTGGGAATACTAATGCAAATGGGGCTCTATTGTCTCCACAGCAGTTGGGGGCTGGGCCATGCGGGTCTTGTGGTCGTAGATGCAGCTGTGGGACCAATGGAAGTCTTCAGATTAACAGTTACTTTTATCATAATCCACTTCCTGGACAAGTCTACAGAGTTCCACCGTTCTTTACTCTGCCATCGCTTTGCAGTGGTAGCTACCTCAACCAAGCACATCAAACCAATGGAACACAGATTCCTTTTTACTTGCACCGGGGCCCATATCCAAATGGACTGATGCATGACCCGGTAATGGGAAGCCAAACCAACTATGGTATGCAGCAAATGGCAGGATATGGGAGGTACTATCCTGTGTATCCAGCTCAAAATGTAGTTGCCAATACTAATGGAGCATGTCCCAAGAAGAATGGGAATGTGTCCTGTTATAATTGTGGTGTTAGTGGGCACTATGCACAGGACTGTAAGCAGTCACCTATGGAAGCCAATCAACAAGGTAATCATAACTCCCAACACAATTGCTTCTGAATTCATTTAGTTTTTGTTACTGGTCATGCTGCCCCATTCAGCTATCTGTCGTTTGTTTAGCACTGATTGTGGGTGAATGTGTATGTATGTGTGTGTGTGTAGGGGGAGGGATTTGTCTGTAAAATCAAGTTTTAAAAGGCCTAAATTGTTACATTGTCATAATGAAATAAAGTCATTAGATTTGTAGATAAGCAAGCAAACTCACCATACAACCCCAGTTTGGGAAAAGCAAACCAAAACTCAAACATGTTTCCTTGAGCTTTTAGGCTTTATGTGACTGTGTTTTTAGTGGCACATGTCAAAGTGGCACAGCAAAACACTTTTTTTATATTGAGAATTCCCAGATGCTTTAGATGTTTTGTCCTTTTTTTTTTTTTTTTTTTTTTTTTTTTTTTTTTTTAGTGGGCAGGCCTGTCTATAGCTTGATTTCCCCCTTATCTATAAATGTGTCTGATTGGTGATGGTTTGAAAAGATATATAAATATGCTTAAGTATGAATGAGCCATTAAAATGAAGGGATGCCATGAGTTTTATCTCTATTTTAAAATTTGTGCCTGTAGAATATAGCCAGTTACAACCCTTTTGTTTTTGTTTCTGATGTATCTGAAACCTAAACAGAGGAGGCCAGTTTGTATGCTGTTAATATGTCTCACTGATAACAGTGAAATCACATAAAGATTGTAAGTTTGGTATTATGGACTTGTTTGAACCATTGTGCTGTAAAGGGAGGCCTCGCTTCCCTTGGATTCCCTCCAGCCTACCCATCCTTATTGTCAATAAAAGACATTTTGAACCTTTTTCTTCCATTTTAGGTTAATCACAGCTTACAGTTCCAAATGAACCAGGACAGGCTGTGTTTAACCTTTAAAAATGTAGTGTAGGAAACTGGCTTGTTTTCACTAACCATAGGTAAGAAAAACCACCTTTATTGTCCAATAACAGTACATTAAACTAAGGGTGGGGTGCATATGCCCTTCAGGTGCTGCTGTGCTGTAATGCTTTCCTGCTATTTCAAGCTTAGCCAATATCTGGAGGGCCTTATTTTTTGCATTCCTGTACTAAATTGTGGTTATCCTATAACAACCAGAAGCTTCCTGTCTCCTCATTTTAACCATGTCAGAAGAGGGAAAAGAAAGAGGGGAACGTTTGCACTGGGTGGGAGAGGGCTAGGCTTAATTCTTAAAAGCTAAGCCATGGTTTAGCAGTATGCTGAATGTAGCCACTTTGTGGTTGTTTGTTCAGAAAAAACTTGTTGGGATAACATTCCTTTTATTTAGCACTTACATAGATGTAGAATTTAGACAGTTAAATAACATCTATGAAGGAGTATGTTTACTTTGGAGTTTTTCTCATAACTTAATATATTAAGTGCAAGCAGTGACTTAGTAAGTTCTTTTTCCTGTTCTAGGCACTTACAGATTGAGATATGCACCTCCCTTACCCCCTTCTAATGATACGTTGGATTCTGCTGACTGAAACCAAGTAAACATTGCCTGCATACCAAAATGAAGGTTGGGAGATCTGGGAAATTCTTTGGATTTGAGAGATTCCTTGAGTGTGCTTATGTTCTGTTGCATTTTTTCATTACTCATGAACACCTGTTCTGACACAAATGAAGAAAGCTGTTTTTCTCCTGGTCTGACTTGGATAAAGCATGTGGCTGTCTCAGCCAATCAATCAAAAAGCATTTGGAAAATAGACTTTTTGCACTGAAGACTTGAGACATGCAATGTTTACTGCATTATTTTTTAAGGTCATTTAATCTCTGACTACACTGGTTGAACAGCCATATGGTTGAAAGGAGAAACTGGGTCATGCTCCCCAAAGTCACCTTTTCCTTCCCCTCTTTTTCTCATGCTGCTATTATCTTCCACCTTTGCTGGCTCTACGTTGTCTCAATGGGACTGGATGAATGTTGAGCTCTTAAAATAGATCCCTGCCCATGACACTATACAAAATTCCTATGCTTATGAACTGGGTGGGTGGGTGGTATTTGCTTTTCTTGAAAGAAGATTCACAAATATATACAGCTCTTGTGTGCCTAAATGGAAAAATAAATAGAATATGGTGAAGGTTTAAAATGGTGTAGACTTTGAACAGATTTCTGAAATAGATATAAGTCAAACAATGTTTGATTTTGTTGTGTGTTTTTTTAAAAAAACCCTGTTGGTTCACAATGAGTAACTGGTGTGACTTCCTTAGTCTCTGTGTTTGCATCTGTAATGGAAATTGGCAGCAAATAATTCTGTGTCAGTTACAAAAAAAGAAAGACTAGATTTTAACATCCACCTTAAGGCTATTACAGTATTGTGTTTAGAATGTAAATGATTTATTTGAATCTGAACAAAACCTGTGTGTATTCTAAAAATCTTTTTGATGTTTGTATACCAGAACCAAATAGCAATGTCACTTTCTTATGACAGTTTACCACTGTGTGATCACGATTAATGTGAAAGACTCCAATGAGTGTGAAGATTGATCATGTTAGTGTCATATCACTAAGTTTAACGCTGCTGTATTTTATTTCTAAAAGCCAAGATGTACTAAATTGCTTCCAGGTAATATTTGATTTCTTAAGTGCACTGAGTTTACCTGGAAGAAAATTTTTGACTGTTGAGATCAACATTGAACTATCGCCATTTGTTAGGTTCACAACTGATAACAAATATAGGTTTTACTTATTTTTTTATAAAAAATGGATATGCAGCAGGTGGAATCCAGTCAAAACATTTTTGATTCATTCTCACTACTAAACAAGAAACTTGAAGAAACTTGATTTACTACATTTCTTCATAGATAGCATTTATATTTATAGCACCAATATATTTTGGAAGTGAGGGGGCAAAGAGATAGATGAGAGCTTTTATTTAAAGAAAAAAATAGCATAGGAAATTATTTTGGTTTAAAAAATTATTTGTGCTGGGTATGTTGGACCATATTAAAAAGAAATAATTGCTTCTGAGTCTAGTGAGGGTGTTAAAGCATCAGTGGATTTGCATTCTCAATTACCTGCCAGTTTACCTATTGGACATTTTATGATTTTAAGATACTGTACTGTAAATAGGAGGTATGTTGCCTTCTCTTTATTTGTATGTTTACCATATACTTTGATATTTGAAATGTTATGTACTGGAAAGGTCACTTATATTTCTAGAACAGATTGGATTTTATGCAGCATTTTTCCTTGAATTAACAGCAATAAAAAGAGAGGGAAAGCATCTGCTTGAAAATAGTGTACTTAATTATATATGGCATTGACACTGAATTGCCTTATTCATCTCTTAAAACAAAGATGGAGAGTTGAAGAGCTCAAATCTGGATGGAAACTACTCAGACAGCTATGGAGGAGGGTAAAAAAAAACCCTTTGTAACCAAATGTGCACGTCCAAGAGGAAAATAGCCTATCTACTGCTTAAATCAGGTGGCAACTGGCCAACATCTGGGCTTTACAGATGTTGAGGGGGTTCCTTTCTGGACCCACCTGTTCCATGGATGAAAAAAAACCTGCATTTTTTAATGGTGGTGCGTGCATGCACAGCCATTAGCAGCAATGGGGCTTGCTGTCTGCAGATGTTTAAATCCGCAGATGGCAAGTTGGGGAATTGGGCTGTATTTCTAACCCTATTCTAACCTTAGCCCTATCTTGATCTTTGCTGTTGTTAATTGCCCATAGTTGGCTTCTACATTGAGACCCTGTGAGTGAGATACCTCCAAGACTGGATCAGTCTACTTGTAATTTTCAGTCTTTTCCTACTGCCTTCCACTTTACCAATTTCTTGATCTTGTCCATTACCATCTTTCTATGTCCCTATCTGACAGCTGAACAGTCCATTTTCCTGCAGTGTGGGGAGGGCATCCTTTCAATGGGTCTCACTTCTCTTCCTCCTCAAGGCAGGGCTTCAAACTTTTCTGGGCTTCCTCCCGTGTTGTAGGCTTCCATATGGTCCTTTGTTCTTTATTTTGCCAGGTTTTTTTTTTCACCTGAGCTCAGTCCCTATGGAACGGGGAGCACTGGAGGACATTCAGGTGTCGGACCTCTCCTCGGGTGTGGACCAGAAAGGGTGAGCGGAAGCAGCCCATTCCCGTACTGAAGAGGTCTGGATGGCAGCCCAACCTACTTGGACAGGGATCAGAGCCTGTTTTCTCCCTCACTGTGGAGATGGTTGGGCAGGATAAGACAGTGTGTGCTGGAGAGGGACCCAGGTTGCTGCTGCTTGGGTGAGTGAGTGTATTGCCCTGCTTCCCTCCCTTTCCTGCTCCTGGAGAGTCAGACATTACCACTGGAGTTGTGCTGGTGTATTGCCTTAATTGCTGAGCAGGTGGTGGCTGGCCAGGAGTCGAGGGGGCAGGGACATGGCGACAGCCTTGGAAGTTCCGCACGGGGACCAGGCACATGCTAGTCAGGAGAAGCAGCCACAAACGACGGAGGCCTCGATCCCCAGATTATTCTGTGTCTCCTTGGAGGAGGAGAGGAATGGCCATCAGGCAGTTTCCTATGTTCGCTCTCCCCACAAAAAGGCCAAGAGAAAGAGTAGGCACACCTCAGCCTCCTGGTCCCAAGGGTCACGGACCACGGTTTCCCCTCTACCCTCAGATAGGGAGGAAGGGGAGCTGTCCCAGGAGGAGGGTGATGATTTCCCTGAGAGAGGTTCTATGCAATTGTTTGATATGAATGACTTCCTTGTTATGTGGAAGACGTTTGAAAGGGCTCTAAATTTATCAACTGGACTTCAGGGGCCCAGTGATGCTGGAGGAACTCAGCAGGTGCCTGAAATCAGATCTATTCCCAAATGGGGAACGAGGGGGGGGGCAGGCTGTGACTCTGTTTCCTGAGGTAGTGGCACACGATGTGGAAATGAAGTGGGCACATCCCAGCCTGGCCAGGGTGCCACCAGCTTGCGCAAGACAGTTGTATGCTCTGCCAGGGGAGGTTTTGGAAAGGTTGAAACCTTATCAGCGCCCCAGTCTCTGGACTGGTATCAGTTAGCCTTTTTCCTAGGGATGGAGACAATACCCCTAAGACTCCAGAAGACAAGAAGCTGGAGGCCTTTTTGCGTAGGGCACATGAAGCAGCTGCGTTGACCAGGTCTCCTTTGGTAACCATGCTGTTTGCTAAGGCGGCTATTGGGTGGGCTAGGGAGTTGCTTCCATTGATGAATTTCATGATCTCGCCCATTACCATCTTTCTATGTCCCTGTTTGACAGCTGAACAGTCCAAACTCTCTTTAGATAGTATCCCCTCATTGCCTTTCTCATTGTTCCAGGAGATGTGATTGGCTGGCTCCACTCAGCCCCAGAGGCTAATGACTTAACCTTTCTTTACACAGGGCTCAATTGTAAAAAGCATGTTGTGTGAAAGAATACAAAAAATCCAGCAGTAGCAGTGGATTCAAGAGTGCTAATAAATTTTTAACCTATTCTGTTAAATCTCTTCTTTATGCTCAGTACTTGGGTCCCACTCTGGGTGAAAAGCAGTGTATAAATAAGTATAAACAAATAAATAAATTACTACAACTTTCCACTTAGTCTCTGATACAAGCTGTGGTGGTAATAAACTGACGCCAAATCTCCTTTAGAATTAAAATGTAAGGATGCTTGCTAGAATGTTTCATCAAATATTGGGCCTGCTTTTATTTCCAGCTCCTATTCAAACATACTATGTCTAGTTAAGTTATGAAAAGAACAGGAAGAAAGTGGGTACCACAAAAATAGAGATGCTCTTTAATGGCTTGACAATTACATCTGCCTGTATTTCTACATATATAAAAACAGTTATGAGGTGGGGTGTAAGAAGACGCTTTCTGTATCACAGATGGGTGAAACACTGGCCTACTAGATATTTTGAACTAAATATTCCACAATTCCTTACCACTGGCAGTGCAGAATGGAGCTGCTGGGATTTGAAATCAAAAACACTGAAGGGACCAAAGGTGCCCTCAGGGGTGCCACTAGGGGGATGCATACCGCACAAGTGACATCCCATCCCACGACCCCCCGCTGCTCCTCTGTCATCCATCGGCTGCAGCTGCTGGTTGGGTGCTACTGCCATGCAGCAGTTCCTTCTGGGTCTGCTGGCTGAGTGGGAAACCTATCTGCACAAGCAGACCCAGATGGTAGCCCCTTCCCACCAGTGGCCACTGGTGGGGTTGGGGTACTGTTGCCACCTGGCAGTCCCTTCTAGATCGAGGGAAGTAATAGGGCCACTCTATTCTGCTTTGGTCAGGCCTCACCTGGAATACTGTGTCAAGTTCTGGGTACCACAATCCAAAAAGGATGTTGACAAGTTGGAACATCTCCAAAGGAGGGCAACCAAAATGATGAAGTGTCTGGAAGCCATGCTCTATGAGGAACGACTTAGGGAACTGGGTATGTTTAGCCTGGAGAAGAGACAGCTAAGAGGGGATATGATAGCCCTTGTTTAAATATTTGAAGGGATGTCATATTGAGGAGGGAGCTAGCTTGTTTTCTGCTGCTCCAGAGAATAGGACTCGGAACAACGGATGCAAGCTACAGGAAAAGAGATTCCAGCTCAACATTAGGAGGAACTTCTTGACAGCAAGAGCAGTTCGACAGTGGAACATACTCCCTTGGAACGTGGTGGAGTCTCCTTCATTGGAGGGAAACAGAGGCTGGACGGCCATCTGTTGGGGGGACTTTGATTGTGTTTTACTGCATGGCAGAATGGGGTTGGACTGGATGGCCCTTGTGGTCTCTTCCAACTCTATGATTCTATGCTGGCCAGATGGGAGGTTGCCTCCTTCTCCTGCTCAGCCAGCAGCTGGACTTGGAAGGGCTGTCAGTTGGCAGCAGCACCTCACCCCCAACATGGCAGAGGCAGCCTGGATGGCAGAGGTGGGGTGGCTTGGGGTGACAGCACGAGTTATCTCTGGGATGACACCAACCCTAGTGATGCCACTGCCTTCTCTGCTTTTGATTATATGCGGGAATATCAGAACACACAATTTGGTCAAAGCAGGGAGGGATTCTTCCATTAAAAAGCAAAGGTTTGCCCAGTTAAAAGAGGCATATTTTACCCTATTAAAGTGAACTAAACCAGCCATTGTAGCCCTCTGTTCATTGTATTTACATTCCCTCCCCAGAGCTTGTTGAATCTCCACCCCACCCCAGCCCCGGCCCCATACATATATTATGTGCAGTGGGACACTTGAAATGGTTCTGCGGAGCCACTGTTCATACAGGTATGGCTCAATTAGGTATAAAAAACACAATTCCATAATACATGCTATATATTTAATGTACTAGATTGTGAGGACAAAATGGTCACAGGAGGTCCAAGTATACTCCCTTGAACTTCTTGGAGAGTGGAACAGACAAAACTTCAAACAAATACATTGTCTTGACTTTACGTTGAATCTTGAAGGTATGTACTCTTTGCTCATCCAACAGTTGCAGGGAATCTGCATTCAGATTTCTTGCTCCGTTTTGTATTAATTAAAAGCAACCTCAGATCACTGTGTTCCCTTGGGACAAGAAGGGAATTTTCCCCATTGTGTCTACCTCCTGCAAAGGAAATGAAAATATCCCGGTATATCTTTATGACAAGCAGTGCATTGCAGTGACAAGAAAGCTGCAGTGCTCATTTCTCTATTTGCCTGAGAGCTATTAAAAGGAAAGATCTCCGATATTAAGCCTGAGGCTAGAAGACATAATTAGTTCTCTCCAATCTAAATGAGGAAATTGCCAGACTTTTGCGTTCCATAAGAAAAAATGTGGATTTAAAAAATCCTAAAATCCATTTTATTAGATCAACCATTATTAAGCCAACTCAAACGAAACAAAATTGTATGCAAGTGTTCCATGTTTTCAGTTAGGCAAGATGGCATAAAATCAGATGGGGAAAAGGGAAGAGGGGATAGGGAGGCTTCTTCAAAATCACAAAAGATGCATAGCCCATGACCAGATGGTATCCCTTCATCCCTCAAGATGGTTCGAGGGGGAAATAAGATAAAGTTTGATTCTCCATTTTTAAAATACAGACTTTTGCTAAAACTCAGAATTGTCTTCATTCAGAAGCTCACATGCTTTTCTGTCAGGGGAGATCAAGGAATAACTAAGCCAGGGGTGGGGAATTGTGCAGTCTTCAGGATTTTGTAGGTCAGCCTACTGCCATCAGGTCTGTCTGATTTTGGAAGCTAAGCAGGGTCGAGTATAGTTAGTACTTTGATGGAAGACCACCATGGAATACCAGGTGCTGTAGGCTCAACTGAAGAGGAAAGTAATGGCAAACAATCTCTGAGTATTCCTTGCCTGAAAAATACTAGGAAGTTAATTGGGCTTCCATAAGTCAACAGGCAATTTGAAGGCAAGGCAGTCCAGGACAGGATGTTATTGGACTGAACGTTCCATCAACACTAGCCAGTATACTGGGAGTTGTAATCCAAAAACATCTGATGGGATGTACAGTTCCACCCCTGAACTAGGGCATTTCATATTGCCAGTGGTGGAGATGATTCTATATGCTGGATTGTGTGTGTGTGTGAGAGAGAGAGGGGGGGGGGGGAATGCAATTGCGCTGGCTGCAAAAAAAGAAAATCAGTCATTATACCCTTCCTTGGTATAATGGAAGAAGTACTGATTCAGAGTCTGGTCAGGGAGACTGGGCATGTGAATGATCAGGAAACAATTCATTACAAGTACACAAGCTGTTTTAAGCAAAAGAGACAAATGTGATAAGTAATGATAAAGGTCGGACAACACTTGACAACTTTGTCAACGGAGAATACCTACCTTTACCTTTACACAAGCTGTTTTAAGCAAAAGAGACAAAGGGGAAGTCACCAGTTAAAAAGAGCATCAGAGAGCAGGTTCTGGCCTAAATACCAAAGACACCAAATCCTGTCTCATCTGGGAAACTAAGCAGGGTCAGCCCTGGTTAGTACTTGGGAGACTGCCAATGAATACTAGGTGCTATAGGCTATATTTCAGGGGAAATAACTGGCAAAACCACCTCTGCGTATTTCTTGACTAAGAAAACCCTATGAAATTCTTGAGATAGCCATAAGTCAACAGGCAACTTGAAGGCACATGCACACACCCCACTACCATCACAGTGTTCTCTTCTAAAATTGAGCTCAATTGTGGCGTCCCTCAGGGCGCCATCCTGTCCCCGATGTTATTCAACATCTACATGAAGCCGCTGGGTGAGATCATTCGGAGGCATGGAGCGCAGTGTCTTCAGTATGCTGATGACACCCAGATATATCTCTCCATGACTAGATCATCGTCTCAGACTTCAGATGGCATCTCACCTCTTAATGACTGTCTCAGAGCGGTAATGGGTTGGATGAGGAAAAACAGATTGAAGTTGAATCCAGACAAAATGGAGGTACTCACAGTTACAGGCCCGAAACCAGATCTGGGAATACAGCCTCCAGTCCTGGAAGGAGTCACACTCTCCTCTAAGGACTGTGTTCGCAGTTTGGGGGTACTCCTTGACTCATCGCTTCACATGACTAGTCAGGTGAATGCGGCGGTCAGGAGTGCCTGTTATCAGCTTCGGCTGATACGCCAACTGCGCCCTTATCTGGATGTGAGGGATCTGGAAGCTGTGGTACATGCCCTGGTAACCTCACGGCTGGATTACTGCAATGCACTCTACATGGGGCTACCCTTGTGCCTAACCTGGAAACTGCAACTGGTGCAAAACATGGCAGCCAGGTTAATTACTGGGACATCTCGGAGGGAGCACATAACTCCTGTGCTTAAATCCCTCCATTGGCTGCCGATTAGTTTCCGGGCACAGTACAAGTTGTTGGTTTTAACCTTTAAAGCCCTATATGGCTTGGGTCCATCTTATCTCAGGGACCGCCTCTTCCCGTATGATCTCCCACGCGCCCTTCGGTCCTCTGGGAGGAATCTGCTACAGCCAATAAAAACCAGGCTGTCTCAGACCTCCCAGAGGGCCTTTTCTGCAACCGCTCCCAGACTTTGGAATGGCCTGCCGGATGAGATCCATCTTATTACTACCCTTGCTGCTTTTAAAAAGGCAGTGAAGAGGGATCTTTTCCTGCAGGCCTTCCCAGAATAATAGCTGTCCTTAGGGAGATGAGTTTTCATCTTGTTTTTATATCACTGATTCCTGTCTTACTGTTTTATCATTTATTGTTTTGCGGTATTTTAATTTTTTTTAGTTTAATTCTGTTTTAAGGGGATGGGAGGGTTGGACTGTGGGATGAGGGAATGTTTTAACTTTGTTTGTTTTAAATGTTGTAACCCACCCCGATTGCCGCGCAGAGGGGCGGGCTATAAATAAAAAATTATTATTATTATTATTATTATTATTATTATTCCTTTTTCTCTACCTCCAACTTCCTTTTTCTCTCTCTTTCCTTCTCTTCACATAAAGGGAACCATGTGGAACTCCCTTGGGCAGAGAAATTAATCTCTGGGGCCTCCCTTACTCTTTAACTGTCTGGTTAGGAAAGGTCTGGCTCCTAGCAGCTAAAGATGACATTTCCATTGTAATTAATTTGCAATTGGCAAATTGTAATTAACTAAATTAATTCATTAAAACAAAATTATCCCAAGGTCTACAGCTACTTAGCTATGTATGCCAAGCTTCAGGTGGGTGGGTTTCAGTCTTCAAGCTATAGCAGAGACACAAAAACATATGAATATCTTTATTATTATAAATATACAGCTATACAGTGGGCCCATGGTATCTGCTGGGGTTTGGTTCCAGGACTGCACTCCCCTGTGGATGCCAAAGTCAGTGGATGCTCAAATCCCATTAAATACAATGGCATAGTAAAAGGATATATAATGTTTTCAAACTGTGGATGGTTGAATCCATGGATAAGGAATCCATGAATACAGAGGGCTGACTGTATTTACTGTGTACAGAACAAACCACAGGGACACTAAGGGCCATAGTGCATAAGCAGCTCATTTGTAAGATCAGACTAATCTGAAATACAGAGATGTGGGGAAATCTTAAGATTCGCCTCTCTTCCACTTGGCAAGACTGTGGTGAACTGTTGCTTGGCAAAAGACCATCTGCACAGATCCTCTTTTTAAATGGGGAGGTTAGTTAGATGAACATGTGCTTCATAGAAACTACATTCTCCCATTTGTAACCTAATCGTAGCCAGACAGCAAAACAAGTGGCTATCCTCTTAAATCGCCTAAGTGTACAAATTAGTAAGGGTAATAATGTTATATAATTATGGCTGCTGTCTGCCAGCCACGCAAAACAGATGCTGCTAAAAGACGAAGTATAGATTTCCTCCCTTCCCCTTTTGAACAACTCTGATGGATAGTGACAATGTAAATTAACCCCTTACTCTTCTTCTGGAGAATATGCAAGGAGACCAAAACAACAGAAGGATAACAGTGGCCAAGGATGTTGGGTGGCAGCAGCATTAGCCTCCTGGCTGTTCCTCCTTAGCTCCCTTCCCCTTTTGTTGACAGACAGAGCTGTGTAATCTACACAACCTCATTCCCCCACCCCCAGCTATCCTCCTGTTCTGATGGGTATTTACTAGATGGGAATCAGATGAATGATGAAGTTGGGGAAAACCTGGACAATTTTAATTTATGGGAAAGATCTGGGTTAATGAAAAATATATGAACATACAAAAGAAAAATGAAACATTTTTGAGAGACATTTAGCCTTCTCTGTCAGAGAGCTCCGGTGCCATGACAAACTACAATTGGCAGAATTCCATAGCATTGAGTCATGGGAGTTAAAGTGGTGTCAAATTGGATTATTTCTGCAGAGTTGATGCAGCCAAAGAAAGCTGTAATCCCACCAGATAGTTGGATTTACTCACACTTGTGCTTTTTTAGTAGGAATTCAGGTACTTTTAGCAGGAGAACCAGTATGGTAAAGTTAGTAAGATAAGATAAGATAAGAGATGTTGCATTGGAGAGTGGTGGAGTTTCCTTCTTGGGAATTTTTTAAACAGAAGTTGGAAGTGCTTTGATTGTGTCTTCCTACATGACAAGGGGTTGGACTGGATAGCCCTTGTGGTCTCTTCCAGATCCATAATTCTTTCAGATCAAAGTTCAAGTCCCTACTGAGCCATGAAACTCACTGGGTTGCCATGGGCCGGTCGTTCTTCCTCAGCCTGAACTAGTTCACAGTGGACGTTATCACACGGGGAGTCGCGGGGAGAAAGTGGAAATAAACCGGATGAGTGGAAGACTTTAATTTACGGGATTTGTCCTGTTCTGCCTCGTCTGATAACTAAATTCGAATTTAAAAGGGGGTTAATTTGAACGAAAACCTGATCTTTTCATTTCCTCAATGAAAAGATCAGGTTTTTGTTCGAATTAACCCCCTTTTAAATTCGAATTTAGTTATCAAACGAAGCGGAATGGGACAAATCCCATAAATTAAAGTCTTCCGCTCGTCCGGTTTATTCCCACTTTCTCCCCGTGACTCCCCGTGTGATAACGTCCAGTGTTTTGTAAGGATATAGTAGAGCAGGAGAGCCATGTACAGCCACTTGAACTCCCAGGAGGGAACGTGGCATACAAATGTAACTAAATACGTATGTGGAGGCACATGTCACGAGCATGTGCTCTGTTAGATAGGTCTTACAAGTTACGTGAAAGAGTGTCCTTCAAAGAGGCTGCTTTCTTGGCAATCATACCATGGTCTCCATCTGTTTTATTCACTGTCTTAATATAAATGTGATAACACATGTCACTATGCTGCCCTGAATGAGCTTTGTTAGTCTAAATCTCATCCCTTATGAAGTGCAGAAGAGTGAGAGCTGTGCTATGAATGATATAAAAGCAGTTCCAAAGCTGATTCAAACCTCTGGTACAAAAGAGAAAGAACACAGTTTGCTAGCGCTCTTTACATTTTACTTTAGTTATTGATAAAATAATGACTCGTCTGTCATTTTGAAGCTTCAGAGTTTTATCTGCTTAGCTTTTTTATTCCAGAGTTCCTGATCTTTTCAGTAAAATGTCCCACTTTGTCACGAAATATGAAAACTGAAGAAACTTTATTTTTAAAAAAATATTTATAAATCACCATTTTGAGAAGCCTCTCTTTAGATACACTATTATAATATGTTTTAAGTGGTAGTTCAAACTTCAGAGAATTTAAATGTAAACCTAATATAGTGAATTTCATTTTGGTAGTGCTTCTGGATCTGTTTTAGGCTTTCCTTCCTGAAATTAAGGTTTTGGTGTCCTTTCACAGAGCAGCAAGCAAAATCTCATAGACATTGACTACTAGAGTCTGTGAGATTTTGAATCTTGAATCAAGGGATTTTGCAGGAAAATTATTTTAAAAAGCAATTTTTCAGGGGGCAAAAATAATTCCAAAACAAGAAAGTATGGCATATGAAATCATTCATTTTTCTTTGTGGAAAATTTGAGAAAAATTGCACTCCCAAATTAAAAATAAACATACCTTTCCCACACCTGTGTATTTCTCTGAGCATTCAAGGTCATAATTCACTTCCTCTAGCCCTGGATGATATTTCTGGGAATTTTGTAGGTATTAGATCTTTACTTTTTTAAAGAATTCGTAGCCCCACACCACCACCATGGCTTACTCAAATGAATCTCAAGCTTTACATTACAAGGCCTGGTCCTGGTCACGCTACATACTTATAGTGCTATTATTCCCCTTTAACTTGCATGCAACACTCTATAGAATCCTGGGATTTGTAGTTTGGGGAGGGAGGTTAGATGTCTCAACCAGAGAGCCCTAGTGTCTCACCAAAGCACAAACCCCAGAATTTCATAGGATGCAGTCAGGGCAATGAAAGTGGAATCACAGTGCTATAATTGTGTAGTGTAAAAGTTCCTGGGTTACTCTTTAAGATAAAGCTTTCCTGGCCTCCTTGAATGTGGTTTCAACTGCTGTTTGAACTTGAAACATATGACTGTGTCCTGAACTGGCACAAACCTAAGTTTCTTCAAGGCAGGTGCTGTGTTCCAATATTTTTTTCTTTGCCTGTTTCAAAATAGGTTAAAGGAGTGGAGCTTGTTGTCCAAATTTGAAATGTAGAAATGCTGTGACCATACTGGCTGGGGATGTACTAGTCCCCAGAGGTAACTTTTCCAAGCTGTGTAGGATTCTGATGTAGTTTGGGATGGATAAAGAGGTTAGCCTGAGACTTACTGCTTCCCAAAAGAAATGCTGTCTTTCATGTGTCAACATTTGTTGTTTTAGTTGTGAGGTGAAACCTTAGAATCCAGTATATTCTCTCTATGACTAATGAGACTATGCTGGAATACTTCATTCTCACCAAGTTACCAGTGGAGACCCATTGACATTACAGTGGTCCCTCCACATTTGCTGGGGTTAGGGGTGAAGAACCCTCGTAAATGTGGAAAACCCGCAAATAAAAAATACTATTCTTTTTACCTCTCTAGGAATCTACAGGTCCTCCAGTGCAACTCTATGGTCAACACCTGCCAGAGGTTTATCACAGAATCATGCTGGAGGACCTACAAATGTCCAGAGAAATGTTTTCTCTAGGAATGTCTAGGTTCTCCAGCCCAACTCTATGGTCAACTTCTGGCAGAGTTAGACTGAAGGACCTAGAAATTCCTAGAGAGAACATATCAATCAAAACCACAAATAATTGTTATCAAAAGCTTTCTCTATATCTATGAAAATTAAAGCTAATTTCTTATCATTATGAACCTCATGCTGTTCAATCATGTCTTATATTATCCTTTAGTTGTCTTTTGGGTAAGAAACCACATTGGCCTTTATGAATCCATTCACTTAGAATTTTCTTTAATCGACTTGCTAATATCATAGTAAACAATTTGTAGTCTACATTTAAAAGTGAAATGGGCCTATAATTTTCCGGATACAAAAGGTCTCCATACTCTTTTTGGATCAAGACTATATTAGCTTCTTTCCAAGTGTGTGGCAAAGCTTTTGATAATGTTCACTGGGAATTGATGTTTGAAATCCTGAAAAAAATTGAAGTGGGACAAAGATTTTTGGAATGGATAAAAGCTATATACTCTACAGAAAGCAAGAATTATAATCAATGGGGGAAAACAGAAGCAATTGAAGTGCAAAAGAGAACCTGTCAAGGTTGCTCCTTGTTTCCATTGCTATTCATTTTGACCTTTGAGTTATTAATCAAAAACATAAGGGAAAATTAAAATATAAAGGGGATTAAAGTAAAAGGTGTTGAGTATAAGGTTCAAGCCTTTGCAGATGATCTTCTGATACCTTTAAGTGATCCCAGTAAAGATATCTCAATTCTGTTAAAAGAATTAGCAAAGTTTGGGGGGGGAAATCAGGTTTAAAAATTAATAATTCTAAAACAAAAATCATGACAAAGAACATAGATAGCCAAGAAGAAAAGCTAAAAGAGTTAACAGCCTTTCTTTTGAATAGAAATATGGGCATAACATTGACCACCAAGAATATAGACTTATTTAATAACAACTATAAAAAATGTTGGGAGAAAAATAAAAAAATAATTAAAAAATGGAAGGAAATTAAACTTTCTTTGCTGGGGAAAATTGCCGCAATAAAGATGTCAATTTTACAAAGAAGACTATTTTTGTTTCAAACCATTCCCATAATTCACAATGTATCCATATTTCACAATTGGCAAAAAGACATAAATAGGTTTATTTGGGAAGGAAAAAATCCCAGAATCAGACTGAAATATTTGCAAGACTCTAAAGAGAGAGGAGGACTGGCTCTGCCAAATCTCAGATTGTACTATGAGGCATGTTGCCTAATTTGGTTAAAAGATTGGTTTGATTTAGAAAATAAAGATTTACTCAAATTAGAAAGTACAAATCTGAGATTTGGATGGCACGCTTATCTGTTTTACAACAAAATTAAAGTAAATAGAGATTTTAATAATCATTTCATTAGAAAATCATTTTTTATGGTCTGGAGCAGATAACAAGAAATTAATTAGCCCAAGTATTCCATCATGGGCTTCTCCACACAAAGCTTTTTTCAAATACAACTTGCAGAATAACGATAACTGGCTGAAATATGAAGATATAATTAAACACAACAGGGAACTTTAGAAATGAAATCATTAGACGAATTAAAAAGCGAAGGTAAAGTGAACAGCTGGTTTATGTATTTTCAGCTGAAAGAAAGATTTTAAAAAGACATAAAACTTTGGGAATAGAATTTTTTAAAAAACGGAACTAGAAGAAATATTTGCCTCAAAAAAAGGAGTAACAATATCAAAATTATATAAATTTATGTTAAAGGTATATATGGAAGATGAAATTGTAAAGGAAAACATGGTGGTCTGGGCACAGAATATAGGTAAACCATTGGAATTGGAGCAATGGGAAACAACTTGGTCTAAAAGATTAAACTATACATTGTGCCAAGACATAAGGGGAAATTTTTACAAAATTGGTTTTTACAAAATTGTATTTGACCCCAGAAAAAATTAGCAAAATATATGGAAACACCAATAATAGATGCTGGAAATGCTCAAAGAAAAAGGGGACTTTATTTCCTATCTGGTGGGGATATAAAGAGGCAAAAAAAAAAAAAAAAAAAAAAAAAAAAAAAAAAAAAAGAAGAAGAAGAAGAAGAAGAAGAAGAAGAAGAAGAAGAAGAAAATCTGTAGTACAATTAATAGAATCTTGGAGATAAAAATACTACTCAAACCGGAAATATTTTTGTTAAACAATCTAATCAATTAGAAAAGAAGCATGGTTGTGTATTATTTTATATGATTTCTTTGGCAAGAATGTTTGCCAAAAGTTGGAAAAACAAAAAAGCACCTAGTATAGAGGAATGGTTTTTAATACTTTATGAGGTCTTGGACTTAGACAAGATGACAAGGAAATTAAAGGATGAAAAATCTGATATATTTGTTAATGATTGGAAAAAAGTATTTAATTTCTTAGAACATAAATGGGGTAATTTGGCTACAAGTCTGATAAAATAATATTCACAATCATTAATTGACAAGAGCTACTAATTTTGTAAAGATATAAGTAAAGTTGAACTTTGGTTTGTCGTTTTTTAGAGCAATATCATTGAAGAGTGAAATCACTGGAAAAAGAAAAATTTAATAATTAATTGATAATTTTGTTAGACCAGATAAAAGGAGTACTTAGATTGTTAGAGCAACAGGAAGGGAAACATTAATTTTTAAGTTATCAGTGATACATAATATTCAACAAGTCATAAAATTTTTAAGATTGCTGTAGATAATTTCTTATGCTCTCTTGTACCAATCCTTTTTTTCCTTTCCTTTTCTCTCCCTTTTATACAGTTTATTGGTTTGATTGTCCATTTGCCTGTTTGTTTGTCTGTTAGTTTTGTATGTATATATCTTTACATTTATATATTTCATAAATAAAAAAAACACCCCGCAAATAATCAAATCCGCAAAAGTCAAAACCACAGATGTGGAGGGTCACCTGTACTCCACATTCCTGAGAGTGGTATCAGCTCTTCAATGGTACACAGCTTTTGGGATCTCTTTTGTTTGTGCATCGTACGCACAAGGATTTTTTACTAGACTTGGATATTTACATGGCTTAGCTTTAATTGTAAAATTCCATGTTCCATGTCTGACTTTAGGACTATTTATTAGGACTTAAGCTGCTCCTAATACATAGCTGTTTGGCTGTATATGTTCTTACAAGTTGTAAGTATATGTTCTTACAAGTTACATTGTCATATTGTATTGCCTATAGGCTGTTGTTATTCTGTTATTTACTAGCTTACCAACAGTTAGTTGCTGAAACACTTATATAGTTGTCTGAGGAAATAGATTCAGTTTACAAAAGCTTATGCTACAACTTGTTTTGCTCAGTTAATCTCAAAGGTGCTACAAGGTCCCTTGCATATTGATATTCCAGACTGACTATTGTCTCTGAAGAGTTGTCCTTACATTGGTGAGATAATTATATCTGTTACTTGATGATATATGACCATATAAGTTTTTATATATTGTTATATTTTATTACTTACAGGCTTCTGTTGTTTCATATTCCCCATGTTTTTATGTTTTTAATGGTCTGATATTTTTAACTTAGTATGTTTTTAATTATTTTATATTTTTAACTTGTTATATTAATGTGATGTTTTTAATTCTGTTTTTTAAAGGCTGTACTATTTTGTGATCTGCCTTGGGTCCACTTTAGGAGAAAGGTGGCATACAAAATAAATAAATAAATAAATAAATAAATAAATAAATAAATAAATGTTTCTCACTGTATTACTTACTTTCCTATTGACACCTTTTGGGATAATCTGTTTGGTGATATTGATTATTGTTGTTATTACTTGTTCTTGGGGTTTTCTTGGCAAAATCTCCACAGGGGTTTTGACATGGCTTTTCTGGGGCTGAGAGAGTGTGCATGCATATATATTTTTTTTAATTTTAAAAAATTATTTTTTTAAAATATTTATTTATTTATTTATTTATTTTTGGTACTTTGGCCCCCCAATTGTCTGAGGGACAGCAACCTAGCCCCTGGTTCAAAAAGGTTGCCTACCCCTGCTCTAAGGGCAGGAGGCCAGTGTGATGCAATATTAGGGCAGGCTATGTGACATACCCAGTTCTGTTCTCCAGCAGAAGAAAATGGCCAGAGGATTTGGGAGAAACTGCCAAAGGGTTGGTGTTGCTGCTCTTCTTAGGAGGTCCAGCCCTGAATGATACAAATAAATTGGCCCTCCTTTTTTGCAGGGGATCTGTTCCAGACCCCGCTGTGAAAATGGAGATTCAGGAATATTCAAGCCCCATAGGAGGTTGCCCCTCTGTGAATATGCAAATCCGCGGACTTTAAGTCCATGAGAAACAAAGTTACAAAGCCAGATTCCAAAGAGGAGCTGCTGAATTGGAATTCATATGCAGATTTAACACTCTTAGGCTTGGGCTGAATAGAGTCTGGGAGTGACTATATTTTCCATCTAATGAGGGGAGACGACTGACTCTGATTTTATCTACATGACACACATTCTTATATACATTGTTTTAATGGTTTCCTGTGATTAGGGTTGCCATTCGTTCCAAAAAACCTGGAAAATCCTGGATTGTCGTGGCTAAAAAATGTTCCCGCCAGCTGGGCCAGGTGAAGCAGTAAATCCTGGATTTCTCCTTCGTTGCAGGATGATGTGTCAGTGGCAGTGAAGCAGGAAACTGTGCAAGAAGACTGGCACTGGAGGGAGACTGTGCCCACCCTGCAAGCTCCAGTTTCTACTGCACATGGGTAGCATTGCCATTTTATTCTTCCATTCCTTCCCTCCTTCTCCCAACAGGCCCAGAAGGTGGGAAAGGAAAGAAGACGAGCAGAGATGGCCTTGTGTTGTGCATTGACCGTGTTGGCGACTTGAGCCTAGGGCTTGGCAGTACAGTGGAACTTCACTTCCAAACAGCCTGGAGCGGGTAAATGGGAGTCCCTTCACTTTCTGGGACTGCTTGGAAGCCTCCCTCTCTTTACACCAGCTAGGGAGAAAAAGAAGACAAAAAGGGCTCTTAGCTTGGTACTGGTACTGAGGTTGAAACATAATGGTAGAAAAAGAGCAATGATTAATGTGTTGAATTTGCATAATCACAATTCAAATTAATAATACACCTAATTATATGCTCGTATATGAGGGATTGGAATATGTGTGTGTTCACTTTGAAAACATGCCCCTTAAAACTTTATGGATACCAGCAGCCAAGCAAGATTCTCCGCATAGATGCTAGTTAGCCAATAGTCCTTTTTACGAGATTCTGGAGAGCAACAGCATCAGAGAAGTACTTAACCCTTTCCCGTATTAGGTGTTTCCCCACTCCAAAAAGTCTTCTTTTAGGTCTTCTGCCCCCTCTCCGGAAAAGACATGGATAAGAACAATTTAACTCAGAAGAAGGGCAGCTGTGGACAGGGTTCATCAACTCTCCATTGCTAGGCTCTGAGAATTACCATTTCTTGTTCTTTTAAAGCTGAAAGTGTTCTGTGTATCAGTGTGCGATGTCTACTTTGTCCCTTCTGGGGGCAGCAGAGGCATCTTCCTAGCATTTGCTTCCATTGACCACTCAGAAGTATCTTCTCCAGTTTAAGGAGGGCTGGTGGGATCATGTTTCTCTTTATCCAATCCACACAGAGACTAGAAATTTTTACTTTTTTGAAAAAATAATGCTAGAATTCCCCAGCCAGCATGGTTAATGGGGTGTTCTGGGACTTTTTTTTGTTGCTATTGTGTGCCTTCAAGTTTGTGACAAACTTATAATAGAGCCTCTTTGGCAGGATTTATTCAGATGCAGTTTGTCATTGCTTTCCTCTTAGGCTGAGAGTGTGTGACTCACCCAGGGCCACCCACTGGGTTTCTGTGGCTGAGCAGGGGTTCAAACCTTGTAGAGTCCTAGTCCCTCAAACTACCACCCTACTCTCTGTCTGTCTGTTTCTCTCTCTCTCTAAAATTGGTTGCAAGACTGGGTGAAACAGGGCTGTAGAAACTAGAGTTTTAAGAGGCGGACAACATATCTGGTTTGGGATTCAAACTATGGTCTCCCACATTCCTAGTCCAACACAGAAGCCACTACATCATACTGGCTCTATTCTGTGACTTGTAAACCCAAAATATTTCCCCCCAAGCTCTAAATCCATGCAGTGTCTAATTTAACCTCAAGGCTAAAGCTATATTAGTGTTGAAACATATGCGAGGAGTGGGATGAATGGACAGAATAACATGTAACACTTCAAACCCAGAGTCACATTTTTAAGGTACCTTCATGTAAATGTAATATGCCTCACATTGCGAAAGACCTAAATCCACACCCACCAGTTACAAAACTTAGAACATCAGGGACAAAGTGTATTCTCTCAGGTTTTACACTCTGTTCTTGGTTATTCTGTTCTTGGAGTTCTGTTCTTGGAGACCAAAGGATTGCCTCTTAACATATAAGCTTAACACATAAGCTGCCTACAAAAAATGCTGATGGGGTGGCCAGCAATAGTGACATGAAAAAATATGGTAAAATGCTGAGAAGAATGAATACAAGGCTTGGGATTGTACGGCATATAAAGAGGAGGGAAGCTGAATAGGAATATTTGATGGCAAGGGTACGCAGACAGAAGGGCAGGATGTACTGATAGATTTCTGAGTTATGAGATGGGTATCTGCTCTCTGCCACCCTCTATGCTACAGATGGTCATTAACTTAAAGCCAGGATATTTGCCTTATCGTTCCACAATGCTGTAGGACTGCTATGTGTTTTTTGTTGTTATTTGTTGTCCAGTATGGTGACCCTATGAAGGAGGGGCTTCCTAAAGCCAGTCATCAGCTGTCCTGCACAGTTCTTGCAAACTCAGGGCTATGGCTTTCTTGGCTGAGTCAATCCACTTGTAATCTCATCTCCCTCTTTTCCACTGCCTTTAACCTTACCTAGAACTATCATATTTTCGAATGAGTCATGTCATCTCAATGATACCTTCAAAGTCCAATAGTCAGTCCAGTCAGCTTCTACGGAAAGTTTAGTCTTAATTTGTTTTCAGATCCACTTAGTGTTGTTTTTTTAAGGGGGGCAGTCTGTGATATCCCTAGAACTCTCCTCTAGAATCACATTTTGAAGGAGCCGATTCTCTTCCTGTCAGCTTTCTTCACTGTCCAGCTTACACAAGTATACCTTGGAACTGGAAATACTATGGCTTGGATGATTTTGACTTTTGCTATTTCATATACTTAAACTTGCAAGTGCATTACTATATTTGTTTCCTTCGGAGCACCCCATCTTTTCTTCCTTTTCCTATGTATTTTATTGTTGTTGTTGTGGTGGTGGTATGCCTTCAAGTCATTTCTGACTTATGGTGACCCTAAGTATACACATGGCCTAAATACTCTAAAAGCACCAGATCCCATCTGATCTTGGAAGCTAAGCAAGGTCAGCCCTACTTGGGTAGGAGATAGCCAACAAAAATCAAATGCTATAGGCTATGTTTCAGAGGAGAAACTGGCAAATCACCTGTGAGTTTTCCTAGTTTAAGAATCATAGAATCAGAGAATTATAGAGTTGGAAGAGACCACAAGGGCCATCAAGGGTTAGTTTTCACGGTATCACAAAGCTCTTTGTTGTTTTATTATTTATTTATTTATTTATTTGCTGTATTTATACCCTGCTCTTCATCCACAAAGGCTCTCAGAGCAGCTTACAGATAGTTGATTAGATAATTCCCTGCTTGCAATCTAAAAAGACATGATACAAAAATAAATAAATACATAAATAAATATTGGTACAACATAATAACACAGCTATACACTGCCCCAGAAAATAAAGACAAGAAAGACTTTATTCATTCCCATTACTTCCCAAAATTAAGCAGCTGAAACTTATTATCCCCTTCCCCAAAGAAGTTAATGTAGAAGATCTGAGAGTTCAGCTCTGATAGAGAAAGCAAACGCCTAGGCAAAAGCATTAGCTGTTTCTTAATTCTTCATGCCTACCACCCTAAATTTCTGTTTTACATTCCACCAAAAAAGAACGTGGCTATTACATATATCGTAGCACCAGATTTTTGGAGGGCTACAATTAAAAAAGAAGATAGGAAGAAAATCAACGCATTTGAGATAATGTGGTGATGAAGAAAAGTGCTGAGGATACAAGGGACAGCCAAAAAGACAAACAAATGGGTCCTAGAGCAGATCAAGCCAGAAATCTCCCTGGAAGCTAAGATGACAAAACTTAGACTGGCTAACTTTGGGCACATCATAAGAAGATATTAATCACTGGGGGGAGGGGGATAATGCTAGGAAAGGTGGAGGAAAGTAATAATAATAATAATAATAATAATAATAATAATAATAATAATAATAAATTTTTATTTATAGCCCGCCCCTCTGCAGAGCAATCGGGGCGGGTTACAACATATTAAAACAGCCAAGTTAAAACATTCCCTCGTCCCATAATCCCACCCTCCCATCCCCTTAAAACAGAAAATCCTATAAAAAAGAGGAAAAAAGAGAAAGGCTGCATGCGAGATGGATTTACTCCATTAAAGAGATCATGATATGAGTTTGCAGGAGTTGGGCAGGGCAGTAGAGGGCAGGGGGTCTTGAAGATGTATCATCAGCAGGGTTGGCATGGGTTGAGATTGACATGAGGGCAGTTAATAACAACAACAGTACTACACTGTGTGTGATCCTGACCTGGTGTATAGCGATAGATTGTAAATACTGAGGTAGGTAGGGAAATGAAATACAGTATGTCTACGTCCTGCTCAGGCATTAGCTTTAATGTGTAAAAGTTAGGGGGCCTGTATGCTGCATCCCCAAACATCCTAATATGCTCTACTCCATCCTTCGCAGGTGTAGCACAAATAGCTAAGGAAGGGATTTACAGTGAAGATGCTGACTAGAAAATGCTACCTATTTTTCTCTGCAAAATTGCTGCTTCCCAATTCCTTCCTCTTCCTGCATCATAGCTTCCAGCTGTTTAGCGTTCATTATAAACTTCCAGAGGGTTTTTCAGGAATTTCTTGCATGCATTTGTGTGTAATCTATATTTTCAATTGATAAATTCCTTAATTTGTTTGTAATCTATGCTCTCATCCCACGCCCCCCGACACATCACAGGAAAAATAACCTTTAAACCCACATCATTCCATTGGATTAGTATCTTATCTAGATTTTTTTTTAAAATCACCTAATATAAAATGGGAAAAGAACAAAGTTTAGAAAGGAACAACCTGGCTATAAAGATGTAACAGCCTTGATAACATACCTGCTGGAGGAAGAGGAGCATGTTAAATACTGCATAGGGCATCAATTTATGCAGATGATTGCCCTTTCTGTAGTGTGTGAAAGTAGTACATCAAACATTGCAGTGAGCCACTTAATTTGGTCTTTTTGCCTTAGACTTCATATAGGAGGATTCAGTTTGGCACTACTGGAATGAGGTGGTGCTATATAGAAAATTTCACTAGCTGTTTTGGTCAGATAATTCCCTGCCCCTTTCTGTGCTCAACATGAAGATCTCAGTTGGTTTTTCCAAGTTTCTACTAGCTCCAGAAAGTGCAAGCAATCAGATTTGCCACAACTGAGCTATTTGTTTGCAGTTTGTTGAAGTAAATAAATAGCCTTCAATTAAAGTATGGTCCCAGACAGGGTCTGCCATTCCCTATCCCTATCAGCTTATTGATGCTTCTTTACAATGACCCTCATTGCTAATTTGTGTCTAATTTGGGGCTAAACATGGTGTGGTGGTAATAGCAGAGAATTCCCAACCATTCCTGACCCAGCATCCTCTCTATATATTGATCTCTGGCTATTGATTTCAGCCAGTGTGGCATAGTGGTTTCAATGTTGGACTGTGACTTTGGAGATCAGGGTTTGATTCTCTGCTCGGCTTTGAAACCCACTGGGTGCCCTTGGGCAAGTCACATGCTCTCGGCCTCAGAGAAGGGTAATGGCAAACCTCCTCTAAAGAAATCTTGCCAAGAAACCCTCATGAAAGGTCATCTTAGGGCTGCAATAAGTTGGAAATAACTTGAAGGCACACAACAACAACTGGCTCCCGTCATCACCTGCTGTACTGGCTGAGGATGATGGATTTGTAGTTTAAAATATCTAGGGGGCGCACCAGGCAGGGGGCTATGAATGCATGTCCCTGAGGGCTGACTAGTGACTTGAGTGAACTAGAGTGAGACAAGACTATGGGAGTGAGAAGAGAGACTTGAGGAAACTGGCTTTTCAGAGGAAATTGACATTTCAGATGCATAGCCCTTCTGTAAGGATGAAAGAATAATAGAATCATGGAATCATAGAATCACAGAATTGGAAGAGACCACAAGGGCCATCCAGTCCAACCCCCTGCCATGCAGGAACTCCCAATCAAAGCATCCCCGACAGATGGCCATCCAGCCTCTGCTTAAAGACCTCTAAGGAAGGAGACTCCACTACTCTCCGAGGGAGTGTGTTCCACTGTCGAACTGCCCTTACTTCCATGAAGGAAAGCATCCTACCATTATCCCATTTTTGTTTCATTATAGCACACCCAGAATGTAGAGTTTATGAAGTCTGAACACAACATGTAGACAGCTACTAAGTAATAAATACCACTCCTCTGCATTTACAGACTGAAAGGATGAAGGGGGCAGACATGTTTATTCTGCTGCAAAATAGATGCTGCAGAAATGCTGGGTTTCATTTCCAAAATCCACTGCATGAAAAGGATGAGCTGCGATGCTGTGGCGGTGGAGCAACAGGTGGTGGCATGACCAACCAAAGTTGTAGTGAGAGTCAATAACAGGACAAGAAACAGAGCAATGATTCCAGTGGCCACCAGTTCTGTCAGTTTACATTTTGACTCCAAAATAGCCCCAGGCAAGCCCTGTTCCCTCATCCTCAGATCCCTGCAGTCTGTACTGGAGGGAGATCATAATTCCAACCATCAGGCCCTGTTCCAACCTATACAGAGGTCAGAGTTTTGCACCAGTCATCCCCCTATCACTGTACATTTCCACTACTATATGTAAGTGCCACAGAAGATCTAAATTTGTGCTCCCACTTCCAGGTTAAAAGGGTTCCACTGAGGGGATTGACATTATTGTTGAGAAGGAGGGAAGAGATTAACTCTTCTGTCCTGAGCGTGGCAGCAAAGAATAAAATTATTGACTCTCATATTTGTCTTGGGAGGGAGGTTTTTATAGGGGTCAGCCACAGGATCAAAGACTGGTGTTGCTCAGGACCAGCCTGTAAAGAGCTGCATTTTGCATCTTGCCTGCCATGAGTTCATTGTTACAACAGGGTAATGGGCCTTGGTAGGAGCCAGCGTGGTGTAGTGATTTGAGTGTTGGACTATGACTCTGAAGAACAGGGTTTGAATCCCAGCCCGAACATGAACCCCACTGGGTGACATGAGGCAAGTCACACACTCTCAGCCTCAGAAGATGGCAATAGCAAACCCTACTTTGAAGAAACTTGCCAAGAAAACCTCATAATAGGTTCACCTTAGGGTTGCTATAAGTCAGAAATGACTTGAAGGCACACAACGATGACAATGGGCATTGGTACAATAAAGAAATGTGATGGGATATACAGTATGGTAAGTACTGCAAGGAAGTAGTTATCACATGCCCAGGTGGTATAACAGCAACGGAGAGGAGGTAGATTTGGCTTGATACTACCTAAAGCCATTCCTCGGGGAAAAAGCTGGCTGAGAGAACTGAGGAGGGGGGGAGAGACAGTATGGAAAATAGGGAAAACAAGATTGCTTTGAGAGTGTAACAAATGAGAAATGGGCCCACCTGTGAAGGTGATGGCCACTATCACACCAATTCTTCACTGCGAGACTCAAACCTGGAGCTCTAGTAAGTGTCTCATGCACTATAACTCTCTTTAGATGTCAGCACTCTGGGTTTCAAACTCCTCCCCCCCCCTGCTTGGCACCAACTATTCGTTGACAGCCACACACCCACTATCTATGTGTCCCAAACCTAAAAGACTTTTCTCAATGTTGGTAGCATTTTTAATGTGTTTCTGAAATCACTTCAGACAGCTGCTTGTTGAAACAAAGTAAGAAATTTATTTGCAAGTCAGGCTGTATACAGTATCTCTTTTAGTTGATGGTGTTTACAATGGATACAGTGTATAAATACTTCATTAGTTACACACTTTAACAGTTTCTTTAGCTTGTCTTTGTAATTGTTTCTTTATAGCTTTATATATGTTTCTGTACAGACTTACATTTTCACAGAACCTTTATTTAAACTTTTGTATCTTATAACCCTTCTGATTGCCTGTGACTCCACTAGTCACCAAACACTATGGACGTTATCACATGGGGCAAATCTGCTGGTTAATCCACACAAATCCCAAACAAAAACTGGATTTGTGCCTCGCGTTTTCACACGACGTCACACAGAAACTGGACAGAAAGTGGACAGAAACTGGTGTTATCCGAGATCTTTTAAAATTTGGTTGTTTGGAGGAAATGCAAATGCGAAATTAAGGTAATTTCACATTTACCGTAATGTGAAAAGCAAATGCACATTTGGGAGCATTTCCCTGCTTTTCCCATGGTTCCACGGCGAGCATTCCTCTATCTGCGCATGTGCAAGAAGCTCATTTATAGTACATTTACGGGCTTTTCTCACTTGTGTGTGAATGTTAAATGCGCTAACTTTAATTTTGCAATTAAGGTAATTACATGAGAAAGCCATTTGCGGAATCAAGGTTTATTTTCAGTTTATTTTTGGAATGCCTCATTTCCACTTTATTATCGCTTTCTGGCCCATGTGTGATAACGTCCTATGTCTCCCACAGGACACTACAACAGTATAATTAAGGACACTCTTTGTCCCTTTCTTGGGTACTTACAACACTTTCTAACTGCCCTCACAGCAGCCTAACCAGGCCTCAACAGCTCTTCACCCCTCTGGGCACACTAAACATCCACATCTTTTCAAACCTGCTTCTCCCTCTTATATACTCACTCTTGGGAGCAGCCCCCAGCCTTTTTCTGGCTTTGTTCCCATTGGCTAGTGCCAAAGTTCTAATCTGCCTTTGCCTCCACACCACCAATAATTTGAAATGATGTGTAATTTAATTCAGCATTGTTTTTTTGTGGTTTTTTCAGGCTATGTGATTGTGTTCTAGAAAATTTTATTCCTGATGTTTCAACAGCATCTGTGATGGCATCTTCAGAGAGTGCTGGCATGGAAGTGAGTGGGGTGTGTGTGTATACTGTATGACCCTTAGTTGAGAGAAGATGATTTACATGTTCATCTGTGTGTTATTCTGTTGTTGAATGGCAAGGCCTCAGCATGGGAGGATATGCAACCCACAAAAAAACATGGATGCTGGCTGTGAAAGCCTTCGACTTCACATTGGACATCTCTACAGGGAGAAATTATTCCAAGACACCCAGAGACTGGAACAACTCTGGACCAGGAAAGCACATCTACTCTGCTCACTAACCTTTCTACTATGCTGCAGAGACACAGATACTATACCACACTTTCTCACAGCAAAAGGAGCTTTAAAATCTGCATAGGTCAACCATATCTACAACCAATTGGAATATGCAGTGTTACGGGAGAGAATACACACCGCCCACAAAGAACTGGCAAACACAGACAAGGAGCTGCTGTCACTCCACCTCAGCATCAGTCAAAAGATGAACACCCAAGACTGGGAGAAAATTGACAACTCACCTACAGGAAAATGGAAAAAATAAAGTGGACCACACTGAAAGACAGAGGCAAAAATTCAACAAATGCCACAAGCACTCACTGAAACCCTCGCTGGACACATCACGAACCATCATCAATCTCACAGAGTGGCAACTTTCGAAAGAAGAAACACATGTCTTGGCCAAAGGAGGCAGCTATGTGGTTACCACCACCAGAATCCCAATTGAAGACATCATTGCCCATGTTGAATTCGCCATCCACCATCTCCCAGAGGAGGAAGTGGAAGAGATAAGAGGAGAAACAGCAAGGATTCTGCAAAACCACCACCCAGCAACTTAATCAAAAAAGAAAGAAAAGCCATCAAGGACTTCAATTTGGACCCAGAAATCATCATCCTCCCAGCAGACAAAGGCAATGCCACAGTAATCATGGAAACAGAACAATACAAATAAAAAATCAAGGAACTCCTTGATCCTGCATTATACAAAATACTGAAACAAGATCTGACCAGCAAAATCACCAGGAAAATGAACATCTTGATCAAGAACTCCTTGATTCAGCCAACCACATGCCAAAGTTTGTGCAAATCTGAGGCTCTCCCACCAAGACTGTATGGACTTCCCAACTGGTTCTCCCACATTTGACTTGGCCAAGTTTCTGGCCACACAATTACAAACCCATATAGGGCAAACCCCCCACTACATCAAGGACTCAACTCACTTCATAGAAAAAAACAACAACCTTGAACTCAAACCTGGAGACATACATGTTAGGTATCAGATCCCTTTCACAAGGCCTCCTGCACACACTTTAGGCTAGCCAACTGCCTTCAGGTCTTGTGGAGACTGTTGTCCCACTGTTAATGTTGAAGAAATATTTAGCTACCAGCCTTGTTGGCTTTTGTACTTGGAGTAGGAATCTTATTCTTCACTGCGGGCAGAAAAAGGGTTTGTAACAGCTCTGGTCTTGGCAGATTCAGAGTGCGTTTGTGCTGTCTGTTGAACAAGTGATAGTCTGTTGCTTTATTGTGTGACAGTGGAAAAATTCTGGTCTTTAAAAATAAACTCTGGTTAAATAGTAGAGCAATAAGACTGTCACTTTATTGTACAGTAACAAGTGTTACAAGCACTCTCAGGAGCCTGGGCCAATTTTGTGATGTGTATTCTAAACCTGAGAAAAATAATCAGCTCTAGAAAAGGCTGGTTGCTACAAGAAGTTGATGGGAAAGTCTTTAACAGCTGCATATACAGTTGGCCCCTTTGTATCCATTAATATTTTATCCAAAGATTCAATCATCCATGGCTTGAAAATATGCAAAAAAACCCAAACCCCACATTCCAAAAAAAAAAAAAAAAGCAAACCTTGATTTTGCCATTTTATTATGCCATTATATTTAATGGGATGAGTATCCACAGAATATGGGTATCCATGGGGAGTCCTGGAACCAAGCCCCAGCAGATGCCAAGGGCCCACTGTTGGTGGGAATTCATCTGGTGTCATTCTTCCAGAATGGAAAAGTATAGCAGAAGAAGTGAAGAAGTAAAAGTTTCTGTATTTCTCATGTTTTTAAAGCTGCTGCAGGGGAGAAAGACAGCAATCCTACTTCAGTTTGGACAATTAATTCTTATTCTAATGGCTCACAGGTAACGGTTGGAAACAGGAAAATAGTACCTTTGCTAGAATCTCTTACAGAGCTGGTTGTTCCCTCCACTTCATGTTAAGGTCAATGAATGTGTTAGAACAATACAAAAACACAATTCTTAAAATGTGAGTTTGGTACAGTCCCTGCTAAGCCAAGGGCAAATATTTTCCTTGAAAAGGTTTTTCCCCCCTTCTTTCTTTCAGTTAATTCCATTAGAAGATTAGTGAGTTGGCAAACACTTGTGTCTAGTTGGGAACAGCTTTGCTCTCTTGTAGCACTTGGGAGAGTTTCAGTTTCAAGTATTTGGAACCTGTCTTTTCGAGGGACAAATTTTATGAATGCTTCACTTTCAAACTGAAACAGAAACATGTTACTCGAGAAGGAACAGTTTTGGCCTAACAGTTATATGACACAAGTATGACACAATATATGGGGGGTTTGTCAATTTTTTTCAACAGGTGATTTTTCTTGCCAGGGTTATGGATGGATTGGAATGCCTTATGTGTGAAATCTTGTCAGATTTCATTTAAATACACTGGATATGTAGTGAGAGGAAAAGGGAGCATTCCAAGTATTTATAGTATGACAAGGACAGTAGCAAAACACTTTATACCGCGCGTATACTCAACATCTGTATAACCAGCACAATTCATAACAGAGGTTAGAGGCTTCTGTATTTTGGATTTCAATTCCCGAGAACCCTAACCAGAATAGACAATATGGGGATGATAGGTGGCAGTCCAAAAGAACTCTATTGCCCTATCTTAACCCCAGCTTGAACTGCAAGGTAAAATCTCTGGACAAATTCACTTTAGAACATATGCTACAGGTCATAACTGGGACTCTAAATGCCCTAAAGGCACCAGATCCTGTCTGATCTTGGAAGATAAGTGGGATCAGCCTTGGTTAGTACTTTGATGGGAGACTACAAATGAATACCAGGTGCTGTAGGCTATATTTCAGTGGAAGGAACTGGCAAAACTACTTTTGAGTATTGCTTGCCTAAAAAACCCTATGAAATCAATGGGGTTGCCATATCGACAGGTGACTCAAAAGCACATGCACACACACACCTATATTATCTACTCACAGGAATACAGGAATGAAAGTCTGCCAACAAAGAATGATAATTTAATTAAGCAGAGAAATAATTAAAATGTAACCTTCACAAGCCGAGGCAGTTTATCATTTAAACATAATCAGGAAGCCAATGGAAAGTGGCTAATTTTGTCATGCCTCTCTTAAGAAATTCCCCAAGAGCATAGAAGAAGAACACATTTATACAATCAATAGTAGGTTTCCGAAAGTATGTTTCCAGCATCGAGAAAGCTATCAAAACCAAAAGTTGATTTTGAAACTGATTTCCCCAGTTACCCCCAGATTTCAGAAATAGGGTTGCCAACTGTGTAGTTAAGAGGAACTTGGCTTGCAGGCAATAAGAAGTAGCTTACACCTTCCAGACTGTTATCACAGGTTAATCACTGCCCATCAAGCTACCTATCAGATGCTGCTTGCAAAATTGGCCTTTCCAAAATCAGAAGAAAGCTGCTGTATTTTGTACCAGATGAATAAAATCCTCCAGTATAATGCAGAGTAGAAAGTGCTGTATGGAGAGTAAAATAAAGAAGGCCCTTCTGTGCACCCATACTGTTTCAATGGTACAGAGTCTCTCTTATCCAATTGAGAGGACAGGATCAGAATTCAAAATGACCATAACAGGTTAGAAAGCTGGCCCAAAACTAACAAAACAAATTCCAACAGGGAGAAATATATAGTGTTACACTTAGGTAGAAAAAATAAAATGCACAGATATAGGACGGGTGACACCTGGCTTGACAACAGTACGTGAGTGAGAGAAATAAATTTGAATTAAACATATGAAGGATAATCAAAAGTCATATAAAAAAGGGTTAAAAGCTAATAGATAGTGTTGAAAGGCAGGTAAATAAATATATAAACCTGTATATACTTGCATATAACAATTATATATAGTTAATAAAAATCTACTTGTATGCTATAAGTAGTATACCTGTGTAGCTCCTGTCAAAAATGATTTATGACCCTTTGATGGGCGTGGCTAAGGATGATTTATGACCTGTCAAAATTGATTGATTGATGACCTGTCAAACTGGTGGGCGTGTCCCTCCCTCCCCCGGAAATGCTAAGGCGGGACATCCTGTCCACGTGACCCCCGGTTTTCCAATGAGCGCCCCCCTTTGATTCCACGTGACCCTACTCCCCACCCAATGGCTGTTCTGAACCACGTGTCCGGAACTGGCCAAGGGTGTTTTCTGATTGGTCCCTATGAGAATCACGTGTCCCTAACTGGCCAATGGTACTAGACTTCCCAGAGCCGCCATTTTAGGCATGCCCAGACAAGTTCTGCGAGACAATATGGAGACACGTGACCCCCGGTTTTCCAATGAGCGCCCCCCTTTGATTCCACGTGACCCTAACAGCCCAAGGTTGTTTTCTGATTGGTCCCCATGAGAGTCACGTGTCCCTAACTGACCAATGGTACTAGACTTCCCAGAGCCGCCATTTTAGGCATGCCCAGACAAGTTCTGCGAGACAATATGGAGACACCGAGGCGTTTTGCTGCAGCCCGGACAATCCAGCCCAGAAAGAGAGCCTCCTGGCCAGATAATTATCACGGGCCTGTGGCATTACCAACACCCATGAATATGGCTGAGAACTCACTTTCTAATAAAGAGAATTGTGAACCAAAGGAAGACTCCCAAAGTGGCCCTGAGAATGCTTCAAGGCAGGTAAAAATCCAAATGCAAAACATGTTTTTGTATTTGAGACCCCAGTGATAGAGATCCAAAGCAATAACCAGTATTTTTTTGTTTTTAACATTACAGAGACCTGGAACAAACAGTACTTTTGAATTTGGATTTTTACCTGCCTTGAAGCATTCTCAGGGCCACTTTGGGAGTCTTCCTTTGGTTCACAATTCTCTTTATTAGAAAGTGAGTTCTCAGCCATATTCATGGGTGTTGGTAATGCCACAGGCCCGTGATAATTATCTGGCCAGGAGGCTCTCTTTCTGGGCTGGATTGTCCGGGCTGCAGCAAAACGCCTCGGTGTCTCCATATTGTCTCGCAGAACTTGTCTGGGCATGCCTAAAATGGCGGCTCTGGGAAGTCTAGTACCATTGGCCAGTTAGGGACATGTGAGTCTCATGGGGACCAATCAGAAAACACCATTGGCCTGTTAGGGTCACGTGGAATCAAAGGGGGGCGCTCATTGGAAACCCGGGGGTCACGTGGACAGGATGTCCCGCCTTAGCATTTCCGGGGGAGGGAGGGACACGCCCACCCGTTTGACAGGTCATCAATCAATCAATTTTGACAGGTCATAAATCATCCTTAGCCACGCCCATCAAAGGGTCATAAATCATTTTTACCTGCCTTGAAGCATTCTCAGGGCCACTTTGGGAGTCTTCCTTTGGTTCACAATTCTCTTTATTAGAAAGTGGGTTCTCAGCCATATTCATGTGTGTTGGCAATGCCACAGGCCTCTCATAATTATCTGGCCAGGATTCTATCTTTCTGGGTTGGATTGTCCGGGCTGCAGCAAAACGCCTCGGTGTCTCCATATTGTCTCGCAGAACTTGTCTGGGCATGCCTAAAATGGCGGCTCTGGGAAGTCTAGTACCATTGGTCAGTTAGGGACACGTGACTCTCATGGGGACCAATCAGAAAACAACCTTGGCCTGTTAGGGTCACGTGGAATCAAAGGGGGGCGCTCATTGGAAAACCGGGGGTCACGTGTCTCCATATTGTCTCGCAGAACTTGTCTGGGCATGCCTAAAATGGCGGCTCTGGGAAGTCTAGTACCATTGGCCAGTTAGGGACACGTGATTCTCATAGGGACCAATCAGAAAACACCCTTGGCCAGTTCCGGACACGTGGTTCAGAACAGCCATTGGGTGGGGAGTAGGGTCACGTGGAATCAAAGGGGGGCGCTCATTGGAAAACCGGGGGTCACGTGGACAGGATGTCCCGCCTTAGCATTTCCGGGGGAGGGAGGGACACGCCCACCAGTTTGACAGGTCATCAATCAATCAATTTTGACAGGTCATAAATCATCCTTAGCCACGCCCATCAAAGGGTCATAAATCATTTTTGACAGGAGCTACACAGGTATACTACTAAATTTGCTAGGCCAGCCTAACCATTTGACTAGGTATTGTTTTCTCCTGCCCTGACCTTTAGCGTCAAGAATTTTTTCAATCCTGTACACCTGATTCTCTTTCACATTCACCTTTTGTAACTCTTCAGGGTAAAAGCTCCCAACAACAGCCTCTCCGAGATAATCTTTCAGCAGGAACACAGGCCTCTTTGCAGTTAGGAGGACACGGTCGACAATAAATACTTCAGTGGTAAAATTCTGTTCATAGCCTTTGGCAAATACACCCTTGCTTTTAGAAATCCTCACATGGTCTCCTTTCCTGAGGAGCGGACGCTCCTTTTCTGTTTTGACAGGGGTCCCATATACTGTTTTCCACACAGCTAGAGCATTAGAATCATTGACATCTGCAGGCCTAGCTTTGATTGTTCGGTGAAAAGTATGGTTATAACTTTTGAGAAACAGGGGAAGTACATCAATATAGGTAAAGGTATTTTTAGCTGTGAAATACCTCCACATTTTTGTTTTTAAAGTTCTGTTGAATCGTTCAACAACCCCGGCTTTGACTTCATTATTGGTGACAAAATGGTGAATCCCATGATGCTTTAAGAGGCTGCTCACAGATTTGTTTAAAAATTCGCGGCCTCGGTCCGTTTGCAGTTTCTCAGGCTTTCGGCCATTTTGGCTAAAAATAGTGTTAAAAGCCCTGGCTACTTCTCTACCAGTTTTGTCCTTTAAAGCCAAAGCCCAGGCATATTTAGACAGAATATCTATTACTGTTAAAATGTACTTGTATCCTCTGTTATACTTAGAAAACTGCTGCATATCCACTAGGTCAGTCTGCCATTGAGAATCCACATTAGATACAACAGTCTTGTTTCTTTTAAAATGCATTTTGGCAGGTCTGTGCAGTGTATAGGCATCTTGGCCAGAAAGCCATTGGGACACCTCCTCTCTTTTAAGATTTTGGCTCTGTATTTTGGCCTCCTGAAGTAGGGCGTTCACACCCCCAAAGCTCCCAGTCTTCCCCGGTGAATAATATATAGAACCCAGAATTTTTTCATGCCCTCCCATTTTCACCTCTCATGTAAGTATGAACACACACATGCAAAACAAACAATTTTTTATTGGTAGAAAAATATCTACATCTTAGGAATGGGGGAAAGATTTAGGGGTTGTAGATTCGTTCCAGCCTGGTTCTCAGCACCGTCAGCCTGCAGGTCTTCATCCTAATTCAATAAAAAAGAAATAAGGAACATTTTATTATTTTTTCATTTGGAAAAACAACACACTCATCTCTCCAATGATAACCAACTGCCTAATATTACATGAACTCACCATTGCACTATGGTAGCCTGAATCAGTCTCCATGCTCTCATCCACATGTGAGGGCTGTGGTGGGTCACGATCTCCCTCTTCCATGGGCTCTTCCAGCTGAGTGGCAGGGTTCAAAAGGTCTGCGCCATCAGGCTCATCTGGGCTCTGTGGAGTGTCAGGCACTTTCTTCTTCTGGAGAATGGCTTTTAAATTGCAACGGCAATCACACTCCAGTTCTGAGGCATCATCATTGAAATCCATAATGTCGGGTGTCTTTTCAGGCTCTTTAGCTTCCTTTTTAGGTTTAATATTCAATGGTACAGGAGGGTCAGTAAAACCCACAGGCCCGTGATAATTATCTGGCCAGGAGGCTCTCTTTCTGGGCTGGATTGTCCGGGCTGCAGCAAAACGCCTCGGTGTCTCCATATTGTCTCGCAGAACTTGTCTGGGCATGCCTAAAATGGCGGCTCTGGGAAGTCTAGTACCATTGGTCAGTTAGGGACACGTGACTCTCATGGGGACCAATCAGAAAACAACCTTGGGCTGTTAGGGTCACGTGGAATCAAAGGGGGGCGCTCATTGGAAAACCGGGGGTCACGTGTCTCCATATTGTCTCGCAGAACTTGTCTGGGCATGCCTAAAATGGCGGCTCTGGGAAGTCTAGTACCATTGGCCAGTTAGGGACATGTGAGTCTCATGGGGACCAATCAGAAAACACCATTGGCCTGTTAGGGTCACGTGGAATCAAAGGGGGGCGCTCATTGGAAACCCGGGGGGTCACGTGGACAGGATGTCCCGCCTTAGCATTTCCGGGGGAGGGAGGGACACGCCCACCCGTTTGACAGGTCATCAATCAATCAATTTTGACAGGTCATAAATCATCCTTAGCCACGCCCATCAAAGGGTCATAAATCATTTTTGACAGGAGCTACACAGGTATACTACTGCTATATACTCAATTGAAATAAAAAGGGCTAAACTTAGTGTGACTTCAAGAGGTTTTTTCCCCTTAACTTTAGGGGTGATAAGATTTACCAAATACAAAAGATTTATGTTGTTATTCTCAGACAGAAAAAGGTCCTAGAAAACAGTCCTTGGAAATTAATGATCCAAAAGAAAGCAAAAGGAGTCTCAAGGGTCAGCCTTAAGGTCAAAATGTGTCTATCTTGTTCACTTTATAAAAATGTTCTTTGGCTGCAGGAATCACTATATATATATATATATATATATATATATATATATATATATACATATACACAATTGAACACTTATTAAATGCTTTAAAGTTTACTAATACAAATATGTTAGGGATAATGGGATAGGTTTAAATCTTTAATAATAAACAAGTTATATATTCCATTATGAAATATGTTAAGCTTAAATAGTTTGATTAGCTTAAATAATAATTTCAATAATTATAGACTTAATACCTTAACAAAAATTATAAAGAGGGTTAATAGGATAAAGTGATTAAAGTTTTAATATTTTTCTGAACCTTAAAAAAACCCCTTCAAGTAAAAAATAATAATTTATCTAGCCAGGACAAAGGCATGCCAGAAAATAATAGTTGCTCAAATAAATCTTGTAACCATTTTTTATAAAATGAGTACATCAAAGTACATAAATAGTTTGTAGATAAAACTAAAGGGCCAATTTGAGATAGGAGTTGAGCTATGGAAGGATTTATTGTTACATTCCAAATTAATTGCAAGGACAGCATTTCTTTCTAAAGGTAATTGAGAGGTCACCAAATGGGCATAAACTGTGCAATGAACCTCATTAATATGTATAACCTGCCGCCAAATGATTAATTTAAATGGTCATGAGATGTATGAAGAGATATGTTGTGGGTTGGGCTTTTACATACATGAAATTGATCATATGTTTTAACTAGCCAATGGGAAAATAGGGTGGAAAAATACCTCCAGGGAAAGGGAATAAAACCATGTTGTGTCAAGTGTGGGGGTGTGCCTACCCATTTAGGTCACATCCCTTCTTGCAAGAGTGTTAACTAATAAATTGGAAATTACTGCTTCACTTGTTTTGTTCTGATTAATTTGATTTGGTACTTTGGTACTTAGAAAACTGTATCCCACAACTAGGAGTTTTAGTCAACCACAATTTGAACATGAGTAAACAGTGTGACACAGCAGCTGAAAATGCCAATATGATCTTAGGCTACATCAGTAGGAGTCTAGGAGGGAAGTAATAGTATTAGAGGGAAGTAATAGTATTGAGGGAGGTAATAGTACCACTCTACTCTGCTTTGGTCGGGCCTCACCTGGAATAGTCTGTCCATTTCCGGGCACCACAGTTCAGGAACGATGTGGACAGGCTGGAACGGGTCCAGGGGAAGGCAACCAAAATGGTGAAAGGTCTGGAAACCATACCATATGAGGCACGGCTTAGGGAGCTGAGTACGGTCCGCCCTTTATATATGCAGGGGATCCATTCTGGATCCCCCCGGCAAATAAAAAAATGCTGGACCTCGAGTCCCATTGATTTTAATGGGGGGAGTGACATGTGCACAACCACTAATGCAGCTGCATGCACGTGCCCCCATTGAAAGCAACGGGGCTTGCCGCCCATGGATGGTTAAATCCACAGATGTCAAACCCGCAGATATCGAGGGCCCACTGTATGTTTAGCCTAGAGAAGAGAAGGTTAAGAGGTTAAATCAGCGGTAGGCCACCTTTCCCTTTTAAGGGCCGAGGGACTTCAGCTCCCAGAATCCCAGGAGCTATTGGCCATCATGGGACTATTGGCCAACATGGCTGAGGCTTCTGAGAGCTGAAGTCCCTCGGCCCTTAAAGGGGAAAGGTTGACTACCCCTGGGTTAAATGATGGCTATGTTTAACTATTTGAAAGGATGTCATATGGAAGAAGGAGCAAACTTGTTTTCTGCTGCTCCAGAGACTAAGGTCCAAAACACACTGCGGAAATAATTCACTTTGAGACCCCTTTAACTGCCCTGGCTCCACTGTCGTTTTGTGAGACATTTAGCTTTCGCTGTCTGAGAGCTCTGGTGCCACAATAAACTACAGTTCCCAGGATTCTCTAGCAGTCTAGAAGTCTCAAACATTTTCTGCAGTGTGTTTTGGACCTGTGACACACTATGACCTATGAATCAATGGATTCAAGCTACAGGAAAAGAGATTCCACCTAAACATTAGGAAGAACTTCCTGACAGTAAGAGCTGTTTAACGGTGGAGCGGTGGAGTCTCCTCCTTTTGAGATCTTTAAAGAGAGGCTGGATGACCACTTGTCAGGGATGCTTTGATTGTGTCTTCCTATATGGCAGGGGGTTAGACTAGATGGCCAGTCTATGAACATATTCCAAAAACCAAAACTTGTTTTCATGGATGGCTGAGATAGTGACACCTTTGCTTTCTAATGGTTCAATGTACACAAACTTTGTTTCATGCACAAAATTATTTGAAATACGTATTGTATAAAATTCCCTTCAGGCTATGTGTACAAGGAGTATATGAAACATAAATCATTTTTGTGGTTTGACTTGGGCCCTATCTCCAAGATACCTCATCATTGATATATGCAATGGCAGGTATTCTGAAATTTTAAAAAATCCAAAATCCGAAACACTTCTAGTCCCAAGCATTTTGGATAAAGGAGACTCAACCTCTACTGTAAAGCTCTGTAAGTGAGACAGAGATAGCTATCCTTCTTTATTTTCCAAACCCCAACTTTCAATAGCAGTCTTCCCCTCCAAAGATAGCTACTGTCTCACCAGTGGAGAGCAGAAGTGGTACTCAAAAAAGCTCCCATCCCACATGGCAAGAATATTGTTGGGTGGCTCTTCTATGCAATCTGGCAAACCTAGGAAGGCTTTGCCTGTTACACCCCTAAATTCACCTGCAAAACTGTCAGCACAAGACTATCCTGAAAAATCACTGAAGTCTGCCAGCATATAGGTTTATGGCTTCATAAAGGAGAGGAACAGATCCAGCTCATCAGAAGACATACTTTGTAGGTGCAAAATGAAGAATGTAAATTTTGTTGCCTTTGTTCCCAGGGACGTCACTGTTTTCTTTTGGATGTGAGGCAGGGCCTGAATATCTGTTTGCCTAGTCTCTTTCTTTCTGTAACATCTCAAACAAGCCAGATGCTGACCTGTGACTCCAGCAACATCACCTTTCTTTCCCTCATGATTTTAAAACTATCCTTGCCTGATGAAAAAGCCATTTTGAAAGCTAGTGTAATAGTTTTTCTAATTAAGTCCACAGTGGGATTTGTCTTTTTCACGGCTACATACATGGGCTGACATTCTCATAAAGCAATGCACCACAATCCTAATATCCTTTTCTTGGATCATCCTTTGACATTTCAATCCCTGTTAGTATATGCAAAGTTTGTGTGTTTATTTTTTACTTTTTTGCCTAGTTAGCATTTCTTAGCCTTATATTCATGTACAGTAATCTACATTTGCCATTTTAATACCCTTTCCCCCTAGCCCTTTACTGCCCCTGTCTATTTTATCCTGTCCCACCATAAATATTAGGAGACAGAGCTAACCCAGCAGACAATTGTATACAAAATATTCTAAGTTGGTTTTTAAGAGGTCTTCTAAATGGGATATCCACCATCCACTAACCAATACAATCTTTACTACTACAATTAAAATGAAAATCACAACTGGAAGGTCCTTCTGTTCCAGGTTGATGTTATAACCCAACACAAACTTCACTGGAAACTTCAGTCCAAAATATGATGGCACTGGCCTTTATGCTATACAAGTTGTGTCTCCTTTATCCAAAATGCTTGGGACAAGGGTTGGATGTTTTTTTTGGTTTTTTGGGGGGAATTTTAGAATACCTGTATTTGCCTATATGGACATATTGAGATATCTTGGAGATGGGACCCAAGTCTAAACACAGAATTAATTTAGGTTTTATGTACATCTTATACAGATAGCCTGAAGATAATTTTATACAATGCTTATAATAATTTTGTTCATGAAACAAAACTTGTATACATTGAATCATCAGAAAGCAATGGTGTCACTGTCTCATCCACCCATTAAAAAAATTGGGTTTTGGAAAATTTTGGATCTCGGAATTTTGGATGAGGGAGACTCAGGCTGTATGTGCCTTCCTGTGCACAAATATTAACCATTTATCTTTGAAAATATTCATGAAAAAATAGTTTCAAAGCTCCTTGAGGGAAGATATGTCAAAGATCACACAACTATTAGCCAATAGGCACTAACTACAAATGGCTTTTGCTCCATGTACTGGAGACATACAAAAACTGTTGAAATTTCTTTCTTTCTTTTGCTGAGCTTACTTCACAATGTTGAAATATAAGCAATGAGCAGCTGCAGACCCACCATCTTGAGAGCTCCAAGTTTCTAGGAGATAAATCCTTTCAAGTGGCCAGCACTTATTTCATGGAGTGGGATGCACTGTGCTATTGTTATTATTTTTTATACAAAATAGACAGACTGTTGTTGAGCATAAAAACAGGAAAATAAAACCTTGCTAAATCTCTTTATCTGGTAAGGTTTCCTCTCTGCCTCTTCTCTCTGCTAAATAATTCAGAATGAACTTCATTTTCCAACATTTGTAATTCCTCACTTGGGGGGAAAGGCCAGAAGCAAAGGGAGGAAGCATTGCAGGTGGCCCGAATGTTTAGTTGCATTGTGTTTAGTGAGGTCAGCCAAGTGTTCTGTTTTCTCCCCTTGTGGGTGAAAATGATGTACGTAGCTTTGCTGGCATAGTTTACTCTTATCAGAACTGAGACAAAGAGAGAAGTCAGTAATAGCCTGCAGTTTTGCAAAGAGAAAACACTGGTTGCTGATTCCTTCTGTCTCTATCAGTGTGATAATGTGACTTCATATTTCAGCACAAACATAAGCCCCCGTAACACAAGAACATGGGAGACATTGGGGAATGTAGCTATGGTTCCCCAAATAAACAGCCATTTTTCTTCCCCTTATTGTTAACAAAATGTGTTTCTTGACAACCAGAGAAGGAAACGATGTGTCTGCATATAAAAAAGAAAGGGGGAAAGACAAGGCCATTCCAGATGTGCATTATTAGCACAAGCAAAACAATTGAATAACATTTGCTCATTTGTTGTGCATCAAGACTGCTTTCATGCATCCATATCGTGAGAGAATAAAAAATACTGATATTTTTATTGCAGTAAAATGTTATTTCATATGCACCCTCTCCAGCACCAATATTTTAATTGTGTTCCTGAGTGTTTACCTGAAGTATACATGTGTGAGTCACAGACATATACTGGATATCTAGTATCCAGTTGTGATGAAGAGCAAAATTCTAGCCTTAGTCTCTCCATGCCTATGCATCTTATTATGCTTTATACTTCTTTTAAATATTCAGATTAATTTAAATTAAATTAGGCATTCTCTCATGTACTGAGATTCTCTTCAGAGGTTTCTTGTATACAGGGTTAGCCCAACACATTTTGCTGCCTGAGATAAAGGAGAAAATGGTGTACAGAAACTGTCCAGACTGTCAGATGAATACTGATTGTGGGTCAGTGTTGTTGTTTTAATTCTCAATTACCTTGTGAGGTCTATACACAGAGGCTTTGCTGATTGAGGAATCCAAAGAGTTCTAATTTTTCCAAGCTCTGCTCTCACACCACCTCCTGAAAAAGTGTTGACATGTGAACCAATCTTGCTGAATGCCTCCTGTTACCATCAGAAGCAGCTGATTCCCAAAAGTCACACAGTGGTTGGTTCATAAAGTGGTGCACCAATTACCACTTCTAATAACTATGCAAAGAAACTACTGGAATTCATTCAGGCTCTAAAGCAGAGAGGACACACAAATTGGAGAAGGGGAAGGACATTACCATTACCAGGTGTTTTGTTCAAACATAGCCTATGAGGAGTAAAATAGATGTTGATTACTTGAATGCATTGAACCTGTCTTGTGGTTGAAACCCACATCCATCCAGCCCCTGTCAGCATGACCAGTGGTGAAGGATGATGGTAGAGGTTCCTCAGCAACGTACAGAGGGTCACAGCTTCCACAGTCCTGGTATGCCATGTTATCAACTCAACAACTGCAGTCTTGTCTGTTCCTTTGCCTTTCGTAATAGTAGCTGAATATGTAGACATCATCAGAAGAGGCTTACTAGTTGTAAATGCAGATTATTAGCCAAGCAAACCAACAGCACAATCAGTTGTATCCAGGAGCTCCTTGGGTCAGCCTTCTCTTCCAGTCATACTAAGGAAACAATTCCTTGAAGCAGGATGCCAGAGCAAATCTCTTTGAATATTTGTGTGACTGCCTCCAAAGCGACAGCTGAACCTTCATCTGTGTTGCTGCATGGGATTTTGGAGTGCACCTCTAGTAACATGAGATCAGAGACTGGAGTAACATGAGATCAGAGACTGATGCACAGATATTAATTATATTTATTACATTTTTAATGTTGTTGTTTTTTAAAAAATAAACCAGAATGTACATCACTTCCCCTCTCCAAACAAAATATATTGTAAGATAGAGGGAAGGATTTGGGGCGAGGAGAAATTTTAATTATTTCCTTCTTCCCTTTTGCTGCATCCTCTGCCATCCTGTAAATGGCAAGTGTCAGGCAGCCAAAAATAGGAGGTGGCAGGGAGGAGCAGGAAGAGGAGGTCTGTAACCTGCATGCTACCTCATGCTTCATTTACTAAATTCCTTCTGCTTTTCTTCCCCCTCTTCGGCTTACAATTGTAGATAGTGTTTTAACATGCTATTCTCTGTCTGTGGTACAAAATATACTTGCTATCCCACACTCTATTTCTTCTACTGCCTTTTTTCTCTCACCCCAGGGAGGTGATACATAGGTGAAAACAAGTGAGGAGAGGTGACAAGAGAGTGAGAGTGAGTGATAGGTATAGATATGGAAGAGAGAGAAATAGGAAAATCTGGAAGAGAGAGAGCCACATGTACACAGAAAGCGGAAGAGACTGAAGTTGCAGAACAACGTACAAACTCAGAGGAGAGGTGTACATAACCATAGTGCACCAGTTGCAGAGTTAATAAATGGAAGGTTGAGGTGGTGGGTAAAGGAAGCAGAACACCAGAGATGGATAGAGATGATGCAGCTATCACTGAAAAGATCAATGTGGGTGAAACATTGTGAAAAAGGTGAGCTAACAGGCAGAAGGGAGGTAGGAGAAAAGGAATGGGTGTTAGCAAGTCTATTTGGGGTCAGAGATAGAGAAAGTATGTTAAATTTTTATCAACAGTTGCAAGTAGAAGAGGAAGGAGAAAGATGGAAGTGGGTATAGTAAGTGTAGAGTGAGATGTAGAGAATAGTACCTTAAAATAGGTGTTTTTTTTTACCTTAAAAAGGTAGATATAGCCAAATTTGAAGTTTTTAAAAAGGAATGTGATTTCCCTCCCACCCAAGGGAATAGAATTGTTTGGAATATTTCAAATTACATTACTGTTTTATGTGAGAATTATGCGAGAATTAAGGAGGATTTCAGTGCAATATCAGTTATTCAAAGTATAGCCCACTTATTGTGTCCATATGGAGATTAAACTAACAGTAAGCCAGGGGTAGGCAATCTTTTTGAGCTGGGGACCGGGTTGCTGTCCCTCAGACAATTGGGGGGCTGAAGCACCAAAAATAAATAAATAAATAAATATTTTATTTTATTTTAAATAATAATAATAATAAAAAAATGCATGCACACTCTCTCAGCCCCAGAAAAGCCATGGCAAAACCCCTGTGGAGATTATTTATTTATTATTATATAGTTTTTAATATAAAGTCAAGACAATTGAGATGTGTAAGAGAAGACAAAAGGATGGGTAGTAGATGATTCTTGTTTCTTATTCTTTGAAGAAAGCTATATTATTGAGTCACTGAGGGATTTGTGTAGTATGACATTGTGATTTTGAAGATGTGATCATGAAGATGAATAGTATTGATATTGTGTGTGGAAAACAAATATTTTTAAAAAAACAAAACAAAACAAAGTCACTAAAATGATATGCAGTACAAAAGTTTAAAAAGGGAAATGTTGAAAAATGTGGTACCCTGGAATGGGTACAAAAGTGGGAATCTGGGAAAGAAAAGATCCTTCCCATAATCTGGGAAGGAAAAGATCTACTGACCAGTAAAGTGCAGCACTTGCCCCCATCTAATATGTATAGCCATCTATGCAGGGGAAATCTCTTTAGCTTTTGTGGAGCCATACTTCAAGATATGTATTGTTCAGAGTGGTCATCTCTTCCTCTAATACGGTAAGTTGCTTTTGGTTTTCATATGTCAATGAAGAATGTTTTTGTCCTTTTGAATGTGATGCATCTTTCTCTCCAGTTTTATTTCAAGATATCTGTATTTCTCTCTTGTTTTTCAGAGAGTACATGATGATAAATGCAAAGCAATCAGGGAGGTCATTGGAAGGAGACTGAAACTGAGAAGAGGAACTCAACAGCAGCAGAGTAATGACCCTCCAGGGAAGTAGCAAATTCTGAGAATGGCAGTATCTCAGTTGAACTGTTTCTCCAAAATATTTCAGTTTGTGTTGGTTGTTGCTTCTTAAAACTAGTGTTTATGAATAATACATGTAAGAGTCATAGTTTTATTATGAAATATTATTTGGTTTTATTGTGCAATACTGTGAGGTGGGCTGGTTCCCCCCCCCCTTTTCTTTTTCTTTTTTCTTTTCCTTTTTTATTATATTTATGGATCAAGGGTCTGGTTTCCTGTATTTTTCCTAATTTGTTTCCTTTCAGTGCATGGTTGGGGGCATGGTCAAGAAATGGGATTTTCAGAAATGAATGCAGCAGTTTCCTTCTCTCCCAATCTAAGCAAGGATAGGGGAGCAGCTGAAGGAGCAAAATCATAGATGGGATTTTTCTGGAGATGAAACTGCTCTTAAAGGCAGAGGCATATTTAAATTTAAAATCTGTAATGTTAGACTCTGAAGAATAACAGTCACTACCTGATGGTGCCTTTTTTAATGTGTGTTATTCCTACAGTATCATCGTCCTTCCCTGAACAAATTTCAGCCTGGCCTTCCATTCTGCTAGAGACCATAAATGAATTTTTAAATGAGGAGGATTCCTGGTCACTTCCCTTTGCCCCAGGCTTCCATTTGCTTCCACTCACAACCTATCCCTCTCTCACATTATTTGGCTTCCTAACCACAGCTCCGAACAATTGTTTTCCAGCTCCACAGATGCTGTTCAATCCATCTTTTTGTATAAACCAAACCATCATAATACAGAATGGTCTGCATCAGTTTAGCTAGAAATATGAGGCTGCCCAGTCCCAGGACACTGGAATCTCAGGGAATTCATCTCAGGTTCTCCAGACAAATTACATCTCAGGTTCTCCAGACAAATTAGCAACACTGGAGGAGGAGAGGACAACCTTCTGCTCATTGCCAGCTGGTGCCAGGGCTCAGCCTAAAGATATTTGTATATATGCTGTACTTTTGTACCCTTCTGTGTACCACAATGATAGTAGAGGAATGGGGAATGGACTGGTAGGAGCATATACTTCTGCCATTTGGACAGGGAGAAGAGGGTCATTGTCATCACAACTCATGAGTTTTTTTTGTCACAAAGGCCCTTGCCAGCAGTGGTGTGGGGCTTGGGAGAAAAACTCCCTGTGGGCTAACATTGAGCCTTCCTCAAACCCCAGAAGCAGAGAAGAATCTTAAGGAAGTCCCCATATGTCTTATACATTATAGGTAAGGCTGTATGGGATGCAGACCCCAATGGAAATTGTGGCAACTGCTGCATGTGTATTACCATCTGCCTGGCTATGAAAATGGGTACCCTATCCCTGACTATGAGTTGCCATATTATCCAGTTAGCTGTTTTGTTTTTGCCAGATCCTGGGTTCATTTATCTACGTTCCCCTCACACCTGTTTCTGTAACTGGCAGCCCAAGAAGCAATTCCAGCCAACCCTCAAGCTTTGCCTGCATTACCTCTGCAACATCATGAAGGCTTTGGCTCCAAATTCTCCAGGAGATGCCATTGGCCTGGCACCCTCACCAGACCAGTTGTGGGTTTGTAGCTCCCTTATGACCAAGATCCTCTCGTTCAATCTATAGATCTTCCCATAGAGAAGGAAAACACCTTATCAGTGAGGGGAGGGCTATGAGAAAAGCAATGATTGAAATGTGTAGACCATTGTGTACTGAGCCTTTAAGAGGTAGTCATATTAAGTTCCATTTTGAGGCAGATGGTGAGAGAACCAGTTGAATCCTTCACTACTTCCTTGGAGGCTAGGTTGGCACTGGGTCTTTAAAAAAATTATTCTTCCATGTTTTGAATTTTTTTCAAGTTAGACATTCCAGCAGATTTTACTAAATGACTACTAGTGAAAATATATGTGAGCAGTGCTGTTCTTCATGTCTAAAAGTTACCTGCAGTACACAAGTAGGGTTGCCAGGGTCTCTGGAAATCATGGGACGTGTGAATCCAATAGGACCTGGAGCAATGGATTCAAACTACAGAAAAAGAGATTCCACTTCAACATTAGGAAGAACTTCCTAACAGTAAGAGCTGTTCAATAGTGGAACACACTCCCTTGGAGTGTGGTGAAGTCTCCTGCTTTGGAGGTCTTTAAACAGAGGCTGATTGGACATCTGTCAGGGGTGCTTTGATTGTGTGTTCCTGCATGGCAGAATGAGGTTGGACTGGATGGCCGTTGTGGTCTCTTCCAACTCTATGCTTCTATAGTCCTATGAGTCATGTCTATATAGGACCAATGCAAGTCTCCTCCTATGACATCTTAGGCTCCCATGAGATTTCAAATCTCATGAGAACCCCAAAAACCCATGCAAATTTCACAATGGCAGGCCAGCAATTGCAAGATGAAAATATTATCCTGTTACTTGGTCTCATCCTGTCCAGATAGTGCGAAGGAAGAGCTGTGACCCCCAGCATTTGATTTGCTTGGGATTCAATGTGGCACCCACTCTCAAATATTGGATGTGGGGCATCCCACATCACTGCAATACAGGACACGTCTTTAGAACTTAAGATACAGGCTGTCCTGTACAAAACAGGACATTGTACAAAACTGTGCACTTGAGAACCCTAAAAAGAAGGAAAATTGATTAAAATGGCCAGAACTTGATTGATTACTTACACATTTATATGCCGTCATTTTTCCAGCAAGCACAAGATGGAATTGGTGGAGATTATCCTGTGATATTTGATCACAGTGTCCTTGTGAAGCAGGATAGGTTAATGGATACTTATAAATTCAACCAAGGTTAATAATACACATACATAGAGACATACCTTCTCTCTCTGTCAACTGGGATCTGAGTACAGAAAACATAACAATAAATAACATGACCCCTAATGGCTAAGACAGGGATTTGGACACAGGTGTTCCATGGTTTAAAAGCCAACAGCTGAATCTGATGCATGACATCCATTTCAGATGATGCTCTTTGTCCCATATTAGAGTACACAGTTCCAATCTGATTGTCCATTCTGATACTTCTGAAAGAAGACCAATCTCTAAACAGGCTTTCTTCCGCTTCTTAATTTTCCCACTGGATTCAGTACTTTTAAAGTATTTTTAACTTACCCACCTAAGACCATTAAAACCTGCCTCAGGAGGATCTCAAAGTGAAATTCCTTCCTTCTCTACAATATGTTTGGCTTGTGTCTCAGGCATCTTGGGACTCTCTGGAGCCACAGAATGTTTACCACAGCTGTGACAGCTGCAAATGCAGGATCATGCTTGAATAAAACAAATGAAGATGCAGGAAATATCTTAGGATGGAACACTAGTTTTTGGAAGCCTACTTCCTTCTATGGAGTTCTCCTAGATTGTTATTAACCTGTTTGTGGTTTTTCACTAACTCCACAGATGTATTTCTGCAGGACTTCCCAGACCTTGGTTTTTCAAGTGAATAATAAATCACATCATCTATAATCAAGCTGATAAGCTCACCTTTCCAGGGGGCAATGAGTTCATCTACAGCTGAACTCTATGTTCTGATATTGAACGCTGTTCTGAGTTCAGAGTTGTTAGCAGCATTGCTTAATGGCTTTGAATGAAGTGCTCTAATAGTCACAACTCTAAAGGATTTTACAATGTCAAGGGTGAGAACAAGGCTGGGGAAGAAGTGAGCATATTGCCTTCAATGAGAACTCTGCCACCCCGAAATTTTTTACTACTGCAGTAACTTTAAACTTCTGAGTAGTTAGAAAAAACATTTTATACATCCAAATAAAAACTTACTAAAACACTACCTATACAAAGGAGGCTTTCTGTGCATGTACACTTTTCATGCCTCTCTAGGAGTATGTGAAAAATTATTCTCAACTTTGACACATGTTCTGACACCATGCAGGAGTTCAGCTTCATGAGAGAAAAACAAATTTAGTAATCTTGGCCTTTGAAGTACTATATGTGAAGGAATTTCAAGAGCACCATTTCTCAAGTTTGCCGAGAAATCATGGCACATGAGCCGTTATTAACAATTCAGATCATCTTAGTAGGATGACTTGCACATTAGGCATTTAATTCCTAACCACATGTTATTTTACACAAATATTTTTGCATGTGAAAAATATTGCTTTTTAAAATTAATTTGATTTTTTTTAAAGCTTCATAACATACTTCTTAATTAAATGCATTAAGTGGAGCAAAAAGAAGCTGGGATACTCCAACTCAAGGTGGAAAATGCACATCACCGCACCAGCATATAGATATTCTGCCGCCAGTACAGGACTGCAGCAAAGCAAAAATGCAATCCCCAATAATGCAATGGATGTAATTACAACATACACAAACCAGACAGTCCAACAGGGGGGAATGAGCTAATGGAGGGGTGAGGGGGCATGTATGGGGCCTCCATGATTGTGCTTTGCCAGTGTATCATTCAGCACACTGATGCAGGTGGTGAATCACATGTGCGACTGTGTGGCCGATCATATGGACAAGCGTCCAATTGAATGGCACCTGGGTGGGAAGAGGGAGGTAATCAGAGGTTGGAGGCAGTGTGTTTGTGCGATAGTGTGCATGTATGGTGGGGAGCAATAAAAAAATAACTGCGTAGAGCGACTTGATGCCCTGTTGTGCAGACTGCCACTGGGTGTTCAGGCTGCCTTGGGAGGAGGTGGTGCAAAACCTAGGATCAAGCTACTTTTTCCTGCTTGTCTGCTCCGGCCCTGTGTCATTCAACAATACAGTGGTACCTCTACTTACGAAATTAATCCGTTCCACAGCTCATTTCGTATGTAGAAAATTTCGTAAGTACAAGCAAATTTAACATTGAAATGCCCTAATCCGTTTCACAGCTTCGGCCATTCCTTGGTCCGACTCTGGAAGCGGGGGATGCCTCCGCTTTCAGGATCGGCCGAAGGAAAGGCCGAGGCTGCCGGCTTTCCTTGGGCTGACCCTGGAAATGGAGGACGAAGCGGGGCCATCCTCCGCTTCCAGGATCGGCGGAAGGAAAGGCCAAGGCTGCCGGCTGTTCCTTAGGGTGGGCCTTGAAGCGGAGGATTCCTCCACTTCCAGGGACCGCCTCAGGAACGTCCGAGGCCGTGGCTAAAAGGAGGCCTCCTTTTAGCCACGGCCTCGGCTGTTCTATGGGCTGGTCCGCCTCCTTTTAGCCCCAGCCTCGGGCGTTTCTTAGGCTGGTCCTGGGAGCTGAGAAGTTCTCTGCTCGGAGGACCAGCCCATAGAACAGCCGACGCCGTGGCTAAAAGGAGGCCTCCTTTTAGCCCCGGCCTCGGACGTTTCTAAGGCTGGTCCTGGGAGCGGAGAAGTCCTCCGCTCGGAGGACCAGCCCATAGAACAGCCGAGGCCATGGCTAAAAGGAGGCCTCCTTTTAGCCCCGGCCTCGGACGTTTCTTAGGCTGGTCCTAGGAGTGGAGAAGTCCTCCGCTCGGAGGACCAGCTCATAGAACAGCCGAGGCCGTGGCTAAAAGGAGGCCTCCTTTTAGCCCCGGCCTCAGACATTCCTGAGGCGGTCCCTGGAAGCGGAGAAGTCCTCCATTCCCAGGACCAGCCCATAGAACAGCCGAGGCCGTGGCTAAAAGGAGGCCTCCTTTTAGCCACGGCCTCGGCCGTTCCTGAGGCGGTCCCTGGAAGCGGAGAAGCTTCTCCGCTTCCAGGGACAGCCCATTGAACAACCGAGGCCGCAGCGCCTCCTTCCAACCGCGGCTTCGGCTTTCGTAAGTTGAACGCTTTCGTAAGTCGAAGCAAAATTTATCCGGAGGCGCGTTTCGTAAGTCAAATTTTTCGTAAGAAGAAGCATTCGTAAGTAGAGGTACGACTGTATATCTTTAAATTTCAGGATCGTTACTTTCTTCATAGCTGCCCTTCCAAGTCCTAGTCTTCTTCTGATTTCTTAACTAGAGTCATCATTCTGATTAATTACTGAGTCAAGGGATGGAAAATTTTGAACTATTTCAATGTCTTTGTTGTCTCCTTATGTAAATCATCTGTAGTCATTTTTGTTGTCTTAATGTTCAACTGTAAACCTGCCTTTGCACTTTCTTCCTTGACTTCTACGTTATTTTCTGCTAGTAGTATGATGACATCTACATATCGTAAATTTCTGTTCCTTCTTCCAATTTTCACACCTCTTTCATCAGAGTCAAATCCTGCTTTATGTTTATGTTCATCATACAATTTAAACAAATACGGTGATAAAATGCAGCCTTGTCTGATCCTTCTTACCAATTGGAAAACATTCTATTTCTCCATATTCTGTCTTGATAATAGCCTCTTGCCCTGAGTACAAGTTATGCATTAGGATAATCAAGTGTTGTGGCACACCCATTTTTTTTAAGAGTGGTCCATAGGTTTTCATGATCTACACCAGGGGTAGGCAACCTAAGGCCCGGGGGGGCTGGATGTGGCCCCCTGAGGCCTTTGGACCGGCCCCAGGCCCATCCTGCCGCCGCCGCTGCCGCCCGCCATGATGATATTGATTATTGTTATTACTCGTTCTTGGGGTTTTCTTGGCAAAATCTCCACAGGGGTTTTGCCATGGCTTTTCTGGGGCAGAGAGAGTGTGCATGCATATTTTTTAATTTTTTTTAAATTTTAAAATTTTATTATTTATTTATTTATTTATTTATGGTGCTTCGGCCCCCCCAATTGTCTGAGGGACAGCAAACCGGCCCCCAGCTCAAAAAGGTTGCCTACCCCTGATCTACACAATCAAAAGCTTTGCTATAATGTATGATACACTGGCTGATTTTCTTCTGGAATTCTTTGGTGTGCTCCATTATCCAAAGTGCATTTGCAATATGATCCTTAGTGCCTCTTCCTTCCCAGAATACAGCTTGGAAATTGTATTTCTTGCTCCATATATGATAGAAGTCTTTATTGAAGAATTCTGAGCATCACTTTGCTTGCATGGGAGATTAATGCAACGGCCCAGTGGTTACTACAATTCCCTGGTATCCTATTCTGGGGTCTGGAATGTATATTATGTATTTCCAGTCTGTGGGCCAGTCTTACTTTTTCTGCTCATTTCAGTCAGTCTCAATTTACATTGTTAGTCCTATAATGCAAGCCTCACATAAATCAAGACCTGCCTATATCAATCTGACTTCAAACATTCATAGATAATCATTTGAAGGAGACATTTTGGGAGGAGATTAATCTCAGCTATAACCAGAAGGTCTTTCAATCATAGTATTATATGTTCAGGTTGAACAGTAGATAAGATAGTCAGTTCCCTACCTAACCATACCAGCAGTTCCAGACTGTTACAGTTTCTTGTCTTTCCCCCTACATCTTTGCAGAATGAGAGCCTGTGTTTCTGTTTTCAAACAATTCTATGATGCTCTATTTACAACAAAATAGACACATTGCTAATTTTATATTAGATAAATATTTTTATTACCCTCTGCTTCAGAGACATCTGTTTTTTTCCTGGGAATTGAGATAGAAATATAAATAATAAATGTACACTTTGGCTTTTTACCTATAGTAGTATCACCTGGCAATTGCAAGACCTCCATGTGACATTGACAGTGTTCTCTGAGTAATGAATAGCTATTTCAGCCAGTATATAGATTACACAGAGCCATATATTCTATTACTGGCATAAACCACGTACTGTAATTACACTTGGAGCCCTTAACATTTTCAGCATGTAATGAGATATTGTATAAACTGTTTCCAACATGAATGAACCAGTCCTGGGGTTATTTTGTAATGGAGGGCACTTTGTCAACATAACAGTGACAGTGTTGTTATTTCCTGCTTGTGTATTTGTAAAGAAAATGGACTGGACATTGAATATTCTGTTTCCTATACACTGCATCTCATTTTATTTCCCAAAGAATGATTCATAACCCTAACTTTCCACATCGTTCCTTATAGATGGGTGCTTACAGACATTGCAGCCACATAATAATGTATGGCCCACTTTAGTTGTTTTTGGATCATAAGTGTGGGTGGAGGGCAATGGGAAAAATATTGTCACTGTGGTAGGAGAGGTTTGTTCTCCTGCTGAAGTCTGGAGATAGGCATTTAATCCTCTCTCAATATTCTTCCCCAAGCAAGTTCTTGTACTTAAATGAAACTATGAAAGAGGATGGTGTCACTGAAACTGTCATAGGGTCTATCCTGTATTAGAATCCTAACCTGCAATAGAGACTTTGGAAATTAAGAACCATAGAGTATTGCTTTTAATAATTATTTTTCAGAACTAACAGCAGAAGCAGAAACAACAAAATCATAGTACATAGCATTTGGGATCCTGATAAGATTTGAATCTAAACTAAGGCTGCTGCCATAGTGAAGAAATAATGCAGTTTGACACCACTTTAACTATCATGGATCAATGCTATGGAATCCTGGGATTTGTAGTTTGTTTGTGGCACCAGAGTTCTCTCACAGAGAAAGCTAAATATCTCACAAAACTATAAATCCCAGAATTCCATACCACTGAGCTATAGCAGTTAAAGAGGTGTCAACCTGCATTTATTCTGCAGTGTAGATGCAGCCTAGGACTAAGATCCAGAGGTGGAGCTGGATCCAGTTAATGATTATCCCAGGCTCTGAGGTTTCTAAGGTAAAATCTGAGAATTAAAGATGGCTGCTGGTGATGATGTCATTAAGCGTTATGTATTAAGTACCAACCACAGTTGCTTGCAACTAGTCATTTAAACACACATACACAAACAAACACTCTTTCCTTTTTTTTGGAAATTAGACAGAAATCTCAGCCAAAGGGGCTGCTCCCAGATCAAGGAGAAATGTGGGGATTCTCATCTCATTCTTCCTCATTAAGAAAATAGGATAAGGAATACTTAATATAGCCTACATGCTTCCAGCCAAAAGGTGAATGCAGAGTGGAGCGGAGGGTGTGTCCTGACACCCAAACAACTGGCAGGAATGGAGGAAGCTAATTAGGTAAATATGTAGGGAGTCCTGGTGGCGCAATGGTTAAATGCCTGCACTGTAGCCACTCACGGTTGTGAGTTCAATACCAACCAGGGCTCTGTGTCAACTCAGCCTGCCATCCTTCAGAGGTCGCTAAAATGAGTACCCAGTTTGTTGGAGCAATTAGCTTACACTTCGTAAACCGCTTAGTACACCGGTAAGTGGTATAGAAATGTACTTGCTACTGCTACTATCCCCTGGAAAGCTTTTGCAAGTTTCAGCAGCAAATCGATTAAGCCAGGGAAATTGTAGCATGCTGCTGTTCTATCATCTGAACTTGAGAGTTGCATACAGCCCTTTCCTTTTGCCTGGAGCTGAGCCCACCAACACTGGAGAATTTTCACCCCATCTCCTCCCCAGAGATGGCCCATGAAAGCTGGAGAGGCAGGGCCAGGCCCCAAGATCTGGCAACTGTACTGGATCCTGCTGCTTCCACCAGTAACAAAACCCTCCCTTTCTACAGGAGCCTCAATCGCTCAAAAAAGCTATTCTGAAGGGGGGGACTGGAGTAGAAGATAAAGGATTTTTTTTAAAGGCCCAATTCCACTCATTATGTATTCTCAAGTACACTATAGGATCGGGGTCATTGGTGACAATTCTACACACACCTGGAATTAAGTGACATCAAACATGTTTTTAGTACATCCCCCCAAATCTGGATTATACATTATTTGTACTGTGTGGACACTAGGGGTGCATCTGCACTGTAGAAGTAATGCAGTTTGAACTACTTTTAAGTGCTGCCGCTCCATCCTATGGAATTCTGACATTTGTAGTTTTACAACATATTTGGCCTTCTCTGACAATGAGTGCTGGTGCCTCCCCAAATTACAAATCCCAGGGTGCTGTGGGACGGAGTCATGGCAGTTAAAGTGGTGTCAAACTGCATTATTTCTACCATATAGATGCACCCTGAAAGGCAGCATGGCATAATGGTTTGAGGATTGGACTAAGACTCTGGAGACCAGGGTTTGATTCCCACCTTGGCCATGAAACCCACTGAGTGACCTTGAGCAAGTAATACTCTCTCAGCCTCAGACAACAGCAAACCTCCTCTGAACAAATCTTGCCAAGAAAAACCCATGATAGGTTTGGCTTAGGGTCGCCATACTTCAGGAATGACTTGAAGGCACACAACAACAACAACAGATGCACCCTTGGTGAAAGTAAGTCAGGTTACAAACCTGTGCCCTTGGGAGAAAGCCCAGCTGAACTTACTAGGATTGAGATGTGTATTATGAATGCATAGGATTGTCTTGCTGGTCCAGCCCCGTATTACATTAAACAGAATTGGCAGGCACAATCCTCCTATTCTGCAAGTTTCACCAGAGCAAAGGGTAGTGGCACAATATTCTGGAATTTGCCCAGACAAGGAGGGATTACTGTTCTTTCTTCTCTGAAGTACTTTTGGGAGGAAAGAAGAGAGTACAGTTAGCTCTTTTCCCAAAAGCTGCCAACTGCCAGCATGGGCCAAACATTTTGTCATCTGAGGTAGAACACCAAAAGGCAGCCCTCCACTCAAAATCACTGGCCCTAATACTTGACCCAGCCAAACTATGTGGGCGCCCGAGGCATACAATTCCTCACATGTACCTCCTCATCCCTGGCAGTAAAATATAATTATCCATTTGTTGTCTTTTCAATAATAAGAGCAATACAAATATCTTATCTGAATGTCCACCTAACTCTTCCTAATGGTAGGGCCAGTGTCAGTGGTCAGCCAAGAACTGACCGATGGTGAAGTCCCTGAATTTCATTTTGGTTTCCTGCAGTTACTGGATTGTATGAGAAAGAACTGAGGGAGTGTGAGGGGAAAGGAACTTGGATCTGTACCAAATTCTTTTGTGATTACTCACGAGTTTAACTCCAGAATGCTACTATCTGGGAGAAATTAAGCCTACATTCCTAGGTGACTCAACTGTGGGTTCATCAATCATTCCTTCAAATCTGGTTTTTTTCTTTCTTGGCAAACCCATTTCTCCACCTTGTGAAGTTGTCCTTATATTGTCTTCTTCCTGCTTCTTAAAGAGGTCATGGCTGCTCTTATGCTCTTAAATGCCTTGATGCTTTTGGCCATAATAGTTAAATATTGCTGAGCCTTACAGTTCACAGCCTAAGAATCCCCTCAGTCCCATAATTGCATTAAACTGTGTTCATGTGAATAAAGGGATAAGATTGTCAGGCATTTAATTAACTGTTCAAAAGGCGTGCCTTATTTCTGCACTTCTCATTTAGATACAGCGTGAACGAGGAACCTGGTGGCCCTCCAGATGTTGTAAGGTCACAGCTCTCATCATTGACAACTGGACATGCTGGCTGTGGCTGATTGGAACTGCATTGGAATACAAGGGTAATGTATATGCCCCTTTCTGGAGAAGAATGATGTATTCTTCAGTCTCTTCCTCACTGACGGTTGTGCTACCATTAAGTACCAAGAAGCAGCCAACTCACCTGAGGCAGCAGATAGTGGAACCTCCTTGTAAAAAAGGAAATGGAACCATCATTTAGATTTTCTGCCTCTGACATCAAGATCCTGGCTTGTTCCTACATGAGAGACCACCATTCACAGGATAACATCTTCCCTTCCCATTTGTTTCATAATCATTTCCTGTTTTTTCTTTTTCAGCTAAATAAATCCCTTTGTGATAATATGCAACATCTTTGTGCACCAAGCTAGAGCACTGGCAAAATGCCTTCCAGAAGCTGTCATGTACACACTGCCAGATTGCACTGGTAGCCTTGCCAGTTGCCAGCCAAAGGAAGGGGCGGGCAACTGTGGAAGGCTAGGGGGCTATATTTGCCCCCCAGGGCTGTATCCACACTACAGAAATAATCCAGTTTGACACCGCTTTAACTGCCATGGTTCAATGCTATGGAACTATGGGATCTGTAGTTTTGTGAGACATTTAGCCTTCTCTGTCAGAGAGTTCTGGTGCCACAACAAACTATGATTCCCAGGATTCATCTTTTCTTGTGACTTCCATTTTAGTGACCAAACTTACAGATCTACTCCTTTTTAACCTGCTGGGGGTGGCTAGTGAACAGGCTTACCTCCTCTTTTCTCTCTGTTTTGCTATTCACACATGCTTAACGATAAATGCTGGAGTTAGCTGTTGTATACCTTGCCTGTTGTAGGCAGACACACACAGCTGTACTAGAACTGGCTAGAGAAAAATCCCATTTATTCCCAGCTCAAGCATTTATTGCAACTGTTTCCTGCAGATGTTCTGGTGCAACATTGGTACTCTGTTTTTTGCTAACCCTCCTTCACCATCTCCCAATGCAGATGCTGCTAAAGAAACATCCAACCAGTCAGAGGATAAGGAATAACAAAAAATACTTTGAAAAAGGAGCTTCTTTGTCAGAGGCTTTGCTTACTGAAGTATATCTGCCGATTGCGTGACAGAGGGGCGGGATATAAATAAAAATTATTATTATTATTATCTGTATCATGAAATAGTGCAAAAGTGCCTCTTCACCTATAAACTGTAAATAATAATAATAATAATAATAATAATGGGGGGAGAGAAAGGAGAAGTATCCTTATTTATTCTGATTTCTGTTCTTTTTGAAAGGTAGTGACAAAGGAATTCAGGGACTGTAGTCATTCTTATGGTGTTGGGAGTAGGCCACTAGGCATTCTGGGAAAACAGGTTTAACTAAAATGAAAGTAAGAGCACATCGGTAGAAAGACATTAATTTCAAATGCAACTGCTTTAGCTATGCTTAAAGCATGAAAGAGCTTCCTGGCTGAGGATGCCAACTATTTTGGCAAAGGATGTGGGTGATTTTAGAGACAGATGTCAGAATGGCAGACCTGTGTCATGTCAGGCAGCTAGTAGAGAACAGGTCTGAGCAGGCCAGACCGCAACAAAGAGCCTTCCTTTCTATGTCTCACCTTTTGGTTGTTTGCTGGAGAGCAGAACAAAAATGGACTCTTTTCCTCTATGAGAATGGTACAAACAGGATATTTCCACCCTTGTAATCAGAGTTTCTTAAATAGGAATATATGCTCATTTGACAATAGTCCTAAGTGGAGCAAGCTAGGATTTCTTTGCTAGGATCTGGAGATACCAGTGTGGCATAGTTGTTTTAGTGTTGGACTATGGCTCTGGAGACCAGGATTTGAATCTGTGCTCAGCAATGAAACCCATTGTGTGAATTTGGGCATGTCATACTCTCTCAGCCTCAGAGGGTGGCAATGACAAACCCTGTCTGGAAAAAAAATGCTATGAAAACCCTGTAATAGATTCACCTTAGCATCAGCATAAGTCAGAAACAACTCGAAGGCACACAACACACACACACACACCACCATGTAACTCAAATATCATTGGAGCACCCAGGCTGTAGCCAGGCTGGACTCGTCCAGTGGCTTCAGTAGCAAAATCCTTACTATAGTACTTGGCTGCCTCCCGAATTAGACTTCAATTCAGAAGAGGTAAGCCGGATTATTTGAGCAGAGCAATAAGGTCCTCTATCTCTCTGTGCTGTGAGAGAAGGAAGCTGCAGCATGAATCCTATTGGTATTCCTATTAAATCAGTTGTTAAATGCTGGATCCATACACTGGGTGAATCATACTGATTCTATGGGTCTACTTTATTGGAACTATTGATATGATTCAGGACTGCAATTCCTCTTATTTCTACTTCCCCTGTCCTGTTGCAACCACCATCTCATACCTGCTAGGACATGGGTGGGCTAAGTGTGGCCCTCAGACTGCATGCACCCCAGGGTCATTTTTGTGGACCCCAGGATCTCAGAGGTAAAACTCCCAAATATTTTGCAACTTAATTTAAAAAAAAATCTACTTGGGGCCCTAACCTTCCACAGTTGCCTACTTCTGTGCTAGGAGAAGGTGCTAAAAACCTCCAGCATGGTGTAGTAGTTTGAGTGTTGGACTAGGAGACCAGGGTTCGATTCACCACTAGGCTAGGAAATCCACTGGGTGGGCAAGTCACATGCTCTCAGCCTCAGGGGAAAGCAACGACAAGCCTCCTCTGAACAAATCTTACCAAGAAAACCCCATGATAAATTCATTTTAGGATTACCATAAGTCGGAAATGACTTGAAGGCATACAACAACAACAGCGACAACAATAAAGAACCTATAGTGCCTGCCAACTTTACTGATCTTAGTGGTGGGCCAGTATCTAGGGAAAGTTCACAAGTTCAGACAGGTATAAGTGGTCCTTTCATTAATTCAGACAAGTTGCTGTCACACTGGAGAAAAAAAGCTGTTTGAGGCTACCTGAACTGTCATGAATGCTGCAGAATTCTAGGATTTGTAGTTTTCTGAGATATTTAGCCTTCCCTGTCAGAGAGCTCTGGTGTCCCACCAGATTACAAACCCACTGTCCCATAGCATTGAGTCATGGCAGTTAAAGTGGTCTCAAATGGATTTATTTCTGTGGTGTGCAGAGCCTCAGATAGTTTAGGATTTTAAATATCTACCTGAATAATCTTCAAAGAGAGCCCCATGATAAACATGCTCTGGGGTTCCATGCCAGCTGCAGCACAGCATTTACAGCATATTCTCTGACATGTACATACTCTTCAAAGGCTATAGAACGAAGCCATCCACCTGTACTGTATTTTCATCCACTTCAGTTCAATTTCAGCCTGAGCATTAGTGAATTCCCCAGCAGTGCCATCCCTCAATTCATTCCTCATTAATTTCTTTCTTCAGTTGCAAACTCTTGACTGGCTTGCATTATGAGGGCTGATGCTGGATTTTAAAAGCACTGCTAGATATTACTCCACATTAATATCTTGAAAAGGTGGGGGAAGGAATGAGAAATTAACAAGACTTCCTTGGCAAATTCACAGGGAATTCTTTAACCAGGAAATGGACATGTTAGGATCTGCAGTTTAGCCTGCACTGGTTTCATAGCCATGACTTGTATTGTTGTGTGCTTTTTAAAATTTAAATAACCACCAACTATTTAGAATCTCATGAAAGGCAACAGGGGCCTAGTCCAGATGGTTTGTAATGTGGAGAGAGCCATCAGCTCCCGCTGCAATGGTGAAAGATCTGGGGAAGCATAGTCCAAAAACACCTGTAGGGCCACAATTGACTGCCCCTTGTTAGCACGCCCTGCATGCCCTGTTCTGGATTTAGGGTCTCTTGTGTTTTCATATTTCATATCTGGAGCCAGTATGTTCTTAAGAGGTGACAATGACCTTTGGGAGGCTAGGTGAAGAAGTTCCCATGAGAAAGGAGCAAATACCTGAGGACATGTGCATGATCCAGGTAATGCTACAATCAAAGATAAATGAGTATGCTGACTCCTTCACCCCAGGCCCTTTGCATTTCCTCTTGCATCAAGACAAAGGAGATCTCATTGCACCGAAGCAGTACCTATCCCTGTCGTGTTTTCAGTCAACTTCCCTGTCTATTCACCCTGGTGATGTCCTCATCCAGTCACTGTTTTTGTCACCATAAAGTTTCATGAACCAGTCTGGAATCCTATTATCAATTACTGGGAAAGTCAGAACGTCTTCCTTACACTGGTAGAGATCATCAAGAACACTCTCTGATTCTAGTTATCAGGTATAAATATTGGTCCCAAAACCTAACTTCCTCACATACAGACAGCACCCAGAAGGCATGCGCACAGTATACATACAGTTGTCCCAGTCAGTGTTTAGTGTATGAGCTATGATGCCCTCAGATTCCAGTCTGAGCCACTACCACTTTCTTGATCTACTCTTTGGACAGCTAAATATCGCCCCTTTTAAACCCTTCAAACTATCCACTTTCCACATTTCAGTTTTGGCTATTTCTGAATGCTGCTTCTGTTTGAATTGGTATCATTTGTGTGTGTGTGATTGCACAAAACCACCTCAATTCACCCAAACCTAGAGTTCTCCTCAGTATACCAGTATACACAGCTGCCAACAGTTTTAAAGGTTGCCCAACCTCTTGCAAAGCTTTAAAGTGACACTGACATACTTGGTGGGGACTTCCCCACCTTTCTTTGGGTAACATCCTTCTTGGAAAATCAGTATGCAAAAGAATATAGTAGTACCTCAAAGGTGCTACAAGATCCCTTTGCATACTGATTTTCCAGACTAACACGGCTATGCCTTTGCCTTCTTGGAAAAGTTACTGGCCATAAAAAGGAGGAAAGGAGGGCGGGGGAATGAATGTGGCTGACTGGTTTTTAATTTAGCATGATCTTTTGTGGATATGCCCATGCTTATTTTAGTTCATGCAAAAATAAAATCCATGAGCTCAAATGAGCATGGGCGTATCCATGAAAGCTAATGCTAAAATAAAAACCAGTTAGTCTTTTTTTTTTAAAAAAATTAATAACAATAAACAAGCAAACAATAAAACAAACAAAACAACAAAAAACCAGTTAGTCTTACAGTGCTGCCACAATTCTTTTTTTCCTCCCCCTCCTAAAAACCATGAGACCCAGCGTGGTATAATGTTTTGCATATTGGCCTATGACTCTCAAGATAATGGTTTGAATCCCCACTCAGCCATGGAAACCCATTGGATGATCTTGGGCAAGGCACACTCTTTCAGCCTCAGAGGAAGGCAAAAGTCTTGGGGGGGGGGGGAGAGAAACCCACCATGATAGATTATGTTAGGATCGCCGTATGTCAGAAACAACTTGAAGGCACACAACAAGACCAAAATAAAAACCAATTAGTCTTAAGGGTGTCTTAAAGGTGCTGCCACGTTCCTTTGCTTCTCCTTTTGCCTTCCTCCTTTTTATGCTGCAAGAGGCAATTGGTCATAAAAAATCACTGACCATGCTGGCTGGAGGATTCTGTCATAGTCCAAACTGTAACTTTTCTAAGCACACGGCCAACCCAAGACATCTTGATGTTAGAGGGAAAGGGAAAGGTGGCACTTTCTCCCATTCTGTTTACAAAGACCAACCTGAGTAGCAGTTTAAACTTCAGTACCGGCAGTATTACAGCGTATTGCATTGCACTGCATACTCCAGACCAGCATAAGGGACATAATCTGCTACTTGAGGCACCTGCTTCACCCTGCCTCCTGATAGGAATGAGCCTGATTGCATATAATAATATTAAACCTTCATCCATTTTCTCTGAAAAGGATCTGGCATCAGCAGCATTGTTCTGTTCACCTTACAATGTAGAAATAGTTTTAAATGGTGTAGATGAGCCAAGTCCAAGAAGACACAGGAAAATGACAACGGTGAGAACCCCTGCTGTTAGGAAGCATCTCTCTTTCCCTAAAGTAGGCTGCATACATATTGATCTTGACTCATTTGTGCCCTAGATTCATTTGCAGAGGCATGAATAATGTGCTTGAGAACGAAATTAGTCTGGTTTCTCCCCAAGCAAATATATTCAGTTCTGAATCACAACAAATGCTTGATGGTTCTGCAACTTGATTGTGTAACAAGAAATGTGTTATTTGTAGCTACCCAATATTTAAAAAACATTTGCATTACTTCCTCTGCAAACAGTGCTAACCATATTTAAATTGTGTTTCAACCAATTCTCTTCTGACCAGAGAAGAGGGGAAAGATAAATCTCAATGTGTGTGTGTGTGTTTGTCTGTCTGTCATGTTAATTCATCCTGTTTTTAGGTAAGCCAGTGGAGGTAAAGGGCATGTCTATACAGGCCAATTAAACCAGTTCTAACCCATCCCTGTCCTCTTAGTGACCTGTCCACACGACACAGGATCAAATCCTCAGTTCAAGTGCAGATTGTCTTCATGATGGAAGGTCAGTTCTGCACTGAACCCACCCTTTCCCTCCCTTAAACTGGTATAAAATAACTCACTTTTTGCTTCAGATTTTTCTTCAAAATCTGGAGAACTCTGCAGCGATGCCAGGTTGCTATTTAGACATACGTCCCTGCTGTGTTACCTAGTGCCAGTGCTGCTGGCATGAGTTGTTCCCTCTGAGGTCAAAACAAGGCACCAGGCAACGTGACTGATGCTGGGCACCGTATTTTTAATGTCAGAGGACACAACTCCTATCAATGGTAGCAGCAACAGGTGCCACAGCAGAGATGCATGTGTAGACAACCGCCTGGTATCATTACATAGAGGGAAGGGAGGGGAATCCAGGGCAGCTCTGGAGCCAGAATATTCCAGGAGGAGCCCAAAGTATTCTGGTTGGGGTAAATGAGCCCAAAAACAGGTAGAATGAGTCACCTGCCTCAAGCAACAAATACTAGGTGGGAGGGATGTACATCCAGCCCTCCTTATCCATGGATTTTTTATCCATGGATTCAAGTATCCACGGCTTGAAAATACTTTTAAAATATAGAAATTCCAAAAAGCAAACCTTGATTTTCCCATTTTATATAAGGGGTAACATTTTACTATGCCGTTGTATTTTAATGGGACTTGAGCATTTTGGTATCTACGGGGAGTCCTGGAACCAAACCCCCGTGAATACCAAGGACACACTGTAAGGAGGGCTGTTGTGACTTGGGATATATTGTATGGTTTTTATTGTTGTAAGCCGCCCTGATTGGGTTTCCAAAGGGCGGGATATAAATAAATTATTATTATTATTATTATTATTATTATTATTATTATTATTATTATTATTATTACAAGGCAGAGTTGTTTTTGCTACCCAGTGTGTCTTGCACCCCCTGTTGCCTTCAGGTTTGGTGGAACAAGATTCCAGCACACTGCTGCATATAGTCCAACATTTCACAGATGAAAACTGGGACTTGTGTGGTCACGCAACATCAGAGTGTGGTCAAAATGGTGAAAGTAATGAAAGAAGAAGGACACAGAAGCTAGGAGAGGCTACAGCAGTTTGCATTTGCCTGAGCCTACCAAGAAATGCAAGATTACACCCTCTCCTATTGTCATAGCTGATTTAATTGATGCAAAGAGACAGTGTGGTGTAGTGGTTTGGGCATTGGACTATGACTCTGGAGAAAAAGGTTTGAGTCTCTGCTTGGGCATGAAACCCACTGGCTGACCCTGGACAAGTCACACTCTCTCAGCCTCATAGGAAGGCAATGGCAAATCCCCTTTGAAAAAACTTGCCATGAAAACCCTGTGATAGGCTCACCTTAGGACCACCATGTGTCGGAAATTATTTGAAGGCACACAACAACACCAAAACTAATTCTGCACTTTCAGTTCAGTTTGTAGCAAATCCAGTAAGCTGAGGATGAAGCGAGAAGTGGGAAGAGGAAAGAGAAAGTGGGACATTTTCAAAACAGCTGATAAAATGGGATGGCCGAAGATGAATTGGGACTGTTCCTGCCAAAGCCAAAGGGTTGGAGAGTGTGCTGGTTTTACATCTCTTCTCATCTCTTTCTGCCACTTCAGAGATAGGTATGGTAACAGGACACAAGGTTTTCACTCTTCCAGAACACACAAACATAGAACAGTTTGGTGTTTTTTTTTGTACCTTTTCCTTAACTTTAGTACCACAATAAAAATTCTTTGTGCCTTCACAGCATTGAGTGTCTTGTGTATATCAAATTGTAAATAGCTATGCCAATAAAACCCTATTTGAATTCCAGGTTGTAACACAACCTGTATTGAAGAAATCAAAGGGTTGTATGTGAATACTGTATGGAGCATGAAATGCACCTGGCTAATCTAACATACCTGGCTGCAAGAAGCTGTAAAAACTAGTGCCAACCTGACAAAGGGCCTCTGACTCCAGAGAAAGAAGGAATCACTTCCTGACGTAGCCTATCTTTGCAGAAATCAGGATTTGCAAATATCCCAGGAAAAAGAGGGGAATGGGCCATAAACATTTTTGGAATTCTTCCAATGGGTTATATGTGATCAGGGCTGCATTTTCCCTGCCTTTATTCTAAAGGAATGCATACCTGTAGGGGAAGATTCAACTGTGAGAAGGGTTGTATATATTGTGGGTGTGGGTATGGGAGGGTTGAGGGGAGAAGAGTCTTACAGTAATAAGGATCTTATCCATAGGGCAGATTATGGTAAATATCCCTGGGTGAGGGAGGGACAGTCCAGGGGCAACAGGAACAAGGATTGGACAGAATTTTGGGAAATTTTTTTTGGACTGCGGCTCCCAGAATCCCTAAGCCAGCATGACTGGTATCTATGCTGGCTAGGGGATTCTTGGAGTTATAGCATGTACCCCGTGTGGGGTTGCTTGATCCCCTAAGAGGAGAGACTGAGCCCCCTTGAAATGTTCAAGCCCAATTGGACCACCAAATTGCCTATGTAGCTGAACCCCCTTAGGAATTATCAATCAGAAGTGTACTAAATGACTGAGCACCCAACAATAAGAAGAATGATAGATAGATGATAGACAGGACATCTATTTTGGTGTCTTGCACCCCCTGTTGCCTTCAGGTTTGGTGGAATATGAATAAGCTACATGCCACACATAGACTTTAAATGCACATTGGGCGTGTACAATTTTTGTATACAAGGATGACAGAATGCTAATGAATGGGAGAATTTATCCTTCCCCTGATGTGTCCTGGCTCCTGGAGGTAAGCTGTCATGCTCTACGTGACCCTAGGAAAAATCTATCCTCTTTAATTGTTTAACTGAGCCAAGGGTGGGATTACTTCTTGGAGTAGGAGAATGAGGAGGGGAGTATACAGCAGCCATGTTTATTCTGTGCACCAGAAAAATCTGAAGAAGAAAAGCTCATTGCAGCATTGTGATTCAGTCATCTTTGAGTTAGTATTATTCTTAAAATGATTTTTGTTTATACTCTGCGTATGCTTTTCTCCCAATCATTTAGGGCTTTGGGACATTGACCGTTCAAATCTGAGTCATAAAGTCATAATATCATAGAGTTGGAAGGGATCCCAATGGTCAGCTAGTCCAGCCCCCTGCCAATGCAGGAGTCTAATCACTGCTTAAAAATCCCCAATGAAGGCAAGTCCATCAATCTCCAAGACAGTCCTCTGATTGACCTTGCTATGCACAATATAAGGCAGAATATGGTTTTGTACATTAATATGTTATGGCTAATACGACAGCCAGTGGGGTGTAGTGGTTTGAGCGTTGGACTCTGATCACCAAGGTTTGATTCCCTGTGCAATCATGGAAACCTTAGGATTACCATAAGTTGGAAACAACTTGAAGGAACACAACAACAACAACAGTTATGGCTAAATCTTTAGTCTATCCAAAATTTAAATTAATTTTTTGTTCTGTAATAATGAAGGGACACAGTGGCTCAAGTGGTTCAGACGCTGACTCTGTTGATTGCAAGATCAGCAGGTTGGCAGTTCAAGGCCCAGGTGCTGCATGAGGGTGGGAGCTCCTGTCACTAATTCCAATTTCTGCCAACCTAACAGTTCGAAAACATGCAAATGCAAGTAGATAAATGGGTACCACTTTGGTGGGAAGGTAAACAGCATTCTGTTCAATCATGCTGGCCATGTGATCACAGAGTAGTCTCTGACAATGCTGGCTCTTCGGCTTAGTAACGGAGATGAGCACCACCGTCGGACACGACTTGACAACCTTGTCAACGGGGAATACCTTTACCTTTACCTAGTCATAATGAAAGCCTGAACAATCAACACAGAAGGAGTTTTTAAGTGGGACAAGTTCCTAACAGCACCAGTATAGGAGAATCAAGGGGGCTGCAGGCTAAGTTTGGTACAGAGGCTTTATATTAATAACAACAACAGCATTTAATTATAACTCTCATTTCACCAAAGAGTGGAATCCAAATATAGGGGCATCTTTTTACACCATGGGGGAGGCAGTTTGCATGCTTTCTTTTGTTTATATTAAGATGTGTGGGAATTCTCTCACAAAGGAGAGAGAAGTCCATCTTTTGCTATTCATTGTCTAGACCAGGAAGTGGGCCTCACCCTTCCCAAAGCGGTGCATCTGCATAAGCTCTCTCTCTCTCTCTCTCTAAGCTAAAGCTATATAAAAGTAAATTTTATATCTTTGGAAAAAAACCCCTCTAATATATTTATATAGATATTATGCCCAAATGTTTGGGCCCATCTTATCATGTACTCTTTTATAGGCTCATCTTCTGTCTTTAGTTTCAAAAGCCATTTATACACTTTTAAATCACTTTTCTTATGCTCTTAAGACAGCCCAAAGGTTGAAGACTCAATCAAATTTAAGTGAAGTTCTAAATGAACTCTTAAAACTAAATAGAAAAAAATCAATGCACACACATATATATATACACACACACACACACACAGGACGTTTTCACACGCGGGTCTCTAGCAACTAGCATAATTCCAGAATGAACGAAAGCAGCATCATTCCGGTATGCTTCTGGTCGCGCAAATGTAATTCCCAATGAAACCGGCATGCAAAAGAACGTGGATGATGCCGCAATGGGAGGGGGATGGGAGGGGGTTCTGTGCAACGTCATGTGAACACAGGGGCAAAGGAACCGCAATGGGATGGGGATGCGACGGGGTTCTGTCTGCTTTAGACCCCGTGTGATAATGTCCATAGGGTTGCCATATGTCAAAGTGAGTGTGTGTGTGTGTGTGTGTGTACATGCCTTCAAGTTGCCTGTCGACTTATGACAACCTCATGAATTTCCCAGGGTTTTCTTAGTCAAGGAATACTCAGAGGTGGTTGCCAGTTCCTTCCTCTGAAATATAGCCCACAGCACCTGGTATTAATTGGTGGTCTCCCATCCAAGTACTAACCAGAGCTGACCATGCTTAACTTCCAAGATCAGACAGGTGCCTATGGCATTTAATGTCAGGGATGATGGGAGTTGTAGCTCTTCACCTCTGGCTCTAACTCACCACCTTGTTATGCAGCAGAGCTGACCAGCTTTGATCAGTGGTTGATGCTTCTTTCCCAAGCAGCAGAGTTTCAGAGAATAGGCTGAAGACCCTGACAAACTCTCCAAGCCTTCTCACCCTTCTTCCTGAGATGTCTCCAAACTTCTCCAGGATTCTTCTGGCTCTTGTATCTTCCCTCAAGACACCAGACAACTCAGTAGTCTTATATAAAAGATCTACTTTATTCTACTATATACATAAATACTATATGCCCTACAAATCACAATCTCTACACTTCACAATATCTCCAAAACTACTCCACACTACACCACAATGTACATTAGCAAACATTGCAATTTATAGCCATTGTTAGACACCACCCACCAGTCAGTTTCCACCCAGTGGGTGTGTACATACATCTTGATTGGTCCACATAGATCATCCCATACCTAAGACCAACCCAAGTGTTTCATCACTTTACCTTGACCACTTAATGAGTCTCAGGTGTTTGCAATCTATCACAGGTGTTCTCAATATACCTTCTATAACTTTGTCCTTGGCTCTCAAGGCTTCTTAATTATATTATCTTTTTCACCTGTGTATCTTCCTGATTGCTCCTGCTTAGTCACTTTCACATTCACATACATATTTTTATTTCTATTACTGTATATCCCATGTTGCTCCACCTTACTAATTCGAAGCCCTCCACCTTACTAATTCGAAGTCTGTAGTTGGCAGTGTCTCTACACCTGAAACACCTGATATATGGTTTGCATTTTCTTTCAAATGTATTTTGTTGGCAATCTATCCACTAACATATCTTCACAACTTCTGTTCTTAAAGTAGTATAGTGGAAAGGCAGATATGTAAGCAGACATTATAGGCACCTGGACATTCACTTATTCACTTTGCAGTCTTGCATATTTCTCTCTTTGCTTGATATATTAATTCTATTGATTTTTAAAAATTTATTCAGTTCTATAATATTTCATTTACTATTTTACAATGGTACTATTTTACTACCATTGCTTTCATGGTAGCCGGCCAAATTATTATCTGCTTCAATTGGTGCTGCTATTGCTAATGGTTATTGCTGTTCTTGTTTTAATGCAATGTATTTTGCATTTGACCTAAATACCCTAAAGGCACCAGATCCCATCTGATCTTAGAAGCTAAGCAGGGTGAGTTCTGGTTAGTACTTGGATGGGAAACTGCCAAGGAATACCAGGTGCTGTAGGCTATATTTCAGAGGAAGGAAATGGAAAACCACCCCTGAGTACTGTATTCCTTGCCTAAGAAAACCCTATGAAATTAATGGAGTTGTCATGTCAACAAGTGGCTTGAAAACAAATGCATACACACACAGTGTGTTCACTTTATTTTGTAAAAGTGTACCAGCAAGTAGGAGCAAGCATGATGTAACAGTCCGAGTGTTGGACTCAAACTGGAAGACTAGGGTTTGAATCTACAGGAAAAGAGATTCTATCTCAACATTAGGAGGAACTTCCTGACAGTGAGAGCTGTTCGACAGTGGAACACACTCCCTCGGAGTGTAGTGGAGTCTCCTTCCTTGGAGGTCTTTAAGCAGAGGCTGGATGTCCATCTGTCGGGGATGCTTTGATTAAGAGTTCCTGCATGGCAGGGGGTTGGACTGGATGGTCCTTGTGGTCTCTTCCAACTCTATGAGTCTATGATTCTATGAATCCCTGCCCTGCCATGGAAACCCTCTGGGTGAACTTAGGCAAGCCATGCTCTCTCAGCCTCAGAGGAAAGCAAGTTCTCTGAACAAATCCCCCCCCCCCCAAAAAAAAAAACATTATAAGTTTGCCTTAGGATTGGCATATGTCAGAAATGACGTGAAGGCACACAATAGCAACTAACAAGTAGACAAAATGAATAATGACTTGACTGCCAGTGTTGAGCCCCAACCTTAAAAACAGGTTCCCTGAATTGTAGTCCAAAAAAAGAAGCATTTCAAAGTTCTGGGACCTCACACTAGACCTGCTCATTCGCCTGTCTCTCTTGGAGTTCTTCCCATTGCAACCTTGGCGACTCAATTTGCATCCAATTACACCATTTTAATCACACTTGTAGAGAACATGACAAGCTGATCAAAAGGGGTCAACGGCAATTTAACACTTTGCATTTATGTACCCTACCATACATGGCTAAATTAAAACAAAACCACGACAACCCATTGAGAATAATTCAAACTATACCCATTTAATATGTCAATAAGACCAGTTGAATGCAGGAGTATATGCATCTGAGCAGACTACTAATACAGATGTAAGTACAAAAAAGGGGCTGAAAAATAAAGAGACATTTCAGCTCTTGGTGAAAAACCAGCACAAAGGTGTTGGGGGGGGGATTGCTTGGGAATAGCCTGAAACATGAGGGAGTGGGGAGGGAAAGAGAGAATGGGAACACCACCCTTTCATTTATCTCTATTAAGTACTCTGTCATGTTCATGAAGCCATAAAAGATGATTTCCCCCCCCCCTCCAGAATAACAGAAGCCTCAGCCTGATTAAAATTATAGTGATCTTGAAAAATTCACCCACTCAGTCAGACATTTCAGTGCATCAAGCAAAGGCCACTGTAATTCCCTCTGGGGACAGACATTTATAGTCAGAAGAAAAATGTATTTTAAACGACTAGAATTTTTACCAGTGATCTCCACAAGGAACAATAATCAACAGCATTGGATCCTAACACCATAGAATCCACATGTTATTAAAATTAAGTGTACAATCGTATATCTATATTTATATCTATCTATAGATCTACTGAAAAGTCTGTCCCATACTTTCAGGTGAGTGTATGTCAGATGGCACGCTAAGATTCTTGGTACATTTGGCAACAAAAGCTGTTCTGTTATGCTATCCGTATTTTCTGTGCCCTGAAGCAGTAGGTATATTAGACAGAGTTTGGAAAAAATACTCTTTTTGGGTTGCAGCTCTCAGAATGTATTCTGATAGAACAGCTAAAGTTTTGAGTACATCCATTTTGGAAGAATGCTCTCTGCCACTTTTTAAAAATTTACCGTAATTTAGATTCTTCTCCCATTGATGGTATACAAGATTCTAAAGTTGTAGCACACTTTGGGAACCACTGGCTTAGCAAATTCTTGTGTAGCAACCAGGGGGCCATTCACATTATGCAATTATTGCACTATTGTTGTTTTATGCCCTCAAGTCATTTCTGACTTATGGCAACCTTAAGGTGAATCTATCACAGGGTTGTCTTGGCAAGTTTTGAGAGAGGGGGCTTGCCATTGCCTTCCTCTGAGGCTGAGAGAGTGTAACTTGCTCAAGGTCACCCATTTGGTTTACATGGCCATGGCAGGATTCGAACCCTAGTCTCCAGAGTCCTAGTCCAACCACACTGTGTAGTAATATAGCATTATTATCCTCTTAAATTGATATGGTTCCATCCTATGGGAGTAGTAGTTTATGAAGGGACATTTGGACTCCAGGATTCCATTGGATGGCACCTTTGGCAATTAAAGTGGAATCGTAGCACTATAAATGTATAATGTGAAAAGGCCCCAAGTAATGACGTGCATTTTATCACCTTCATCATCAGTTTCTTCCATCCCATTTAATGACAGAATATGCTCAAAACAGTTTACAAGAGTCAAGGAAAGAACAATACCCTTTTCAAGCATTACATCTGAACATGGTAGGCTAAACACACAAATAGGGCAATGTGGCTTGTGGCTTCCATGCCAGTGTGGTGTTGAGTCCACTTAGCTCTTTTAAAATTTAGACTGATATGGGATCCACCAGAGCTGTCATTGGAACAGGGCATAGGGAATTCACCTTTCATGTCCCTGTGTATGTTGACCCTACCTGCTCAGTTCAGATCTTCCCATGCTGCATGGCTCTATCTGGATGGCAATTCTGTTTGCATCCCCTTGTATGGATCCCATTTTGGGAGAAAGGGGGGATACAGTTGACCCTCCGTATCCATGGAGTTAATTATCCACAATTTGAAAATATTTCTGTATTTAAATACCCGCCTTTAATCCCTTTGTGGGAGAAAGGCAGGATATAAATCTTTGAAATAAAATAAACATATATATATATATATATATATATATATATTTCCATTTAATATAGGTGACATCATTTTACCCCTATATTGGTTTGATTTTGAGTTTCTGCATAGCAGGGAGTTGGACTGGATGGCCCTTGTGGTCTCTTCCAACTCTATGATTCTATGATTCTGTGATGCTATTGTATTAAATGGGACTTGAGAATCCACAGATTTTGGTATCCACAGGGGATCCTGGAACCAAACAGAAGTGGATACCAAGGACCCACTGTTTAACTGTTGCTGTTGTTGTTGTTATGTGCCTTCAGGTTGTTTCTGTTTTATGGCAACCCTAAGGTGAACCTATCATAGGGCTTTCTTGGCAAGATTTGTTCAGAGGAGGTTTGCCATTGCCTTCCCCTGAGGTTGAGAGCATGTGACTTGCCCAAGGTCGCTCAGTGAGTTTCATTACTGAGTAGGGAATCAAACCCTGGTCTCCAGAGCTGTAGTCCAACACTCAAAACACTACACCACACTGGCTAAGTGCAATAAATAAATAAATGAATAACTAAATAAATAAATATGTTAGCAGAATTTTCCTTCTAATTAGGGAGAAGTCTGCTGCTGTTCAGACAATACCAGGCTGTACTTTTGTTCAGACCTGGCTGCTCAAGACCTGAACAGAGATCTGAACTGAGGAAGGTGGGCCTGTGTGCACTGAAATGTAAGGGTGGGTTGGGGGCCCTCTCCAGTGGCATTCCCCAACCAGGAGACACCTGGTGTGGAGGCATGGCTTCTGGGGGGCGGGACTTCTGGTGCAGGACTTCCTGTGAACTTCTAGGCCGTGGGCCGCACAAGAGCGTGCTACCTCAGGCAACACCCCTGTGGCCCGGAGAAGGCCCAGAAAACACCCCCGCCACCCGGAGGAGTGCCCATGCATGCCCATGGAGCTCTCGCCACGGTGCTGAGAAGCATCCGCATGTGCCTAACATCCGTGGGGACAGGGGACCGACTGGGTGTCACCTCCCTTCTGGGATGTCACCCAGTGTGGTCCGCACCCCCGCACCCCCCCTCCCCAGTGATGCTACTGGCCCTTCCTATTTGTGTGTTTAACCTACCCTGTTCAGGCTGAAATCTTCCATTAATAAAATAAAAATTAATATCAACAGTACATAAAAATGTTACTCTAACAAACAGCCAATGTAACTATATTTATTTCATTTTAAATTTGTGTTTCTTTTAGAGTGGTCCCTCCACATTCGCTGAGGTTAGGGGGGAACGACCCCCGTGAATGTGGAAAAAATGCAAATAAAAAAACACTGTACTTTTTACCTGAAAGAACACCTCTCTAGGAATCTCCAGGTCCTCCTGTGCAACTCTATGGTCAACATCTGCTAGAAGTTGATCATAGGATCATGTTGGAGGACCTACAAATGCCTAGAGAAGTGTTTTCTCTAGGAACTTCAAGGTTCTCCAGCACAACTCTATGGTCAGCTTCTGGTAGAGTTGTGCTGGAGGACCTAGAGATTCCTAGGGAAAAAATATTGGTTAAAACCGAAAATGATCAAATCTGCAAATGTCTAAGGTGCAAATGTGGAGGGCCAAGCGTACTTCTATACCTAAACCAAACCATTTAGGATTTTATAGGTTCAGACCAGTATTTTGAATGTTCCATATGGTTTAAGGTCAGACTATCTGAAAGACCGTCTATAGGAGCTTGCCTGAGTTTTAAGATCTTCAGGGGAGGGCTTTCTTTTGAGTCTAACACCATCACAGCTATGTTTGGTGAGAACTCTGGGGAGGGCCTTCTTGGTGGCTGCTCCCAGGCTTTGACGTCTTTGCAGAGGGAGGCTCAGTTTGCCTTCTCTCTGTTGTCTTTTCATTGGCAGGTAAATACAGTTGCCCCTCCCAATTTACGAGGGATCTGTTCAGGACCCCTCCTCCAAAAATAGCGACTTGCTAATATTTGAGCCCCAATGAAAATAATGGTGCTTATGCCTGTGGCGCGTGTGTGGCCATTTTAGGTATAGCTGTTGTCCCTCCCTGTGAAGCGCAAGACTGCGGATCTCAAGTCTGCGAACGGGGAAGGACAATTGTACCTCCTTACTTAAACAGGCTTCAGCTTTTAATGGATAGGATATAGCAGCAGGTGTGCTGGGTTTTGACATACAATAAGCTTTAGTATGTTTTTTAATGTTTTAAACTACAATTTTTAATTGTTGTTTAATGATTTTTAACTTTTGTATTACATATTATTTTAGCTATTTTATTTTAATGTAAAAAAAGTCCCATATGGGAGAAAAACAGAACATGAACAAACAAATCATACATATTCTTCATCCTATACCCTCCTCTTCAGCACCTTGCAAAGCCAAAGAAAAATATTTCAGAAGTGTCAGTAATAATGCACTATAAACATATCAGTTTTAAATTAAAATTAACAAATAAAGCAATAAATGAATCTCTAAAGCTTGCCCAACAGCTTAACCTAAAACAGCAGCCAGGCAAAACCAAACTTTTTAGCTTCAGATATGAGGGAAGAAATCTCATTGAGAGAATGACAAGCCATTTAACTCACATAAATGAATTTTAATGTTTTATTTCCTCCTGTGACATTTTCCAATGTCTTCAATGTTTTACAGATAATACACATTTCGGGGGTGGGGTGTGTGTGTTGAAATTTTATTCTTTACTTCTGCAGGCAAACTGTCATTAACTTTTTAAAAATATGGATGCCTCTTGTCCAACTTGTTTATTAGCAGAATAGTGAGTAAGTGCAATGCAGTCTCAACTCTCATTAGACTACAAATGAAAATGGAGCAAAAAAGTGATCTCCAGAGAAGGCTTGTCTTTTTTATTAAATAGACTGATAATTCAACACATCTCTGATAATGGATAGCAATAGTTGCTATGCCATTATGTAGCATGAGTATTATAGTTAATGATAAAGATTTCTGCATCTGGAAGAACATAGAAAGAGTCCATTTTCCCTATATTAGTCCCTATAAGGACTAATTTCAACAAATATATTTAGTTTATAAAAATGGAGCTTACAAGAAAATGTTGTAGTGGTTCTGTTCAAGATTTCAGATAAACACAAAAACGTACATAAGTCACCTTAATCTAATAAACCTAATACAGCAAACAAAAAATGGGTCTGGTTTATATGTTTACAACAGATAAGATTATATGTATACAATAGTTAGATAAATAAGAACATAGAGAGAAAGAAGTATAGTGGTTTGAGAGTGTTGGACAACAACTCTGGAGGCCAGGGTTCAATTCCCTGTTTGGGCCATGGAAACCCATATGGTGACCTTGGGCAAGTCACACACTCTCAGCCCCAGAAAACCTGATGATAGGTTCACCTTAGAGTCACCATAAGTCTGAAATGATTTGAAGGCACACAACAACATATGTATGTGTGTATAAATCTCTCGATTATTGGCAGAGGTCAAAACAAACTGCACCAAAAGGAGTAATCTCTTAAAATAGAATAAAACAGGCAACTTTGCCTGTTCGGTCATCACTACATAAGCAGATGCACAAAATAACCATGTCCCAACATGTTTTCTTTTCTTTTTAAATTTTTTTTTGTGCGTGTGTTTCTGTATGTGTATCTCCTTCACAAAGTCCTAACCTACTGCTTCCAGGGACCCTGGAACCATTCTTAAGAAGCAGGTCAGCACAACCGTGGCAAACAAGTTGTTATTAATTTTGTAGGGGAGGACAAATTACTTCTCCAATCCATTACAACTGAAAAAAATCCTTAAATATGGAGATTCTTACAAGCATAATGTCTACTTAATAGTGTGCTCCATGTATTCAGTGCAACTTACTCCCACAGCATAGGTTAGATTGCAGGCAGCCTGCACTATTCCTAGGAGGGTCCAGTGATAAATGCTTTTATGATATTTCTTCGTGTTCAATCATTTAATACAATTTTAACGGATCATTCCTGAGGAGGCTCAGCTACATTGAAGTCTTGGTTGTTCAATTTTGCCTAGCCACAGGGGAAATTGAGCCTCTCTGACTCCTGTCCCAGTGTCCATGGCTGTCCCATCATGGCATGGAAATAATCCAGAGCTCTCAAATATTCTGGTCTGGCAAGGTCTGGCAGGTTCTGGAAAGACTTTGAGTACAACCTGGACAGGAGACTGCTTTCTGAGAACCAGCCTAGATCACTCCTGGAAGGCTCAGCACCAGAAGATCATCAACAAAGTGATGAACTAGCCTACAACCATGAACACTATAGTATCGTATCAGTGGAAGGATTACTTGCACCAATTAAATCATGGATCTTCAACTATAGTTTTATTGAGTCCTGAGATTTGTTGTTTGCGGTGGCACCAAAGCTTTCTAACAGAAAGGGTTAAATATGTCACCAAACTTAAAATCTCAGTCTTCCATAGCACTGAGCCATGGCAGTTAAAGCAGTGTCAAACTGGATTATTTCTGCAGTACCAATGAGGCCTTATTCTTCTTTTCTTAATGGATGCTGTGCCTATAGCCTTTTTCTACTTGCCACTGCCTTTGACACCTCTGGCATAATTATACCAGGATAATATTGTTATTGTTATTGTTATTGGCTTTTTTAAACAACAGACAGCAAAATGTCTTTGTTCCTATTCACCAGTGTTCATTCCCCCAATGTTAAGATGATACAGGTCAACTGTATATCTCATGTGTAAGGCTCAGGGCAATTGATGCAAGTTACATTTTGCATAGTTATATTGCCAACATGCAAAGACCTAAAGATTTGTGCTAATGAATACACAGCTCCAATGTATTTTATATTTAGCTGTGTCCTGATTTTCTATGCAATAGTGCACTTGGACAATGTTTTATATTTAGTTTCATCTCAAATGCATTTGCAAAATTACCTCATGGGATATAATCCAAGTTGATGCATTTGCTTACAGAATTTGCTTACTGAAGATAGCTGTCAAGCTCAGTTGCTTTGCTGAACGAGTGCAGAATGAATCTTGGTAAAGACAGATGAGGAGAATGAAGTGATGAGAATGTTGATTGTAATATGATGTAACAAGTATAGCTGCATTGCAAATGAGGGCAAGCCATTTTTTTAAACTATGGAGAAACTAAAACACACATTGAATCTCCCTTATCCGAAATGCTTGGGAACAAAAGTGTTTTGGATTTTGCAGTTTTTCGGTTTTTGGAATATTTACATTAACATAATGAGATATCTTGGAGATGGGACCTAAGTTTAAATATGAAGTTAATGTTTCATAAACACTTTATAGCCTGACAGTATTTTTTTAATGATTTGTGTATAAAACGAAATTTATGTACATTTAACCACTAGAAAGCAAAGATATCACTATTTCAGCCACCCATGACAAAAGTTTTTGATTTTTGGAATATTTCGGATTTCCAGGTAAGGGATTCGTAACCTGTATAAATGCATTTTGCTATAAGACAAGTCTTTAAAAGGCCACCTCAAATGCAAGTGTTCATTTAAATTTTGATTAATTTTTGCATTTTGCAACAAAACAATAAAAAAGATGCTATTAAAAATAAGGGACTAGCACAAAAATGGCAGCCCTATGTCAAACACTCTCCTTCAACTTTTACATAAACACTGATTAATCCACATCATCATGACATGAAGAATGTCTACATTTCCTCAAAATCTCTGCCTAGGAATGGTGGGTTTTTGGAATATGAGGAGGGATGTGAGAACACAGGGGTGGCAGAAGGCAGCATGTTGGTGAATCTGCTCTAGATCTTAAGTCTGAAGGCACTATTAAGGAGTAGCATTTTATCCTCAAAATAATCTCAGTACTTCAATTAAGGTTCAGGATACCTCATTGAAAGTTCAGAGAAAAGCCCAGAGTAGGGTCATTGCCCAAGTGACATGGAAGCCTCTGGAAGAATACGACATGAGGTTGTGTTTTGCTGTGACAGTCCCATTCAGATTGTTATACACTGATTGATCCTGATATTGGTAGTGGCATGAAATATCTTTGTGTTGGTTTGTTGTCCTCAATGGCTTTGTGAATCCATCACAAACACTCCTCACAGTCTTTATGTTATACTGCTAGAATCTACTACTTCGAAGTAAGGGTGGGCAATATTCAGCCTGGAGTGTGCTTCCTCCTATTTGTTTTATGTCTCCCCTGCCCCCTCACAAGAAAATATAAGTATATAATTGTATTTTGAATCAGAAGCCCTCCAGGAACCATGATTCTCCTCTATAGCTAGGGTCATGGCCTTGCTTTATTGAAACCTTGGGATTTTCAAGGATTCTTAACACTAGAAGTGATTTTCCAATCATTTTCAATTTTGGAGTGGAAAGTACAAATATAAGATAAGCTTTAAAGGAAGGTTAGGCAGTAGGAAATATAAATCAGCTGTAAAGGTTTTAATGAGGCGGGGTTGTGGTAGAATGGAAAGGATTTCTCACTTCTAATTGCAAGAACAGCAGCATTACGTCTTGCTTCTCATCTAAATTTCATCTTGGAAGTAAAGAAAGCTTTCAGTAGATAGAAGTGGATTTTTGTGGGAAAGAACTGTTAAGCCCATCAATTACTGAACAAATTACTGAACAAATCCCTGGGCTCAGAACTCTCTTAATTCCAGACCAATGTGTTTTGCACCAAGCAAGGAGATCTTGAAAGCCTGAACACTGACAGAAGTCTGATGTATGTTATCCAGAAAATTGCTTGACAAGTGACTGCATGAACCAAGAAAGTTTTCAGGAGGAGGAGGAAAGATTGACAGTAGCTGATGGACTGATGGGTCAGAGCTTAACCCTCCAAAGGCGTAAAGCAGGGGTAGGCAACCTTTCCCCTTTAAGGGCCGAGGGACTTCAGCTCCCAGAAGCCTCAGCTATGTTGGCCAATAGTCCCATGTTGGCCAATAGCTCCTGGGATTCTGGGAGCTGAAGTCCCTCAGCCCTTAAAGGGGAAAGGCTGCCTACCCCTGGCGTAAAGTAATCATCCATGTGGCTAGATGTAAATAGATATTCCCAGATTACCAAGAAACAGAAAAGGGATTCATTTTACAGTTGAGCACCCCAAGTCAAGGTGTGTCACAATTTTGCAAATACATAATCCTTTCAATGGGAAAGAAAGAACTTTTCCTCTGTTTCATTCTTAAAATGGGTGGATAAATAAATGTCTGTGTAGACATCTTCTAATGAGATAGCCCTGTGATTCTATTGCTTTAAAATCAACACTTTAAAAAGCCAGAGCCTGGGAGAGCTAATTTTTTGGATTATATGTCCCAGAATTGTCCAGTGGCCATGTGGCTGGGGAATGTAGTCCAACAAGTAGCCTATCCTAGCTCAGTAAAAGAACACTAAATGCACTGCGGCATCACCTTCAGTTGTCCAAAGCTCGATTTTTGTCAGAAGCTAAAAGTTATGATGTTAAAGCTATAGACATCTTTCTTCACTGTTGGATTTAGATATAATTTGTTGTGCTTTGGACAGCATTGCAAATCACCTGGGCTGCATATTTTACATAATAAAATAACATAATAAGGAAATAGAAAACCAGAATATACATATTTTAATTGAATAAGAAATATTTTTAAAAAATATAGTACCAAGAGAAGGCAAAGAGACACCAAAAGGTCACCAGATGTGAGAGATGGTTCAAGTATCACAATGATCTTAGGATGGAATTTTAACAAAACATAATGGAGACTAGATAACTAGCTTTGTCCAATATGTTGCTATTTAAGGGTATTCTGATGCTACTGAAGAAAAGAAAAAGAAAATAGAGGACTAGCCTGTTGATAAAATTTCCAGTCAACCCAGTTGTTGATGGGATTACCTGCTAATGGCCCTAAATGGTCCATGGGTGTTTTCTCAATAGCCAAGAAAGGAATGAGTCTTTCTATCATATTCTGAATGGAAGAAACCCATCAGAAGGTGGGGCAAATACAGCCCAAGGAAAGAAAGCATATCAGAGGGAAGCCCTGTTGGCCATACATCAAAGTACAATACCATCCAGAATCCACAAAACAGCTATATCTTTATTGGCCAGCCAAAATCCACAAAATACATGATGCAAGCTTTCAGAGTTGTCTCCCAGAGCCTGCATGGCTAAGGAGGAGTAATGGCCTCTGCCTACATGGATAGCCCTCCATACCATCTTAACTGACACCAATTATAACAACATGATGATAAAATTTGGCATATGACTCCAACATTGTCGTTTTGCTGTCTTTCCTCTGTTTTATTTTTAACACCTTTGCCTGATGCGGAAGCCTGATGAGCTTCAAAAGTGTGCATCATGTATTTTGTGCATTTTGGTTGGCCAATAAAAGTATATCTGTTTTGTACATTTTGGTGATGGTGGTGGTGGTTGTGTGCTTTCTGACCTATGGCAACCTTAAGGCAAGATTTTACATGGCAAGATTTTTCAGAGTGGATTTGCCCTTGCTATCCTCTGTTGGGGGTACAACATTTTGGTTGTACCTCCAAGGCAAGTGTTTGTATGTGTGTATTAAGAGGCATCCAAATGAAGGAGGGGGTAATTTGGGAACAGAACCAAATATACCAGAACCAAAAAGCAAAACAGGACTCTGGGGCCTGGACTTCTATTCTTTGGAGATGTTAGATCAAGAGTAGGCAACCTTTCCCCTTTAAGGGCCAAGGGACTTCAGCTCCCAGAATTCCAGGAGCTATTGGCCAACATGGGACTATTGGTCAACATGGCTGAGGCTTCTGGGAGCTGAAGTCCCTCGGCCCTTAAAGGGGAAAGGTTGCCTACCCCTGTGTTAGATGGTATAGCACTGGTCATGCTGGCTAAGCGATTCTGGGTGTTGAAATGCAAATGCAACTTCTGAAAGCTTTATATTGGTAATAAAACCTAATAGAATATAAGCACAGCAAATCAGTAAGTATAATCTGAAAACAACCATCATCTGAATTTGTGTTGTTGTTATTTGTTGTGAAGTTGACTTTGACTTGTGGCAATGCTGTGACTGAGAGCCCTCCAAGTCATCCTGTCACCAACAGCCTTGCTCAGATCTTGTAAACTCAGGGCCATGCCTTCCTGATTTTCAATCCACCTGTAGAGTGATCTCCCTCTTTTCCTACTGCCTTCCACTTTATCAAGTATCATAATATTTTCCAATGACTAATGCCATCTCATGCTATGTCCAAATGTTGACAGCCTCTGTTAAGTAATTTTTGTTTCTAGTGAGAGTTTAGGCTTAATTTGTTCTTGAGTAAATGTTGTAATTTCTCACTCCTTGTAGAAATTAAGCCTCCACCCCTCCTCTCCGCCCGTTTTACCAGCTACAGAGGCGGCGGTTGAAGAGGGCCACTCTGGAGGCTATTTAGCCTACCCCTTCACCTGTTCACCAGCTAAAGCAGCGGCGGTTGAAGAGGGCCTCTCCGGAGGCTATTTAGCCCACCCCTCCGCCCGTTTTACCAGCTACAGTGGCCTTCAGTTCCCTCTGTTTCCCAGAATGGATTGGAGAGCAGACCAACCATTCCACAGAACCTCACTCTGCTCCTTTGCAATGTCAGGTCAGTTAAAAAATAAACGAGCTGACACAACTGGTCTCAGAGCTGCTGCTGGAGTCGCCCAGACTTTTAGTCTTGGGAGACCTCAACATTCTGCTCAAGACCAGCTTAACAGGCGCGGCTCGGGAGTTCATGGAAACCATGACTAACATGGGCCTTTCCCAATTGGTCGTCGGGCCCACACATTGTGTAGGTCATACCCTCGATGCGGTCTTTGCTACGGAATAGGAATATCCATGGGCAGAGGTTATCAAATCCACAGCCCTGTCATGGACGGATCATTTCCTGGTCAAGGCGGAGCTAAGAGCCTCTATCAGTCCCTCTGGGGGTGGTGGACCTATTAGAATGGTCCACTCTCAAAGGCTAATGGAACCAATTGGATTCCAGAAAGCCTTGGAGGGTTTAATGGTTGGTAATGCCGGTGATCCTGTCGAACCTTTGGTTAACACTTGGAACAACGACCTCACCAAGGCTATCGACACGATCGCTCCCAAGTGTCCTTGCCAACCCGCTTCAAACCGTAAGCCATGGTACACCTTAGAGCTTAGGAAAATGAAGTGGGTTGGACAACGACTAGAGCGCAACTGGCGGAAAACTCGACTCTTATCTGACCAGACTCACCATAGGAGCTTTCTTTGGTCCTATCGGGAGGCAATACGTGCAGCGCAGAGATCCTTCTCCTCTGCACGTATTGCGTCTGCAGAGTCCCGTCCAGCAGAACTGTTTAGGGTGGTAAGGGAGCTGACGAAGGTGCCCCCTGCGCAGAACCCTTTACTTAACCCAACAACATCCTGCTGTGACGCGTTTAACAACTTCTTTGCAGATAAAATCTCTCTGATAAGAGCCGACTTAGATGCCAGTGTTTTGACAGAAGCTATTGACGAGGCATCCAGTGACTCCGTTATTGAAATTATTCTGGATCAGTTTCAATCTGTGAGTACCAATGACGTGGACAAGCTTCTTGGTAGAGTGAGGAAAACGACTTGCCCTCTCGATCCTTGTCCATCATGGCTGGCCGTTCGGGGGGGGGATGCTTTGAGGATGCTCCTTATGGACATCGTCAATGCATCCCTCAGGGAAGGCTATATTATATCTTGTTTGAAGGAGGCAGCCATTAGGCCTCTTCTGAAAAAACCTTCCCTGGACCCCCTGGATGTGAACAACTACAGGCCAGTCTCCTTATTACCATTCTTGAGCAAGGTAATCAAGAGGGCAGTTGCTCTTCAACTCCAAGCTGTCTTGGATGAAACCAATTATCTAGACCCATTTCAAACTGGCTTCAGGATAGGCTTCGGGGTTGAGACTGCTATGGTTGCCTTGACCAACAATCTGTGTCTGAGCATCGACAGGAGTAGTGTGACCCTGTTGGTGCTCTTAGACCTCTCAGTGGCTTTTGACACAATAGACCATGGCATCCTCTTGGATCGCCTGAGGGGACTGGGAATTGGAGGCACTGCGCTCCAGTGGTTCCATTCCTTCCTCTTGGGCAGATCCCAGAGGGTGCTGCTCGGGGACAGCTGCTGCAGTAAAAGGGGGCTCACCTGTGGTGTTCCACAATGTGCTATCTTGTCCCCAATGTTATTCAACATTTATATGAAACCGCTGGGTAAGATTATTCGGAGTTATGAAGCTGGGTGTTATCAGTACGCTGATGACACCCAAATCTATTTCTCCATGTCTCGTTCGTCAGCCTCGAATTCCGATGGCGTCTCCTCTCTCAATGAATGTTTTTGGGCAGTAATGGGCTGGATGAGGAAAAACAGATTGAGACTGAATCCAGAAAAAACGGAGGTGCTCATGGTAGCAGCCCTGAAACCAAGAATTGGGCCCCAACCTCTGGTCCTGGACGGGGTCACACTCTCCGTAAAGGACTGCGTTCGCAGTCTGAGGGTGCTCCTTGACTCATCGCTCCTGATGACGAATCAGGTAAATGCAACAGTCAGGAGTGCCTGTTATCAGCTTCGGCTGATATGCCAGCTGCGCCCTTTTCTGGAAGTAAGGGATCTTGAGACTGTTGTGCACGCGCTGGTAACCTCACATCTAGATTTCTGTAATGTGCTCTACATGGGGCTACCCTCATGCTTGGTCTGGAAACTGCAGTTAGTGCAAAATGTGGCAGCCAGAGTAGTTTCTGGAATATCTAGGAGGGATCATATTACTCCAGTAAAGTCCCTCCACTGGTTGCCTGTTAGTTTCCGAACCCAGTACAAGGTGTTGGTTATCACCTTTAAAGCCCTAAATGGCTTGGGTCCAAACTATCCTTCTCCCCTACAATCCTCCCCGTGCACTCCGGTCCTCTGGGAGGAATTTGCTCCAGCCACAAAAAGCTAGTCTTTCGGCTACCTCCCAGAGGGCATTTTCTATGGTCGCCCCCAGATTATGGAATGGCCTGCCAGATGAGATCCGTCTGCTTACATCCTTAGACAGCTTTAAAAAGGCTGTTAAGACGGATTTCTTCCGGCAGGCCTTTCCAGGGTAGAGATCCCGGCCTCAGGAACTCCCTCTTAAGGGGAGCCCTCCAGGAATTTTCTTATTAGCCCGCCTCGTAGTCAACTTGTGTTTGCCGTCTCTCTTTCATTGAAGCATTGTTATTGATGTTGTTTGTTTTAATTTGTTGCTTTTAACTTTTAGTCAGTTTAATACTTTTTTATTTTTATTTTTATTTTTTATTTTTATTATTTTATTATTATTATTTTTATTTTACTTTTTTAAGGGGGAGGGCATAGGTGTTGGGATGTATTCTGTATTTTTATTATTTGTGAGCCTCCCCAATTGAGCTCAGAGGGGCAGGGTATAAATAAATTTTATTATTATTATTATTATTATTATTAAGAACATATACAAATCTATATTATTCACTCAGGCATTTGTCCCACTAACTAGGGTATGTATTTTTGTCATAGTTTGGCCAGATTTCTGTTAGTACACTGCATAACTAATTTCACTTTTCCCAGAACTCTGCAGTGGTATTATTAGTTTTGACTGGATCAATTGCATTTATCAATTTGATAACTCACCATTCAACAATTGTTTGAATGGGTATGTTCTTGGTGAGACTAATCAAGCGGATTCCAGGCAAAGTCTACCAGCTCTGAGCAACCAATTTCTCCAGTGTCCTACTTTCTTTGTGGTCACTGTGCTTGAGACCATTTTTGTCCAGTATAGTAAGCCAAGAATATTTGTGTTTAAGACATGGAAGGATAAATATTAGGGCTGACTATGATACTGGAACTAGTCATTTGCATTTCAATCCATTGATAATTTAATCAAAAGGACTGTATGTGTCACCAAAATATTTTTTGTTCACTTACCTAACAATCAACAGCTATTAAAGATTGCATACCCTCAAACTCTCCTGAAATGGCAGCGAAAGTCCCAATTAATTCTCTACTGTTTCATTCTTTTGGATACTTTAAACGTCCCAGTTTCAATCTCTTCCTCCCATTTTTCCTTTCCCCTACTTTCTCTCTTTTCTAATGGATGAAACTGTAGGTAAACCTTTGCTACACATTGATGAACATTTGGTGTCAAACTGGATTATTTCTGCAAGCCTAGGTGTGAGCAAGTTTCAGTGTCTCATTCTCTGCAATGCTAGAAATTTGGGTCTGAAGGAAAGTTTAATTTTCTGGGAGAGGCAGAATTCTTCTTTGGGGGCTAAGGCCTTATTTTGCACACACACCCCATAGCTACGCCCCTGGTTGGCTTTCAGCTCCTAGAATCCCCCAGCCACTGGCTATGTTGGCTAGGAGATTTGGGAAGTTTTAATACCAAAATGGATCTCTCCAAACTATTTCTGCAAACAGTTCCAGACAGCTACATTTTGCTGAATGTGCAAACAGATTTAGAATAGTTTGTTGGAGGGAAAGTTCTTTTATGGGTCCTGTAATGATGATGTCTCATACTTGTTGAGACATTTCTCTTTAGGACAGATTGTAGCATTTCCCCCCCCCCCCCCCAGCAAAACATTTGGCACAATGTTTTTACTGCGGCTTTTGCAAATGAGAGGAGGGTTGGTAGGAGGAAGTAAATCAGGCTACAGGCAGAAGCTGCAGTTATTAATTTCTGGCAAAGGGCTGCCATTCCTCCTTAAACCTGAGGAGGCATTTTGCCCAATGCACTGAGAGACAGTGTGTTGTAGTGGTTGGAGGGTTGGACTATGACTCTGGAGACCAGGGTTCAAGTCCTCACTTGGCCATGGAAACCCATTGGATGACCTTGGGCAAGTCACACTCTTTCAGCCTCAGAGGGAGGCAAAGGCAACTCCGCTCTGGACAAATCTTGCCAAGAAACCCCTGTGATAGGGTCACCGTAAGTTGGAAATGACATGAAGGCACACAACGGCAACAAACTGATAGCTTGTTGGTCAAGGGAGAAGACCATAAACATGGTTAGGTTCAAACTGGAGGAATAATTTTTACAGTTAGAGTGAATTTAACATATTTGCCCATCTTTTCTTATTTTTATATCACCTGGCATCCCCTGAGTCAAGGTGAGGAAATGTGTGGCCCTTCAAAAATTGATGGACTGCAGGTCCCACCATTCCTCACCATTGGCTATGCTGTGTAGGGCTGATGGGAGCTGCTGTCCAACAAAATCGGGAGGACTACTGTTTCCCCCCACCCTTGCCATATATCTTGTTATTTTTCAATAGAAGCAGTGCCACGTTCTATCTCTAGCCATTCCCATAAATACGTTTACTTCTTCTCTGAAGTGCAAACGCTGGCATAGTATGCTGGCAGAACTGCAGCCAAAGGAGAGCTGAATCTATTTACATATGCCTCTTTGGGGCTGTTGCTGTGGTTCCTAAATTGTGGGGAAGATTCGATCTTGAAGAATGGAGGCCCAGCTTGGAGAAAATCCCGTTTGGACTGTAACTCCCCAGATCCCCATAATATCTGGAGTGTCTGGAGGTTACTGTGCAAAAAAGAAAATTCCCTCAAGCACTAGGTGGGGATATATGGAAGATACATGTGTGTGTGTGTGTGTGTGTGTGTGTGTGTAACATAGATTGTATGTATGTGAAATCTGTTTTAGATAGTGTGTGTGAAATCTATTTGAGGGGTCTGTTTCTGAAACCAAAGGCATCTTTCTTACCACTGGCGAAGACCTAAAGAAACTGAATATTCCCTGGCAATGGGCCATCTCAGTCATCCTTTTCACCTGGGTTGAGTCTGGGTGATATATGAAGACAGAAATTGGTGATATATGAAGACAGAAATCTGAATAGATCTGCAAGACTGGTTATAAAGTTGTTTCTAGTAGGGAAAGGGGTTTAGTTTTTCCTGTAGGACATAGGTTGAGACCACTCAATTTAGAAAATTGTTCTTACAGCCCTGTTTGCTTGGATAATGTGACTGCAGGAATAAAGAGAATTTGTAAGGGAGACTCTGTGGATGAGTGGCAGGTATATACACTGATTTAGCAAAAGAGATTAAAACAATTATGGAAAAGGGAATGACTGGACAGAGGAAGGGTTAAAACAACTTCTACACCCCACTAGTTCTTCCAAACAGCAGGCTCCTCCATTCTGCATCAATGCTGGAAAAGAAAGATGGAGCCTTGTCTGTTCTTTCTGGTAGAAATGGGTTGGATGCCTGCTTTGCAATGTTTTACACTGTAAGGAATATATTTTACCCCACTCTCTGGTCATTTAATAATTGAACAAAACGGCTAGAGACTCCAGTGCAGCATGCTGCCTCCTTCTACTGTGTAATGTTGGGAGATGGGAAATGTTGCCAGAGAAATGTTCTGAGCTAAGAGTACAATGCGCACACTATAAATCACTTTTAAATAGAAAGGGGGAAGGAAAAAGCAATATTTGTAAATTAAGGTCAATTTATTAAGCCATTTTAAAAACATAAAGTTATGATAAAAATACATATTTATTTTTAACAGTAAGAAATAAATCTGCTCTTGGATGTGTAAGGAGCAAGTATACTTCTTATTAAATGGAACCACTGGGTAAAAGTCTGCCTCATGATGGTAATTTTAAAGCTACTTACTTAGGAGTAACCTCTTTGAACACAGTGGATTTCTCCACCTAAGGAAACATATATAAACCTTTACTAGAAATCTCTGTAAGTAAAGGTTCTGGAGCCAAGATAGGGAATACATAGTCCTGCAATTTTTTTTTTTTTTTGCTACTGTCATGATATCTCAGCTTTCCATGGCTCTCTTGTGTATTTGCATGTTCCTTCATATCACTTAGAAAATAAAGAACCGAAAAACACATTAAAAGCAAAAAAACAGTAAGGAGACAAGCTCCATGTGTTCTGAAACGGTCAACTGTTTATTAAGTTCTTTTTAAAAGCCCAGTGCATTTCCAGTGGTTTCTGTTGAAGGGTGTGCATACTTCTGATATGAAAAATAATTTATTCATATGTGATTTTATGAGTTACAGTTAACTGAGTGTTGTCCTGTATTTTTAATAACTATGATATATATGTAGTTGTGTTTGTTTCTAGCCCCTGAAGAAAATTATTATTAAGGCCACAAGATGTTGGGTTTTTAAAATGAACTGAATAAACAGTTGACAATCTCAGAGCACATGGAGCTTACTGATTTCTCTTTCATGTCATTTAGCCTACGGTGACTCAATAAATTTCCTAGGGTTTTCTTGGGCAAGGAATACTCTGGACCCATGCAGCCCAACCATATCTGGAAAGTCCCTTGGTCAACTCCCCTTTGCTTGAGACAAGAGAACCTGCCTGTGCATGCTTACCCAAAGGTATGTCCAATCATGTTTAATGGGGTTTAGCATTAGGAAAGTGAGCAGCATACAGTATAATTACAGCACATTCAAAGCAATGTCTAAGAGAGCCAGAATATGCTGTAGCCCTGAGCCCAGTGCCAGCTGAGATGGAATACCAGGCTATATTAAGCAAAGCTTTCATTTTTAATTATCCATGTCATGTTGGAATGAAAGAAGCATGTTAAGTCATGGAGACTGCATGGGGGAGGGAGCAAGCGATGTGGGAAAACTACTGATGATTCACAACTGAATCCACACTCATCATGGCTTCTGGAACCACTTTTATCAGCACAACTCTCCATGGTCTGGGCTGTTTGTAAATCTGCAGCCATTCCCTCCAGGGGCCAAGAAGGGGTCACACTGGGACTCCCTCGCCCATTGTGGCAGTACCAGCATAACTGTTGTTCGAGTCTCTTCCGATTTATGGTGACCCTAAGGAGAACTATAATCAGTTTTTCTGGATCTGGGAGTGCAGCTGCTTACTCAAGTTCACCCAGTGGTTTCCATGGCTGAGAGGGGAATCGAACCCTGGTCTCCAGAGTTGGGAGTCCAATGCTCAAACTACTACACCAGGCTGGCTCTCTGCTAGCATAACTACTGCTTCTTAACTGATAACCAAGATGCATGCAGTTGGGTATATCTGGCTTATATGTAAACCAAACAATGTTTTTCCTCCAGTGATAAATTGGGGAGTGGAGACCCTGGCTGTTAACATAAAACAAAACAACACACACACACACTCACAATTGAGGGCAGGGTTCAATATGTTGAGCATCCTTATTTTTTTTTAATTTTTTAAACACATTAATTGATTTACTAGCTATTTATGACAACTGTAGTGTCTATTGTGGCTCTGGCAAGTTTGGGGTCAGAGTCAAATATTGTAATGGGGCCAGCTTTCCCCTACCTTGAATCTCACATCTGTTCCCTTTTAATTTCACAAACCTTATACTGCCCACTTGACTCTAATAGACTGTGTGGAGGAGTGAACACATGCAGAGTTCTATACAGAAGACAGAAAGCACAAATAAACCCATGTGTTCAGAGTTGTGCCATTTTACAATGACCACGAACTATTTCCTGCACCCAAACCATGTATAGTAAAGCTGAAGCAAAAGTATCCTGTTAAAATTCCTGAATTAACTTGATAATTCCTTTGCACTGCATGCCTGCCTTGCTTCTGAGATGGCATGTGGAAGATAACATTGCTGTCTAGTAATAGATATGGACATGGAAAGGGATGATAAAGTTCCTATAAAGCTTGGGAGAATAGCCCTGGGCAAGTCAATTTCTGGTAGCTCAAGTAATTTCATAACATTATTGTAGTGGAAATTAAATAAGTGCATACAGGTCTGGCTCAAGATAGTTTGCTGCCTAAACTAGAAAAGCACAACCAGCGGTATTCCCCCTGTCCTCAAAGCAAGGTACGTAAGACCCAAGGCTGGCTGACTTCTTATAGCAAATAGAAAATCCCAGAATCACCTCTCCCTGGGAACTAAATTCCAACAATAATAAATGAAATGTACTAACAATGTGCTGCCTTGCATGTCACACCAAAAGTCTGAGACAGTCTACTTAAAGGACAATCTTGATTGCAAACTACCACAGTATTTATTATACATTAAATGCAGAGGCAGAGTTTCTTGGATCCATGAAATACTTGTACGTTTGGACTCACAGAAATCCCAACAAATCTGATCAAGAGATTATACAGACTGTAGTCCAAAATATCTGGAAGGCACCAGGTTCCCACTCCTGCTTTAATCCTGAGATACATAATTTTTAAAAAATGAATGAAACCAGAGGCATACTTTGCTCTTACATTGAAGAGTTTGTTACTTCATAAAAGGCAGCTCTGGGGAATCCCTTTCCAGCTATCTTTTTGTTGTTGTTAACTGCCCTCGAGTCGACTTCAACTCATAGTGACCCTGGGGATGAGACACTTCTGAGATTCCCTGTCCTCAGCTCAGGCCCATGGCCACCCTGACTACCATCCAGGTATGGCTTTCCTCTCTTTCTACAGTCCGCTACCTTTCCCAGCATCATTGTCTTTTCTATTGAGTCATGCCTTTTAGGTTGACTAAATGGGGTGATAGTATGCAACCTTGCCATACCCCTTTGCTGATTAGGAACCATCCTGTTTCTCCATATTCTGTTCTAACACCAGCCTCTTCTGTCAAGTAAAGTTTACACATCAAGACAATCAGATGTTGTGGCACTCCCTTTTTGTGTGTGTCTGCCTGTAATAGCCAGGGCTATAGCCTGATTACCCTAAAGGCACCAGATCTTGTCTGATCTTAGAAACTAAGCAGGGTCAATCCTGGTTAGTACTTGAATGGGAGAGTGCCAATTAATACCAAGTGCTGTAGGCTATATTTCAGAGAATGGAACTGCAAAACCACTTCTGAGTATACCTTGCCGATGACAACCCTAGGAAATTAATGGGATTGCCACAAGTCGACTCCATAAGGCAACATGCACACACAGAGCCAGGACTATATAGATCACTGTACTTTTCAGTGCAATGTAATTGGGTTTATGCATTTTACATGTTGACAGGGTGTGCTCTGATTCAGCCTGAACAGTGGGATGGGGAGGAAGACAGTTCACATAGGTGTCTGCCTTGGGCTGCCTTTTTTGTGGAGTGTGGTGCAGCTAAAGTAGAGCAAAGGAGCCAGCAAAAAGGAAGGAGGGAAGAAAAGACACATCAAAAACACAAGCTAGAGAAGTAGGTTAATTTTACATTTTTCCCATAAAAACTTTTTAAAAGTTATCCTGTATCTTCTGTGTTCCTCCATTCACCCCAAAGGCCTGGTAAAGCAAAGCAGCTTCATTTATATACCGCTTCATATCACATTATGGGATGTCTAAGTGGTTTACAACTGTGAGCTGATTGCCCCCCAACAAGCTGGGTACTCATTTTAGCGACCTCGGAAGGATGCAGGCCTGAGTCTAGCCTGAGCCCTGGCTAGTATTGAACTCGCAACCTTGTGGTCTATGAGTGAGTGGCTGCAGTACAGGCATTTAACCACTGCGCCAACAGGGCTCTCAGAGAGACAGTGTGAGTGCATAAGAGGTAGTGGTTGGGAGGGCAGAACAGAGCTGCCTTGCCAGGCAGGCTGCTCCGAACGATGGCACATGGTGCATACTTAGGCTTGCCGAGTTGGTAAAGAAAGACAGAAGTTGCACTTCTGAGGCGTTTGTTTTTTTTTTAGCATAAGTTTTCCATATCATCAGATATAATTTGATACATAAGTGGATGGAGTCTATGAAAACAAATGCTAGAAATTAATTTTTTTCTGCTAGTCTCAAAGCTGCTAGAGAATGCTGTTGGGTGCTTATACACTGGAATAGATTAACATGGATATGTCTTTGAATTGCTGGACTGGTATGAGGTGTAAGAGTTTAGAGGAGACGGGGTTATGTGTATCAGCTCAGGGAAGCAATTTTAAAAATGAAATTGGGTAGATACGAAGATGGAGAAAGAAACAAGATCTGAGTAAAGAACTGCTTCTGCACATCAACCCAAGGCATACGTAGATTATACACATGACAGCTAGGTGATCTGCTATGTGATGTTTCTGTGAAATAGACAGGAGAGTCCAATTAACTCCCCTGGTTTAACCATATACTTTCAGGTGCGATAAGAAAATACATTCCTGCAGCAATGTTAATGGCTTTTGTTCATTAAATGGGAGGGGAACCATATTTTCCCCCCTCACCTCAGGCAACAAAATGTCTTTTGCCAACTCTGAGCCACAGTGATATCAGGGTCAGAAAACCTCACGGCAGAAGCATAGGAACTACACTCTGTCAAAGGTGTCCATAATATGTCTGTATGCCTAAATCCCCCTTCTGTGTTTACCAAAGCCAGAGCAGTTAATCATAGATCTGCAGCATGCAAACTCCTGCCTAACTCCTGCACTTAAGATTTATGGGAGTTTTAAAAATTTCCGAATGCATGAACACTCCCATATCCTGAAATGTAGTTCAGGAGTGACTGCTGGAAACTCTTTCTGGCTTTTGGGAGCACTGAGGAAATGCTAATAAGCTGGTTCCAGGAATCATATTTATTGAGACCACCAAGGGATCTTACATCTGATCCACTGGGTGCATCTACACTGTAGAACAGGGTCATGGTCAGGTTACAGGGACCACACAACGCCCCTGTCGAAACAGCTCCACTGGCTGCCGTTTTTTTAATGGACACAATTCAAAGTGCTGGTAATGACCTATAAAGCCCTCTGTGGCTCAGGTCCAGGCTGTTTGGCAGATTGTATCTCCCTGTATTAACCAGCCTGGGCTCTGAGATCCTCAGGAGAGGCTCTTTTCTGTCTAATTCATCGCCATCACAAGCACGGTTGGTGGGGACACGAGAGAGGGCCTTCTCGGTGGCTGCCCCTCAACCAGACCTGCACAACTTGGCAGTAGGAAAAGGCCAAAATCAAAATAGGCTAAGCTTCTTTGGGCCGCAGATAGGTTTTAATTAAACATTAATTAATGAATTAATAATTAATATTATTCTGTCCTCCTCTTCTCAGGAAGTGCCCGAGCAACAAAGGAGCCATGTGGGGTGAGTGTTTGCCCCTCTTCCTCCTCCACTGCCCTCAGGAGAAAGTTAGGCAGAGGAGGACCCTTGCAGGGCGAGCGTTTGCCCGTCCTCCTCCAACTCCTCTCGTTCTCCTTGGAAGAAAGCCAGACAGCGGAGGAGCTTTGTAGGGCAAGTGTCCATCCTTCCTCCTCCTCCTTCTCCACATGGCCCTCTCCTCAGGAGAAGGCTGAGCAGCAGAGGAGCCTTGAAGTTGTTCCATATCTTTGTGGGCCGCCCAAAATCCTCTGACGGGCCGCATATGGGCCATATGTCGTGCAGGCTGGCCCTAGACTTGAACTCATTTCCCAGGGAGACCAGAATGGCTTCCTTCCTGCTGTCCTTCTGCTGGCAGGCTAAGACCTTTTTGTTCAGACAGGCTTTTGAAACAGAAAGTTTTTATGGGGTGGTATTGTTTTAAAGTATTTTTAACATTTTAATCTTTTAATTTATATTTTATTCTTTTAACTTGTAACTTGTTTTAATATTGTAATAATTTAATTCTATTTTAATGCACCATTTTTCTATGCCTTTAATGCTACTGTTTTGTTTTAATATTGTAATAATGTAATTCTATTTTAGCGTACTATTTTTGTATGCTTTTAAGGCTACTGTTCTGTTTTAGTATTGTAATAATGTAATTCCGTTTTAATGTACTATTTTTGTATGCGTTTAATGCTACCGTTTTGTTTTAATATTGTAATAATTTAATTCTGTTTCAATGTACTATTTTTGTATGCTTTTAACACTAATGCTTTTAAAAATTATTTTAATGTACTATTTTTGCATGCTTTTAACGCTACTGCTTTGTTTTATTATTATAATAATTTAATTCTATTTTTATGTACTATTTTTGCAAGCTTTTAATGCTATTGCTTTGTTTTAATATTGTAATAATTTAATTCTATTTTAATGTACTATTTTTGTATGCTTTTAATGCTACTGGTTGTTTTTTTAATGTTGTGAGCCACATTGAGTCCCAGTTTTGGGAAAAGGGTGGGATATTAATAATAATAATAATAATAATAATAATAGAAATAGTGCAGTTTGACATCACTTCAAGTGCTGTCACTTGAAGTGATGTCAAATTGTACTGTTTTTATATTATTATTGTTAATAATAGTTATAAATAATATTTATTTTTATAATGAATTTATATTTATAAATAATATTTATAATAAATTCTTAATCAATACTTATAATATTTATAACAAATTATAAATAACATATTTATAAATTTATAAATATTTATTATTTTTATAATAAATTTATGTTTATTTATTTATAATAAATTTATAAATATTTTATAATTTATATTTATAATTTGTATAAATAATACTTATAATAAAGTTATAATTATATTTATAATTTTAAAATCATATTTATAATAAACGTATATTTTTATGATATTTATATTTATTTTTATAAAAATTATATTTATTATTTTTTATAAACAATACTTATATTATAAATGTATAAATAATATTTATATAATGAATTTATAAATAATGTATAAATAATATTATTTTTATTATAATAAATTTATAATTATAATTATTATGTTATAATTATTTAATTCCCCCACATGTATGACTTTTTAAAGCCCTTTGCCTGAGGTAGAGCCAGTGGAGCTTTGAAAGCATTATGTATAGCGCGCATTTTTTTTCTCCCCACAAAGGCGTCCCTGTTTTGTGGATTTTGGGTGTTGTTGTACTCTGAGAGTGAGAGGAGCGGGTCAAGGGCAGTCGCGGCCTCGGCCGAAGGCGGGGGAAAAGAACGCGGCCAGGAAGCCCCATAGAAAAGAGCGGGCCTCTTTCTCTCTCGCCTTAGCAGCCACGAAGCGGTGCCTTATGGGACATGTCGTTCACCATTGCATTCCTGGCCGGCGCGGAGTGATATCAAAGCACTCCATTTCCCAGCGTCCCTTTCGGCACTTCTTCTCCTTCCTCTTCTCGGTCACGTTTTGTTTATCCTCGGAGCCCCTCCCTTCCGCGCCCTCACGAGGGATGGCGTCACCGCGGCTCATGAATATTGAGATGTTCCTTTCGCGGCAGGGAAGCAAAGCGAATGAGACTATTCGTAGGGCTTGATTAATATTCATAAGGCTGGTCAGAGGAGGAGTGGGAGGAGGAGGAGGAGGGAGGGAGGCGTCTCCCCTTTTCTCGCAGCAGTCCCTAATGGCGCTGGCGACGACGAGGAGGGCGGCCGTCGTCGTGGAACGTTGGGGCTGAGCCGGATGGAACGCGGAGACACCGGCGGAATGTTCGCGCGGGCGGCGTCATAATCGCGCAGAACGTGGAGGCTCCTGGCGTTCCACGATGGAACCTGCGCAGCAGCAGCAGCGAAGCAGCGGCAGCAAAGGAGGCGAAGCAGCAAAGGCGAGGATGGCCAAGGGAGGACCGGGCCCTTTGGACGCCGGCAAAGGCGGCCCCGCAGAAGAAGCCCAGCAGCGGAGGAGGAAGCGGGGAGCGGCGGCTGGGGCTGGGGCTGGGACTGCTGGAAGTGCTGCTGCTGCTGCTGCGCCGCCGGCTCCGTCCTCTTGTCCTCCCTCCTCCTCTTCGGGGGCTCCGGGGTCCCTTCTGTCTCGGCGGGGGCGCCTCAAGAGGAACCTCTCCTCCGCCACCGCCTCTCCGCCTCCGTCCTCCTCGTCCTCCACTCTGGGCACCCGGAGCCTGGACCGCAAGGCGCTGCTGCTCCTCCTCCCCGCTTCCAAGCAGCCTTCCCCGCGGCAGCCCCAGCCGCTGCAGCCTCCGGAGCGGGACTGGGTGCGGAGGGACCCCAAGCGGGGCTGCATCCACGTCTATTACCACTATTACCACCCCCACCATCACCACCAACGGAGCAGCAGTGGTAGTAGTAGTAGTGGAGGAGGGGGAGTGCTGCTCCTGCCGGTGCTCTGCACCCTGGAGACCACGGCGGCCGAAGTGGCCTCCCGCCTGCGCCTCCACCTGGGGCCCCACGGAGGCAGCGCAGCCCTCAGGGTCCCGGGCACCGAGGCAGAGAAGCCCCCTGAAGAGGAAGAGGAGGAAGGAGGCGAAGGAGAAGGGGAGCAGGAGGAGGAGGAGGAGGATTCGGCCTCGGAGCCGTCGGGGGAGCCGAGGCGGAGGAGGAGAGGCAGGAGGAGGCCCCGGAGCCGCCGCCGCCGCCGCTGCCGCCCGCTTCCCCCGCACCAGCCCCAGCCCCAGCCCCCTCGCCGCCCCCGCTGCCTCCTGCTGCTTCCCTCGGGGGACGGAGCGAGGCCCGGCCTGAGCCCCTCGGAGGAAGGCAGCCCCCGGCGCCGGGCCCAGCTCTACCTCTCCGGGCCGCCCCTCTCCTGCCCGTCCCTCCTGAGCAGCGGCAGAGCGGCCTCCGACGCCGAGAGCGCCCGCCTGGAGCCCTACAGCAACGGAGGGGCCTCCCTGTCGCCCTCCTCCTCCTCCTCCTCTTCCTCCGAGGGGGAGCTGGAGGCCGAGGAAGAAGGGCCCGGAGCGGGTCCCTCCGAGGCGCCCAGGAAGGCCTCCGCCTCCTCCTCCTCCTCCTCTTCCTCTTCCTCCGGGAAAGCGGCGGCGGCGGCGGGAGGAGAGGCCCCTCCGTCCGGGGAAGGAGCCGCTCCCGCTCCCGCTCCCGCTCCGGCCTTGTACGTCCAGCTCCACGGAGAGACGGTCCGGCGGCTGCTGCCCGAAGAGAAGCCCCTCCAGCTCCAGAACGACTACCTCTCCCAGCTGGGCTTCCGGGACCTTTGGCGGGTCCAAGAGGAAGGCATGGACGCCGAGACGGGATGCCTCGTCCGCTTCCACGCAGGTCGGCCGGGAAACGCCCCCCTTCCCCTCTCCTCTCGCTCCTTCTCTTTCTCCCCTGGGGCTTTTCTGGGCCGCCTTTCTCACAGGAGAGGGCCCCAGGCGCATCACAGGCAGGCAGGCACTCGCCAGGGCTTTGCCCCTCTTTTATTGGTATGCCGCCTTTCTCCCAGGAAAGGGACACCAGGAGGATCACACACACAAACCAGGGCTTTACTCCTCTTTTACTTGTATGCCGCCTTTCTTCCAGGAAAGGGACCCCAGACGGATCACAGACTGACAACAGGGCTTTACTCTTCTTTTACTTGTATGTCACCTTTCTCCCAGGAAAAGGACAGCAGGAGGATCACAGACAGGCAGGCAGACACACACCTGGGTTTTACTCTTCTTTTATTGGTATGCCGCCTTTCTCCCAGGAAAGGGACCCCAGGAGAATCACAGACCAACAACAGGGCTTTGCTCTTCTTTTACTTGTATGTCACCTTTCTCCCAGGAAAGGGACCCCAGGCGGATCACAGGCAAACAGACAGACACACACCAGGGTTTTACTCTTCTTTTATTTGTACAAAGGGACCCCAGGCAGATCATAGACAGACAGACACCAAGGCTTTATTCCTCTTCTCTTCCTGCATTGCCTTTCTCCCAGAAAAGGGACCCCAGACAGATCACAGACAGACAGAAAGACACACACACACACATACACTCACAGGAGCTTTGCTCCTCTTTTATTTGTACGCCACCTTTCTCCCAGAAAAGGGGCCCCATGCACATCTCACACACACACACACACACACACACAAATACATATTAAGAAACATTCCAGTAAAATTTGAAACATGTAAAAGTAATCTAAAAAACACTACATGCAAAAATATACAAAAGGTACAAAGATATGAGTAAAGCACTCATGCTTGAAGGGGTGCCATATTGAGGATGGAGCAAGCTTGTTTTCTGCTGCTCCAGAGAATAGGATCCGGAACAAAGGATGCAAGCTATAGAAAAAGAGAGTCCACCTAAACATTAGGAGGAACTTAGTGACAGCGAAGAGTGGTTTGACAGTGGAAGACACTCCCTCGAAGAGTGGTGGAGTCTCCTCCTTTGGAGGTCTTTAACAGAGGCTGGATGGCCATCTGTCGGGGATGCTTTGATTGAGAGTTCCTGCATGGCAGGGGGGTTGGACTGGATGGCCCTTGGGACCCCTTCCAACTCTATGGTTCTATGAATTTATGACAAAACCACCCTGTCATGATTGTTAGGTTAAAAAGGCTGCATAAAGAAGAACATCTTTGCTTGCCCTCAGAAAGGCAAACAGGGATGGAGTTGCAAAGGGTGGGAGCAGCTGCCCATTTTGCAAGAGGTTCCCAAACTTTGGGCCTCTGGGTGTTTTTGGGACCTCACCTTCCAGGGATCCTGGCCATTGGGGCTGCTGGGAGGTGGAGTCTAGGAACACCTGGGAGACCAGATCCAATAATCCACCAAACAGTGACACCTTTATCGTACCAACCAAAATGCACAATACACATGTTGCAAGCTTTCCAAGCTCCACTGGCTTCTTCATCAGGCAAGGTGTTACAAGCCATGCAGGAAGAAGAAAATTGTAGATGTTAGCCACAGGCCTGTATTTTGGGGGGTTTGTTCTCAGTTCAGATGCTATGGAGGGGTATCTCTTGCAGGCTGGCACCTCTTCCTTCTGTCCCTGAGGCTACTGGGAGATTCTCAAAGTCGGGGAGCCCAGGGTTTGGGGAGCCCATTAGGGTCGTAGGAGAGTTTACTTTGCTTCTGTTTACAATTATCTTCTTTTTGCGAATAGTAAATGGTGGTATCCCCCCTTCAGGCTGACCAGATTTTTTCCTTTTCCCAGGACCCATCCTACATTTTGGCCATCTGCCCAGGAGGGATTTGAAAATGTCCTCCAAATGGAGCAGGGCTAAGAAGCATGGATTTACATTGATATTTAGTAGTTTTAGCTTTTTAAATTTTGGAATGTCCTATATTTTTTCTTTGGCCATGCTCTACATTTTCTTGGTCCTACGTTTTGTGGTGCCTTGCCCTCCTCTGCAGTTAGGACACCTGCTCACCCTGATCCTCATACTTCCTAAGGAAGTATTGTTGTAGATGTTGTGTGCCTTCGAGTTGTTTGTTTCTGACTTAAGGTGACTCTGTCACAGGGTTTTCTTGGCCGGGTTTCTTCAGTGAAAGATTTGCCATTCATTGCCATCTTCTGAGGCTGAGAGAGTGTGGCTTGCCCAAGGGTTGCCCACTGGGTTTTATGCTCGAATGGGGATTCGAACCCTGATCTCCAGAGTTGTAGTCCAACACTAAAAAAAACACTACACCATGCTGGATGGCTCCCTTTTAAGCCTTTCCTGTGTGACATTTTAACAGGCATGGGCACGGTCCTAAAGGAGGAGGCCATATTCTGAGGATGTGAATGACATGATGTGATGAATTTGGGAAGGTTTCCAAGAGAAGAGAAATCACAGAATGTGATGCCTGAATCTCTTGGTGTTTGTTAATTATCCCAGTTCAGCCACTGGGTGATCTTGGCCAAGTCCCACTCTCTCAGCCTCAGAGGGTGGCAATGGCAACCCACCTCTGAAGAAACGTGCCAAGAAAACCCTGTGATAGGTTCGCTTTAGGGTTGCCGTAAGTGGGAAACGACTTGAAGGCCGAGGAACAGGCGTGTCCTTGTTTGTATGTAGGTGGGTGTGTTTAGGGGGATACTGTTAATTAAGGAAGATACTTTATTTTTGAAGATGCTATCCAGTTTGCCTTGAAATCTGTTTGTTGGCTAAGTAAAACCCAGCCCTCCTTCCCTCTGCCTCTAAGAAGTGTGTGAAGGGCGTGTTTTTGGGACTCTTTGTGTGACACTGTATCTCAAGGCAATTTTGAAGGAACTGTTCTGGGTATCCCATTTTCTCATCCGCATGGTTTATGTGCAGAAGCATCTCTGTAACATGCAATCCTGATCTTCATATTGGAGTGAAAATCATTTGCAAAAACACCACAAAAACAGGGAGCAAATACAAAGTTGCAAATATATTTTCGCACGTCACTGGCCTAGGATTAATCCATGCACTGCCTTTGTTTTTGTTTCAATTGACACCATTGTATGTGTCAATTTTATCTCTGTTCTGTGTCTGAAAGCCAGGATTGGATGTTCGTATGGATCATGCAGCTTTTGCTTTAAGGTGCCTTGTTGGATGTTTGAAATAGGTAGGGCTAAGTTCTGCAGGTTTAAATGTATTTAGGATTGGACTGTCCTTTTGTTGAAATTTCTCGCCCTGTTGGTTTATCTAAGCAGGACAGAATAAATCCATATGATGATTAATAGCAAAAGAGATGATCTTTGGAGAGGTTGGGTTGTTCAAAAAACAAGAAGAAACATAATTATCTTGTCCAGCAGACAACCTGCTTGTTGGGCCACCTGCGTTGCAATGAAGTAACAATATTTTTTTAAGCTATATTTTTTCTTCCGATGGAAAGAGGGGGCTGTCCTCTCTTTAACAAAAAGTGATTGTTACCAGACTGACATAATGCCTTGCCTGCCCAGGCCAAAAAACGTATGAGTAGATGAAACAAAAACTTGGTGGGCTTAAAGGGCTGAGGCCCAGATCCAGAGATCTGGCTAAATATGTGAGGCCTAAGGTAATCTCTGAACTCTGGTTTTCTGAAGAACACTTCTGGCCTTAGTATTTGGTGTGAGCAAATCCTACTGAAATGGTAGGACAGTTTTCTGCAGTTATGCCTGCTTCTGTAATGAAGGCTAGAGACAGGTATTTGTCTTTGTCTGGACTGGACAGGATAGATCTGTATGATGATCGATGGCAAAAAGAGTACCCCCCCGCAAAGTTCCTGTCTTGCAGATGATGCTCATGTTGGATTTCTTGGGTATGCTGTGACTTCTATATTGATATCCTTTACTGTTTGAAAATGTGCACATGGAAACATGAGCCATTCTCAAAATGACCTTTGTATGAGGAAGAAGAGGACTGTGCTGAAACAGAATTGATTTTTTTCCTACTAAGGTTCAGTAGATCTGAGGTTAAACTGGGTGCACTCTGTTTCCTCTTGGGTGAGGATCCTTGCCTTGTAATGCTTGTTCAGTACAAGATGTGAAAGGCAAAACCTACACCGCCAAGGAAGCTGAGCTTCCTTTGACAGATGCAGTCCACTGGCTTTTCACAATGAGTTTTAAAGGTGTTTGGATTACTTTGGCTGTTCCAGCAGGTTGGAGCAACAGTGAAATCCATAATGTAGTCCGCCAGTTATTTGTTGTATTATTACTTGTCAAGTGCCTGATGAATTCTGTTGGTAGGCAGCCAGATGAATTCAGACCACTCTTTGGCCTATATGCTGCTACGTTTACCAGTTTTGTGGGCCTTGCTTTTAGGCCAGGGGGGAGAATCATGCAACCCTCCAGATGTTGCTGGACTCTGAAGTTCCAGCAGCCTTTGCAACATACCCAACACTGGGAAATGGAGTTGCAGTCCACCAGCATTTGCAGGGCTGCATCATTCCCACTGATTTTACCCTCTGCGCATAGATTTAGAACAAAACATAAATCTTTAGATAGCGTTACTTCTAAATTGCATCTTTTTAGATTTTAGATCTTTTCTGAGGGAATGATGCTAATAAGATTTGCACGCTTTAAATTTACGTGCTTTTCTCTTGAATATTGCTATATGTATTGGAGACTGCTTTGAGCAACAACATCTGGACTCCTGAATGTTACTTGTAAGCAGAGACAGTGTGGTGTAGGACAATCCAGCTTTAAATATCCCTTGGCAGTGAAGCTCATGGGAGACATTCAGACAATCCTTCATCCTAAACTACCTCTTATGTTAGTTGTGAGGATAAAAGTGTGTGTGTGTGTATAGGAGAACCACGTATGACTCCTTAACCTCCTTGCTTGAAATGTCTATTACTGTATAAATATAGTAAGCAACTATTAATATTGGGGTCTGGTGTTCAAACTACCTGTTGACAGGCATGATGCTACTATTGTAGGTAATTGTTGCTTAGCAAAGAGACTGCTCATGATCTGCAATTGTGCAGTTGCTTTCATTTCCAGAAGATTTTTTCCCCCTCCTGGTTGTCTAATGGCTGTTGCATATTCATATTGCAAATGTGTGAAATACTTGTCTGGTACACAGAATCCTTGGCCTATTAAAGGATTGACAAATGAGGGTGGATGAGAGGGTGCAGGAACAGAGAATAGCTGTGCAAACACAAATGTGTGATCAGAGTCAAATGTGTTTGAAAGTGTTATACATGGGGGCCACCCCATACATTTCTATGTCTCCAAAATTTATAGAAAGAATCTTGATTATACTTATTAGCCGATGCAGACAAAGGATGGGGCCCGCAGAAGCGGGCATTAAATTAGCTGTACTTTCCAGAATTCCTTTTATATAATTGTCAAAGCTTTAGAGCAGGAATGGGCAATTTGTGGGTGAATAGGATTCTACATTCTCCCCCAAGCAATCTCAGAGGACCACATGCTTAATGTTGTACTTCCATTATTATTATTGCTCCCAGATGCTTTCTAGGAGGCATGGGAGCAATTTTGCCTTGTTTTTGGCTGTTTCTTTCCATTTTAGACCCTTTAGCCTTTTTTTTTAAGCAACAGGAAGTGACTAGGAGGTCAACTTCTGATCACTTCCGGTTAGCAAAAGGCTTCCTCCCAGGCCTAAAATAATGAGAAACAAACCCATGGTTGATAATGTGTCCCATGACCAATAGAAGGCATTTTGAAGGCAAAAAACATTTTCTATTTTTTTCCTCCAAAAACTTGTTCTGAGGATGTTATGCCATAAAGCCTGGATTTCGATGGCACATCAAAACTTTCTTAAAATATTTACAGTTTGAAGACACATTTATATATTTATTCTCTTTGTTCATTTACTAAGAAGAAATTTCAAGTAATCTTTAGAGTATAAATAGCTGCAGACATGATTTTAAAGTTATGGTTAGGGGGTAATTAATTGGATATAAATGACAATTTACTGGTTGCTGGTGGGCGAATAAGTTTGCCAGAGTGAAAACTAGGGAGGGCTTGTGCAGGAGAGGGAATTTCAACAGGTGTTTGCCTGTCATGCAGTCATGTAACAAGCAACATCTGCTTAAATTTCCTCTTCTGTACAATCATTAAAGGTACAGAAGCCCTCTCCAGTGTTATCTCTGGAAACCATAGTGCAGTGTTTTCCAAACTTTGATCCTCTGGATGTTTTGGACTTCAGCTCCCATAATTCTTGACAGTTGACCAACCTGGTTGGGGCTTCTTGGAGCTGAAGTCCAAAACTTCTGAAGGACCAAGGTTTGGGCACCAATACCCTCGATAAACTCATCCAAAGGCTAGCGTGATAAGGATTTAAATGTGTATAGAAACCCCGTGACAAATCAGTATACTTTAATGCATGTGCTCAGTGAATGGCCTTCTCAAAAGTGATGGGATGGAGTAGCAGGTTACATGCTTTGAGGTGGCTTCCACATGTCCACTTTTATTAGCAGTGCTGGTGCAAAAAGGAGGTAAAGATTCAAAACTTGCAGGACTAGAGGCAATTGTAATAAGCCTAGGGGCATGTGTTTCAAGTTGCAATTCTCTGCACATCTGTTTGGGAATAAGCTGCATTGCTCACAGTGAGGGGTTACCGTATTTTTCGCCCTATAGGGCGCACTTTTTCTTCCCCTAAATGTGCGTGGGGAAGTGAGTGCGCCCTATAGGGCGAATGGACTGGTGCTGGGATCGAAGCGATCCCGGCGCCAGCCCATTGAAAGACTGAGGCCACGGGGAGAAGGAGGGCTCCTTCTCCCCGCGGCCTCAGTCTTGGAATCGGCTGGTGCCGGGATCGCTTCGATCCCGGCACCAGCCGATTGAAAGACTGAGGCTGGGGGGGAGAAGGAGCCCTCCTTCCACCCCGGCCTCAGTCTTGGAATCGGCTGGTGCCGGGATCGCTTCGATCCCGGCACCAGCCGATTGAAAGACTGAGGCCGGGGGGAGAAGGAGCCCTCCTTCCACCCCGGCCTCAGTCTTGGAATCGGCTGGTGCCGGGATCGCTTCGATCCCGGCACCAGCCGATTGAAAGACTGAGGCCGGGGGGAGAAGGAGCCCTCCTTCCACCCCGGCCTCAGTCTTGGAATGGGCTGGTGCCGGGATCGTTTCGATCCCGGCACAAGCCCATTGAAAGACTGAGGCCGGGGGGAGAAGGAGCCCTCCTTCTCCCCCCGGCCTCAGTCTTGGAATGGGCTGGTGCCGGGATCGAAGCGATCCCGGCACAAGCCCATTGAAAGACTGAGGCCGGGGGGAGAAGGAGGGCTCCTTCTCCCCCCGGCCTCAGTCTTTCAATGGGCTGGTGCCAGGATCGCTTCGATCCCGGCACCAGCCGATTCCAAGACTGAGGCCGGGGGGGGGAAGGAGGGCTCCTTCTCCCCCCCGGCCTCAGTCTTTCAATGGGCTGGTGCTGGGATCGCTTTGATCCTGGCACCAGCCGATTCCAAAACTGAGGCCGCGGGGAGAAGGAGCCCTCCTTCTCCCCGTTGCCTCAGTCTTTCAATGGGCTGGCGCCAGGATCGCTTCGATCCCGGCACCAGCCGATTCAATGACTGAGGCGGGGGGGGGGGGGGGAAGGAAGGCTCCTTCTCCCCCCGGCCTCAGTCTTTCAATGGGCTGGTGCTGGGATCGCTTCGATCCCGGCACCAGCCCATTCCAAGATTGAGGCGGGGGGGGGGAAGGAGCCCTCCTTCTCCCCGCAACCTCAGTCTTTCAATGGGCTGGCGCCGGGATCGCTTCGATCCCGGCACCAGCCCATTCAAAGACTGAGGTCGCGGGGGGAAGAAGCCCTCCTTCCCCCCGCGACCTCAGTTCAATGGGCTGGTGCTGGGATCGGTCTCCGATCCCAGCACCAGCCCATTGAACAACCGGCCTCCGGCTAAAGGGAGGAATCCTTTTTTCTTGGATTTTCCCCCTTTAAAATTGGGTGCGCCTAATATGCCGGAGCGCCCTATAGGGCGAAAAATACGGTACTTGTGAGTAAATATCATGATTCCACTAAACCCACTAGGTGACCTTGGGCAAGACACACTCTCTCAGCCTCAGAGGAAGGGAAAGGCATCTCCCCCCCCCTCCCGAACAAAGCTTGCCAAGAAAAGCCCCTGATAGGTTCATCTTAAGGTCACCATATGTCAGAAGGGACTTGAAGGCACACAACAACAACAACAATTTAATGATTTCTATCTTAAGAAATGGAGGGATTCTTTATTCTTGCTCCATGGACATTAACTTTTAAAGGATGAGATACCAATATAGAAGAATGTTTACCTCCCCATTTTCTGTCTTGTTGTGCGCCTTCAAGTTGTTTATGACTTAACCTATCACAGGTTTTTAGGGGGCTCAAAATGTGAATCAGGCACTTACAAGCCACCAAGGAAGGTTTTAAAGGCTGTGTGTACTGTGTGTACTTCTGGACTTTTTTGTTTTGCTTTTGAGTTTTAGCCTTGTTTTTAATGCATGGAATGAACTGTTACTCTTTTGGAAGTAGAGTAGAGCTACATGTTAAGCTGTGGAATTGTGCAACCTCTTTTATCATGCCTGAACAATCCAATGTGAAATTTGTGGCAACCATCAGTTGCATAATGCATGTCATAGCTTATATTTTAGATTTCACTGAACTTTCAAGGTGTAGAAAAATTGAATTGCCCTTTAGCATTAACTTTTCTACAAAGTAAGCAGTTCAAATTTCTCTCCGTCTCCTAAAATTCTTTATTTTTCAGAATGATTTGACTTAATTCTAGGAAGTTAATGCATCATATACCAGTGTGGCATAGTGGTTTAGATATTGGACTAGGAGACCAGAGTTCGAATCCTTGCTCAGCTGTGGAAACCCATTGGGTGACCTTAGACAAGTTCTACTCTCATTGTGTCAGAGGAGGGCAATGGCAAACTTTTTCTGAAGGAATGCCAAACCCCCCCCCCATAGAATAGTGTCACCATAGGTTGGAGGCAATTTGTAAGCATACAAAAATACCCAAATTTCACAGGTAATTTGCTGATAATGCTGTTGCATGACTGTCCTTTCACAGTAGTATGTTGTATTTGGCAAAGTGCATTCCTCCCAGATGTTGGATTGGAGCTCCCATCATCCTCAACCAGCATAGTTCATACTTAGGATTGCTGGGAATTATAGTCCAGCAGCATCTGGAGTGCTGCACCTTGCCCGCCCTCTGCTGTAGTCAGTCTGAATGAGTCATGATATAAAAAGTGCATGTTTTTCATCGTGGTAGGCTTGATTTCTGAGTTCCTCTTCCCTCCCTTTATTAGATTAATGTTCATGCAAATAGACTTGGCAATAAAACTACCAGCTGTGGGAGGAACAGGGAAGTTGAAATAAAGAATAAGCATACAGGGCGGCATTGAAATATCCACTGCATGTCATCTGTGTGATACTGTGGTATTGTCAGGTGATTGTAGTTGAGGAGACGAAGATCTTCCTGGAAGATAAATACCTTGTTTTGCTGCATAAGGAACACCTGTAATCCAGTATATAAGAGTTAGCATAAGGAGCAGGCAATCAGCCTAAATTTAGATGGTCATCAGAACATGGAAAATCTATACTTTGAGGTAGATCCCAGAATCCACGAGCCAGTAGAGTCACTAGCCATGCTTGCTGGGCACTTTTAATAGCAGCACCCCCCAAGTAATTTTTTGAAGCTCTGATCTTTGACCTAGTTTCAAAAGCCATCTGCAAAAGATCAATTATGGGCCTTTGCAGACTGCCAGAAATAGTGCAAATTGAGTCAACTTTAAGGGTTAGGGTTAGTGCTAGGGAATCATGGGAATTGTGTTTTTTTTTTCTGAGACATTGAGCCTTCTCTGTCAGAGAGCTCTGGTGCCACAATAAAATACCACAATAAAATACAGTTCCCATGATTCCCTAATCCTAACCCTTAAAGTGGACTCAATTTGCACTATTTCTGGCAGTCTGCAAAGGCCCTTTGTCTATTACCAAGAGTCATTTGCCCTTCCTTTGTGGACTGCTGAGTGGGAGAAAAGTGCATGGAGGGTAATAGCAAGGGAGAGAAGAGATGACCCTGCTGCTTTTGCCTCATCTCTCAGATCACCACCAATACCATGAGAACACAGATTACTCCTCAGTTTCTCTACTGCTGGGCCAGGACAGTTCAGTTTGTCTGCTGTGCTTTGGTACCTGCTGGCTGAGGTGGCTAAATGATGCTTTTCCTTCTCCATTAATGCACCGTTAATCCTGGTGGGATAGGAAGCAGCCATTCCGAATAAACTCATAAACTTCCATGCTGGATGCATAACGTCACCAGTAGCGTTCTGCATTTGGAGACCATGGCGGCCTCTGTGACAATTCATTTCAGATCTGCTTGATGATGTAGAATGGACACTCAGCTGTGATTTGGGCACTTTTGGTCTTGATGGCTTGGGTCCAAGCTATATCTAAATGGTCTAAATGGCTTGGGTCCAAGCTATATCAGAGACCGCCTCCTCCCGTATAATCCCCTCCACTCCCTCCGGTCTTCTGGGAGAAATTTCTTAGAGCCACAAAGATCGAGGCTATCTGCGACCTCCCAGAGGGCCTTCTCTGTCTTCGCCCCCAGACTCTGGAATGACCTGCCGGACGAGATCCATCAATTAACATCTTTGGACAGTTGCAAAAAGGCTGTCAAGACGGATCTCTTCCGGAAGGCCTTTCCAGACTAAGTAGCCCGGTCCTGGGCTGTTCCCTCCTCCTTCAGTGACACTATTTGAATCTTGGCTCCCCCGCAGAGTTATAATGGGGTGATGTGCTATGGCCTTATTATTTTAATTGTTATGATTTTTCATTTAAATCGTTATTAGGATTTTAACAATGTCATTGTTTAATACTGTTTTAAGGGAGGGAGGGATATGCTTTTTACTGTAACTGTTTTATGTTGTAAACCGCCCGGATTGGGCAACCATTGGGCGGTATATAAATAAATTTTATTATTATTATTATTATTATTATTATTGATTCATTCATTCTCTGTTTGACTCTCATCACCATATTCGGTCAACAAGCACACTGCTCCTGCTTTCTCTTGCGGGTGTTTAACTCAACATATGACTTGCATAACATGAGGATTTTATTTGGGGCTCTGTAACAGTATTCATCAAGTTAGTAGAGTTACCTGATGGCAGGATCTCTCAGGCAAATGCTCTGATGCTTTGCTACTTAATGCTCAAGCCCCCAGCCGCCTCTTTGGCTTCACCTACTGCTTACCATCCCAATCTCTCTTATTCCCTCTCCCTTTTAAAAGTGGGGCACTTGGGTGGGGGGTTGACTGTGGGTTGTTGATGAGTCTATTTGGTTGTACTTTAGGCTGGATGTGCTCTAGCCCTAGGTACAATAGCATGTTTGGGAAGATGATGGTCATTGATGTCTGATTTCTTTAAGGGCTTCTGTCCATAATGAAGTTGCCTACTCTTTTACTGGCTTCAGTGTTAACTATCTTTAAAGATACTTTCCTAATTTAAAAACTCTCCTGGAGCTGTACCTCTTAATAGAAATGTGAGACATATAGAGATAAGCAGATAATCACAAATGAATTGAGGACCATTTTAAAGAGTGCTTGTATTACACGGTTTTCTTGGCAACATTTGTTCAGGGCAAGGGGTTCCTCTGCTTCTACCTTACTGTCTGGGGGGGGGGGGGAAGAAGAGAATTTAAGGTAAACAGGGTCACAATTAAAACATCCTATTCTTTAATTGACCTGCTGTATCTTTATTTGATTTGCTGTCTTTGTTCAGTCTTTTACCACCAACTAGGCTTTTTATAATTTAAATTGATTTTAAGTAGTATGTTTTAATTCCATCATGGTTTAATTCTGTTTTAAGGGGTGGGAAAGTTTATGGGTTTGGGATTGTATTTTACACTGTGCTGAGTTTTAATGATGTAAGCTGCCTCGATTGTCTGACAGAGGGGCGGGATATAAATAAAAATTATATATATAAATTATATATATATATATATATATATATATATATATATATATATAGGTAGGATTGGCTTTTGCCTTCCTGTTCTGAGAGAGTGTGACTTGCCAAAAGCCACCCAGTGGGTTTTCCTTGCTGAGAAGCGATTCCAGGCCTTGTTCCCAATATTATAGGTCTAAAACACACTGTAGAAATAATCCCGTTTGAGACCACTTTAACTGCCCTGGCTCAATGCTAGGGAATTCTGGGGACTGTAGTTTTGTGCGTCATTTAGCCTCGCTTGTCAGAGAGCTCTGGTGCCACAGTAAACTATAATTCCCAGGATTCCCTAGCACTGAGCAGTCTCAGACTGGATTATTTCTGCAGTGTGTTTTGGACCACAGTCTCAGCACTCAAACCACTGTACCTCACTGGTTCTTATAGTGCTTGTTTAGCTACTTAGAAAGTGGTCATCTGTATCTTTCTGCCAAGTGATGGGAATAATCTTAATCATGCTCAATCTTAATCATTATCTTAAGTATCTTAATTATTCTCAAGTGGTGGGAATAATCTTAATATACCCAAATTTCTGATCAAGTGTGGCCAAATCTTCACTTTGTTTGGCTAGCCAGTCAGTTTACCTAGTGGCTGTTTGCAGCTGTGTGAAGATCCATTGGGAAAATGGTGCTCTAAAACACCTGCTGACTTCTGTCCATAAAGCTACCCTTAAATGCAGAAGCAGAACAGCCTGTTCTCTTTTTTCTGTCTTTCCAGATCAACAGGCAATCCCATCCCCAATCCTACATTTACCATTTTTTTCCCTTTTTTCTTTTCCATTGGGACATGTCATAACCTCTCGTGAGGTCTCTCTTTCATAGGTTTGCCATTGGTCAGAACTGATTTAATGATACTTAACAACAACAAATAGGGCACGACCAACTTCAAAGCAGGAGTCCAGGAAAGTCCTAAAATGGATGGGCCACTCAATTTAGAGGTCTCTTACTCACCTCAACCCCCCCCCCCCCCCGCTGTTTTTAAGATGTGTTGGCTTGGGTTTTAGGTTTTGATAGGAACATAGGAAACTCTTGCATTGAGTGAGACCCTTTGGGTCATTTAGTTCACTATTGCCAACTCTGATTGAAGCTCTGGTGCTTCAGCCAGGATTTTTCTTCTGCTCCTATCTCTGATGTTCTCTAGTGGTCTCCCATCCAAGCAGGTGTTGGCCCTGTTGAGCTTCCAAAATCGGACACAATTGGTTGTGTTCAGCATGGAATGGTGATTTTTAAAGAAAAACCTGAGTCCTTGGATCTGCAAGCATTTAACTTTTCCTCTCTTTATATGTGTATATCAACTTCAAAGGGAGTTCTATTGAACTGGCTAGGACTTCCTTCCTAGGAAGTGTGCTTAGGATTTCAGCCATAAATGAATACAATACTCTGAGAGCCACATAGAAAATGGGGTGAGCCCTGTTCTCTTGAGCCAGTTTTGTCCAATTTCACTCTACTTGTGCTGTTAGTCATATCTGTTGAGAGCTGAAAGGCTGCCTTTGCTGCTGATTCTTTTTCCTTTCATCATTGGACACTGTTGCTTGAAATTTTGTAACAACTCCCCTCTTGGTGATGGTGGTATTGATATACCTCAGAGCTCTCTGTGCAATTAAAATATCCATCTGTTCCACTTAGAACATTAGACGCTTTATGCAATCTGTCATTGATGTACAGCCACATGAAAGCCTTCGGAACAGTGTAAAAGAGAACGCAAAGCTCTGATCCAAACATTTCCCACTACCCTTGTGCTTGCTTTTGTTTATTGAATGGTGTTATCTTCTTGGCTTAAAAAGGCAAAGCGGAAACATTTCCTTACTTCCTCCCCATTGGTCAGGAATATGGATGAAGCTTAGTGTTGCCAATGGCATTGCATAATTACCTGAATATGTTTTCTTTCTAAATCATTTGAACATAAGCTTTTTGGAGCAAAAAAGGGATCTCTCCTAATCACTGTTTATCTATATGTGTTTTTCTGCTTTGTTCATTTCGAGTTGCAGAAGCAAAGCAGTTTTGGTGTTTTGCAATGTTTTCCTGAGGTTGCAACTCTTTAATATCTTCACAAGGGTTAGTTTGGTCAGACATCTTTGTGGGTGGATGTGGGGGGGACGGGACACTTTATATATGTAATCCGGTTCAGATGATGATCTTAAACCGTACCTTGAACCTTTCATAACCCAGTGCTCTCCAAATATTTTGGAATACAATTCACACCATCTCTGACCCATAGGCCATGCTGACTGAGACATGGGAATAGTAGACCAAAACATCTGGAAGCCACCCACTTGGAGAGGGCTGGTATATCACTGTCAACAAGCCAAAGACTTGTTGAATAAACTACAATTCTCAGAGTTTATACATCATGAGAACCTTTACAAGCCTTTGGCTTGTAGGGTCCTCATGATGTATAAACTCAGGTAATTGTAGTTTATTCAAACAAAAGTTAGTTTGAGTAGGGTCAGATTGTTTTAGATCCTGGTTTATTGGCTGTCTTTTGAGCATTCAGGAAGGAAAGAATAGTTGGGTGAAGGAGAATGTGAGTTCAAGCCTTGCTAAAGTCATTCACAATCAAAATGAGTGTGCGGGCCACATAACAGAGTTGTATGCTACCCCTTTGCCTCCTAGCTGAAAGTGGATATGGCCCTTCAGGTCAAAAAGTTTTATCTTGCTCATTCAAAACAAGACTTAGGTCAGGAGCAGAGAACCTGTGGCCCTCTAAATGTTGGACTGAATCCTGGCCCATTGGCCATGCTGGCTCAGGTAGATAGAAGTCTGAAGTCCAACAGGTCTTCTTTTGAGTGTTGCATAGACAGGTTCTTTGTATACGTCCCAAGTAGAACAGTGGCTCAGCTTTTGAATTAACGTCAACAAACTTTTCTTTTTTGGAGATAGTCAGGAATTGTATGATTATCAGGAAGTGACAGAAGAAGCACTTGTGTTAATCACAAAGACCATGAAGAAGATCACCTTATGTCTAGTTCAGATGTAGCCCTGCTTTCATGCACACCATGTTTGCACATCCCTGAAAACTGCTCACCCTTCTTTCCTGCAGGCCTTAAGCACAACTCAGTGTCCCAAGTGTTGGGTTTTGTAGTGATTCCTCCATAGATGTGCCGTTACAGTCAAACCAGGACAGTGTGATTGAGACCATAATGTCTGTATTTTTTTAGATAGTAGGTTGGAGTATATAGTGTGTGAATACAGTAGATAATCTTGGGTATAAGATGTTTTTGAGGCAGACTATTACAGTCGCTCCTCCATTTTCGTGGGGATCCCCCCCCTGTGAAAATGGAAAATTGCCAATATTCAAGCCACATTGGCTTGAATGGCAGTGCGCCCCCACACGCCCCCTATTTTATCCATTGTGTCCCTTCCTGCCTGCAAACAGGCAAGACCATGGATTCCAAGTCCGCTGAAATGGAGGGACGCCTGTACATGTTTTGTCCTGGTTAGCTGTTTTGTTACATTATCAAGCAACTTTGGGAGGGATTTTTTTAAAAAAGTAAAAGGTACATGTAATACCCAGCTTTTTTCTTCTCTCCCACTTACCAAGATGACAGATCGAACCCAAGAGAGGATCTAGCAGAAGCTAATTCTTAGAGGTACCAAACTAGTGGACTGTATATTCTATGGCAGTCCTATCTATCCTGTAACTTTTGAGAAGATAGAACAAAAGCCATGCTGAGTTGGATAAAAGATTCTTCTGGTCCTGAATTCTGTTCCCACTGTGGGCAACTAGACACTGGAAGAAGGACATAAATGCATTTGCTCCCTCCTGCCCATATCACTCAGAAATTAATATACAGAAACATACTACCTCCAATGTTGGAGGTAATTTATAGCCATAATGACTAGTAACCATTGAAAACCTTGTCCACCATAAATTTGACTACTTTATTTTAAAGTTGCCTCTGTTGGTAGCCATAATTCCATTTTGTGGTAGCAAATTCTGTGTTGTTTAGAGAAGTGCTTTCTTTTATTTGCTGTGACTTTCCCACCATTTGCTGAATGACAGCCACATTTGACTATTATGAGAGTGCTTATCTACTTTCCTTGTGCCACATACCATTGCATCCTGCAGTGTTGGGCTGGCTGTGCTATGGGCAGTGGGTAGCACTTTGCTTCGGAATGTAGTCCTGTTTTTGGTGCAAAGCTTTGCCTATATTATGTGGCTCTACATCACAGTGGTTTCCTTCGGTTACACAGGTATTCTTAGTAGTAAATACACAAATGACAGTAAATATGCAAATACCTTGGAACTCTGGTTCCCTAAAAGCAATCTAGTAGTTTTGCAATCTCTGTCTGTCCATCATGCAGTACATTTGGATGTGAAAATGTTTGCTTAGTTGCATCACCTTGGGGGAAATTGGTTGGAATCTATATGCTGGCAGTAGGTAGGACCACGCTAAAATTACCTTCCCATTCCCCCACCCTACTCATCAGAGAGATAATGTTTACAGAGGGCTTTTGAAATTAGACTGTGAGCCACAGGTTCTGACCCTTCTTTTATATATTTTCTGTGGGACCACCAGTATAGCCATGCCACATAGCACCACACTTGGTTGCAACTTGATTGTGTTGTATAGAGGGCTGTAGCTAGCCAGGAAAGCCTGGCAGAGTCATGGCTGGAGAGTATTTGGAGCTTACCTCCAATAGCCCTTCTCCTTGCTGCAAGTGGCATCTTCATGGCAGGGAGCCCCCCTCCTTCAGTATTTCAGTGTCTGGCATGATAATGGTAAATGTTACTCCTCTAGGATGCAACAGGTGCCATGCAACCTGCTCTTGTGCAACAACATTTTGTGTGCAGGAAGTGACTAACGATAGCGCTGTGTTCATTTTGAAATCTCAAGTGGATGTTGGGTAGTTGGAATTACTATTCCAATGCTACCATTTCCTTTTCAGGAACCATCATGTGATAATGTGGAAATGCTAAAGGGTGGCTGTCTTGTGCAAGTGTAACCAGATATTTAACTGGCATCCCTCCTCCCTCCCCATGGGAAATTCTTGGGCCAAATGAGTGCATGACTGATTGAAGCCTTCCCAGATGAACTCATGGTTGGCCTTACATTTGAACTCAGGAGCAAGGCTGACATACTTACTCTTTGGACTCTTGTTGCTTCTCATTTACATAGTAGATCTTTTTAAAGTGTGTCCAAAGTGCTTCTCATACGCTGCCTGACAAATATTTTCAATTATTTTGTGGGATGGCTTATAAGTTTTTTACTTATCCCATTGCAGAAAGGTGAAGAAGAAAACATAAAAGTAAAATCATTTTCTAAATTCATAGGTATGAGGTGCAATTTTCAACCATGGCTTTCCACAGGTTTCTCACTTGTCTGCTTTGTTGTTTTATGTCTTCAAGTCATTTCTGACTTATGGAAACCCTAAGGCTATCATGGGGATCTATTGGCAAGATTTATTAAGAGGAGGTTTCACATTGTCTTCTTTTGTAGTTAAGAGAGTATAATTTGCCCAAGGTCACCAAGTAAGTTTTCATGGCTGAATGGGGTTTCAAACCCTAGTTTTCCAGAGCTCTAGTTCAATACTCAAACCACAACATCAAACTGATTTCACTTGTCCACTGTAATATATAAAATGTGTACTTCCTTGTACTTTGGGAAATGTATAGAGTACTGTCATCAGTACAGGTGGGGGTCTCCCTTATCCAAAATGCTTGGGACCAAAAGTGTTGTGGATTTTGGAGTTTTTTGGATTTTGGAATATTTGCATATACACAATGAGATCTCTTGGCGATGGGTTCCACGTTTGAGCCTGAATGTAATTTGTAGTTTGTATACACCTTACATACACAGCCTGACGGTAATGTTATGCACAATATTTTAAATAATTTTGTGCATGAAACAAAGTTTGTGTTCATTAAACCATCAAAAAGCAAATATGTCCCTATTTCAGCCACCCATGTGGACAATTCTGGACTTGGGAATATTTCAAATTTTGGAATTTCAGATAAGGGAGACTCAACCTGTATTTTGTGCTGCTCCTGCTTTCTGTGCTAAGTTGCTTTTACATACCTATGTTTTGTTTTGCTCATGTAGGTGCTCTATTGTAAGGAGCATTGTATTTCTATTTTACTTTTTTGCTTTTAACTGATTTTGGTTGTAAATTTTGGCTTGAGCCCACAAGAAAAGTCCAATCCACAGCCCAGAAGATGAGGATGTTTTCTGTAATTAACTCTTCAATTAAGTCATGTCAGGATACAAGCTGGCTTTAATGACAGCATGTTAGTGGAATGCAGACTGGTTTTATCTGTTCCAAAGAACCTGTGTAAAGTCTCAGGAGGAAGTAACAAGAAAGAGAGAAGTAGGCATTTTGTAAGGCAGGCTCCAGGGTCAGAAGAGCTCTTGAGATTCTCTTTGGCAGAGGGAATGATACAAAGCCAAATCCTAGTTCTCCCTGAAATGGTGTTTGGGTTGATCCACTTTAGACTTCATGCTCCTCCGTTCCAAAAACAGCAACAGCAAAACAAACAACTCTTACATGCAGCATGTGGGGGAAAACAGATGTAAATTCTTCTTCCCAATAATCCTTAAATTTCACTTCCTTTTTCTTTTCTTTTCTCCCTCCGTAATGTGACTTGCATAATAATAGCATATGGAATCATCATCATCATCATCACTAGGAGAGTTGAATCATGTAAGCCATTTCTCTTCCATTCCTCTTTGGCAAACATACACACCCTTTACTTTTGCAATGAGAACTGACCCATAGTAGTGTCACTCCATGTTCAATGCTTAGTTTGGGGTCATAGGGCCTTTGCAGACTGCCAGAAATAGGGCAAATTGAGTCCACTTTAACTGCCCTGACTCATTGCTAGGGAATCATGGGAACTGTAGTTTATTCTGTCACCAGAGCTCTCTGACAGAAAAGGCTCAATGTCTCAGAAAAAATACAATTCCCATGATTCCCTAGCACTGAGCCAGGACAGTTAAAGTGGACTCAATTTGCACTATTTCTAGCAGTCTGCAAAGGCCCTTAGTTTGTGGGGCACCATTTCTATTTGTTCTCGCACCATGCTTGAAATGCTTGCTCAGAATTGAGCAAAGTGGATCCCTACTTTAGATGGGGATGAACGTAACTGATGTTCTGGTTCCCTTCTTGCTTTTCTATTTCATTTGCCAGCTCATTCCCACTGCATGAATATTTCATTCATCATTATTTTATTTTACACTTGTCAATCTGTGGGGGTCCAATATTAACTGATGAATAGCATACATCAGAAGAGCATTCATGTCACTTTACTCAGCTAAAGATTACCTGGATCAAGGAGCACCTGGGAAGACAGTCCTTCAGAATTAGAATTGCCAGACCAAATGATTGGTCACCAAACTGGCTAATGGATTGTAAATAGCAGAAAATGCACTCTCGTTCTACCCTTGCTCAGTCCTTGAGTTCATTATCTTTTTCCACATCCTCAAAGGCTAGCAAAAGCAGGTCTCCCTGTCCTTGACTCTATCTATTGTTAACACCGCAAACAAATCTTACCTAATAAGAGGAAGCCTTATGTTTAGTAAACAGTATTAAGGCTGCAATGTGAGATGCATCTAAACCAGGCTTTTCATTATGCATACTTTACTGCTGAGATGATTACTTGTGGGTTTCTGGCCACTTAGTATGTCTAAAAGCTCTTCATTATGCAATTCAAAATAATACATTATCTGATGCTGCATCGTTCAGATTGATTGTGCTTTGCAAACTGGAAGAAATGGTGGTACTGTGCTTGTGTATGCTCAAGTGGTCTGTTTACCTTCTGAACTCCTCTTGCATAAAATGGGCTTGCTCTCAGGCTCCAGTTAGATATCTGTTGGCTTCTACACTACCTATTGCTATAGTAAGTGTGTAAATGTGTCCCTGAATATTCCTTTATTGCAACAGCGTTTCCTGTAGGCGTAGTCATATATTGTCTGTGCATGGACTACATTCTCCCGCCCTTCCATGCTGCAATTTAGCAGTCATGAAAACCCGACTACATAAAGTTCAGAGGTGTCATGTTCCTCATAGAAGATTGCTGGGGAAATAAAATGAGCTGAAAGGACTGCAGTTCATCCATTTTAGAAGCATGTGACCAACATAAATGGCATATTTGTTCTCATCCAGATTGCAAGAGATGATGGTTAGCTGAACATCTTGCTCTGTTCTACAGTATGCCTTTTCTGAATTTTATGATGCTATTTTTTTAAAGGTTTGCTATCTTAAGGGGGAAAAGACAACATAAAGGAGCAAGCTGGGAGAATGTTTCTAAATACAGGCTAGGTCTCCCTTATCCAAAATGCTTGAGACCAGAAGTGTTTTGGATTTAAGATTTTTTTTTTTTTGCATTTTGGAAAGCCTATATTTGCATATACATACATAATGAGATACCTTGGAGATGGGACCCAAGTCTAAACACAGTTCATTTATGTTTCATACACTTTATCCACATAACCTGAAGGTTATTTTATACAGTGTTTTTTTTAGTAACTTTCTGCATGTAATAAAGTTTGTGTACATTGAATCATCAGAAAGCAAAGGTCTCATTTATAAAGTTTTGTTTTTTGGAATATTTAAAATGTTGGAATTCTGGATAAAGGTGACACAACCTTTATTGAAATAGAATTCTAGTTTCTTGGCAGACATCAAAATGTTTTATAAATGGTGAACTGTGAAATGAAAAATGATAGTTAATACATACATGGCTTTATTATGGTCATAGACCAGTCTTTGTAGTTAGAAATTAAACAAGGACCAAGTAGATGGTACAGATGACTAGTCTAGGAAAATTCCAACATAATGCATGTATAGTGACAGAAACATAAATATCTTCCATAGGGAACCAATGGAGCCTTTTACTACTAATAACATTACAGCTGGTTTCTAGTAGGACAAGTTAGAACACAAAAACTTATCAACTTAAGAGTAATGCCATTAATAAAATGGAATGAAAAGGAAGGGTTCTATGAAAATTATCAGATCTGCCCAGAAAAATGGCTAAGATTTGGGTAATATGTAAAAAGTGGGTGGCCTTATATTACTTGCAGTAGAGAAGCATATGTTCCAAGTGTTTCAGCCATGCCTGGGTGTAAATATAAATATTTTATTTATAATAAAAAGTGAAACGCAGGGAAGCCTCTAAAATGTTTTATAGAGGGCAAATAGTGAAATTAAATGTGGGAGTTACTAAACAGGCAAGAGGATTAGTACAATGAATTGTGATTACTTATTGATAATTAATAAAGGTATATTTTTCTGAATTGGCATTTTAAATATGTTTTTAAGGTTTTTCTCTCACTTCAAATTGCAAGAGTTGTTATACTTAAGTGCATAGCAAAGTTATTCTGCAACCTTTTCACTTGAATTAACAAACACTTTGTAGTCTCAAAGTAGCAGTTTGTATAATGTTTACAGTTATTATTTAGTGCATATAAGAGGGAGAGAGGATGATACAGAGAGAGATTTAAATATAGTTCTTGCCACAGAATTTTTAAAAAAAGAATCTTGGTCAAGGATAGGTGATTAAAATCTACAGAAATTTTGAAGCCATGGTGAGAAAAAAAAAACATTTAAAAAAATATGGAAATTTACATGCAGATTTTCATATCATGTCTAAGCTTTACTGCAGTAGCAACATAAAATGATTTGTTTCTAAGTTAGCATGATACATTAATGAAGTGTAAAAAAATATTAAAGCTATTGTATGCTATACTAAAGAGAGAAGCAAGCCAAGTGCTATCTATGCCCATGTATTTTAGCTTTTGTTGTCCTTTTTCAGTGGGAAAAATTAAAATTAAAACAGAAGCTACAAGATTCATAAAAAACAAATTAAAATACATTATGGGGGGGGGGAATAGCTATGCATTTAAATGCAAAAATTAACACAACTTTCATAGTGATTTGTACTTTTTAAAATAGTGTATTACTACCATGATGAAATAGGGCCCACTAGTTGGAAAAATACATTTTGGATTTCAATGTTGTACATATCTGTAGTATGCACAGAAAAGGTTTTTCCTTAATTTGGTATAATGTCTTACATGTAAGCCTACATACTAAACAGTTCTCTTATTTTGAATGGGTAAAGTCTTTTCTTAAAAAAACTATTTTTAAAGTTTCATTAGAGTTCTTTTCTCCATTCTATACAGTTTCAATTTTTTAAATAGAAAAACTAGATTTTTCTGGGTCTAAGTGGGAAATTGGGGGGGGGGGACTTCTTTCTGATGGATCTATCTATCTATCTGTATATCTTTTCCACTCCCTCACATATCTAGTCAAGGAACTATATCTACTTAAGGGTTAGATAACCCTTCACACTTGGTTAATACACACAATTCTGCTTGTTCCATACCCTATCATGCAAATGTTGTGCCCTTGCTTTATTCTGATCATTTAGTGTCACTGGCTGTTATTTTCAAACTTGGATGCAGTATTGTGTGCTTAGGACAGGGAAAAGAGCATATGCTCCCCAGATGTTGTTGGACTGCAACTTGCACCATCCAGGTTTAGACACTGAAGTGAAAGGCAGGCTTTGTAGGTCCTTGTGCTGCATGGTTCTTGCATCTGCCATTTGAGTCTTACCTTTCAGTGTTATAGCAATGGCTGAGGTGAGGTTATCAACCAGTTGTACCTTGCTTTCTGTTTCATTTGTAAGCAAGCTGTGATCTTAGGGTTATATGCAGCTCTTGGGTTAGGGTCCCATAGTCCTTGGCTTAATTTCAAGTGAGGTTCAATAAAAACATCTGGCAAAAGCAACTTGTTAATTTACTGTTTCATCATTTGGAAGGGGGGTAGGAAAGAGAGAGCAAAGGGATGCCTTATCCATTTTTGATCTAGCCTCCCCCAGTATTGACATGCAGTTTCTGACCAATATTTTTGAGTGAATGCAGCCCTTGGTAAAAGATTCCTAACTCTTGTTCTCCTTTATGAAAGACCTTTAACATTTTCCCACCGGGTGATTTATGGCAATCCCATGATTTTCATAGGGTTTTCTGAATGAAGGAATGCTCGGAGGTGGTTTTGCCCATTCCAGTAAAGACACCAGATCCCTTCTGGTCTTTGAAGCTAGTCAAGGTCAGCCCTGTTATTACTTGGATGGAAGACTGCCAAGGAATACCAAGTGCTGGAGGCTAGATTTCAGAGGAAGGCAATGGCAAAACCACCTCTGAGTATTAGTTGCCCAAGAAAACCCTATGCATGGAAGCGCCACAAGTTGACAGGTGACCCAAGGCATGTGCACGCACACACAGAGAACAACCCTGGTTAGCATTCATCATGACTAAGGCAAGTCCATCTTGTAATTGGCAATGTTGGCTTAAGGTCATTGAGGGAGGTGAGGCTGCAATTTTGCATTTTTCTTTGGATGTCTTAACCATATTTAAAACTGCCCTGAGCTTTTATGAGGAAGGACAGGGTTCACATAAAATAATAAATAAGTCCAGTTGGGTTGACTGCATATCAATGGAATCCAAAGTGTGGATACATTGCTACATATAACATCTGTGTCTCTGGTGGTGTTTCTGGTACTTTACGCGATTGAATCATGGTTTTACTGTTATCTTCCTTGGGAAAAAAATGAGATATGTCTTAAGTTTTTCCTTACCCAGCCATCTCTGTGATATGCTTGAGGCATCAGTCCGTATTTCAGACAAGCTATAAAAAATCATCTTGTGGTAAGCTGAGTTATCCTGGGCTAAGTTTCTGAATCGGGTGTTGCTAGGAATCCCATTCCATGAGTTGACTCTTGACAGCTTTGAACGATAGGTGCTTGAGGTATGTGGTAAAATGAGGAGGCATCTTGGATTTAAAAGTGGATTAGCATTCATCTCCAGACTTAGTTCTGAGTTTGAAATGAGATATTAGCATGATATAGAGTGGCTGTTGTAAATGCTTCTGCTTTTATGTATCGTACCAAGAGGGACCATTGGAGTGTCTTGAGCATTAATGGTTTTCTTCATTACTCTTGTGACAACATTTAGCGAGATACACGTGTACCAGAAGGCTTCTGCTTCTGTAGCAACCCCCTGAGCTTTTGTAGTTGTATGTAGAATGAATCAAAACTGCGCCTATAAAAGAACACATCAAGTTGCAAATTTCTCCCTGGTCTGTTTATGCCTGGACATCGATGAATTTCTCTTGCTAAAGAGCACATCTGTTGTTGTTCACTTGTCACTCTTAAGGCCTAGCAGGGCTATATTGGTGAGGGAAGGATGTGATCATGCTAGAGCAATCTCTGGATGGAATTGCTCACCATTCAAGGGTATTTTTGATGCCTTCCATCTGCTCAGCTTCTGAAGGTACATGTCTATCTCTACTCATGAAACAGAGATGCAAGTATACGTACGTGTAGAGAGAGAGCGAGAGAGTAGGGTATCCAAAAATTATCTTATAAAGATAATTTTGAGTATCCTGTATTTCTAGACCAGGGGTAGGCAACCTTTTTGAGCCGGGGGCCGTGTTGCTGTCCCTCAGACAATTGGGGGGCCGAAGCACCAAAAACAAACAAACAAACAAACAAACAAACATAATATATATATTTTTTAAAAATTTAAAACAATAAAAAAATATGCATGCACACTCTCTCAGCCCCAGAAAAGCCATGGCAAAACCCCTGTGGAGATTTTGCCAAGAAAACCCCAAGAACAAGTAACAAGAACAATAATCAATATCATCATGGCGGGTGGTGGCGGCGGCAGCAGGACCGGCCTAGGGCCAGTCCAAAGGCCTCGGAGGGGGGCATCCAGCCCCCGGGCCTTAGGTTGCCTACCCCTGTTCTAGACCATTTAATGATGCACAACTTGTATATGAGATTTATCCCTGGTATACACAATAAAATTGGCCTGCATTGATCTGATAGTAATTCCCCATATGCACATCCTTTGTTTAACCAGCAATGTTCCATTTGCAGGGAAATTTACAGCAGCAACACAGTGAAGCTACTGTTAACTGATCATATAGAATATTGTAGCCATATTTATTAGTGAAGAGAAACTGTGCTTCATTTCCCCCTGAATTAGGCTTTTTGGTTACAGCAGGTTTATTGTTTATTTATTGTATTTATACCCTGCCCTTTAGAAATGCTGTCAGAGCAGCTTACACATTGTTAATTAGACAGTTTATGGGCTTAAGGCTGCCTTTTAAGAACAGGTATATGCTTTAGTGCCTGTTAAGTCTCATAATAATAATAATAATAATAATAATAATAATAATAATAATAATTTTTATTTATATCCCGCCCCTCTGCCAGGCAATCGGGGTGGCGTACAACATTACAAAACATCAAAGCAATAAATCAAAATGAAATCCCATCCCTCTTTCACCCACCCACCCATCCCCCCGAACATACAAACAAATTAAATAACAGTAGCTAAAAATACAATTTAAAAGATGCATAATTTTCTTGTCTTATGGTCCTCCGAGAGGTGTAAGATGGCAAAACAGTCCTCCGTGGCCATAACGTGGTGCCGGTGAGGGTGTTCTCAGGCGGCGTTATATAGGCGGGGTGGAGGTGGGGCGGCTCAAGCCGCTCAGCTGGTCTCCCGGGGCTGGTCTCCTGGGGCTGGTAAGCAGTCCTCTGCGGCCTTGAGGACGCCGCCGCTTGCCGCGCAGTGCCGGCAAGGGTGTTCTCAGGCGGCGTTATATAGGCGGGGCGGAGGTGGGGCGGCTCAGGCCGCTCAGCTGGTCTCCTGGGGCTGGTCTCCCGGGGCTGGTAAGCAGTCCTCTGCGGCTTCGAGGACACCGCCGCTCACCGTGCAGTGCCGGCGAGGGTGTTCTCAGGCGGCGTTATATAGGCAGGGCGGAGGTGGGGCGGCTCAGGCCGCTCAGCTGGTCTCCCGAGGCTGGTCTCCCGGGGCTGGTAAGCAGTCCTCCACGGCCTCGAGGATGCCGCCGCTCACTGCGCAGTGCCCATAATAATTTCTTGTTCAGAAGTATAACCTCTTCCATGCTTTTACTGCCATGGTTCAATATTTGAGCTATTTAGAGAGCTCAGGTGCCACAACAAACTACAAATCTTAAAATTCCATCACATTGATCTGTGATAGTTGAAGCGGTGTCAAACTGCGTTATTTTTGCAGATGCAGCCTTACTTGAACATAAGTCTTTCCTTTTGAACCAGTACGTAGATTGAAATTTATTTGTCCTGTGAAATCCATACTACTACAAATTTTGCAGTGAACCTTTCCAGTCAAAAACATGTACATATTAGAGAACTGTGCTTACAGAAAAAGTAGCTTCTGGACCTTTTTCTAAAGGCAGCTACATATCCCCGCTCTCTGTTCTTTACATCTCCATTTATTTTAATTGGACTTAAAGTTAACCCACTAATCCTACAATGGGAAAGCTAGCTTTGCAATAAGCTGTAGGTCAAGTTGTTGCACAAACACTTCTTTAACACCTCTAAATGCTGGCTGTTTTGGACATGGTTAGTTTTAAGAATCAACTGGGCATCTCTTCTTTCTTTAAATGCCAGTCGTCCATTGATTACTTAAGTTTTGTGCAACGTTCTGGGTTTGGTGTCTCTTACATTCAAAAAGAAAATAATTTGTGAGTATGTAGTAGGCACTGTGTTTTCAGGAAGTGTTAACCATTATTATAATGATGTTTAGAGGATGTGCATTTATTATGTAGCTGCCATTATTGTAACTACTTTGAAGGACCTAATAGAATGTTAATGGAAAAAAATAGCTTAAGTGACTTAAAATAGAGATTAAATTAATTCATGAAGGGTAATGATTGCTATTAAAAAAAAAAAGGGCTATAGCCCACTTCACCAGACTCATGTAACATCATTTGCATGGGTTAAGAAGATTGTAGTTGATGAAAACTCATTCTACAATCAGTTTTTTTTTTATTCTTTGAGGTGCTACAGAGCTCTTTGGGGTTTGGTTTTAAAAGAAAGAAGTTACACGCTTACTAATTGGAATTGGTTATTATTAGTTGTACTGTAAGATTACCTTACTACAGCGTGGCTGTCCCTTTGGAAGAATGAGCAAAGATAGATAAATGGGATTTCCATGTTCAGAGGCAGCATACAGAGCAACTGCAGGAGAGTCTGCGGGAGAGCATTTCAGTTTCAGTTCTCTGCTTGTGGGCTTCCTGGAGATGTCTGAGTTCATTCAGTGTTCTTAGACTATGTTCATGTTGGTCATAATGCACTGCTTTCAAGAGGTCAGGTGTTTTTAATAAAACTGTCAGGTATACAGAAATATATGGATGGATGTTGCTGTCTAATTATGAACATAGCTCTACTGGATCAGACCAAAGGCCTGTCTAGCCCAGCATTCAGTTCCTACAATGAACAATCCACTGCTCTAATGGGAAAACTCACTTGAGTTCATTCACAAGAGACCAGCTTTGTGTTCTCTTGTGCTCATTCTGCTACTTTTTGTGCTTTCTAATGTTCATTTTCTATTTTTTTGGAACACCATGATGCACTAGGACAGGGGTAGGCAACCTTTCTCCTTTAAGGGCCGAGGGACTTCAGCTCCCAGAAGCCTCAGCCATGTTGGCCAATAGACCCATGTTGGCCAATAGCTCCAGGGATTCTGGGAGCTGAAGTCCCTCGGCCCTTAAAGGGGAAAGGTTGCCTACCCCTGCACTAGGACATAACATTGTACTTTCTGGTATGTTTTCATGAAATTTAAATCAATATTCTGTGAAGAGCCCACATGGTGTAGTGTTCTGAGTGTTGGATTACAACCCTGGAGACTGGGTTTGAATCCCTGCTCATCCATGGAAACTCTGGGTGTTGTTGGGTAGGTCATACCCCCTCAGCCTCAGAGGAGGGCTAAGGCAAACCTCCTCTGAGCAAATCATGCCAAGAAAACCCTTACCTTATGGTCGCCATAAGTCAGAAATGACTGGAAGACATACAACAACAACAGTAATGTTCTGTAAGTGGCCAGTTCTGTGTGATGCACAAAGTTGCTTAATGATGCCTCTACCTCACTACTCAATTTGTTCCTTGACAGTACCTCATTGTTTATGGAGTTTTTTTAAATGGGCTTTGTTCTTTCCCCCATTCTCTGATATGTGTGTGTATGACACACACACACACACACACAGGAGAATGGTCAGGTTAGGTCTAGTCTGTCACTTTCTCTCTTTGATACACACACACACACACACACACACACACTCGTCCCTCCTAATTCGTGGGGAATTCCCCCTGCGAATTGGAAAAAATGCCAATACTCAAGCCCCATTGGTTATAATGGCCGTGCGTGCACAACATTTTGTCCCTCCTGACTTGCTGTCTGCAAAGGACTGAAACCACGGATGGTAAGTCCACAAATGGAGAGAGACGAGTGTGTGTGTATCACTTGCATTTCTCTCTCTGTATGTATATATATGTATATGTATATTAGTTATATGTATGTATGTATGTGGGCGGGTGCATTCATGCATGCTCATATATAGACCCCTGGTGGTGCAGTGGTTAAATGCCAGTACTGCAGCCAAAATACTATGAGTTTGATCCGTAGGGCTCCAGGTTGACTCAGCCTTCCATCTTTTGTAGGTGGGTAAAATGAATTCTCAGCTTGTTGAGGGCGATTGGCTTACAGATTGTAAACCACTTAGAGATTGCTGAGCACTATAAAGTGGCATAGAAATGTAAGTGCTAAATTGGGAGGGACAATTGTGTGTGCGCGTATGTATGTGTGTGTGCATATATATATATGAAAGAGAGAAAGCGACAGACTAGACCTGACCTGTCCATCCTCCCAAGTAGGTGGGGTAAGAAATTGTGCCAGCAGAGCCTGGGGATAGATTTTTGTCAGTAGGCAGTCTACTTTTAAAAGTAAATACTTGGCTAGGGAGGCAGCAGTACTGAAGGGCGAGTACTGAATGTTACTGTTTAATTGCATGGTATTTGGAGGAGGAGGGAGAGAGAGAGAAAGAGAGACTCTCCGTTGTGGATAGTAAGGCAATGATGTGCCCATCCTCCTCTTTGCATGCATAGTTGTGTCATACACGAAATTACTTCTGGAGAGATTTCTGTACCTGGCTTACCGTCATACAGCAAACTTCAAAGCTGTTGAACTCTGAACTGTAGAGTAGGCATGATGGTGAGGCAAGCAAGGGTAGCTATATTATTGGAAGCCTCCTTGGTCCTTGCTGCTACATGTGCAGTGTTTCAGCCTTGTATAGTAATGCCATTGGTGCCATTTTCCAATGAGAAAGATGAAATTGCTCACTGAACAGTGTATTGATGCATGTATTAGCATGTATTACACTGTTTAGTCACTCTGCTTATGAATATAACAGGTTCCATCGGTAGCTAATGTACCCAAAATGATCTTGGGTGTGTCTTGGAGAGAATGGTGCTGTTCTTGCAAACATGGTTAAGAGCTTATTCTATGGCTCCTGTTCACATGGAAGCTTCTGGAGTATCTCTGTAGGCCAAGGCTTGATTAGCATGACTGGCAGTGGCTGATGGGAGTTGGAGTCCAGCAGCATCTGAAGGTCTATGGGTTCCTTGCCCTCCGTGATGCCTACTCTGTGTAGACGAGTTTTCATATGGAATTATCTCATTGGAGCAACTACAATAGTTTGAATTGACTCCCATGTGATAACTATATTGGATAGATATTGTGTAGGAAACTGATGTACTTGCTTTCAGGAGAGAAAGCTATATGTGATACCTTCAGTTCAAAAGAGGATGTCAGAGGCACACTGTTGTGGGAATGGTAGGAAACCCAAATGTTTTGTTTGATTCTTGTGTATGTGATTTAGTGGGCAAACTGGAGAAGACTTTCTCCTTGCCCGCACTCTTTGGCAGAGAGATGTAAAACTACAAATCCCAGGATTCTGTAGGATGGAGCTACAGCACTTGAAATGGTGCCAAACAGCATTATTTCTATGGTGCAGATCCATCCCTGGAGAGGCTGGGATAACTCCCTCTTTGCTGTCTTTTTATGGCAGGTGAAGCCCTTCCTGCAGACATTTAGGATCTGATTGTTCTCCATCTAAGGACTTTAAACATTTTCATTTTGTGGACAAATCAATATTATTTTTAATCTTAATTTTTGTATATTTTTAGCTAGTCATGGTTTTATTTGTATTTTTCTTTGTCAGCTTCTCTGAGTCCCAATCTTGGCGGTGTGTGTGTGTGGGAGAAGCAGGATATACATAAAATGGTTGATTGATTAATTGATTGATTGATTGGCTGACTCACAGGCAGTCTTGGATAGCCACTAATACAATGGTGGTTGTGGAGGACCTCTGTGTATTTTAAGCTTGCAGTGGAAAATAGTTGCTGAGAAGGTTAGATTTTTCTGGTTACCCAGTTAAATCCATCACCACCACTCTTCTTTTTCTTTCCAAGATTACATTAATAACTGTGATTGGTCAAATAACATTCTTTCTTTGGAAACATGAACCTTCCATTTTTGATCTGATCAGTTTCCTCACTTTGGGATGTATGTATAGAGAGAAGAGGAAGGGAAGGATGATTGGTAGTATGCAAAGCCTGCAGTCCAAGTAGTCTCTGGTTGTTCCAAGGTTGGCTAGATTAAACCAGGTTGGTTTAAATAAAATGACTTAACAACAACAACAACAACAACAAACCACTCCTGTTTTTTTAAAAAATATATTTTATATTTTTATAATTCATATTTTTTAAAAGTCTGGCTATTGTTATTTTCTAACGCTTTTAGGATACATCTACACTACAGAAACAATGCAATTTGACACCACTTTAACTGCCATGGTTCAGTATTATGGAATTCTAGGAATTGTACTTTTGTGAGATATTTTGTCTTCTCGGTTGCCACAACAAACTACAAATCCCACGATTCTATAGCACTGAGCCATGGCAATTAAAGTGTTGTCATACTGCATTATTTCTGCAGTGCAGATGCAGCCCTACTGGAACAGCAATGGCTGTTTGAATTTAAACATTTTAGCTATAGCAGTTTATTAGCAGTTGTTCATTGTTAGGCCAGTATGCAGTGTTGCTTCTTTTTAATCACTTTATTTTATAATGCAAGAAATGTCATTCAGAAACAGATCCTTCAGTTAACATGTGTTCAACCCAAAGAACTTGATTTAAAGAGTGCTTTTTAAAAGAACAATTTGTGGCTGTGATATCCGAACTGCATATATTGGTGTAGCCCTACGCATTAATGCGAAAACAAACAAAAAACTGTTCAACCCCAAATCCCAGTTTAAACAATATCAAAAACCAGGGTGTTTTTTAAACTGTTTAAAACTGCTTTCAAAACTGTTTTCCCCCCAACCTGGTGCTGGTCTAGAGTGTCCCAAGAAGAGTCTGCCTTGTTGGGCTGGATGTTCCTTAAGCCAAACCATTCAGGAGCGCCGCACCAAGAGCTGTGTATGGATGGATGACTTGGCAGTGGGCGTATGTTCACAGTCTCATAGCAAGGACATGTTGTGCAGTTTAAAATACAGCAGCAAAGAATTGCAAAGCAGCCCCACAACTTCCTTTGGGCCTACCTTGACTTTAAAAAAAAAAAAGTCTTGCAGGAATGTGAGAACGGCATCCTCTCAAGGGAACGGGAAGAGCGTCTGGAGAAGTCACTGGGGATGCTTGTTCAGCACAGACACTTGGAAAAGGCCATTTTTCATTTGTATGCTGCCTAATTATATTATCAAATAAAAGGCTGAATCTATTAAATAGCCCAGTCTTTGTGAAGGCTCTGAATTGCTTTTAATTTAGCGGCTGCACAGAAGCTGAATTCAGGGCATTCATAGGGCTGTACTATCTCCTTGACTGGCTGCCAGGTCTATTCATGTTGTTCTGAGTGCAGGAAGTTCTCACATTCATTCAGGAGTGGACAAGGGGCGGGGGGAGTGAGTTGGGTGAGTGAAGACCTTTAAAAAAACAACAATTGTAGGGAAAAGTGGGGGGTTAAGGAAAATTTTAAGCGATTTCCTTTTGGGCCTGTTTACCAACTGCTCACTCTGTAAGTAAATAGAAGAGTTTGAGGCATCACAGTTCATGGTGGGTGAGGAGAAAAGGTTGTTGCAGAGAAGTCAAGACTCAGAGAGGAACGTCTACGTACTTTCAAAAGAACGAGAGTTGTGCCACTCCATGGGAAAGATGGTGCCTTTCTTTTGTCCATCTGTCTGGAGAGATTACTTGCGCTCTTCATTTCTCATGTCTGTGCCTTCTTAAGTGCACCCAGAACCTATGCAGAGTATTTCAGTCCATTTCTGTTTGATAGAGCCCATGTTGATGCTGAAAAATAATCTTGGTGCTAGATTCCAAGGACCTGTACTGTTGATGGTACACCTTGTGACTCATTCCCACTACAATTATAGTGCTATTATTCCACTCTAACTCCCATGGTTCCTTCCTATGGAAACTCTGGGGTTTGTAGTTAAGGGAAGGCACTGGAGTTCTCTGGCTGAGAATTCAAAACGATCCTCCCTAAACTCCAAAACCACAGGATACCAGAGGATGGAGCCATGACAGCTAAAGTAGAATAATGGTGCTGCCATAGTGTAATGTGAGTGCCCCAAGACCCAACTTAAAAGAAAAGGAAGTGAACAAATCAAATGTTGCCAAATTTTCAAAATTTCCTACCAGAGATAAGAAATTATACAAATATTACCAGAACTTATTGGATAGTTTCAACGTTCTTAATAAGTTTATTCATTGCCCATCACCAGAACCAAAGCAGGTATGAAAAATAAAGCAGGAATGTTCTGACCTTGCAAACAAAGTTGACCTCCATTCATTAGTCAGTTGGAGATTTAGGGGGGAAGCAGACAGGTGGCCCTGAGCCGCACCCCAAAAGTGGAGGAGCGAGGCCGAGGCGGCTGGACACCTCGGCCTCTATCCTCCCTTTCGCTGCCTGCAAAAGAAGTGCTAAAATAGCGCTCCTTCCGCAAGCCGCAAAAGGGATGCCGCAAGATGCGTGGCACACCTCTTCGGCATCTCTTCCGGCTCAGCATGTCCGGAAGCTGAGCCGGAAGGACGTCATTGGAGCGCCCGTCGTGTGGACAGGCTGTCGCTCCGATGACGTTCTCAGGAAGGGGATGGGGCTCCCAGCGTCCAGCTGCCCCTCCCCTTCCTGGGATTGCAGACAGTGTTTTTGGCCATCTGCATCCCCCCCTTAGTTAGTTGAGCTGTCAAAAAGATCATGCAATTCTGATCAGAATAGCTTTGCAGCTTCATTTTATAACCAAGGTGCATTGAGATCTAACTGCTCTGATGTTTTGTTGTGACTAGAACTGGAATACAACCTTCTAGCCAAACTATGGCTTCTGTGACCTGATTTGTTTGATAGCTTTACAGCTTCTGAAGCCTTCCTGTTTCCTTCCACCCCCACATCCAGAACTGGCAGATTTCCAGGTTTTCTCTCTGAGAGGCAGGACTGTTTTTGACACACCCTGTGGAGTACAGGATATGATTTAGCCCTTCTAAATATTTTTTATCTGTTCTTTCACTTCCAAGATTGTTTGGGGGGAGGACATTGTAGAAAACAGTTCATTTTAGTGAGTTTCTTAGAAGGAACAAGACTGACTGACTGACTGGCCTATCTGCGTATCTGTCCAACCATCCATATCAAGGATGGACAAAGCAGTCATATAGCCCTAGCCAGTATAGGCAGTGATGAGGAATGCTGGGAGTTGCAGTCCAATCCATCAAGCATCTGGAAAGGTGCATGTAGTCCACCTGTGCTCTCTATAAGTTTTGGCTATAGTGAAAATATTTTGGGGGGATCATTCTCATGGGCATGAGAGAGGGAATGTGCAAGGACACAGAGTTCTTACTGCGTGTATGCAGGCTTCTGGGCCAGAACTCAAAAAAGATTTAGGCAGTCTGGTGATTTCAAGATGTTTCAGACTGCAAATTCCACAACCCTTAACTGTTAGCCATACTGCCTGGGTTTTTATGGGAGTTGTAGTCCCAAACATCTGGAAAGTACTAGGTATTTATCCCAACTTACCCAAACTTAGGAAACCTTTGTTGCTTTTAAAGAAACAAACATGTTTTTTTCTTTTTAAAGAAGTTGCTAGTCAGCAGAATAAGGGTATTTTTTAAAATAGGAGGTTGGTTTTGCTTACTAAAGTCTAAAAACAGAGCTGATGGGAAGGATTACAATAGACGAGAGACAGATTCTTGCTTTTCATTGCATCTCTGTCTTCTTGATCAAGGTTATGTAAATGTCCCCTTGCTTAGTGTATCTTACAATTAATTATATACACTTGTTACCTTTCAAAAATATATTCATCATTAGAACTGAAATTATTCAATAAGCAAAAGGAAAGCAGTGTTGCATAATCCTGTTTTTTCTAGTTGTGATGGGAGAGGCGACAAGGATTTAATCAAAGCATTTGGTCATACTCCCTAAAAACTGGAAGACGCTGCTGAGCTTCCCTCTTGTCTCCAAAGACTTTACCAGGCTTTGCACGTACACATATTCACTGACTCACTTTCAGGCCTGGAGGCAGGGTATAAATGCAAGCAATAAATAAGTCTGTTCATCAGGGCTAGAAAATTGCTCTCCCCCCCCTCCCCAATTCTCTTTAAAAAAAGGTGAAAGCTGAGATTACTGGGATGTTGAACTTTGTGCCTACTACTAAATTTTCTAGTGCTTGGATTATGGACTGTATAGGATCCACAGTAATAAAGACTTAACAACAACAACAACAAATCATCTGCAGAAAATTGGCTGGGCTTCACTGCATGATTTATTACAGTTACGGAGCAAATTGCAGGATTTTGATTTTTCTTAAATGAGAGGGTTTGGTGGTGGTTGTTTTTTTTAAGAGTTAAATTGAGCTCCTTCTTCTCCTCACTTTGTAACATGTATGTTTCCAACCCACCCCCCCCCCCCCGGGGTTGTATAAGTAGATGACAAAGGGATTGAGTGCCTAAGAAACTGATGCTGAATGGGCCAGCATGGGCTCTCCCTTGGATGTAGTGGAGGAAACACAAGCTTTAGCTGGGAGAAGCTAGAGAAACTGCCTGCCTGTATTCCTCTTTCTAAGAAACACCCTGTGCCTCTAATCTGTTCTGTCTGATCTCTGCCTAAGCAGTAGACTATTTCTGAATCATTGATAGCAGATTCAAGGGGAAGTAGCAGTAGGATTTCTCCTAAACGTTAGGAAGAACTTCCTGATGGTGAGAGCTGTTTGACAGTGGAATATGCTGCTTTGGAGGGTGGTGGAGTCTCTTTCTTTGGAGGTTTTTAAGCAGAGGCTGGATGGCCATCTCTAGGGAGTGCTTTGACTCTGTATTCCTGCATGGCAGGGGGTTGGACTGGATGGCCCTTGAGGTCTCTTTCAGCTCTCTGATTCAGTGGGATGCTTCTTTTCTTAGGACAAGGAAATGCTTCCTATTCACAACAGTGCTAATGTGGCAGAATATCCTTCTTTAAATTATTTAGCACTGTTTGATAATAGTTGATGGTTGGCATGAGAGATTGGGGTGAGTGTCATTGACTTGGGCACACCAGGATGGAGGGGGACATCACTATGGGGGGGGGGATGTTCTCAGCCCCTGTTCTGAGGAAAGGGAAGGAAGAGGAGAAGGAAAATGGGAGGGAGTAGTTTAGTCTACTTTCATCTTGTATTTGTTTTCAGTTGCTTACTTGTGAAGTGTGGGGCTGTTCCTTCCAAGCCCCCCATAGCATTGCTATTTCCCTCTGTTGATAGATAGAGCCATGCTGCCAGATCGTTTATCCTGGCCATCTCCCTCAAACTGATCTGCTGCCTTCAGGTGTGGCCAAGAATGCTATCCCATTGCCAGCATTGAGGTTAGATTCATTTGGCAATCCTATCAGCTTGTCTTTGTGAAATGGGACACAGGGCACCATCTTGTCTTTTGCCTCAGGCAGAAACATGTCTTGGGTTGGCCCCATGAAGTATATAAATTAGTGAAGAACTCTTTGCAAAGTGGTTTCTTTATAACCCTTGACATACGAATATCAAAAGTTGCCTTGTATCAAATCACAGCATTGATCCATGTAGCCTCATACTGCCAGCTCCAACTGGTAGTAGATCTCCAGCATTTCAGGAAGAATTTTTTCCTAACGCTACCAGGAGATCCCTAGTGGTTCCCATCTGAATACTACCTGGCTTAATCCTGTTCAGCTTCTGGAATTGTATGGTGGGATATATTGGAGGGGGAAGAAGACGGTAACCGTGTGTGCTCATTTATGCACAAAACTCTGTGATTCTTAACAGGTCCTGAGACTTGCTCTGAGACCAGTTGTGAAATTCTGTCTCCCTACCCTATAATTAAATCAAGATGGGGAGGAAAGCAGGATCGAACAGTACCATTCTGTAGCCTTTAGGGAACTGTAATCTAGTATGTCATGATCCCTGTGGATTTTCTAACAACTCTGCATAGCCTGAAGCAGAGAGAGTTTGGAAAGTTCAACCCATACAGGACCAAAACTGCAGCTTATTTCTTTCCTTGCCTCTGCACAGTTGATTCACTTAATTGCATATATGCCTTTCTGAAATGTTCATGGCTTTATACATTTTAAGTTGAATATGTGGATTGGCTAGTGAAGGGCTTGCAGAAGAAAGAGTGGTGGCCTTTCCCACCCTCTTCTCCATAGGACCTTAAAAACCTTTTCTGATAGTAGGGAAAATGCTCCTGGAGACTGTGCCATTTGGAGGGAGGTTTGATGAGGAAGCTTAATAACTAAAGATCAGTGGTTCCTTTTCCTCTGACTCACAGCTAGGTTCTGGGAGTACTTTCAGGATCCTGGCCATTGCATTTTGAGAGGACCTTCTGAATGACTGCTTCCAGAATTCCTTATCAAATGAAGTTACGTTTGCTCTTTTATTGTTCTGTTATCCTATTGCAAGCAAAGACATTTTTATTCAGGTGCAGTGGAACTGGATTTAGAACTCTGGGAGACTAGGGTTCAAATCTATGCTTGGCCATGGAAACCAAGTCCAACTCTCTGAGATAATGGACCCCCTCCAACAAATTTTGCCAATAAAGCTTTGTGATAAGTCTGCCTTAGGGATGCCATAAGTCTGCAACTATTCAAAGGCGCACAACAACAAACTGGTCAACTGTTGGAGAAGGTTTAAGTACTTGGTGGTTGGCTCTTTCATTTAGTATTATGTTTTAATAGTGTTTTTCAATAGTGTTCTGTTTTAATCAAGATTTCCCCCTCTCCCAGTTTTGCATTTTAGTACTGTTTAGCTACATTGAGTGCCTTTGATGAATGACTAAAGAATCTGGGAAGTAAAAAGAATCCCAGGATGTGGTAAACTCCCAGGTTATCTAAATTTACACAAATACAGTCTACACCCCAGATCTGTTAGTTAAGTTCTTGGTGCTTTACAAATTGTCTAGATTCACCTTGGTCTCTTATCAGGAAACTGTAGGCAGATTTTGAATTTCACTGGGCATTTCTAACTGCATTCCTATACCCCAGGCCTGAGATTCAGGCAGCCCTCTCTGGATGTTGTTGGACTTGCAAGTCTCAGTAACCCTTGCTAGCATAGCCAGTGTGAGGAATTAAATTAATTCATTAAATTTTATGCCGGCTTTCTCCCAGAAAGGGATCCATGGCAGCTCACAAGGTAAAAACACTTAAAACATAACTAAAACACCGCCGCCCCCATAAATGCCACCCTATCATGATTTTAAAAAGGCCTCCCTGAATAAAAATGCTAGGCTTTGTTGTCCAGAAGCAGGAGGACTACGTGATTCTCATCCTGGCTATACACTCTCTTCTTACATTTGTTTAGACGTGTTTAGGACTGCATTATAAAGTTTAATTACCTGTTTGCTTGTTTTCATAGAATTATTACACACTGAATTGTGAATTGTTTTACATTGGGCCTTCCATGTTGGCAGGGTTTTGGTTCAGGTTGTCCCCCCTGCAGATGCTAAAAAATATGGGCGATTGCACCATATTATTCAATGGTGGTGGTGTAAAGAAGCACACTTCGATGCATGTGCATTCATATCATTAATACTTTAATAGTACATTAATAATACGAGGTGTGGCAATCCATGGGTTGTCAGATTTGTGGATCGGACGCCCAACGACAGGGAGGGCCCACTGAATTTTTAAAAATATTCTCGCTTTTCCCCAGCCCTGGGCCCTAAGAAGGCTTACAAAAGAAATTAAAATAGATACAACTAAAAGTTCAGATCATAGAAATGTTACAAGTTAAGCTATCAATGTTACAAGTTTAACTATCAATAGAATTAGATGCAGCTGTTGGCATGAAGGGGCCATTCTCACTCCTTGAAACAAGGTTACTGTTTACTGCCCTATAATAATTTCTCGCTTTACATGTGAGCAAGCACAGTGGATGAAACAAAACAAAACAAAACAAAACAAAACAAAACAACAACCTTGCTTTTCTATAAAAGCTAATTAAAATCTTGCTTACGGCAGTTTGTGTGTGAAGGCTGTGGTATAACTGGTCAGTGAGATCTTTTTCCTAACAGAATTATTATTATTATTTTTATAAAAGACTCAGAGGGTTATTAATAAAAAGCCAAGGCTAACAATATCAGCTGTTTCACAACTCAGGAGGGGACTTAAGAAGGACCAGTGGGAGGGGAAATGTAGATTCAAGGAGAGATTAGAAATGTAATAAACCCTGTTGCCAGGCAGCCCAGGAAATTAGATCTGGCATTCCTTGAAAACAAGAATAAATTGGGTGTTTGATTTTTTGGAGTGGTGGAAGGAACACAGGAAGGCAGGCACTGAATACTGCTTTAAAATGCCCCCACTTCCTACTTAATAGGAAAATGTGGCCTGGGATGACTGAAGAATAACTCCCAGAACGTGTAGGAAAAGTTGCATAAATGCGATGGAAATGTCTATCGGCCATGTGGTTGTTTTTTCATCTTTTAAAATAGATTTACCATGCTCCTAGTGTCCTATTTCTGTTCTCTTGCCCCCACCATTTTGCTTATACTATATCTAAAGAAAGAGGCACGTGACTGCCGCGAAGTCCATATAAGTCACAAGCTCACAAATGACTGATACACATACATGTATGTTCATGAGAGATGCTTAAATGTAGCTTGCACTTTTAAGAATGTGATAAAGGCAAGCCTAGAGATATTTTGTTTGATGGTTGCTTTTGGATTCAACAGTTATCCCTTGGCTTTTCATATCATTTTTAATTAGGTCCATCAGTCATCCAGAAACTGTACCAGGAATTAATGTATTGGGCTGTCACCTTGAAAGAGTCAGATTTCCATAATGAAACTATGTTTGTGTGTTTGTTTATACATATCTGTCTGACTGTCTTGAATCCTCTAACTCAGGGGTAGGCAACCTTTCCCCTTTAAGGGCCGAGGGACTTCAGCTCCCAGAAGCCTCAGCCATGTTGGCCAATAGTCCCATGTTGGCCAATAGCTCCTGGGATTCTGGGAGCTGAAGTCCCTCGGCCCTTAAAGGGGAAAGGTTGCCTACCCCTGCTCTAACTCTACTGCCAGGCAGAACAGCTAGACAGTCACATAATAAATTGCTCTTAGGACATATGGTGTCGCCATAAACCAGGTCCACCTAGCTCAGTTTTGTCTCATTGGCATTGGCTCTCCAAGGAGTGAGGATGAAGTGCTACCTGATGACAGGGATTATACCTGGGGTGTTAGGTATGCAAGCATTATCCTGTCACTGAGCTCTGATTTGTTGGAGCAATAATAAATAAAAAGGACAGTTGTACTAGTGCCCATGAACACTTGTTTTCTGGAAAGGACTGGTAGATGTATGATACTCCAGATGATGCTGGGTTGTATCTCCCATCAACCTTCATTGGCTATACTGGCTAGGGCTGATGGGCATTGCAAGATAATTATCTCCTATGCCACGTATTTCCCATCTGTATTCTAGACATTCCTCCAGGCTGTCCTTCCCAGAAGATTATAGAGCATCATTACTAGCTCAGAGTATATTGCAGTAACTCCCAAGCTCTGGTCCTCTAGATATTTTGGACTTCAGCTCCTAGCAGCCTTGATCATTGAAAAGGCTGGCTGGACATTGTGGGAATTGGACTACCAATTTCTGGGAATTGGAGTTCCCAAACCTGGAGGACCAAAGTTTGGAAGCCACTGCAGAATCTCTTCTCTCCAAGACCAAATGCAATGGATATGGTCTTTTTTCTATACTATAGCAATGTGGTGATGGTTGGGGAATTGTGTGCAGGTGTTCGAAAATTGCCAGTAAGAGAAATGTGTGTGTGTGTGTGTGTGTGTGTGTGTGTGTAGAGAATGGAATAAACTCTTGGGAAGGTTTACTTGTATATTGTTTTCCTCTCTTCCAAGTACATGTGGTCCTCAAATCCACCCTCACTTTTATCCTCACAATAACCCTGTAAGGTACACTAGACTGGGAGATGACAGCTCACCCCATGTCGCCGAGTGAGCTTTATGGCTGAGTGGAAATTTGGATCCGACATTCTGACCACTGTGGCTGCATCCACACTACAGAAACAATCCACTTTGACACCATTTTAACTGCCATGGCTAAATGCTATGGAATGTTGGGGACTAATTTTGTGAGACATTTAGCCTTCTCTGTCAGAGAGCTCTGGTGCTAGAACAAACTACAATTCCCAGAATTCTGTAACATTGAGCCATGAGAGTTATAGGGGTGTCAAATTGGATTATTTCTGCAATGTGGATGCAGCTTATGTCATGTTGGAGTTCAGGTACCAGTTGGTCAGCAGCATCTGCCTGATGTTAAATAATTGGTGTGATTAGCTGGCTTATCCATGAGACATATCAAAATCCATAATTTTAGCTTCAAAACTTGCCTTTGACTTATACATGAGGTCAATTTATAGTCGAGTATATATATATATGGTAATTGCACAGGGTGTAAGGGCAAAGTGGTAGCCTTGGTCCAATCTACACTGCAGAAATAATCCAGTTTAAGACTGCTTAATGCTAGGGAATTCTGGGAACTGTAGGTTTGTGAGACATTCAGCCTTCTCAGAGAGCTCTGGTGCCACAGTGAACTACAATTCCCAGGATTCCCTAGCACTGGGCCAGGGCAGTTAAAGCGGTCTCAAACTGGATTATTTCTGCAGTATGAATTGGACCCTTGTAATCACAATTGAGGATTTTGAAATTATAGGAGATGCCCCCCCCCAAAAAAATTAATGAGAAATTGCTTGAATTAAGAATTTGTTAGAGAGTGACTTTTAGTAGTTTACTGCAAAAAGATTTCCCCCATCCCTCTTTTCTTTTAGCCTTCCCACATCCCTACTAAACTACTAAAAGAGAAAAACTAAAAGAGAATGATCTTTATTTGATATTATACAAAATAAAGATCAGATAGTTACAGAGAGTTTCCCCTCCCCAGGGTATATCCACACTATGCAATTATGGTACTTTGGTACAGCCAGGGCAGTTAGCTGCCATCCTATAGAATTCTGGAATTCATAGTTTGGGCAAGTTCATAGACTTGTCTGGGAAAGCGCTCTATTAATGTATGTAGGTCAGGAAGTAGACTCTGTAGCAGAGACCTCTAAGTACCTGGTTGCTGCTGCTGCTGTTCTTGCCCTCAAATCAGCTTTGACATATGTGACCCTTATGAATAAGCAGGGTGACCAGACATTGCCCTTTTTGAGGACGTGTTCTACATTTCTACCTTCTGTCCAGGAGGAATTCCAAAATGCCCCCCCGCCCCCATTTTGAGCAGGACTAAGACGCATGAATTTATATTTATGCTCGTGTTTTTAACTTTTATTTTGTAATTTCCTACATTTTTTCTTGAATGTTTTACGTTTTGTGGTGCCTTGTCCTCCTTTGAGGTTAGAACACCAGGTCACCCTGTGAATAAGAGACCTCCTAAAGAATGGGTCAGCTGCCCTGACCTACTCCTGCAGATTCATGGCAATGGCTTCCTTGACTGAGTTTATCCATCTGTAATGTGGTCTTCCTCTTTTCTTACTGCCTTCCACTTTACCAAGCATTATCATTTTTTCCAGTGAGTCATTTCCTCTCATGGTAAGTCCAAAGTACAACAGCCTCACTTTTGCCATCTTCACATCTAGGGCCTTTGCAGACTGCCAGAAATAATGCAAATTGAGCCCACTTTAACTGCTCTGACTCAGTGCTAAGGAATCATGGGAACTGTAGTTTATTGTGGCACCATTGCTCTCTGACAGAGAAGGCTCAGTGTCTCAGAAAAAATACAATTCCCATGATTTCCTAGCACTGAGCCAGGACAGTTAAAGTGGCCTCAATTTGCACTATTTCTGGCAGTCTGCAAAGGCTCAGGCTTGCTGTGCTCTTGGACCCAATCATCATCAATCATCATTTTGGCAGTCCGTGGTATTTGTAGAGCTGTATTCTAGCATCACCTGGTTTAACGAGACCACAAGTTGAACATGAGTCAACAGTGTGATGCGGCAGCTAAAAAGGCCAATGCGATTTTAGGCTGCATCAATAGAAGTATAGTATCTAGATCAAGGGAAGTAATAGTGCCACTGTATTCTGCTTTGGTCAGGCCCCACTTGGAATACTGTGTTCAATTCTGGGCACCACAATTTAAAAAGGATGTTGAAAAACTGGAGCGTGTCCAGAGGAGCGCGACTAAAATGGTGAAGGGTCTGGAAACCATCCCCTACGAGGAACAACTTAGGGAACTGGGTATGTTTAGCCTGGAGAAGAGATGGTTAAGAGGGGATATGATAGCCCTGTTTAAATATTTGAAGGGATGTCATATTGAGGAGGGAGCTAGCTTGTTTTCTGCAGCTCCAGAGAATAGGACTCGGAACAATGGATGCAAACTACAGGAAAAGAGATCCCACCTCAACGTATTAGGAGGAACTTTCTGACAATAAGGGCTGTTTGACAGTGGAACACACTCCCTCAGAGTGTGGTGGAGTCTCCTTCCTTGGAGGTCTTTAAACGGAGGCTGGATGGCCATCTGTCGGGGATGCTTTGATTTTGAGTTCCTGCATGGCAAGGGGTTGGACTGGATGGCCCTTGGGGTCTCTTCCAACTCTATGATTCTATGAAATGAGTTGATTTTCTTCCTATCAGCTTTGTTGACCGTCCAGGTTTTACATCCATACATAGAAAAAGGAAATATAATAGCATGTGCAATCCCAATCCGTTTTATGTCTTTACCAGACCACAAATGCTAGGATTCCATTGAATGAAGCAGTGATCATTGTGCAGTGCAGTTATAATCACCTGTGTGTGCTATTTAGAGAAAAATGTGAAGGAAATGTTGATCATACTGCAGCAGAATTTAGAATTAACAAGTGATATACCAGTGGGCGGTGAGCTATGGATCCACCTCAGGGTACCCCTGCTAGGTTGAATTATAGTTATCTAATGAGTTACTAGGGACATAACAAGGGCACAATGAAATAACATTTTAGAAATAACATAGAGTACCTGACATTTCATTTGGGGTGTTGTTACCTATAGTTGTACAGTGTTTTCTAGTTTCATTTTAGGGATATTTAAAGGAAATCTTTAGGTACACTGAGCAGAATTAGTCACTTTTGGTGCCATTTTCTTCTCAACACTAAGATTTTTTTTTAAAAAATGTAATGATTAGAGTAATGGCTACAAATTGTAACTATGTACATAACCAACTACATTTAAAAAAGTCACTTCCCAGGCTTTGCATTGAAAGGTTTAGAAATGCAGTGTGGAATCTAGGCCCAATCCAGTCTCATCTACACATGTCCATAGATAATGCAAGGAATGCACACAGAGTGAATTGCATGACAGTTGTAAAAACATAGCAACTCTGCAGACCATGGCTTGGCTATGGCCCAAGGCAGGTGTAACTTTCCTGTTCCCTAACTATAATTAAAGGAGGAATATGTGTAGGGGGAAAGCAAAGTCCTGAGGCAGGAGCATTTGCCCTCACCTTGCCCACAATGCTGCAAATTGTAGTCCAAAACATCTCTAGGGGAGCAATTTTGGGAAGGCTGAACCGTGGCGTAGTGTTTTCTCTGCAGTCAGATCTAAACAGAATGAGGATTATCCTTGTAACGGGGGTTTGTAAACCCTCTTGAAACCCTTGTCTTAGAACTTGCTCACAAAGGCAGTCTTGACCCCCATGACCCATATCAGTGGACTTATTTGCAATGAGTGCGGACAGAAGTCTGCCATCAACAGTGAATAATGAACTTCCAGATGCTACAATTCATGGTTATTGTTGTTTGTTGTTGTTAACTGCTTTCAAGCGGACTTTGACTTATGGATGACCATGAATGAGACCCCTCCAAGACCCCCTGTCCTTAGCTGCTCTGCTCAGGTCCTGCAGGCTCAGGGCCATGGCCTCCTTGATTGAGTCTATCCGTCTGGTATGTGGTCTTTCTCTCTTTCTGTAGCCCTCCACTGTATTGTCTTTTTTAGTGATTCATGCCTTCTTGTGATGTGACCAAAGTACGACAACCTCAGTTTAGTTGTCTTGACTTCCATGGAGTTCCAGAATCTTGATCATGGTTATTACTGATTTGTTTATTAATGTTTGTAGTAGTGGATCATATTGTAGGTTTGAGAGATTTTTCTTCCAGTGCAGTTAGCAAACACCAGTTCTCGGAGTTCATTGCATATAACTGATTCAGACCAAATGTGACCCCCATGCTTAAAAGGAGGATGAAATGAGTGTACAATCTGTCCATTTTTACTTCTGATCTTCTAATCTAGATGTTGCTATGGCATTGTGTTTCTTTTGGTGAGTGGCTTTCATTTTCACTAACCTCTCACACCATCTCCCCAAAGCAGTAACAGCAGTTGTTAGTGTGCATGTGCGAGAGAGTGATTTTCAGCAGAAAAATGCTCCAAGGGGAAAGGGTTAAGACATCCGTATCTCTCTCCTCATTGCCTTGGGCTGGTCTTCCACTGTGGACAGAAGCCTCAGTAGTTTAATGGGGTAGAAAAAGAAATTGCAGAACTACACATAACATGGAGGTTTTCCTAAGCAGCAAAGTTACTTTTCAATTTGATGCTCAAACCATTTTTACATTCTAATATTCCAAAATGAGTCCTCTTCCCTTGCAACTCGGGGCCATTGTGACTTTAAGGTATTTGGAGCACTACACACTTGTTAATGCTCTTTTTTAAAAAAATCAAAAGATCTGGCTAGTATCCAGTGCGTTTTCAGTCACAGTAACCTCTGACATCTCCTTGTATTAATTTATAAGGAGGTATTTGATGTTCTCTTCCTCCTTCCTAGCACATGGCTTGACTTTTGAAGGACAATTTTTGCCAGACAGAAATCTGTTTCTGCTGCTCCCTCTGCTTTCTTTCCCTGTATTACAGGTGAATGATGCTGCAAGGTAACAAGCTAATTTGTGCCTGGGCATTGTGCCATTCTGCCATGTGGACAGAAGAAGAAACAGCCAAAGCAGGCCTCTCTCCTGATACAGTTGAGAATCCAGTGCTGGATTTTTAATGGCAATGATTAGTAATGCAGCCCACTGCCTCTGTGAGCATCTGTGTCTGAAACTAAGGTGGAGGTGGCTCTTCAGATGTTGTTTCGCTGCATCTCCAATAGTGTCTCAGTGAAGATGGGCATTGCAGTCCAAGGACATCTCGAGGGCCTCACCTTCTGTTTCCTTGGTTTAAGGGAATTTGTTTTGTGTATATATGAATGTGTGCACGCACGTGCATCTCTGCATCATTTCCATCTTTGGTGGCTGCCTGGGCAACAGTTTATTAGTGTTTGTCTTTATTTTTGTACACTGAAGATGTAACAGTGCTTGGTATATTATGAGACAGTGGAACAAGGATTTTTGCTTGGCCAATATGCCCATCTGTCTTTAAGAGGAGTGAACACCTTGGCTTCTGAAATTGTTGCTAGTTGTCAGTCCACAACATGTGGAAACTGACAATTTTTTTTGTCCATTTTTTTTTTTAAACCATTGGCACATCCAGTCTGAGACAGTTGAGAGTTGGAAATCACACATCATCTGGAGAATGGCAAGTTCCACACCACTGTTATAAATATGGTCCTGGCTTATTTTCTAAGTTGACATACATACCTATGCCACAGTTTTCTGGTTGGATGGAACAGTGAATTCTGGCTTAATTCAGGCAGGGACTTTTAGTATTTATATCCTGCTCTTCAGCCAAAAAGGTTCCCTGATTTGGATGCATGTACTCTAAAAGACAAGTGTCCTGGTAGTGCAGCCTTTCCTCAAACTTTGAGCTGTGTTGGACTACAACTCCCACCATTCTCAGTCAGGATGGGGATGGCTGTGTAATGTCTTCTTTTAGATTGATTGGTCTAGGGTCATTTTCATGGATGCTGTAATTGTGGGTCTTTCCTTTATAATAATTGTTTTATAATAATTGTGGGTCACTGTCCCCTTGCAAAGATAAGGAACCTTTTTTGTTTAAAAAATGGTCACCCAGATAAAGCTTTTAGCCTCTCACAGACTAGCTTCTTGCTGTATTGAAGTTCAGGTAGAACTGATTTGTCTCTGACTCAGAAGAAATGGGAAATGGCTTGTAGAGAGATGTTATAGAGGGATTTCAGATCTTCCTTGTGCTTGAATTGTGTTGTAAATATTCTGCTTTCATGTTATCAAAGGAACCTCTCCAGACGTCTTTGTGGACATGAAGAATCTTGTGCACAAGACATTATATTCAGCTGCTTACTCAATATTCTTTGAAATCCGTGCTTCCACTTTCTCTGTTTTTTTTTTAAAAAGACAGTTATCTCCAAATTATGCTAAACCCACCCTGTGAAGTATTTAGCTGTAACCAAGGCTGCAAATTATGTAAATATGATAAGCTTTATAATTGCTGCAATTAGGAGAAATTTAGGCTTGTCACAGACTTTTCAACCACAGAGAAGCAACTTTGTATTTAGCTGTTTATTTTAAGATATTTGGAAGTAAGAGCAGTAGGTTTAAAAGAAAGCCTCTTGCTAAATATGACTGTTAATTACTTTGGGTCTCTGGTGTTAACTCTCTTTTGTGTTCTTGTGCATAGATTTTTTTAAAAAAATTATTTGTGTAAATTTGAATTGGCTTTGAGCTGTGGAAGCAGAGCCTTCTATTTCGGATGTTGTCTGCCAGGTGATGTTTAAGTGAATTAATGAAAGAAACCTATCAGTTATTACTAGTCATGACAGCTTACATATTTCTTTTAGTATCTGGGGCAATACTTCTCACGTGCCAGTTGTTGGAGAACTGAAATGGGGGGTTGTTATTGCAGTCATGTCCTGGTTGTGGGCTTTCCCATGGGATGTCTGGCTTCCCACTGTTGGAACTAAAATGCTCAATTGTCCCAAGAACAAAGATGATTGTGCCCCCCCAAGATGTTGTTGTGATTATGCCCCCCCCTCCATGGACCGACTGTGATGGTCCAGGTATCTGCAGGGTGACAGGATCTTAATCTCTTCCATAGGCCTTTGATCTGATCCAGCTCACCCTCTTAAGTCCCTATAGTGGTTGTGATGAGGAAGCTCTCTTGTTTCTTTTAAAAACATTGATGCATTTGAAAACCTTCCTCTTTCATCCTCCAGCTGGCTCCTGAAACACTGCTCTGACACTCGTAAATGCTGAGTAAGTGCATGATATAACCAGGGATAATTCTGTTCTTTGGTTCTGCATTGTGGAATGTGGCTTACATGTACCCTTTTTTTAAAAAGTCAGCTGAAAATACTCTTTAAGATTTGAACAGACTGTGGCATTAATAAGGCAGCTTTCAAAATCGTAGCTCAGCCAAGAGGTGTAGAGTAATCTAGAGTTCTGCATTGCCCCTTCTTCCATTTCTTTAAGTCATGCACTAGTTGAAACCATGCCATCAAAAAAGTCGTAGAAATCGGGTATAACGTGGCTACATGTAGTTTCCTAGGATAGTCTGTTTGTCTTAAAACCATCTTTCTAAATAAACACAGAAAAGCTAGTAAATCTAGATTATTATTTTTAAAACAGAGACATCAAGGTTTTACGAGATTCTTAGTTTGTATTCTGCACCCTGGCACAGAAGGGAGGAATTTTTGGAAACCCACATGGAAACACAAACTCAGGATGTGTTGGAGGTGGAGTGGGGCAATTTCCCTTTGTACACCCCCAGTGGGTCTATGGTTGCCTTTTGACCACAACACCTTACTGGTTCATGGGATTAGGAGGGCAGGAGCTTGACATTCTCATTAATGATCACAGTGTGTGTGTGTGTGTGTGTACACATGTATACATACACACACTTTTATCCTTCCTTCAAGAAATTCATGATTATATACATAGTACTCCCCTTACCTCCACTTGATCCTCATGACAACCATCTGAGGTTGGTTTGGGCTTTGAAATGGAGACTGGACTGATTTCACCTGGGGAGCTTCATGACTGAGTGAGTGGTTGTATCCAAGTCTAGGCTAAACACGCTTAACCCAGGCTTCTTCAAGTTGGTGCTGTGCTGCCTGTGGATGATGGGAACTGTTGTTCCAACACTTTTGGAGGGGCATCTGGTTAGGGGAGAGTGCTCACTCCTGTGCTTTCTCACATACAAGCACCGATTAAGCAATTAGGAATAAATGTGGCTGGTTTTGTTCCCCAAAGTTTTCAGTGAGCACTCTGGCTGGTTCTCATGCTGAAAGTAGGCCTTCACCCTGTTTATTTCTAGTACCTCTCAGACATGGTTTTGCCTTTCTTCTTTACAGACTGTTTTTTCTAGCCTTTTTCTCATGGCATCCTAATTTTTGTCAACTCCATTTGCTGTGCCCTTAGATAAATGCTTCATTGTAATACAGATCACAACAAACAGCTATTGTGCTGCACTCTTTGAGAATGAATGTCTTCTGTGTTCTCCCAGTAGTAGGAGTAAAAAGGGGACGCTTCAGCCCTTAAGAGCAAGCCATTCTCTGTCTTTCTTCCCATTGCTTTTTTTCTTCTTAATTCTACCCCACTCCATCTTCAACACCAGGATATTTATCTGCTAGGCTTCCAGTAAATACTTGTGTATCTAGTGCTTTACTCCCCCCTTCCCAATTGTGTGGCGTGAAATGGGTAACAAACTGTAAATGAAACTTTTTTTTTTTGGCGGCGGGGGGGGGAATAAAGAAACTGGAGGTTGTGATATTTTGGCAGATGGGGTATTTACTTTGTCTGGAAAACTGAACCTCATCAGTCAAAACATACCTGGGCATTTGAACCCAAAGACTGTATGAAGGCAGCCCTCACCTTGCCAGCAAACATGCCCAAAGCTTGTTTAGCCTGTAGGCAGAGTGTAAGTAGGAAAACTTGAGTGTAGAAAAACACAATTTCTTTATTTTAACAAAACCAATTAAAAATGCATTGTTTATAAAATTAGCGAGATGGTGAGAAATAATTATTTCTTATTTTATTTATTATTGTTGTTGTGTCATTTCAAGTCGGTTTTTTTTTTAAACTTATGGTGACCAGAACTTGGGATTTTCTTGACAAGATTTGTTCGGAAGTTTTTTTCCCTTTCTCTCTCTCTAAAGATGAGAGAGCATGACTTGTCCAGGGTCACCCAGTTGATATATATCCCATCTTTGTCTTAAAACAGTCAGTTTACAGCAAGATTAAAAAGAGATACAGATAAAAACATAGATGATTGTAGCATTAAAACATAAAATGAGCACATTGCATTATTAAAACATAATTGATTTAAAAGCACCAATGATAAAACCCAGCGCCTACCTGCCCCAAATCCCTTTCTCAACAAACAGCCTGTCAGTTGCTAAAAGGCTACCCTAATAAAGAGGTCTTTGGCTGCTGAATTGGTATGATTTGATTTGTATCCTTCTTGAGTTGTGGTTATCCCTAGGAAGTATGGGGATGCCATTATTTTATATTTGATATAAATAAAACAGATAATTAATTTCTCCGTGTAAATAGAAGTAAAGTAGAATCAGCTAAGAACACATTCCATACTAGATCTCCGTTAACATCCCCGTGGTTCAAATATATAGAAGCTAACAAAGAGGAAGATCTCTAGGTGACTGTAGTAATTCAATATTCATTTCTGACTCCAGATTGGTAACAACAACAAAAGGCTGCTGACATGAAAAAGGCTGAGAGTATTGAGGAGCAGACTTCTACGGAAAGTATTACCAGCTCAATTCAGTTCTGGTACTGAAAATAGCATTCTATCATTGGAATGTGTTTTAATTCAAAGTGTATGCTGCTTGAACCTGGTTCTTGTTGGATTTCTGATTTTAAAACCCCCAAAGTAAATCCTACATGTTGGAAGTCTGTACCTTTTGCATTATCATTTCATTGTTAAGATGCATAGATATTTCTTTGCTTCCATTTGAACTGCTTCTCTTTGACTGACCAGCAGTGATGGGAATTGCAGTGCAACAATATTTGAATACCCTAGCCCTGCTATAAAGGACCGCTTTGGACAGGACAGGAAACTGGCTTGTGTAGCGATTTACATGGGTGAGGCATCATGGCAATATACCAGTTGGTAAATGGTCAGCAGGGTTAAATTAACTGCTCATAACAACTGTGGAAGGCAGCCTGAAGTTAGGCAATACCAGCATGGATATCTAATCTCTGCCTGCCCAAAGAAGAATTGCTACAGAGACTAGAAAGAGAATATTGTTTGCCTCAAGCTGCTGTTAAAAAAAGCAAAAGATGGCAGAGGGAGGAGGATTGAACATATGAAATCCACTTCTGTGATTTCTCGAGCAGTCCACTTTGCTTTTTCTGCTGTGTGGTCAGCAGGTTAAAAGAAAAAGGGAAGCAAAACTCCATTGATTAAGGAAGAACAACAAGCTAGGTAGGCAAGCTGCAGTTTAGATATGAATCTGGCTTTAGATAGCATCCCAAACAATAAGACTACAAAGCACAATCCTGAGCCTTTAAGGCATTGACCTGACTATCTAGTCAGCCATAAAATAGACAAGAGATGGCATAGGTCATCACCTTTGCAGAAAGCAAATGTGAAAATAATTCTAGGTTGGCCTCAAAGGCATTCTTTGTATGGATGTGTATGAAGCCTCTGTGTGTGTGTATGTTCATGCGCTGAAGTCATGCAGCATTGAATTTGAGCCAAAATGAATTGGATAGCCGATCTCCCAGCTTGCACCTCTCTTACCCATACATACACACTTAGTCAGGATAGCAAAACATGCCAGACAGTATTTTAACACTTGCCTAGAAAATAGGAGCATTGAATTAATAGAATGAAAAAGACAGTTTGCATAGATTTTATGTTGCTGTTTCGTAATAGTGGGTCCTTGTGGAATGAAAGAAAACAAGGGAGAGGGGGAAGGTTCCTCTGTGGTAGAACCATATAGGAATGGGCAATGTTCAGATGCTGGAGGACTGCAATTCCCATCAGCCTCGGCAAAACAGTGACAAATATTGGGAATTGCAGTCCAACAACATATTTGTCTATGCCAGCTTCTTATGTAGAAAACCCCATTTCTTGGTGTCAGCAGCCTGGCAGGACTTTTTGGCAGCAGAAATGGTAGAGACCTCTTCATCAGAAATTTGGAGAGGCACTTTCAGTTTCTGGTAAAGAATGAATGAATGGATAAATAAATAAATAAATTTCTTTCCTGCCTACCAGGGTGCTGAATGTATTATATATTAAAATTACAATAAAAACAGAAGAGAAACTGCTTATGGTAGGTCTGTCATGTTATTGGCTTTACCTGTGTTGTAAAAGCACTTAGGCTGTTCAAGATAATGGTAGTTCATTTAACTGTAATTGTTTTATCTATAAATTGTCCACACAATGGCATTTTTGCAGAAGTACTTTGGCTTGCTTCCTGCCCCCCCCCCTTGAGATCAAGATTTTTTAAAAAAAGAAGTACATTTTGATTCTTACTGGTATTGATCAATCCATGAACTTTTAAAGCAGTGGTGATTTGTTCAAGTGGTTTTACACTTTCTTATGGTGTTGAAAGGCATGACCTTAAGTTACATGTGTTTCAGCCAGGAAAAAGATAATTTTTTTAATATCAGGGCCAAAGTGTATGTTGAACATCATTTCGAGTATCTAAATTAAGAGACTCCCACATTAGGCTGTTTTTTCTTTCCTGTGCAATATTTGATTCTAGAACAGTGATGGCAAATCTTTTAGAGACCAGGTTCCCAAACTGCAACCCAAACCCCACTTATGTATCCCAAAGTGTTGTGTCCTTCTGGCTTTCTAGTAACAAACTCTGGCAAACTGTGTGTTGGGGCGATGGCACACATGCCCACAGAGAGGGCTCTGAGTGCCACTTCTGCCACACGTGACATAGGTTCGCCACCACTGCTATACAACATAGTGATATTTTTTCCCAAGGGTGGGGTGTCAGTTTTATATTATGATGCTTTCTGACAACAGTAACGAAGAAGCAGCTTTGGGGACTGATGTTCTATGATGGAACAAACATGGTTTGAAGGTTGAGTGTTGGACTAAGACTCTGAGAGACTAGGGTTCAAATAACCAGTCAGCCATGAAAACCCATTGTGTGACTTTGGGCAAGTCAGACTATCATAACCTTAGGCCAGGGGTAGGCAACCTTTTTGAGCCGGGGGCCGGGTTGCTGTCCCTCAGACAATTGGGAGGCCGAAGCACCAAAAATAAATAAATAAATACATAAATAAATAAAATAAAAATAAATATGCATGCACACACTCTCAGTCCCAGAAAAGCCATGGCAAAACCCCTGTGGAGATTTTGCCAAGAAAACCCCAAGAAAAAGTAATAACAACAATAATATCATCATGGCGGGCAGCGGGAGGCGGCGGTGGTGGCAGGACCAGCCTGGGGCCTTAGGTTGCCTACCCCTGGTTTAGGCAGTGGCAAGTCTGCAAATAAATCTTTCTGAGAGAACCTTACGTGATGGCACATAATGGTACAGTGCAGGACTTCATTCTGAACAGGTAATTTAAGACCTGTTATCTTTACAAAAGAACTGTTCCTGGTGGAACTGAAAACTGCTAATTTTCCCCCCCTCCAATATGGACCCACATCCCCCCCCCCCTTTTTTGGACTTTTACTGTGGGTAATGTCTATATGAGCACCTGCCCTCTAAATTTATCCTACACCACTAGGGAACATTCAGTAGTGAAACTGACATGGTTTCTCTCCTAGCTGTGATTGACAATCTATAGTTGACAATCTGGAGTTGACCAACAAAGATTGCTTTTCCTTTGTGTACACTTGAATTTGGTTTATGGATGGCTTAGCGTGACTTCCAACCTCAGGAAATGCTAGTGTCCAGGCTTGTTTTCCCCTATACTAGCTAGAGAAACATTCCAAGAACTAAGTTTGTTCTCTGGCTTGTTGGGAGAGAAACCAGAACATTTTTTCCTGCTGAGTTTAGATGCCACCTGAAACCAGCTCTGAGAAACTGTGGTTTGCTTAGCTGGTCCTTATTGCTGCATGAAAAGTCACCCAGTTCGGACAAGTCAGTGGTTTGTACACAGTAAGCCAGAATTCGGAAGAATTCTTGTTTACTTGGCAAATGCACCTAGTCTGAAAATCTCAGTGCTTGATGGCACTATTGTGTGATGGAGTGAACAAAGTAGATGTGATTGGAAGTGCCATTACTTCTTGACATTTTAAAGAAGGGATTGAAAACTTTGTATGACCATTATGATAGTGTATGTTGCTTTCATTCTATTGTAGCTGCTGGAATAAAAAAATAACTGCATCACCAGTATGATTTTGTTTATTTACATCCGACCTTTTGATTTCTTTAAAAAAAATTTTTTTAGCATCATTCTAACTAAAGTTAAGTTTTTTTGTTATGTTTTTTGTTTCACTGGATTCATTTCAGGGAAGGGGCAGGTGGGAGAGAGCTAAATATATACTCAGCATTTCCACTGAAACAATGGGCTATAAAAGTTCTTAAACATTGGCTGGATCATATGCCCAGCCTTTGTGCTTAAATAAAATATAAATTTCATGGAGACACATTAAAGGATGTACCTAAAATGAATGTAAGACTCTGTCAAACATATTGAGTTAAGGAGGGTTGTTTCATCTATGAAGAAAAAACATGTGAGTAAAGTGTGTTGGCAGGAGGTTGCCTTTGCTTTCCTCTGAGGCAGAGAGAATATGATTTGCCCAGAGTCACTAAGTGACTAAGTGGGGATTCAAATTCCATTCTCCATTGCTCAAACCACTACACCATGTTGGCTCTCAACCCATCTAGATGTAGTATATACATTTATTTTTTGCAAATCAATACACTGTAGTTGCTGCAATCAGTTTGCACAGGCCTAGCTCCCTTCTGATCATAGAAGGTAAGCCAAGTCAGGTCTGTTGAGTTCTCGAAGAGGGGACTCCAAAAATACCTGGTGCTAGAAGCAAGTGCTACTCAGATTCCCTGGACTGGTGCTGGTCCATGAAGAGTTTCCAAGAAGGAAAAAAAGAACTAATACTTATCCATTTGGAGCAAGCATAGTGCCAGTGCCTAGACCACTGGGGTGGGTAGGGGAACCTGCTAGTCTCTCACATCATGACTGAAAGGCACTGTTGTAGGCTATATTTCAAAAGAAGGCAATGGTGAACCACCTCTTGAGTAATCCTTGCCTAAGAAAACCCCAAGAAATTAATAGAATTGCCATAAGTTGGGAGGCAACTTGAAAGTGCACTCAGACATGCACATAACCGATTAACATAACACATCTTGTTTAGAAAAACATCTGAATTACAAAACAGAAATCAGCTGGCTTTTTCTCCTGCTGATTTAAATTATCTCAGCATGTTAAAAAAAAGAAAAGGAGATGTATATCTGCTTTGCAGGAGACTGATTACAAACCTGAGGAAGTCCTGTGCAATTGAAAACCTTCTCTGCCCTTTCAGCCACACCTGTGTTAGGCACAGTAGGCAAGCTGAATTTCATGTTTTTGGTCTCTTGGGCTTTGTGTGTGTATGAAGTGTCTTAAAATGTGTGTCTGACAATACGTGGGAAAATTTTGGTAATTGGTAGCTTTCCTTTCCCCCTCTGATTAAAGATTGCTAACTGATATTTTTATTAATCACTAAATTATTGTCTAGATGATAGCTGGGGACTTTGATCGCCCGCCAGTGGCGCGCAGTGCGTTCTACCAATAAACAATTAATTACTGTGCAGCAGTCCGCCAAGGGTGATGTAATCACTGCTATACAAAGAGCCTTTAATGTTAACTGTGGTGGGAGAAATTGGGAAGGGAAGCTTTGGCACAAGGTTTTATAAGATTTTGAAAGGGTGGAGAGCCCTCCCTCCCGGCTTCTCTTGTACTTGGTTTCTCTTCTTGTTTGCAAGGTACTGTTGCAAGTCAAATGCTCAAATCAACAGTTATATCACAGTATTGAAGTGGAGACTTGACCTCAGAGCCATTGTCAGCTCATTGTCTGTATATCCCCTTGCGCCATCCCAAGTAGAAACTCAGTTTGATTTAGTCATCTGCTAATTTAGGGGTTCCCAGACATTTTCATGGGAAGCTTTTCCACTCAAGGAAGAATAAAAATTAGTCAATGGACTCCTGAACTGTCTGCCTGCTCATGTTGAGAGCTATTCTGTGTCTTTGGACTTCATTGTTGCTGCTTGTCGTGTCTGCCTGAAATTTGCATTCTTATTGGACTAAACTGCATGGAAAACATTGAGATAGATTTCTTTCAGTTACATAGGAAATGGCAACTGGTAAACTCATTGGGTGACCTTGGTCAGGTCACACTCTCTCAACTTCAGAGGATGGCAATGGGAAGCCCCCCTCTAAAGAAACTTGCCAAGAAAGCCCTGTGATAGGTTCGCCTTAGGGTCACCCTAAGTCAGAAATGATTTGAAGGCCCACAACAAAAAACAACAAATGGAATCACAACACTTCAGAACTCCCAGCACTGGGCTTTGGACTTTTAAAAAAATCCCTCTTGTATCCAAATGGGTATCTGTGAAAATTCCTGAGCCGAAAGACTGTTCTTCCACTTTTTTCCTGATCTTTTCCGTGCCAAAGAGGACCTGCAATTGATGAACAAAGAATCCTAGGGTGGGTGGTTGGCTGGTTGGAATGCAAGCTCCAGAATGTATATGTACATAGTTTTAAACTGTTTTATTAACCTTTCAAGTTGTTTAGCTTCTTACATTGTTAAATGTATTTTCACACTGTTTAAATTATTTTTTGTTGCTTTAAAATTTAAATTGTCTTTAAATAGTCTCAGTTTATTTGACTTGAAAGCCATCCTGAGATCCCTTGATATATGATGGGAATAAAATAAAATAATTGTTCTAGCACCAGTTGGAAGAGATGTAATTGTGAGAGTGCCTGGAAAATTTACAGCCAAGTATGCTTGTTGCATCAAAGGATTCCTAAGTTAAATTCTGGTTTATACCCAAAAGGATAGAGCCATTCAGTCAGTTTAAAAAATACTGTAATTAGCAAACATGCATTATACAAATATATTACAAACATGACCGTTGGCTTTTGTATGCAAGCATAAGGCCGTGGCCAAAGCCAAGAATTTAGCAGTTCTAAAAGTTACATATTTGTTAAACTCACTTAATAAAAAGCACACATTTTCCAAAGGTGGCCACCCTATCTGGAAAGGATAGCACAAGATATAATCTTGATTCTTCCTTGGTGGTGTCTTAGATTAGAGATTGCACACTGTCAGTTTTCAACATCCTGCTCATTGCTACACTTCTAATGTTTGGTTTAAAACAATTAAATATTTATATATACCGTAGCCCAGGGGTAGGCAGCCTTTCCCCTTTAAGGGCCGAGGGACTTCAGCTCCCAGAATCCCAGGAGCTATTGGCCAACATGGGACTATTGGCCAACATGGCTGAGGCTTCTGGGAGCTGAAGTCCCTCGACCCTTAAAGGGGAAAGGTTGCCTACCCCTGCCGTAGCCCTTTTGAGGTTCTTGCACAATTAATGATGTTGCAAGAACAAATAAATAATAAAAGATAAGAAAACATACTGTGATCTCTGTTAGGACCAGGCAAATTCATACATCCATAGGGCGTGCTTCAGATAACCTGGTTTGCAATCCACCAACAGTTTTAAATTAGCTACCGGAATTACTGTCACCTAATGCTGAGGTAAGGGTTGGTTTTTTATTCTTAACTACAATACCAGGCTTCCACAAACAACAAGGTAGCTGCCTTGAGCTGCCACTGAAGCTTTCAGACCATAGTGAAAAGTAGCATTACAGCACATAGTTTACATCAGGGGTAGGCAACCTTTCCCCTTTAAGGGCCGAGGGACTTCAGCTCTCAGAAGCCTCAGCCATGTTGGCCAATAGTCCCATGTTGGCCAATAGCTCCTGGGATTCTGGGAGCTGAAGTCCCTTGGCCCTTAAAGGGGAAAGGTTGCCTACCCCTGGTTTACATAGTGTAGTATGGATGTCAACAGGGTATGCAGGACTATAGGAAGGCAGTCCTTATGTAAGGATGCAACTGTTTGATCAACTGTAGTCAATAAAAGGCATATCTGGCCACTGATGATGCCCATGTTGCCATGTATAGTGCACCCTGGAGGGTCCTAGAGTGCCACACTTGTGAATAAATCCATTTGCTATTCTCAACTAAATAACCCATTGAATTAATTGCTGAATGGTAGGGTCAGTACTTGAGCCAGCATGGTGTAGTGTTTTGAGTGTTGGACTATGACTCTGGAGACCAGGATTCAAATCTCCGCTGAACCATGAAACCCACTGGGTGACCTTGGGCAAGTCACACAGTCTCAGCCTCAGAGGATGGCAATGGCAAACCCCCTCTGAAGAAACTTGCCAAGAAAACCCCATGGTAGGTTCGGTTTGCCTTAGGGTCACCAGAAGTCAGAAATGATTTGAAGGCACACCACTGCAACAACAGGTCAGTTTTTGAGTAAGTACTATTAATTCACTGGGTCCCTGTATTTGGGTTGGGACTAGCAATTAAACCTTGGTCCTTTGGGGAAGAGCAACTCTTTCCCCATCCATCCCTAGCTGATTTTGTCATCTGGAGTACCTCCAGCATATTTGGTTTGAACCCTGGCTTGCTGGCCTTTAGTCATCTCAAAAATGTCTCCAGAGACCTGTTCAGGTTTTCTGCAGGTATACCTTGGAGAAAAACAAGCAATAGGGCAGGGTGTTATCCTTGTATATTGATGATATTTTACCTCATGTTCAGGTAACACAAAAGGCTGTTATCCTTCCTCCTTATTTACATAATCTAAGCAATGAACTGGTGGACTCTCTGGCCTTGCTTATACAAATTTCTGCCATGGCAGCTGCTTCTTCTCATTATGTATTTACTGCACCCTTCCCTTGGAACAGTGATTTTTCTCCTTTGTTAAGTGCTGTTCCAAAGAGAGGTTTTGTGGAAGGAAAGAGAACCAGTCTCCTGGGCATAATTTAGAAGTTGATCTGTAGCTACTGAGCCTTCTTAAAGCTACTTAATTTTTAATATCTGTTTGTTATATCTGCTGATCAGTCATTTGGATAGGTTTTTTTTTTAAAGAAAGAAACACTTTTTAAAAAATCGATTGAAGGGAAAAGTTAATGAAATGGTCCTTGCTGCTTCCAAAGCCCAGAGTGGTTTCTTGGTTTGCTAGTTCACCTCATTTGAAATGCAAAATTCCATTATACTGAGAGGCATCTGACAATATGCATCTGAGGAAGTAGATTAAGTCTACCAAAGCATAGACTTCTTTTGCACAAAGGTGCTACAAGATCACTTTGCATGCATACTAATATACAGAGATGTTTATTTCTGAATCTGAATAAGGAAGGGCCAGGGGTGGTTTGGATATGCTGTGGTTCTGATAGTTGCCTTTAATGATCCTGAGTTTTCTTCCTCCTGGTATCAGTAGAGATCCTCAGGAAACAGTATTTAACTGTATAGCCGATGCTATTCATTTTAGCCAGGTAGCCTCTAAGCAACTTGGACTACAGCATCCATCATCAGCTACTGTAGCCAGTAGGCATGCTACCTGGAGGGGATGGGAATTGTAGTTCAACATATCTGCAGATTACTGTCATATTGGGGAGGCATGTCTTACTAAAATCACAAAATCATAGAGCTGAAGAGCAGTCTAGTCCAATCCACTGCCGTATGGGTATACACAACTAAAGCACTCCTGTGATGTGGGAATCCAACCTTTTTTAAAAAATCCTCCCAAATAAAGCAAGCCCACCATTCTCCTCCAAGGCACTCTCCCCCGCTGTTCAACAGCTCTTACCGATACGAAGCTCTTCCTAGCGTTTAGGTGGAAATAAGAAGTGGCAGTAGTTTGTGTGTGTTTTCAGTTGGCCCTGTTGCCAGAATAAAATATACACTGTCCCCTTCCCCATCTATTGTTATCATTTTATAATGAGTAATGGAAAATTGCACAGAAAACTCAAGTTGGATCCTTGAAAAGGGCAAAGTACTTCTTATTCAAATTAGTATTGCTAAATGCATTACCTCTTTGTTTTTCTTTAGAAATAAAAGTAAGCTTTCCTTGCAGTGAATAATTCTGAAACACACCTACTCCCACCATATTATACTGACTTTTCAATATTTTCACCTGTGAGATTATCTTGGCTACCTGCAGAGCAAACCTTGCTCTGCTTTCTGCTGAAGTCCCTGCCAAACCTTCCTTCTTACATTAATGGACCATCTATGGGGGAATTGAGCAGTTTAAAATGTAAACTTATGTGCAAAAGAGTGTGGAGCTCTTATAGGTCACTGAATTGATTTTGTTTCTTTTTACCCACCCATCCCCACTGTTCTTCACTGTCATGTCACATTGCACATAAAAAAGTCATATTCAAAAATATCCTTAAATTTTGGTGATGATCTTCATGATTCAATTGGACAAGTCTGCTGTGGAAATGACTTGGATTACTTTAGGAATTGCATTTAGGGCACAGCGCTATTGTAAGATAAAAACACTTCTCCCCTAAATTATTGTGCTACAAATAAGAGGTGTGCTTATATTTAAGGTTTTTAAAATATTGTTCCTGTTTTAGCTGCTTGCTTCAGTTCAATCCTTTGTGACATTTTCTTTCATACTAGCAAAACATACAACCATTGCCTTCTAGAGTCCAAGTGTCTTTGGTGATGTTGGTACGGATTATCAACTGATCAATGGATTTTATTAGATGACCTTCTGCCTTTTCAATGGCAAGCCAATTAATAACCTGGCTTTTGTATATTAGCATATTATAATATACTACAATAATATATAACACATATTTTAATAATGTAATATAGTCAGGTCAGTATATGTCCCATTCTACATGATGGTTAAAAATATTATAGCAAATATGGGTAGGTGCAGTGCTAGTTCTTCCTCCCTGTACCAACCAAGCTTTCACTACAAAGTCATTGTTAAGTCATTTTGGCTACATTATTAAAACATTAGCAAGCAGAAGCCAGATGGGTTATAGAAAACTTTGCAATATTCATTGCTGGAGGTAGAGGAGAGGGGAAAGCATCACATCTTAATTCTCAGTACATGTGTTCAGAGGTGTTGGATGACATCATGCTACCACTTAAACCTGAAAAAGAAAGTTTGGAAACTACAGGATGAGTCCAAGGGTGGCCTGTTTTCTTTCTTGTTTTCTTGAACAACCTTCTCTCACAGCTGCAGTGTAAGCAGCTTTATTATCAGCAGTTTACTCTTGCATTTATGTCCTGCCTTTCTTCCACTGAGCTCAAGGCCTCACAACTACCCTGTTAGGTAGGTTACACCAAGAACGAGTTCCTGTTCAGTGTCACACAGGGAAATTTATGATGGAGTGTGTGTGTGTTTGTGGTGGTGGGGAGATGCTGCTGAAAAGGAAAAAATGCAGAAAAGGAATAAATTGTGCTAGGAATTGAGGTTAAGTGTTTTTCTTGGTCACAAAAAAGGACAGATGTAAAGTTCTTCAGGATTATTGGAACTGATCAAAGTACAATTTTCTGGCTTTTTTGTTCTCTTGGAGTTTCTTGTCTTTTCCTTTTATCAAAATAGATAAATTTACACAGATACATCCCCAATTTTTGTCAGGTCTTGATCTGAAAAACACAGGAAGAAATGAAGTGTGTGCACACTGGCTAATCAATTTATTACAGACAATGAAATCATGACTTTTGTTACTGAAACTGCCACACATAAAATTAAGATGCAAAGGATAAGAAGTGTTGTTATGCACATAGATTAGTCTTCCCCCCCCCCCCCCCAAGTTTGCTGCTTCTGGGAAGGACTGTTCATTTGCACATATTATGTCTATGTATCTGTGCCTTGAAGTTGTCTGTCTTATGGCAACACAGTGAGCTTCATAGGGATATCTGTGCCCCCTTGCACATATTGTATGGGGGGGAAGGGTGACTGAGGTATGTGAAATTTCTATTCATACTCTTCCATCTCTGCCCTGTTTCCCCAGCACACACCTATGTTTCATGCATTACTTTTAGGACAGTAGTTAGGATTTTGGTGTTCTTCGCAACATAGTAGTGAGATGGGGATATCAGTAATAAATAACAGGCAAGGAGAACAGTTGATCCCTTTATGTGTGTGTATGTGTTACTGATTAAGTCCAGGATTGAAAGAAATCCCATAGATGAGCCTCAAGTGTTTCCTTGCACATAGAGGTTTTGTGATGGTTTCTTTACTTAGGACAGCTGCCTCATGCTATCTTACATGTTCTCCTTCAGAGGCTTTGTTTGCCTTGAAGAGTGTATTCTTGAAGGAAGACCTTGAAAAGTTCCTTGCCAATCTCTCTCTATGTGTATGTGTTTGTGTGCTTGCTTGCTTGCTGTCTTGCCCACAGATGTGTTTCCATTTAAGAATAGGGCTGGGTTTTTCTTTTATAACTGAGAATCTTCCAGCAAGCATGGTGAGCATCCATGTTGGCTAGTGGACTGTAGGGTTTATAGTCCAAAAACTAAAATGTTTATGGTTGTGGAGCCATTAGATCCAGCATGGTATAGTGTTTGAGTATTAGATAAGGATTTTGGGAGACCAGGGTTTGAATCCCTGTTCAGCCACGTAAACCCACTGGGTGACCTTGGGCTAGTCACACATTCTCAGCCAAAGAGAAAGGCAATGGCACCTCACCCACCCCCGCCATGAACACAAGAAAACTCTATGAAACTCATTTTAGGGTCACCATAAATTGAAAAGGACTTGAAGGCATACAATAGGAACAACAACAACATGGAGCCATTACTTGTGTAGCTTCTTGGCTCCTGATTGAGGCAGATTTTGCTAACAGGGCTGTATACATTAAGTTCTGAAAAAGCAAAAGCTTCATGCTTGCCTCTCTTGCTTGTTCTCTCAGGCTTTAATACTAACAACAAATGTACTTGCACATGGAACAGGACCGCATTGGGTGATACCACTTACAGTCAGGGCAGGTTTACAATTTGACATCCTGAGTGAACACTGCAGCAGTTCCAGTTGGTATCTTTTTACAAAAAGGCAGAAGACTAAGAAATATAAACACCTATCTCCTGTGTGTCATCATCTAAGCTGATGGTGGGAGTATTTCTGTTTCATGCGTTTTCCTTCATGCAGTGCATTATTAGCATATGGATTTTTTAAAACCAAAAAGTATAGCAGTGGTTTGTAGATTTAACTGGGAACCTGGACAGCTAAGTGGAAGATGTGAATTGTAAGACCTGTAAGTCTTAAATGGAACCTTAACATGGTAGATGATATTCCATAGAGCAGCTTTTCTCAACCTGCTTCCTCAAATGTTTTTTTTTTTAAAAATACAACCCTTGTTCCCATTCATTTGGGGACAATGTTGAATATTGTCCCAAGAACATCAGGAGAAAGCTGAGTTAATGTTGAGGCAGACCCAGAATCACCAGGGACAAATTGCCATCATTCTTGGTGGGGACTAGCAAAAAGTCTATTATGGGGAATTTTATTTAGCTCAAATTGAGAGGGGGTTAACTACAAGGACCTGCAAGACCATCTCCCACATGTATACCAAGAGTTCAGGGGATCTAAGAATTGAGGCAGAGACAGAATTCTCCAATTAAAGTATTATTTATTAAAAGGGAAAAAATCACACAGCAATTCACACACACACACACACTCATTCAAGGTTCAGAAAGTCAGGAGTTAGCTTGGAAAAGATGTTGAGGTAGAACTAAGGGACAGATGAGGCTTTCTCTGGGGTCCAGTTGGGTAATCTGGCATGAGACACAACCTTTCAGAGAGCATTAGTTTGAAAGAAGAACTAGACCAGAGCTCACAGTGACATAGGGCCTTTACAGACTGCCAAAAATAATCCAGCTTGAGATCCCTGGGTGAGTGCTAGGTAATCATGGGAACTGTAGTTTATTGTGGCACCAGAATCATAGAATCATAGAATCATAGAATCATAGAGTTGGAAGAGACCACAAGGGCCATCCAGTCCAACCCCCTGCCATGCAGGAACTCCCAATCAAAGCATCCCCGACAGATGGCCATCCAGCCTCTGCTTAAAGACCTCCAAGGAAGGAGACTCCACTACTCTCCGAGGGAGTGTGTTCCACTGTCGAACCGCCCTTACTGTCAGGAAGTTCCTCCTAATGTTGAGGTGGAATCTCTTTTCTTGCAGCTTGCATCCATTGTTTCGGGTCCTAGTCTCTGGAGCAGCAGAAAACAAGCTTGTTCCCTCCTCAATATGACATCCCTTCAAATATTTAAACACGGCTATCATATCACCTCTCAGCCTTCTCTTCTCCAGGCTAAACATCCCCAGCTCCCTAAGTCGTTCCTCATAGGGCTTGGTTTCCAGACCCTTCACCATTTTAGTTGCCCTCCTTTGGACACGCTCCAGTTTCTCCACATCCTTTTTGAATTGTGGTGCCCAGAACTGGACACAGTATTCCAGGTGAGGCCGGACCAAAGCAGAATATAGTGGCACTATTACTTCTCTTGATCTAGACACTATACTTCTACTGATGCAGCCTAAAATTGCATTGGCCTTTTTAGCTGCTGCATCGCACTGTTGACTCATGTTCAACTTGTGGTCCACCTGGATTCCTAGATCCCTTTCACAGGTAGTCTCATTCAGCCAAGTGTCCCCCATCGTATATCTGTACTTTTCGTTTTTCCGCCCTAAGTGCAGTACCTTACATTTCTCTGTGTTGAATTTCATTTTGTTAGCTTTGGCCCAACTTTCTAGTCTGCTCAAGTCATTTTGAATTTTGATCCTGTCCTCTGGGGTATTAGCTACTCCTCCTAATTTGGTGTCATCTGCAAATTTGATAACTATGCCCCCAATACCGTCATCCAAGTCATTAATAAAGATATTGAATAGCACTGGGCCCAGGACAGAGCCCTGTGGCACCCCACTGGTCACTTCTTTCCAGGTTGAAAAGGAGCCATTGTTGAGCACCCTTTGTGTTCGACCAGATAACCAATTACAAATCCATGTAACAGTTACTTTGTCTAGCCCACATTTTACCAACTTGTTTGCAAGAATGTCATGGGGAACTTTGTCAAAGGCCTTACTGAAATCAAGATATACTATATCCACAGCATTCCCTTCATCTACCAAGCTGGTAATTTTATCAAAAAAAGAGATCAGATTTGTCTGGCATGACCTGTTTCTCTGAAACCCATGTTGACTTTTTGTGATTATGAAATTATCTTCCAGATGTTCACAGACTCTCTGTTTAATGATCTGCTCCAGAATCTTTCCTGGTATTGATGTCAGACTAACTGGACGATAATTGTTGGGATCCTCTTTTTTCCCCTTTTTGAAGATGGGGACAACATTTGCCCTCCTCCAGTCCGCTGGGACCTCTCCTGTTTTCCAGGAATTCTCAAAGATTATTGCCAATGGTTCTGATATTACATTTGCCAGTTCTTTTAATACCCTTGGATGTAATTCATCTGGTCCTGGAGACTTATATTCATTTAGATTAACCAGATGTTTCTGTACTATCTCTTTACTTATTCTGTGATGAAATTCTCCTATTCTGTCCTCTGCTCCATTATCCTCAAGTTGAGCACCCTTTGCCTTTTCTGAGAAGACTGAAGCAAAGAAGGTGTTGAGTAATTCTGCCTTTTCTCTGTCCCCTGTTAACTTTTTGCCATCTTCTCCACACAGTGGCCCTACCATTTCCTTCTTTTTCCTTTTGCTACTGACATACCCCCAAAAGCCCTTTTTATTGTTCTTAACCGCTCCAGCAAGCCTGATTTCATTCTGCGCTTTAGCTTTTCTGACTTTAACCCTACACGTGCTAGCTATTTGTTTGAATTCCTCTTTGGTGATTTCCCCATTTTTCCATTTCTTATACATGTTCCGTTTAAAACATAGTTCAGTTGCAAGTTCCTTAGTCATCCATCCTGGTTTCTTGAGACACCTCCCATTCTTCCTCCTCATTGGCACGGTTTGAAATTGTGCCTTCAGTATCTCCCTTTTGAGAAACTCCCATCCGTCTTGAACTCCCTTCTCTTTTAGTATTCCTGTCCATGGGATCACCCTCAGTATTTCTCTAAGTTTAGTAAAATCAGCTTTCCTAAAGTCTAGAATGCGTGTCTGACTATGCCTGGCTTCTCCTTTCCACTGTATAATAAACTCCAGGAGGACATGATCACTCCCGCCTAAGGATCCAACCACTTGCACCCCATTAACTAGGTCTTCCCTGTTAGTTAGGATCAGATCCAAAATAGCTGACTCCCTCGTTGCCTCTTCCACCTTTTGAACAATGAAATTGTCTTCGAGGCAAGTGAGGAATTTGCTAGACCTCAAGGATTTTGCCGAGTTTGACTTCCAGCAAATATCCGGATAGTTGAAGTCACCCATCACTACTATATTTCTCCTTTCTGAGTGTGTGGTCATCTGTTCTAGAAAGGCATCATCCAGTTCTTCTGCCTGAGTCGGGGGTCTGTAGTAGACTCCCACAATAACATCCCTGTTGTTTCTTTCCCCTTTAATTTTTATCCAAATGCTCTCCACCTGGCTTCCAGGATTGTTGTCCTGGATTTCTTCACTGGTGTAAATATCCCTGACATATAATGCTATTCCTCCTCCTCTCCTGTTTGGCCTGTTTCTCTTGAAGAGGTTATACCCCTGTATTTTTACATTCCAATCATGAGACTCATCCCACCAGGTTTCAGTGATGCCTATTATATCATATTTGCTTTGTTGCACTAGGAGTTCAAGTTCATCTTGCTTATTTCCCATGCTCTGTGCATTAGTGTAGAGACATCTAAGACCATATGTCTCCTTTACTTGCTGCCTTAGCACGTTTTTTTGCCTCCCACTGTTGGGTCCCTCTACTGTTTGCTTTGTTTCCTCTATGACAGTTTGACTATTTTTTCCAGTCCTTTTGTCTTCCAGGGTGCTGTCTCCCTTCCCCACATAACTCAGTTTAAAGCCCTCCTGATCAAATTCTTCAGACTGTTGGCAAAAACGTTTCTTCCAACTGGTGTGAGATGCAGCCCATCCCTTGCCAGGAGTCCACCCTCATGGAACCGCAGCCCATGATCCAAGAATCCAAATCGTTCTCGACGACACCATCTGCGGAGCCAATTGTTGACATCTGCTATCTTCCTCTCTCTTCCTGGACCATACCCTTCAACTGGCAGTAGAGACGAGATGACAATCTGTGCCTCCATTTCTTTCAGCTTCTTTCCTAGAGCCTCGTAATCCCTTTTGATGTTTTGAAGGCTGTGTCTTGCTGTGTCGTTCGTTCCCACGTGAACCAAAAGGAAGGGGTATTGGTCGGTAGGCCTGACCAGTCTTCTCAGCCTCTCTGTCACATCTCGGATCTTTGCCCCAGGGAGACAACACACCTCCCGAGACATCTTGTCAGGCCCACAAATCACTGCTTCTGTCCCTCTCAGCAAGGAGTCCCCCACCACGACCACACGTCTCCTACGAGGCTTAGCAGCGACTGTTCCCTGTGGTGGTACTCCCAGCTCTTTCCCTGAAGTCTGTTCATGCTGCTCTTCCTCGTCCTCCTTGGTAAGGGAAAGAGCTTGAAAACGATTCTGTAGCTGCAAGCTCCCAGAACGATCTCTGGTCTCCCTACTTCTACGTGTGACATTCCTCCAGCTGTCTACCTCCTGTGTATGTGGTGTGACGTTCTCTTCCCCAGCAACTTCCACTGTTTGGTCCCTGTCCAAGACCGTTCGTTCCGTTCTGTCTAGGAAAGCCTCTTGCTCCCTAATATTCTGAAGTGTAGCTACCCGCGCCTCCAGCTGCTGTACTTTCTCCTCCAAGAGAGCTACCAACTTGCACTTGGAGCATGTGTAGTTCCCGACCTCTGTAGGTAGGAAGACAAACATACCACAGGTATTGCAGGTGACGGCAGCAGTTCCTTCAGTATCCATACTAAGTATTAAAAAGGACTATGGCTTTCCTCCTCAAAGAAAATCTCTTGCTAAAACCAATGTTAAAGTCTGCAGATGACCAAAAGTTTTCTACAATTGGTAGTGGTTATGAAATTCGCGCGCCGTTAGGCGCGCGGCTCTGGGAGCAGTTGTAAAGAGCTAACTGCCTAGCCCACCCCCTATTGATTTGCAAATGCTCTTAACAAGCCCCACCCGCTGAGTCACAGTCACACTTCCCCCAAGAGTTTTTAAAAAGAACTTAAAAACTTACCCTCTCAAGATGGCTGCCTGGAAACTGTTTTCTTCCTCTCTCCTAGCAGGAATTGGCCTGGAAAGCTTTCTTTCCTGGCAGAAACCTCTTTCTCTTTCTCTTCTCTTTTAGAAACTGGCCTGGAGAGCCTCCTCCTCCTCCTTCCCTGTCCTGGCCGAAACTGACCTGAAACTGACCTCTGGGAGCAGTTGTAAAGAGCTAACTGCCTAGCCCACCCCCTATTGATTTGCAAATGCTCTTAACAAGCCCCACCCGCTGAGTCACAGTCACACTTCCCCCAAGAGTTTTTAAAAAGAACTTAAAAACTTACCCTCTCAAGATGGCTGCCTGGAAACTGTTTTCTTCCTCTCTCCTAGCAGGAATTGGCCTGGAAAGCTTTCTTTCCTGGCAGAAACCTCTTTCTCTTTCTCTTCTCTTTTAGAAACTGGCCTGGAGAGCCTCCTCCTCCTCCTTCCCTGTCCTGGCCGAAACTGACCTGAAACTGACCTCTGGGAGCAGTTGTAAAGAGCTAACTGCCTAGCCCACCCCCTATTGATTTGCAAATGCTCTTAACAAGCCCCACCCGCTGAGTCACAGTCACACTTCCCCCAAGAGTTTTTAAAAAGAACTTAAAAACTTACCCTCTCAAGATGGCTGCCTGGAAACTGTTTTCTTCCTCTCTCCTAGCAGGAATTGGCCTGGAAAGCTTTCTTTCCTGGCAGAAACCTCTTTCTCTTTCTCTTCTCTTTTAGAAACTGGCCTGGAGAGCCTCCTCCTCCTCCTTCCCTGTCCTGGCCGAAACTGACCTGAAACTGACCTCTGGGAGGCTCAATGTCTCAGAAAAAAACTACATTTCCCATGATTCCCTAGCACTGAGCCAGGGCAGTTAAAGTAGACTCAAGCTGCATTATTTCTGGCAGTCTGTAAAGGCCCATAGTGTCCCCATAAACTCCAAACTAGAAACACTGAGGGTAAAAATCCAGGGGTTTTTAAGGGCTAAAACTAGCTGCAGGGCAAAGATGTGAGATTGCATGGGTGGAGATAATCCTGTCTGGCAATATTCAAGGTGAATGGGAAAGGATTAAATTGTTAGCTGGCCCATCAGGTGAGACATCTAGGCACTGATTGCCCATTCTTCTGATTATGGAGGTGATGATGATCCATTTGCAACTCCCACACCATCTGCCTGGCTTTGGGATAGGTTTTTCCCAGTCTTCCAAGTGACCTTGGTATGACTTGGCTGTCATTGCCTAGGTGGCACTTGGGGTCCATTGCAGTGTACATCCAGGTCATGTGGAATTCATACACACACCAAAATTCAGAAAAATGCACTTTTGTTAACAGGACCTTGGATCAGTCAGTCTCTCTCACCTTGATCAATAGTATAGATGTGAGAGTAAAAATGGTTGAGATGAAGCAAACCTTGGTCACCACTCTGGAATGCTTATTGAATAAACATATAAAAATGAATAAATGACCCTCCCATCGTGAAAGCATTTTATCTCAGCATATTGCACACTAAATCCTTGCAAGATCATACCAAGGCCTAACTAGTTGATCTTTCTGTTTTCCAAAGTAGTCAACTAGCTTGGCATCATTGGAAGGGTCTCAAGAAGGAAATGGCCCAATATTCATTGCAAACTTTTCAGAACAACTGGCTGGATGTTCCTGGAAACCGAACACTGGCCAGAGCTTTGTGATGGTAGGCATTAGTTGTGTTTTTCAGTGTAACCATTGTCTATGTGCTTGTTATAGTTCTGCCACAGTTTGAACCAATATAAAGTGTCAGAAAGGTACAGAGTAGGAGTAGGGGAAGAAAGAGGAGGCGGAGGCGGAGGATCTGCTTGTCTTAATTAATGAAGGAAATTTAAATCAATAACATGATACGAAAATATGCTTAAGACAAACTGGCTGCTCAGTGTGTCTCAGGAAGAGGAAATCGATATTTGTTCCTCCATTTCATCTGCCTCATTTATTACTCTGTGCAAGGCTAGGTGTGCAACTGCTCCACAGCACAGATTTCCCTGTAGGTGTTTCTGCTTTTACACAGGCCTGCATATGAATTGCAATTGTCATTCTTGCTGTTCTAGTAATTGTGAATCATCTTCTGCTATGCCAATGACAGAATACAATTTTTCTTTTCTTTTTAATTACTAGAGTTCTGTGGTGTACTATAATCAGATGAGTCACTTTCAAAATATTACCTAACCAACCCTTTTGATAGTGGTTTAGCATCACATTTTTCCTGTTTTTATTATTGTTGTAAAAGTAATGGCATCATTGTAACTTGCACAGTAGCCTTTTCATATGGATGACAATTATGTATTTTAAAATATTTGCATAGTACACTTTAAGGTTTCACATATTAATTCCTTGAGATTGTAAAGTGCTGCCTTTTATTACACCTGAATTCTTTATATCTCAGTCAGAGCTTGGAAACATTATGTCTTTGGATTAAAGCTCCCAGAATCCTCCAGCCAGTGGAAGCTGTAGTCCAAACATGTAATTTTTCCAGGTTGTCTGTGGAAAAGTTATGTCCTCTTTCATTATTAAGGCATAATGCAAATGTCAATCTTTAGACATTTGAAAATGAGCATAGGAGCAGATTTGCTCCTAGTGATGCTTTCATATCTTTCTTCTTGTCTCACTCTCACATCAGAAGAAATGGGTCTTGTCAACTTTAATTTTTGCCACATTAAACTTACCTGATGTCTCTTTCAAACTGCATTCAGGCTTTCTGGGCGAAAGACAACTGAAATCTGTTGTCAGTCTCAGTAAAAATACATTCTGCTTCTGGCCAGTGTAGAAATATTGGAACTAAGTATACAAATGAGAAATGTTGGGTTTGAATATTGTACTGGCCCAGTTAGGTGTGAATCAGGTAGGTTTCATATTCCAGACGGGCAGGAAAACAAATTAGCAACACTTTTTGATGTGAGCTATAATCAAAGCTCTGTTTGCTACCTAATTTTTGAAATGATAGTAATAGGAGAGATTACAATGATTTTATTTAGGCTCACTTTAGTTATCTGCCAGCAGGGCTGTATGGAGATATGAATGATACATGGGCAGGAAGACAAATTTGGCAAGATTAAAATGTTCATCCACAAATATTTCTCAAAGCAGCTGAAAATAAGAATTGTATATCAGATGGTAACCTTGGAGAGCTGATTAGTTCTGCTAACTGGATGGATTTGTAATTATCTGTGATTGTGATTCTTACCATTTTATGGATTGTAGACACTTTGAGAATCTGATGAAAGCTGTCGATCCCTTCTCCAGAAAAATATGGATAAACACACACAAACTAAATTTTGCATACCATTTATTTTATTGCATTAAAAATTAATTTCCTTTGCATAGAATAGTCTGGAATGAAAAAAATTGCAGTGAGCACTTCACAAATTTTACACTGTGCAAAGCAGCCAACAAGAAAGGGAGGAACATCATTTTTGCATGCATTTCACAGAGCACCTGGTCTATAATATATCTAGGTGTCAGAGAGGGCGGAAAGGAAGTGTGCTCCACCCCAAGGAGGATTAAGAATCCATGTATATTTATCTAAAAGTAACTTTAATAAAAGTCTTGAAATGAAATGAAACTGGAGGAGTTTGACCACAGTGTTGCAGACTGTGGTCTTTATTAAGGGTCCTTACCTGGAGCGGCCAGGGAGTGAACCTGGAACTTCTTGCACACAAAGAAAAAACAAAAGTGGAATTGGGAAGGGATATTGATACTTTACCTTATGCCTTTTACATAGCAGAAACTCCCTCTCTACCAGCACATTTGTGTTTGTTTGATTGGGGAAAGCACAGAGGTCCCTTTTCTTCAGAATTACAAATTTCACTGGGAGAGAGGAGCAGTTTGGATTGTAGGGAAAGGTTGATCAGGCTGCTTTTAGCAGAGTTAAAAAGTCTCAGTGAATTGGAGTTCTGTGGTTATCTCCTTTTCTTTTTTTGCCCTTGGTGGGTTCATTAACCAGAGTGCTAACCTTTTTGAATTTCCTGTCATTTCACATGCCATTCCACACAAGAACAGAAAACAAACTGGCAAATGTGAAAAAAACCACACACAAATCAAAATAAAACAAAAAACCCCAAACAATGACCCAGACAAAATGTAATTCATAGTCGAGAATAATGCCCTGCTCTGTTTCAGTAAGAGAGAGAGAGAAAGAGAGAAAGAATAGAATTAGGCTTCATTGCCATTCATATTACGTAGTACAAAATTTATGCATATTATATTTACTAGAGATGGAAAGAATATTAGAAGACATTAGGGTTAAAAATGGAGAATGGTCTTCTGAAGTGGCCAGAAACTATTTGTTTGGATGGCTGAATCCCATCGGGTCCCTTATTTTTATTTTTCCTCCTGGTCCTTGAATAGACACAAGGACTACTCCCATCTTCCCGACCCAAACTCACCTATTTCCAGTGGCCAGTGGGTATGTGAGAGAGGAGGATCTGGTAGCCATCGCACATACACCAAAATTTGTATCATTGTGAGTCAGCCTTGTGAATACAGATAGTAAGGATGACCTACTCTTCACTGCCCCCAATCCTGTGACATCAATGGAGAGACCCAAGCCAGGATTGTGAAAGGACATAGCCTTTGTGATGGTTTTCATTTGGCTCTCACAATGTTATAAAAGGGGGGGGGGGCTGTTGAGCAAGGATAATCAAAGGCTATAACCTTTATGATCTTACTTTGGAAACCCCCTTCCAGTGTTGCACAGGGATGGGCAGATGGGCAAGTGGACACTGAGCCGAGCCTGGATGGTGGAAAACTATAGCTTCCATGAAGCGGGGATTGCCAAAGGCTCCAGTATCTTTGATCTTCATCACTTTGCTTCTACCCACACTCTCCTGATGCCACAGATGGTGGAAGGAAACTGAACAAAGATTGTCAAAGGCTATATAGCATCCACATCCACTCTCTTTCACCTTTCAATCTTCCTTTAGGCCTTTCACCCCCTGCCATTGACCACAACGTGGCTGGTGGGACAGGAAAGAGGTGGAGGGGGACTTCCGCTTCAAGAACTGCACAGATTTGAACATGGTCCTGCAAACAGGGAGAAAACTGAGTAAATTATTTGGCCTCCCCTTTGGGAACAAATAATTCAAAACATCCCATCCATAATATTTATGGTCTCCTTGCATCTTTTTGCATATATATTCTGCTGATACATCAGATGGTTCTTTGGGGTACCGGAGGTGGGACTTCTGGGGAGCAGGACTTCTGCCCTATGGAGGTGGGACTTCAGGGATGGGACTTCTCCTCCCCTTGCATCTTCCCGGGCTTTCAGCTGCCTCTACGGAGACAGTTGAAGGTCTGGGATGGCTGGGAGGAGGAGGAACAGGCGTGCACCTTTTCCTCCTCTTCCCCACTGTATGTGCTGGGGAAAATGGTTTCACATGCCATCTCTGGCACGCATGCCATAGGTTCGCCAACACAGCCTTTTATTTATATATATATATATATATATATATATATATATATATATATGTGTGTGTGTGTGTGTGTGTGTGTGTGTTTATAATGCTGTCTAGAAAATATAGTTAATAGGAGTAATTTGCCTTGCAGATCTGTAATCTGATTTGTCATATGGGAAAAAGGAAGAGTGCATTTGCTCCCCAAAATCTTTTACTGCTGGTTATTCTAACTACATTATGTTTAATGGACCCACTTTTCATTATCACATGCCATTCCTGTAATAGTTTTATTTCCTAGAATCCTATTTTGGGAGAAAGGCAAGATATCAATCCAATAAATACTAATAATTCTGTTAAAGGATGTCCTGGAACACATCTGCTTTATTAACTGAGTATACTTGTATTGAATACTAAATATACAAAGTGCCTTACATATTCAGAAACAACATGTCCAGCAGAAGGCTGACCCAGAAGTACCAGTCAATCCTTTTATAATTGGGATCTGTCCTTAAACAGAAATTTCATAGGCACTTCACTTTTTCTTCTTAATCATATGGACTAGAACAGGACTGTACATCTAGGTCCAGAAGAGAGGTGGCTTGGAAGAATGGTTAAAGCAGGGTTGGCTAAAGTGGGACCCTCAAGATTATTATGACTCCAAGCATGCAAAGTTCATGGTGGGGGATGATAGGAGTTGCAGTCCAGTAACATCTCCAAGTTGCCCATTTCTGTCCTGGAAATTCTTCTCTGGTGTGTTGCCTACCTGGTATATTGTAGTACAATTTCCATCATCCTTAATTAAGCAGGGCTTTGATATATTTTGAAAATATCTCTTATTATTGAGGCCTGGCCCATTCACACTGCACAGTTACAGCACTTTGATTCTACTTCAACTTCTATGGCAGCATCTCTGTGGAATCCTGGGGTTTGTTGTTTGGTGAGGTGTTAGAGTGCTCTGGCTGAAAATTCTGGATGTCCCTTGCTAAACTGCAAATCCCAGGACTCCAAAGGACAGAACCATGACAATTAAAATGGAATCATAGTGCAATCATTTTGTAGTGTGAATGGATCCCAGACCACTTACATGTTGCATCTCATGGCAGGGCAGATCTTGGGATAATAAATTGTGTTATGTAGTGAATAAATTTCTGTAATTTTTTGGAAGCTACCTTATTACAATTATGAAGTCCTAGGTTGGAGGTGGACTGTATTTGGTCCAGGGATTGAATTCCACTTGGGAAGGTTTTTGAGGGCCTCATTCTGGCAGTGGTTTGAGCTAAGCAGGCAGAGAAGAGCTGGAGCAATGTGGGCAGGCCAGATATAATTCTTACCAGTGTAAACATTTTCCTACAAATGGTACCAAATACAGCTCAATTCTGTGCCTGCTTCCTGAAAAGCAAGGTGTGCAACTGCCGCTTTTTAGGCTACAAAACAGAACCCAGTGTTCTCCAAAAGCTTTTTGGGCTGAAAACCAGAATTCAGGACCTAAAGGCTTAAAGAGTGTATATTCTGATCCCTTTGTTGTATGCTTGGATGGACTTGGGATGCTGAGACTGTGAGACAAGCCTAACACTACCTAGTGTGTAATGTTACAAATCCAGTGTGTAATGTTAGGAATACATTACATAGTACATAGTAAGTGACGTCTCTAAGGCTATAAACCAGTAGATAGGTCAGTTCACCCAGAGAAACCAACTGGGAACCACAGCCTTATAGGCTACACCTGTCCAACAAAGTGTCTTAACAGCCACACAGAGTTCTACGGAAATGTGTTACTTAAGCAATCTGATTCTAGGAGGACCAGCAGTCTCTGCCCCCCAATTTGCCAGGGACTGGTATTATATTTGTACCTGTTGGCAACAATGGTTTTTTTTCTTCCTTTCCAGGGACTAACAGTTGAAACCTGGTAGACCAGCACCAGTTGAGAGTCCACCACTTTGAGTAGCAATGTTCTACAGAGTACATGGGTGTATGCATCTACACTGTAGAAACAGTGCAGTTTGGCACCACTTTAATTACTGTAGCTCCATCCTATGGAATCCTGGAATTTGTGGTTTTACAAGGTCTTTAGTCTTCTCTGCCAAAGAGTGATGTTGCCTTCCCAAATGACAAATCTCCGGATTCTGTAGGATGGAGTCATGGCAGTTAAATTGGTGTTGAACTGCATTATTTCTACAGTGTAGGTGCACCCGGGATGATTTTGCCTTCTTGGTCCTGTAACGGATGTAGGTGCAGTGGCGTTACGAGGCTTGGTGGTCACCCAGTGACACAACTCATGGTGTCACCCCCCTCCCATTGATTTCCTCCCATTTCACACCATGCAGAATCCTTAGTAATGCTTTTTTGCACTAATGTTACTCGTAAATCGTAATCCCATTTACCACTGAATGTAATGCTAATAGTTGTGACATAAACAACTAGCAAAATTAAAAGTATATCTTCAAATTACAATATCACATGCACAATCTAAATCTATCTATCTGTCTATGTATATAGTGAAGATTTGGTTAAATATGGTGTTTTTAAAGAAAACTGAAAAAGAATAAAAAATTTAAAAATTCCAAAATTTTATTTATTTTATTCCCCCCCCCCCCCCATGTTGACATTTGAAATTTTAATTTTATAAAATTTTGGGGCCTATCCTTTCTCCCCCCACTGAGCTTCACCCCACTCCCACCATCTCTTAAAGCATTTTAAAGGAACGCAGATGAATGGCACAGCCCTTTCTGCCAAAAGTTAGGTGTTTGAGGAGCAGTGGTGACACTCCCTTAGGGTTTCACCAGGTGCAGTCCGCACCCCTCCACACCCACCTAGCGATGCCACTGTGTAGGTTCTTTGGAATTGGGAGTGTATTATAATTTCAGCTGCTGGTCGGTGACATTTGAAGCAGCCATGTGGTACACATGGAATCTTTTTTTAAAAATTAATTTTTCTACAAATATGATTTGAATTAACAAAGCACACTGAGAAGATGGGGGTTTTTTATATAAAAAAGGAGAGAAAATCATGCTTGTAACTTCATCTCTAATGTGACTAATCAATTTGGACAAGCAACTATGAACTTCTGAATGGCTTATTAAGAGACGCTTGAGTAACTCGGTTGGTTAGAAACAACAACCTTTGTGCTGGCATGACAGTCTCCCTTTTAAAAAATGTGAACAAGTGGCTACGCTTGCTTCAAAAGCAGGCTATTTTTGTTCCGAACAGTTGGACGTGGAGCCTGCAGGCAAGGCATTAAAAAAAAGCCCTTACTGCAGCTGAAGGCTGTAAAATATTACTTGGAGCATCAGCCATGGAGATATAGAACTCAGATGAGAATGACAGTGAAGGGATTGGGGGAAGGTAAATATATAGCAATGGCGAGGGGAAAGAAATGAATGGATTGAAACAGAAATGGGAGTTGTATATTTTGGGAAACAGATAAGCTTATGATGCACCAGGCCTGTCTGTCAAATTAAAAGAGGATCTTTAAAAAAAAGCCTCTCCTAACCGTGCTGTATCAGTAATGTAAGCCCATAATTATAACTATTAATATTTGTTATCTTGTCACCTGGTTTTACATTGGTCCTCTTAATATGTAAAAAGAGATCTCGAATTCTGCATAGTTTGGCACCCCTTTTTACTCTGTCTTTGGCTTCCTAGCTGAAAACAGCCATCACTCTCTTCAGCTGGATTTTTTTCTCATCTCTGTTCTTTATTTTGAAATAGGTAACCTTATATGTAGCGTAGCGTGCTGGCGTCTAAGGGTATGAGCTAAAAGTCCCCAGTTTGCATTGCATCTCTATTGTCTGTTAGCCTTAGTTCTCCATCTCTGCACTCTGGAGATAATAGTAACCCTCCTTGCATGGTGATTGTTGTTGGCTATTGGCTGAGAATGTATTCTGAAGGGTTGAGTCTGATATTAGTTAGCCCTGTATTTTAGAAAGGAAAAATACTTGCTTTTGAGTAAACTTTGCCAATTTAAAAAGCTGGCGATTTTTTAAAAATAGGGTTTGGTGACAATATACAAATTGAACAAACCAGCATTACAGTCCTTTTCTATTACCTTCCGGGTCACTGGTTTGTGGGATCACCAACAAAGAGTATTGTGCTTGGAAAACTGATTTGCTGGATTAGAGGAAGATGAGACGGCCAGTCAAGCAAACAGTCAATAACAGTTTTTTGTAGCCTATCAGTTATAATGAAAGCAAAATAATTCTTGCCATATCACCTTTTTCAGGGATTTATTTGTCCCAGTACTACTCAGTAGAGCATTGTCTTGGTCTTCCAGAATGGCGGTAAACTAAAATCAGAGCTGTTTCAAAAGGTTGAAAATGGTAAATGGAAAAAGATAGAAGATATACAGTTGGCTATCTGAACTTCTTTTGATGTTGATTGCTTATTGTCATGATTTTAATGATTTTATTGTTTATTTTAAAAAATATTGGTTGTTAGTTGATGCAGTGGCTCAAGTGGTTAAGGCGCTGACTCTGTTCATTGCAAGATTGACAGGTCGGCAGTTTGAGGCCCGGGTGCTGCATGATGGAATGAGTTCCTTTCACTAGTCCCAGCTTCTGCCAACCTAGCAGTTCGAAAGCATGCAAATACAAGTAGATAAATAGGTACCACTTTGGTGGGAAGGTAAACAGCGTTCTGTGCAATCCTGCTGGCCACATGATCACAGAGTAGTCTCTGACAACGCTGTCTCTTTGGCTTAGTAACGGAGGTGAGCACCATCCCCTACGGTCGTACATGACTTGACAACCTTGTCAATGGGGAATACCTTTACCTTTACCTTTTAGTTGATGTTAGTGATGTTGTTAAGTCACGCTGGATGGTTATTTTTATTGGAAAGGTTGAGTAAAAATTGTAAAAAATGAAATAAATGCCCATAGCCACATTGATCTTGAAATACCTCTCCTCTGTAGCAGATTTCATTGTTATCCCTCCAGTAACTTGGTGTTCTACCTTAATAAATCTCCTTCGTTCCTATGAGTTTCTTATCATTTGAAGTTTGTCACCAGGCAACTTTCCTAATTACCCGTGGGATCTTTGTATGCTTAAAAATATGAAGGTTTTGAATGTGTTTGTATCCTGCATTGAAACGTTTGTACAGTGCAGTGCCCCTCCTTCACATCTCTTGCACCTGGAACATGGCACTTTTCCATGTTTGGATAAGCAAATAGATATCTCAGATTGTATTGCCTGTATTTTTGGCTCTTTTTATTTAGTACCCTCCCCTTCCCGTGGGGCTAAAGAGTTTTGCCAAATTGCATTTGTCAGGAAGTGACTATTGTCTTCCAGGAGAATAGTGAAGAAATAGAAGCTTGATTCTTTTTTTAGTGAGTTTGGGACCTGCAAGGCCAGGCGGTCTTAAACTTTCTGTCTTCTGTCAAAGCTTTGTTTGAGTTGACTGAGGAACCCATGTACCATGAAGAGAGATGAACTAGTGTGCTCTGCTTGTGTGGGGAACTATCTTTCCCTGATTCACTATAGGCCTAAGCAGACTGCCAGAAATAGTGCACATTAAATTGAGGCACTGCCCTGGCTCAGTGCTAGGGAATCATGGGAACTGTATTTTTTTCTGGGACATTGAGCCTTCTCTGTCAGAGAGCTCTGGTGCCACAATAAATTACAGTTCCCATGATTCCCTAGCACTGAGCCAGGACAGTGCCTCAATTTAATGTGCACTATTTCTGGCAGTCTGCTTAGGCCCTATGTGAACTGAGCGTGGATCCTGGAACACCTTCAACATTCCCCTCTTGGTGTGCATGGCATTGGGAATTTATTATTCCAAGTGATGCTCGGAGACAATGGGCCCATTCACACTACACTATAGTTGTAGCACTATCATTAAATTTTTAACTGCCGTGGCTACATACTGTGAAATCCAGAGATTTGTAATTTGGTGAGGCAATAAAGTGTTCTGGATGAGAACTCTAAATAACCCTCCTTAAACTGCAAATCCCAGGATTCCATAGGATGTTGCCAAGTAGTTCAAGTGGAATTATAAGATATTATTATGTAGTGTAAATGTTTAAGCATTTAGATAGCCATTTCCTCCAAGCTCTGACCTAGTAGTATTGGTGGTAGGGCACACTTACTTTGTCCCTATAGTAAAGCATTCTTTTTACACTCTTCCATTTTCCTTCTGTCTTTCACTCCAAAATTCTTGACTGTTAAACAAGTTTAACCTCCATAAATTGGTTGTTTTCTCCCCTTCCCATATTTTAAAAATTCTTCTACTTCTTCCAAACTTAGGGTGTTTCCTGAGCATGGGCCTTCCCTTTTCAGTGGATTTTTCTTTATACTACAGTCCTTTTACCACTTAATTCCTGACTTTGCTGGTACGAATGAGTTTGCACTGTGCAAAGCAATGTATATTTTTTTCTAAAACAGGAGTTTGTGTTAGTATTACACATGCATTTCTGCATGCAAGCACAAAGAAACAGCATTTGGATGATTCTCTCTTGACTGTGGGTGGAGAGCAAAATTTGCCTCAAGCCAGGAGTTCTGTAGCAGCCGGTGACCCTTTACAGTGTTCCCTTATCACACCACATTTCATGTACAAGTTGAGCTCCCTTTATCCAAAATGCTTGGGACCAGAAATGTTTTGGATTTTGGAGTTTTTTGGTATTTTGCAATATTTGCATATACATAATGAAATATCGTGGAGATGGGACCCAAGTCTAAACATGAAATTCATTTATGTTTTGTATACACCTTCTAAATATAGCCTGAGGGTAATTATTTACACAATATTTAAGATAATTTTGTGCATGAAACAAAGTTAGTGTACACTGAACCATCAGAAAGCAAAGGTGTCATTATCCCGGCCACCATGCATACAGTTTTGGATTTTGGAATATTTTTGGATTTTTCTGTTTCTGGTGCTTTAATAAGACCAAGAAATAATAGTGCTGTCAGCTTTGTGGTGCTTCTCCCTAGTCTACCCCAAATGTGGCAAAAAGTGGCAAAAAAGCCTGCATATAGACCCAGCTCTTTTGTTGCTTTAAACACACATTGTTCTGTCTCCATGAGTTGTATCATATGCTGTACACCAAAGGTAGGCAACCTTTCCCCTTTAAGGGCCGAGGGACTTCAGCTCCCAGAAGCCTCAGCCATGTTGGCCAATAGTCCCATGTTGACCAATAGCTCCTGGGATTCTGGGAGCTGAAGTCCCTTGGCCCTTAAAGGGGAAAGGTTGCCTACCCCTGCTGTACACCATAATGCCCACTTATCAGGATTTGACTGGGATACTGGGATCTCATTCTCATCTTGAATGTTATGTCACTTGTTTCCTTTATTTCTGTTACCATTATCTGTTATTGTGGGGCGCAGGTGTGGATATGTGTGACTATATGTGGTCCTCCACATATTGGTAAATAGCAACACTCATCAGCAACACTCAGTCAGCATAGCCAATGCTACAAGAGACATTGGAGTGCCACTAGCTGCTGAAATACGAATGTTCCTTATCCAGCCAAGATGTAAAAGAGGCTCCATTTCAGGATGTCTATAAAGAGTGTTATTCCTCAAATTAGCCCAGTATGTTTTGGCCAAGAAATAATTATATGACCTTTTCCATGGCTGTTAAAGGGATCAGGATAATACTTGGGCATTAATAATTATAGGCAAAGCATGGACTAAAGAATTATATTATGCACATATGCTTCATATTAAATTGCAAACAAAATACATTGAGAAACAACATATTAAACCAGACAAAATTGAATGAATGGGAAACAGTGCTCTCTAAATTCTTAAAGAGTAATTTGAAAATCAGCCTGCAGCCAACCTCTGTGGGCTTCCCCCAAAGCATCAGGCAGTGGACTTCCAGGACATTTCCATCAGCGGCACCCTTCTTTGCTTTGATCCTAGATGGCTGCCTGGTTTGCCTGAAACATTGGGCCAGTTCCAGTTCTATTTCTTTCTGTTGTACTTTACTGAAGCCAGGTTGAAGCTAAATTAGTATTGTTCTTCTGCTCCTTAAAAAAATGAGGTGGTGCTTGCTATGTGCCAGGTTGAGAGAAGTGTAACAATGCATTTGGGACCTCTGATCCACCCAAGTCAAGGTTCAGAGTAGCGTGTTTCCCCAAAAATAAGACATACCCAGGATTTCTAAGCATTTGCACAATATAAGCCACATCCTGAAAATAAGACATAGTACAGGCCGATGCAGATGGCCCGTTTGGGGCGGCTCTGGGTTGCCCCTGGGAGCAGCGGATCAGGGTCACGGCACCCATGTGCCGCAGTCCCAATCCTCCTTTTTGCTGCACCGTGGCTCTTATGCACCCTTTTGGCGCAGCGTGTGTGCATGCTGCGCCAAGAGAGTGCCATGCCATGCAGATGGGCGTGCGGCATTGGGGCAGAGTCGAGGCGGCTGGCGTGCGGTTGCCCCGCCCCAACTCCACCCCCAGGCCCTAATAAAAATAAGACATCCCCTGAAAATAAACCATAGTGTATCTTCTTGAGGAAAAATAAACATAAGACAGTGTCTTATTTCTGGGGAAACATGTTACCTAAGGCCATTCAAGTAATGGAGACGTCTTGAGGCAAGAGGAGTTCCTCCCATAAGCATGTTTCCCTCTGTCTGGCAGTAAAAATACAATGATAATAGAGAGCCAGTATGGCATAGGGGTTTGAGTGTTGGATTGCAACTCTGGAGGCCAGGATTCGATTCTCTGCTTGGCCATGAAATCCATTGGGTGAACTTGGGCAAGTCACATTTTCTCAAGCTTTAGGGAATGGCAATGGCAAACCTCCCCTGAACATACCTTGCCATGAAAACCCCATGATAGGTTCATCTTAGGATTGCCGTAAGTTGGCAATGGCTTGAAGACACACAACATCGACAATAAATAAATATCTGCTTGTTGCCCTTTCGCGACACCTGAAGGCTGGTATTCTATTAGTGGCAGGCATATGCACTTGTAAGTTGAGCTACCATATGAGATGAATTATTCCCCATAGTACAGCAGATGTATTCTGCTGACAGCAGGGAAGCAGTGTGGTTGCACATTATGTATCATGGTTGTGCATTGTACAACAGCATCCAGTCATTGACTTTTGCTGTGCAGTGTTGCTATTCTGCATAGGGGTTGCATAGTGCAGGCATACTGCTGCTTGCACATATTTACGCTATGCTGAAGGAGTATTGGATTGCAGCTCTCTGCTGTCTGAAGTGGTTGCATCACTCTGTCTAATGGCAGGGCTGGACCTGCTTTATGTTCTTCCCTTGGAGAAAGGATGCTTTCTGGAAAAACCAGCACAGAAATCCCTTCCCTGAGCCCCCAAAAGAACACTGCTATGCATGTTGGCTGCTTTTCCAAGTTTTAAAGAGCTGGGTAAGAGAAGCAGACATAACATGGGAGGACTCTTTCTGTGTTTGGTTGAGTATAGTTGGATGGAACAGGCAGTTGAGAAGGCTTTTGGCCAGAGCAGACTGCAATAGATTGGATATTCCTGTAACCAAATTACATTTGGGAAGATATCTTTCAAATAGCAGATAAAGGTTTGGTACGTGTAGCTAGATAATTTGATTTAATCTGTGTTTTTAAAAAAAACAATTGCAGTCATAAGATAGGTTACAAAGTAAACGTGATCTGTATTTGCAGATTGGATTCTGTATGCCACAACTTTGAGTCTTCAAGAAAGTTGCTTGTATAAATTGCTGACTTTGACCTGAATTCTGTTGATATTTTCATCTAGAGTAGATCCATTGAACCAGTGGGATTCACCTAAGTGTTGATTCATTGAATCATTCAACAGTTGATTTAATGGATTTTTTTCTAGCTGGGTTTACCAATAGGATTCAGAGTCTACAAACTGGGTCCACATAGCTGGGATCTCCTTTGGGAAGCAACAGTGATGTAATGGTAGCAGACCTTTCATAGCAATATGTATCATAAGGTTTAATCTAGAAATAGTAGCTCTTTTTCCTCTCTATTTTTATAGTTCTTTAGTATGGTAACCCAATTTAAACACTTGACAATCCACAGAGAATTAATTGCTTTAAATGTTTATATATTTTGAGCGTAGCCTTAACCTCTCCCTTCCCTTTCTTGCATGGGTGGAGATAAAGAAGTAAGAAACATAAATAGATTATGTCTCAGTGGGACTTTGTGTGTGTGTATTAGAGGGGAGGACTGTGCATTTTCTAACCTTGAGGGGGAAAACACACTTGGGAGGTTTCTTTTTGTCAAGATGAACTAGATTATTTTTAAAACTGAGGGAGTTTCCTTTGAATGATCTTTCACAGCGAAGAGCACATAAAATCACTGTGCTGAAGAGTGCTTCTGCTCAGGATTGACATTTAGAGCTGAAGAGACAGAGGAAGAAGTATTTCTTTGCCTTCTCACCCCATCATTTTCAGAAGTCAGTGGTGAATTTGGACAGAAATGCATGTTTGAGCAAACATGTTTAATGTCATGGTAGGACTTTCAAATACTTGAGTGCTGTGTTACCATGGCTTACCAAAATATATTTGCATTTAGCATGTCAAGCACCAGCTTGAATAGTTCAGAGCTGTTGGAAGGGGCAAATCAAACTTGTCCCTTGCTCTCTGCCACATTGTGCTTTGTTAGCTTGGAAAGCAATATTTATTTATTATTTTATATTTATAATATTTGTATAATATTACAAATATAAAATAATAGACAAACATTGGTCTCCATCATTGCCTGTGTGGTTTGGAGCCAGTTTAGGGCCCCTCTCCTGTTCTTCAAAGCCTTCTGTAAATATAATATTTATAATATTATTTATTATTTGGCCTATCTTAAGGTTTCTCTTAGAAATAACTACAGTAATATTTATGAGCTGCTTTCAGTAAATGAGGTCTGTGCAACTAGCCTAGTTGCTGTAAGAGCCAGTGTAATTCTATTCAAGTAAGCTTCTTTTCAGACATCATGGCAACATCACTGTATTGCTGCTCCACTTTCCTACTTGGAAGAATGAAAATTGTCATTTCCTCTCCACTAGCCTTTGAAGGGGCTGGCATTTATGCATTGGCTGCAGAGGAAAGGCTAGCAATATTTGTCAGAATGTTCATGGTACAAATTAATGGTGGTGATTTGGGTACCAATGATGGACGACTGCCTGCTTGAGGTCAGAAAAAATATTATTTGTATTTGTTCGATTTCTAAACTGCTTGCAATAGCTTCTGATATATTGGTGTAGTACAGTGGTCCCCAAACTGTCTGCTCTTCTAAGGAATTTTGGACTTCAGCTCACAGAATCCCAGACTATTGGCCAACATGGCTGAGTCTTCTGGGAGCTGAAGTCCAAAATCTCTTAAAGGGCACAGTTTGGGGATCACTGGTGTAGCACTTCATTATTGTTGAAGTCAGAGGTAGCAGAGTTGGGCTTGGTACATTTGTGGGATACAGTTGGCCCTCCACATTTGCTGTTTTGGCTTTTGTGGAATTGATTATTCATGGATTTTATTAATATGTTCTGTGTAGAAATTTCTAGTTCCTCCAGCTGACTCTATTGTCAGATTTTGCCAAAAATCACACTGGAGGACCTAGAGATTCTTGGAGAGAACACTTATCTCAGCGTTTGTAGGTCCTCCAGCGCAATTTCATGATCAACCCTTGGCAGATCTTGACCACAGAATTGCCCTGGAGAGGACCTAGAGATTCCTAGAGTTGTTCTCTCAGGTTGAAAGAAAATGTTTTTTTATTTGCATTTTTCCATTTTCTTTTCTTATTTAAATTTTTATTAAAAGATACTTTTCTTTCACACATATCATAATGAAATATTCATATCATTTTCAATTTTTTCCATTTTCATGGGGGTCCTGTGCCCCCAACCCCAGTGGATGTGGACGGTCCACTGTATTTCTTGGCCATGGCCAACAGTACTTAAAAAGCAGAGGGAGAATGAAGCAGGGACAACTGTCCCTCTGAATGATGATGGATCATTTCCTTTAGTCCAGTGCAGCACAGCCTGTGACAAAGGATGATGGGAGTTGCATTTGGAGGGGTCCCCATCCCTCATCCCTGACTGAAGGCCGATTTTGCATGTTTAATCAACTCTTGTTTTTCTTTGGAGTGCTTTCTACATCCATGCTGCTCAACAGGGGTTAAAGGAAGAGGGAGAAGGGGTGGCAAACCCTGGCAGGCTTTAGAGCTGGCATGAGATAAAAGAGATGTGATAATGGATGGAAACAATGGGAAGGTTTTTATCTCTAGTGGAGGGAGATTCTCAGCTCTGGAAACAGCTCCCTGGCCTATGGATGACCCATCACAAGGCATTGCTGAGAGGGCCTGGGATTTCTCCATGAGCGCAGGCAGAGGCTGCTATTTTGGCTAACAAGCCTTCCTCTTGGAATATTGATGAAGCAAATGCACACTCTTCAGGCAGCTCCGTCTCTGACCTGGAAGTCCTGATTCTTCAAAGCATGTCGAAAGCTGCAAAACTAGGCAGGGAGTTCTTGGATTTGTTTAGATGACTCACTCTTCTGGGTGCATTAATAACATAAGCATTGCTTAAACGCTTCTGTGCAGTTTGGAATTGGAAATACAGTGAATACGTTTTGCTTCGGCTCTCCGAACACTAATAAATCTGCAGAGCCTGTTCTAAAATTAACCCAACAAGCCCAAATTATGTAAACTGCTCCACTGTGGAATAGACGTCTTGCCTGAAGCTGTTTGAGTCTAGCACCTCAGCTCCGTGACTGAGGTTATCCCAATGTGTATAAGAAATCTCCAACTAGAGAAACAATCCACTAGGAACATTTGACACGGAATAACAAAAGCAACAACAGAATAGATTAGGACCACAAATTGATAGGATTCCACTGGCATCTCTGCAGTCTCAACCAGTGTTAGTTAACAGAATTTTTGAAATAAGTGAGCTATTTGGTTTGAAAGGATGTTTCGGATTCCTAGGTGCTTAGCAAATTACAGAGATAAGACTGTTGCTGTGAAACTTTTTTTTTTTTTTTTAAGGAGAGAGATTTCCCCTCCTCTAGGTTTTTGGTTTTTTTTTATAGTTCTCTGTAATCTGACAGCTGTGTCTGAGGCAGAATACAAGCGTCACAATGCAATGATGGCTTTGCGTTCCTGTTCCCATTCTGGGAAGTTGTTCCAGGGTGAACATACATAGGAAAGTCACGTTTTTGCATTTGTAGTGACTGAGTATGTTCTCTGCTTATGCATGCTTCTTTTAGACCTTTCTAAGATTGCATATGTAGCAGGTGTTTTCACTCCATGGAACCTTCTAAGATATTCAGCTGTGGCAGCCATATCCCACAGCAGGTGCATAAAATAATCTAAGAAAGGATTTTGGCACCATTCCTACTCTTGCTGTGTCGTAAAGCTATGGGTCCACTCAGCTTCCTCCTGTTGACCTTGCAATAGCGCACCCAGAGATGAGCAGAGTGTATGCAGAAGCTGGAAAGTTACTCTTTTGGACTACAGCCCCCAGCATTCCCAGGGATCGAAAATAAATAAAAATAAAGATACCGTATTTCCCGGTGTATAAGATGACCGGGCGTATAAGATGACCCCCAGCTTTTCCAGCTAAAATATAGAATTTGGGGATATACTCGCCGTATAAGACGACCCCTCTTCCAACGCACACCAAATAAAATTTTTAAAAACATCAGATTTGATTTCAATATGGCAATTTTAATTCAAATGCTTATAACATGCAGGTACTTAACAGGAAAACTGTCACTTATAAACACAACAAACTACAGCTCCCATGTTCCCTAGCATTTATTTCTGCAGTGTGTTTTGGACCTTACTTTTTTAAAAATAGTCCAGATTTCAGTGCTGCTTTAAAAATTATTTCCATCTCCCAGCTATGAGATGGTTGGGGAAAATGAGAAAGTGTTGGGGGGAAGGACTGCCAATATACTAGGTGATGCATTCTGGGGTATGTACAATGTGCAGCCAGGTAAGTGACCCTGGGCATGTCACACACTCTCAGCCTCAGAGGATGGTAATGGCATCCCCCATTTGAAGAAACATGCCAAGAAAACACCACGATTAGGTTAAAAGTCACCATTTTGACCATTAAAATGTCCTCCATTTTGAGCATTGCTAAGAAACAAAGGGGGGAAGTGGGGGAGAGAAGAAGGAGGACTAGGAGGAAAGGTGGGAGGAGGGGGGAAAGCGGTGGAGAGAAGAAGGAGGACCTCCTAGTCCTCCTCCTTCTCTCCCCGGCTACTTCCTGTCTCGCACCTCTATCTTCCTCGTCCTCCTCCTCCTTCTCCTTATAAACTGCGTATAAGACGACCCCCAACTTTAACCCCAGATTTTCCTGGTTAAAAAGTTGTCTTATATGCCAGAAAATACGGTACTTTCCTAAGCACTGGGTATAGGGGAATGTACATGCACACAGAATGGCAATAACCCAGTTAGGCTGCATCCACACTGCAGAAGTAATTCAGTTTAACACTGCTTTAACTGCCATGGCTCCATGCTATAGGATTCTGTGAATTGTAGTCTTGTGAGACATTTATTTAGCCATTCCTGAAGTTCCCAGTCCACAGGCCAACACAGCTCCGTTCCCCCCCCCCCCCCCCGAATGTTTTCCGAATTGTGAGATACTGCATTGTAGCTGCAACAGGGGCATGAGGAAGAATAGCCTGTGGACTGGGAACTTCAACCAAGATAAAACACTTTTTCTTCTTAAATTTAGATTGAATTTGCATATTTTACCTCTACATCCACCAAAATATTCCTGATGCAAAAACATGGAGACTTCTTGAGGAATCCATTGTTCTTTTTTACAAAGAGGCCTGTGTCCTCACTGAAATGGAGACATGCTGGATTGCAAAAGAGGGATCCATGTTGAGATGCAAATGGAGGAGGAGGAGGATCCTGCCTACAAAAGCAAATTCAAACACAAATCCATCAGTGATACCTTTATTGGCCAACCAAAATGCACAATATACTTGTTGCAAGCTTTTGAAGCTCCGTGGGCTTCTTCATCTCCAATGTTTGGTTTATAACATCTTACCTGATGAAGCCCATGGAGCTTCAAAAGCCTGCAACAAGTATATTGTGCATTTTGGTTGGCCAATAAAGGTATCATTGATGGATTTGTATAACAATTAGTATATTTCCTGAACAAACACAAAGGCTAATTGGTTGCTATAGCAATTAAAACATAGTCATTTGCAGTTAAATAGAGTTTTTGTCAGGCCTCTTGCCTTCTGGAAATGTCCATTACTAGGGGGAGGACCCAGTTTACAAACCAGTGTATGCATTCATGGAAATTTTTGGATTACACCACTTTTTTAAAAGCCCTCTTTTAAAGTGAAGTGTTTGGCTGTGTGTTGTGTGTCTGTTTATCTAATTTCCTGTGTGTATGCTAGGTTGTTTTTAGCTGGACTTGTTAAACAAATCTCTGAACACTTCCTAACCCTTGTGTTTTTGTTGTTGCTCTCTGGAGTTGTAATTTGCTTTGCAATTAATTCATTTTAATTCAGAAGATACAGTATGTGAAACCCCCTGGCTCTTTCATACTCCACAATTACAGTGCTATGATTCCCCTTTAGCTGCCGTGGCTGTGTGCTATGGAGTGCTGGGATTTGTAGTTTGGTGAGGTGTTAGAGTGTTTTAGCAACAAATACCTGGATTCCATAGGTTAGAACTGTGGCAGTTAAATAAGAATCATAGCACTATAACTGTGCCACATGAAAAAGTCCCTCCATTTCTCACTCCTCTGCCGGAGGCTGTATTCCGTCAATGCCCTCTGTGCTTTTCTCGAAGAATAATATGATTGGTTTCAAGCTTAATCATTATCACAGATGTAGGAATTACACAACTCCCCAAATGTTGCTGGACTGCAGTTCCCAGCATTCCTCATCATTAGCTGTCTAAGGTTATGGGAGTCGCAGTTCAGCACCACCCTGTTCCCTGATCTGTTGCAACAATGCAGTGGTGTTCTGTATCTGATGCATTCCAGATTTTATCTGCAGCTCTGAACTTTCAGTGAATCTATGATAATCAGCTGAAAGAGTGTTTTATGGTGTGTGTGTGTGTGTGCAAATGAATGCTTCATTTAGAGTGCATGCAGTTTGGTTGTCTTTGGACAGTATTAGCTGTACTATAGTAAGGAATCTGCCCTTTTAGGAAACCTGGTATTTGAGTCAGCTTGCGGCTTCCTTAAACGTGTTGGAAGCTCTGTAAGTAAGGATCTAGTTTGCATGACTTAACAAAAATAAATGTGCATTCTCAGCATTTGGTGGTTTTTGAGGGAGAAGGCTGAGATGTCACAGGAGGCAATCACACTGAAAACATTTGTGTGAACTGCTGCAAGCCAAGACATTCTTTCCAGATTGACAAAATTGGGTTTTTTTGACCAATGGCTGATGACTTCCCTCTTACTTGTGTGCTGTGAATACTTATATGTGTAATTTGGAGTCCTGCTGTGCGCCAAGGGGAACTGTAGAATTTCCTTTTGGGAAGTTGCAAAAAAAAAAAAAATGGCTGGGAGGCAAGGTAGGTATTTTAGGTCTGATGAAAACTGTTACCATGGATCTGCATGTCCATCAGCAGTTCTAGATTTTCCCAGTCCAGGGGAGTAACCTCAGAAACTGTATAGCAGGAGTGTACTGTCCACAGCTTGAAAAGTGTTTAATGAAGTTCTACCACTTTGTTGTTGTTGTTGTTGTTAGCCGCCCTCAATCCTGACTCATGATGACCTTGTGGATGAGACATCTCCATGCTCCCCTATCCTCCATTGCTCTGCTCAGGTCCTGCAGTTTCATGCCTCTCATCTCCATGATTGAGTCCAACCTCATGGCGTGCAGTCTTCCTCTCTTTCTTCTGCCTTCTACCTTTCCTAGCATTATTGTCTTTTCTAGTGGTCCATGCCTTCTCATGATGTGGCCAAAGTACGAGAGCCTTAATTTGGTCAACTTGGCTTCCAGGGAGATTTCTGGCTTTATCTGCTCAAGAACCCACTTGTTTGTCTTTTTGGCTGTCTTTGGTATCCTCAGCACTCTTTTCCAGCACCACATCTCAAATGTGTTGATTCTTTTTGTGTCTTCTTTACTGTCCAGTTCATGTGTCCATACATGTTGATGGGAAATACAGCTACCACTATCTTTTCCCATCATGATGCCACCACCAATTTATTTCTGGGCCAGAAATGTTCACATATTCCATCCTGCTGCTTTCTCTGCTCCCCCCACCGTGCCAAAAACCATCACTCTAGGAAGATTAATATTGCTTTCTTGCTCATTTGAAAAGTCGTTCTAGGAAACACAGTCAGAATATGCTGGAGGCTTGAGCATCTTTCACAAGACATTCTGAGGTGCTGGGCCCTTTCACATCACACAATTATAGCACTTTGATTGTATTTTTACCGCCATAGTTGCATCCTATGGGCCTCATTCCCACTATGATATAAACTGAATCGCTGATTGATTTATAAGTGCATTGTTCACACTTGAAACCGTTTCAGACCCGACTGTGTTCGATCAAAGTTGCGTTAAAGCAAGGCAAATGCAAAAAAACCCCAACAATGCTGTATTTGAAGACGGATCAAAAAGTGGTTCTTTTGAAAAGAAGTGATTTGCAACCGTGTCCAACAAGTGCGAACGGCGTTTGGATCAATCACATTGTACTGGAGGAGAGGGACTATATGGAGGAGGGTTGGCCTCTGCCCACAGAGGCACTGCCGGTCACTGCTTCCCTCCCCAAAGGCTGCTCAGCAGGATCCTCCCTCAGCTTCCCCTGGGGTTGACAGCCGCGATCCTATAAGCAGCAGGGTCCCTCCAGGCCCCGGCATCCCTTCCAGGAGTGCTTCCTGCTCCTGTGCCAAGCTCTGCTGCCTGCCCATCCCTGCTCAGTGGAGGTGTCCTTCCTGCCCAGCCCCACAGCAACAACAAAGCTGCAGCTGACGGGAGGCAGGGTTGGCGGATGCTCCAGGTGGCCCCGCTCCTGCCACCATGGGACCTTTAGAGGCTCTGGGGCTGCTGCTTTCCCTCCTCCTCCTGCTGGTCCCGCTGTCAGATCCTTGAAGGGCCGGTCCCTCTGGACGTAGAGGGCCCCCCACTTGATTCGGGCACTGCAGCTGCCCACTGTGCCTCCCGGACTCCCCCACCCTGATGGAGGACCTGCCCTGGAAAAGGAGGGTGCCTGAGGAAGGGGAGAAATGCGGGAGGTGGAAGATTTGCTCCAGAGAGCTTTGCCATTGCCTTCCTCTAAGGCTGAGAGAGTGTAACTTGTCCAAGGTTATCCAGAAGGATTTAAACCCTGCTCTCCAGTCGTAGTCCAACACTCAGACCACCATACCAAACTCGCTTTTTTCTTATATGTCTTTATTTCATTTCTGACTTATGGCGACCCTGTCATGGAGAAAGGTAGGAGGCAGAAGGCGGAAGAGTCCCCCCTCAGCTTCCTCTCTGCTGGGGCTGTTGGGCATCGCCACCCCTGCATGATGATTGACATTTTTTTAAAGCGTCTAGTGGGAATGGAACGAATGCATGGAATTATTGAAATAATTCGCTACCATAGTGGGAACTACGTATTGATTCAGCAACCCGGTGTCAAACTTTTTGGTTTTGTGTTAGGATGTGTTCTTGGAATATAATTTCAGCAGTCTTTAAAAAAATAACAACACCTTTCACTGAAGTTACTAAAAACCCAAATCATACCTTTATTTCCAGTGATGGCTTTAAAAGGAGTTTGTAGGACCCCAGTCTGAATAAAAGCCAGAGGATGGTTAAGTGGGTAAAATTTTGTTTGGGCTGGTGAAATTCCTAGGAGCTGTGGGTGTAAGTAGTAGATCAAGAGCTAAATGGTGAGAATCATAACAGAAACTGAGATATTTAATGCCCATTGGGTTCTCTTCTGGGCTGTCTTTATATACAATCTGTTCTAGAACATTTTCTGCAGAACCTCTCTTTAATGAGATTCTGACAAAATTGCTCTTGGCTCTGAGGTGTTGATGGCTTGATGCAATTATTTATCTTCCCCCTTTCCTGTTGTTCTGTTGGGACAAATTGTGTGTTTCCTTTTTATTTATGCTGAAACTTTAGCAAGTAAAATGTGTAGCACTGTTTTTGAAGGAGCCTCTTGGGAACAATCAGTCATCTAAGACCCAGAGCTCATTGCTAGAGGTTAGTTTGGGTTTGGTATTTTCTCCCTTTCTCCTCTTTCTTTTAACATCAGTATAGAGATGGGTGTGCTACAGTAGCTCAGAATTCTTCATGGTTGTTGTTCTGTATGTGGTGTAACTGCATCTTAAAATTGTGTGTAGGTGTGTGTAGATTTGAGCTGCATCTACACTGCAAAATTAATGCAGTTTGACAACTCCTTGGTGTTCCTTAGCAGAGATTCCCTAGAATACATCTGTATTTTTCTTCATGGGAAGTGCTTGAGGTAAGCCTGAGTTTCACTTTTATTCAAGAGGAACCAAAAGTCAGTAGCTGGATTCTAGTCATCCCCTCCTCCCCACTTTCTGGAACAAGAGATCTCTGTGCTTGGGTTGAGGTTTTAATCAAGGCTTTCTAGACCTCACCCTACTTCTTGTTTTTGAAGAAATATGCATTTATGAGTATATGGTTCACTTTTCTAAGCTTGGAGAAAGAGCTGAAAGAAAATGCATGGCTAGGGCTAAATAGTCATGTTCTTCTTGTTGTTTTTAAGCAAAATTATGCTGAAAATACTGCAACATAGAGTCCAACCACACATGGAGAGAAAAATCCCAGAGGTCCAAGTGAGGTTCAGGAAAGGAAGGGACACCAGGGATAACATTGCAAATATATGATGGCTAATGGAGTGTAGCAGGGAATTTTAAAAAATCAGCATATGCTTTATAGACTATAGCAAAGCCTTTGACTGCATAGATTATGAAAAGCTATGGAATGCCCTTAAAGACATGGGAGTGCCAACACATCTCATAGTCCTAATGAGGAATCTGTACTCAGGACAAGAGGCTACTGCCAGAACAAAACAGAGAGAAACAAAATGGTTCCCAATTGGTAAAGGGGTCAGACAAGGCTGCATCTTATCACACTGCCTATTCAACTTATATCCACAAAAGTGAGAATCATACAAGCCATCATATTCCCTATTACTATGTATGGATGTGAGAGCTGGACAGTCAAGAAAGAAAGAAGATAAGAGTAAATTCAACTCATTTGAGATGTGGTGCTGGAGAAGAGTGCTGAAGATCCTATGGACAAACAAATGGGTCCTAGAACAGATCAAGCCAGAGATGTCCTTAGAAGCCAAGATGACAGGAACTTAGATTGTTGTACTTTGGACACATCATGAGAAGGCATGAATCATTGGAAGAATCATTGGAAAGGACAATAATGTTAGGAAAGGTGGAGGGAAGTAGAAAGAGAGTAAGGCTGCATGCTAGATGGATGGACTTTATTAAATAGACCACGAATATGAGTTTTCAGGAGCTGGGCAGAGCAGTAGAGGACAGGGCGGGCATGGAAATGTCTCATCCATAGGGTTGCCATGGGTTGAGACCAACACGAAGGCAGTTAACAACAACAACAACAAAATTGTAACACCTCATTCCAAATACAGCTCATCATCCATATATTGTGGTCTGTTCAGGGGCTTGACCAGCTCCTGGTTTTGCGGTCCCTAGCAAGGAGCAAAAATAATAAGTAAATGAAGCCTTAAAGAGACAAATTTGTACAAGGTTGGTAGTCTAGGTTCTGGTTAGTGGGTCACAAACTGTACCAGGCTTGTTGAAGTGATAAATGTGCACATAGCTTTTATAGCTTGATAGCTTGCTTCTCCTTTCCATTAGGATCCATAATAGCTATTTGGCCAGTTTGGGCATAAGCTGCATTAAGCTTCTTATGTGGAGCTTATACCACCCTTTGCAGTTTGATCTTCATGCTCTTTTAAGTGTAATCTTAATACTGGGCATCAACTGTTTCTACCACTTGTAACATCCTTGAAATGTACATGTGTGTTCCATTTCTTGCCATCAGCAAGTTGCTTTCTATTGTCTTTCATAGCCAGAAAGAACATTTACCCCCTGCAACATGCTTTAGGTTTGTTTTTTGTTTTTTGTTTAAAAATACTACTATATAGATATGTCTCTGTGTGTATATATATATGTGTGTGTGTGTGTGTGTGTGTGTGTGTATGGGAGCAGGTGAGAGGGTGAAAATTTGAGTACGATAGCAGAGCATGGTTATTCTATTTATTTATTCAGGCTCTGTTGCCAGATGATAATGATGAGACTATCTAGCATTGTGTCCAGGACTATGTGTAGTCAGCACTAAAACAGTATGGGAATTCTGTATCAATAGGTTAAAACAATGAGAGTGACAGCACTGTGGAGCCGGGAATTGGATTACTTTGCTTTCTCATGCTCTGACCTTCATTTAGTCAGTATTTTAAAGCTACCAATCTTTTGTAAAAATTGCTGTGCTGCCATGTTGGTGAATAATGTGATCTGTAGACAGTAGTCATTCTCCTTGTGGTTGTTTTGTTGATCTTTTAGTTGTAAAGCACCATATACAGTAAAGGTGCTATATAAATAAATTATGGTAATAATCATAATGTGATGAAGAAACGGTTTTCATGTTAAACCTGTGAAACCAACCCAAAAACGTTACATATCTGTATGCTTTAAGACAAACTTTAGAAATTAAGGCAATTTAGAATTCTATACTTGTTCTGTAGCTTCAAGTCTGACTTACGTCAAGACTAAGGTGACTCTATCATGGGGTTTCTCTGAACGAGGTTTGTTCAGAGGAGGTTTGCCCATGCCGTCCTCTGAGTCTGAGAAAGTGTGACTTGCCCAAGGTCACCCAGTGGGTTTCCATGGCTGAGTGGGGATTAGAACTCTGGTCTCCTAGTGTCAGCCAAAAGACAGTTGTGGACACTAGCATAATATATTCAACCCTCCATATCCACAGATTCTTTATCCACAGATTCAAATATCCACAGCTTGAAAATATTCAATAAATATAAAGGGTCCACTGAAGTTCTTAGCTATGCATAATTCTGCAGCTTTTTGCTATTATTTGTTTTCAGCCTTTCCACCTTGTGTTGTGTTCCAACCTGGAACTGAATTTTTGTATGTGTGTGTTTATGTTTGTGCCACAATATAAATACTTTGCACCTTCATAGTGTTGAGTATCTTGAGTCCATGAAGTGGGAACAGTGCCAGTTAAATTCATTTCAGTTCCAGCTTGTGACACAAAAAATATGGAAAAGTCAAGAGGTGAGGATTTTAATCTGTCTGCAAGGTACTGCAATTTTGGATTCATTAGCTCAAAGAAGTGCAAAGAAACAGATGCCTGCTAAAAAAGCCAATGCGATTCCAGGCTGCATTGATAGGAATACAGTGTCTAGCTCAAAGGAAGTAATAGTGCCACCCTATTCTGCTTTGGTCAGACCTCACCTGGAATAATGTGTCCAGTTCTGGGCACCACAGTTCAAGAAGGATGTTGACAAACTGTAAAGTGTCCAGAGGAGTGAGACCAAAACAAGGAAAGATCTGGAAACCATGGCTTATAAGGAGTAGCTTAGGGAGCTGGGTATGTTCAGACTGGAGAAGAGAAGGTTTAGAGGTGACATTATAACCATGTTGAAATATTTGGAGGGATGTCACATTAAAGATGGAGCAAGCTTTTCTTTGCTGCTCCAGAGACTAGAACATGGAGCAATGGATTCAAACAATAAGAAAAGAGATTCCACCCAAACATCAGGAAGCACTTCCTGATGGTAAGAGCTATTCGAGAGTGGAATATGCTGCCTCAAGTGTGGTGGAGGTTTTTGGAGGTTTTTAAATAGAGGTTGGATGGCCATCTGTTGGGAGTGCTTTGATTGTGTCTTCCTCCATGGCAGGGGGTTGGGCTGGATGGCCCTTGTGCTGTCTCCCAAATCTACATTTCCATGATTCAATCCAAACTGTCTTGTACACTCACAGTGGGCAACTGGTGCTTATATCCCAGTAAATCGATACAGTGAACCTGTGGCTAGACAGAACCCACTACAAGCCTTCTATAACTCTTGGAGGAAAGAGACCATAGCAGGGACAGTTGTTCTGAAGGGTTGGAGAGAACTTCTCCAGCTAGCAGCATGGCCATTAATATGCTATGTCCTTACTTGCTGTGGTCAAAGAAGATGAGAAATGAGTTGAGAGGAAAAGATGAGAAAGGAACTCTCTCATTAGGTGCTGCTTGGGCAGGTGCTTCTCCAGTTACACCTTGGAAAAAAGGGACCTGATAAAGCAAGAATGGTTTTTTTGGATTGTGGCATTATCCATCTTATCAGAGGCATCCAAGTTCCCTTGGCCACTCTAGTTCCATTCTTAGCATCTGAACGTATTTATCCTTTGATAATACATTGAAAGCCCTGTTTAGATAGGATGTGAAGATGAAACAGAAGGAATTGTAGAAAGGGGGCTTCAACACAGGTCCTTCAATAGCACTATGATTTGACTTGAACTGCCTTGGTTGCATCCTATGAAATCATGAGCTTCGTAGTTTGGAGAAGCACTTAGAGGGGGTCTCTGGCAGAGAATTTTATTGCCCCTTCCTAAACTGCAATTCTCCAAATTCTGTGAGATGTTACAGTGGCAATTAAAGTGGAATCATAGTGCTATGACTTTGAAGTGTGAAAGGGCCCCAGAGCCATTTTGTTGGGTCACTGGACTCTATAAACATGCCTTATTTGCTGTTGTTAATTGTCTTCAAATCTGCCTCAACCCATGGTGACCTTGTGTATGAGAGGCTTCCAGATCACCTTATCCTCAACTGATCTGCTCAGCTCTTTCAGATTCATGGTTCTGGCTTCTCTGATTGAGTCTGTTCATCTAGACTAGAATGTGGTCTTTCTCTCTCCTTATTGTCCTCCACTTTACCAAGCATTATAGTCTTTTCTAATGAGTTCTCTTTTCTCTTGATATGGCCAAAATACAACATCCTCAGTTTAGTCATCTTTGCTTCCAGGGAGAGTTCCAACCTGATCTGCTTTAGGGCCCATCCATTGGTTTTTTCCACAGTCCACGATATTCACCACATCTTAAATTAGCTGATTTTTTTCATGTTAGCTTTCTTCACTGTCCAACCTTCACAACGATACAGAGAAATGAGATATTTGATGGCATAGACAAGCCTAACTTTGGTATTTAAAGATATATTTCTACACTTCAAGATTTTGTTTGGCTTCTTCATAGCTGCCCTTCCAGACCTAATTTTCTTCTGATTTATTGACTGCATTCCCAACTCTAATTGATGACCAAGCCCAAGTATGGAAAATCGTGGACTATTTTGATCCCTTCATTATCTTCGTTAAAATTATGTAGATCATCTGTGGTCAAATTTTTTGTTTTCTTGATGTTCATCTATAAGTCTGCCTTTGCACATTCTTCCTTAACCTTCAATTACCCTTCCATATCTTTGATATTTTTTGCTAGTATAATGTTGTCATCTGCATATCTTAGATTGTTGATGTTCCTTCTTCCAATTTTCATGACTCCCTCTACTAAATCCAATCCTGTTTTCCATATGATGTTCTCAGCATAACAATTTAATAGGGTGATAGAATGTAGCCTTGCCTGACCCCCTTTCCAATTTGGGAACCATTCTGTTTCTCCATATTCTGTCCTAACAGTAGTCTTTTGTCTTGAGTACATGTCATAAACCACAACTATCAGGTGTTGTGGCACACCCATTTCTTCAAGAGTGATCCATAGTATAATATGCCTTATACTGAGTTAGAATGATGGTCTATACCAGGGGTAGGCAACCTTTCCCCTTTAAGGGCCGAGGGACTTCAGCTCCCAGAAGCCTCAGCCATGTTGGCCAATAGTCCCATGTTGGCCAATAGCTCCTGGGATTCTGGGAGCTGAAGTCCCTCGGCCCTTAAAGGGGAAAGGTTGCCTACCCCTGGTCTATACTAACTGGCATCAGCTTCCTGGGATTTCAGACAGGAATCTTTCCTAACTCTGCCTGGTGTTCATGTGAACTGAACTTGACACCTTTCATTTGCATTTCCACCCTCAGTCTTGTAGCTCTCTGCTTCTTTTTTCTTTTTTGACACTGGGCATACTGTCTTCAGTGACAGACCCAGGTACAGTAGTCTTCAATACTGCTTGCATATGTTTATATCTTTATTTTGGAGCATACAGGAGAACTTGAAGTGTTGGCCATATTTTTACACCTCTTCTCAGATCCATCCCATCCATGGTATGGTAGAGTACCTGAGAGTTCTAGGCTCAGATCAACTTTTAGTTCACTGTTTAGCGTGATAAATCACAGCCTTTCAACCTAACCTAGGATAGTTGTGAGATTAGTGAAAACCATATTTTTAAATAGATCAAAAACAAAATAAAATAGCATTTGGTAACATTGAGCTCTATGTAGGAAGAGCAGCGTGCAGACTTGATAATGCTACAGCTTAAACTTTATATTAGAATCTGATGTTTTTGTTCCAGATGCCGGTGTAAGTTAAATTGACAGAAAATTCAAATGGTAACGTGCTTTGTAATAATTATAAAAATATAATAAACTGGGGTGACTGGCAACTTGATTCTCTTTTGATCATAATTTAAATCTACCTGAAGGTTCTTGTAATCCTGGAAGGCTGTCCTGTCTTTCTAATTTTGGGATTGTACAGTGCCTCACCGTATCAATACAGTTTAAACTGCTGATGGTATTCTCTACCTTGCTTGCAGATGAATTGTAGTTGTTATCCCCTATTTGTCCCTTGTGTTGAAAAAAGGCACTGGTTTTGAAAAGATACTCACAATGTCAAGTATGCCTAACTTAAAAGTGAACTCTGTTCTGTCACTAGTTTTGTGCACCTTGGAAGTGGGTGGAAGAACCGTAATAACTGCTGGTATCTCCCTTTAGCAAGTTAACACTAAATCCTTACAACTCTGAGGGTACATGCTGAAATACTTGGGTCAATAAGTTAGTGATCAACTACTAGGGTGAATAATATTTATTTATTGTGTTTATCATGATGTTTATGTAATGTTTTTAATTGTTTTGAATTTTACTGAGATTTTTAAATGTTTGTCTGTTGGTCCCTCAGGGGAGAAAACATGAAATAAAATAAAATAAAATAAAATAAAATTTATGTAAAGATATTTCTGCACTGCCGTCCAGGCCACAACAGCTCTTGAACAAATGAACAAATAAAAGAAATCAAAATAACACAAAGATGAAAACACATTAAAATGCTCTCTAAAAACTTTTAAAAGCAGTCTAAAAGCAACCCTAAAACATTTTTAAATTTTCAAACATTGAAGGCCATAAAATGTCTGTCTCCTCTCTTCATGCTTTTGGAAGATCAGGAACGTTTGGTGGTAATCCAGCTTGGTATATTTCAAACTGAAGGTCTCATTTCACATTAGCATTAAGCCACATTAAGTAAGAAAATTGCTTGCTGAATAGAATCCTAGTGTGTGCCATGACTTACTTTGTTTCATTAGGGGGGGAAGCAGGCGGGCGGTACAGGGCCGCCCCAGGAAGCTGCGCCGCGGGGCTGAGGTATCCGCACACCTCGGCCCCGCGGCACAGCTTCGCCGCCCCTGGAAGGAGCGCTAAAATAGCGCTCCTTCCACAAGTCGCCGAAGGTGCGCCGCAAAAGGCTGCCGGTGCACCTTCGGCGACTCTTCCGCCGCAGTGTGTGTGGACGCTGCGGCAGTTTGAGGCGCCCACCGTGCGGCTGCCCCTCCCCTTCCTTGCCCGAAAACGGCGCTTTGCGCGTCTGCTTCCCCCCATTGGTTAGCAAAATACAATAACATCCAAAATCCACAAAAAAGCGGTATCTTTACTGGGCCAACCAAAAATGCATAAAATACATTAGTCAACAATGTCCAGATTTACGTTTTGCTGCTGGTATAATTAGATATACTTTATAGCTGTTGTTGTTGTTGTTGTTGTTGTTACTACTTTGTCCTGTACCATGAGAAAATAATCTAAGGAAGTTAGAGATGTAAAGGGTTCAGGTTTTTTTCATTGGACTCAGGAGAGGGGGAAAAAAATCACACTAAGAAATTCTTCCCCCTGCCTATTTATGTTCTGGGAAGAACTTGGATATTGCTTTGGACTGTAGTTCCTAGAACTTTCCAGTCACTGTCCCTGCTAGCTGGAGAATTCTGAGAAGTCTAAAAAAGTAATGTTTACAAGCTCTGGGTCTGAACTATATACAGGTAGAGTTTCCCTTATCTAAAATGATTGGGACCAGAAGTATTTTGGATTTTGGATATATCCAAATTACTTCTGGTGTCAAGCATTTTAGATAAGGGAAACTCCCTCTCTCTCTCTCTCTCTCTGTGTGTGTGTGTGTGTGTGTGTGTGTGTGTTTGCTTATTCAGAATGAGAGATCTTGGAGGTGGGACCAAAGTCTAAACATGCGGTTTATTTATGTTTCATATATACCTTATACACATAGCCTGAAGGTTATTTTATGCATAATATGTTTAATAATTTTGTGAATGAAACAACACTTGTGTACACCGAACCATCAGAAAGCAAAGATATCAGTATCCCAGCCACCAATGTAGTTGGCATTGGAATATTTCAGATTGTGGAATTCCTGGTAAGGGATACTCAACCTGAAATATGTGAAAAGATTATGCTACTCTTATTTAAAGGAATTCAATTCTATCATGTTCTGATTTTTCGGATGCTCTGTGCTCCCTATGGTGTTAAAGCTGCATGAGATGATATTTTGTTTTATTTTCAGTGGGACTGACTTTCACTTCTTTCTAAATAGTGCCAGCACAGAAGTATAAGCTGATACTGGTTTCCATCATCTCATTGCCAACCTAGCAGTTGGTGTGGGATGTTGTGAACAGTAATTCATCACCATCTGGAGGACCAAGGGTTCCCCATCCCTGCCAAGGGTACTCAATAAACAATCAGTCCATAATTACCTAGTTTTTCTTCAGAAGCTTTTTCAATGATTTTGTGGGCGATGTTTTCTTGACTGAAGTTGTAGGTCTCTGTCTCCTAACATGGTCTAAGTGCCTGCTGATTATACAGTTGTAGGTCTTCAACATGAGCGGTCAGCATGGTCTGATGGTTTGAGTGTTGGACTAGAATGCTGGGAGACCAGGGTTTGAACCCTATTCGCCCATGGAATAAGTGACCTTGGGCAAGACACACTCTCTTAGTTTCAAAGGAAGGCAAAGGCAAACCCCCTCTGAATAAATTTTGCCAAGAAGACCCCATGTTAGGTTCAGCTTGGGTTCACCACAAGTCAGAAATTAGTTCAAGGCAAACAACAATAACAACAACAACTGAAATTTAGCATGTGTGTAAAGTTGTGTGGTGGTAGGCCTTGCATGGCCAGAACCTGTGTCCAATAAATGCTGAGCTCTAGTAAAGAACATCGCAGCTCAGAGAATCTTGCTCTGATTTGCAGCATTTGAGACATCTCTTTGTGGTTCAGATGTGGTTCTAGTTTTTGCCAAATCCCCAGGTCAGAAGCAGTTGTGCAAAACTGACCCAAGTCTTGCTGTTCAATTTGTGCAGAAATATTATTAATGACTTTTTGCAGATTATTCCTGCAGCTGGAATTTGAAGAAAGCAATTTGCAACCCAGTGATTTTTCTATATATTTGAAGCTGTGGTGTCCCTTCTGACTCTGTGTCTGTATATATAGCCTTCATTCTATCTTGTGTATTTTGAAGAGCAATTTAAAAGAGGAAAGCATCCTTACTGATAAAGCTGCTTGCTGTTTCCATTTCAGGAAAGCCCCACAGCATTGGCAACTCTGAACGGATTCAGCTCTCAGGAATGTACAATGTTAGAAAAGGGAAAATGCATTTGCCGGTCAACAGATGGACAAGACGCCAAGTTATCCTTTGTGGAACGTGCCTAATTGTATCATCGGTGAAAGAAAGCCAGACTGGAAAGATGCATGTGCTCCCCTTAATCGGTGGAAAGGCAAGTCTATCATTCTACTTTTCTGTAAATATGAAAAAGTGCCTGATGTTACTCCAGAATAGTAAAAATGGGTCATGCAAATTTTTTAACAATTAAAGAGTTGTGTCCTATTGGGTGTAACTCAGGCAGTGAATTTATTGAAATAACTATGTATGGTATTTTGGACTACATCTCCCATTATCTCTTTTTCCATTATCCATTCTAGCTGGGGCTTTGGGGAGTTGAAATCCAGCCCATATGGAGGACAAACCTTATGAACTTATACATAATTATGTACAAACTTATGTATGAAATTATGTATGAACTTTGTTTTAAGAAGGCATGTTCATTTTGCCTTCTCATTCACTCCCCCATCACAGATTGTTTGTGCAGAGGGTTGGGGTTTTTTTTGTTTGTTTGTTTGTTTTTGCCATAACTGCTGTACAAACTTTTGGGTGACCATGTATTATTGTCGGAATAGGTTGGAATCAGAGGAACTATACTGTTCTCCAAAACAAAGATGCTTAACATCAGGTGATGAATTAGGAGCTTGAGCCATGACTGGCTCTAACAGGTGCTTGACCAGAACCTTGGAGGGTGGAGTGTGAAAAAGGAGAAGAGCAGAATATCAAGAATAACCAATCCAGAGGCTTCCTATTGCCAGCTCTCATTGATACCCTTGTTCCTTTCTATCCTGAAAGAGGTTTTGAGGTCTAAGAATGTGTAGACAAATACCCTGTTTAAGCAGTGGTGGAGCAGAGGGTTGTACCACTGTTTGCCCACTGTGTTTTCATTGCCACTGGCTCCATAATTCCAGCTTGAAGACACCCGAGTGCACTTCTATGGTTGGGATGGTGGTGGTGGTGAGAGCTTTTGAGCCCCATCTGGCTGCAGTTGCACAGTGTAGTGTTCTTGCTGGAAATCCTAGGTGTGGATGGCCCTTCCTTTTTCTGACCTGTGTGACTGCAGCTGGATGGTTCCTAAGAACTCTCTACCTTACTGGGCAGTACTCAGATTCTAGAGCCAGCATGTTGTAATGGTTTGAGAGTTGGACTATGATCCTGTTTCCATTTGGCCATAGAAATAAACACACTAGGTGGCCTTAGGTGGGTCACACATTCAGACTCAGAAAACCCCATGATAGGTTCGCCTTAGGGTCGCTGTTAGCTGGAAACATTTTGAAGGCACACAATAACAACAACTACTACTGCTGCTGCTACTACTACTACTACTACTCAGACTCTAAAGTAGGTTTAGGGAAGATTTGGCCTTCTAAATGTTCATGAAACCACACTCTCATCATACTTCACTGGCTCAAATTGGTGGGGATTGGGTTCAGCAACATTTAGAAGGATGCATGTCCCTCAGCCCATCTCTAAAGCAGCATCCCCAAACTTGGTTTCCTCTTGAAGCTTTGGATTTCAGGACCCATCAGCCCCTGTCAACATGGCCAGTGATCCAGAATGCTGGGTTTTGTAGTCCAGAATAACTTTAGGAAACTTTATTGACGAATGCTGTCCTGAAAAATTACAATCTTAAATTTGTGTTCAGATTCATAAGTTATCTCTAATGTTATATCCACTGTGTGCCCATAACAGTGAAACAGCTATATTTGTTCCTTTATTCAGCTCTACATTGGACTTGTAGGCCTAAATACCCTAAGGCACCAGGTCCCATCTGATCTTGGACACTAAGCATGGTCAGCTCTGGTTAGTACTTAGATGGGAGACCACCAGTTACCAGGTGCTGTAGGCTCTATTTCCGTGAAGGGAACTGGCAAAACCACCTCTGACTATTCTTTGCTTACGAAAACCCTATGAAATTTATGGGGTTGCCATAAGTTGACGGGTGACTTATGATGGGGTTGCTATAAGTTGATAGGCACACAGACAGACAGACAGTAGACTTGCTTGCTGGAGGAAGAATCCCATGTTCACCAGCAGTTCAGTTTTTAACTTTGAAACACTGTGAAACTGCGTTGCCTTGATGGAAATTTTTTTTTTTTTTTGCACTAAGCAAATAGGCAATTATTTGTGCTTCCAGTGCAAAAAGTAGTGTAGTTCAAAAAGCAGTGAGGGTATATCTTTCAGTAACTCTTGAGTTATAATATTTCTGGCTATGCATGGAATAGATGTAGTGAATTCAAAGAGTTAAATTAAAGAGGATTTTTTTAAAATTAAAGAATATTTGCTTTTAGCCTTTGTAAGCAGCGTTGGGTCCTATGCCAGGAGAAAGGCAGTATATAAATAAAATTAAGAAATAAGTAATGAAATAAAACAATCAGAGATGTGGCAAAGCTCAAATATATAAAGCCTCTGTGGGGAAAAGTAAACTTGTGTTCTCTGTTTTCTCTCAAGTGTTGGATTATATGTTTCAAGGGACGCAAGGCTGAACAGAGCTCTCTGACCCCTATAAGACTCAGTTAATTGCTGCTAGTCATGATAGCTTCATACTGTCTTTAAGGAACAAAATCAGCATGTATCGGGATACCAGGTGTTAGGGAGCAACAAATTGAGAGGATGCTCTTGTTTTCACCACCCCCCTTTTGGGGAGCCCCCATGGCATCTGGTTGACCATAGTGAGAAACAGGATGTTCGATTAGATGGCCCTTTGGTCTGATCCTGCATGTCCAGCCTCTTGACATTGTTGTGACTGTCTCTGCCGGCAGTACCCAACATTATTGAGTGGGGCTGTGGATTTTCCTATTGTAATGATAGCAAGAAGTAGGATAAGTTGAACAAGATGATAGATAGGATTGGTGGGTAGTCTAGACCAGTGCTGTTTAAACCCATCTGCTGAGTCAGGCAGGCTTCCCCAGTCCATGTGCCAGGGACTGGCACTATATTTTTGCCCACTGACTACCATTGTTTCTTTCCTGGAAACATGCTGTGGACTAGCACTGATCCATGGACCACAATTTTTTGCCATGGTGAAACACAAAACTTTCTTTTTGGGTGGCAGCCCCATATCTTTAAAATGTGTAGTTCTGCCCTTACTCTTCATGGTGTGTATGTGTGTGTGTAGTATGCAGGAGTTCTGTGACTGACAGGGTAATTCTTGCAGGTTGCAGGCAAATGGGAAAATTATCTAGGGTTTACATTGTTTTTGTGTCTTCCTTGGAAATTATGAGGAAAGTTTGTTCTATGGGGAAGTAAGCTCAGGATATTGTGGTTCTCATGCATATTAGACTTAGGCAGAAAATTCTTCAGTGTAAGAAAGCTTGATCAAAGATACATAAATACCTTTCACTAATGCTTACTATTGGAGAGGAAATGTCACTTGGTATTACACATTTTTTGAAACCAGGTACCCTTCAACAAACAAACAGATACTGCACTACTCAGTGCTTTTCAAGTATCCTGTACAAGAACTTGAAGGCTTTAACTTCTTCATAAGATTTTAAGGTGTTTCAGTGAATTATTTCATACATTAGGAGCATAAGCTATACTCCTGTGTTCTGCTTGCATCTCTTGAACTTTGCATATTTGCTGCTCTGTTTCACCCAAGCAAGTGGTGTGTGGTGAATTGGAATGACAGAAGTGATATTCCTTTGACAGCTTGTTGGTTTAAAGATCTTGTGGCAAAGCTTAAGTGAATTACTAAGAATTGTGACTGTGTGCATTCAGGAGTGGCCTACTAATGCTGGTAGCTTGATAGGAGAATCCCATTTATGTTTACATGGAGGTAAGCCCTGTTGTAACTAATGGGGCTTATTCCCAGGTACAGTGTACATAGGATAGTAGCTTGGTTTGTTCAGAATCCTTACATTTTTGTAGATCTTTGAAAACTTGCTTATCCCGACCAGTATAATGGGGGGGGGGGGGGGATGATCTGAGCTATTCAATATATTGTTTTTTTATATTGTTTTAGCTTGCTTTGACTCATTCAAAACAAACACTCTGGAACCCTATTAAAAATAGCACACAGTTGGTTTTGTTACACTGGTAGCCTTTTCTCTTTTTGATTTTCTCTTAATCAGGTTTGTAGTTAATCCACACTTCAGAGGCTTATCCTCTGTCTTAGAAATTATACTAATATACCACCCTGTTCTCTCTCCCTGCCACCCCCACCCCAAATACAGGTTGAAGAAGTTAAAAAGCACCAGCACTGTTTAGCATTTAGCTCCTCTGGACCTCAGAGTCAGAGTTACTACATCTGTTTTGACACATTCACTGAATACTTACGGTGGCTTCGGCAAGCTTCAAAGGTAAGAGCAGTTGTAGACCCTTCATCTTCTGATTATGAACAGCCTCAGTACTCTTGTACAGAACAACCAGCTTTATAGATAAAATGGATGTGGAGTAGACCGTTCTGACCAATTGTTGACTAGTGTTGTTATACCCATTAAAGATGGTGAATGAAGCAGAGAGCGAGAGAGAAAGAGAGAGAACTCTTCTCTAAACCTTCTCAGTAAGGAGATGGTAGACACGCATCATAGTGATACTAAGAAGATCAATGTCCAGTTCTTTTGGATGTCAGCTCATACAATTAGTGATACTAAGAAGATCAGTGTCCATTTGTTTTGGATGTCAGACTCTCACGGGTGGGTAAGACCAAAACATCTGAAGGATCTATTTTTTCTCCAGCTAGGCAGAAATTTATAGACACAGCCATGACTATAATTCAGTCACTCACTCATTCTCTGTCACTAAATCCCCCTAATCCCCCACTCGCCATTTTAAAAACTGAGTTTTGGGGGGTGGTAAAGAAAACACCCAAACATTGCACTCAAAGCTCTGCCAAATGTGTGCAAACATGGAAAACGCTCACCTCAGACTCTCTTAGAACCCCCTCATCCCTCTTAAATATTTTCTTTTCCTTCTGCTTATTCAACATTGTGACATGAAGTGATACAGCTTCACTTCTGGTTGCTACTTTGAAGGGGGAATAAAGGGAAAGGAAGGATTTACTTGGGAGGGGAGGGGTGCTGTATTGTTTACTCATCCATATAACTTTACTGTAGTTGGAGTGGACGTTAAAAGTTAGCTGCAGGAAAATGTCTCGCTTTGTGTTTATGTGCTACTAGAAGCTCTCAGTGTGCACATCAGATCATGTCAGTTTCCTCATGCATTCACCCTCATGGTAGTAGTTAGCTGCCTTAATATAACTTTAACTTGTGTCCTTCCTGTTTTCTCTCCCTCCTCATTTCTCATGCTTTTACTGATTGCATGAGATTACTTTGTACCATTCTGTGCCTTCTCTTTTTCTTTGTTCAGCTGTGTTGGGAAAGTTGCCAGAATAAGCCCATCTTGTAATATAATCATAGTGACATCTTTTTGGGTGTATGCTGAGAGAATATAAACTCGCTAACTGTAATCTAGAAGTAAGATAAATTAAACAACTAAACATTATTTGGTGGAACAGAAACACATGTGCTGTCTATGATTTATGGATCATATTTCCTTTGTATGTAGAAAAACACATTTATTTTAGGAACAGGTTCGTGTAGTATATCTACCCAGTTCTCTTGTCCCCTGACAAAAGTATCCATTCTAATTGATTTGTGCAAATAGGGGGTGGATTTTGCCTAATGATAACTTGCTACAGTGTGTATATGACTGCTTGGTAAGCCTCTTTCTCCCCCTGTGTGTGAGTATTGTGTGGCTTCAAGTCGTTTCCAACTTACGGTGACCCTAAGGCAAACCTATTGCAGGGTTTTCTTGGCCACTTTCTTCAGAAGCGTTTTGCCATTGCCATCCTCTGAGGCTGAGAGAGACTTGAACAAGTCAAATGGGTTTTCGTGGCTGAGCGGGGATTTGAACCCTTGTCTCCAGAGTCCTAGTCCAACACAGTCAAACCACTACACCATGCTACCCTTACAGTATTGAGAAAATACCCTGCTTATATAGGATTGGTTGTTCAAAGAACCATGAAAATGCATGCGAAATACTTTGAATATGGAGCCATCCTGTGAGGCTAAGCATCAGTAAGTCATCTAAAGATGGTGGAGGTGAAAATTCATTCAGTGTTTCCTTGGCTTATACTTTCTCAGCCATTTCAGTCCCCTGCACCAAAAAAACATGTCTTCTCCTGCCCACTCTAGGGAGATGGGTAGGAACATCTTTTATTTTCCCCTTCTACTGAATAGCACTTGATGGCTAAAGGCAGTGTAACATGATCCCACTTTGCATCTGAGAAAGTAGACCAAGTCTACAAAAGCTTACACTACAATGTATCTCACACAGTTAGTCTTACAGGAGCGACAAGATCCCTTTGCATGCTGATATTCCAGACTAACACGGCTATGTCTCTGAACTGATCCCAGTTACTTATGGATGAAGATGAGGCCTTGCTTTACTTGCTGCTTGGTTACCTTAAAGTGCTTCTTTCACACAATGGAGTGCCTTGACTTCTCATCCAGAAACATTTGGCACCAGTAACCATATGATCACCTTGTGATTGTGTCTCTGGTGGTCCCAACCTTGAGGTCAAAGAGGTGTCTCCTTGAGGTCAGGGAAGTCCCTCCTTGAGGTCAGGAAGGGATGTTTATGATTTTCAGCCAGAGTGTAGTGTGAAATGGCCCCAGGTCTCATTTCCAGAACAGAATGATAAATAACACAGTCCCTAATATCCCTTTGTGGTGGTGTTTTTTAAACAGGAAATCGTCACCTATGCAGCCGACCGTGCCTGCTATCACATCACTTGAACATTTATATAATGTATGTCTGTGGTAAATTCTGATCTCTTTTGTCCAAGACAACTGATGAGTGAACTTTTATGTGGTTACTGAGAGCTGAGACAACCAAGGATGCAGGCTGATTCATACATTACCTGAAGCTATATGACATCTATCCATAGATTTTTCATAACACTGTTTCACTGGACTAGAAGCATCATGGATAGGATGGGATGATGACATGATTTCATTGTTCCCATGTAGCTTGTTCCTCCTAGCTGGGTGACCTTCAATGGGGAAGAACTATGCTGAAGGCCTTGTCTGTAGCATTTCTTGGTATTAATGATTCCAGAGTTACATGACAGCAAACCAGAGGGTAGTAACTATGTGGAAGCTAACCAGTCCCCGGGTCCTTTTGAACCAGTCCTCGTGTCCTTGCACATTACACCATTACAGTGCTATGATTCCACTTTAAGCTGCCTGGTTCTGTTCTGATGAAATCCAGGGATTTGCAGTTTAGGGAGGAGCATTTGGAATTCTCTACCAGAGACTGTTGGTGTTTCACCAAACTACAAATCACAGGAACCCCTAGGATGCAGTTAAATGTGGGATCATAGTGCTATAATTGTGTTGTGTGAAAGGGCTCCTCATCCTTGTTTGAAAGAGAAGTACATTTTTGAACACCTTATTACATAAGGAAGAATTCCTTCAGCTTTTTCAAGACTTCATCCTTTAGCAGGGTACGTGATGGCAGTGTTATACAGACTGGAAACTGGAGGGAGCTTAAGCGATTTGTTTCTCCCTTGTGACTGTCATTGATTTAATAGTCATTTCTGATCTCAGGGTGTAGAAACATTATTATTCTTACACAAGCAATGGTACCAGTAACTTCTCCACTGTTTTCTTTGCTCCATGTTGACTTGAAAGAAATACGGAATTATGTGTGCTACCAATGTATTAGCAAGGTTAGGATGACCCTGACTGTCATTTCTGCCAGTTTATTGAGCATATAAACAACTCCGTTGCAGGAGGGAAAGCATTCACCTTCATGCTTGAGAATATCAATGCATTGTAATCTGAGGAAAACCCACCCAAGGGTAAAATGTTTCACACTTGGGCAGGGGCATTACATGAACATGATCACAGATTAAGAAGAATAATTCATCTGGTTTTGCTAGATTTGAAGAAAGGATGTCACTTAGAGAGTAGCAAATAGAACCTTGCTTGAGTATTTCCTTTGGCCTCACATCCACGTGTCTCAATTCAAAACTTGTATTCTCAAGTTACCTACTAGTGCTGTGACTCCAGATGTATTTATTTATTTCATTTCTGGCTGCCTTTCTTCCAGAAAGTGACCCAAGGCAGCTCACAGATAAAATCATTTTAAAAAATGTTTTTACAATAAACGTTTCAAAACAATTAAAATCATCTAGTTCAAGACATTATAAAATGATATGAAATATACTAAAGTTTAAAAGTATATCTAAAGCACACACTCCATATAAAAACTTCCCTGATATGATTATATTATTAGAAGACTGCTTGAACAAAAAAGTCTTTGCGTACCAGCGAAAGGAGAGCAGGGAGGGAGCCAGCCCAGCCTCCCGTGGGGTGGGAGCAGCCACCGAAAAGACCTTCTCCTGTGTCCTCACCAAGTGGTGGGACCAAGAGAAAGCCTTCCCCCATAGATCTTAGGACCCTTGCAGCTTTCTATGGGGAGATACGGTCTTTCAGGTAGTCTGGATCTAAGTTGTATAGGGCTTTATAGGTCATGACCAGCACTTTGAACTGTGTTCAGAAACATACCAATGTTCCCACAAGGGAGTTATATGCTCCCCATAAATGGTCCTAGTTAGCATTTCGGTCGCCGCATTTTGAACCTGCTAAAGTTTCCAAACAGTTTTGAAAGACAGTCACATGTAGAGTGCATTCCAGTAGTCCAAACAGGCACGGTGGTCTGGTTCAAACCAAATGACTTAAAAAACCCCCCAAAAAATAATCCACTCCTGTTTGTTTGTTTTTTAATTGATTATTCTTTTTTAAAAAACAAAAAATCTGGCTATTATTACTATTTTCCAACCCTCTTGCTAGAACAACATTGACTGTTTGCATTTAATTTTTTTTAACTTTAACAGTTTATTGCTGTAAAAGAACACATTTTAAAAGAACTATGATTATTGAAACTAGTAGCCATAACATCTGAACTCCATTTTGCTACTTTGTTTTCTGATTTAGTTCTATATTTGTGCAGTCCTATATATTAATGCAAAAAAAAAATGGTTTAAACAAACACACAAAAGGGGGGGGTATGGGGTTTTGTTTTTTTTAATGGCTTATTTTCCACCCCTGCAGATCACAGGTACTTAAATGTTAAGGCTGTGACAGAAGTGGTACTGTAGTTCATACAATGCTGATATTTAAATTTCTTTCAATTTCCCCCCTTACTTTAGGGGGGTGTTAAGTGTTCAGAATAACAGTTCCTGATGCCTAGTCTCTCTTTCCAATTACTTTGTTCAAAATTTACCATAATAATAGAGACAAATGTATCAGTAGCATAATAGAGACATTTAAAAGCCCTGTATGCATAGCTTTCCAACCTGGGGCATGCATTGCATCCCAGATATATTTTGGAATCTTCTTAAATTCCCAACATCCTTTGAATGTTGATTTCTTCATTCTGTTATAATGTTTCTGTTCATTGCTAATGTAGTATCTTTGGAAAGTTTCCTTAAAGTTCTACAATATCAATGATGTGTTTTGCTGGGTAGAGTTTGAATAAAATTATAATTGATAGTGCAGACTATTGGTGTCTGTAAGTATGATAAGGTTGTATTCTTTCCCTTAAACTAGTCACCAACTCCCCCCTCCACTTGAAAAATGGAGGTGGTAGTCGTTGATGTTTTAGTTGTAGTTTCCCTCTCTATTCTGGGAGAAAAGAAGTGTTGAAACTGGGATGCTTTAAAAGTCATTTTAAGGTTTCCTTGTGCAGAACTGTCAAGTTTTGATGTTTGAGGAATTAATTTGACAATACAAGGTCATGCATATGTTCCTGCCAACTTGTAATTTTCTGCTTGGTTTGCTTTCATGTATGTAGCTTCAAGTATGTGCTGACAAGCCAGCTACCCTCATTTAAAAAAACAAAAACAAATTGATGTTGCAGTTAGACTATTTTAATTCAGCCAGTTTAATCTAGTCAACTTTATTGCTATGAAAGAACTGGAAAAGAGTCTAAAATGCAAAGATATACAACTCAGCACAAATTTAGAATCATACAAGTCACTGTATTCCCTGTTACCATGTATGGATGTGAGAGCTGGTCAGTTAAGAAAGATGATAGGAAGAAAATCAATTCATTTGAGATGTGGTGCTGGAGAAAAGTGCTGAGGATCCCATGGACAGCCAAAAGGACAAACAAATGGGTCCTAGAGCAGATCAAGTCGGAAACCTCTCTGGAAGCCAGGATGACCAAACTGAGGCTGTCGTACTTTGGACACATCATGAAAAGGGAGGACTCTTTGGAAAAGACAATAATGCTGGGGAAGGTGGAGGGAAGTAGGAAGAGACGAAGGTCACATGCTAGATGGATGGACTCTATTAAGGAGGTCACAGGTATTAAGAAGTTGCAGGAATTAAGCAGAGCAATGGAGAACAAAGGGTCTTGGAGATGTCTCATCCATAGAGTCGCCATGAGTCGAGATCAACTCGAGGGCAGTTAACAACAACAACAACAACAACAACAAATTCCCTAAAATTACAAGTTTTCTTGGACTAAGAAGACTTGGGTTTAGTTTTCCACATGGCCATGAACTCACTAGTTGACCAGTTCAACAGTCATTGGTCCAGTTCAGATGACATGCTAAACTGTGGCTTAATGTGCAAGTCTCTTCCCCCCCCCCCCGCCCTCGGCCCTTAAAGGGGAAAGGTTGCCTACCCCTGCCTTACATTTTTCACAATTCCACAAAGGTATAATATTATTAATTTATTTCTCTCTCTCTCTCTCTCTCTCTCTCTCTCTCTCTCTCTCTCTCTCTCTTTTTTCTTTATTTTTCCCCAAGTGCTCCCCATTACCAGAGCCTAGTATTTTCATATTACTCTTTCCTCCAAAATTGTAACTCTTCCTGTGGAGATAAAATGCCTCCTTCCTTTACAAAAGCCTTTTGTACAAATATTTTCCACATTACTTCAAATCATTTGTCTTCATTATTCCTTTTTTACCTTAATTCCACAAGTTAGCTTATCATTGATTGCTATTTGCCATCTCTCTTTATACCAATCTTGTATTTGTAGATCTCCCTGATCTTTCCACTTTTTTGCTATGATTAATCTCGCCACTGTTAATAAATTTCTAATTAAGTCCTTTCTAGCTTGAGTACAATTGATCTTATCATATATAGATAGTAATGCTATCTTTGGACAAAATTCTATATCAATTTCTGTTATTTCTTTTATCTCTTTAAATACTGATTGCTAAAATTTCTTTACAGATCTACAATCCCACCACATATGAATATATGTACCGATTTCTTGGCATCCCCTCCAACATAGCCTTGAATAATTTTTATTTCTATTATTTAACCTTACTGGCGTTAAATACCATCTCCATATTAATGTATGCTAATTGTCCTTTATCCCTATGGATAAATTTTAAAAATGGTGTTGATTCCAGATTTTTCCCTATTCTTGAGCATTTATTGTTTGTGCTAAATCCTCCTCCCATATTATCCTAAGATATTCTTCTTTTTCATGATATTTTAATAATAGTTTGTATATTTCACTTATAACACCTCTCAAAGTTTCATTTACCTCCATACTATCTCTTTGCTTAATAATTTGTTCAAATTTCGTGTATTCTCTAAATTCTATAATTTTCCTATTCCAATTTTTTGTGCATTGTTCCAATTGAATACAATTAAGCCAGGTTAAATTTAAACTTTGCAATTTCTCCTTTATCTTTCCTTTATCATTCATTGTCTTTATCCATGTGCAAGTCTCAGGTTTGCATCTTCTCTGTCCATCAGGGCTGTGAGGAGGAGTTTCAAAGCTTTTTTTCTTTTCTTGGAAGCTTCTATCCAGGTTTAGATGAGCTGCAGTTTGTCATGTCATTCACCACGACAAACTGGGGTTAACGTTTATGAACAAAGCCAACTTTGGGAGGAAGCAGACGGGCAGCACGGGACCGCTCCGGGAAGCTACGGATCGGGGCCAAGGTATCCGCACTCCTTAGCCCCGCGGTGCAGCATCCCAGGCCCAGGAAGGAGCGCTAAAATAGCACTCCTTCCGCAAGATGCCGAAGGTGCGCCGCAAAAGGCCTCCGGCGCACCTTCGGCGCCTCTTCCGCTGCAGCGTGTACGGACCCTGCAGCAGAAGTGTGTCGTCGGAGCGCCGGCTGTGCGGAGGGCCAGCTGCTCCAATGACCTTTTCGGGAAAGGGTTGGGGCGCCCAGAGTGAGGCTGCCCCTCCCCTTCCTGGCCTCGAAAACGGCACTTTGCGCTGTCTGCTCAGGCCCTTAGACACATTGATCATGCAGCTCACTTGTTTAAACACACAATAGCTGATATTCAACACAGGTAAAGGTTTGGAGGATGGTTAATTGAATTAGAAAGCATCCAGACATTTCAGGATATAGGAGAAGAGGCTAAAACAAAAGATGAAGAGGGGTAAGATACAGAAGTACAATATGTTGTTTATTTGGTTTGTAACAACCGAGGTAACTGAGAGGAGTAGGAACTGGATAATTTGAAGTACTGCTACTACAATTTAATTGTTCACTATCTTGAAAAACTTGAGTTAAGGGTGAATATTTTTCCCTTTTCACACTGATGAAGATTGCCCTTGGGGAAGTAAAAGACTGAGGAAGAAAGTGGCAGTCATTATACAACTCAACATGTCAAACACAGAGGTTCACTACTAGGATTGTAGTTTAGGAGCTACAAAAACAACAATTCCCTTTAAAGCTGTTTCTAACATAGAGTTGTCCCAGTAGTATCTTTTTTCACATTTGATCCTGTGTGAGTATTGTAAAGGCCAGTGGATATATATGCAAGCAGGGTGATTTGCTTTGTCTGTGTAATCCTGCCTGTATGCTGCTTTGCATGGAGATACCTCTACTTAAACCACCTCTGTTTGTGACCAATTAAGTGTATTCAAAAGAACTAGCTAACTCTGTTTAGTGAATTTTTGCATAACAGATAATGTATACTCTTCCAGTAATGGTTATGATTTAATTGCTATACCCCCATTTTTACAGAATCTTGGGGTTTGTAGTTTTGTGAGGCACCACCACTGTTTGGCAAAGAAGCCCGAAGGCCTTCTTTTACAAATCTCATGATTTCATAGGATGGAGCTACAGCACTTAAAGTCAGACTGCATTATTTCTGCAGTGTAGATGCACTCCCAGCCAGAGCAAGAGCTAGCTCTATGCTTATGGGTTTTTTGTTGGTTGGTTTGTTTTGGCCACCATCCTGAATGGTATTTGACACCTGGAAAATACAGTGGGGTTGTGGTTCTAATTTTGTCTTTTGAAAGCAGGTGAGGGACACCAGATGCTATTGCATTGCAAGTCCCATCAGTGAAAAGAGATCAGATGACTTGTAGTTTCATGGCAATTGGAGAGTTTAACATTTCCCATCCTTTTTTTTTTTTAATTTAAAGGTGAAAGCAAACTCTTTTAAACTCCTAATATGTTATAAGGTCCCACACTCAGAATGCCAAGCTATCTTGAATTGCTTGCATTACTTTTTTCATCTTTCATCTATTGGACTTGGCATGTTACTGTTTCTTTTTCCAATTCCTCCTGACTTAAAATAAAACTCAGTGTAGTGTTAGAAACGTCGCTTTCTTGAGACCTACACAGTTGGCGGTTTTCCACCCATTTACTAGCAATATACATCTAAATTTAACTTACTGTTAAAAATGTCACCTTCTTAAGGCTTGCCTGATTGTTGGCAGTGTTGCATACTCTGTGAAATCTTTTAGTCCTTCCAGCAGTAGTTGGAGGTGGAGATTTCTTCCACAAATTTAACACATGCCCCAGTTTTCACTATGTTGCTCCAGGTTTGACTTTAATGTGCTGGTTTATATTTTTAGTGGGGAGGCTCACCCATCACATCATCAGCTACTACTAGTTATCAGAAACGGGCATCCCTCCTCCTCCAGGAATGTGCATAGTTTCCAAGGATAGTTAAATTTTTTTTGGCACCTGGGGCCTAAAACCCCAGTAATACCTGTCTCCATCCCTGACAGTAAAATAGAGTAATAACAAAGTAGATAACTTAACAAGTTGCTGCCCTTTCATGTCATCCCCAGCTGCTTGAGACATCTCCCTCACTGTCTAATTATAAGGCAGGCCCTATCAGCTATAAAAAATACAGGTCTGCAGTATTTTGTTGAAGGACTTGTTGGATTATTATTAATTTTAATATAAATCTATGTTCATCATCAAAAAAGTGGATCCCTGATTGGACAACACATTTTTAAAAAGTGAGACATATAAAAACTGTGGATAACAGTTGTTGTCTTTAGGAAAGAGATTTCTTGCCCTCTTGTATATTTTGGCAGTGATATTTCTGTTAGAATGATGCAACATACCTACACCATCTTTTTTTAAAAAAATATTTCTCTTCAGAACTAGTGTGGTGTTCACATACAGATTTATGCACATTTATTCAGTGAGAATTAATAAGATGATCTTGGTCACAGGGGTAGATTAAAAAAAGACATTGTTGAAAAATGCTAATGTCATGGAACTCAGGTTTTATTTGAATGTATTTATTACCTGTATATCCCATCTTTCCATGAAAATGATGCTTAAGATGGCTCATGAGATAAATTCAGACAAAATGCAAATAAAAATATATGTACACACACAAAAAGTTGAACATTATCTTTTAACGTCTCAGTGACCAGCAGTGCAAATGCTCTCCCATTTCAACTGGTAATGAGGACAGTCTATTCCTGTCCATATTAAAAAAATTAGAATAGGCTGATTAGTTCAGTGCTTTGATAGTTGCCTTTTGAATAGGACATGAATAATGTATCATCTTTTTGTACCGAACCAAGCAATGCCTAGTTCTGAGGGTGCTGAAATAGGGAGACTACTTCAAACAGTAGTAAATTAACATTCAGCTTATATCATGTGCATTCACACGTGGCGATTGAACACACATACTTCACTGTATAGATACACACTGGAAATGATTCCATGTGCAACAGTCCACACATAGTTGACATGCTCCTTCCAGTGTGAAAACCTGCTCCTCATCTCTAAAGCATAACTGGGAAACAGTCCTGGAAATAACTGTGTGTTACATCATATGGCATTTCAAATTGCAAAGTGATTAAGAAATTCTTAGGCCATGATCATTTTCATGTTTGCAACCATAGTGGTGGGGCTGTTTGGTTACTTCCCCTCATGTGCAAAGTGGTTCTCCTTTACATTTGATGTGGTTTGCTTGTTTGTAGCATGTGGAATGGATACCCAGATATAACAGGATTTACAAATACCTGGTCAGTGGGCTATATTTCAGAGGAAGGAACTGGCAAAACCACCTCTGAGTATTTCTTGGCTAAGAAAACCCTGTGAAATTCACAAGTCAACTGCTGACTTGAAAGTGCATGTGCACCTGCACACACACACATATACACACACACTTTCAAACTGTGGAGAAGTTGCAGGGAGAAGGAGAACTGAGAGTTTGTAAAGCTGAAGGACATTTTTCACACAAGACACTTAAAGTGCTATTTTATTTTAACTGTCTATAGTACAAATGAAAAATGCCCTTTAGCTAGAAATGCACATTCGACTTAAAAACACATACCTTGTTTTCTAGCCTTTATTTCCTTTTGTTTCCCTCCTCATTTTTAATTCCATTTGGAACACTGGTCTACCCACATTTGTGCTTAATGCAGAAATGAGTTCGAAAGGTCTCTTTTTACTGTGGTGTGTGAAAATGCTTTTATCTTGGTGGTAACATTTTTATTGTTCTGTGAATTGTTGTTTGCATGCTTCTTTTTAAGGTAATACTGATTCTGTTTTCCTTTCCACCAGCCATCTTTGCTGTTCCAAAACCCAGTATGTCTTAAAAAACAGTAGTATGGGCTGACCCCCAGGATCCTATGGTTAAATTTCTCTTCAGTAATTCATGCAGTGGTCCAGTTCTGATAGAACCAATCACTGTCACATATATAATGGTTTTTCATTCAGGGAACAAACCAGATCTTTGTGCACTCCTTTCCTTATGTGTGTCTCTAGCTTAAGCCATGTCTGGACCAGGAAGCTGTAGCTAAAAAGGCTCCATTCACACCAGGATATGATTCTGGTTTTGAATTGGAGGGAATCCTTAATCTACACTTTACTCATTTGGATGAGGAAGGAGAATGAAGACAGGTCTATGGAGTGAGGAGGGAACCCATAGCTTATTCAACCCAAAATTAGTATGCAAAGGGATCTTGTAGCACCTTTGTGACTAACTGAAAGAATAAAGGTGGTAGCATGAACTTTCATAGACTTGAGCCTACTGCCTCAGATGCGTGTCTGGAGTCTAGAATCCAGAGACAAATTCAAAACATATGGAGATGAGGTGACAAGTTCTTGTTTAACTATAGATGGTCATTGGGGGACAAAGGCAGAAGGAAGGCTGTTGCCTAAAGCCAAGGAGAGTAGATAACCATATGAATGGGTTGGGATGTAATGTGGGAAACAGAAGGCCTAAGCAGACTGCCAGAAATAGTGCACATTAAATTGAGGCACTGCCCTGGCTCAGTGCTAGGGAATCATGAGAATTGTATTTATTTTTTTTTTGAGACATTGAGCCTTCTCTGTCAGAGAGCTCTGGTGCCACAATAAATTACAGTTCCCATGATTCCCTAGCACTGAGCCAGGGCAGTGCCTCAATTTAATGTGCACTATTTCTGGCAGTCTGCTTAGGCCCAGAGAGGACTTTCTCTTGTTAGTTCTAAATGGTGTACCCTTCAGTCATTTACCATTTCTCTTCCCCCATAATTTTCTTTAAAAGGGGTGTGTGCAGACATCCAACTTGTAGGATCTGGTTTGTTGGGTTTGGGGGTTTTTTTTAAATGAGAATGCCAATTTCTGTCAACTAGAGCTTGGTGCAATAGATATAACACTTAAAATTAGTAAATTCTGAGTCCTGGAACTTTTGAGTGTCATACTAAAATACAATAGAACTCATAGTCCTTCCACACACACAAATCCCCAACAATTCCAGTGTTTTTCATTTCAGGTGAAGAATGTATGGGGAATAATCTGTGTGTATGCGTGTTGTATTTATGTCATTTTGTTGCTGTGTTTGATAAAATAATTAACTGTCAGAAATGCTTGCTAATCTACTGCAAATCACTTGGAGACCTACCAGTAGATCCATATCTGCTTTCTGCCCCTCTCTCTTTTAAAATATAGGTATTCTAATACTGCTGTTAAATCAACAGCGCTATTGCCATGTTTGCCAAGATAATGTATATGAAGTCTATGTATGGCACTATATGAATTACCATGCTTATAAGTCTAAGTGACTTCAGACCTTTGGAATTAAGTATCCTCTCTTTTTAATGTTTAAATTATGGCTCTCAGTAACAAGTCTGCTGGAGCTGTTAAGTTTTCTGAAGCACACAAACTCCTGTCTACTTTCCCTGGGCATTCCATGATAAACTGAGAGCATTTACAATTCCTTTTTATTTCTGTCCAATTTAGATGTTATGTTTGATTGTATTCACATTTGAGGTTTTAGAAAGCCACAGCAGTAAAAATGTCAAGTGAGTAGCAGAGCTTTATTTGGTCCTGGAATGAATAGCTGGAAGACCTGAAACCACTTTGTTCCTTTATTCCTGCACTCAAGATATGCTCTGCCAGTGTGCAGATTAGCAGACCTTTTTGTTTGGAGCATTATTTGCATTATGAACAGAAACTGGAATCCCTGTGGTAATAACCTGAACCTGTTGAATGGTTTTAAGCTCATCTTACATTCACATTCTTATATATGACGAAAAGAGTTCTCTTGTCCTCCAGATTTCTCTTTCAAGACTATCCTTTCCTGGGCTATCCTAGAATGCGATTTGGCAACCTTTGCGTTCCAAGTGTTCTGGACTACAGTGCCCACAATATCTTATCATTGGCCAAACTTTAAAAATCTAATGGGAACTGTAGGCAAAAACATAGGTTCCTCACTCCCACCATAAATTTATATGGTTTTTACAACATGCTGTTGTGGCTATTGTTGTGTGCCTTCAAATCATTTCAAATAAGTTCACTCTATTATGAAGTTTTCTTAGGAAAATTTGTTCAAAGGAGGTTGGCCTTTTCCTTCCTGTGAGGCTGAGAGTGTATGACTTGCCCAAGGTCACCCACTGGGTTTCCATGCCCAAGCCTTGACCATTCAAACATTGGTCTCCAGAATCATAATCCAGCGCTCAAACTATTGCACCACATTGGGTGTTTTTTTACAACATATACAGTACAGTACTCATAATGCATGAATGAGGTTTCCCACTTTACTTTATCCATGTGCTTACTCCATTATATGTGGATATTACATTAACAACTGAGTTATTTGCTCCTAGTGTCAAATACTTGTTTCAATCTGGGCTGTGACATTACATCTGTGTGCTCTGCCAGATTTATGCAGCAACATAACAACAAATGGCAAATGCAGCAAATTGCAACTCCAAAAGGTTGCAGTCATCAAATCAAGCGCCTTGCCTTCAGGTTAAATGGGAAGCAGAAGAACATGGTACAGCCCTTTTGTGGATAATACAACTTTGGATGGCTGGAAGGGGGAAAGTGCTTGCTTGATTGTCATCATTTGCACATGAACATTTCTGCTTATGGAAAGCTAGCTTTCATATTTTCAACTCTAAAGATTTCTCTTATCTGATAGTTCCATATTTTGTTTAGAGCCTCCAAGGAAGAAGACTTATGTTAAAATTCAGTAAGACGGCATAATCTGAACTGAGGTGGGCAAAATGTGCCCCCTCCAGCCATTTTTGCAGTCCATGTCAGATCTTTCTGGTGCTTTCCTCCATTTTTCTTGAACATGAAAAGGGTGTGCGCTCGTGCACACACACATGCATGCACACGCACATGCACGCACACACCTACCTAACTTTTATGTAAGTGCCAAAGAGTTGAATTAGCCCAGCAGAGTCCTGGGGTTTTCCCCCCCTTTTTTAGTCATGGCAATCAGCTATTTCTTTTACCTGCTTTGAGGCAAGGACTGAGTAGAGCAGTGTGATGGGATGTCCGGTGTCTTTTAAAAGGTGTATAAAGGTGCATCTTTGTTTCATCTCTTAGTACACTTTTGTTGCTACCTCATTAACTGTATGAAGCAGGGAATGAATGAATAAATTCCTTGTCTGATTGTGGATAGTTGACTCCATTTTTAAAAAATATAGTTCACACTGCTGCGTTATCTTCTCCTTGTGCTTCTTTGGCTTTAGCTCTTGACCTTAGCTTCTCCTACTATACATTATCCAGTACTAGGTCACAGGTGAGACTTGAAATTTAAAGTAAGTGCTTCGACTGCCTCATTTATGGAAGTTTACTGGAAGGCCCATTGACAGTGTCTTCAGTTTGTAGCCCTCCTCTGTTTTCCTTCCTCTCCCCCACTCCCCTTTATACTCACAAAAAAAAAAAACTGTTAAGGAATAAAGATGGAATAGCAGAACAATTTTAATATTGTGTGCCAGGAGCCATTTGCTGGACGAAACATAACAAAAAGCAGAGGGAGGTGACATTGAATTTATTTATTTATTTTATATGCAGCCTTCTTCTCGGAGTGGGACCGAAGGCAGCTCACAGATAAAATTGGTTAAGAACTTGCCAATAAAATCTTTAAAACAATGAAAATCATTTCATTTAAAGAGTATAAAATTACATTTTAAAAAGCAAGTGCTTTGAAATACATGTTTGGGCTGTGATGTGTTGTTTAGAAACAGTAAGCACTGCTTGCTATTCAAACATCACATATTTAGAACTAGTCTATAGGTTCCATCTAAAGAGAGTGTTACTTTGCCTTGGTCGACTCTGGGTCCTGAGGGTACAAGGGACGTTTTCACACGGGGCTTTAAACGGAGGCAATCCTACCTCCGTCCGGCCCCACTCCGGCTCCATTGTAAAATCGTTCATATGACGTCTATGCAAGCCCCTCCCCATCCTGCGCCATCCCTGGCGCTATCCTGCCTCACTCCGGGGTCTTGCTCGTCGTGTTCAAACGACGTCGCAGCAAGCCCCGCCCCATCCTGCGCCATCCCTGCCGCTAGCCGGCTTTAGGCCCATATTTCTAATTCCTTTTTTAAAAAGGAATTAGAGGGGCTGCTGCCGGAGGCCATCAGGAGCCATTCAGGCGGCTGCTGTTTTCACCGCCGGAACGGCTCTTGATTGCTTCCAGGGGGCTTCCAGGCGGCTTTAGAGCCGCCTGTGTGAAAACGTCCAAGGTGACTGTTTTTGCAATATGATTGGTGTGGTTAGAGGCAGCACATCAGTTTTTAAGCCATTGTCATTTGGTTGTTCACAGTACTTGAGCCATTACACTGTGGGTCCTTTTCTCTGTAAGGCAAGGGACTAGGATGTTGTTCTGTCCTGGCCCTTCCTTCTATATATGGTTGTTTGGTCCTGGCTCTCACCCTTTTCTTGAGTGTGTGTGTACACATGGGAGGTATATCAGGTTCCTACTCAAAAAGGAGCATACAGTCTAAAATAGACAACAACAGTGGAGAAGGAATTGAGAAATGGATAAGCAGGAGAATAATATGTGAGTACTGCATTCATTTCTGGGTGCCTTATTTTAAGGTGCCTTATTTTAAGAAGGTTATAGACAAGCTGGAGTGTGTTTAGAGAAGGGCAGTGGGGATGATAAGGAGGTATGAATATGAAAACATATGAGGAGAGGTTGAAGAAGCTGGGCATGTTCACCTTGGTGAAGAGAAGGTTGAGAAATGACATGATTGCACTCTTTAAATAGCTCAAGGGCTGCCACGAAAAGGAGGGTGCAGGCTTGTACTCTGCTGCTCAGGGAGTAGAACTAGGTCTAATGGCTTTAAGGTACAGGTGGATAGATTTCAATGGAATATTAGAGGGAACATCTTGACAGTAAGAGCGGTTTAGCAGTGGAACCAATTTCCTAAAGAAGTGATGGGGTTGCCTTCTCTGGACATCTTCAAAAAGAGTCTGGACAGCTACTTGCTGGGGATGCTCCAGCGGAACAGCAGGGAATTGGACCTGATGACCCATAGGGCCCCTTCTAACTCTGCGATTCTAAAACCACTCATTCTTACTTTGGAGTAGTTTTGAAAGAAGTAGCCATGTTAGATCCTTGCCACATAAAAGGCAGGAGGAAAGGGGGAGAGGAAAATGTGACTGCATCTTTAAGACTAACTGGCTTTTAATTTTCACATGCATTTTTGTGGATACAAACCCATTTCTTCAGATTATGTACAGAGTGAAAATAAATACTCAAATATGAAGTACATTTACACAGTTGTGGGAGGTGGGATGGAACGTAATAGGATCCAGAAAGATGCAAATCATGACCCTTGCCCCAATTTTTCAAAGGGCTGTCGTAATGTTTTACAGATTTTTCTGTTGTTTATATTGGTCAGTTAGTGTTGCGGTGTGAAAGCTTACTCAAAGTCAGTTTCCCAGGGTTCAAAAGTCTCTGAGGCGATGCCTTTTATTACACATGCAGTAGTGAGGACTCTTGTATTAATATAGGCAGTGTACCATGAAGCCACTGTCTTTGTTCATACTCCTGCTCAATACAGGATATTCATCTATTCTAGAGCATCTACAGCAGGGAGCTGTCCATGTATGAACAAAGACAGTTTGGGTTCAGGTGGTTGACAAGGTTCTTCTTCATGGTTTCTATGCCTCTCACAACTGGGTTATTGCACCTGCACAGAGATCCCTTTGGAAAGACTACAGCTGAGTAGCTTGGCAATGATTTGTGGGTTGCACTCATACTCTGGGAGAGCAGGGTTGTTGTTTTTTTAAATAAATTTTATTATATTCCTTTAAAAATACACAATCATTCCATCTTTAAAAACATTTTTGTTATACCTGTTACACAAATATTATATAGGGTTCTAATATATCTCCTATATCTATACAACATTGATCACTTTTTACCTACCCAAAACATATTCATTCTTACATTTCCATTATATCGTTTGAATCCCTGCTCAGCCATGGAAACCCACTGGGGTGACCTTAGTCAAGTCTCATTCTCTCACCCTCTGAGGAGGGTAATAGCAAGTCCCCCATGAACAAATGTTGCCAACAAAACCTCATGATAGGGTCACCAGCTTAAAGGCACACAACAGCAACAGCACTGTGGAAGTCTTTGAAGGCAAAGAAAAAAAAAGCTTGTGCAGGATCTGGAAGGAAAAGAGGAAGCCAGTGAGATTTAAGGAGTGTAATCATATGGTCTGAATGACCAGAACTTTCCTTCATCTGCTTTGTTTCCCAAGAACTGTAATGTTGTACCTTTAGCTTTTGTAACATTGCTTCCGTGGTGGGAACCATGTCGGCTGTCTAGATATTGGACTTCCATCGTCCCACACAACAAGACTAAACATTAAATGCTAAACATTTGGGAGTTCAGCAGTATTTGGAAGGTCATAAATTCCTCACCCATGCTCTAGTCTACTCCATTGTGTCACTTTTACTCTGGCTGAAGTAAGTGTCACAAGCTGAGTTGTTGAAAGCTTTTATTTGTTTGTTGTAAGCTTCAACAGCCTTACTTATGACTGTGTTTGATGAAAAACCCACTGGTCCTAATTCAAGCCAGAAGCCGAGTGCAAGTTCATTTTCTTGAATTGACATTATGGTGTTTTGAAATTTGTTTTTTGATTTGTTTTTTCAGATTGCTTCACAACGGATAAGCTCAGTGGATCTTTCGTGTTGCAGCCTAGAGGATCTGCCTGCCAATCTCTTCTATAGCCAGGACTTAACTCATCTTAATTTGAAGCAGAACTTCCTGAGGTTGAACCCTAATTCATCAACATCCAGAGGACTTAATGAGCTACAAAGGTAAATAAGTTTTAAACAAATTGCAACAACAAATAAGGGCATATTTGTTTTCATTTACTTTTGCTGCCTTAAAAAAAAAGATTGATTTCAGTGATTCCTTGAAAAGCTTCCTTCCGTCTTTCATTTTATTGTCAGAATCTTACCCAGTCCACATAGTGTGATTGTATTATGGAAACTCATTGACATAATAATGTTTAATAGTGCAACACATTACACAGTGGGTAATGTGTCTTGCTGAAAGTGGCCAGAGATGGATAGAACAGCACATTTCTTCACAGATAATGCCTGATGTAAATGCCATTGCAGACAAAAATGATGAATGTTAATTGCCTCACAGTGACTTTTTGTTAGCCCACTTAACTATATTATGTTGGTCATTTGTGGCACATTTACTGTTTGCAAGAGGAAAAGAATCAACCCTCTCTCTTTGTTTGCAAAGCTTGGTTTTAGAAGGCACCCCTTGCTTGCTACTGCTGTGTGACTGAGTAGTTATTTCCAAACTGGAATGTGTTTAATTTAAGTTGCATATGGACATCATTCCAAATGGCCTTCATAGGAGTTTGTTTGCCACATTTAGTCCACAGACAATACAATGCCTGCCTCTTTCTTAATGGAAGGAGACAAGTGTGTATATAGCTATATAAATCTGGTTGTAATGTAGCAAGACATGGATTGGGAGAGTTATTTAGGGTAAAGGAGAATTTTTAAAGATGTCTCATAGCTCACTCGGTTGAATGATTAAAGAAGGCAAAAGCATTACATAAGTGGAATGAGGAGAGTCATGTTTTAATAATTGGTCTGACTTGGAGATATCTGCATTATGAGGTGGCAGCTGGTGTCCCAGTCACAAAGTTTGGGAATCTGGAAACAAGAACTGATTTGCAGATACCTCCCCCCCCCCCAAAAAAAAAGACATAGAATAGACATAGGTGCATGTATTGGAGATAGGCATCTGTTTCCTGGATATCCACAGAGGTTGGGAGGAATCCATTACAAGTAACAACACTATCTGTAACATGCTGTTTTTCAGGATAAGAGACATAGCAATGTTGTTGTTTTTAAAAAAAACACACAATGCAGTGACTAAGGGACTCATTAATTTTTAATGTAGTGAGTAGCATTTGCTCATTACCACATAATGTTGCTTAGGCAGTCACTACAGGCAGTTTTGTATATATAAGTGGATTTACAAAAAATAAAAACTAGTACATGACTAATATACTATTAGCAGGTTACTTTCTAAACAATGAGTACCATTAATGAGTTGCTATTTAGAAGGGGAAGGGGAAGAGCAATGAATTGCTTTTTAAAATTAGTACAATTGGTCCTTGTATTACAGAAGGGATCCGTTCTGGACCTTTGCAAAATACCATTTTCACATATAATCCTGGACCTTGGGTAACAAAGAGGGGAGGGGGGCATCCACCACAGTCACGCTGAGAGATGGTAAGGGGGTGGTTGCGTGGAGTGAGTAGTGAGTGAGAAGCTGTAGAGGCAGAGGCTGCTGTATGCTCCTCCCAATTTCTGCTGCAGGCTCCCTCTGGCGGCCACTGCCATTGGGACGGCCCTATGAGCTGTCCATAGGGCCGTTGAGGTCTGCTCACTTCCCTTGCCCAGTGACCATGCCAAAATGGGGTTGTGCAGAGGAGAAGGATGGACTGGCAAGTGGGTTGGAAAGCTCACCCAGCTCCAGAGAGGGCCCAAGAAAGAGAATTGCCTCCATTGACAGAGCAGGTGGGGTTCCCACTGTGGCATGAAGGTAGCAGTGACTGGCATGCTCCAGGAGGCCAGGCCCGAGAATCTCCATTGGTTGCATTTGGTGGTATTTGCTGCATAGGCTGAGCCACATTGTGGCTGGCAGGTGGTGAGGGATGGTGGGGCTCAGCCCCATGATGCTTGCTATGGGTGCTGTGCTTCTCTGGGGTGATGGAGTTTCTGGCCTTGATGGAGCAGTTCTATTATTTCCTGACCTCTCCAAGCTGGATGAATGGAGGCACCCCACCTCACTTTCCTGGCCATTATCATCCTTTTCAACATCAGTGGGGTCTGCCTCTCCAAGCTCACCTGGAAAGACCTCTACCACATGGGCTGGCTTCTGGCCTTGCTCGACACCACCAAGTGATGGTAATAAAAGTGGCGACATAACAGTGCCCAAATCAGCCATCTCAGTAAAGGAGCAGTAGTAGCCGGAGTGCCCAGACACCTTCATAAACAGAGTTCCTTCTGCTTTTCTCAATTCTTACTGTTGGAATGACCAATATGTCTTTCTAGGCAGAGCGATCAACAGAGAATTCTCAGTATGGCTCCAAAGGATTCTCAGAACTATCGGTTTTCACAATCATTATTCAGTAATGCTTGTAATGTGTCACTCAGTGGTTATCAGGTGTCATTTAATGCTGCGACTTCTTATCAGTTAAAGGGGAAAAAATTCATTCCCTTTGCAGAGGGATCTGTAGGTTCTCATTCGAGTGTCTAACTGGTCTGTGCAAAATTTCCTTGGCAGCTGACATTCTCAGAAGTTTCCCCCACACACCAACAGTCAGTACTAGAGCTTGTTTTGTTAACTGAGGCTTCATCCTTACTGCAAAAATAATCCAGTTTATTGTGACACCAGAGTTCTCTGACAGAGAAGGCTAATGGTCTCACAAAACTCCAGTTCCCAGAATTCCCTGACATTGAGTCAGGGCACTTAAAGCAGTCTCAAACTGGATTATTTCTGCAGTGTGCTTTGGACCTTAGCTTCCCTTTCCCCTATACAAGGAGAGGAGTCCTGGAGTAATTGCAAACTGGGCAGCCAATCCTTGTCAGCATTTAACAGCATCTAACTTAATGCAAAAGAAGGAGAACCCTTAAGCAGCTGCTGAGGAAACCAGGCAAGCTGTGGAAGTTACAAGGCATTCCCTGGGATGGAGGAGAACTGATTGTCCCTCTGGGATCACTTCTTTGCCTTCTCAGACCCATGTTTCTGAACAGTAGTGGTTGCCTCACCAGGATCCTCTTTAATTTGTTGTTGTTAATAACCATCAAGTTGACTTTCATTTGTGGCAACCCTATACATGAGAGACCTCCAGGTCATCTTGTTATCAGCAGCCCTGCTCAGGTCTGGCAGACTCAGGGCTATGGCTTCCTTGATTGAGTCTATCCACCTGTAATGCACTCTTCCTCTTTTCCTTTTGTGTTCTGCCTTACCAAGCGCTATTGTCTTTTCTAGAAAGTCATGTCTTCTCATGATACGTCCAAAGCAGGGGTAGGCAACCTTTCCCCTTTAAGGGCCGAGGGACTTCAGCTCCCAGAATCCCAGGAGCTATTGGCCAATGTGGGACTATTGGCCAACATGGCTGAGGCTTCTGGGAGCTGAAGTCCCTCGGCCCTTAAAGGGGAAAGGTTGCCTGCCCCTGGTCCAAAGTATAACAGTCTCGGTTTCGTGGCCTTGACTTCTCAGGAGAATTCAGGCTTGATTTGCTTTAGGACTCATTTAGTTGTCATTTTAACACTCCATAGTCTCTGTAGAACTCTTCTCCAGCACCACATTTCATATGAATTGATTTTCTCCCTGTGAGATTCCTTCACTGTCTAGCTTTCACAACCATACACAGAAATTGGAGATACGGCTTGGATAAGACATACAAGCTCTTTAGCTGTCTCTGCCAAAGAGTGCTGGTACCTCACAAATACTGTAAACCCCAGCATTCTGTAGGATGGAGCCATGACAGCTAAAGTGGTGTCAAACTGCATTATTTCTACAGTGTGAATGCACCTGGACTCTTCATCATTTACTTTAAAGTTATGTAAATAATCTGTTACCATTATTTTGGTTTTCTTAATATTTAACTGTAAGTGCCTTTGCATTTACAATAGGCCCTTGTTATTCGCTGGGGTTTGGTTCCAAGACCGCCCGTGGATAACAAAATCCTTGGATGCTGAAGTGTCCCTTACATAAAATGGCATAGCAAAATGGTGTCCCTTATATAAAATGGCAAAATCAAGGTTTGCTATTTGGAATTTATACTTTTTTTTAATATTTTCAAGCCATGGATGTTTGAATCCGTGGATAAAACATCCGTGGATAAAGAGGGTTGCCTATACTTCTTTGATTTTCATTAGCAAATGTTCTAAGTCTTTGCTATTTTCTGCTAGTAGTAGAAATCTGTATATTTTAAATTGCTGATGTTCCTTCCTCCAATTTTCATGACTCTTTCCTCTGAGTCTAATCTTGCTTTACATATATTCAGTGTACAAGTTAAACAGATAGGGTGATAAAATGCAGCCTTGCTTGACCCCTTTGCCATTGGAGACCATTCTGTCTCTCCATATTTTTCTATCATTGGCTTCTTGTTCTGCGTATAGGTTCCATATATTAAATAGAATGTGGTGGCGCAATGGTTAAATGCCTGTACTGTAGCCACAAGGTTGTGAGTTCAATCCCAGGGGCTCTTAGGTCCACTCAGCCTTGCATCCTTCTGTAGTTCACTAAAATGAGTACCCAGCTTGTTGGGGGCAATTAGCATGCAGATTGTAAACTGCTCAGGGAGTGCTTAGTTCACTGATAAGCAGTATAGCAATGTACATGCTATTGCTACTTGCTGCTATTCCATACACATCAGGATAGTCAAATGTTGTGGCACACTCAGTTCTTTATGACTGATCCATAGTTTTTCATGATTGATACAAAAGCTTTGCTATAAGATATAAAGCAAAGGCTGATTTTCTTCTGAAATTCTTTGGCGAGCTCCATTATCCAGTGTATGTTTGCAAAATGATCCCTTGTGCCTCTCCCTTTTCTGAACTCAGCTTGGACATCTGGCATTTCTATATACGGTGGTATATAGATGGCGAAAGTCTTTGCAGTATAATTATGAGCAGCACTTTACATGGGAGATTAATACAATGGTTTGGTGGTTGCTGAATTCCCTATTGCCCCCTTTCTTGGGTACTGGAATGTATATACAGCATTTCCAATCTGTGGACTATTTTTTTTAAAAATTTCTCTTTTTATTCATAAACATCAATTAAAATATTACAAAAACAGCAAAAATCACAACACAAATTCAAGCACATCTTACATACATCTCACTATCCTTTCATTCATGTGCCTTTCACTACTTACTCCTTCGTATTTCTTGGTGATTTCCTTACTTATTTCTTCCTTGTGTTACTTGTTTAATTTATTTACTTTTCTTCCTGTAGCCTTGTATTATCTTCTTCCTCCTGCTTTAAATTTTCTTTTCTGATCATCCTCTTCAAAAAGAACCTAATATTTCATTATTTTCTTTACCTGTAGGATGAGAAATTTTCTTACAATTTCCAACAAAAAGAAAACTTTACTGAATATCTGTATACATCTATATATGTATCCACATTTGTATATATACACACATATCTCTTACTGAAGGCAGTAATTGTTGATAATTTAAATCACAATTTATACTTCATTAATCTATCAAAAGTAAATGTCCCCATTTTTCCTTTAAAAAATTTAACACATTATTCCAGCCGTTTCTTTATGACTGATCCATAGTTTTTCATGATTGATGCAAAAGCTTTGCTATTTTACAGCAGTCTTGTTAATTTGTCCATTTCTATTGCCTCTAGAAGCTTGTATAACCAATCTTCAATTTCTGGTATTTTAGGTTGTTTCCACTCTCTCTCATAATGTATCCTCGCTGTTGTTAAGAAATACAGTTGCTCCTCCATTCTCGCGGACTTGAAGTCTGTGGTTTTGCATATTCAAAGAGCGGCAACCTCCGTTAAAATCAATGCAGTGTGCCCCACATGGGGCTTGAATATTGTTGAATCTCCATTTTCACGGAGGGACGGGGGCGGGTCTGGAACAAATCCCCGTGAAAACGGAGGGCTGACTGTAAAAGATAATTCTACCATATTTTTCTTCTATTTTATCTTTGACTATGTTTAACAAAAACAGTTCTGGACAAAAACTCAATTTAACTTGCAATACCTTACATATAATTTGATATATTTTCTTCCAATATTTCCTTGCTTTGGGACAGGACCACCAGAGATGGAACAATGTGCCTTTCTCCTTTCCACATTTCCAACACCTATCTGTCCAATCTATAGACTGTTGTTTTGTTTTCCATATTGGCAGATTTTAGTTAGAACTTGAGTGGATTTTCTTCCTAGTGATTTATTTCTCCTAAGTGCTCTGAGTATAGCTTTACTTTCTAAAATTGTGGGTTCAGATGGCTCTTCCTTGAATAAATCTGCCATCCTTTCATTTCTTTTATCGTTCTTTAGTGTATTGTTTCTATTGAAATGGTACTACTGTATATGCTCATTTATATGTCTTAAAAATAGTAATAAAAAAATAAATCCCAAAAACCTGGGTCGATTTATCCACCGGACAATGTAAGTCAGGGGTAGGCAACCTTTCCCCTTTAAGGGCCGAGGGACTTCAGCTCCCAGAAGCCTCAGCCATGTTGGCCAATAGTTCCATGTTGGCCAATAGCTCCTGGGATTCTGGGAGCTGAAGTCCCTCGGCCCTTAAAGGGGAAAGGTTGCCTACCCCTGATGTAAGTACTATACTTTAACTTTTATCAAAAAAGGAACCATCACCCTTCTTTGAGTAGAATGGTGAAAGGTGAAAGCTTAGTCCATCTTGGGAGCACCTAAAAGAAGCATCAACCCCTTCCACTCTTTCCACTGTGGTGCTGCTTCTGACCTGTTTGAATACCTGGGCAGGAAAATGGCAGTGGTGGCTGCTCCTTGGCGCTTCCCCTCAAAGGAGCACTGAGAGGAATCAGGCTTTGAAGGATTTTAATAAGACATTTGTGTATGTTTTTCAGCTTTTCTGGGTTAAAATCAGACAGTTATCACATTAAAGTTAAAGGCTATGAACATTGCTAATGTAGTCATCGTTTTCTTTGCTTTGCCTTTTCATCCCTTTTGACATGTGCACATTTTCTTAGCTCTATCCATGCCTGGTTTCCTCCTCCATACATCACACAGCCACCATTTACCATAGTTCCCTCATCCATCCAGCCTTTAGGGTGAGCACAAACAGTTAAGTCTGCTGGAATTTTGGAAGTTTTTTGGCATTATTTTCCTTTGCTTTGTCCTTTACATCCTTTGTTACATGCCCCTGAGTTTTACCCTCGAATTATCCATGGGTCCCATTAAGATCCATAATTTTGGCCCCCAAACCTGCCCCTGACTTATACATTAGGCTGATTTATAATCAAGTGTGTATGGTTTATTGAAACTTTTCACTGGATTGTTGCATAATTTTATCAACACCACTGTAGAAATCTACTGCCAAAAGGCTCTCCCTTCGTGTTGTGCTAGTACTTTCAAAGAACGGGAGATTTTGCATGACACCCACATAAGGCACAAGCTTTCCCTTTCCATTCCGGGAGCAGACATGTTTCCAAGCCCATGTTAAAAGATAATAATAGAGTTGTGGCTTCAGTTTTTGACCTCAGGGACAGTCCTTATTAGACGTAACAGTGTAGTGGTGCCATATCATGGTTAATAGTTTTCCCTGATAGTTTGTGTTTGTGGAGAATCTGTTTCCTAATGGAATTCTAAATGCCCTTGCTATGCAGGTTCATGTTATTTACATTAATAAAATGGTTCTTGTATCTGCCCATTCTCCTGTCTTATCTTTAGACTCTTTTTGTCGAGAATACAAAAGTTCTATTATCTGTTGAGCAAACGCTTGCAATTTGGATGCACTCCTAGTTTGATCTCTCATCTCTGGTCATTTGTCTGTTTTGAAAAGAAAGCAATTAGGCTTTTGTTGCTGTGCATGCAGTACATTATATTCTTTTGGCATTATCTCTAGCATAACTGCTGTAATAAGGGAGAATAACTCTTATATATGCAGCATAGCAGTAGTCCGTGTCATAAGAGGTTGATAGCAAACTCCAATTGAAATATTGAAGTGGAGTAGATTGTGACTTCTTCCTACTCCAAACACATAAAGTCCTCAAGGCGAAATTTTAAATTGAGCAAGACTGCTAATGTGTTCAGCTGTGTTGCTCACTGACTTTCATTGTGTGAATCCACTGGTACGAATGGTGGGTAGAATGAAGTGTAGCTTTTGTCATCAACCAACACAGCACAACTTAAGTAAATATTTTTAGTAAGACTGATTCTTATATGTGGCACATTTACAGGGTAGCCATTCTGGGTAGAACAGGTTAGCTCTTTTACTTATATTCAATGCACATTTAAGAGAATTAGCTTTCTGTGACACTCCTCTTACTGGAACAACAATGACTATTTGAATTTAAACATTTTAACTTGAATGGTCTATTGGCAGTTGTCCGTTATTGGACCAATACCTAGTGTCAGTTGCTTCTTTTTAATAACTTTATTTTATGGTGGAAGAAATGCCATTCAAAAATAAATCCTTCAATTAACACAAGTTCAATCAACAGTTTGCTTTAAAAAGAGTACTTTTTAAAAAAGAGCAATTAATTCAAACTAGTGGCCATAACATCTGAACTGCCTTTTGTTACTTAATCTTCTGATTTAGTCCTGTATTGCTGTATATTTAGTCCTGTATTACTATAAGTAGTAAGTGGGACTAATGCTTAACATTAACTTATTCTCATTTTCATCTATCTCTGAGAGTAATTTGTATGTTTGCTGAGAGTAATTTGTATGTTTGTTATGTATAGTCTGCATATATTCAGATTTACTAGGAGTATATAAGCAATAAACATTGGTGTTTTGTTGAAAGATGTAAATCATATCAAAGCCTAATAACTTTGGATTGTTAATGTTAGAAAGCATTAAAACATAGTTGATCAAGCTTTCTAATACATACAGTTACGTTTCACAGTATTAATATAAGGATTCAGTTTGTTTTCATTAAAATATTAATGCAAAAATATAAACCCATCCAACCAACCACCTGGTTTTAAAAATGGTTTAAACCAAAAAAAAAACTAAGGTTTTGGGATTGTTGGTTTTTAAAAATCTGATCCCACCCAACCTTAGACATATGCCATCTTTGTTACCACTACTGAAACCTGGCTCTTCACAGTCTACAGAATGGGTGGTTTTTCTATGGGCCTTATCACATGGGGTCTGAAGCAGAAGGTATCCAAAGGCAATCCAAAGCTAATACGTTTTTCCTTTCCTTGTGTCCACACATTATCCAAAGGCAATCCAAAGCTAATACGTTTTTCCTTACCTTGTGTCCACACATATCCAAAGGCAATCCAAAGCTAATACGTTTTTCCTTTCCTTGTGTCCACACATTATCCAAAGGCAATCCAAAGCCAAAACGTTTTCTTTCCCCATGAACCGAAGTCAAAGGGGATCTTTTGACATTCGGTTTTTTGGGGAAGTACAAGGGCTGGGAGGGCGAGATGCGGAAGGGAGCCTCTGCCGCCGCCTCCTCCGCGGCCAGAGCCGCCTCTCCGCCGGTGCCTTGCGCTGGCTGGAGGGCTGGCAAGTGCCGGAGGAGGGCGAGGCGCGGGAGGGAGCCTCTGCCGCCGCCTCCTCCGCGGCCAGAGCCGCCTCTCCGCCGGTGCCTTGCGCTGGCTGGAGGGCTGGCAAGTGCTGGAGGAGGGCGAGCCGCGGGAGGGAGCCTCTGCCGCCGCCTCCTCCGCGGCCAGAGCCGCCTCTCCACCGGTGCCTTGCGCTGGCTGGAGGGCTGGCAAGTGCCGGAGGAGGGCGAGGCGCGGGAGGGAGGGAGCCTCCGCCGCCGCCGCCTCTGCCTCCTCCAGAAAGGCCACGGAAAGGCCACGGAAAGGCCACGGAAAGACCGCGCAGGTTAGTCACTTCGGTTTGTCTTCACTTTCTTTTCGCTTCCTGGCCAGCGTTTGATAAGGCCCCAAGCCTAGGCACTGAAAACCCACAGACAAGATGTGTACAGTGCTGCAGAGAATGAGTTGCTTGTGGTGGCAATGGGGACATCTTTTTCTTGGTCTCCATTTCTTTCTTTGTCCTCTGAGCAAGGAAGAAGGGAGAAAAGGAAAATGGCAGCAATGGGGAGGAGGATGGGAGAGATAAGTTGTGTCAATGAGATGGAGAGCAGGGCCCAAAAGGAGTGTGTTTTTGAAGACCATCTTGTTTTGGATGCTGAAACCAGGGCATTTTATTGTGGTTTTCACAGTGAAATCTGGCAGCAAGTTGTGCCACTGAAAAGAGGTTTAACTGGCATGGGATTTTTGTGGAGGGATATTATGGAGACTGGAAAACACTGGAAGGACACAGTTCAGGGCTGCATGCAGTTTGTAGGTCACCATCCCAATGTTTGAACTATGTGTGGTATAACTTATATGCAGATGTCTTGACAACTCCAGTTTGACTGGCCAGTGTGGAAAGAAAGAGAACCTCTAAAATGCTATTAGCTATATTATTTCTTTTGTTCATCTTCTATCTTGGGTGACTCATATTGTGACCAAGAGTCCCACCTGCTTCCTCTTTTATATCAGTGAATATACCATATTCTTGGTCATATAAATTCAGAAGGATCATAAATGCTGGAGGGCATTCCTGAATATATGAGATTTTCTGTCAGAAAAGTCTCAGCATAAAATTACTTTGCTTCGATGGCGTTCTGTTATAATGCAGTGATTCACTGACATCCTCCACTGTCCTTGCAAGTGCAAGTTGACTTGTATTAGAATAAAAGGAATTCCATTAAAATATCTTTTCATAGTGCAAAAGGCACATAAGACTGCATCATGCAAAGAAAAAAAACCCTTCTGGTTAAAAGCTCCTCACTCTCCCTTTTCAGTTTGGTAAATTAAGAAATATATATGCAAATGTGGTGCCTAATGTTAAAAAGTATATTGTACATTAAGACATTTTAGAACGGAAGATGTGGATAGGAAAGAATGGACTTTTTTTCTTTTTCATGGACGGATGCACTATGCAATATGAAGATATTTATCTATTTATGGGAGTGCGAAGCTTTTTAATCCACTCCTTTGAAATTAGATAATGCTTTGATAAAATGAGAAGACTAAATGGAATGAGTTGTGAGTTAACAGATCTGGGAGAAGCCTTGATACAGTTAACACACAGGAAAGATTACTCTCAAAGCTTTCTGACATCTTGCCATGAGGAAGGAGGAGTGGGAGAAAGATGAAAGATTAGATTGGGTAGTGATAACCAAAAGTATTTCAGAATGAAATACACCATGTGATTTCTAATACTTTTAATCCCATTTAAAAATTGAACTTAAGTCTCCTTGTGCTTAATGGGTATAACAGAACCATACCAGATTTATATTGGTGCTACTCTGAAGCTTTGACAAATTATCACACATGATATCGTTGTGAGAGAGCTCAGGATTTTTGGGAAAAAACTTTTAACTGTTACAGAGAAGTTGAACATCTTGGATCCAGGACATTTACATTGGGGCTATGCGACTCAACTGTTGGTTATCCATTTGAGTATAGTGGCTGGAGTATAGGTGTCAAATAATTGGAAGACATCAAGAAAATTTGAATAAAGTGAATTTGGGTTGCATATGTCTAATTAAAAGTAAGGGCCTGAACAGACTGCCAGATATAATCCAGTTTGAGACCATTTTAACTGTCCTGGCTCAGTGCTAGGGAACATGGGAATTGTACTTTTTTCTGAGACATTGAGCCTTCTCTGTCAGAAAGCTCTGGTGCCATAATAAAACTACAGTCCCCATGATATACACCTTATACACCTAGCCTGAAGGTAATTTTATACATAATATTTTTTAATGATTTTGTGAATGAAACAAAAGTTTGTGCACACTGAACCATTAGAAAGCAAAGATGTCACTATCTCAACCACCCATGAAAAAGTTTTGGATTTTTGAGTACAGTCGTCTCTCCCCGTTTGCGGACTTGGACTCTGTGGTCTCAGTCTTTCACGGACTGGCAAGTGGGGAGGGATAAAATGGCGTGCACCCTGGCCATTCAAGCCAATGGGGCTTGAATATTTGTGGTTTTTCATTTTTGTGGGGTGGGTGGGTCCGGAACGGATCCCCTGCGAAAACGGAGGGGTGACTGTATTTCAAAATTCTGGACAAGGGAGAGCCAACTTGTATAGTAATTTATTTTGTTCGCATGTTTACGTATTTCCATGAAATAACAAACAAGGTAAATAAACCTTTGGGGGGAATGTTTGTCTTTAAGGTGAGTAAGGAAAAGTAGCACATTCATCTTTGATTTTCTCATTTGTGACCTCCATGATACTATCATTGTGCAGTTGATGTAATTGTCATCTTGGACTTGCCCATTGTTATTGTTGTGTGCCTTTTATGTTTCTACCTTTCCCTTCTCCACACTACTTCAGAAAATGCTAGGACCAATCAAAGCCCTCCTAAATTGGCAGTTCCCGAGTATGATTTTGGGAGCTATCATTTTACTTGGCCTAAACAATAAGCGTTTGTTTTTGCTGTTCAAAGATCTTTGTCAACATTTCAGTGTTGCGGTGTCTTGGTTCAAGGGAAAAGTAGAGTGTTTTGTTTTTAATTGCCTTGTCATAAAATGCCAGAGCATTTTCAAAGTTTTGCATGTGTGGGTCGAAAAGGATTAGCTATTTTATTGAATGCAGGAATGCAGAAACAGAAAAACAAACTTGGTATTCTGGGAAACTTGCTTGCACTTCTGTTTCAATTGTATATTTCTGGAGTGAAGTAGGACCTTTAGACCTTACTTTTAGTTAGGTTCGGGTAAAATCAGTCTATAGACAGTCTGTCAAAAACAGGGAAGGCATCAGTATGGCTAACTTATCCTTGCCGGCTCCATTTCATTACACTGATGAGCAGCTGTGGCTCTCTGTGTTGTTGGAGTGCAATCTTTACCATCATCTATACTGGCTAGAGTTGATGGAAGTTCCAGTCTAACAAATCTGAAGTGCCAAAGTCGCCTAGTCTTGTTAAAAATTGAAGCTGGACAGATCTTCCCTTTCCTCCCATTAATTATTTTAATGACACTTTTGGTATTTTAGGGCCCAGTTGCCTTCACCCAAAGACATAATTAATACAGTCTGATTGACTTCTGGTTCTTTTATACCAGTGCTTCTCAGGATATCTGGGTATCAGGGTAGCTTGTAACATGTAATTGTGCATTTTGGTGGCCCAATAAAGATATCATTGTTTGGATGTTATTGGATTTCTTATAAATGGGTCCAACACGGTTACCCCTGGTTATTTTTGGATGTAAGATACTGCATTTTAGCTGCTGCAGGGGAATCCTAAAGAGAGAGCCAGTACACCAGGACTTTGCTGTTTGAGGCTTCTGCCTCCAAAAAAGATAAAACATTTTTTTTCTAATATTTGGACTAGATTGGCATGCTTTACCCCTACACCACCAAAGGTGTTCCTGATGCAAAACATGAAGGCTTCTTCAGAAATTCAGTGTTCTCTACCTACAAAGAAGCCTGTGCCTTTACACAGGAAAGAGACATGCTGGATTCCAAAGAAAGCATCTTCTTTGAATTGCAAACGGACATTAAATTTCCTTTACCAGTGACCACATGGCCAAAGGAGGAGGTGCTATCCTGCCTGCAAATTGCCCTCCTATCATCTAAAACTAAGACCAGAAACAACAGAATGCAGGCCTGTGGCCAATATCTTCATTTTTTTTCTCCTGTGCCTAATGAAGAAGCCAGTGTGGCTTCGAAAGCTTGCAACATGTAATTGTACATTTCAGTTGGTCCAATAAAGGTATCATTGTTTGGATATTATTGGATTTCTTGTAAATGGGTCCAACATGGCTACCCCTGGATAAATTCAGAGTATCTGATGTGAGGGATTTTCAGATTTTACCATTCCCGTGATTGAGCAGAAGTGACACCCCTCCCCTAGTGCACATATACACATGGGAAGGAAAATCAAATCACAAAATACCCATTTTATAAATGGCAAACTAGTTAAGAGTAGGAGAAAAGTAACTTGCATTAAGAAACAAAGTGCAAGGGAAGGTTTGGTTTTGCGTTCCAAAGCACATTTTGAACCTACAGCTTTCTGTGCAAAGCATTCATGTCACTGAAGGTACATCAGTGATGCTTAGATACATCCACTATGTTTATATTCTAAAAACGCTTCTAGGACTAGGTCAGGCATGTCCTTGGAAATAAATATGGCTCTGGAGGCTGGCACTTCGTTTTGCAGCAGACCAGAGTCCCAGTGGCTTTTTACAAACAAAAATGGGAAACCTTTGGAGGCATAGTGGTGCTCATAAGCACCCCATTTGAGACCCCTATCTCTGTTTTGTAGATGTCTGAGCTTGACTGGGTTTCACATATGCCAGCCTTTTCCCAAGAGCACTGGTTTACTTCTGTGTTACTCCTGGAATTGACCAGTTGTATGCAGCCTGCATTTGGGAATAAATAACTCCCTGTTTGCTTTAATATGTATGTTGTGACAAGGTGAGAACATGTTGTACATTACATATTTCACTTCCCACTTCTGTGTGCTCAACCCTGACAATGCATGATAGAATCTCACTTCTAAATTATTATTTTTCCATTTTTATCAAGTTAATAACAATGTATTCTAATAAGTCAAATATCAAACCATATTTCAAAGACTTGAAGACCTCACACTAACCAGCCATGGCTTTTTCGTTTGAAAACAAACCATGTGCCTGTATACTTTTCCTCATGCCTCCAACTTTGGCACTGATATGATGGATTACTTTGTTACCTCTGGACTTGGAAACTGGTTTATTTCCTGCTTCCTAGCCAGGATGTGAACCCTTAGAAAGCAGGGATTAAATCACAGTTTTCTGGTTTGGATGTAAATGGAAAGCTGGGATTTAAGCAACCTGTGACTCAAGCAACTGTGACTTAATCCTGTTCAAACAAAGCCCTCAAAAGAAGGGCCACGGAGGGAGCATACAGGCATGCAGCTTGTTCTCCAGCCAACAAACTATGGGTTTATGGGCCCCATATTGTTACACTGTGTAGGTCTAGCTGTATCCCAAAAGGCTTACTTAATCTGTTTCTTCTTCACACACACACACACACACACACACACATATATATATATATATATATATATATGTCTGTGCCTGGCTTCCACTCCACCAAATGCATCTGAGGAAGTAGACTAAAGTCTACGAAAGCTCATGCTGCCAGTTTCTTTCTTTCAGGTTGTCTCAAAGGTGCTGCAAGATCTCTCTATGTACCGTTTCTTCCTACTTATTTCTTTTTCTCTGTGATCAGCCCACTTACTAAAGCTGAACGCGTTCAGTTTCTTTTTCTTTTTTTTTATTTGCCCTAATTCTCTCTATCTGAAGTAGGACTAGAGGAGAAAGGATGCTAAATTTGTGGGAGCCTTCTGAATGCCTTTTTTCCTCCCTAGACCACGATGCTTGATTGATACTCTGGTGGTCTCTGTAGTTTTATGGAGGTGTATCTTGATTCCATGCCTCTCTGTCACTCCCATCATCACACAATGGGTGCAATTTAATGTAGGGAAAACAAAGCCTCCCAGTAAACTTTTGTCAGGAAAAGAGCTTCCTCTCATCCATCTGATTCTGACACAGATCTTTTCACTAACCCATTTAGTTAGTTGCCTACACGCACAAATCCCAGTCCTTGTTGTTAGGCAACCTGAACAATGTGGCTGCGTATGCAGGCTGGGGAACTGGGTTGTCCTTTTTCTTTCCTGAGTAATCGCTTCACGTTTTGCCCTCTTTTCTGGGAATCAAGATGTTCGGCATTTTGGATACTGGAGAGCTGCAGAGAAAGAATTCAAGGAAGCGGAGGGGGGAATCTCTTGACATTTCAAGGGAAGGGTTTTTAATTTTTAAAAAATAGAATTCGAAAAAGCAGTTATCGGGGATTGTTGTTATTATGTTCCTTCAAGGCTTTTCCAATTTATGGCTACTCTAAAGAGACAACTTATCACTGCATTTTGATGGCAAGACTTGTTCAGAGGAGGTTTACCTTTGCCTACCTCTGGCTGAGAGAGTGTGACTCCCCCAAAGTCACCCAGTGGGTTTCCATGGCCGAGTGAGGATTCGAATCCTGTTCTCCAGAGTCCTAGTCTAAAGTTCAAACCACCGGCTGTCCTTATCTGGGATAGATCTGGGATAGTAACCCAAAGAAAACACAGAAGGATTTCACAAACAAGCAAAACAAGTTCAGCTTCACTTTTCAGCTGCTTTCTTGCACTGCATGTGATCAAGTTATATAGCTCCCTATTGGCTTTGGTTGGTTTGTGTTAAGACTTCTCTTATTTTGTGTTTTGTATTATAATTGTCATAATATCAACTATTTTCATACAATATTTACTTTGTTGACTGGAATTCCCCCTCGCCCCCCCCCCCCCAAAAATAGTTGGTGTATAGACAGTTCTAAGTCAGATGCCAGAGAGTAGTTTCTTGACAAGGCTGATAATTGATGTTTTAACAATGAGGAACTTACTGGTTTTAGTGAAGCTTGCAGAAAATCCCTGATTTGCAGAAAATCCCTGATGATGATGATGATGATGATGATTTTCTGACTGATTGTAAAATCATAATAGATGAGCAGAGCCAAGCAACAGCAGCGTATTTTCTGTTCAAAGAGCTATTGTGTATGTCCCACTCCCATCACATTCCTGAGCAGAGCAGTTGTTGATTTGCTTGATGCAGGGAGTGTGCATTTAAGGATTTATGGGGTTGCAGTTATGCTGCAGAGCATTGGAGCATGCCATGCCATTATGACAGTCTCTGAGCATGTCAAGAAAAGGAATATGTTTCTAGCCATCATGGTTGCAGAAGGAAACTTGGGGGAAAGATTGAACATGTTTTAGCTAAATAATGGGATAATTAAATGAAGTCTTGGTTCAGTTTCCATCTAGCAACAGTATTTCCTTCATGTAGTGGAAAAGGAAAGCATTCGTTGTCTCTAACCATGAATTTAATCACAGGACATGAGGTTAATAGATTTCAGTTACTGCAAGCTGATCAGTAACCACCTTCCTATTTGCTTGTGGGAAGAATCAACTTTACCTTTGCAGGGCTGGTTCCTTGTTTTGAGATCACTGATGATTTGTCAAAAGAAAAGCCTAATTGTATATTCTTCAATGTGCCACACAACTCTTTTGTTTTTGCTGCATTTTATCAACACAGCTGTTTGTCTAGAAAAAGTGTATGTGTGTGCGGGGAAACAAGCTTTTTAAAAATGGACTAGTGATATTTATTTGCAAGGAAGGGCAGCCCAACAGCACCTCCAAAAATCTGCTGCATGAGACAGTCCACCTTGCCCTTTCTAATGGCAAGAATGGGCCATGTTTATTAGGCAAAAAGTTACAAGTAAGACGTATCAGGAGAAGCATCCTATGTTTTGGCTTTAGTTATATTATATTGTCTACCCTAGGAAAGCTATACAAAGTGAGGAGGACCCTTTGACCTGCTAGACATTTTGAACTACAGCTTCCACCTGACCCCTCCCCATATGACCAGTAGAAAGGGGATGTGGAAGTTGTAGTCCAAGACATCTGGCAGAATAAAGGTTTTCTTTCACTGCTTTAGAATATCTTCCTTTAAAGGAAGAACTGAACAGGTCACTCTTTTGAGTTGTTTTTTTTTTTAAAACCCTCAACCATCCTTTCTCAGGTAAAAGGAAATAATTTTATTTATTTATTTTTATAAAAGTTCTAACCCTCCCTCCCATTTCTGCAATTAATGTACTTTTGCTACTCCTCTTCCATTTATTTATCCTTCCAGAGTGTTTATTCATCATAATTACAACTTAAATAATTTAATTTACAACTGTACATTATTTAATTTACAATTGTACATTTACCTACTTTGCATGCAATATTTGAGCTGCAAAGTGGATTTCTGCTTGGAAACTTACGGGATTTTTAAAACCTCACTGAATCTTCTCGAGCATATGTTCTTGTACATAGTTCTTGTCCTTTAGTGAAAAATAAAAAAATCTGTATGCCCTTTTCCTCATTCTGAAGCCTTACTTTTTGGCAATAAGGAAACATTCTGAATGTAAGTAACCGTAGTACTTCACAATGGATTTCTTTCTGATGATTATGGTTAATCTTTCTTTCTTTTTGCTCAGGGCTGGGGCGAGATGGTATGTGTCTGCTTTGGAGCATCCACATTCCAGCAGTGTTTTTGACATTCCATATTACATGTTATTCATTTGATACCTCACTTATTAATTTCTTTCCCTTTTCTCTTTCTCCATGATAGGTTCTGCAAGCTGAAGAGCCTTAACCTTTCTAACAATCACTTAGGAGAGTTCCCATTGGCAGTGTGCAGCATTCCAACCTTGACTGAGCTCAATGTGTCCTGCAATGCACTCAGAAATATTCCAGCAGCCATTGGTGATATGAACAAGTAAGTACACACTGCGCAATGGCAAGGGCAGCATGAACTCTGGGTGTACCGGTTTCTTTCAGTGGGTTAAGCCAAACCATGCCTTGGTCATGGCAAAGCATATGCTGAAGGGCAGCAAAATGCCTGTATGTAGGACTTCCTCTATTTCACTTCATATGAAAATGAGTTCTTTCCATAGGCTTGTACTGAGACCAAGTGAAGAGGCTTCAGTGAGGAGATAAGGGCTGCTTCCACACTGCAGTAATAATCCATTATTTGCCCTGTAAAAGGTAAAAGGTAAAGGTATTCCCCATTGACAAGGTTGTCAAGTCACCGAAGTGGTACCTATTTATCTACTTGCATCTTTCGAACTGCTAGGTTGGCAGAAACTGGGACTGGTGACAGGAGCTCACCCCATCATGCAGCACCAGGGTCTCAAACTGCCAGCCTGCCGATCTTGAAATCAACAGAGTCAGCATCTTAACCACTTGAGCCACTGCATCCCTAAATCTGCCCTGGCTCAATGGTAATGAAATTCTGGGAATCGTAGTTTGTTTTGGGCCCCCCAAGTGGGGCGCTGCTCCGCCTGGGGAGCCACAGCAAACTACAGTTCCCAGAATTCCATACCATTGAACCAGGGTAGTTAAAGCAGTGTCAAACGGGATTATTTCTGCAGTGTGGAAGCAGCCAAGGTTGTGGCATAGGGAAAACGGCAGTAAGCACTGGTTGGTCTGAGTTGAGGGAGAGCAAGCTTTGACCACAGTTTGCCTGGTCTGTTAGTAAAATCACTTTTTAATAAAAGTCACTGAGATTGTAAGGGAGGAGATGTGGAGGCCTCATGGTGGTGAAAGAAAACTCATTCTGCCAGATCCACATTGCCTCAGCAATCTTAATTTGCTGAATTCTCTTATCTTCACACTGCTTGCAAGAGAGGGTAGCACACAAACCAGTTGTGATTAAGGGCCAGTTCAGCACTAACATTTCTGCCTTGAACACCATAAAATAGGATAAAGAGGCATGTCTCGTAAGTTTGTGCAAAGGACTTGTGGCGGGGACTCACAGTAAGTACCCTGTTAGTCATAGGAAGAGGAAGCTTGAGAGCTAAACAGCATGTGTTTTTACATTACCCTGAAGAAGTAAAATAATTTCTTGAAACATATAAGGTATAGCAAAACCTTTTGTCAAATGCACTGGACTGGCATCAAGAGAAAGAAACAAGATGCAACTGAGCTGTCTGTGTCTGCACCCTTCCCCACCATTAATGACACATGGCTGCTTCTGTCAATTAGTCCTTATCTAGGACTTTGATTTCATTTGAATTGCTCTTGTGCTGCTGTCTTAAACCTTGTTCCTGGTCTGTGTTCTTAAAGTAGATTTGTTTTCTAGCCAGCACTGAGACCACTGAGAATGAAAATCCCTTGATATAAGAGCAGCATTTTGTTGTCTGGTGTTTTCAAGTCATTTCTGATTTGTGATGACCCTAAGGTGAACCTATTATGGGGAGTTCTTGGCAAGATTTGTTCAGAGGAGGTTTGTCATTGCCATCCTCTGAGGCTGAGAAAGTGTGACTTGCCTGCAGTCACCTAGTGGGTTTCTATTGCTGAGCCAGGATTCAAACCTTAGTCTCCCAGTGTCCTAGTCTGACACTCAACCATTACACCATGCATTGCAGCAGTAGACAGCTGATTTCTGATTTAATTTATGCTAATACAATTGGTATTGAAGCCATTATCATATGGTATTCTGATTCATGCACATCCATGTTGATCTATGAGCTTTGCCCATTACACAGGTTGTGGTCAGTCATAGTGTAGAATCTAAAAATGCATGGTCTTGCTTCCATCATCTTCATCTTCATCATCATCATTTAAATTCTCTTCCCATCCCACTAATTCCTCCTACATCTATTTCATTTCCAAGACTCATCTGACTGAACTGGGGTTTGAAATGGATCTGTTTTGGCTTACTTTACTCTTGGAGCCTATCCCATTGTTCCTTCTTAGACTTAACTGGAAGGTTCCAGGAATCCATGGTAGTTAGAAGTAACAATGCCTCAGATTATAGGCCAGGATGGATGGCTTCATTGGCAGCATCAAGGCATATCTAGAACCTTATGGAATATAGAAAGAATTTGATTTCTCAGATCCAGAAAGGCTTGCTGAAACAAGGTGGCTGAGAATTTTCCCTAACAGTTAATAGGATGTGCTCATATGAATAGTAGCAAGTTTGTGGGTCCCAAACTGTGACAGGTTGTTGAACATCTGTAGTGACGTCTCAGCATAGTCAGTGGTTGCAAAGATGGATTTATGACAATTAAGACATTTTTATGATTGATATCCTCCTCCCGCCCTTTCTGTTCCAACAGTTTACAGACCTTCTTGCTGGATGGGAATTTCCTCCAGAGCCTTCCTGTTGAGTTGGAAAGGATGCATCAGCTTAGCTATTTGGGCCTTTCTTTCAATGAATTCACTGACATTCCTGAAGTATTGGAGAAGCTGCCTGCCATGGATAAACTTTGTATGTCTGGAAATTGCCTGGAAATACTTAACTTGCAAACACTGAGGAGAATGCCACACATTAAACACATAGACCTAAGGTAGGTTACCACTGAGAGAATGAATAACCTCATTGAGAAGGAGCTGTTTTAGCAGAAAGCAATAGTCTATATTGGGCCCCATAGCTCTTGGTTCATTAGGATATTTTTCAAGTTATGATTTACAGTATGACCCCCATATCTATGAGACTGGTACTCGCAATTTCACTTACCCATCTGAAAAAAAACAAAAAACTTCTCTCATGGTGTTTTCTAGGTCCTCCAGCATGATCCTGCAGTATGCTTCTGATGGGTCTTGACCATAGAACTGCCCTGGAGTTTTCTCTAGGAATCTCTAAGATCTCCAGTGTGGCTCTATGGTCAACTTCTGCCATAAGTCATTCATTTCAATAGGGTTCACTATTATCTGTGGTGTCACGTTTCCATGGTAAGTCTGGGAATATATCCCCTGTAGATATAGGGGTCGTATTGTAATCAGAAATGTCAAGTGTATATGTTAAAATGTGAGCACAGGTATTTCATTTTAGTGGCACTGTTGTAAATTGAATCAGTTTGCTTGGCTCAAAGATAAACCATTGCTTTACAGCATTTGGTCAGGATTTAGTCACTTGATTTATACAATTGTTTTAAAATAGCAAGATATCAACGTATTAATATTAACTCAGTATTATTAAATATCAAACATGATTTCAGTAATCTCCATGAGAACTGACTAGAAATATTAACTTCTCTTTTTAACATGAATGGTATTTAATGTGAGGATTCAATAATTTAGCTACTGCACATGTGCCCTCTTTCCCCTGCTAGCCAAAGACCAGTTTACTCATGACAAACTCAATAATGGAGATGGGGGGATGTCTTTAGCAATAGCCAAGGCCATGGAATGCCTGAACTTTTCCCTCCAGATGCTTTGGACTACAGCTTCCAAAGAGTCTCAGCCAGAATAACTGATGCCTGGGTATGGTGGGGATTATAACAAAAAATCTCTAGAGGCAGGTTTTGAAAATGCTGTTGCAGTCCATTTCTTTAAAAAGATCGAGCGAGCGAGAGAGAGAGAATGAAAATGAATACACTAATCACTGGGGGCATTGTTAAAGTTACTCCAGAGATGGTTTACCATTGCAGGGCATGCAGATAGTAGCCAACCACTCATTTGAGTACATTTTAAAAGGCTTTTGAAGTAAATGAATGAATGTAAATAAAGATATAAATTGCTGCTTATCCTGGCTTTCTACTTGAACCACCATTAAGATCAAAGAAAGATTGTTGGATCAGACCATTTTTGCATGCCATGCTTAGGTTGCTGTCATTTGCATTCCCTAACTCAGTAAGTTGAGTGGAAGGTATCAAGACAGGTTAAATTAGTATAAACAATAACTTTAAAATATATCCCAGCTGCTTGTGCCTTTTATCAGCAACCTTTCCAAGTCAGTAAAGTGATGCAGTCCAGATTCCGCAAGGTATGTTTAGTGACACTTGTAAGGGCACCTTCATTCTTTACAAGTGTTTGTGTAGTCTGTCTAATAGAGGGGATATGAATCCTAAACAATGAAACTGAAGAATTTAATCTAGAAGATATACTTGTATTCCTACATGTTTGGCACTACTCTTTGCATTCCTTGACAATCAAAAATAAATAAATAAAAATCATATACTACATCCAACGTGATTTCCTAAATCAGATTTCAGTGCCCAATGATACCAAAATAAATTTGCAGGAGAGAAGATCCCTTCCCTGTTAGAACAAGAATGGTCATGCTCAGAAGCTCTGAGGGATGTACCACTGGATATTTGGTTTCTCCAGAGGGCCACAGGGTTATCACCACAGCAGTAGCAATAGCAAGTACATTTTTGTACTGCTTATTAGTGCACTTAAGCACTTCCTAAGTGGTTTACAACATGTAAGCTAATTGCCACCAACAAGCTGGATACTCATTTTAGCGACCTTGGAAGGATGCAAACCTGAGTCGAGCCTGAACCCTTGGCTGGTATTGAATTTGCAACCCTATGGTTTGGAAATGAGTGACTGCAGTACAGGCATTTAACCACTGCACCACAAGGGCAACTTTTGGATTTTTTGTAATCCCACAGCCACTATTTTGGGTGAGCAAAAATGATTGTGCAGCTATGCTGGGATGAGAAGCTCCTGAATAGCATGCACTAACCCTGGAAGAAGGGCTTTTCACACTGAAGAGATGATACTGAACCCAAAAATTATATCTTGCTCTCTCTCTCTGTATGTGTGTGCATTTCAGGAGTTGGTGGGAGTGCCAAAGATCACACTGTATCTCTCCCCCTCCCCACAAAGTCCATGTGCAATAGAGACTGTATTTAATTCTAACTAGTTTTACATCTGCACATGGATTCTGTGACTAAGGCATGTGATGCAGCTTAGGTGAAGAAAGTACATTATTTTTAATTCAGTACAGTTGGTGTTCTACTCCTTTCAGCGCTTTCATTGCACCCCAAAGCCTTGTTTTGATTATGTGATTTAATTGATCTTGTCAGCTCCAGCAATAGGAATAAAATTACAATCTTCAGAGTACAATAGAGTTTCCAAGTGGCTACTTTTTATAGATCACCTTAATTTCTGCATTATATCAAGGACTGGGCAAGTTCATTTTGCCCTCTTTTGTCAATTACAAGCTGGGTCACCTTCTCAGAATATGCAGTGCCTAACTCTAATTACACTGCCTTCCTAAAAAGTAAGGAAGCGTAAATACTTGCAGAGTTTCATGCTGTTGATTTTCCTTATTGACCCACCTTTCTACCCACAAGGAATTATCAATTCTGCTTGAGCATCTGAATTTGTTTTTATTTTACAAAAAATCCAAAATTTAATGAATGTCAGACAACTCATATAAATATTGGCAATCCCAGCTAAATTTTGTGAATGACCAGAAATTCAGAAATATACCAGTCAATATCGACAATAACTTGTGCTGTGTATCCTATTTATGAGACATGTACCATTCATAAGTAATGACAATTATAGGCTTAGTTTGGACTTTCATAGGCAATCATCTTTTGAGATTAATCGCAAGTGAGTACTAAGAATGCAGCCTGACAATTTATGACCCAGTGAAATGAGCAGAATTTAACTTGGGTGCTATATTGGTGGTCCAGTAACATTATGATTATCTATTAGTGGCTTCATTGATTGATTTGGGAGGTATGGGGTGCTGTAACATTCTAAAAACTAAATGTGGATTACACGGGACCCACAGGCAAGTTAGCATGAGATTTGCAAGACGTAAATATGAAATCAGGGATGGGTGTATCAGGACCAGATTTTGGGCGTTGCAGGTTTTAGATTTTGTGGAAACAATTAACCAAGAGCCTCGCCTTTTGATTTCTAATACTTTTTTAATCAGATTGAGTGTTCATATAGGTGATCCAGATTTTCTTTTTTCTACTTGTCCACCAGGTTAAATGTAATCAGGAGGTTGGTGGCAGATGAAGTTGACTTCCTACATCATGTGTCTCAGCTTGACCTTCGGGACAATAAACTTGGCGAGCTAGATGCCACCATCTTCAATAATGCTGAAATACTGCACTGTGAAAGAAACCAGCTGGTAACCCTCAAAATCAGCGGATACCTGCTGAAAGCTCTTTATGCCACTGCAAATGGTACGTTCATCTTTGAAGCCTGTTCAGATAAAGAACTGGCCTATTCTTCTTGCCATGGCTATATATTCTGTGAGAATGATTGTGAGAATGTATGAGGATATATGAGCTAGTACTGCTTAGCACATGCATCAGCCATGCTGCCTCACTGCCTACACATTTAGGTTATGGGGGTATGTGCATTCCAATGTACATGCACTGAGAGGTTTTCCATTAGAGTGGGCTTGGGTCTTCCTAACTGGTGAGGTACCCTACATGCTTTTTCTCAGGCCAGATGAACATGTAGGATGGCATAGGCCTTACAATCTTGCAAACTGTCTTACATGTTTTCTTAACATGCAAGACAACAATTCAAATTTCGTTCTGATTTCTGTAGCATTCTTTCTTCATGTCCTACTTCCCTGCTAACCAAAATTGGTCTCTCTTGACTCCTGGCCCCATGCAACAATTTTCTTCACTTGAAACTTCATCTATCTCTTTCATTATGGAACATGCAGTGTTTGTCACCATTCTGCTACTCGCTGACTATCCTGGTAATGAAAATGGTTGTGAACTGGCAATAACATTGACTAGCAAAGTCAAAGCAGGGTTTGGCTTTAGGTACTAATAAGAAGTTTTGTACAGACATATATCTGGAAAAAGGATAGGTGCTTATTTTGTTACATCAATTGCTTTTGATGGAACGATGTGCCTGAGTGTAGTAAGAAATCCTGTGGACCTTTGCTGTGATTTGACTGAGTGACTTGTACTTATTTGTTGTTGTTGTGTGCATTCAGAGTTTCCGAGCTAAGGAGACCCTTAGAAGAACTTATCATGGGTTTTCTTGGTAACATTTGTTCAGGCACGGTTTGTCATTGCCTTCCTCTGAGGATGAGAGAGTGTGACTTGCACAAGCTCATAACACTAGGCAAATGAAGTGGATTTGCTTGGCTTCATTTTACACAACACTGCTGCTACTGGTCATGGGAATTACCTCTGTAGGACCCTGCCACCTCTGGTTTTGGCTGGAAATCCTGATAAATTTATTGCAATACATAGCAATTAGAGCTTTAAACAAGCTGCAGCAGTATTCTCCCTTATTCTGCCACTTCCACCTTCATGGCAATTGGTGCAGCAACTGGTACAGGTACAAATACAGGTTTTAGGTTCATGAACTAATAATGACTGATTATTTGCCTGGCCTCTCAACTGTTTTGATATTCTTTTTTTAAAAAAAAAAAAATACTGTGATTTAAGACTCTCATCTTGAAGCTCCATATGCTTAAGTTTACAATTGCACAGTGGCATGGATTCCAATAAAACCAGGCTTTGAATTCTTTATATTGTTTCAAGGTGAAAAAACTAATGTTGCAGCTCTGGAATATAACTATAGGTTAAACTTTTTTATGGCTAATGTCATGGGTTGAAGGCTTAAGGGGGGGTCATGTTGGTGTTTGGCTAGACTGCTTGCCTGGAAATGAACGTCAGTAAAATGTAGTGTTACTGGAGATGCTTTAAAAATTACCTTGGGAAATGATCACATAAGGGATTATTGATTTATCAAAGGGTTAGTTCTCAAGGAGATAAACCTATGCCTGAGCTGTATCACTACAGCAGTCTGTAGATGGGGTCTCATATGATTTAATCGTGCAAGCACTCACCCCCCACCCTCCCACCCACACACACACACACACACACACACACAATTGCATGTAGAATAATAACATTAATAATATTTATTTTTTACCTGCCTTTCCCTATAGATTGAGATGGGGGACAACAACATTTAACAAACGAATAACATCATTTAAAAGGACATCAGTTAAAACACTCATCAATTGAAAAAGTCAAATAACAAAATATCCACATATTAAAAAATCCACATTTAAAATTCATCATTTAAAATTTACAGTTTAAAAATAATCTGAATAAGCCTGCTGGAAGAGACTGTTCTTTAATGCTCTTCATCCACTAGAGGACCTGAGTGTATGAGGTGGATTATATGGGTGGAGGTGATCCTGTAGGTAATCTGGACCTAAATCATGTAGGGCTTTAAAGGTAATAACAAACACTTTGTACCTTGTCCAGAAACTAATTGGCAGCCAGTATTTTAGTACTAGTGTAATACATCCACTCCTGGATGTCCCAGTAATCAATCTGGCTGCTATGTTTTGAACTAATTGAAGTTTCTGAACCTGGTACAGAGGTAGCCCAATGCACAGCACATTGTAAAAGTACCGCCTTGAGGTTCTCAGCATGTGCACTGCCATCTGTAAGTCCTCCAGCTCTAGGTAGGTGCACAGCTGGAGTATCAGCTGAAGCTGATAGTAAGCACTCCTGGTGCTTGCATCCATCTGAGCTGTCATTTGAAGCAAGGGATCCAGAAGCACCCCCAAGCTGTGAACGCAGTCTTTTGGGGGAGTGTAACCCCATCTAGGACTGTTTGACATACCTCCAAACCCAGGTTAAACCTTTGACAGTAAGCACCTCTGTCTTGTCTGGATTCAGCTTCAATTTGTTTTTCCTCATCCAGTCCATTACCTCCTCCAGGAATTCATTCAAAGGACATATACTATCCTCAGCTGAGGCTGTTTTTCAAGGCATGGAGAAATATATTACGGTGTCATCAGCATATTGATAGCATCCTGCCCCACGCCTTCTGATGATCTCTCTCACCGGTTTCATATAGATGTTGAATAGCATTTGGGATGGGATGGCACCTTGTGGAATACCATATAGCAGCTCCTTTTTTGAGGAGCAGTTATCCCCAAGCACCACCATCTGCCCAAGAGGTAGGACCAGAACCACTGAAGCACACAGTGCCTCCAATTCCCAAATCCCCCCAGACGTTCCAGAAGGATACTGTGGTTGATAGTATTGAATACTGCTGAGAAGTCCAAAAGCACCAGCAGGGACACACTCCCCCTTTCAATGCCCAAGTGAAGATCGTCAACTAAGGCAGCCTTAGCAGTCTCAACTCCATATCCTGCTCTGAACCTGGTTTGAAAAGGGTCTAGATAATTTGTATCATCTAAGACCGCCTGGATTTGGAAGGCAACTGCCCTGTTGGTCACTTTGCTCAGAAAAGGGAGATTTGATACTTATCTGTAGTTGTTCAGGGGGTCCAGGAAGGGCTTTTTAAGAAGTGGTTGTACCATTGCTTCTTTTAAAACTAGGTTTTGGAAGACGGGGGGGGGGGGGAATTCTATCACAGGCTGTATGGGGGGAATGATCGAAAGAGGAAAATGTTCTTCTGTAATAATGCTAAATTTCTAATTATGAAGTGTGGCATACACATTGAAGTCCTTTCAGTAGTACTGTATATACTCATGTATAAGTTTGGAAATTTTAGTCAAACATTGATCCAAAAAATCCTGAGTCGACTTATCCACGAGTCAATGTAAATGCTGTACTTTTAACTCTTACCAAAAAAAGGAACCATGCCCTGGTGAAAGGTAATAGTGTAAGCTGTCCTGGAATCACTGATTCCCCCTCTATTCTCTCATCCATCCTGTCTCTAGTATAAGCACAAACACTTATTCCTACTGAAATTTTGTAAGTTCTTTGGTATAATTTTCTTTTGCCTTTCTGCTGGAAACTTTGCATTGTTACATACCCCAAAGGTTTACCCTTGACTTATCCACGGGCCATATCGAAATCCATAATTTTGGCCCCAAAAACTGCCCTCGACTTATACATGAAGTTGACTTATAGTTGAGTATATACAGGATGTGTAATTTACATAATGGGCACAAAAGCTTTCTCAAACTCAAACCACAGAAAATGGTGCTTGTATTTTAAATAAATATATTCCCTGTGTTCTTTTCCAGAACTTGTTCACCTTGATGTGTATCCAGTTCCAAATTATCTGACTTACATGGATGTTTCTAGGTAAGCATAGCACCTTCTAAAATACTTGTTCACCTTGATGTGTATCCAGTTCCAAATTATCTGACTTACATGGATGTTTCTAGGTAAGCATAGCACCTTCTAAAATACTGTATCACCTCCTTCCTTGGATTTAAAGTATGGAGATACCTCGGCTGAAACCAAAACCACTGGTAAAGACTGCACCATTTCCAAGGCTGGTATAGAAGGAGAGATGGAACTAACTAGGCTTAGTGAGCAGGGTTGTTCCCATGAGGTTACATGAGCTTTCCATATGACTCTTTTGACTTGTCCCCTGCTCCCTGAACATTACATGTGACTGTTGTCACAGTTCAGAATAAAGTGAGCCCCAGATGTTCCTAAACATACAGTAAGATCCCACGGCCTGCTGCTGGTCCCAGAACCTCCATCGCCTTTATGTCTTCATGAGCCTTTGGAGAAGCCAGAGCAAGAAAAGGATGGTTTTTCTTGCTTTGATGGCTTAATTGGGGTGGTGTTTGTGCAACCCCTGGAGTTGAAGTGCCCCTTATCTCCTTTTTCCTGCTGCCCAGCTGGACTATGGGGGTGGGATGGGGTAATCCACAGTCCCTTGGCTTCCAAAGTTGCCCCTTTCGAGTAATAATAATTGCAGTGGATATGTCTGAGAGCTGGAAAAGACTTTGATCTCCACCATTACACTAGTGATAGATTCCTCAATCTCAATGTGTGTGTAATATATATATTCTGCGGTCACAAACCCAACAAAACTCATAAAACATATAAAATACTTTAGAACATTTAAAATTTACAAGATCTCAATGTGAGGTTTTAAAGATCCCCATCAGTGTATGTTAAAGCAGGTATGTTTGTAAGTGTTTGTGTGTGTGTCCACACACACACTCCTAGTGCTCAGGGCCAAAAGGATTATGCACTGCCATGTATGTGTGCCTAGCTACAAACATATATTAGCTATTTGTCCTAGTTCCACTTAAAATCCTGAATATAAAATGTGTTTCACATATAATAAGGCAGCAGACTTGCATGTATGTTCAAGAGCTGGAGATACACCTGCATTTCTTGCATTTCTAGTTAACACTTTTTGAGCAGGGATGGGGGGAAGGCAGCCCACAAGCCATCTGATGCCCACAGGCCCCCCTTTTACATCCCCCAAAGCCCCAAGGTCCCCCCAGACAGTTTTTCATCCAAAATTGCCAAAGAACATAACAGTTTTGCTCCACACAAGATTCCCCCCCCCACATACCTTTTGAAACTACCCCACCCCCAAATTGTCTGAAAGTGAAACTGGAAGGGAGGCAACATCACTTCTGGTCATGTAAAATGTGTTGATGTGATGTAAAATGATCTCCAGAACTGCCCACCCTGTTTTAGAATATACCTTTTTAAAAAAAAGATAATTAAATGTACAGTTATGCTTAACACAAATGAGTGAAGCCACCCTAAAAGGAAGTGCTTATCTTATTTACAGACTTCCCCTTGAATCAGAGGGCTTCATCTGAGGTGTTGAACGGAAATTTCTTACAAATGTTAATGTATAACTTCAGGGTTGTAAAAGCAACAAGATAAGGAGGAAGCAGAAGGCACATAGGAAGAGTGGGTTCTCTCCCTTCTCTTACCTATCCCTCTGTTTTGTTTTGTTTTGTTTCTTGTCTGCCCTGGTCACTTTGTCCCCCTTCTTTCCCTTGTACCACCTACTAGGGACATCTGCAAGTATCACTGTAAAAAACAGCAACACACAACCCCAATTATTACAGCAAAATATTCCACTTCCATATACGTTTCACTGTTTCTGATTAGAGTGAGCAGATGTTATTGATGTCTGCTGGACTTGTGCACCAAGTTTAAATTACAGGATTTTAAATGGAAGAGATCATTTGAGCAGCAGTGGTGCTTTAAAAAAAATCAGGCCTTGATTTGCCATTAAAAAAACCAAGCAACTGTTGTGTCTAAATGAGCACTGAAGAGACAAGGGTGTTGCCTAAGGGTGTTGCCAGGAACTGGAAGCATATAAGCCCATGAGTCAGTGGAATTGCGTGCCAGAATCTCATCAGTATGTTTGCATGGATAAGTAATTGCAATTTATTGGGGGAAAACAGGGTTTCCCTATTTCTACAAGTCACAGTAATGAGGAATGTTTGATTTCAGAATGTTTCTGAGACACTTTCACTGGCTTGTTTTGATAATACGCATATTGAAAAGGTCTGTGATGCATGCATTCCCCCAACCCCAGAGGAACATATTTGATTAACACAATTTTTTCCCTGAACCCTTTAATGAAAAATATATTTGAATATAACTAAAACAAATACTGTTTGCTTCTCTGTAAACACTTCCAGCTGAAAGCCACTTGAGTAGAACCTTATAGTAGAGCTCCTTTAAAATTTTTTGCATGTGATATTCTGCTGTAAAACTGTACCCAAGGTAACTGTATAAAACCCCATCTGTCCACCCTGCTATAAAAACAAGAGTCTAGGTTGAGCAATACAACACAATACTATTAGCAGAAACCAACTAAGACCTGGAGCAACTATTGATGAAAGTCAGAGAAGAAAGTGCCAAGGTAGGCTTGATGTTGAACATTAAGAAAACAAAAATAATAACCACAGAATATCTGTAAGAGTTCATCCTAAATAATGAGAAAATTGAATAGTCAAAGAGTTCCCATTCATTGGATTAAACATTAATCAGAATGGAGACTGCAGTCAAGAAATTAGAAGAAGACTAGGAATGGCAAGGGAAGCCATGAAACAAATGGGACAAGATCTAAAGAGCAAAGACATAATTGTCAACACTAAAGTGAGGTTAGTCCAAGCCATCACATTCCCCATCACAATGTATGGATGTGAGAGCTGGACAGTGAAGAAAGCCAACAGAGAGAAAATACTCTTTTGATATGTGGTGCTGGAGAAGGGTGCTGAGGATACCATGAGCATCAAAGAAGGCAAACAAATGAGTTCTTGAATAAATCAAGTCCGAACTATCCCCGGAAACCAGGATGGCTATATTGAGGCTATGGTATTTTGGCCACATCATGAGAAGGCATGATTCATTAGAAAAGACAGTAATGCTGGGAGAGGTTTAGGGAAGGAGAAAGAGAGGGAGACCACATGCTAGATGGATAGACTCAGTCAGAGAGGCCACAAGCCTGAGCATGCAGGACATGAGCAAAGCAGTGGAGGACAGAGTTTTTTGGAGATGTGTCGTCTGCAGGGTTCCCATGAGTCGAGGCTGAGTCAAGGGCAGTTAACAACAAGGTTAAGCAAAGAAGGAGTGTGTTCTGACCAGGCTCTGAAATCTTCAGAAGAGGACTTTTTCTTGATCCTCCCACCTTCACAGAGATGTTTACTGGGAACTTGAGAGGGGCCTTCTTGGTGGCTGCCCCTAGGCTGTGGAAATCCCTTCATAATCCCTTTATTGCCCTTGTCTTGGCAGACATATATATATTTGTTTTATTAGGCTTTTGGGAAATATTTTAAAACAAGGGTTCGTGTTCTTTACTGTTCTTTAACTGCTTTAAATTTTTGTGTTTTAAATATGTTATATATAGTTAAATTATATTTTATTATATGTATTTATTATATTGAATTGACTTGTTTTGTAATGGGTCTTGATCCTAGTTCTGGGGGGAAAGGCAGAAGAGATCATTATAGGCAGTGAACTATAGGGCAGAGCTATAGGCCTAAGTTTTATGTAGACATTTCTCAGATAGAGTTAGAAAACACTAGGAAACTTTATTAATTGACTTCCTTATAACCCAATGAAATAATCTCTGGGCATTAGCTGTTATTCCTAGGATAATATATTGTCATTCAAAGTGTATGGTCTTTTGAGTCTTCCTGAGCCTGGTTGAATTATATCTTTAATGTTCTTTTGGGCTAGTCTCTTGAGAAAATGCCATATTGAAAGTTTTTATGAAAAGTGGTTTAGTTATTTTTTTAAAGCTCACATTTTTCCTTTTCACACCACTTTTGCTGAAAGAGAAAGAGGAGGGGAGAAATTCTTTAATGACACACTTAACTTATTAATTCTCAAAAAATGATATGAGCAAATCTTCAGTTGTTAAATTACAATAGAACTAGGTATATGCACGAAAACAATCGGCACTTTTGAAGAAAATACTTGGTTGTAGTTCTGGCTGTTTGGGGCATTGTATGGTACAAGAATAAAGTATCTGTGCTTATTAATTGGTTCCTTAATCAGAAAGTGGCTTAAGCAACAAAACCTTGGCTTTATCATGATGTGTGATTTTTAAAAATATTCTGTGTCCCTGGCTTAAAATATATGTGTGGGTAGTTTGTTTCTACACCCCTTGATCTGTTCATGTTATCATTCATTTGTTGTCTCTTGTATAGAAACCACCTTGAGAGCCTTCCTGAGTGGGTTTGTGACAGCAGAAAGCTGGAAGTGCTGGATCTTAGCCACAATCAAATACGGGAACTGCCTGCCCGGTGAGTCCTGCAGATACACTTACACAACCAGGAATGGGATGCAGAAGTTGGATATAATTGCTGAGTCAGTGCTTAGCTTGCTCCAGTTACAGACAATTGTGTGTTGTTTTGTTTTATCTTCTGTTTGATGTTTTTAACCTCATGGGGTGGTCATTGTGCTATAAATTTCAATGCAGCCTTTCTTCTCCACTTTCATGTAGACAAAAGCAAAACACAGGTCTCTCTGATTTCCAGGCAGAAGTGCTTTAAAGCAGCCCATGCAGCTGTTGAAAATAGTGTACCTCTCCTCTCCTTTCCAAACATTAGACTAGCTTTTTGCCAGCTGCTAAAAAATTAAAAATCATTGCAGGGTTTCTCAAAAGCATTCTTGGGCCCAAAGGGTGTGAATGGGGAAACTTTCCTCTCACTAGGTACAAACAGAACCTCTATCTTTAAAAAAATTTGTAAGGATGCTTAGCAAATGGATTACATGATGAATGGTTATGGAGCAGAAGGTTGCAGAAAGGGCAATTGGTCATCTCATGGTGGATTGTGTTCCAAAATGCTTAGCCCAGAAACATATTGAAAATGTAGACACGGTTTGAACAGATTTGTGTTCAAATGCCAGAGATACCATATGATTCTGATCGGTTTGTGGAAAGGGCCAAAAATAGATGATATTGAGGGCCTGTAAACAGTCTTTGGGAGAAACATAGTAGGTCATGAGAATGGAAGGCAAGTTGAAATACATTAGGATGAAGATGTAAATCTGGGTGTGAGACTGATTGTTTCAGACTCTTAATTTATCATGGTGAGGGAGTGTGTGCGCGCGCACACACACACACACACACACACACCAAATTTTACAAGTATCATGTGCTGAACGTCATGCAGGGTTCAGTTTATAATAATCAAATTGTAATAGAATTCTGATTCTGTACTATGAATTTACACCTTCCAGGTGTGTAGACTACAGCTGCCATCATCTGTAGCCAATGTGGCAGTTGACATCCTTTGGCTATGCTTGCTGGGGATTATGGGGCTTATTGTTCCAATATATCTGGAGGGAGGTGAATGGGGGAAGGTCAGTATATAGACATCTTGCACCTCTCCCCTTTCTATTGTGATTGTAGTAGAAATTCTGTGAACTGGAAAGAGCTGGGTGGGCTAAAAGTAAAACTTGAATCTTCTGAGAACTTGCTTATTTTGCTGCTTAACCTAGCAATTTCCAAATTATACAGCTTATTTGTTGGCCAAAAGGAGGGAGAAACAGGACCTGCAATACCTCTCAGGAGCTTGCAAGATTTCACTAAGCATTGTTCACCTATTTTTATAAAGTAAAAAATAATCAATGAAACCTGACAAACTCAACGTACTGGGTTGGGAGTTTGGTACCATACTTCAATTTTGTGTAAAACTGTAGAATGTGTACAGATCTGACTGGTGGGTGCTTTGGCAATTCTGTATGGCTTCTCTTTACTTTGATCCAGGCTTATGAAACCACCTTATGCTGAGGCAGACAGACCGTGGGTTCAATATTACCTCCTCCATTCACAGCACTTCTCTAGGGATTCAGGCAAAAATGTTCCTGTCATCTGCTTTTAACTGGAAATGGCGGGATATGAATTAGGAACATTCTATATGCAAAGCATATTCTTCACCACTGCACAAATGTTTAATGTAACAGGAAGGCTTAAGTGCTAAGTAAAAACTTTTTGGGATACTTGATGTCATTTATTCAAATCCTTGTCTTGTAGGGATAAACTTAATGCTGTGTTGATTGTTAAAATTGTATTGATAAACATCTTGTAGATGTTTTATTTTGATAAATATCTTGTAGAGCAGCAGTCTTATTCCTGCTCATAAAGACTTACTACATATATGAGCCTTCCTTACAGATTAACACTATACACATAACTTTGTGTGCCCCATGATAGGGCCTATCGGTCACTATAAGTTGGAAACAACCTGAAGGCACACAACAACAACAGCAACCCTCTGACAGATGCCATCTACAATTAAATTTGTTGATAAAAATGTTGATGGCAGGCAAAAATCACTCCTGTTTTGCCCCAGCAAGGTATCTGGAAACAAACCAAATGAGAATGGGTCCCTTGTTCTTATAAATTGGAAGGGAAAGTGCATAAGATTTCATTTTATTTCAAAATTCAATATGTTTCCAAGAAAACTGTGTGAGAGACGAATCCTGCAACCACACCCACTCATGCTGTCTTTTAACAGTATAAAGTTATTGACTGCTGTCCTCCGACAGCAACTGTGGATTCTGAGAGTCATGTAGATTATCTGACGACATCCACAAGGAAAAACCCAGTCTTATATTGATTACTTTGGCATGATAGTCCTGATGACCCATACTTTGTAGCTTGAGGATCGTGGGTGGTTCCAGTTTGTGTGAGGACAAATGTATAACAGCAACAGCAACAACCAAGTAATCCACACCGAAATCTTCATGGGATTTCTGTGTTTGTATGTATTTTCAAGTATGCAAAAGGGTGGTGAAGACTCTGCAGTGCCAAGTAATTTGTGAATCTTTGATTGAGATTGGGGTCAGTCATGGGGCATAGGCTCCTCCTGATTAAACCATACAGTCACAGCAAGAACAAAGCAGGTGGTAGATGAGAATAATCTTCCTTCTTCGGGAAGAGATTCCCCTACTCTCACAACCCCACTACGTAGCATTGCTGAAAATTTGCAGTTGCTGTCGTCTTTTTAAAGGCACTTGACAACTTAAATGCAGATCTCGTTGTCAGGGGTTTCTGTTTCCTGCTCTATAATTGTTTAGGTTAATTGGTTTTCAAAGGGCCATGTTGTCCCCTCGTAAAGCAAAGGTAGTTTTCTCTCCATTCCCCTCCTCCTCAGAGAAACAGAATGGCCGACCACCCGTAGCATGTAAAAGCTCAAGACAGTAAAGCGGATTAGATAAATTTCATTCCTCTGTAGACCTGGAAGGAGGTTTTGTGCTAGTCTTGTATTAGAAGGGGGGCCTGGGAGCAGGAGGAGAAGAATATGAGAAGGGAAAATCAGATTCTGAGTCAGCATATGATGGATGGACAAATCTGCTGAGTCCTGAGGCAAAATAGAAAATAGAGGGAAATATTTTTCATCTCTATGGGTGTTCACTAATGTGGCAAGATAAAATGTTTATGGCCAGTATTTTTGAGCTGTTAACTCTTCAATCTGGACTTTAACCAAGTAGTACCTTGAAGCATTGATGCTGTTTGGGCACTCTGAAGGCTGTGCTTGAAAATGGTCTCACATATTACACAGTGAAGGTCTCAGGGGCCCTTTCACAGAGTTATAACACTATGGTTCCACTTCACCTACCGTGGGATGTGCACTTTAGGGAAAGGCATCCAGCATCCTCAGCCAGAAAACTCTACTGCTTGACAAAACTACAAACCCCATTACTCTACAGGACGTAACTGTTGCAGCTAAAGTGAAACTAAAGTGTTGTGGTTGTGTAGTGTGAAAGAGACCTAGATTTTATTGTAGAGTACAGACTACAGCTAGCTTAGGTCACTGATAAGTCTTGCCCTTATAATCTGCAATCAGGCTATTACGCTTTTAGGTATTTAAGCAAAATGTTTTCACTGAAAATCTGAAGACACAATGACCTGGCTGTGACATAATGATAAAACAAGCCTTGGGCTTCCATACTTGCTCCTCTCCTATTTCCCCCCCTACTAGCCTGACTATGTGGAGGAGATTGGAAGTGTTTAGTTCCTGGGTTAAACTAACCACATTTTTTTCTTCCATCAAAGCAGGTTAAACTGATTAGTTTGAGCTTTGGTTTATTAAATCAACCCAGCATCAAACCGAGGTTTGTGACCTTGTCATTGTTGAAACTTAATACCATTTCCCAGCTTTGACATGACACCTATGGTTAGCTTAAACCAGGAGGCAGACATTGTGGTTTGAAAACTATGTGCCTTTGCAGACTGCTAGAAATAGTGCAAATTGAGTTCACTTTAACTGCCCTGGCTCAGTGCTAGGGAATCATGGGAATTGTATTTTTTTCTGAGACACTGAGCCTTCTCTGTCAGAGAGCTCTGGTGCCACAATAAACTACAGTTCCCATGATTCCCTGGCACTGAGTCAGGGCAGTTAAAGTGGACTCAATTTGCACTATTTCTGGCAGTCTGCAAAGGCCCTATGATGCATGAAGGGGTCCTGAGAGAATTGTATTATGTGCCATGGAGCTTACTTGAGTTCACTGTGAGCAGTTTATAAAAGATTTTGACACCCAGTTTAAAAAAGGCTGTGCAGTCTTGAAGAAAAGAGTAAAGTTTGAATTTTTCATTGTGGCATTTTGTCACTCTCTGGAGAGTCTCTTCCATCCATGAAGGCTTTCCATACAGTTTGCAGTATCGATATCTTAGGTTCAGTATCGAGACTTGACAGATGCAGAAGATTTTCCTGGTCAGGAAATCACCCTTTGCATGTAGAGATTAGTGGAAATTATGACAGGACAGGACAAGGTTATTCCCTCTTCCCATGTGTTTATCCACTGAAAATATCTCACTTAGAGCATAATAATAATAATAATAATAATAATAATAATAATAATAAATAATAAATGTATTTATACCCCGCCCCTTTGCAGAGCAATCGGGGCGGCTTACAACGTTAAAAATTCCATACAAATAAACCACAGTACAATATAAACAAACCAAAATCCCAAAACCCACTCACCCCCTTAAAAAAGTATTAAACAAATATCTGTTAAAACATATTTAAAATGATGTCGCCCGAGCTTATTGTCATGCCTATTCCACATCTAGAACACTTCTGAAAAGTGCAGCATCATCTTAACAAAAATGCAACATTAGTCAACCCCTGGCATTTTCTGCACGCCTTCTTGGGGTTTGCATACTTAAATGTTCTCCTGTATGTGCTATATATAAATCAACCCATTTTTTTAGAAAGCCAGTCCAATTAAGATGCAGATAAGAAGGTATAGTCTCCAAAACTCCAAAGCACAAGTACTTAAGTAGTTCCAGAAAGTTTTTTGGGATTGCTGTTCTGCTGTGTCAGATGGCCCCATTGGGCAAGTTGTTATTTTGTCCTTTTCTTCTAACCAAGGGAATGTGTAGCCTGAAACCAACCAGAAAGCTTTGCGCACTACTGAACAATTCCATTTTGCTTTCTCACATTGAAACCCAGCTCTCAACCACACTGGGTGACCATAACTTATTTCAGGCGAGTTGTGGAAACAGGTCTTGAATTTTAATCAAGATATCATAAAGAGCTTGCTGACAGTTTCATTTGTGAACTAGAAAAAGGGTTATGTAAGAGATTCTATAAGCTGTGTCCAGTGTCTTTTTAAGTTTCATATGACTGACACTGTGTTAGTATGCCTCAATGCCTGTTCCTTCACTTCATGAGTTTGAAAGCCTTGCTGCTGCATGGTGCTGACTTCACTATCTAGCTTGATCACCTATGCAAAAGTTGGTTTATATAACAACTTTTACTCCCCTAGAACAGTATTACTCAAAGTGTGGGTCCTTGGAGAGAAAGATGCACTTGCATCAAATGAGTAACACATATAGTGCCAGTCCCTGGCACATTAAAAGGACCTAAATACCTTAATGGCACCAGATCCCATCTGAACTTGGAAGCTAAGTAGAGTCAGCCCTGATCAGTACTTGGATGAGAAACTGCCAAGGAATACCAAGTGCTGTGGACTATATTTCAGAGGAAAGAACTGGCAAAACCACCTCTTGAGTATTCCTTCCCTGAAAAACTATGAAATTCATGAGGTTGTTATAAGTCAACAGGCAGTTTGAAGGCACATACATGTAAATCTTGACACATTGGAAAAAAATAATCCCTGTCCCCACACACACATCAAATAGACCTGAAATATAACATGGACCCCTAAGAATACTGGAGTTGTTATCTCTTGGACACTGTGTATGTGGGTGTGGATGTGTCATTTTGAGTAAAATGTTATTTAGTACATGGCATTCAGCAACAATACATTGAAAGCTCTATACATTTTGGTTTTGGTGAATGGAAACCTCCTTTCACAGTGAAGAGGCAGCCTATCTCACTGGAATACTTTTTCCCTTGCAGAATTGCTCATGGCAGATTCATTTTAATTGGTTCTGTGTGCTTTATTGTTGTGTGTGTGGGTTTTTTTTAAAAGGTTATTTTGCAACATCAGCTTGAGGAAGTTGCTTGCAGGACACAATCAATTAGCAAGGCTCCCAGAGAGGATTGAACGAACACATGTGGAAGTCCTGGATGTGCAACACAACCTGCTTACGGAGCTGCCATCTAATTTGCTGCTGAAAGCTGACAGGTAACTGGAATGCCTCTCCCATCATGTGTGATGATAATTTGACCAAACAAGTATAACAGCGCTTTTCCTAAGTGAGAATTTAGATAGTGATAGTTGAGGTGCATTTTTAAAAGCCATGGATAAATTAGGACCTTTAATTATACTAGAGGCCCTATACTCCTAAAGCCACAAAAGGTTGGTTGATGTCAGATTTATGGGATATGTTGTCCTCCAGATATTGAAAATATACAGTATGAAAAATAACATACAATGCAGCAAAAGGAAAATATCAAAATCTATCTAAATACATGGTATAATTATATAGTGTCAGAAAACATGAATCCAAAATAAATGGGCCATACAGCAATACACACACACAGAGAGAGAGAGAGAGAGAGAGAGAGTCAAAACCCAAACTTATATAAGTAAACAAATTCCAGCTGTGTATAAAGTAGTTTGTTCAGCACTCATTAACTGAAGAACTTCAAAAAAGATATGAATGATAAACAACCCAACTCAAAACAAAGAGCTTATTTCAATGTCCAACAAACAGTTACTGGTAGACAGTCCAATAACTGGCAAGTTGTAAATTATAAGCAACCCAGAGGGTTGTTCCTGGGCTTCTACACCATTTTGGACCAAATCTTCTTCAGAGGCAATCTTCAGCTTTTTAAATTTTCCAATTTATATTATCTCAACATTTCATTTCCTATCCTGAATCATACACACACACACACACACACACACACACACACTCATCTGTTCCGGGACACCACCCCCACCCCTGCGAATCAGAAAAAATGCAAACATTCAGGTCCCCATTGATTATAATGGTTGCGTGCCCCTGCGTGCGCCATTTTATCCCTCCTGGCTTGCCATCAGCGAAGGATCAAAGCACCATCCTTTTCAATATAAGTCTTTAGAGGATGTTAGTATAGAGTTTGTTTACTTATAGGTCTTGGTTTTGATTTTGTATGCACATTGTTAAATAGAATGTTATACATACAATATGAAAAATAGCATGCAATGTGGCCAAAGATAACAATACATATATGGCAGGAAAATAGCAAAATCTCTCTAATATATTGCGTAAATATATGGTGTCAAAAACATGAATTCAAAATAAATTGGTTATATAACAGTGTGTGTGTGCGCGCATACGCACACACAAGAGTTGGTCCTCCATTTCCACAGATTCTTTATCCACAAATTCAGCCACCAATGGCTTGAAAATATTTTTTAAAAGTATCCATGGGGAGTCTTGGAACCAGACCCCAGCGGATACCAAAAGCCCAGTATATTTCTATTTCTGTATTTTTCATAATTGTTATAAAATATTTATTAGTTGTTTGTCTTGTTTATGGGATGGACTTGGATTTCTTTTGCATTTGTAGTTGAGACCCTGCCCTTTTGTTGTTGTTGGTCCTCCAGATGTTGTCAGATTGCATGATCTATCAGCTCTTGCCAGCATAGCCAGTGGTGAAGTATGGTAGGAGTTACAATTCAACAATATCAAAAGGGTCAGATGCTCCCCATTATGGAGTGACTAGTAGTAAAAATGGATAGCCTTAGTTAAATTTGTTCCCAACCCATAGGCCAAAAAATTCCACAAAAACCCCTTGAGTTGGAGGGAGAGAAGATCTCAATTCTCAGGGATTCATATAAACAATCTTATCTAAGGAATGTTGTAACTAGGGGCAGAAGTTCATGGCAGCTGGTACCTGTTTATATTTGGAGCTTTTTTCTGTCTGTCTGTCTGTGTGCAGAAATATCACCTTCCATGGCTGCAGCAGCAGTGTATAACTGTCTCCTCAGCAGTGTTCTAATAAAATACATACTAATAAAATGAATTTTGTATACTGAACTTTCCCCTTCTGCTGCTTCTTGCTTGGCTCACCACTACTTTTGTATGGACCAATATGTATGTGTTTTCTTTCCATGTATGCTGACACAAATAATTTTTACTCCAGTTAAAATCGACTTTTACACATTTACCCCAGCCATCCAGAACAGGTGTGCTAGTCAACATTTTACAGATGTGCATCTGTGTTAGTGCAGGTTATACAGAACTTATGTAAGTTTGGGGGTGCTTTTTTCATGGCAATGGGGATTTGGGGTGTGGTGGCAAATGGGAAGATTAGTACTGGCATTTTTGTATCTGATTGATTGCAGCTTATGCTTCATGGTGGCCATCAGTGGTGAATGTGTTCTCTTTGTCACAGTGTTTTGGTATTTGGGTATCCTGGGAAATTTGACTTGCACTGAATCACATTGTTGACCTACCTACCTGAGCATTGCTACACTGATGGGTTGTGGTTCTTCCCCAGGGTCTTTCCCAGTCCCTGTCACAGTATGCTTTGAATACAACCTGGGGCTTCCTGCCCCTAGAACATGTCCTCTGCCATTGAGATGTATCCTCTTCCTGATCATTCTAGATAATTTTCATCTTGTATTTAGAGGAGAACTCTGTCACTTTCTGAGCATTCTGAGGTTCAATGAGGTTCAAATAGACTTGTGGAGCTGTGACGGTTCCTTTTGTGTGTCACACTAAGGAGTGCAAAGTGGTTGGCATGTAGACCGGAGCCTCTGTTTTTACTCTGGAAACCCTGGATAGGGAAGGCTAAATCTTCCTCTTTCTCCATAATCATTTGGAGAGCAGGATGTTTCTGCCATGTCTGGTGTAAAGTTCAGATGCAGGTTGTTTCCCTGATGCAAAAGTCACCTTGAGACAGATTACTGAAGTAAAGGATAATAGGAATTGTGGATACCAGTTGATTATGCTGTTGCTGTTTTGCCACATATTTTCTTGTTTCCACCTGCTCTTTGCTTCCAATCCTCCTTTCCTAGTGCTTTTTTCCCATAATCTCCCCCTTTAGCACCTCTTTTCTTCCTCCATTATATTTAGCACATTATTAAAACATATTGATGGCATATTAAAAGTGCAAACAGTTTGACATTCTAGATCTACCGATTAGGTGATCTGCCATTTTTTTTTTTATTTAGTTGTAGCTTCCAGTCATAATCTTGAGTTCCAGACTGACTAGCCATCTTATATCACAGTGATGGCAAACCTTTTAGGGGCTGAGTACCCAAACTAAAAGGCCTTCCGGCACCAGGTGTTACCCGGTGCCAGGGGTGGGGCTTCTGCCCTCTGAGGGCAGGGCTTCTTTTTCCCCCCCCTCCCAGGCCTTCAGCTGCCTCTCCGGAGACAGCTGAAGGCCCGGGGGCACGCGCCTGTTCCTCCTGCTCCCCGAGAGGCAACTGAAGGGCTGGGAAGCAGGAGGAACAGGTGTGCGCTTTTTCCTCTTCCCTCCTGCACCCTCTTGGGCCTTCAGCTGCCTCTCCAGAGAGGCAGCTGAAGGCCCAGGAGAGCAAGGGGGGAGGAGAAATAGGTGCGTGCCTGTTCCTCCTCTTTCCTGCTCTCCCATGCTTTTAACTATCTCTGGAGAGGCAGTTGAAGCAGCAGGAGGGTGGGGTAAGAGGAGGAGCAGGTGTGTGCTTGTTCCTCCTCTTCCCCCATCTCTCCGCGTGCTCTCCAAAATGGCTTCGCATGCCAGAGATGGCACGCGTGCATAGGTGCACCAGCACAGTTATCCCACTTCAAGTTACCTTGCCTTTAGTTGATGAGCCAGCCATCTGTTGGGAGAACAGATGTTCTGTCTTATTCATTGAAACAGAAATAATTCCTCTAGTATTTTTGACATTTAAAGGGGCAGTTACAAGCCCTTCAAATTGAAATACGTTGTTTCAGAGTATTCCCTGCTTTTCAAAGCAAACTTTCTGTTAAACTAACACTGAATTGGAATGTAAAAGCCCATCATTTTTCATTGGCTGGCCTCCTGATTTCTTAGAATGAATTTGCTTTGGATCTATAGTTGTTAGGTTTTTCACTAATGAGGAGTTGTGACTGGGTGTGTCCAAAATATCATAAACTGCCCTCTCTAGGGTAAATAAATGTTTGTTTTGCCTGCCTGCTTGCTGGTTTGGGTCATAAAATTTGGAAAGGCATACAGAGTTGCTTTATGAGTCAAGAAAAAATACAAACCCCTGGTACCTTTTCCCTTTTTTAAATTTAAATACAATTTATTTGTATTTTATTTATTTGTTTCACACTTTTATAATGTCATCCTATAACCAAACTCTTAGAACAATTTATAGAGAGTAACAAATTTAAAACTACATATTACATAAATGATCCATAAAATGTAAAAAAATAAGTGGCACAAGAACAGACAGCAAAAATAAAGTGATTAGGTTAGGAACATATTAAATTGAGGACAGGAAAATAAAAAGATGCTTGCCTAGGGCCAAAATGATATCCCAATAAATACTGGGAGAGTCTCTCTAAAGAATATGCATCATAGCCGTGCCATCACTATTGAGAATGACTTTTGATACTGGCCACCCACTGCTTTTTATCCATAGAATGAATTTAAAGAATGACATTCAAAGCAGCAAAGGAATTCTGGTAGGCACATTTACAGGCAGCTGATCCTTTTGTGGTCCCAACCTGAGTCACAAACCTTCACTTTTATGCTGAATGTGGAAATGAACCCAGAGCCTGTGAAAGATAGTAGTCTGCTCATTCTACATAGCCCTACTAATCAGGTTTCTGAACCATCTTGCAAGGCAGCCGGCGTGGATGTCAAGTAGGTCTGCACTCCTGGCCGCCTTTTGCTCACCTAAATGGAATTCCTCGTCACCAGTGGCTATTGAGCAAGTTGTTAAATGTAAGGCTGGCCTATGCACTGCCCCCAGTCTAGAAATCCCAATCTTCATGCCATGCCCAGACAAAAATGCAAACCTCCCTCATCATGAACTAAAGAGCTAACATCAGATATCCTCTGCCTAAGAGTTTGAGAATATTGCTTAGTCTTTGGAGTCTCCTTTGCCTCTTCCACATGACAGTGGAATCTGGTGGGTACACTTTAAAAAATCCATGTAAGAGAGTTGTTTTTTTATCTTAACTATACTTGGTTTAAAGGACCAAACCTTGGCTCTCCCCTCCCCTGCCCTGATTTAGGTGACTTGTCAGTTTGCTTATTGTTCTGGTGGAAGTTTGCCTTTCCTATCTGGCATCATTAGTCTACAGAGAAGATTGATTTTATCAGTTAGTTTCTAATCTTAAGTTTTCCTTCTGCCAGCCTACTTTTACTCGGTCTGTGTAGGAGGGGGGCAGAGTTTAATCAGGCCAATATTTATAGCTTTCAGATGATTTGGAACCTGTCACAGTGCAGATGATACTCAAGGTGGCTTAATTACAATATCTCCCTCTGTTCTTGCCTCATGAAATTTTCATGCTTCTCTGTGTTTGTCACTTCAAATCTGTAGCGCTGCTTGTTTTGATTTTTTTAAACCTTTTAAACTTGAAATTTGGAAAGTCTTTAAAAACACACAGACAGACACGCAGAGAAGTCTACACTAATCTTAAAGGCACACCAATATACACTCTTTCGTATAGTGCAGGGACAGGCAACCTTTTTGAGACCTGGGCCGGTCTCAAAAAGGTTGCCGCTCGGCTGGGCCAAGGGGGGGGGAATGGAGGAGCGCGCGCACACACCCTCCTCCTGCGCGCGCGACCCCCCCGCGCACGCTGCTGGCGCGGCCGCCGCCGTAGCGCGCACCGCCGCAGCTGCCGTGGCGCATGCACGGCCGCCATTTGGGAAGCCAAAATGGCGGTCGCGATGCGTTTGCGCATGCGCAAAAGTATTGTGCATGCGCAAATGCGTCGCGTCCGCCATTTTGGCTTCCAAAATGGCGGCCGCGACAAGCGCGCCCGAAAACGCTCCCCGGCAGCGGCGCGCGGCGGTGGGGGTGGCGTGCGGTGGCAGCGACGGCAGCAGCCTTCGGACGGGGCCGGTAAGTCCGGGGCCTTAACTGGCCCCCGGGCCGTAGGTTGCCGGTCCCTGGTATAGTGTGTTCAAGTGTCCTGTCATCAAGTCTGGATTGCAGTTATTGTCCATAACAGTAAACTTGGGGGTGATGAGTGTTAAGATTTTTTGCCATTATGGGTACTCTTTATAGTGGATATACTGAAATGTTTCAAAGATATAGCTGTGTTAGTCTGGAAAAATCAGTATGCAAATGGATCTTTTAGCATTTTTGAGACCAACTGAAAGAGAGAGGTAGGTAGCTGGAACTTTCATAGACTTGAGTCTATGAGGAAGTCTATGAAAGTTCATGCTACCAACTTCTCTCTTTCAGTTAGTCTCAAAGGTGTTACAAGATCTGTTTGCATACTGGAATGTGATCAGGTCTCCAGTTGTTCAACCCACATCTTCCATATTAGAGATGGGGAGGATCTTAACTTGACAGAATTAGACTCCGTGGGAAGGAGCAGATAATCATTTGGTTATCAGCAACAGATGGTGCTGTGAAAATGGAGAATTCCTCTGAGTGCAAAGAGTTGAGAGACAGACTACTAACAGTGGGTCTCTTTCACCTCTGCCTTGGTATCCTCATGACTCTCCCATTCCTACAGTTGTTTCCTTTAGAAATTAGCTAGATTCTTTCCATTCCTCCACTTGTGTCTATTAAAGCCTCTCCTTTCCTCTCTTAAGCTGCTTATTTCTTAATTCAAGGGATCAAATACTGAGTACATTGATAAAAGTTAATGTAATGGGTAAGAATATTTGGCTCTGTAACTTGCTTGGTTTCCTTTGGCCTGGTGCAGGCAGACCGTTTCCTCATCCCTTCACCATAGTGAAGAGATTTGGAAATGTTGACATCTCCACTAAATCTAAATGGCTGAGCCTTGCTCCTTTCACAAGTTAGCTGTGAAGCTAAGGTGTTGTTGTTCTGTTTTGGAAGAAAAGCAAAGTAATGAGCGAAACAAATTACATAAATGTGTTGTTCATTCACTGATGGTTATGAATAGAGGAAATATGCAAACCTAGGCTATCTTAGGGACACTTTTGGTGTCTAATGTGATTTTATTTGGTTTGGTATAGCCTGTCACTTCAGGTTAATACTTGCCTGCCTTTGTGTGGGTTGACATGAAAGAGACAAAGTGTGTATATATGAGGGGATCATTTAACATTTTGGAGACTGAGAGAAGTTAATAGCATAAGCTTTCATAGAATTAAGTCTACAAAATCCTTTTAGCAACTTCTTTCAGTTAGTTTCAAAGGTGATACAAGATTCCTTTGTATACTGATCCAGACTAACATGGCTATGTCTGTGTGTGTGTGTGTGTGTGAGAGAGAGAGAGAGAGAGAGAGAGACATTGGGGAAAGTTTAACTTATGGCACATCATATGTCAAATGGTTGTTGACCCAATATAGAATCATTTTCTTGCTCAGGCTAGAGGTGCAGCCATTCACCGTTCCCAAATGTAGATAACTATGTGGGAAGACCTTCATGTTGCAGAGCTTTCATGCCCCCCCCCCCATACAGTAGCCCCCTCTGAGGTATTCAGAAGCTGCTGCTTAAATTGTATGATTCTTAGCAGGTCTGTCATATAAATTTGGGTAAGAGCTTGGAAAGGTTACTTTTTGGACAGCAGCTCCCAGAATTGCTTGGACAGTGGCCATACTGCCTACAAAATTCTGGGAGCTGCAGTCCCCAAAAGTAATTTTTCCACACTTTGGTCTTGATCAAACCCATTAACCACATTGGATGACTTTGCTCATAGAAGCACTTGCATTTCCCACAGACATTTCTTGCCACTTTAGTAATAGATATATAAAGGCATATTTAGTACTTATCTATATTTAGATAAAGGTAAGGTGAAGGTAAGCGAAAGATAAGCAAAAAACATCACCAGAAACAGATGATATTCCAATTGAACTGCTGCAATCTACATTGACAAAGTCAACTCTAGTGCTAACTAACATATGTCAATATATAGGGAAAACAAAACGATGGCCAACAGACTGGAAGCGATCAATATACATCCCCACCCACAAAAAGAGAGACACATGAGACAGCAGCAACTATAGGACCATAGCAGTGATCTCTCACACAAGCAAAATCATGCTCAAAAGTCTGCAACATAGACTCCAACAATACATGAAGAGAGAAATCTCAGAGGTTCAAGTGGGGTTCAGGAAAAGAAGACGCACGAGGGACCACATTGCAAACATACGATACCTAATGGAGCACACCAGGAAATTCCAAAAGAAAATCACCATGTGCTTTATAGATTATAGCAAAGCCTTTGATTGCATAGATCAGGGACCGGCAACCTACGGCCCGGGGGCCAGTTAAGGCCCCGGGCCCCGGGCCCCGGACTTACCGGCCCAGGCCGGAGGTTGCCGCCGTGCGCCGCCACCGCCAGAGCGCATTTTCGGGTGCACTCGCGGCGATCACCATTTTGAAAGTCAAAATGGCGGCCGCGACGCATTTGCGCATGCGCAAGACTACTGCGCATGTGCAAATGCGTCGTGGCCGCCATTTTGATTTTCAAAATGGCGATCGCCGCGAGCGCACCCAAAAACGCGCTCTGGCGGCGGTGCGAGGCAGTGGCGACGGCGGCTACCTTTGGCCGCCGCTCGCCGCCGTCGGAGACCGTTTTCAGCCATGCTTGCCATTTTGGGAGTCAAAATGGCGGTCGCGACGCATTTGCGCATGCACAGTAGTCTTGCGCATGCGCAAACGTGTCACACCCGCCATTTTGACTTCCAAAATGGCAGCCGCGACATGTGCTGTGGCGGCTGGAGCTGCACGCGCTACGGCGGCGGTAGTGGCCGCGGTGGCGGTGTGCATGGGGGGGTCGCGCGCAGAGGAGGAGGAGGGTGCGCGCGCGCGCGCGCGCGCATGAGCACACACGCCACCATCCCCCCCCCCCCCCCCGGTGGCCCAGCCGAGACCTGGCCGACGGCAGACTGGCCCAGGTCTGAAAAAGGTTGCCTGTCGCTGGCATAGATCATGAAAGGCTAAAAACATGGGAGTGCCAACACATCTGATAGTCCTGATGAGGAATCTGTACTCAAGACAAGAGGCCACTGTCAGAACAGAACACAGAGAAACAGAATGGTCCCCAATTGGCAAAGTGGTCAGACAAGGCTGCATCCTTTCACCCTATCTGTTCAACTTGTATGCAGAATATATTATAAGAAAAACAGGCTTGGATACAGAAGGAGGAGGAGTGAAAATAGGAGGAAGGAATATCAACAATCTAAGATACACAGATGACACAGTGCTAGCAGAAAACCTCACAGACTGGGAACACCTACTAAGGAAGATCAAAGAAGAAAGTGCTAAGGCAGGCTTAATGTTGAACATAAAGAAAACAAAAATAATGACCATTGAGGAACTACCTAGACCTAGACAATGAAAAAATAGAAATTGTAAAAGAATTCCCATATCTGGGATCAAACATTGATAGAAATGGGGACTGCAATCAGGAAATCAGAAGAAGACTAAGAATGGGGAAGGTGGCTATGAAAGAACTAGAAAAGATTCTAAAATGTAAAGATATACAACTCAGCACAAAAATTAGAATCATACAAGCCATCATATCCCTGTTACTATGTATGGATATGAGAGCTGAACAGTCAGGAAAGATGATAGGAGGAAAATCAACTCATTTGAGATGTGGTGCTGGAGAAGAGTGCTGAGGATTCCATGGACAGCCAAAAGGACAAACAAATGGGTCCTAGATCAAGTCAGAAACCTCCCTGGAAGCCAAGATGACCAAAGTGAGGGTGTTGTATTTCAGACACATCATGAGAAGGAAGGACTCATTGGAAAAGACAGTAATGCTTGGAAAGGTGGAGGGAAGTAGGAAGAGAGGAAGGCCACATGCTAACTGGATGGACTCTATTAAGGAGGTTACGGGTATCAAGGGGTTGCAGGAATCAAGCAGAGTAATGGAGGACAGGGGGTCTTGGAGATGACTCATCCATAGGGTTGCTGTGAGTTGAGATTGACTCAAGGACAGTTAATAACAAAAAAAAGGTGAAGGTAGTCCCTTAACATGAATGTCTAGTCGTAACCAACTGTAGGGGGCATTGCTTATCTCTGTCCCTAAGTTGGAAGAGCCAATGTTGTCAGAAGACGAATCTGGGAGTCATGTGGCCAGCATGACTGCACCGAACGCTGTTACTTTCCCACAGAAGTGCCACCTATTTATCTACTTGCATTTTGCATGCTTTTGAACCGCTATGTTGGCAGAACTAGTGACAGGAACTCACCCCATCATGCAGTCCCTGGGCCTTGAACTGCTAACCTTCCAATCTTCCGACAGTCAGAATTGTCATCTTACCCACTAAGCCACCACATCCCATATATTTACTACTACTACTACTACTAATAATAATAATAATAATAATAATTTTTATTTATAACCCGCCCCTCTGCTCGGCAATCCGGGCGGCATCTACTACTACTACTAGATATATGAAGGCATATCCATAAAGGCATATTCCTTTGTTTTACAATCGAGGGTGTTAACTTCTCTGGTGTTGTGTTTTGTTTTTGTTTTCCAGTAATTTGTGAATGGGCATACGTCCTTTCAGTTTTGGGATACAAGGGTGAAGTTGAGTGCCTCCCCATCTCCGTTCACAACCTTGTAAACTACAGCCCCTTTTCTCCTTCACACACACTACGCAGGCACACAGCGCTTGTTAAATAATGAATGGTCCTGACGGTTAAGCCATGTTTTTGTGAGAGTGACTTCCCTGGAATGTGTAGTGCTAACCTAGTTTCAGTTCTCTTGAGCTCCTGGAGGTTTTTATTTTTAATGGAAAGGCTTTTGCCTGTGTGTGCATGCCAACACACACACACACACAACCCCTCTGAATCAGTCCATGTGACTGCTCAGTCATGTGTCTGTCCTTTTATTCGTATAAGGCAAGTTTCAACAAGCTGGGGGACGGGGTGGTGGAGATAACTGAATGTATTTATTAGCAAAATCAGTATTAAGTGTAAATGTCTGTGTAGCCTATTTGGAGGGAACTGTTACTGTTCCACTACCCTCTGTTCTCTAGTTGTACATAGGCTTTATCACAGATATTTCAAGCAGTGATTAAAATACTGCTTCCACTGTTGGTTGTTCCTGATTTGCTTTATTGCTGTTGTTTTTGTTCAAGCAATCTTGTTTCATTTCAGTCAGATGGCTCCCAGATAGTTGCTGCTGTCATTTCTCATTGACATGTCTGGGACAGAGCAACCAAAGCCAGTATGGCCTTCAGCATTTTCATCAATGAGTCTGAGCTTCAGCCCCCAATGTGGATCCTATTTGTAAACAACAATACAGCTTCCCCCCACCCACCCCCGGTCTTTCCTCTTCTTGAGAAGACAATAGTACCAAGTGAGAACAAGCAGTGGTGTTGTCAGCCCAATTAATTCAATTTCAGAGGATTTTGACGTGGGAGTTGCATTCTAGTATAGGGTTGGATCAAATGCAAGAAATTGGGGCCAAAGTGCTAACATATTTTTAGCTTCAAACTCTTAACTACCAGTAGCTCGGCCTCAGAAGAGTCACTTCAACATTTTAGAAGGGTGTGTGTGTGTGGAATCTACAAAATCTGGGATATCACCAAGTGATTGTGTCATAGGGAAGGGGTAGCATCTGGGCAAGTCCAGGGAGCTGGGTTTGGCCCCAAGGCTTCAGGCTCTTCACAACATTGCTGTGATATAGTGTAATGTAAGTGGGTCTCAGGCTGTCATCTCCAACTCTGTTCTCACTCATTTGGAAAAAGTTAGAAAAATTTCTTTTGGTACTTTTGCTTTTCAGTCTTTTGTAATGGTGTCTGGACCAACAAACTGGTTAGCTATAACTGTGATTAGTTTCCAAGAGGCTAACGTAAAACCAGAGTTACTGGAGCCAGTTTGCTTAAATTAGGCATACTAGTAGTTCTGGATCTCAGCACTGTATTAAGCAAAACTGGAACAAGAAGCTTCTGAACTCTGGGGGGTGGAGTACCTGAATGCAAGGCCTCTTCACAACCACTTGTCACACAAAACTATAGCTTAGCATAATGAGAAAATACTGCCTTATGTGCAGTTTCCACTGCTTCTTGGTGGGTAGGAATTGCTAAAGTGCAACATTTGAAGTGCAGGACTAGCCTGGTGAGGACAACTTTAAAAACTCATTCCCCTGATACTCTTCCCCCCCCCCCACTTCTCAACATTGACCCACCCCCAGCTTCTCCCCTCCAGTGAAAAAGTAAAATACAAAATATAACTGGTCTCTTTTCTCCATGGGATTTAAAAGCAATGGGGGCAGAGCCATTACAAAATGACCTAAAATAAACTACTACATGGCTTGTTGTCCTTGAAATTGCTCTGGCTATGTCAACTATTTGGTTTAAAATTATTTTTAAGGAGTATTTTTAGTTTTTTAAGATAAGTTTTACCTACATATTATTCTAAATGTTTTCATCCATTGTGTATTGCCTTGGCAGACTGCGAGGTGATATATAAATGTCTTAAATAAGTATAGAATGAAGGATGCCATGGAAGGAAGCGCGTTCTAGTATCCCTACCTCTCACCTGCATTTCTTTGTGATTTGTGTGCCCAGATATTTGCAAGCTTTCATGTCTAGTCATATGGACTAGGAACATTATTTTCTGTCCCTACCCAACCCAAGCAATTTCTAAGAATCTCAGAAAAGCAAAATACCTCTGCTGAATTTCGGGTGTTATACAACCCAGGGTAGAAGTGGGGTGAAATGTATAGCTTTGGCTGTGGAAATGCTTGTTTGTCTTTATCTGTTCAGAAATAAGGACATGTACAAAAATTGGTTGTTTCTGTCTCTCTGTGACTCAAATAAAGTTGGAGAATTTCTTTGCTGTCTTCAGTGCCTTTTGTTATGTGCCTTCAAGTCCACTGTGACTTGAAATATAATCTTGTCATAGGATTTTCTTGGCATGATTTATTCAGTGGAGGTTTGCCATTGCCTTCCTTTGAGGCTGAGAGAGTGAGGCTTGTCCAAGGTCACCCAGTGGGTTTCCATAGCTGAGTGGGTATTCAAACCCTGTTCTCCTGGAGTGCCACTCAGACCACTACACACCCACGCTGGCTCTCCAAAATACCATACTAACTTTTGAGGCTCGATGCTTTTACATTTTAAATATTTCTAAAAAGGAAAGTATAATTGGACTCACCATTTATTTCACTGGTTATATCTTGGATGCATATGTGCTTAGAAGTAGACACTAGACATCTTGGCATCCAACAGTTTGTTCATAAGACCTGTAATACAAGTCATGTGAAGTCCTCACAAACGAGTTTTCTTTCTTCAGCAAAGTGGCATGCCAGTATCTATAGCCAACTGCTTTTTCATATAATTGTAGTTCTCAATTGAAAGTCTTAAAATGTCTGTCCATTGTTGTTTCCATCATGACTCTCATGGCTTGTTCCCCTGATCTCACTTTGTTTGGTTTAAATATAACCGAAAGAACAGGCTGCAAACTTTTACTTCATATACATTGTCTTGCAGTTTGAGGTACCTGAATGCTTCTGCCAACAAACTGGAAATGTTGCCTCCAGCCACTCTTTCAGAAGAGACCTGCAGTATTTTACAGGAACTGTATTTGACCAACAATCACCTCACAGATAAATGCGTGCCATTGTTAACGGGCCATCCGCACCTGAAGATCCTACATATGGCATACAATCGTCTGCAAAGCTTTCCAGCAAGGTAGAGTAACATGTTGCACTGGCTGTTTCCAGTTCTTGAGCAATTCTTTAGAATATTTACTACTACTGCTGCTGATGGTGGTGGTGGTGGTGATGATAGCAACAATATTGTTTATATATTACTGTTCTTCAAACATGGCACTGGGAATGACGACCAAAGGCACAGAGACAGAGAGAGAGTCAAAATTGCACTCTAAATTTGTATGACATGTAGGGATGTCAAGCAGAAAAGAGAGGAATGAATACTGTGGGATCCATTTCATCCAGTGCAAGTATACTCTGCTTCACAGGGTTGGCTGGTTTAAACCAGGTTAGTTTAAACCAAATGAAAAAACAAAACACTGTAGTTTTTTTTAAAATTGATAATTTTTTTTAAAGTCTGGCTATTATTACTAGTTTCCAGCCCTCTTACTGGAACCACAGTGACAGAAGTTAAACATTTAAACTTTAACAGTTTATTGGCAATTGTTAACTGTTAGACCAGTATCCGGTGTCAGTTGCTTCTTTTTAATCACTTTATTTTATAGTGCAAGAAGTGCCATTCAGAAACCAATCCTTCAGTTGAACATAAGTTCAACCCAAACAACTTGCTTTCAAAGAGCACCTTTTAGATAACAATTATTATTTAAGATAATGGCCATAAAATCTGAACTGCATTTTTCTAGTCCTACACATTAATGTTAAAAAAAATCTGGTTTAAACAAGCAAGCAAAAAAACAAAAAACAAAACAAAAACAAAACAAAAAACCCGCCCCACTGTTTCTCCCCTCCACCCCGCCATCTTGCTGCTTAGGTATATTTTATGTGTAGCTTTTTAAGAGGAGAGGATGGAAACAAGGCAAAACGTCTTTCTCTCAGACACACAAGCTTAAGTTGACTAGCTTGGATAGGTAGCTGAAATCAATAGATCAGAGATTTTCAAGGTTATGAAGCCTTGTAGGAGATAGAAGAGAGGAAAAACATGTGCATACTGTACACACAAAGCCAGGCTAAGTGTCTGAGGATGTTCACTGTTTACCCAGAGCTAGCAGTTCAAAGGAAGAGAAGAGATACGGGATACTACCTTCATGGCATGTTGTCTTCTTTTTTAAATATACCACAAGGAGAGAGAAAGGTGACAGATGATTTTGCCCTTAGCGGTTTCTGCCAACTCAACAAGCCCAAGAGGCAGGATTGGCAGGTAGAAGGAGACATGGTACATCTGCCTACTGGCTTAATTGGTACCCATGTGCATGTGTTAGGGCAGAGTTTAAGAATGATGCTTGTCTCTTTTGGGAACTATGGGTAGAATGCATTTATTTTATAGAATGCTACATACAAAGATTTGCCTGGATATTTTGAGCTTCCATGAGGAACTCATCCCTCTGCTTTCTCCCCCCGCTTCCCTTTCCCACCAATTCAGTTCCTTCTTCCACAGTAATATTTCCCACATGCCCTAGACAGATCTCTCTTTCTGTTCTGCTAATTTTCTCATCTTCAGTCCTCCAAGAATGTTTTATCCCCACCTCGGCATAAGAAAGCTTTTCTTCTCTCAGTCAGGCTGACCTTCAGCTTCACAGCTGTTGCACTGTTCTTGAAGCCTCCATGACTGATGAGTTTTCCCTCATCATTTTGAATGTTTGTGTGGCAATGCTGGTTGATTTAGGCCAGCCTTCCCAGGTCTGGTTTGCTCTTGATGTGTTCAGATATAGCTGTCAGAATCCAGCAGTGCCTGCGATGTGGTTGGAGGATTCTGGGAGTTGTAGCCCCAGCACATCTGGACGAAACCACTTTGGAGAAGGCTGACTTAGGCTATCGTTTTTTATTGTATGGCTAAATCACACACGTAACTAAATTGAATAAAATATATTGCACTGTGCTCAGATGTTTGTACAATTTGTGTGTCTCCCATCCCCACTCACTCATCTGCCAGATCACTACTGCTGATGTTGCCACTGCTGCCCCTAGCTAGGAAACCAAACACCCTGGTGTCCAATGCCTTAAATAGGAGTAGTAGTATTATTTTCACCAGCAATAGTGACTGTGCCAGCAAAAAGGTAGAAGCTAGGCTGTTTGTTGCATATGCTGAAAATATTGCTCATGCCTTGCATACAGTGTAGCTGTGTTATCTTCTTTTTCAAATATATCAAGGAGCTGCCATGCAGATGATGGGGCAAATTTGTTCTCTGAGGGAAGCTGGACTAGAACCAGTGGGTAGATATTGCAAAGAGGAAGGTTTTGGCTAGACATTTGGAGAAATTTCTTAAGAGTAAGAGCTGTTGCACAGAGGAAGACAGCCTCGGGAGATGATGGGAATATATTAGCAGAAGCTTGGGTGGCCTGATGGTTGTATCCTGCATCAAACAGCCTATGTTGAGCAGGGGTTTGATTAGCCAGCCTACAGGTTCCCATCGGACTCTGTACTTCAACTTGAAGCTACCCATCTTGTAGTGTAAATAATACCTCCCTTCTCTTAACTTTTGTCCTTATGCTAACCTTTTGAAATAATTAGTACACCCATTTTACAAGTAGGAAAACTGGAGCTAAGAATAATTTCTCCAGAATCTCACTCAGCAAAAATGAGAACATGGGTGAAGGAAAAAGGCAATTCCATCAGATCAAAGCTAGCTCCCGGTAGGCTTGCTGCCACCTTCTGTCAGTTCAGACTGTAACACTGTATGCAAACCATGTATTTACCAATTGACAAATAATTTGTATGAAACCAGTTTTTAAATTTAAGGAAGCCATTGTGTGTATGAGAGAGAAAGCTTATGACTGCTACTTAAAATGAAACTATTCTCTTGCTTTCTCTTTTCTGTAGTAAAATGGCCAAACTTGAAGAGCTGGAAGAAATTGATGTGAGTGGAAACAAGCTGAAATCCATCCCAACCACCATCATGAACTGTCGGCGAATGCATACTGTGATTGCACACTCCAATTGCATTGAGGTCTTTCCAGAAGTCATGCAGCTTGGCGAAATCAAAGTACGAGTTTCATATGTGAATAATTTAATCCAAGAGCTTCTCTCTAGATGTTTGGAAGTAGTTGATAATGGAAATATAGCATCTTTGAAACACTCAGATATCAAAATGTGATGTCTCATGTAATCAGCAAAGTCGTGTATAGATAACTGAAATAACCAGTCATTAGAGAGGAAGAATCCCATTAGTATTCCATGCAGAGACAGGGTGTTGTCCTAGTAAAATCCAAGTAACTAATTTATTCCATGTATCACAAAAGTGGTTGAGGGATGGTGGAGATGGGGAACACCCAATGCTATGTATTTTGCTTCAGTATGCTCAAGACAGAGAGTCTTCCAAATTCTCTACTAGGTCAAGTCATTTCATATCTCTGCCCTAGAGGCTTGGATCAGGTCTAATAGTTTTAAGTTTCAAGAAGGTAGATTTTGATCGAACATTAGCAGGAACGTCTTTGATAATAAGAGTTGTTTGACAGTAGAACCAATTACCTAGAGCAGGGGTAGGCAACCTTTCCCCTTTAAGGGCCGAGGGACTTCAGCTCCCAGAAGCCTCAGCCATGTTGGCCAGTAGTCCCATGTTGGCCAATAGCTCCTGGGATTCTGGGAGCTGAAGTCCATTGGCCCTTAAAGGGGAAAGGTTGCCTACCCCTGACCTAGAGAAATGGTGGGGTCTCTTTCTCTGGAGGTGTTCAAAAAGAGACTAAACAGCCACCTGCTGGGGATGCTTTAGCTGGATTTCTTGCATTGAATGGGGGGTTGAACTCAGTGGCTTATGGGGCTCCTTCCAATCTATGATTCTACAATTCTGTGATGTTCTACAATGCTAGAAGAGTAAGTAATGATTTTAGAGAGAGATTTATAACACCCAAATTACCTTTCTTCTGTATTTTCCTGCCACCCAACTGAGAATCTGCTGCTATTCCTAACAGAGAATCCATTGCATAGTTGAATAACTTTGGTGAGATTCCATCTCATTGCCATCCATTGATGTTTTTCTTTGTGACTTCTTACATTTTGTTCAGTTTTTGGTGCAGATGTTACTGTTGAAATTGCTTTTGAACGCACTTTTAAGTTAATAGCCTGCTCTGTGGTAAGGGCTTATGGTGAGTAACAGTTCAGAGGTAGCAGTTCTGTCTAAATTAGGACAAATCCTTCTCCACAAATGGTTCCCATTCTCTGCGCTCATGAAATTACTTTTAATTAAAACTCACTTAACACTGATGTGCTCCATTAGCTTAAGAAGAATAATTACCTTGGTAACACCAACAAATAGGCAAATCACTACTTGTTCTCCAGCATGCATGAAGGTTTTGGGCTTTTTAACAATATCTTTTGTTTGTATGAAAAATTGCAAAAGGATTGTTTTGTGGCATGTGCATACAAGAAAGTGGCTGGTGGTGTGTCCCCCCCACAACAGTATAGACCCCCCCAAAAAAATTAAGGCTGTTTGGCCTAGCAGCTGCAGTTGTAAATATCTGTGTAAGCTGTGCTACTACAAACTGCAGTGATATTCTCCCTACTCAAAAAAGGCAAAACACAGAAAATTGGATGTCAGGTAGAATATTAGGTTTCTCTCTGTAAGAATATCCCATGGCATTTGAGCATTTCTTCCTGAGTACTCCCAAAATTACTGTAAAGGCACCAAATCTTGTCTGATCTTTGAAGCTAAACAGGGTCAGCCCTGGTTAGTACTTGGATGACAATACCAGCTGCTGTGGGCTATATTTCAGAGGAAAGAAAGAACTGGCAAAGCCACTTCTGAGTATTCCTTGCCTAAAAAAGCCCTATGAAGAGTTCAAGGGGTCACCATAAATTGACAGGTGGCTTGAAGGCGCATGCATATATACATACACTCCAGCCTGGAATCTGAAGTGGTATAATCCAGATTCTGATATCAGCTTCATGCTCCTATTCACGAGGAGCAGGTTTTTCTTGTTTTTATGCCATTCTGTTTAGCCAAAAATGTATAAGAACAGATGAAAGGCTATTTTCTCAAGACACCCCTCTCTTTTCTTTCTCCTTCCTTCTGTTCCCCTTCCTTCAGTGTGTGGACTTGAGTTGTAATGAGCTGACCGAAATCACGCTACCTGAGAACTTGCCTCCGAAGCTGCAGGAACTAGATCTAACTGGAAATCCCAGACTTGTCCTGGACCACAAAACCCTGGAGCTATTGAAGTAAGGAACTGTCAGTTTTATTACACAGCAGGCAGAAGGGAACACAGAGCACTTAAAAAGCAAATACACCCAGTATCTAAACATCAGGTACCTGCAATTTCAAAAGGGGGGGAAATGTGTCATTTTCTCCTTTTATTGCTATAGTAGCTAAATAACTGGTTAGGTTGGGAGGTGTGGAGCATACCTCCTCTTATCCCCACAAAGTGCCTGAGTTCTGGGCTACTAGCTAAAACTTTGCTGTTCCATTCTCAGGTTGCACTTTCTTTTTTCTCTTCTCTCCTGTTCATGTCCTGACAATGAGTATTGTGTCCTGCCTCCATTCCTTCACAGATACCTGTTGTGGTTTCTGTGGCTCTGGTTGCAGGATTAGGTACTGTTGTCCCTTCATTTGGCCTGATTGGATCCAGCATAGAATTTCCGAAAGAACTCTATGGCTGTCATAGGGATTTGAACTGTGTCCTCTCCAGTTTTAGCTTGACCTTCAAACCAACATACTATTACTGGCTCTACCTTAGTGGTCAGTATCAGCAAAGAACTGAATAATCTGTGTAAAGAACAATCTGTTGAGCAGGCTGATAGGAATGATTGGGTTGGCTGGAAACAGTTGTAGAATAAGAACTTGCCGAGACTTGGAGAAGGGACCCAGGAGGGGAGATATTAGTGCAGATCATAAATACCTAGCCATGTGGTGCATACCAAGAACATCCCGTTCCCTGAATGTGATCCACTTAGGTTTAAATATAGCCTACCAGTCTCACTGAACCAAGAAATAATAATTTGGTTGCACTGTATTTCTTCTACATACAGGAACTGGCAGGAAGCCCCCAAATTCTCATTAGAATATATAATTCCTTTCTTACATATAGCAAAGCTTGGAAATGTTAATGGTTTGGACCATATCTCTGAGAAATTCCCATCCAGCACGCCCATTCCCATGGTAGCTGTTGAAAAACAAAATGGCGCCCGCGACTCGTATGGGGGTGGTGCGCGCGGCCGCCATTTTGTTTTTCAGATCTCTGAGAAATTCCCATCCAGCACGCCCATTCCCATGGTAGCTGTGGGATTCTGGGAGCTGTAGATCAGGGGTAGGCAACTTTTACCTACCTCGAGCCAGTCCGCTGGTCCGGAGCTCTTCCGCGGGCCAAGGAGGGGGGGGGGGAAATGGCACCGCGCATGCTCGCTTGTGCATGCGCAGTACGCCAGAAGTACTGCACATGCGCAAGTGAGCCGCCGCCGCCATTTTGTTTTCCAAAATGGCGGCCGCAATTTGTCTGCACAAATGCAGTACTCCGGCGCATGCGCGAATGAGTCGTGGCCGCCATTTTGAAAAACAAAATGGCGGCCGCGACTCGTACGGGGTGGTGCGCGCGGCCGCCATTTCCAAAGGCCCAGCGGGGCCAAGGCCGGACCACGGGGCGTAGGTTACCGACCCCTGCTGTAGATAAAAAAGCAACAACAAATCCCCCCCTCCCCCCGTTCTCATCTTTCTGTAATGGGGAAACGTTCTGTGGCTTTTAACTAAAAAAGTCACAAGTGTGTATTTTGACCAAGGGTAGGCAACCTAAGGCCGAGGGTTGGGGGCGGATGCGGCACCCCGAGGCCTTTGGACCGGCCCCAGGCCGGTCCTGCTGCCGCCGCCGCCCCCCGCCGCCGCCTGCCATGATGATATTGATTATTGTTGTTATTACTTGTTCTTGGGGTTTTCTTGGCAAAATCTCCACAGGGGTTTTGCCATGGCTTTTCTGGGTCTGAGATAGTGTGCATGCATATTTTTTAATTTTTATTTGTGACATTTTAAAAAAATATTTATTTATTTATTTATTTATTTATTTGTGGTGCTTCGGCCCCCCAATTGTCTGAGGGACAGCAACCCAGCCCCCAGCTCAAAAAGGTTGCCTACCCCTGGTTTTGACCCTCTTAAATACAGGAAAGTCTTAACATTGCATCTAACCATGACAAAGTGCACCTTTACTGAAATTTAGTAATGCCATTTATAGCCACAGCAGAGATAAGTGCTTTAGTTTTTAAAAAATTAAATATTCTTGAATTGCACAATCATTTCCTGTGTCACAGTCAAATAGTTCTGAAGTATTATTCTTCCTTCTCTTCCTCCTTCACCTCTTCCAATGAACCCTCTGATCCCGGGAATTGAACATTGGCCTTACGTGGCTCTCGTAACCTATCTGCAGGTTCCAAAGGATGAAACTGTCAACAAGTTCACATCTGCCTTTATTCCTTTTGTTAAAAGACGTTCTGGAGAGCACTTTCCTCATTCTTGGTAAACCTCTGTGTTGCCTTTGCGCCACCTTGCCAACTTGTATAAACACGCCCTGTATGGATTACAGTTGCCACAATAATGCTGGCAAGAACAGAGTCTTCCTGCTTGTTCCTGTTTGTCTTCAGATCTTCCACTTCTTTTGTAAAGTCATGTAATGATTGCCTGTTGTCGCAGATCTTGGAAAGCCAGTGTGGTGTAGTGGTTTGAACATTGGACTAGGACTCTGGAAACCAGGGTTTGAATCCCGCTAAGCCATGCCACCCACTGGGCAAGTCATACTCTCTCAGCCTCAGAGGATGGAAATAGCAAACCTCCACTGAAGAAACTTGCCAAGAAAACCCCATGATAGGGTCGCCATAAGGCGTAAACTACTTGGAAGGCACACAGCAACAACAACACTCCCCTCTGGCACAGAGTTCAGGAAAATTAGTTTTCATAACTGTAGTTTCCAGAATTCTCCAGGTATCCTGGCCAGTGGTCATACTGGTGAATGAATTCTAGAAGTTACAGTAACCCAAAGTAGTTTTGCCAGACTTTGCTCTTGCATAGTATTTTATCGTGTGCTTGCATGATGGAGTCTAAAACTCCAGGCATGCCTGTGTAGAGTAGAAGTTGGCTTGCTTTTCTGGGTCTGGCTCCTCTTAAGTTCAGTGAAGCAAAGTTTAATAGGCTGCAGCTTGAGGAGGACCAGCCCTTCTGATACTGGGATCACCAGGATTTCCTTGATAGAGGCATCACCTCCCTATTTCACAGGCCTTTAATTTCAAGCCCTTGAGAGGTGGTCAGTTGAACATGGGGTGTTGTTGTGGTGCACAAAAGCTATGCGGCATTCTTGAGAGTGGGTGGCATAACCACCATAGAAAGGAAGAAATGGTAATGGGGATTAAAAGAGAAAGAGAGAGAGGCTGATGCTTCCTTCCCTTAAACCTCTTCCAACTCTGGAATGCTTTGGTGGTCTTTTGTTACTCTGTGGGTAAAAGTTAGTTGCTTGGGGTGTTTCAGATGGGTGCGTTTGTTGTTTCTGAAGGGTGGTTTCAAGAAGGGTATTTTGACAGAGCACACCCTTTCCCAACTTTGGGCTCCCAAGTGTTGCTGAACATTTCCCATCATCTACTCCAGCGGTCAGGGAAAATAGGAGTTGTAGTCTGACATCTAAGGGTCGAACGTTGGGAAAAACGAAATGATCACTAGCCCCCAATTTCTTTCTCTGTGCATTTGCACCCATCTGTTTCTTTAAAAAGCACTATGATACACCTAACCTTGCCAACATGCCAGTGCTTGAAGCAGTTACACAGTTGCCTGGATCTTTTCTTCCCTGGTTCCTGCCATATACACACACCCTTCCTATCTGTCAAAATCTGGCAGTTCCTTTTGAAAGCCATACTCTGCTTTCTGTTCTTTTACATGTCTGAACATCCAGACCAAATGTTAAATCCTTCTTGGGTAGTAATAGTTTACTGGAAAGGGCAGGAACAGTACAGAATTGGTTACAATAAAAACTTGGAGAAGGTTTGTGTTTTAAATTCCAGTTCCTGGGATCCCTACCCAGCATGGTTTGTCATGTTGGGTGGAGGAATTCTGAGAGCAGGAACCAAAAAAGTAACTTATCCCAAGCCTAGTTACCGTATACTGAAGAAAGAGTACTGATCATGGACGACTGAGTAGGTGTGCGAATGTATAATAGAGGAAGGAGATAGGCTGAGGAAGGGGTTAGAGACTTTATTGGAAGGAGTAAGGCCAGTGACACTGTTTTTGTGTTTCAAGGTTAAAGTTGTGCTTTCTGTGGAGAAACAGAAAATCCCAGTTAATCCATTTTTAAATGTACAGATAACTATGTTAAACCTGCAAACACCAGTGAGCTCAGATGAAAGTCTCTCTTGCTCTTTCTCAGGATATTCATATCTTGGTCTAATGCTTCACTAGCTTTTGAATCCTAGCTTGTGTTAGCTTTGGGAGGGGCATGTAACATGTTATCAGGTTTCTTTGGAAATGCACCTAGACAATGGAATCTGCCTCCACTTTAAACAGCAGAGGATGAATATACGCATGGATATTGTTGGTGTCAAAGTCAGGGCTTTTGTAGTCCTCATCCTCTTGCTAATGACCACAGACCAGCTGCACCAGATGTCACATTTTGTGCAACTTTCTTTCTGTGGAAGCCATTTCTTTACTTGGGTCAAGCAAGCTGTTAAAACAGTTTTCATTTAATCAGAAATTTCTCTTTATCTTAACTTTTCGATTGGTGCCATTTTAGCCCTGGTTTTAATGAACGATTTCTCTTTTAATTGATTTGCCGTATTGATTTTAATTTGAACTGCTTGGGATGCTCACTTGCAGAAAAGCAATCTCTTAAATACTATCAAAACAAATTATAGCCTATATATATAAATGCCCCTTGAGAACACTTTGTCTCCCTGACTCATTCTGGCTACAGTCTGGAGCTTGTACACTCTCAGATGTCTATGAGGATTTATTCTTTAAGAAAACTGTATTTTCAGAATCCTTAACACTTTAAACCTTACTGAATTTTAGTAAAGAAAAAAAAAGACTTGGCGGTTTAGCACAGGATTTAAAGGGAAAATTTAAAGAGAAGAGAGTGGTGATGCCAACCCTTCTAAAATCTCTAAGGCTGCATCTACACTACAGAATGAATGCAGTTTGACACTGCTTTAACTGCCATAGTGCAATGCTTTGGAACTGTGATTTTTGTCAGATTTGTAGTTTCTTTGTCAGAGAGCTCTGCTGCCACAGCAAACTACAAATCAGTCAATTCCATAGGATGGAGCCATGACAGTTAAAGCAGAGTCAATCTGTATTAATTCTGCAGTGCAGTAGATCCTAAATCAACATTTGCAAAATTATTATGCTAAACTCTGGCTTAAAAGGGGATATGGCATTGAAGGAGGCTGGAATTCACATGCACACAGAGTGAGATCTTGATAGCAACCTGCTGACTGTGTGGTTATCAAATGGTAGTAGCAACCAACAAGATAAGATAACCATGAAGTTGTCCTAAGCTTATTTTGCACTGGGAGAAGGTTGTTGTATAATCCAGGTTATAAGTGAACAGGATAGGGTTATATACTGCCATCCGCTGAACACCAGATAATTTATTCTGTGTGAGAATATTCAAAACTAGTGAAATGGTGGGGAAATGATCCAGCCTGTGTAGAAAGGGTGAGTGGGGCCACCTGTATATACCCCCTTTTTTATCTGTTTATTTTGCCTCCTGGCAACTAATTGGTCATTTTTGTTTTAAAACAAGCTCATTTGCAAAAGCAAATAAAGACTATTGGTTTCACTTCTGTATATATGGGGACATATAACTACTGTGCTAAATATAATCCTCTAAAATAACTTCTAAGTGCAGCAATTACAATGATGTAAACAAAGCCAAAGGTATTGAGATTATTGACATGACCTGTGAAGCATTAACTTTTTGTGGATTTTCCTTTCTCATTGTAGCAACATTCGTTGTTTCAAGATTGACCAACCTTCAGCTGGGGATGCTTCCGGAGCCCCAGCAGTATGGAGCCATGGTTATACTGAAGCATCAGGAGTTAAAAACAAGTAAGTTCTTCTTATGGAGAGAAAGGCTATTCAGCGTCATGCCGCCATCCTCAGAACTATAATAAAATCTTGCAGGGTGGGGAGGGGAAGTACTTTTACCAGATATATATGAACCATGAGGTGAGACTAGAGTCCTGTGGAGCTTTAGGAATTCTCTCCTTCCTATTTCCAGTGACTGGATAAAAAGAAAGTAATAGAATACAAGACAGATCATACAGACACAGATGTTTCCGGCTGCATCTGCACTGCAGAAATAATGCAGTTTGACACTGCTTCAACTGTCATGGCTCAGTGTTATGGAATTCTGTGATTTGTAGTTTTGTGAGATATTTAGCTTTCTCTTTCATAGAACTCTGGTGCCACAGCAAACTACAAAATCCTAGAATTCCATAGCATTGATCCGTGGCAGTTAAAGCAATGTCAAACTGCATTATTACTGAACTTCAGATGCAGCCTCTGTGCCTCCTTATTCGTTGTGTATGCTAATATAAGTGAATATATTCATAAACTAATCTTACTAGCTTATATGATCCCACACTAAAAGGTCTAACTGTTCAGATAATCCAGGAGTATATGATGGAAATGTGTGATAATTTGTGTACAATTAATATTTTTAAATGATGTCTATTTTTTGCGTTCATAATGTGTTTAATATTAGCAGAAGATGCTTTGTGTTCTCAGATTCATGTTATGCATTCAGGATAGAGCACTCCATACCTTATTCAGTCTAATGTTTCCCATTCATTTATTGCAGAGGTCTACTACAGCCTTCTAGAGGTCTACTGCAGCCTTTCCCAAAACAGTGCCCCCCCAAGTATGCTCTATCATCCTCAACCAAGATGGTTAACCACTGTACTGGCTGGGGATGATGGCAGAGTCCCAGGCTGAAGGCATTAAGATTGTAAGGATCCCTTCCACTCATCAGAGATGACAAGAGTGAACATGAAGTATTGGGACTAGCTTTTAAGTGATATACATGTCACCTTAGTTCAGTCCCCAAAATTTCATATTCATCTCTCTAAATAGTGCCTAAGCAAGGTTTGATGTTAATTGCTTTGGAGAAAGTTGCTCAATATCAAATAACAAGGCTGTGGGTCGATTGTCTATATAACCCTGCAATTGAGCTATGCTGGTTCCCTTCCATTATCTATACATATTCTGGCCAAAACTCTTGGCTTGGTGTCCTGCTCTTTTATGATTTGTTGGGTGTCATTTCCGTAAACTGATTCATCTGTAACTTTTTAAATTTCATCTGTATGTCCTCTGATATGCTTATTCTCCCAAAGATACATTCAGAGTGTTTTGTCAGATGTTAAAGTAGAAAGTAGCATAAAATCAATCTATTTTATAGTAAAGTATTACAAGCAGAAGAAGTGTGAAAAGGTGTTTTTGTTTTTTTTTCTTTAAAAGAGCTTGGAAATTTTTTGGACTGCAACTCTCATAATCCCCTAGCCAGCACATGCCAATGAAAACTAAATTTTATGAGGTATAAAATAACGGGGTTATATTAGGTCCCAAACTTGAGTGCTGTGCTCCAAGCATGTATGTTCTGCTAATTTAAAGTGCTGTGGATGGAGTATGCCTTCTCCATACAAGAAAAAATAATCCTGTTCAATCTGTATCCTGGGAGTAAATCCTATAGAAATCAATGGGGTTTCCAACTAGCTGTATATAGGATATTATTGTTAAAATAGCATATTTTGCTTTGAACAATGCATGCATATTTGACAATTAGAATTTTAGGAAATGCGTCTTGGCAAAGGTCTAAGTTGTTTTGCATGGGTTTTTGCTATTTTAGAAGAGTCTATTGTGGGTTGTTGCATGTTTGCCAGGCAAACTAGACTTTGCTGGTTGGTTGAGACAGCTCCATTTCACTAGCAGCATCCCTATTTTTGAACACTTCCTCACACGAAGGGAAACTTTTAGATAGGCTGTAAACATGAGTCAATTTCTTTACACTTTTTGATGCTGTTTTATGTCACTAACTTTAATTTTAATGCCATTGTGCACAGGCCCATTGAGGGATTATTATTTGGGTTTCTTTCCTCTATATGTTGAATGTATGTTAGGTTTTTTAAAAAAATTGTACATTGACTGGGATGCCTGCTAGATGGAAGTTGTGATTTGGTAAATAAGTAAACAGATTTAGCTGGAGGAGACATGGTAGAGAGTGGGTTGTAATCTGTTGTATACATTTATGAAAGAAGATGGAAGAAGGTCTTGACATCTCAAGGAAACAAATATTCAAGAAGGCTAATTCAGCTATTATTCTATTAAAAATTGCCCTGCTATTTCATTATGCTTTCTCAAACAGAAGTCAACCACTAGCATGATTATCCTCTGTTGATCTGTTTAAAGTACACACACACACACACACACACACTTGCCACTGTGGTTTTGAATAGAGGAGGAATGCCCCAATAATAATCATGCTGAGCAACACTGACAGCTCTTGTAGAGGTCTAGAGGGTAAATACAATTTAAGCTACAATGTCCTCTTTCCATCTCTCTCGTTCATTGCTGCATATTCAGTAAACCACTGAAGGAAGGCGGAAAAATGACTGAGCTAACATTCAAAAGTATAATTGCATTCAGATGAAGCACAGCCAAGCAAAGCTTCTTCTCTGGCCTTCTGGGTTGTAGGTTTTTTGTAATTAAACCAGATGTTAATATATCTTGTGTCTTTAACATTTAATACCCAAACATCAATACATTCTATGTAATGCAAAAAAAAGGGAAATTACTACTGTGTCTGCAGGATTGGCCCTTTCTCAAGGCTCTGTGTGACAGCTGCATAATTAGGGAAGATGAGAATGATGTTTTATTAAGATTGGAAAGAAAATAGGGTAGATGCCATTTGATTTTTATATCTGACACCAAATTAACTTGGGCCCCCTTAACATGTGTTTTCCTCCAAGTGGAATTTACAGGTTGCTACATGTTTTCTGAAAAACCATCAAAATTCTCCATCTTGGTTTCAGTCTATGCATTTCTCTGAGCCCCAGTACATTTATACATTTGACCAATTTGTGTGCGTGATCCAGAAAATGTGAGGAGCAATGGGAGTTAGACTTGGTTGCACTGGGGTAGAGAGCGCTTTGTGGGAAATGGCCATGAAGTTGCATTCTTGCTGAATTGGCATTGTTGTCTTGCAGGCTCTGTGTGGCAGCTCTTTCTGCCAATAATTTCTGTGAGAACAGGGAGGCCCTCTATGGAGTTTTTGATGGGGATCGCAACGTGGAAGTACCTTACCTTTTGCAGTGTACCATGAGTGACATCTTGGCAGAGGAGCTGCAGAAAACCAAGAGCGAAGAGGAATACATGATCAACACATTCATTGTAATGCAGAGGTAAGTTTCGATTTGTTTTTAAAATCATGTACTGTATTTTAAAATCAGTCGGTCCATGTCTTTCTTATGACACTACATACCCTATCAACTCCATTTGAATCAGTTTGATTCCTTTTTTCTAGCCACTAGTCACTTGTTCCTCTCAAGGGCTAATTTGAGATGTGACAGCTACCTCTACTGTCAGCAACAACCCCTTCTCCACAGTGACACTACTGGTAGCTTTTGCTAGTCTTTAGGTCGTGCACAGGTATATAAATGCAGTTTTATAGATTGCTTTATAGATGCAGGTACTGAAGACGTATGAGTGACACATGGCTTAGAACCTGCTCGCATTAATAGGACAGTGTAAGTGTGCTTACATATTTGATAAGCTTATGTATGGATGTAAAGATTAAACAATGAAGAAAACTGATAGGAAAAATCAACTCATTTGAAATGTGGTGATGGTGGGGAGTTCTGTATACTACTATATACTACTAAAAAGACAAATGAATGGGCTCTAGAGTAAATGAGGCCTACTAGAAGTCAAGATAACTAAACTGAGGCTGTCTACTGTGAACATATCACAAGAGAAAATGGTTCGTTGGGAAAGTCAGTAATGCTCAGTAAAGTGGAAGGCAGTAGGAAAACAGGAAGATGACATTACAGTTGGATAGAACAAGGAAGCCATAGCCCTGGGGTATCTTGAAGGTCTCTCATCCAAAATGTTGTCAGAAGTCAGAACCATATTGACAGTATGTAACAAATTTGAAAACATGTAAAACTTCTCATGTTAGTAGTTTGAAGATAGCAGAAGTCCTATTTATGCCATTTTTTTGGTCATTGTCTAGGTTGAATTTCTCTACTGACCTCATGCAATGACCAAAGGGCTCCTATGTAGCTACCGCAGCCTCCACTCCACAGCCATTTAGCAGGCAGTATGCGAAAAAGAGTAGTTATCTTCCTGAAGCATGAACCACAGGGGAAAAAGAGTAGTTATCTTCCTATAGCCATGTGCAAAATGCTGACATTCTCTGGAGATCTCATTGGATGATGCCACTAAAGGGCCATGGAATGAGGGCTGTAGCAGCTAAAAGGTAAAGAGAGATGTAGTGTAGTTCCATCGATGTAATTTTTATGCTCTGTTTCTCAACGGCAGGCTCTCAATTTTATTGAGTTAGACTGTTGGTCTGTAAAGGCTGATATGTTGTACTCTCTGACTTGCAACAGCTCTCTGTGGTCTTGAGCATCACCTGTTACCTGGAACTTTTTTAAAAAAAGAAATGTTAGAGGTTGTGTCCAAAAGCTACTGCATAGAAAACAGTTCTATAAAGGAGCACTGTTTATAGGAGCCATTGTGTCTTTGCCCTGACCTTAAATCTGCATGGTTGAATCTTGGCCTCTGTGAGAGGTGAAGTGTTGTGCCTTTTTAGGCCCTTCTAATTGACGGCAGTCCATTAGCTTCCTCCTTCAGATAGTCAGAATGTTAAAGGAACCTGTTTCACACTCTCCTCTGAGGAAGCCTTGAAACTTCTCCATTGCCCTAGCTGGAGTACTCCCCTGTGTTTCATGCTTCAGGAAAGAACAGGAGTAAGCAGGATGCCTCTCAGCAAGGTTGGGCTGCCATTCCTCAACCTTTCAGATGTAAACATCAGGGCAGCTCTGCAGTGTCTTCCAGACCACTTTCAGACCAATGGGATGTAGCTGGTCTGAACAAAGCAGTGTTCAAATGCATCATTTTTCCATAGCTGGGAGAACAATACAGCCTTCTTTCAGACATCTTGGATTGCAACCCTTATCATCCTCAGCCCTGAGAACTATTGCTGATGGGGTTTTGCATCCCATATATTGCGAGGGGCAGTTTGAGGAAAGCTGTAAAGCCACATTCTTTCTTTAATGCTCCAGTTCTTAGTGCCCATAACTGAACCACCAAGGAGAAGCTGAAAAACATTTTGCCAGTAATAATCATAATCTTGCTCCTGCCTTTCCCATGTGCTTCCCACTGTAGATCAAAATCAGTTGGCAGCAATATATATATCTGTGTGTCCAAATGCTATTTGTCATAGCCTGCTTTATCTGTAAATTTTCCAGAGTTTAATCTGAAGGGCTTTTAAAACATTAAAAAGATAAATGTCATATGCTTCTTCCTATCTCTCCCCCCCCCCCAAAAAAAAACCTCCAGAAAGGATGAAAAATGGCCTTTCTATATATAGATATATCATATGTGAGTAACTTTATTGACAATTGCCTAACTGCATTGCAGCTCATCCAAGTATTATTCCTGACTGATTCATTGAAGACAAATTGTTTAAATTGCAGCCTGAAGTGGCTTTAGGGAGGAAAAAAGAAAAAGAAGGAATGCTTTCATGTGCTTGTTTATATAGGTTTGACAATCCTGAGATGACTTAGAAAGACCTCATTTTGGGAAATGTGTAAAAATTAAAAGGATGTGATTAATGTGTGATTTTAATAACAATCTGGGTATCATGTCAGCTCACAAATGCTGATCCAAGGATTCTTTCTGGTTTATACATCAAGACCTCCTTTCCTCCCCTTCTTCCTCCCTCTCTACCTTTAGAAATATTTGTCACCTTTTGTAGCTGTGAAAAGGGGCACATAAAACTAGAATTACTGCCAAGCAACATTTTACCCTCAGGATCCCCCTCCAAAAGTGAGAGGTGTGAGGCATCTTCTCTCCCTCCCCAGTTTCATGGTGGTACAGAAAGATTTGGGTTGCCTTCAGTTTACAGATAGCTTGGATGAGGTGCCTTTCCAAATTTGTTTTCCATATTATAGGAGTGTATATGCCGAGTCAGAGTATCTGTTCCTGTAGCCTCATGTTTTCTGTTTTAGCCCTCTCCAACCTGGTACCCCAAACCACAGATAGATTGAATTACAATTCCCATCATCCCCATACTGGCTGGGAATAATGGGAGATCCATCGTTCAACATACTTGGGGACACTAGGCTGGGGGAGGCTGTTTGTTCTGACTGACTCCAGCTCTCTAGCATCTCAGGTGCACGTTTTCCCTATCGCCTTCTCTCTTATCCTTTTAAATGGGGGTGCCAAAAACCCCATCCAAGATGTAATTATTGCATGTATTCTCTCATTGAGCTGTAGTGCCTTCCACAATTTAATTGAGGGCTCACTGATGAGAGTGTATTGTAGTTGAGTTCCAGCTCATTTGACTTCTCCATGGGACTCATGGCATGTACATTCTCAGTTTTTGAACAAAGGGTTCCCCACTTTTTCTTCTGAATCTTGAAAATGTATGCTTAAGTTGAACTTAATTCTAGTTGTTTGTGGGTTTTGTGCTTCTCTACCTGCTTTAATCCTCAACAGATCCAATGTTGTTCTCTTGAAATTTCAGGAAACTTGGAACTGCTGGACAGAAGCTTGGAGGCTCTGCTGTCCTTTGCCATATAAAACACGATCCAATAGATCCTGGTGGATGCTTCACCTTAACCTCTGCAAATGTGGGGAAGTGCCAATCCGTTCTCTGCAGGAATGGGAAACCGCTGCCTTTATCCAGGTCTTACATGATGAGCTGCGAAGAAGAACTAAGGAGGATCAAACAGCATAAGGCCATTATCACAGAAGTAAGAAACTGGGTTGTTGAAGATAGTGGGGATGCAGCAGGGTATGATCTGCAGGTTGCTTTCCTTTCCACATTTGTGATCTAAGCTGAATTCCTTGCCATCATCTTGCACAAGTTTTAAGATGCAGCTGAGACTGGAGTTGTAACGGAACAGAAGCACTTAGCTTTGTCCTCTTCCCCCAGTGTTATTATTTTGTTGCCCTTCTTGCTCACTCTTCAGCCACAATAGGTTGGAATTGAGAATGGTGCTTAAGGCAGAAGAGAGATAAGGGCTTTTCTTTCAAGAAAACCTGTCCAGAACAGGATGACAGCACCGAACAAAAGAGAGGATGCCTTATCCTTTGGTACTTACTATAGTCCCTTTTAATAGGGTGACCTAGCATGAAGGCGAAAAGCAGTGAGGAATCTCTGCTGTCTTGTCCAAAAAGCAAAAACATCAAGCAGATAGGGATGAGAGCTCTGTCTTAAGAAGGGATTCAGTGGATGCCAGTCTGTATTCTGTATTCACAAAACATTTTCGACAGGGATATATATATATATATATATATATATGGGAAATATTAAATACACTGATCTAACTTGCTTGTTTAAGAGTTACACAAGGATATATTCTGCAGCTCCTACTTGTGATGCTTGAAAAGGGTGAACCCATAAACCTCCAGATGATGCTGGATTCTGTTTCCTGTCAGCTCCAGCCATCTTGGCATTAGGGAGGGACAATGGAAGCCGTAGTTTATAGCAGTTGGAGTTGATGTACTTCCTGTTTGTTAAAAGAGATAATCTAGCACTATAACTCTCTCTGTTTTAAATCTCTTCCTCAGTTTCACCCATGGTACTAGGAGGGCCGAAAGGGAAGCATTTCCTACTTTGTGAATGTTCAGTGACATAATCTGGCTAATAAAACAATCACAACAGAAGAATCCCTTCTCATGTTTAAAATATATCACGTGTTTCACACATTTACAGTTCATTTATCAGGTTGATAAATGTTGCTAGCACCAACAAGAGTAGAACCATTAAATCGGTGGGAACTTGGTATAGCAAAACATATGTAAGTTCCATTGATCTAGTGGGACTACTCTAGTTGAAACTAACAATTGGATTCAGGCCATTATTTCGTATACCATCCAAAGTTTATCAAATAGACAAAAAGCTACTAAAAATTGAGAGATGTGCCTCAGTTTTACCTTCCTCTTTTCACCTTCCATGTATCTTCTTTCTTGCCTTGTCTGTTCCAGCAGGCACAAACAAATAAATTAAACAGTGTGTGAGAAACTCCTTGTTTTGCATGGCTTGGATCATAACCTAGCCAGAAACTGGGGATTTGAATATATACATGGTATTGATTTCTCCAAGACTTGGATTTTTAGCTGTACTTTCCCCTTCAGATGTTAATCCTTCTCCCTTTGGGAAATGTCATATTCAAAGAAGAAGTGTAGTAAGTAATTGGGGCGTGTGAAAACATTTTTGCTATAGTGCAGCTGACTGAAAACAAACAGGAATCCACACACAGACTCCTTCTCCCAACAGTGCTTGATGCAAATCTGCAGGGTTTTTCCAAGTGGAGATGAATAATTTTGGCTTGGTATGGCTGAAGAAGAGAAAGCTGCAATCAAATGATCCTCCAGATGTTTGCATCCAGTGTGTGTGTGCGCGCGTGTGCGTGTGTGCATGCGCCCACCTGTACATTTGTGTCAAATGTTAATGGTATCTGGAGCAGAGTACAAATTGTGACTAGCTGTTGAGTCTATATTTTGAGTCTTTTTCCACTATCCCACCGGTGGATGATACAGAGTGGTGAAGTGCCAATATCTCCAGGACCCTTTTAGCAAAAACTTCCAACAAACGTTTTTATTTCAGCTAAAACATGAACCTTTACCATTTTCCCATTATGAACACTAACCTGTACAATCAGGACACACCAGGAACTTTTATCTCCATTTCAGATTATGCAGTGCTAAAATGCAGAGCCTGAGGGATTGGGGGAATACTTTTTTGAACTAGAGCTCCCAGAATCCCCCACCCTGCCCACTGGCTAGATTGATTAGAGGATTCTGGGAGTTCTTCTCCCAAAGGCTAACATCTTCAAGCTCGAACAGAATAGTGCAGCAAACAAAAAAGAGGAGCTAGAATTTCTAGCTTCTTGAACCCAGGTCTATTCTTGTAGTAGTCTGTGTTCTTGTGTTGCACCCCCCCCCCTTTTAGAGGTAATTTGACTGTGCAGATATAAACTTAAGAAAGATCTATTGGCTCCTGTCTCCCTGTCTTGCATTTAAAGCTGGTTATTCTTGACATTCAAGCATTCATAGGCATTTACCACAGTAAATGAATCCTTCTTCATTCCAGGATGGCAAAGTGAATGGTGTGACGGACTCAACAAGGATCTTGGGGTACACCTTCCTTCACCCGAGTGTGGTTCCTCGTCCCCACGTCCAGTCCATTATGTTGACTCCTCAGGATGAATTCTTCATTTTGGGCAGCAAAGGCCTGTGGGACAGCCTGTCCATTGAGGAGGCTGTGGAAGCTGTCAGGAATGTACCTGATGCTCTCGGAGCTGCGAAGAAACTCTGCACACTAGCTCAGAGTTATGGGTGCAATGATAGTCTCAGTGCTGTGGTGGTTCAGCTCAATGTAACTGAGGACAGCTTCTGCTGCTGCGAGCTAAATGGCGCCCCTCCTCCCAGTCCAGGTATCTTCCCCCAGTCCGTCAATGTTGTCATTAAAGATAAGCCTTCTGATGGTCTGGGGATGCCTTCTTCCAGCAGTGGGATGGCCTCTGAGATTAGCAGTGAGATTTCAACCTCCGAAATGAGCAGCGAGGTGGGGTCCACAGCCTCCGATGAGCCCCTTCAGGTGACCATGAATGAGAACAGCCCTGCCTACCCAAGCGAACAACGCTGCATGCTCCACCCGGTCTGCCTCTCCAACTCTTTCCAGCGGCAGCTTTCCAGTGCCACCTTCTCCAGCGCCTTCTCAGACAACGGCCTTGATAGTGACGATGAGGAGCCGATAGAAGGTGTCTTTTCCAATGGCAGCCGGGTGGAAGTAGAGGTGGACATCCACTGTGGACGGGCGAAGGAGAAGCAGCAGCTCTTGCTGCAGGCACCCACCGAGCCCAGTGATGAAGGCATTGTCATCAATACCAACGAGGACGAGATGTGCCTCCTTCGGAAGGCTGACCCTTCGGTCATGGGCACCATTGGGCGTCGCCGAGGCAATGGTTCTGTGGCCCCTCAGGAGAGAAGCCACAACCTCATTGAGGTAGCAGCGGATGCACCGCTCAGAAAAACAGGGGGCTACTTTGCAGCCCCAGCACAGCCAGACCCAGATGATCAATTTATCATCCCACCAGAGCTTGAGGAGGAGGTCAAGGAGATCATGAAACAACATCATGAGCAGCAACAGCAGCAGCAACAACAACAGCAGCAGCAGCAACAACAACAACAACGGCAATACCAAATGGACCAACTGCCAGATTATTACGATACACCACTATGACCGAGCTTCCCAAAACAAGGTGATGAGACACTGCAAATGTGGAAGCTCCTTAGGTTTGTATTACATTAGCAGACTGGGGTAGAAAGGAAGCCTTTGTTCTACTTTCTCCTCTAGACCCTTCCCTTCTACTGAGAGCTGCAGCTGCTTCATGTTTGTTAGCTGTAATAATCACTTTTTTTCTTTTCTAGTGATGCTTCACTGTTAGAAATTTAACTAGTTTAACTCTTCCCCCTTCCTTAACATATCAAGTGTAAAAAAAAAAGTGGAGAACAAAATTAAAATACAAAAGGGTTAATATATTGCAGAGAAAACTGATGATGGTGTTGATGTAATATTTTTTAAAATTGTTCTTTTTGGGGGGTTGGGTTCTGTTTGGAAAACAGGGCAGTATTGCCAGTGCTAAATGATTAAGTAATATTGTAATACTGTATTTCTTTGAGAGAAAAAAAAAGGCTTTTTTGGTCTTGAAAATGGATAGACATTTGTAGAATTATGGAGACTAACTCCTAGGAGTTGCTTTTACTCTTTCAGGTGACTATAAGTCACTGAGATTCACTAATTTTCTCTGAGAGAACAGCTGATTGGGAAATTCCTGTAAATAACTCAGTGTTGTATAGTGATGCTTCAAATGTTTTGTAGTCTTGGCAGGAGGACGCCAACTGACACTCTAACAATTTGTCCCCCACCCAACCTGGGTGCTTTCGCATGTCTTATCAGAGCTCCCTCCAGCAACCTGTGCTTCAACCATACCTAGAGGACAGGGAAGTCTTAGAAACATGATGCCCTCCCACAGGTTAGCTGATTTGAAGTGCGCAGGGCCCTGGTTGACCCATTGTGTCTGTGCCGCCATATCCAGTTGCCATTTAGGTTGACTGGGCCCAAATCACCACAGTTTTTTGTTTGCTCACATGTGAAATTGCCCCCATGTGACTGATTCTTCAGGCTATGACCCATATAAAATTAGCAGGAATGGCTGTATAGACTGTTTAGGAATTAGATGGATGGTGGGCCACAAATACCTGAGTTACATATTTTTTTTTCTTTCTTTCCTTCTTCACCATTAATTTTTCCAGGCACATCTTTTGTGTGTTCCTCCCTGCTGCCACAACCAGCATGATTGTATAGAGTTCATTTACTGTAGATCATTTACATACCAAGAGTTATATTAAAGAAGAATGCACAAATGAACATGTCATAATTTTTGTTATAATATAAAAAATTTACAAATACTTGCAGCCTACTGTTATGATTCTGTATGTGTGCATGCATGTACCACTATCCTTGATTCTAGAAATGTCAGCATCCTAAATCACAGCCCTTGTGGTAATATTGTAGAACTCATCCCCATGTAGGAATTAAGAAGTCATACAATTATGGTCACCCTCCTATCCATGGATTTTTTTTATCCATGGATTCAAGCACCCGTGGCTTGACAATATTTTAAAAATAAATAAATTCCAAAAAGCAAACTTTGATTTTGCCATTTTATATAAGGGGCACCATTTTATTATCCACTGTATTTAATGGGACTGGAATATCCACAGGTTTTGTTATCTGGGGTATGTGTGTGGATGGGTAGGTCCTGGAACCAAACACCAGCAGATACCAAGGGCCTGTTGTAATACAGAGAGGATGGATGAGGAAGGTGTTGTTTCAATATCAAGACAAGATACTAAAAATTGACATAATACTGATGTGGTGTAATGCTTAAAGACTGTTGCACCAGGACCTGGGAGAAGGCATAGAATCATAAAAGATTCATCTATTCCAACCCCCTGCCATGCAGGAATACACTATTACAACCCTCCTTAAAGATGCCCATCCAACTTCTATTTCAGGAGTAGGCAACCTTTCCCCTTTAAGGGCCGAGGGACGTCAGCTCCCAGAATCCCAGGAGCTATTGGCCAACATGGGACTATTGGCCAACATGGCTGAGGCTTCTGGGAGCTAAAGTCTCTCGGCCCTTAAAGGGGAAAGGTTGCCTACCCCTGCTCTATTTAAAAGGCCTCCAAAGAAGAAGCGTGCCCCACCTTCCAAACAATTTGTTCTGCTTTCAGACAGTTCTTAAAAATAAATTCTTCTTAATGTTTAGGTGGAATCTCTTCTTGTAATTTGAATCCATCTTTCTGTGCTCTTATCTCTGGATCAGCAGAAAACACGCTTGCTCCATCTTCTGCATGCCATCCCTTCAGATATTTAAAGATGGCTAACATGTCACTTCTCAGTCATCTTTTCTCCAGAGATCACCCATCAACAAATCTCCACACAGCCCCCCTTGAGTGATATTGGGCCAGCCGCTAGCTCTCAGCCTAACTTACTTTACAGGGGCATTTTAGAAGATAAAATGGCTACCATACACTGGCTTGAGCTCCTTGCAAAAGTTTATGTTGGAAATAATGAAATAAATAGAAGACTTTTTTCCCATGGGAAAGATGGGGTAAAAGTGTTTTTCCCCCCATTCCAAATATAACAGACAAAGAGATATTATGGGAAGACCATCTAGATGGTGAAGGGCATCGGTAGAGGGCATTATACTGGTGAATGATTGGAAAAGAAGCTTAATTTTTGAAATAAAGATGGAGGGAAAGGTAATGGAGGAAGAGGATTCCATAGAAGAGTGCATAGATACACATATGTAGGTGAACACAACTTCTTGCATATCCACTGGAAAAGTTTTGTGAGATCTCTCTGCCTGATTACCTGCAGCCTTATTTTGTCCATGTTGATTAGGGATTAAGATGGCTTTCTCCTTCCATTGCAGCCACTTGCACAGCTGAAAAGACAAGCCACTCCAAAGTTGTGCAGGAACAAAGTTCAGAAATCCAGGCTTCAGTGGTAAAAACTCAGAAGACCTTTATTCAGAAAACTAGATTGCTTCCATAGACCAGCATAGTTAAAGCATAAACAATTAAAGCATAGTTAAGGCATTCACAATTTCAAATCCTATTTTCTTATTTGCAAAACATTATTTTACTTCCCTTTTCCCATAGCATCCCCCCTCCTTCTCCCCCCTCCAGACCTTCTCAAGAGACTGACTTTGGATCTTCCCAGCATAGCCTCAACAACTCCCTTCTCACCTGCTTGTTAACCACAAAGGAATGTGGTTGACAATTTTAGTATTTAGCACACTATACATGTCCCATTATTTTAATAATAATAATAATAATAATAATAATAATAATAATAATAATAGTAGTATATAAACACATAGTAAGCCAGCAAATAATAAGCAGAAAGATTCAGCTCCTGACATAGTCTATCAGATTTGTATGACTTGTTACTAAACAACCTGTGTGGTGATCATTACATTTTTTGCCAGTGTCCAGCCCAAGGAAATAAATATAAGTAGTACAGGCTGGTTTGAATCTGAAAAGATACATGGAGAAGCTGGTTGCTTCTTCAGGGTGTTAGTAGCCCTTGGGAAAGACTTTCTGCCATTTTCTCTATTTTAACTATTGTCTGACTGAAAATAACCAGATGATTCCTGCTGGTCTCTGGGACTACATTTGAAGAGCTTCTGTGCACATCTTATGGTTATTCTAACTAATCATGTACATAGTGTTTCAGTAGATGCACAGCTGCGTCCATCTCAAATGTTTTTATAAGCCTTGAAAATGAAGTGGGGTGTGTGTATGTTTAAACTAAAAATGACACGAAGAGAATCCATTTTGACTTCTTGCGCATTCACTTTTAAATTGAAATGCTTGAAAAAAAATAAATTCCATTTGTTTACAAGTAAGAGCACTTGTAATACTCTAAAAACAGTTTTGCAATTTTTAGTGTTTAGTGTAGTAGATGACTGATATAAGCACTCTGCTTGCGTGCTCAAAAATGTGACATGCTAGAAACCCATCATTGTTTCATTTGTAACTATTGAAGTCATTTCCGTAGTGTGACAAGATTTATCACTTGCAGTAACAACCAAGTGCAGCTTTCTAAAATCTAGCCTCTTTACTGCAGGAACCAATAGTAATAATAATAATAAAATTTATTTATATCCCGCCCCTTTGAGGTCAATCGGGGCAGCTAACAACAATAAAACGATACATAAAACAAACAAAATCTAATTCCCTCCCCCCCTTAAAAAGTTATAAAATCAATTCCAGTTAAAACAGAATACAATACAACAATGATTTTAAAAACATTTCCAATGAGTGGCAGTAGTCCTTGAATGCATTTAAAAATATAGCCCTAGAGACCGTCTGAAGGAGGGATTCCTGAGGCCGGGGTTATCTATCCCGGAAATATCTATCCCGGAATACTTTCACAAGTATTCCCTTGTGAAAATACAAATGAGAGTTCTACTATGTTTGGATCTTAGCCAGTATCTTCATTGTGTCATTTGGGTCTAAGCTTGCATTTTAGCATGGGTTTGTTAGATAGACCTAACAAGGTTGAATTTTGTTGGGTTTGTTGTGTAGACAAATCAACTCAATAGGCAGATGGCAGTCTAGCTGTGTCCCTCCACACTTGAGATTTATCAGTCTCTGGTTTGGGTTGCTGCTCCCCTTCTAAGGGCATGTTTGCACAGTGTAAGAACTGGGGCACTCTGGGAAATTAGGACTGTACCAGGGATTAAATCCATTTGCTAGAGTAGATCTGTCTGATCAATGGGATTTACATATGTGTTTAGTTATCAATTTCCCTATTAAGGCAATGGGACTGTTTTAGCTGGAATTACCATAGCATTTAGCGCTAAGGGCTGGTACCGGCAGTGGGCATTTCCTATCTCACTTCCTAATTTCACAGATTTCCACTTTGTCAGCAGTTAACTTCAGAAAATCCTTGTAAACAAGTTGGAAATGCTTGTTTTAAAGCAGGGGTAGGCAACCTTTCCCCTTTAAGGGCCGAGGGACTTCAGCTCCCAGAAGCCTCAGCCATGTTGGCCAATAGTCCCATGTTGGCCAATAGCTCCTGGGATTCTGGGAGCTGAAGTCCCTCGGCCCTTAAAGGGGAAAGGTTGCCTACCCCTGTTTTAAAGGGTTTCCCCCAGTTTGCTCCTTAAATTCAGCACCAGTTTAGAGAGGAATGAGAGCCAGCATGGCATAGTGTTTTGAGTATTGGACTATGACTCTGGAGACCAGGGTTCAATTCCCAGCTCAGCCATGAAACCCACTGGGTGACTTTGGGTAAGTCACATGCTCTCAGCCTCAAGTGAAGGCAATGGCAAACCACCTCCAAACAAATCTTGCCAAGAAAACCCCATGATAGGGTCGCCATAAGTCAGAAACGGCTTGAAGACACACAACAACAAGGGGACAACAAAAACGGCCAGGTTTCCCCCTACTATTTTCCAACCTACCTCACAGAGGATGTTGTGTGGATACAATGAGAGAAGGATGGAAGAACTTGTAATTCTTGAGGAGAAGATGTGATAGAGTTATTAAATAATACTGTATGGAAATGCACTAGAGTTGTTAACTCTAGTTAACAGAAGCCAAGTAATGAAATGATGGGGTGCACCATACTCCTGAATGAATTCAAAAGCCTATCCTCTGCTGGATTTTCATGCAGCACAGATAACCTGCTTCCCCTTCCAGGGCTGCAGCAAACAGGCGGATACACTTTGATTTTACAGGTCGACTTATCCTACCCAGGATTGACCGTTGCAAACCCTATGGCAAAGCAGTTTTAAAAATAAGCACTCCCGATAGCCAAACAAAGCTCTCTAGTTATTCATGGGCCCAGTTTCGACTTCCTTCTGAAACAGAATCTTGGCAAATAATTATGGAGGGAAAAACTTTGCTTGTTATTGTGAAGCTTTGTCTTAGTTGTGCTATTTGGATGCAAGTTCAATGCTTATAGTTACTGCTGGTGGTTTAAATTATCAGTCAACAAAGCTCATTTCTACAGTCAGTTCACACCTGTCAAGCCTCCCTTTCTTCGTCTTCTGCCTAGCTCAGATTTTTAGCAGCATCAGCACTGCAAGGATGGTGAGGGAAGGCTAGAAAAACACAAACTTTCAGTCTGAGGCTGCAGCATCATGTCTGCAACAATATAATAAAACATGTATTGAAAAATGGGATTCTGCTGTATAGCCAATCCTACTGGAGCCATGTGTGCCTATTCATAAAAGGCAGGATAAACAACTGCTGCCTCCAGAAACTTTCACTGAACATGCATGAACAGCAAAAAAAGAGAGACGAAGGGAGCCAATAAACCTGCTCACCAGCTCACCTCAGCATGTTAAAAAACATGGATCTCTGAAGTGTGACCATAAGAAAAGTGGAGGACGGTAAAATGAAAAATAATCCCTGGATGCATTTTGGAAGAAGCTTTCAAGTGGTCTCTGTAAGGGTCAAAATCTTCTGGTCATTTCATTTCACATATGCATATTGTTGGTTTTGTATTTAAAAATTACTGCAATCTGTAGGACTGCTCTTTTTATGTGCAGGAAACTATCCTTGTTCTTTCCATATTATTTCTGCCTTTGGTACTAAATTTTCAGTTAAAGAATTGATGCCCAGGTATGCATCAGCTGTGTTAACTGAGGTATAGCTCTGTGTGTGTGTGTACATAAAATTAGATAGATAGACAGACACAGACAGACAGATAATAGATAGATGCTGGATAAGTTGTGTCTGGTATTTCCAAGTCTGTCTTGATTTGGGTCAGAGGATATGGCAGAAGGGCTTTCAGTACAGGCTTACCTATATCATCAGTGTCTCGCTTTTCCAGTAATTGGCATAAATTGAGTGGTCTGTATTTAAAAAAGAACCAATGCTAGGTTTTCCATTACAGTCTACAGCTTCGGACATAGTTGGATGAATTACATTTTTTGGCAACTTCCAGAATTTCCCATCCAGTGTAACCACTGGTCTTGTTGGCTGGAACTATTTTGGGAGTGGTAAAAAAATAATTTTCCATACACAGGGTTTGAATATACTGGGAGATATTAGGGAGGAAGCTTCTCTATTTCCTTGCCATTCATGCTAAGGCCCTGAAACATATTTTTACATTTTGGACATTTCAGACAGCAGCTTAATTTCTCAAGCTAGGTAGAGACAGAATTTTTGGAATGGCACAGGTGACATTATAATATCCTTTAGCCACCATATGTTCACAAACAAAAGCATCCTATAAATTAGGATGTCATAAGTTATACATGCAACCATGTAACTGTTCCTAATTTATAATTCACTGTGGTACCAATGCCACAATCATAAATGCCTCCTAGACCCATCTTAAAAACCAGCCAGCTGCACCCAGTGACAGATTTCTGCAGTGCTGGCAAGCAGGGCACTGCACGATGGCATGACCAGCCCCCTCCTGCCAATGAGTGATGTGTGAGGGGCAGAAGCAAGAGACCCTTATGGAGTCATGTCACAACTCTTTAACCCAGTCTGCATTGTAGAAATAATGCAGTTTGACACTCCTTTAATTGCCATGGCTGAATGCAATGGTATTCAGGGAGTTGAGGTTTTCTGAGATCTTTTGCCACTTTTGTCAGAGAGCTCTGGTGCCACCACAAACTACAAATCCCAGGTTCCCATAGGATGGAGCCATGGCAGTTAAAGTGGTATCAAACTGCATTATTTCTTCTTCGTGGTCTCTGCGAATCACACAAATGAGTTTTATCTGCGCATGCGCAGCAACTTCAAGAAACTTCTGGAATCGCTAGGCAGAACTTTAGGCAGTAGCTCCGCCCATCCCTATAAAGTCCCAAAGCGGTCTTGCCCTTTCCCAGTTCCTTTCGTCTGCCATGCTAGCAGCTTCGAAGGAGCTTCTGTTGGATTTGCTTTTGACTTTGGCCTATTGAACTCATACTTGACCCTTGCTATTCTTACGACTACTCTTTTGGATTTTCCTACAAAACGCCTGTTTGCTCATCGATTGACCCGGATTACCCTGACTTCGATTCTTGGATTGTGAGTTTGATTTGAGGATGTCGTCCCGCACTTTCAAACAGTGCAAGAAATGTGGGGGGGAAGATTCCCGCCTCCAATCCCCACTTGCCTCTTATGCCTGGGTGAGGGCCATAACCCGCAATCGTGCGACTTGTACAGGTCCATGACTTCCCAGGCCCTTTGGAACAGAGACAAGAGGCTCAAGGCAGCTCTTTACGAGCAAGCCCTTCGCCTTGCTTCAACCCCAGTTGCTGGACCCTTGACTGCAGTGGAGACACCGGCAAAGACCAAATCGAGCCTCAGGAAGAAAACTTCCAAGTCAGATGGGGACTCTGGGAAGGCTTGGGAAAGGCCTAAGAAGGTTCAGTCTGAGCATGGCTGCTCCCCCGAGGGTCACCAGGCCAAGAAAACATTTAAAAGGAGGCATTCTTCCGATAGGGAGACGTCCAGGGATTCCTCCTCCAAAAAGGCCCGTCCCTCCACTTCTGAGGGTTCGAAGCCTAAGGATCTGGCCTCGTCATCTGCTCAACCTCTTCCACCAGCCTCTAGATCTCCATCCCCGGTTGTGGGACCATCGTCTGCGGTACCAAAGCCTTTTGTTTTTCGGGGTGCTCTGGTGCCACCACAAACTACAAATCCCAGGTTCCCATAGGATGGAGTCAAGTACCGGTGCTTCTTTATGACGAACCCCGGCCTGTCCTCAACTCTGAGTCTGAAGGAGAATTGCATGATGATGTTCCTATCCTCACCCCTCAAACTTCTTTGCTGCAGCCTAATCAGGTTCGTGATCAGTCTTCTGGCTCCACCACTCATTGGGACCAAGGAGTCCTAGGATGTGAAGCAGATGGCACCGTTCTGGTAGTGGAAGATGACCCCATACTGAGGGACCATCCCGAGCTGGTCTACGACTCCATCTCCAAATGCTATCTGATGCCTGTTGATCCTCAGACCCTCCATTCTAGTGCCATGACTCCACACGCCACTGATGTGCAGGCCCAAGCTCATAGAACACCCTCCTCTGACCACCCACACCTCCACCAAGTCCCCAGTCTTTGCATCTAGGACCTTTGCCAGACTCCTCAGGAATCCCGGTCCCGTTCTGTCTCTCCTTGGTCCCGAGGTACTCACCACTCGATTTCCTCGCACCACTCAGTGTTGTCTCGATCCCCGTCCCCGGGCTCTGATCATCAGTCTGTAATGTTGGTTGAACATCACCCCACCTCTCCAACAGATGATGTCAAGTCCTTCACAGACCAGATCGTGCACATGGGAAATGTGCTGGACATTGAAGTGGTGAGATCCAATGACGACGCCGTGGACTCTATTGTTCATGGGAAGGTCCCAACCCCTCTGGCTCTGGGGTTTTTACCATCACTCCAAAAGCCAATGGTCCTTGACAGTGAGATCGAGGACGTGGGCACCCCATCCCTCCATTGACGCGTCCGTCGTCAGGGATATCTGAGGCTGTGGAGGTACAAATGGCATGCCTATTCATACATTGTCAGGAACAAGCCACCAGTGCAGGGATTGAGACACTGCTCTCTGTACCGAGAGCCACCGGGATGGAAGGTCACGTGCAGGATCGAACACTAACAGAAACCAGGCCTGCAGAGGTCTGAGATGAAGACGGGCCCAGGGTGTTACATAGATAGTAGAGGCCATGTAGCCCAAGGCCACCTGGACTGAATGAGCCCTGATGCATCTCTGCTGCAGACAGTCCTTCACTGCCTCCTTCAAGGCTAGGAACCGGTCTATAGGGAGATAAGCCATCAAGCTCTCTGAGTCCAGAATGGCCCCGATGAATCTGATTCTCTTTGACAGAGTGAGATTAGACTTGTCGAAGTTAATCATAAGGCCCAATGATTGGAGAAGAGATACAATAAAGTTAATATCTTGGATAAGACGATCTCGAGATGGAGTGACCAAGAGCCAATCGTCGAGGTAAGGGAAGGCTGATATGGCTTGCTGATGGAGGCAGGCTATGATGGGCGCCATGCGCTTCGTGAACACCCTCAGTACCGTGGAGAGACCAAAGGGTAGCACTCTTTACTGGAACACTTGGCGACCTACAGCGAAGGTCAGGAGCCTCCTGTGGTCCTCTTGAATCCCAATGTGGAAGTAAGTGGAAATAACATCTGACTCGTGGGTCCTTAGCATCGTGGCCCATGGCTATGCCCTCGCGTTCACCGAGCTCCCTGTCACCGGGGCTTTTGTTTCCACCACCACCCTCAAACACCCTACTTGACGAAGTGTGCACTTTACTAGACAAGGGCACTATAGAGCCCCTGGACCCTGTTAACTTCCGATTTTGTTTCTTCTCCCGCTACTTCAGGGTACCAAAGAAGGATTCAGGGCTTCGGCCTATCTTAGATCTTCGGTTCCTGAACAAGTGTATGACCTACAGGCATTTCCATATGGTAACCCTTGCATTACAGACTAGACTCAAGAGCCAGAAAGGATGCAGCCTTCGGGAGGGCAGTGTTACTGGCTGGTTTGCACTAAGATGATCATGTCTTGCCTTTCAAATGATTGAGACAAATGCACTGGACCAATGTTTAATGTTTATTGTTCTTGATAAATACATTTGTTGAATTACAATTGGCTACAGGACACTTCCTCCTCCACTGACCCAACCTTGTCAGTCTAACCCAGGGGTAGGCAACCTTTCCCCTTTAAGGGCCGAGGGACTTCAGCTCCCAGAAGCCTCAGCCATGTTGGCCAATAGTCCTATGTTGGCCAATAGCTCCTGGGATTCTGGGAGCTGAAGTCCCTCGGCCCTTAAAGGGGAAAGGTTGCCTACCCCTGATCTAACCCATTTGTGTGATTCGCAGAGACCACGAAGAAGAAGGACAGGTTGCTTACCTGTAACAGTATTTCTTCGAGTGGTCATCTGCGAATTCACACAAATCCCGCCCATCTTCCCCTCAGTCGTGTCCTGCTCATTACTTAACCCCTGCTGTTGCAGCTTGCGTCGAACGTTTTGGAACTGGGAAAGAGCGGGACCGCTAGGGGACTTTATAGGGATGGGCAGAGCTACCACCAAAAAGTGGCAACTTAAGTTCTGCCTAGCGATTCCAGAAGTTTCCAAAGTTGCTGCGCATGCACAGATAAAACCCATTTGTGTGAATTCGCAGATGACCACTTGAAGAAATACTTTTACAGGTAAGCAACCTGTCCTTCTGCAGTGCTGATGTAACTCTAGTTTCACCATTGTTTCCTGACAGGAGGGGGCATCACCCAGCACTGCAGAAGTCACTCAATGCAACTGGCTGGCTTTTAAGGTGACTAAACAGGGTTTGGAACAGGACATGATGCTATATACATGACACAATGGATCAAGACACAATACTATGATTGTAGCTTCACCACTGATGCAGGATCTCAGCCACATTTTTTCACCAGCCACTGTAACTGAAAAGATGATAAAAATAGATTTATACAGCTGCTTTGTCATTTGCTATTGGGAGCACAGTGGTTCAGCCAACTCTGCTTGCCAATTATTTCTTGGTAGTTTCCTCAAACATCCAGGAAACGCCCAGGTATACTGTCCAGTTAAAAGGCATCCTACCTTTTGTAGAGGATAGGCTTTCGTAATATAAAGGTCTGAAAAGGTCAGCCTTCTCAGTGCTTGGCATTCATCTTGCCTATTTTAGTACATCCTGTTGGTCTACATTCCACTCAGCAATGGTGCCTTCTAATCACCCTGCATCACTGTGCTCTCCACCCCAAATGATCTGGGTAGGCTTCAACTCCCATAAGCCCTAGTTAGCAAACTAATGATTGAGGATTATAGAATGTGCAGTCCAAAAATATCTGGAAGACCACTGGTGTAGGCACTACCCAGCTATAAGGACACGGTAGCTTTTCCGTTTAACTCATTCCTACATTTTCTTTATTGTACAAGTATTTAATTCAATAGTACCTGCATTATCTTACTTTTCTGTAACCAAACAGGCAAGGAAAAGCAACTATCTATTAAAATTACAAATAACATTGAGAGCTACAAGTTTTGTCAGTAAAAACTCACAGAATCATGAGACCTCAAGGGCCACCCAATCCAACCCCTTGCCATGCAGGGATACACAAAGACCTCCCAACAGATGGCCATCCAGTCTTCCTTTAAAAACCACCAATGATGGAGACTCCACCACATGCCAAGGCACTGTATTCTGCTGTCAAACAGCTCTTACTGTGAGGAAATTCTTCCTAATGTTGAAGGTGGAATCTCTTTTCCTGTAGTTTGAATTCACTGCTCCTGGTCTTATTCTCTGGAGCTGCAGAAAACAAACTTGCTTCTTCTTCAGGAAGACATCCTTTCAAATAAACAAGGGTATCAAGGGATAACCTTGAAAAACTCTAAAATTACAAAACCAGCCAGTGAGCTAATTTATAAAGATCAAGGAACAACTTGTCAACCTGACAACTTAAAAGAAGGGCAGAAAATAAAAGTCTTGGTAGAATGCCACCAAGGCAAAGCTACCTTCCTGGCCTAGCACCCTCTAGTGGACTAGACTATGATTCTCATCATATTTAGTCAGCATGAACAACGGTCTTAACCAGGGGTTGGCAACCTACGGCCCACGGTCTGGCCCTGGCCCCGCGAGGCCTTTGGACTGGCCCCAGCCTGGTCCTGCCGCAGCTGCTGCTGCGCGAGTTGCAGACACCATTTTGTTTCCCAAAATGGTGGCCGCGACTCGTTCGTGAATGCGCTGCAGTACTGCGCATGTGCAAACGAGTCGTGGCCGCCATTTTGTTTTCCAAAATAGCAGCTGTGACTTGTTCACACATGTGCTGGAGTCCTGCACATGCGCAAACGAGTCGCGGCTGCCATTTTGGAAAACAAAATGGCGGCCATGACTCGCTCATGCATGCGTACTTCCGGTGTACTGCGCATGTGCGAGGGAGTGTGCACGCAGGGCGCCATTCCCCCCCCCCTCAGCCCACGGAAGAGCTCTGGACCAGCGGACCGGCCTAAGGTAGGTAAAAGTTGCCTATCCCTGGTCTTAACCATTGGGTGAATCGTGCATTTAGTGGTGTCACTAAGACTGGTGTCACCTGGTGGGGTACCTCATGGTATCACCACCCCCATTGATCTCCTCCCATACCACACCATAGAGAATCCATAGCAATGCTTTTGTACTAATGTTACTCATAAATTGTAATTCCCATATATCACTGAATGTAAAGGTAATAGTTGTGACATAAACAACTAGCAAAATTAAAATTATACCTTTAAATTACAATATCATATGCACAGCCTAAATGTATTTACTGTATACAGTCGTACCTCTACTTACGAATGCTTCATCTTACGAAAAATTCGACTTACAAAAACGCGCCCCCGGATAAATTTTGCTTCGACTTACGAAATTGTTCAACTTACGAAAGCTGAAGCCGTGGAGGCGCTGCATTTTCCAATGGGCTGCCCCTGGAAGCGGAGAAGCTTCTCCGCTTCCAGGGACCGCCCATTGAACAACCGAGGCCGCGGCTGGAAGGAGGCCTCCTTTTAACCCTGGCCTCGCTGCTTTATGGGCTTGGTCCCCGAAGCGGAGAAGTCCTCCTCCGCTCGGAGGACCAAGCCCATAGAGCAGTGAGGCCGGGACTAAAGGGACGCGCGGCGTCCCTTTTACCCCGGCCTCGCTGCTCTATGGGCCTGGTCGCCGCTTCGGCACCCAAGCCCATAGAGCAGGACTAAAGGGACACACGGCGTCCCTTTAACCCCGGCCTCGCTGCGGAACGGATTAGGCCTTTTCAATGTTAAATTTGCTTCTACTTATGAAATTTTCTACTTACGAAATGGCTGTCGGAATGGATTAATTTCGTAAGTAGAGGTACCACTATATACTCATGTATAAGTCTAGAAATTTTAGTCAAAAAAGTGACCCCCAAAAACCTGAGTTGACTTATCCATGGGTCAATGTAAGCACAAACAAATTATGCCTGCTAAAATTTTGTAAGTTCTTGCATTGTTTTCATTTGCTTTTCTTTTGGAAACTTTGCTTTGTTACATGCTCCAAACTTTTATCCTAGACCTATCCACTGGTCATATCAAAAGCCGTAATTTTGGCCCCAAAACTTGCCCTCAATGTATACATGAGGTCGACTTATAGTTGAGTATATACAGTACCTGTACATGTGAATTGTTTCATGTGGTTAAAATGAAAATTTGGTAAGATGTGATTTTTTTAAAAAAATTTAAAAAATCGAATTTTTATTTTTTAAAATTAAATTTAATTTTAAAAAAACCCGAGGCCTCTCCTTTCTCTTCCCACTGAGCCTCACCTCACTCACACCATATTTTCTGCTTTTTTAAGGCACAGAGGTGAATGCCACAGCCCATTTCTGACAAAAGGCAGATCTTTGGGGGAGGTGGTGTCACACACACACACCCCTTAGGGTGTCACCTGGTATGTGGTTCACACACCCCTAATGTGCCCCTGGGCATAGTCTAGTAATATGTGAAGGGGTATCTTCCAGAAAGTTTGCATTAATGCAAAGAGGGTAGGATATTTCACAAAATCATAGAAGAGACCATAAAGACCATCCAGTGCAACTCCCTACCATGCAATAAAAACACTCCTGACAGATGGGTCTCCAGCCTCTGTTTAAAAACAGCCTCTGTTGAAGGGTTTTCTTCAAGCTGTGAGATGTAGATTCAAAAAATCTGGAAGTTACATTTTTGGACAACAATAGCCAGCCATGTTAGGAGGTTATGTAGTCCCCTCCCCAAAGTAATATTTTAAAGCTCAAATTAGTTTCGAACTAAGCAATTTGGTCTTATATCAAACATGGCATCCAAGCTTTCTTTAGGGCATACAGTGGACCTCTTTGGTGTAATTTTTTGAGATTGTATTATTTTTTAAATACAATGGCATACTGTTGTCTTCTATGTCACAATGATAATTCAAGAACTGTAGACTGGACTTCTTTGGTAACTTCTTTGTTATTAAATTTCCAATGGCTACTTTTGTGCCCTCTGAAGGAGAACACAGCAGCCAGGCCCAGCACCATCATGCCTTGATCCCAGTAATTACAGTAGGCTCTCCCTCCATCCCAACTGCCTCTGCTATGACTTTGGGGGGAGAGAAGAACCTGCAGGTACAGCTCTATCATGCCAAGACCCAGCAACTGATTAAAGGTTCTCCCTTCTTCCCAAGTGCCACTGTTGTGGCCTCAGAGGGAGAAAACGGCAGCCAGCATCTTCTGGACTTAATCCTCTCCCCTGATGCCATCCCCTTCTCCTTCTCCTGTGTGCGTCCTGCCTTTTTAGACAGGGAACTGTCAAACTAACAACTGTAAGTTGCACCATCTACTATGATGATAATTAACAATGCCACAAAAATGTGCAAATTTGTAAGTTTGCTAAAAAGCTTGCACACTTTGGCGGTACTGAGTCTTAACAAGAGATGCAGCCTAATTTTGCTTTTCCTATGCACACAGCCTGTGGATAGAACCAAGGATGGGTGGCACTGACTCAGGGGCACTTTGTACCTTAATATAGGGGTGAGGAAACTGTACCTCTAATATACGAGTGAGCAGTCCACCAAACGCATACTGCCCCCAGGCCTTTTTTTGTACCCCCAAAGCCGGAGGCGATCCTAGCACATTGTCCTCTCTGTGCCCATGCCAGCTATTTTAGAGGCCTTCTTTCCCCAGCAGAAAGTTGACTTTTGAGTCTCTTCCTTTTGGGAAAGAAACAATTTTGCTAGGTCTAAAATCACCCGGAGAGGGTCAAAAATGAGGTGAAATTATCACTGTGTCTCCAGTGGTCATCTGGGGTATAAAATAATTTCAAGTGGGGGTTTCAGAAGGGGGTTCAGCCCTCCCAAGTCCCCTGGTGAGCCATTTGCCCTGATCTAATATAGTCAGGAGTAATTCTTTTATGCCTCTCAGTTAAGCAGAGTAGCTAGCAACAGGTACATGGCAAAGTAGAAGAATTTATTTTTTCACTCAAGGAATTCATTTATGCAAGTTGCTAAGGTGTCACCTAACCCTAGATGATGATGATGTTTACAACCAAATTCAAGGAATAGAGGCCAGTTTATTTTAGAAGCCATTTATTTAAAACTTTTTAGCAATAATGTGTTACAAGAATAAAGAAGGGTTAACGTGCCAGCATCCACTCCTCTTACAGAAATTCTATGAGGACAGCTGCCTGCCACTGCAGAGGACTACTGCCCTGAACTGAATGGATCCTGCTTTAATCTCACACTGAAACCAGAACAGCTGCTTATGTAGATGTTGCAGATTTGAACTACAACTGTGTATTGACAGAGAGAGAGATGCAAATGTAAACAGCACTAGAAGACCAGCTGATCAGTGGCACCATGCTTAGGCTGCTCTCTGGGTGTCCTTAATCTATAAACGGAGTTGGACTGTATAGTCTTACCAACAGAGCGCTATAAAAGTGGTCACATTACTACACTAAAAACAACAACGCCATGATCCTGTCTTAAGCATTCCTTTTGGAAGCTCTACTTTCCTTCCCCTCTGTCCCTTTGGCCTCACCTCTGCAACTCTCTCTAGGAGACCAGCAGCTGATTTCATGCAACTAGTAGAGTAGTGATGCACGTGTTAGACTCCCGACTCCTAAATGCCCAATGCACATGGCTGGTAGAGGGCAGGAGTTGTCTGATAACACTTGGAGGGCCACCCCTGACATCACAGCAGTAGCCTTCATTAGCCCAATCATAAACAGTTACAGTCAGTCAATTAAAAATCCATACACACATTTACACTGACAATAAAGAAACCTGGAATTCTTTCTCAATTCCTTCCATTTTGTATGGAATTATTATTACTTCAGTGTACTGTCTAGAGTGGATTGCATTTAAATACACACAGCTCTGGTTTTGTATACTCTGAAGCAGATGAACCATCCATTTCCAACGTATTCCTTGGTTGTGTTCCCCTATACCTGAACAGGCTATACAAGGGTGGCAAAAGTCCCCACAGCACGGTTGCCTTCTGGTCTGTTATAGGCCTTTGGACGGTCACCTTCCCTGTAGGTTCTTTCAAGGCTGTACTGAAGCTTGGCCTCTTGTCTCTTGAACTCTCGCACACTTTGAACAGTGAGAGCACAGACTATAGTGCTTGCAAAATACAAGCAAGCAGCCACAAGGCCAAAGAGAGCCACAGAGGCATCTCCTCCCTGCACACTGCAGTTCATGGATGTATAGCCTCTTCTCGCATACAATCTCTCTCTCCTCTGGCACACATCTGTTGCATTGACTTGTATGACGAAATGGAGGTAGAGGCCAACAGCCACAATGTATGCAAGGCAAGCAAGGATGTCAAAGACAAACTCTGCGGCCAACAGCCGGACTGTGAGGCGATGAATGGGCTTCCCTCCACTGATGAGGAAGAAAAGTGTGAGGCACATCATGGTTAGGCTGAAGGCCACCCCTCCATACACGCAAGGAGCTCTCATCTGGCTGTACTGCATATCTAGGTCCCTTACTTCTTGCAGTTCGGTCCCTTCAAATGGACTATAGACTGAATTGATATTAAAAGAGCCCAAACCTGCCCTGGAGGTGAAACCAGAAACACCTGCCTGGGCTGCTCCTATGCAGACCAGCACCAAAATGTTGACTGTTACTTCAACAAACTGCAAAATACCTGCAGGTAGGAAAGAAGAAAGACAAGGGGAAACCAAATTTGCATATGTCTACTTTCTTATGAAGTGGCTGTTTTCAGTATCTTGAAATGCTTCTGGAAATAAATTACTCATAATATTATGGTACCACAATGCAGGAACCTACTGCCTGGAATGTATCTTGTAGTGCAGATGGGGAAATATGTGGCCCTCAGAATTCTATTGGATTGCAATTCCATTTGCCCTAGCTAGTGGTGAGGGATGGTGGGATGTGCAGTTTGGTAGCATCTGGAGGGCCGGACATTCTCCATCACTCTTGTAGTGTTTCTGGGATTTGCAGAAGAGCCATCCGTGTCTTTGGTCTGGCTTATTTTTACTCTCAGCCTACTGGATAACAAAAAGCATTATTGGCCTATCATATTTCAGCCTAAAACCAGGAAAGGTTATAATACAACTGAATGTTCCCTTGTGCTTTTTTTTAATGGCTATGTAGAAAATCTAGACATTGGAGAAGAGTTTCTCTTCCTGGCCTTGTTCCTGCCATTCTCACCAATGGATAATGATTCTTTTTCATAGAATCCACTCTCACATTCAATGCATCACCTACTGCTAGAATGAAACCATTCTCCCATAATAGGTACTTTGTCTTAAGGTGGGACTGGTTTCTCCTTGTACTTTATTTTCACAAGAGGAGTAACCTGCAAGCAACCTTTTAGCTGAGCATGACAGTGCAGGACAAAGGACAAACTCAGGTGGGAGAATTGCAGTAATAAAAGCAATTGTTTTGCTGAGACTTTTATTTTACTTTCAAATGATCCCTATCATAAGAAATGGAGTACCTTTTAAGCAATGGCAGAAAGAAATTTCCAGATTTGTCTGGCAGGCAAGTCCAAAATAAAGCTCAAAACCTTGTATGCTGCAAAATAAAGGGGTGTTCTAGGACTTCTGATATGAGGCTGCTGTTTTGTGTCGTTGAAGGAATGGATTTTGCTCAGAGATCAGTGGCTTTTGAAACTTGGAGGTCATGGTTTAAGATTTGGGTGGCATGAATAGCTTTGGCATGATAGAGTCAAAGTACATGCTGATTTTAAAAATCATTGTATTAAGAAAGGTTCTTATACAAGTTTGCTACAAACATAAGCAAAGACTTTCCACCAAAATAACATTAGCCACTTTACTAGAGAAATCTTCTGTAGGAATGTTTAAAAATTGGAAATGGCTGTTTTATGATAACTTTTTGTAATTTGGATACTAGGGAGGTCAAATCAAGAAATATTCCTTAAGGCAGGTAAAGATCTTCATTGGTTCGCTTATGTGAAACTACAGATTTAAACAAGAGAGATCTAGTCCTAGAGAGTGGAGAAAATTATTTACTTACAACTGTGTAAGGATGATGATGAAGAGTATATGATAAGGTGGATACAAAATTTTGGACATAGCCCAAAAACATATAAATTTACTTTGAGTAGCAATTTAAAAGAAAACATGTATAATCACCATCATCATTTAATTTTCTAAACAAACAAGCTATAATGTGTTGTGTGCACATATGGTGGTAAAAACAGCAGCATCAAACCCTGAAACAATTACCTTTTTTGGAGTACAACTCCCAAAATCCATGTAGGTTTGCTGACAATTTAAGTCCAAAAAAGTATACTTTGCAAGCCTTGAGAAGCTTAGAACAAAGAGGAAGTACTATAAAAGCACTTTTATATTTTAAAGGATATACTAGATATTGGAATATCAAATTACTAGAACAGGAACAGATTGAAGTATACAACAAGAAAACTACATTGCCTCTCTAACCCAATACAGCCTGGTGTAGGATTAAGGAAGCAGCCAATATTACAAATAAAAGGAGAATCATCCTCCAAACATGGCAGAAGAGGACAGATGAAGCTCCCTGCAAACTGATTGACTGCATGTGTGTCAGTAGCCAGACACATATGGGCTGCATCCAGTATCACAGCTGAAGCTGTGTAGAAGTTATAGCTCTCTGGACTTCATTAACCCAGTAAGAAATAAAAACCCCACAGCATGGGTCAGGAACTAATGGCCTCCAGCTACTATTGGGACTTCAGCTCCTGTCAGCCCCAGAGGATGAATGCTTCAGTGTGAATAGGCCACTAAGAATACACGTTAACTCCTCTGTTAATTGGAGTTTTGTTGTTGTTAATTGCCCTTTTGTTGTTGTTAATTGCCCTTGAGTCGATCTCGACTCATGGCAACCCTATGGATGAGACATCTCCAAGATGCTCTGTCCTCCAATGCTCTGCTCAATTCCTGCAACCCCATACCCATGACCTCCTTATAGAATCCACCCATCTGGCATGTAGCCTTCCTCTCTTCCTACTTCCCTTCACCTTCCCCAGCATTATTGTCTTTTCCAATGAGTCCTCCCTTCTTGTGATGTGTCCAAAGTACAGCAGCCTCAGTTTGATCATCTTGGCTTCCAGGGAGGCTTCTGGTTTGATCTGCCCTATGACCCATTTGTCCTTTTGGCTGTCCAGGGGATCCTCAGCACTCTTCTCCAGCATCACATTATCTCAAATGCATTGATTTTCTTCCTTTCATCTTTCTTAACTGTCCACTCTCACATCCATATATGGTAATAGAGAATATGATGGGTTATATAATTCTAACTTTTATGCTGAGTTGTATATCTTTGCATTTTAGAATCTTTTCTAGTTCTTTCATAGCCAGCCTCTCCATTCTTAATCTTCTTCTGATTTCCTGACTGCAGTCCCCATTTCTATCAATGTTTGATCCCAGGTATGGGAATTTTTTTACCATTTCTATTTTTTCATGGCCTAGGTTGAACTTGTGAAGTTCCTCAGTGGTCATTATTTTTGTTTTCTTTATGTTCAGCATTAAGCCTGCCTTTGCACTTTCTTCTTTGATCTACCTTAGTAGGTGTTCCAGGTGTGTGAGGTTTTCTGCTAGTATTATGGTGTCATCTGCTTATCTTAGATTGTTGATATTCCTACCTCCTATTTTTACTCTTACTTCTTCTGTGTCCAAGCCTGTTTTTCTTATAATATGTTCTGCATACAAGTTGAACAGATAGGGTGAAAGGATACAGCCTTGTCTGACCCCTTTGCCAATTGGGAACCATTCTGTTTCCCCGTGTTCTGTTCTGACAGTGGCCTCTTGTCCTGAGTACAGATTCCTCATCAGGACTCTCAAATGTGTTGGCACTCTCATGTCTTTAATGACATTCCATAGCCTTTCATCAGTCAAAGGCTTTGCTATAATCTAAGAAGTACATGCCGATTTTCTTTTGGAATTCCCTGGTTACTGTATGTTTGCAGTGTGGTCCCCAGTGCCTCTTCCCTTTCCTGGACCCTGCTTGAACTCTGGGATCTCTCTCTCCATGTATGGTTGGAGTCTATGTTGTAGAATTTTGAGCATGATTTTTGCTTGTGTGGGAGATCGGTGCTATGGTCCTATAGTTGCTGCAGTCTCGTGTCTTCCTTTTTGTGGATGGGGATGTATATTGATCACTTCCAAACTTCTGGCCATCGTTTTGTATTCCTTATCTGTTGACATAATGTTGGTTAGCACTAGAATTGACTCTGTCAGTGTGGATTGGTGATTTGTTTTTCTTATTGCAGTTTCCACCTCACTTTTTAGAATCTGGGGTTCATCTTCATATGGCTCTTCATTCCGTGTGTCCTTCATTTTGTTCTATGCTACCTCCAAACTTATAGACAATATGCTTCTGAATATCTGCTGCCAGTAAATATCATCCAGAGAGGGCTATCAGCCTCATGTTCTGTTTGCAGACTTTCTAACAGGTGCCTGGTTGGTTACTGTAGATGCTGGATTACCTTTATGCTCTGTAACTTTGTCAAGTCTGATGTAGTGGTTAGAATATTTAACAGTGTCATAGAGTTCAGGACTAAGTCTCCACTGAATCATGAAAACTCAGGGTCTTTACAGACTGCCAGAAATAATGCAGCTTGAGTCCAATTTAACTGCCCTGGCTCAGTGCTAGGGAATCATGGGAATTGTATTTTTTTCTGGGACCCACAATAAACTACAGTTCCCATGATTCCTTAGCACTGAGCCAGGACAGTTAAAGTGGCCTCAAGCTGCATTATTTCTGGCAATCTGTAAAGGCCCTCAGTCTCTCTCAGGTTTTATCCTGCTCCATAGGGTTGTTGAGGAAGTGCAAGATAGAAACAAAATGAGTAAGTGCTCTATAGAAGGAATGGGTGGGCTTTCAGTGTCATGGAACAGAGTGAGTCCAAATTCTATAAAACGGAACATTGCTTTCCTTCACTATTTCCTTTAAGAAAGACAAGATGGGGGGCACTGACTGTTAGCACAGCTTACAGGTTTTGACACTGTAAAGAAATATTTGCATTTTGGGCAGCCGCTTACAATCTTCTCCCAAAGGACTGCTGTGCCTTGTGGTAGAGCAGCTACTATGACCAGGCATCTCTGAGGAGGACCTTCTTAAGTCATTTAAGCATATCTTCCAAAAGTATTTTGGTGGAGTTAATTAGTTCTGCCAGGATATTGAATCAGTAGCCCTTGGGAATCCAAATGAAGCCAACCCTCACAGTCCAAATGTGAAGCTACTTTTCTCTCTGTCTTTCTTTTGCCAAACATTGATCTAACAGGCCTGAGCACATTTGACCTACATTATTTTGAATAATGTTCAGAATAGTTATTTTTGGACTGCTGTGCCAAAAAAAGAGTAATTGAGTTCTATTGTCAGCTCAGGGTAGCAGGGTAGGCAGATCCTATAGATAGGTACCTTGAATCTCCCACAGGATAAGCTGCTTTGAGGAAAAAACTAAGGCTTGATCAAAGGCTCGTGCAAAGGTTAGAAACCTCTACCACTCTTCACTACAGTGAGTCACTCACCTAAACAAGGAAAGCTCTTAACTAATCTTTTGAATGTGAAGTCTCTGAAGATGCCAGCCATGCTGGCGAAACGTCAGAAAGAAACTCTCCTAGAACATGGCCACACAGCCCGAAAAACCCACAAAAAACTATAATCTTTTGAATGTTGGAAGCAACAGGGCTTGAGGCTGGCTTTCAATCCTTGTGCAGCTTGGGGGGGGGGGGGGAAACCCTGGATGACTCCTGGCTAAATCTGCAGCAGTACATACAGCACAGAAAAGAAAAAGGAGGAGAAAGGAAAAACCTGGAAACTATACTATAAATTAACCTTATGGAAAGCCAGTCCTACTTATGACTAGCTGATTTTTCCATAGGCAGGAAACCACAATGGCTGGAAAGACTGGGTTCTAAAAGGAGTTATTCAGAATTAGCTAACCAGGTTTTCCTTGGTAGCAATGCCAGTTCCTTAAGCATGGGGAGGCAGCTATGTCCTTGCGTTAGCCACTAGGGGGCAGGTTACAACTAGTAAACATTGACTGTAGTAAGTTAATAATTCCAGACTGCAGTGATCAAAACTTATACCTAGCATTCTCACCCAGGAACTCTTAACTAGCAGTTATACCTCTCCCACTCACTATATTTTTCTCCTTCCGTGTAGGAAGCTTGCAAAACCGGTCTTGTATTTATTGGCTGCTTCTAAGAGACGGCAGCAAAATGTTTTGTTCATTTGTGTAGTTTTCTATATCTTCCATCCTCTTCTGCTATGAAACTTTTAAACTGAAACAATGGGACCCAAACCATTTCCCCCTGCAACCAGCTTTGTTTGATTTTTTTATGAGAGACTCCATCAGTTTGATTCCCAGAAGATGAAGCAGTGCAGTCTTGAGAGGGCTGACTCTTCCCTATGAAGATGCTGTTTCCTGATCCTACAACAGGTTTACAAGTCTAAAGAAAAGAAACAGAACTGCAAGAGCACCAGCATGCTCAGGGTATCAAAGAAGGCCGGGGAGTCACTATTTCAACTCTACAAACTTCAATGGGAATAAAAAAAACTTTGCACATGTTAATAGGACTTACATGTGACCTGCTTCTGATTTACCATAACTGGGAAAGGCTCTTCTACAAGTATCCTGGGTACAATTGTATGTGTCAATATGTGTCAACAAGGGAGAGAACCTTCTCACTTGCCTCACCCTGACTACAGAATGTTTTATAGTCTTTACAACTTCTTCGTTTTGATGACATGGTTTAGAGCTTTTAATTGTATAATTATAATTCAGCATTTTAACTGCATGAGTATAGCACCCTGGTAGCTTTAAGGACGAAGGACAGCTTTAAAATGTTTCCAGAAATAATAAATGATTAATTAATTTAGGGCTCTTCCAATCAGGACAGAAATATCAAGAAGCTGCTGTATTTGTGGCTGTAGTTCTTGGAAGTTTTTCAAAATATCCAAATGACATTTTGTTTGTCTAGGACTGCTTTCTGGCAATTCTTGGCACCAGCTAAAATATTTGACTTCCATTCTCGGGGGGGGGGGGGTTGCTCTTTTTTAATTCTGAGATATATTAAAACAATACATTACTGTCTCTTCTTTTTAAAAGAGTTATAGTGCATTAGTGAAATTGAACTTTTGTACTATAACTTAATTTTTAAAAAAATTCAGGAAGAAGATTTGCCCGCAGCAAACCATGCCCTGTTGTTTTTAACAAACACTTTTTGGAAGAGATCAAGCGCAGATCAATGAAATTGCTGCAAACAGCTCAGCAAAAGGATGGAATAAACAGCCAGCAAATATATTAAACAAATATAAATTTCAAAAAGCAAACCTTGATTTTGCCATTTTACATAAGTAACACCATTTTACTATGCCACTGTATTTAATGGGACTTGAGCATCCATGGATTCATGGGGGGTCTTGGAACCAAACTGCAGCAGATACTAAGAATCCACTAGGTAAGATAAGAGTATAGGACCCAGATTCCAATGCCTTTTGGATAATTTGATAACTTCAACCTCGCTCAGGTTAACATATGTCACTGGATTATTGGAAGAAGCCAGTAAGGGTGGCTGTCTGTTTTTTATTTTATTCTGGTGGCAGCACCTATTTCCGCACAGGCTGCTCTGACTGATATACTTCCAAAATAGACTAAGACTGTAGGCAATATAGATTAATTTGCAACTATGTGTTTTAAATATTAACATTTTCACTAGCAGAAAGAAGGTAGCAAAAACCAGGAGGCTATAGCAGGAATAGGCATTATAGCACCATCCAGATATTTAGGACTGCAGCTCCCATTATTCCCAGCCAATATGGCCACATGCCCAGTGGTGAAGAGAGCTGATGTCCAAAATATTTGGAGGATCCTAGGATAAGTACCACTGAAATGCTGGCATATAGCTGTCCACACATCAAGCCTTCCTCAACTTCCCATTAGATCTAGTAAGAGATGAAAGAAACTGTAGGTACCAAATCTGGAGGGCTACATTTGTCAAGCCCTGCATTAAGTTGTGTCCTATCAGGAAACCACTGCCAGTAGCTGAAATTAATACATCTCAGGATTTTGATGCTTTAAACAGTGGATGGAAGTGCCATGTGGCTCTCCATAGGTTCTGGAAGATAATGGCTGCACCCAGACCCTTCCATAGGGAGTGGTAGAGTAATACCTGAGTTCAGTCCCCACCATTCCCAGGTAGGGTACAGAAAGCCCCCTGTCTGAAACTCTAGAGAGCTGCTGTCAGTCAGAAGAAATAAAAGGACCAGAGGGTTGGCCTGGTATAATGTAAAGTGGCAAGTGCCAGGCAAAAATTGGACCTGGCTCCTTCTCTTGGTTCCAGACAGGGAAGCATTTATTTTAACCATAAAATCTTGGTAGGCCCTTCCGTTGTGTCATTTGATTTGAAGGTTTTAAGAAGAGAAGGCCCAGTACGGTGAAGTAGTTTGAATGCTGGTCTAGGACTTTGGGAGACCAGGGTTGAAATCCCTGCTCAGACATAGAAACCCATTGTCACACTCCCTTATCCTCAGAGGATGCCATTCCAAACAGTTTGAGCGTGCTGCTACATTGGATTCTTGATATCATTATAATATTGTGGTTGAGGTGGTCATAAAGATGAAACCAAGATTATAAATTCCCGGCACGGTTGTCCTATGACCTATGAGCCTATGATTTACGACATCGGTTATGATCTAACTCTATAGTTTACTACAAGGATTTCAAATCAACAAGTTTGCATTCCTACCATGACATATGATTTACACAGCTGTTGTTGATCTGTGGGTCTCTGCAGATGGGTGGCCATGGGCTGCCCCGAGAAGCCGCAGATTGGGACTGAGGCTGCCCCCCGCCTAGGCCCCAATCCACTCTTTTCCTGGCCCTAGAAGGAGGGCTAAAATAGCGCTCCTTCTGCAAGGTGCGGAAAGGGCGCCAGAAGAGGCAGCGTGCGCCTCTTTGGTGACTCTTCCGGCTCAGCATGTCTGGATGCTGAGCCGGAAGGACATCATCGGAGCGCCCGCCGTGTGGAATGGCAGGCGCTCCAATGATGTCCTCGGGAAGGGGTTGGGGCGCCCGACGTGAGGCTGCCCCTCCCCTTCCTTGCCTTCAAGAGGGCGCTTTGCACTGTCTGCAAAGACCCTGCGTTTCAGCATTTTTGCCAACAGGATAAAGAATAAGGACTTTTTGGTGAATTCCAATAAAACTGCAATATTGAAAATTAAGAACTGTTCTATGAACTTATGACATAATTTCTACTTTGTGCGTTGTGTACTGTTATTCGGTAGTTTTCATATATTAGGATTTTTGGTGGTTTATAGTTGTGTTTTTCTACTTTCACCATGACAGATTTTTTTTGACTCCTGATCATGAGCCTAAAGGTGAGACTCTTTTTCTTAGGACAGCATGTCTTCAATTTCAATTAGTTTAAGATTTTGATTATATATCCAAGAGTACAATGATGGGGGAAGAATAGTCCTCCAGACATACATGAATTTCTGCTGGTTTATTAATGCAAGAGCACATCCCAGGGGAGGGGGAAAATCACTTTATAGCTATCTCCTAATTTTATTTGCTGATGGAATTCAATTTAGCTCCTTGCTAATTTGCAAATGGCAAGTGCCCTTGTTGAGGCAAACAGATGACACTAGAGATAAAGAACAGACATACTTGACGTGAAAGCAGAAGTTAAAGGCTTCCTGGAACACAGCTGGCTCCAAACATTTTCTCAAATACAGCACTGATATGGCAATCTTATTATGTGCCCACTCAGATATAAACCTCACTGAATTCCACTGGACTTCTGCCTGGTGAAGTACAGGATAAGAAAGCAGTACTGTAAGACCCTATTTAACATAGATTTGTCTAATATAGGTCCAAAACACACTGCGGGAATAATCCAGTTTGAGAAAGCTTTAACTGCTCTGGCACAATACTAGGGAATTCAGGGAACTGCAGTTTTATGAGACATTTAACCTTTTTTGTCAGAGAGCTCTGGTGCCACAACAAACTACAGTTCCCAGAATACCCTTGCAGTGAACCAGGGCAGTTAAAAATGGTCTCCAACTGAATTATTTCTGCAGTGTATTTTGGACTATCGTTCCACTTATCTGGGAAGAGCTGCAAGTCCTTCACACTTACCACAGAATTCTGTTAGAGGACCTAGCAATGCCTAAAGAGAAGTGTTCTCTCTAGGCATTTCTAGGTCCTCCAGATGATTTTATGGTATGTTTCTGCCAGATGCCCAAGACATTGCTCATTTCAGACCGAAAAAACAGGGTTCACAATTATCTGCAGTTTTAGTTCTACGCAAATGATCCTGGAACATATCCCTTGCATAAACGGGGTCTTACTGTACATGGTTGGAGCCAAAGTCCTTGGGTGTTGTTGTTTTTAAATGAGAAATCCACTGAACTTATCATAGAATCATAGAGTTAAGGGCCATCCAGTCCAACCCTATTCTGCCATGCAGGAACTCTCAATCAAGGCACCCCCAACAGATGGCCATCCAGCCTCTGTTTAAAGACCTCCAAAGAAGGAGATTCCACCACCCTCCGAGGAAGTCTGTTCCACTGCCAAATAGCTCTTACTGTCAGGAAGTTCCTCCTAATGTTTAGGTGGAATCCCTTTTCCTGTAGCTTGCATCCATTGCTCTTGGTCCTGTTCACTGCAGCAGCAGAAAACATCCTCAGTGTGGCACCCCTTCAAGCATGAGTGCTTTAGTCATGTCTTTTACCTTTTGTATATTTGCATGTAATGTTTTTAGATTACTTTTGCCTGTTTCAAATTTTAATGGAATGTTTTTTAACATTGTGTGTGTGTCTGCGAGCCGCCTCGGGTCAATGCCCCAAGGGAACCTCATAAAGAGCTTGGAAATGTTTGGACCTCTGAGAACTGCCCAACCAGAATGGCTCCTAGCCTTGCTGGGTGCAGGATTCTTGGAGTTGTAGTCTCAAATGTTACTTTTCCTAGCCCTTAAGTCAGTGTTCCATTTTACAGTCTGACCAGTCAGATAACTACCCAGTATTGAGCTTAGTAGGGGGTAAGGAACGCTGGAAGTTGTTGTCCTACATCTGGGAAGTCACATGATTCCCACTTCTGTGGTAAAGGAATTTACATCATTTTAAAGGGCACATATTTACATCCAGAAGGGCCCAGGTTTAGTCTCTGGCATTTCTACTCAAAAGAATCAAAGAGTGGGTAAGAGAAAACGTTACTGCCTGGTATCCTGGAGATCACTTTCAGGGGTCATCTGCACCTGCATAAAGCGGTTTCTGACAGCTTTGAAGCCTGGCTGTTTAGACAACGCACGAGGTGAAACCAGGAGGGAAACAGATATAAAGCCATGCTCCAGTGTTAAAAACCAGATCAGAAAGAAGCTGGGATACTATGACTCAAGCTGGAAAATGCACATCATCGCACTGGCATATAACAGCCTGGTGCCACTATGGGACTGCGGGAAAAAAGTGATTGCCAATAATGCATGGTTGTAATTACAATGTACACGAACCAGAAGTCCAACAGGGGGGCATGGGGTGAAGTCCTCCATGATTGTGCTTTGCCAATGTATTACTCAATACACCGATGCACTTGGTGTAGATGCGTCTGTCTGGCTGATCATATCGGTGGGCCTCCAATGGGATGGCATCTGGGCAGGAAGGAGACAACTGGGTCGCAGGTGGTGTGTTTGTGCAATGGTGCACATGCATGGTGGGGAGGCAACAACAACAAAAACACACAGCGCAGCTTGACACCACGTGGTCAGACAGCCCGTGGGTTTTTGGCCTGCCTTGGGAGCAGGTGTGTGAACAGCAGGGTTTCGACCCATTTTCAGAAAACCCAGGTTCACGATGCTTTTTCCTGTCCATCTGCTCTGGCCCTCAGTCAGAGCCCAATAGATTTCCCATTTTACCAAGATTTCCAATTTTACCAAGTCGAGATTGAACCTGGGACTTTCTTTATGCAAACTGTACACACTGTCACTGATATGACTGGCCAATTCCCTGTCTGAGATTCATACCCCAAGGTGTTATGAGCTGCAGAGGGAAAAGGGGAGATGCTGCTCCATATCATACCCGGGAAAGGATCACAATTTTAGAAATAGCATGATTACAATTCCCAGAATCCCCCAGCCAGTTTGGCCACTGACTATGCAGTCTGGGTGATTTGGAGAACTATAATTCCACAAGTAATTGTTTCCTACTTAGATTTCTCCTTGCAGTCCCAGCTCAACTCTCTCCTCCTGCTGCAATTGCTTTCACACCCAAGGGGGGAGGGAATCAAACGATACTATAAAGGATGTCTCATACCTAGTTTGGTTCTCAGCCTTTATGGAAAGACTGGGGAAAATGGCCCAGTGCTACTTGCTAGATCATAAAGGCCGAAATGATTTAGTTTCCTAGAAAATACAATGCCATCCTATACACGTCTACTCAAAATTAAGTGAGTAATCAGAACCTAGAACTTAAATTATCAGCAACATTTTCTAGATAACTTAATAAGTGAGTTCTTTCCCAAACCTATGAGATGCCCTAAAAAGCTCTTTTTGATTTTCTATCAAAGGATTGAAATAGTCTTCTTTGTTCTTGCCACCCCCACCCCATAACACACACTCATGTCTGTGCTCATTCTATCAGTAACAGCCTCTTCAAGTAAACAATATTTAGACATGTGCTTGATTTAAACTATTAATGATCAACTAGGGGGTAGGTCTAGGTTTTCAAACTTAGAAAACAATGCATCAAAAAATACTTGATAGAAACACTTGATAATTAGCTCTCACTTTCTCAGCTTTGCAAAAAGGTGTTGAGTTATCTTTTCAATCTGGCCTTTCAGCTTTCTGCCAGCTGAAAGGTTCCACTTGTAGAAGCTCCCTCTCTCCAGTATTTTGGGGATCACTCCTCTTCCTCACACCACAATTCAGCTCAGTTAAAAAGGCCCCCTATCTTCTGGAAAAGTTGCTTATGTCTCCTCCCCATGTACACATGTCTGAATCTTAATGAAATGTTTTTCATGTTGATTTAACATTTAAGTCATAGTTTCATTACAAATTTTTACGGTATTACTGTTCTTTTATTTTGAGGTTTTGGTGATCTTCATGGAAAGGTAAATGAAAGTGCATAAATTACCCTGCAATGCTGAGCTACAGCACATTTCTAGGTATTATGTTGTGAGCTAATGAAGACAAAGAAGTCACAAAGTGCTAAAGATCAGCCACTGTGCTGTAAACTTAACACTGAGTCCAATAAAGCTTATTCCAGGTAAAAGTGTCCAAAGCTTACATATGTTATCTTTCTTTTCCTAGAATCACTCAGTCTGGAGCTGGGTGGGGTTTTTTTGAGGGATTTGGGGACTTGTAGTCCAGAAAGTAGTCATGTGGGCTGACTTATTCTTGGAGTCATATTCTTAAAAAGTAACTTTTTCAAGCTCTGGTTGGGAATAGGATTACAGTCTCAAGGTGGTGTTATGCTGTATGGTATGACTTCTCCCGGAATACCTGCTGGCCAGCAATGATACTGACTTCAGGAGACATTTAAAAAACGTACTTTCCCAAGTATAATATTCCCAATTGCCTTCACAACTGTTGGGGGGGGGCAGAGGAGGCATTCTATGTTCATTTGAGAGAAAGAGGTTCAGTATCATGATTACCATACTTTCATGCAGTACACTGAAGTATTTTGTCATAATGAATTCTCCAAACAATAGATTAAGTGGAAACTTTGATTCCTAAGGGGCCATGGATATATATGTGAAAATCTGCCACTATTTCTAACTTGTTTTTTAACTTGTATTGTATTTTTGGACTGTTTTATTCAATGTTGTAAGCCGCTTTGATCAGTTTTCTGGAAAGGCGGGGTATAAATAAAACTTTTATTTTTTATTATTATTATTATTTAAACCATTCTTGGTGACTATGTGATATGCTGAGGGACCAGAAGTGTTTCCATTTGTTTATCAAATGGTTTTGGCTGCAAGTTGTGAATTTAAATGCCTTCACCTCATTCTGTTCTTGTTCTGCCTGAAGAAGAGTTCATGGAAAACTGAACCTTTTATTCTTCCCCCTGTTCCTGTTCCACTCCTTTCAAAAGGAAAGTCTCAAGGGGAGGATGCTATCTTCTCACAACCACATTAACAATGCTTAAAAGATATGAAGCAGGGAAAATCATGTTACCTCTTCTGGAGCATAGGTTTGAGCATTTCTCAGAAAAAGTCTCTTTGGGAGGATAAGACAGATGTGGGTAATTGGCATCTCCATGCATTGATCCTGGGTGGCTCTGGTAAGGGTCTGTGAAAGAAGTAGTAGGTCTTGAATGTTCAGGCGTTCCTGGTAATGACCTACAGGTGGAGCAAGATGAAAAGGTGAGGCCTTCATGGTAAGTATGGCCCGTGGTAAGTAAAGTAGTACTTCTGGAGGCCAAAAGACTCAGGATTATTGACTGTGAAAAGTTCTGTTAAATGTGAGTAAGACAGGTCTGTATATTCAGGGCACTTAAGAAGGGGGTAGGAAATAACCTCATAGAAAGAATTACTTAAATACTGAAAAGAACTTCCACAATGATATTCTTGCCTAAAAGTTACCTAGGTCATATCATTATTTATCTACCAGTTACAATTATATTAAGGTCTAAATACGCTAAAGGCACCAGATCCTGCCTGATCTTGTAAGCTAAGCATGGTCAGTCCTGGTTGGTACTTGGATGAGAGACTGTCAATAAATTCCAGGTGCTGTAGGGTATATTTCAGAGGAAATGGCAAATGACACAAATGGCTCATAGATCAAGCAGGAGACAGACCCTCCATACCATTTGGAGGGAGGGAGATAAATGCCTCCTTCCCCCACGTTGGTCTATGAGCTGCTGTCACTGCCTTGTGAACTACAGCAGACACCTAACTATGATGGATGCAAATGGCTGATCATTGGAGAGATTTCCAGCCTGGCTATGTTCTTCCAAATGTCAGCTATGAAACAGGTAGTACATTCAACATATGCCCACATTTATAATATTTATATATTTACTTCACTATAACATATGTATCCATTTTTATCTCTTTTATTCCTGTCCCCATTTGGTTTATCACACATACTACCTATATTACCTGATGGCATCTCCATCACAGGTCTCTGCTCTGTTTACAAGATTTTCAGCTTCTACTATTCAGCCCGATTACTAAAGGGAAATCACTGAGTCCAAACATTCCGGAATGTTACATAGCCTGAGCCTGCAAGGCTTATCTACACTACACATATAACACTAAACCAGGGGTAGGCAACCTTTCCCCTTTAAGGGCCGAGGGACTTCAGCTCCCAGAATCCCAGGAGCTATTGGCCAACATGGCTGAGGCTTCTGGGAGATGAAGTCCCTCGGCCCTTAAAGGGGAAAGGTTGCCTACGCCTGCACTAAACAATTTGGAGTGATGTGGCTTGAATTTTTTTAAAAAAAATTATAGGAACAGCAGTTTGATGAATCAGCATACAGTAAACTATGGACTGCACCAACAGCTGCCAGAATGGAGAGAAGGGCAAAACAAGAGATATCTCTTATTCCCAAGGAGACCATATATTACTTTCAACATTGCATGATGCTGCATAGGGCTAATGGGAATTGAAGTCCAGTAGCACCTGGAATTCCACATACCCCCTCATAATTTGGACTCCCAGAATCCCTTATCAGGCTGGTGGAGACATTGGGCCAAAAACATCTATAGGGCCACCCCTAAATAGGTATGTCTCAATGGTCCCCATATTAAGGAATTTGCAGCTTGCTTAGCAGTTGCCACTGCTTCTCCTCATCATTGCTGCCACACCTGTTTGCTTGCCAGACAGACAGCCCCTGAACAAGTCAGCATCAAGTCCTGCTCCTCATCCTTGTGTCCTTCTTTGGGTGCTTGTTTTGTGGAAAGTTAGTGAAAAGACAATTTTATCAAGTAGTTGGTAATAGTGAATGAGAGGAGCTGTTCCGGGGGGATCATCACAGCAAATCCTCCTCTATCCTCACAGCTATCTAAATTTTGCTTCCTTAAAGCATCCTTCAACCATCTCTTTCCTGTTCCTCAAAATATACATCAGCCCAAGGAATCTTTGAATCCTAGTTTGTGGTACATCCTCCTCCACCACTCTCAAGGTTCTCACACTTCATGCTGCATCTAACAACAACAAAATGTGGCTCAAAGGAAAAATTCGGAACTGCATGGCCAGATACTATCTTTACTGGGACATTCTATTTTCTGTGGTACTAATAATGGTTCTGCCTGATCTGGGGATTTTTCATTTATAAAAGCCAGAGTATGAAAATGAGTACCAATTTAGGGGCTTTCAAGCCAAGGAAGGGGAGCGGCAGCCAGACGCTGGGCGCCCCAACCCCTTCCTGAAGATATCAGCGGAGCGCCCGCTGTTGCACATGGCGAGCACTCCAATGACGTCCTTCCGTCGCAGTGTCCGGACACGCTGCAACGGAGGAGACAAAGAAGAGGTGCGTGCTGCCTCTTCTGGCGCCCTTTTCACGCCTTGAGGAAGGAGCGCTATTTTAGCGCTCCTTCCAGGGCTGGCTGAACAGTGGATTGGGGCCGAGGAGTGGGGCAGCCTCGCCCCAATCCTCGGCTTCTCAGGGCGGCCCACGGCCACCCATCTGTAAAGGCCCCTAGATCACTAAGCCTCTGTTGCCTTCTCTAATAATGTCATCCTCTTTAATAAGCAGAAATATTGTAATACACAGAATAGAAAGATGGCTCTGAACTGTAAGCAAGAGGACAGCAGGAGACTTCCCTTTGGTCTGGATATCACCTATGATTAAGAATGTGGAGAAATGTAACAAAGATAGTACAGTACATTTCGGCTTCTTTCACTCCCCACTTTTGTCCTGTTCTAGGAGGAGGAGGAGATGATTATGATGATGACGAAGATTTACCTTCCATTTGTTGGATATGGTTTTCTACTTCTCTCATCAATATATCTGTCAGTCTTGGGACTCTCGTTGTGCCTGTAATCTTTATTTTGATGGGTTCTCTCTAAATAAGACATCTTCTAACTTGCTGAAATTGCCTATTAGTGCAGAAAACACAAGTCAGCTTACAGATCTCCCAGTTCAATTTGTTTAATGACCAACAATTGCAATTATTCTGCAAGAATGGTAAGCATATATATATATATATATATATATATATATTAGAGCTGTAATTATATGGATGAAACTCACAACTTTATGGCTTGGAGTACATCCTAGTGCAGAGGCAGGAGGTGTTCTGGTCTTCTACTTCCATCAGCCCTAACTGGCATAACCACTGGACAAAGTGTCCACACCCCTAGTTAGAATGAGGAGGAAGCCTGCTCTGCTTTCAAAAAGGCTGAAAGATACATTCAGAATCAAACAATAAAAGCTAGGGAAATGTTGATGACTAAAAGTAAAGGAAGCCAAAATGGAGGCATTACTGTTTTCAAGCATCCTCAAGCCCATATAACATTGTAAAGTGAAAGTTACAAAACTCATTCATCAAAAATGTTCACAAATTGTTGGTTAGAACAACTACTGCAAATCATAAATCTGAAGTGCAATGCTTTTGAAGAAGTGGGGTGAAATCCACAAAAGCTCATGCTAAAAAAAAGTCTGAATGGTGTTTCCTTCCTCCCTCTTTCCATTTGATGTCCATTACACAGTTTATTTCACCGAGATGTTTGTACTTTTATCCACATACTCCATTTTACACAGTTCACTTTTAGCTCTCTTGTGTATGGATTTTAGCCTGGTCACTTACACTTCTTTCCACCACTTGGTTCACATGTGTGTTACATTTATGCAAGTGCATCACCTAAAGCACAGCTGAAGTGTGTTATTCTAAATTATTATGCAAACTACTTGGGGATGTATTGCTCTTGAATGGCTAATTAAGACCCATTAACTTTAGGAAAGACCTGTTCTTTGTGGAAATTAAAAAACAAACAAATAAGAACTGGTTTTTGGCTTTGAGAAAAGGAATGTGAGTGAAAAAACTCTTGGACAAATTTAAATTAATAGTCTTATATACTGCATCTCTCATTTCATGGAATCCCAGGTCTCTTTGGGCAAAGTTCCCACATGAAAGACACCTACTAAATGGTCCTACTAAATGGTGACATGGTTTGAGTGTTGTACTAGAACACTTGGAGACCATGCTTTGAATCCCCACTCGGCCATAGAAACCCACTAAGTGACCTTTGGCAAACCACACTCTCTCAGCCTCAGAAGGAGGGAGGGCAAACCCACTCTTTACAAATTCTGCTAAGAAAACCCCATGATATGTTCACATTCGGGTGACTAAGAAAGGACTAGAAGGCACACAACAACTTAATAACTTAATGTGGTATAATATTATACCACATATATACATAAGCAAAGAAACATAGACAGATACAAAATATTGCATGGGGCAGGAGATTAGAAAATGCTATAAGTCAGTGCTTCTCAAGATATATGACTGGCAATTATTTTACTTCCAATGTGGCAAGGACTAGCACTAGCTTTGTGCCTACTGCGGACAGTTGTTTTCTTCTTTCATACAACAACAACAAAAAAAAACAACAACTAAGGAAGAGGAGGACGAGGTACCTTCAGTTAAAGAGTGGATCAGGAAACTAGTGGATATGATAAGCATGGATATATTAACTGCTAGATTAATATCCCTGCTGTCCTTCCAGTGGCAGATAAAATTCATGTGCTGGCAAGCCTTTTCAAACTGATAAGAGAGCTGGGAATGTTGTCTTAATGAAATTTTAAGGTTTGTATTTTTAACATATAATTGTTTTAACTTTTAAAATAGTTTAATTGTTTTTTAAATTTTATATTTATACATTTTAATGTTGTATTGTTTTTAAATTATATTGTTTTAAATTTGCTGTTAGCCGCCTTGAGTCCCTATATTGGGAGAAAGGCAGGATACAAGAAAAGAAATAATAATAATAATAATAATGTTGGGATATAGCAACCTCGCATGCTGGTCTCTCTAGGAATGTATTTTATGCATGTCTGTGGTTGTTTTGTCACCCACTCGTAGCCCCTCCTCATTTCCTGTCTTTTAACTGAGCTCACTTCCCCTACTGGCCTAAGTTTAAAATCCTTCTTTACTCTGCTGTTCCCGCTCTTTTCCTTCTTCTAACATGGCTGACCAGCAAGCATGCAGAGCTACTTATTCTCTCTCTTGTTTTTGCAACTGAAGATGAACCTGTATATTTTTTATACATGACCTTTTGTAAGTAAAGTTTATTTTTATTATTCTACTCAAAAATGTCTGACTTGTTTTTATAGACACGTGGGTGTGGAGAATTTAGGTGGACCTAGTGTGTGTTCCTGCTCGCCATCTTCTGCAGTGGGTTGCTCTGCTGAAGAGATTAAACAATCTTTTCTTCTTTCTTGATAATCTTAACCGGTATCAAGAATATATTCCAACAGGTTATGGGGCCCAGGTGCGCTGAGCAGAAGGGAACAATTTAAAACTAGATTGTTCGGGTATTTTGCCTTTTGCTGTTTTTGGATGCTGCTGGTTTACTTAGCTGAGTAATTGATTGTTGCGGTTTTGTCCACTCTCCCTTAATAACCCGTGTCTACCAGAGAGAGTTTTAATTTTTGCTTTTGAGCAGTTGATGCTTTTTATTGATACTGTTTTTTGAGCTTTGATTTTTGGCTGACTATTTTTGCAAAGATGTCCCTACAATCTTCAAGATTAAAGCTCACCCCAGATAATTACTCTGAGTGGAAAACAAGGTTAGAAGTTTTTCTTCAAGCCCATGGGGTATTTCACTGTGTGGACTCTCAAATCCCAACTACAGAAAAAGAAAGATTAGTTTGGTTGAAAGAAGATGCAATTGCAAGACACATTGTGCAAGAATCTCTGTCTAGAGACTTAATTTGCTTAGTACATAATTGCAAGACTGTCAGAGAGATGCTTTTAAAGCTTGAGGAAAATTTTGGAAAGAAGACCACTAAATCACTCTCTTTTATCATGAAAGATCTTATGAATCTTAGGCTGAATTCTAAACAACACTGTGAAAGACATATCTCCCATGTAACAGAACTGTTTGAAAAAATGACTCTTTGTGATTTTACACCTTGTGATAACCTTAAAATTGCCTATTTACTGGGAACATTGGGAAAAGAATTTGATGCCTTTTGTACAGTCATTAATGCTTTGCCAGAAATGGGATACAACCAAGTTTTAAGTAAATTGAGAGAGGAATGCATCACAGAAACAGGAAGTTACCACTATGAAAGCGAAGAAGCTTCTGCTTCACTTCACTATTTTGCAAATCCAGGGAGAAGAAGAGCCACTCCTACTGGCCAATCAGAAGTTACCTGCTATAGATGTAATAAAAAGGGGCATATCTCAAGAAATTGCTTGCTTCCTAAGAATTCTTCAACCTATTCTCAAGCTGATTCTAGGACACAGAGACAGGATGACCATCTTCAAGCTGATTTTAGGAGACAAAGACAGGACAATTCCTCAGGGAAGGAAGAGAGAGGAAAGACCTTTTTCACAAAGGCACAAGCTTTGTCCACTGGCATTAACAGAGATAATTCAAATTTCTGGATTATCGATTCAGGCTGTACACAACATTCTACACACTGTGAGTCTTATTTTGATAAAATTGATAAAAATGTTAATGGATACATTGAGACTGCAGGAGATCAGCATTTGATTGTTGAAGGAAAAGGAGATTTTAAACTGCCTTTCAAGGTGCCTGGTAATAGAGTCATGGAAAATACTATCACAAATGCATTGTATGTTCCAAATTTGAGAGGAAATATGCTTAGTGTGTCAGTTTTAGACAAGAAGGGATTTGAAATCAACTTCAAAGATGGACAATGTACAGTTTCTAAAGACAATGTCATATATGCACAAGCATTTGAATATGATGGTTTATATGAAGTGAACCTTTCAGCTCCACAAGTGAATGCACTTCAAGGACACATGGATGAGGACAGCCTTGAACTATGGCACAGACGCTTTGCCCATCATGATACCAAAGCAGTTCTTCAATTACAAAAACAAAATTTAGCTACTGGGATCAAGATAAAGTCCCAAGGCTATGAAAACTCTGAAAGGTGCAGAGTTTGCATTGAACAAAAGGCAGTGAGTCCTTCCTTTAGAGCAAGTACTGAACAAAGAAGCTATCAAGTACTGGATTTGATCCATTCAGATATCTGTGGTCCATTTTCTCTTCCCTCAATGGGTGGAAACAGATATATACTAATATTCATGGATGATTTTTCGAAATACTGTGTCACCTACCTTCTAAAGCAAAAGAGTGAAGCTCAAGAGATGCTAAAGAAATATGTTGAAATGGTGACAACAAAATTTGAAAAAAGACCCAAAGCCATCCAAACAGACTGTGGGAGCGAGTATCTGTCAAAATATACTCAATCCTTCTTGGAAGAACGTGGAATTCAACACAGAAGAAGTGTCCCATACACACCGGCTCAGAATGGTTCAGCTGAAAGAAAGCTAAGATCTCTCTTGGAGATGACAAAGTGCATGTTAGCAGATGCAGGTCTTCCTAACCAGTTCTGGGGAGATGCCATCATGACAGCCACATACCTTCAGAATAGATTGCCAACCAAGGGCACTACACAGACACCTTTTCAGCTGTGGCATGGCAAAGTGCCAAACATGAAGCACATCAAGACTTTTGGAAGTCTTGCCTACTCCTACATACCCTCACAAAAGAGAGACAAGTTGGACACCAGATCAGAACAAACTATTTTCATTGGATATGCGTCTGCATCAAAAGGATACAAAGTGATGAACTTAAAGACTGGAGAAGTGTTCATCAAGCATGTGGTTTACTTTGATGAACAAAGCAGAATAAACAAGAAAGGAACTATTCTTGAATCCTTAGATGACCAAGATGGTGCATTGGACTTCTCAAATGAGAAAGATGCAACATCAAGGTTCAACCCTCAGCCGATTGTTGTCCCTATCAGAAAAGATGCACAAGCAGACTCTATATCTTCAGAAGGGGATGCAGATGAAGCAGATGAGATGCCTGGACCGGAGAATGCTACAGAGACAAGCGAGGTTCCAGAGCAAGATTCCAGATACTTACTGCGACCCAACAGAGGTAAACCACCTACCCGACTTTCTTATCTTACACAGTTAGAATTGCCTAGAGAACCATCAAATATAGAAGAAATTGAAAGGATGCCTGCTGATGAAGCAGTTAAATGGAGAAAAGCTGCTGAAGAAGAAATAGAGGCACTACACAAAAATAGAACATGGACACTTACAGAACTCCCACCAGGAAAGAAAGCTATAGGATCCAGATGGGTGTTCAAACTAAAACAAGATGGAGAAGGAAAAATTGAACGCTACAAGGCAAGACTTGTTGCACAAGGCTTCTCACAAAAATATGGAGAAGACTTTGACGAGACCTTTTCACCAGTGGTAAAACATACTACTATAAGATTACTTCTTAGCCTAGCAGCTTCAAAACAGATGGACGTCAGACATGTTGATGTAAAGACAGCATTTCTACATGGAGTGATTACAGAAGACATTTTTATGAAACAGCCTCCAGGTTTTATAGACAAACAAAGACCACACCACGTTTGTAAGCTTCAGAAGGGGCTATATGGACTTAAACAGGCTGCCAGAGCTTGGAATGAAAAATTGGATGAGATGCTAAAACAGTTGGACTTTCAACAAGGAAAAGCAGACAAATGTCTATACACAAGAACCAAGGATGGACATTTGGCATATATTCTGACATATGTTGATGACCTAATCATAGCTACACAAAGAGACACAGACTACACTGAAATTGTGAATCACCTGAATAAAGAAGTTGAACTGAAGGAACTTGGAAATGCCACATACTACTTGGGGATTCAAATTCAAAGAGAACAAGATGGATCCTTCCTACTGAGTCAAAAACAAAAGATTGTTGATCTGTTAGAAACACTAGGACTTCAGGATGCACATCCTGTAGCAACGCCCATGGTGACAGATTTTATTAAGAACAATGAACAAGAAGAACCTCTAAAAGATAATGACTTGTACAGAACAGCAATAGGAAAACTACTGTACTTGACCACAAATACCAGACCAGATATAGCTGCTGCTGTTACAATTCTTTGTAGAAAGGTCAGTGCACCTACCCAAAAAGACTGGACTGCAGTAAAGAGAGTAGCAAAGTACTTAAAAGGAACTATGGATCTTCTGTTGAAGTTGCCAGCCAACAATAACCCGAGCCTTGTATGCTACACCGATGCAGACTGGGGCAATGATGTTAAAGATCGCCATTCTACCAGTGGATATCTATTTTTATATGGCAATGGACCTATTTCTTGGGCCAGTCGAAAACAAGAGATATTGGCCTTATCCTCCACAGAGTCAGAATACATAGCTGCATCAGAAGCCTGTAGAGAGCTACAGTGGATTGATCAACTATTCCTCGATTTTGGAATTAATGAAAAGAAACCAATTGAAGTCTTTGAAGACAACCAAAGCTGCATTAGACTTTCTCAAACAGAAAATATATCAGGACGAAGTAAACACATTGATATGAAGATTCATCATGTGCGTGAGTTGATAAAGAAAGGCCTGATCAAGATGACCTATTGTCCAACCACTGAGATGACAGCTGATATCTTGACTAAACCGTTGCCGAGGGATGGTTTCCAGAGACTACGAGTCAAGTTGGGCCTGGGGTGCATGCTCGGTTGAGAAGGGATGTTGGGATATAGCAACCTCGCATGCTGGTCTCTCTAGGAATGTATTTTATGCATGTCTGTGGTTGTTTTGTCACCCACTCGTAGCCCCTCCTCATTTCCTGTCTTTTAACTGAGCTCACTTCCCCTACTGGCCTAAGTTTAAAATCCTTCTTTACTCTGCTGTTCCCGCTCTTTTCCTTCTTCTAACATGGCTGACCAGCAAGCATGCAGAGCTACTTATTCTCTCTCTTGTTTTTGCAACTGAAGATGAACCTGTATATTTTTTATACATGACCTTTTGTAAGTAAAGTTTATTTTTATTATTCTACTCAAAAATGTCTGACTTGTTTTTATAGACACGTGGGTGTGGAGAATTTAGGTGGACCTAGTGTGTGTTCCTGCTCGCCATCTTCTGCAGTGGGTTGCTCTGCTGAAGAGATTAAACAATCTTTTCTTCTTTCTTGATAATCTTAACCGGTATCAAGAATATATTCCAACAAATAATTTAATAACTTATTATAATAAATTAAATAATAAATAATTTATTATAATAATTTAAATAATAATAATAATATAAAAATATGCATAAAGTAGAACAGGACTGGGTCCTAATACTACTTTAATGTAAGAAGGGAAATATTAGTTCATTGATTTGTTAATTGTTTGATCTAGGACAGAGTGATCAAAATAATTGAAGCAAGATGTTTTAACGCACAGAAGAACTGGTGAAATATTGCATTTGAATTGAAGACAATAAGATATACATGATAAAAGATTTATACAAACTGGACAAACATGGGAAGTCAATTGTAAATATGTATATATTTGAAAAACTAAATTGGATGGTTATTTTGTATGCTATCATTTTGTGTATTATATCTTGAAAAATTAAAATTAAAACAACAAAACAAATAATAATAATAATAATAATAACAACTTACACACATTCAAACTAGACAATGAGGAAATAGAAATAGTAAAAGAATTTTCTTACCTGGGATCAAACACTGGACCTTATCACATGGAGGCAAACTGCTTAAATCCTGTGCAGAAATGGGATTTAAAAATCCGAATAAACCTGCAAAAGTGGGTTGTTTTTCAGACATATTTGTTTAAAGGATAAATAATGTGACATTCACCTGAACGGAAAGTCGCCAAAGCCCGCTCCTTTTTATTTTTAGAAGTTCTTGAAAGTAAAAGGAACAGGTTTTGTTGGCTTTCCATTTGGGTTATTTTCGCATTATTTCTCTTTCACGCAAACGTCATCTGAAAAACAATCCACAACTGCAGGTTTTGTCTATTCTCCGTTTGGGTTACCCTGAACGTCATATGAAAAACAACCCGCAAAAGTAGGTGGTTTTCACTTTAAAGCTAGTTCTACAACGGGTGCAACAATATTAAAGAGAAATCAAACAAGTGTGGTAAATTCACAGAAGGAAGTAAGAACTTGAAGGAAATTTGAGAAATCAATGTAATTAAATGGCTCAATACCTAGTTTGGTAGAAATTAAAATACTGATTAATATTACCATATAAAAGTATGTTTGTAATGAATGGAAGAATTAGTGCAAAAGTAGATAATGAATAGAAGATTTATGTTTACAAATTTATCTTTCGTATTAGAACTTTAGCATATTATAGAGCGTCTATAGTTAAGGATGATGAATGGAAGATATGGGTGATGGGTGATAGTTTGTATTTATGTAAATATGTATGTGTAGATGCATATGTGTTAATGTATTTGTATTAGCATGTGTATTTGTGTAGTTTAATAATATTTTTTTTAAAAAAATCTAGCTCTACATGGGATTTGTCCCATGTGATAAACTCCATTGATTGGAATTAGGACTGCAGTCAGGAAATCAGAAGAAGACTAAGAATGGGAGGGTGGCTATGAAAGAACTAGAAAAGATTCTAAAATGGAAAGATATACAACTCAGCACAAAAGTCAGACTCATACAAGCCATCGCATTCCCTATTACTAGGTATGGATGTGAGAGCTGAACAGTCAAGAGAGAATATAGGAGGAAAATCAACTCATTTGAGATGTGGTGCTGGAGAAGAGTGCTGAGGATCCCATGGACAGCCAAAAGGGCAAACAAATGGGTCCTGGAGCAGATCAAACCAGATATCCCTAAGCCAAGATGACAAGACTTTTAGGGCCTTTGCAGGCTGCCAGAAATAGTGCAAATTGAGTCCACTTTAACTGCCCTGACTCAGTGCTAGGGAATCATGGGAACTGTAGTTTATTGTGGCACCAGAGCTCTCTGACAGAGAAGGCTCAATGTCTCAGAAAAAAAAATACAGTTCCCATGATTCCCTAGCACTGAGCCGGGGCAGTTAAAGTGGACTCAATTTGCACTATTTCTATCAGTCTGCAAAGGCATTTAAACTCTCTTACTTTGGACACATCATGAGAAGGCATGAATTGTTGGAAAAAAGAGCATAATGTTAGGAAAGGTGGAGGGAAGTAGAAAGAGAGGAAGGCCACAAGCTAAATGGATGGACTTTATTAAAGAGACCATGAATATGAGTTTGCAGGAGCTGTGCAAAACAGTAGAGGACAGGGGGGCTGGAGATGTCTCATCCATAGGGTCGCCATGGGTCGAGACCGACGTGGAGACAGTTAACAACAAGGAAGGATGAGGAGGAAGAGGAGGAGGAAGAGAAAAGGAGAAGAAGAAGAGGAGAAGCAGAAGAGGGGACAACAACAACAACAACAACAACAACAACAATAATAATAATAATAATAATAATAATAATTGACACACACACCCAGCCCTATCTCCCTACTACCCACCGCGAGAGAAGCCGCCTGGAGTAGAAGGCCTCCTCCTCTTCTCAGCAGCCCAGTTCCCTCAGGCGCTTGTGGGGCAAGAGAAGGGGACAAAATGGGGGGTCTGAAGCCTCTGCCTTTCTCCCTCCTTCTTCTCCTTCTCCTCTCTCCCTTTCCCCTGAGCTTTCTCTGAGGAGAAAGAGTTAGTTAGGCGCTTCCTTGTTTGTGGCTGAGGATGAAGCTGAGGGAAAGAAGGAAGGGGAGGAAAGGAAAGGAGGGCGCCCAGGTAGAAGAAGCTTCCTTAGGTGGCCGCTCCTTCTCCTCCTCCTCCTCCTCCCTCACCCACCTGCCACCATTTTGGGAAGAGTGGCGTTTCCCCTTCGGCGCCCTGCCCTGTTTTATGGGCTCTAAGAGGAGGGACGGACCTGTTGAACCTGAAGCAGGGAGGGCTGGGAGAACCACAACAACAACAACAGGCGCCTCAGGAAGGCAAAGGGCGTCGTCGCCTCAGGCCCTCAAGCAAAGCCAAGAAAGTCGTTCCCCTCCTCGTCGTCGTCGTTGTTGTGTGCCTTCAAGTCGTTTCCAGCTTATGGCAACCCTGTCATGGGGTTTTCTTGGCAAGTTTCTTCAGAGGGTTTTGAGTTTTGTTGGCTTTTTTTCCTTTTCCTTTTTTGGCCATTGCTGTCCTCTGAGGCTGAGAGAGTGTGACTCGGCCAGTGGGGTTCCATGGCCACGCAGAGATTGGAATCCTGGTCTCCAGAGGCCTATAGTCCAACACTCAAATCAACTACACCACACTGGCTCCTCTTCCCAGAAAAAGAAAAGCCAAGAAAGAAGAAATGGACTAAACAAGGACGTTTGTTATATTTTGGGCCAGAGGCAGAGAATAAATCGCATGTTAAAATGCTGTCCACAGTTGCAAGTCGGAAAAAAAATAAAATGAAATATTATTTTATAAAACATATATTTTTTAAAAAAAAAATGAAATGAAATGAAAAATAAGATAAAAAAATAAAATACAAAATAAAATAAGATGAAACAAAACACAATCAACCCTCTGTATACACAGCTTTTTTTAAATCCATGGATTCAAGCATCCACAGCTTGAAAATGTTTTTAAAAAGGTATAAATTCCAAATAACAAATCTTGATTTTGCCGTCTTATATTAGGAACACCATTTTATTATGCCGTTGTATTTAATGGGACTTGAGCATCCAAGGATTTTGGTATCCATGATGGGTCCTGGAACCAAACCCCAGTGGATATACCAAGGGCCCACTGTAAAAGCATATTTTGGGCCAGAGACAGAGAATAAATAGCATGTTAAAATGCTACCTACAATTGCAAGACGAAGAGGGAGGAGAAAAGCAGAAGGGATTTAGAAAGTGAAGCACACAGGTTGCAGGCCTCCTCTCCCTGCTCCTCCTTCCCAACTCCTGTTTTGGGTTGCATGATGCTTACCATTTACAGGATCACATTTGTTGCATGGCATCAACAGACTTAGGTTTCAGACTTATGGCAACCCTAAGGCGAACCTGTCATGGGGTTTTCTTGGCAAATTTGTTCAGAGGAGGTTTGCCATTGCCTTCCCCAGAGGTTGAGAGAGTGTGATTTGTCCAAGGCCACCCAGGCTGCATCCTCACTACAGAAATAACCCACTGCTTTCACTGCCTTGGCTCAGTGCTAGAGTCTCCTGGGATTTTTTTAAATTTTTATTATTATTATTATTATTATTATTATTATTTCTCACCTCTCCCTGTTTGTTGTGACACCAGAGCTCTCTGACAGAGAAGGCTAAGTGTCTTGCAAAACTGCAAATCCCAGAATTTCATAGCATTGAGCCAAGGCAGTTAAAGTGGCATCAAACTGGATTATTTCTGCAGTGCAGGTGCATCCCCAGTGGGTTTACATGGCTTAGCAAGTATTCAAACCCTGATCTCCATTGTCACAGCCCAACACTCAAACCACTACACTACGCTGGATCTTCAGGATGTTACTTCTTATTGTTGTTTGTCTTCAAGTCATCCCTGACTTATGGCAACCCTATCACACAGGGTTTTCTAGGCAAGATTTCTTCAGAGGAAGTTTGTCATTGCCTTCCCCTGAGGCTGAGAGAGTGTGACTTGCACAAGGTACCCCAGTGAGTTTCATGGTCAAATGGGGAATCGAACCCTGGTCTCCAGAGTCATAGTCCAGCATTCAAACCACTATGCCATGCTTGGCTCTCCTTGTTGCTACTACTCTCTAAAGGTGTTACACTTTTGGCTTGTGGGGAACAATGCAAGGATGAATAATGAAAAACTGTGGTTTGCACTTACAAAATTGGGAGTGAAACGACATTTGATAGTCCTGCTGCGTAACCTGTTTTCAGGACAAGAATACAGAATATGGAAAAACGGAATTGTTTCTCATTCTTAAGAGGGTCAGGCAAGGCTGCATCTTATCGCCCTATCTGTGTTTCACTTGTTTGCTGAATGTATCAAAGGTAAAGCAGGATTAGACTCGGAGGAAGGAGGCACGAAAACTGGGACCTAGAAACTGTAGTACACGCACTGGTAACCTCACGACTCGACTTCTGCAATGCACTCTACATGGGGCTACCCTTATACCTAATTCGGAAACTGCAATTATTACAAAGCATGGCAGCCAGGCTGATCACCGGAACATCCAGGAGTGATCATATTACACCGATTTTAAGATCTCTCCACTGGCTGCCTATTGGTTTCCAAGCACAGTATAAGGTGTTGGTGATGACCTTTAAAGCCCTACATGGCCTGGGTCCAGCTTACCTTGAGGATCGCCGCCTTCCATATAATCCGCCCCGCGCCCTCAGATCTTCTAGGAGGAAGCTTCTTCAACCGATAAGAACTAGATTGACGGCAACCTCCCAGAGGACATTTTCCGCTCCCGCTCCCAGGGCGTTATCACACGCAGCAGCAAGAAAGCAGCATGGAATCAATCCAGAACCATACCGGAATAGACCCCGTAGCTTCAGACAAGAAAGCAGCATCATTCCGGTATTGTTCTGGTCGCGGTAGATGTAATTCCTCAAATGAAGAGGAATTGCAAAGAACGGGGATGATGCTGCAATGCGCCGGGGATGGCACTGGATGGGGCGGGGTTTGCTGCGACGTCGTTTGAACACAGGGGCAAAGGATCCGGAATGGGACGGGGATGCGCCGGGATGGGACTGCTTTAGACCCCGAGTGATAACGTTCCCAGACTCTGGAACGCCTTGCCGGAAGAGATCCGTCAGATAACCAATTTAGATGGCTTTAAAAAAGCCATCAAGACGGATCTCTTTCGGCAGGCTCATCCAGAATAAAATCACTTTCAAACTAGGTCTCTCCTCGTTAGACACCCTCCTTTTCTTCATTTTGTTCACCCCAAAGTGCCTACTGTTTTAATTGTCTATTGTTTTAAACTGTTTTAATTGAGATTTATATTTAATGTATTTTTAATGGGGGGTATTATGTTCATTGCTGGGGTTTGTATCTGTTTTAGCTGTAAGCCGCCTTGATTGCTATGGCAAAAGGCGGGGTACAAATAAATTATTATTATTATTATTATTATTATTATTATTATTATTCTCCAGGGCTAAAAACTGGAGCAAAAAGAAGCTGGGATACTCTGACTCAGGACAGAAAATGTGCATCATTGCACTGGCATATAAACATCCCAGTGCCAGTACGGTACTGCAGCAAAGCAAAAGCACGACCATCAATAATGCAATGGATATAATTACAACATACACAAACCAGGCAGTTCAGCGGTGGGGCATGGGGTGAAGGAGAGGTGAAGGAGGCATGTACGAGGGGCCTCCATGATTGTGCTTGGCTAATGGATCACTGGGCACACCAATGCACTGTACAGGTGGTTCATTGTACATGCGACTGTGTGGCCGGTCATACAGGTGGGCATCCAATGGAATGGCATCTGGATGGGAAAAGGAGGTAATTGGAGGTTGCAGGCAAGTGTGTGTGTAATGGTGTGCATGCATGGTGAAGAGGTGACAAAAAAATAAGAACTGCGCAGTGTGACTTGACGCTGCATGGGGTGGACAGGCCGTGGGTGTTCAGCCCGCCTTGGGAGCGAGTGGTGCGGACAGCAGGGTTTTGACTTGCTTTCAGAAAATTCAAGATCAAGCCTCTTTTTTCCTGCCTGTCTGCTCCAGTCCCTTGACTCTCAATTCAGCGTGGAGACAGTGGGGTGCACAAGGTCAGGACAGAGACCCTGCTCCTGTTATTTTCTATGCATATAAACTATATGCCGAGAACATGTGAAAAGGAGTCAAATGTCAAGCATTTTGAATAAGTCACTGAAAATAATTGCTACTTACTGGTATCCTCTTAAATCTCTGAAAATGACCGGACACATTGTATTGCCGAAGTAATATATCCTGTTTATTAACATGAGACAAATGTAAATCTATAACTCTTGAGTCAGAGAAGAGAGTGGTGCATTATGCATTAAAAACAACAACAGATGACTTTTATTAAGTTACATGTAAATACCCTAAACACACCAAATCCTGTCTGATCTTGGAAGCTAAGCAAGATCAGTCCTGGTTAGTAATTGAAGGGGAAACCCCTAATGAATACTAGATACAGTAGGCTATATTTCAGAGGAAGGAGGTGGCAAAACTGCCTCTGAATACTGTATTCCTTGCCTAAGAAAACCCTATGGGGTTGCCACAAGTTAACAGGTGACTTGAAGGCACATACAAAACACAACACAACCATCCGGGACCTTGGCTTCTTAATCCAGCAGCGTGCTTCATGGAATGCAATGGAGTCGTGACCTCTTGTGGCTAATGTGGTTCATAACAACCTTTGGTTCACAGATACTTGTTGATGGTAGCAACATCAAGCAAAGATTTGCATATATGAAAAGGCCTTTACAGTGGTAATATCAAGTAATGTGGACTTTCCAAAATTTTATATTGGAAAGAAAATCCAGAAAAATTATAGTGCCCTATACATTGTGTGATCTGATTTAGCATGTTCATTTAGCTTACCTTTAATAAACAAAACTTTTAAAATGTTGCTACATCCCTGTGGTATTTTAATAGATACACTGGTTAGAGTAGAATTTGGGCAACTGTGTTTGAATACCATTCACTGTGGCACTGTAAATGAATCTCTCTCTCTGAGTCTTACCTTTATCAAGGATGCTTTGCATGTTTGCATTCTTGTCTGGTAAACCTAAGACACATTGCTGGGCCTCACTAAGTCATAACTGGAGAAGTGTAATGGTTAGTGATTATACAAAAGAGATGACAAAATGAAGGACACATGGAATGAAGAGCCATATGAAGATGAACCCCAAATTCTAAAAAACCGAGGTGGAAACTACAATAAGAGAAATAACGAAAAACAAATCACCATGAACAGACGATACTCCAATTGAACTGCTGCAATCCACATTGACAGAGTCAACTCTAGTGCTGACCAACATATGTCAACAGATATGGAAAACAAAACTATGGCCAACAGATTAGAAGTAATCAATATACATCCCCATCCACAAAAAGGGAGACACAAGAAACTGCAGCAACTAAGGACCACAGCACTGATCTCTCATGCAAGCAAAATTATGCTCAAAATTCTGCAACTTAGATTCCAACCATATATGGAGAGAGCAATCCCAGAGGCCCAAGTGGGGTTCAGGAAAGGAAGAGACACTAGGGACAACATTGTAAACATATGATGACTAATGGAGCACAGCAGAGAATTCCAAAAGAAAATCAGCATGTGCTTTATAGACAATAGCAAATCCTTTGACTGCATGGATGATGAAAGGCTATGGAATGCCATTAAAGACATGGGAATGCCAACACATCTGATAGTCCTGATGAGGAATCTGTACTCAAGACAAGAGGCTAATGTCAGAAAAGAACATGGAGAAACAGAATGGTTCCCAATTGGCAAAGGGGTCAGACAAGGCTGTATCCTTTCACCCTATTTTTCAACTTGTATGCAGAAAGTTGTATGTATATTATAAGGGAAAAAAAGGCTTGGACACAGAAGAAGGAGGAGTGAAAATAGGATGAAGGAATATCAACAATCTAAGATATGCAGATGACACCATAATACTAGCAGAAAACCTCACAGACCTGGAACACCTACTAAGGAAGATCAAAGAAGAAAGTGCAAAGGCAGGCTTAATGATGAACATAAAGAAAACAAAAATAATGACCACTGAGGACCTTTACAAGTTCAACCTAAATGATGAAGAAATAGAAATAGTAAAAGAATTCCCATACCCGGGATCAAACATTGATAGAAATGGAGACTGCAGTAGAAATCAGCAGAAGATTAAGAATAAGGAGGGTGGTTATGAAAGAACTGGAAAAGATTCCAAAATGCGAAGATATGCAACTCAGAACAATAGTTAGAATCATACAAGCCATTGTATTCTCTATTACCATGTATGGATGTGAGAGCTGGACCGTTAAGGAAGATGATAGGAAGAAAATCAACTCCTTTGAGATGTGGTGCTAGAGAAGAGTGCCGAGGAACCCATGGACAGCCAAAGGGACAAACAAATGGGTCCTATAGCAGATCAAGCCAGAAACCTCCCTGGAAGCCAAGATGACCATACTGAGGCTGTCATACTTTGGACATATCATGAGAAGAGAGGACTCTGGAAAAAACAATAATGCTGGAAAAGGTGGAAGGAAGTAGGAAGAGAGGAAGGCTACATGCCAGATGGATGGACCCTATTAAGGAGGTCACGGGTTTTAAGGGGTTGCAGGAATTAATCAGAGCAGTGGAGGACAGAAGGGTCTTCAGATGTCTCATCCATAGGGTCGCCATGGGTTGGAATCAACTTGAGGGCAGTTAGAAACAACAACGACAAATGGTTAGTGCACTTTAGTGCAGTTTTTCTTTGGCTGCTGAAAGTGAAGCAAACATTAATCAGTCTTACTGGTTAGGGGAGTTTTGCAACTACCAAGCTTTCCTTATATTGCGTTGGCTTCTACTCATTGTTAGTAATTAATTTTTTGCAACTTTTTTGAGAATGGAAATTTTTCCAGAGTAACATTGAGCAGTACAATATCTGCCCCACATCACATGGAACACCGAAGGCAAAATGTTTTTTACTGCAGTAAGTTCACAGATTGAGTTGCAAATCATCCAGTGGTGTTTGTGCATGCACAAACCAACCTTGTATCCCTTAATAAAAGCTGGCATGTTCCAACTAGCATATTTTTTATAGAGGATGAGGTTATCAGTGGCTACTGTTCATGATAGCTGTACATTAACTTTGGTATTGGACACAGTATGCACTGAGTGCTTTGTATGGGTGTATGTTTTGTGGGTATGTTTGTGTACACGTACACACTTATGCCAGTGGAGGATAATACTTCATGCGTCAGATGAAGTGGGTTGTATCCAGGAAAGGACATATGTCATAATAACTGTGGGATAGTTCTCACTGGCCAAATAAAATGGCTTCTAAACACTTTGAAATCTAGCTGTTTAAATGATGCATGAGGTGGAAGCAGGTGAGAAGCAAAACAAAGATGTGCTCTGTGGCTAAAAACTGGAGCAAAAAGAAGCTGGGATATCTGACTCAAGGCGTAAAATGTGCATCATCGCCCTGACATATAAACAGATCGGTGCCAGTATGAGACTGTGGCAAACCCAAAATGTGATGGCCAATAATGCAATGGATGTAATTACAATATACATAAACAAGACAGTTCAATGGGGGAGATGGGGTGAAGGGGTGTGTGAAAGAGACATGTATGGGGGGGCCTCCATGATTGTGCTTTGCCAATGTATCATTCAGCATACCAGTGTACCTATGCACTGTACAGGCGGTGCATCGCACATGCGACTGTGTGGTTAGACTTATTGGACTGTCTGGTTTGTGCATGTTTTCATTACATCCTTTGCAGTATTGGCAACCTGCCATGTTTTTTGTACTTTTGCATCATGGGGTGTGTGACAGTTCAATGGTGCAATGGGTTGATGTTGCAGGTGCCCACTCATGTGCCTTTATGTTCAAAGTATGGAGCACAATGGCCCCTGTGGCTGCATCTCACTGGTCTCACAGTGTATGCTCCAGACTTTCTGTATGCTGCCTAGGCTTTCCTGCCTTTTCGCATTCACACCATGCGATGGTTTGCATTTTCCGTGTTAAGGTGGAGTATCAGAGCTTCTTTTTGCTCTAGTCTTAGTCCTGAAATGTGGCTTTGTGTCAGTTTCCACCCGGTTTCACATCATATATTGTCTGGACAGGTAGGCTTCAAATTGGTTTGAAACTGCTTTATTTTGCCATGCTGACAACCCCTAAGTCATCTAGGTGCAGTTTCATGCACGTATGTACTTTAACAGTGTTTGTTTTATAACACTAGGTGGCTCCAGTGGTAATCATCTTCTGAAGCTTTGTGTGCGTATGTCCCTTCACGTTGCCTGTCGACTTATGGCAACCTCATGAATTTCATAGGTTTTTTTAGGCAAGGAATACTCAGAGGTAGCTTTGCCAGTTTCTTCCTCTGAAATATAGCCTACAGCACCTGATATTTGTGATGGGGAAGAGTGTCATTGTTGACTGAGAAGGAAAACAAACATGGAACTGCACTATCATTGTGTGAGAAGATACATGTTGGAAACTACAAATCTGTAAAGTCAAAGTATTCAACATTTCTCATATAGTGGCACCAAATCACATAGTATGTGTGGAGTTATTGTTGTTATTCTATGCCTTCAAGTTATTTTGGACATATTGTGATCCTATCACCTATCCCCGGGTTTCCTTGGCAAGATTTGTTCCATGAGTGGGCTGTTTTTGCCTTCCTTTGGGGCTGAGAGAGTGTAACTTTCCTACGGTCACCTAGTGGGTTTCCATGGCCAAGCAGGAATTTGAGCCCTGGTCTCCAGAGCTGTAGTTCGCTACAGCACACTGCATCTCATATGCTGAGTAGTGACAGACTATATAGTGACAGACTACAGAATCCAGGGGTTTGTGGTTTGGTGAGGCACTAAAGCTCTCTGAGGGCCTAAGCAGACTGCCAGAAATAGTGCACATTAAATTGAGGCACTGCCCTGGCTCAGTGCTAGGGAATCATGGGAACTGTAATTTATTGTGGCACTAGAGCTCTCTGACAGAGAAGGCTCAATGTCCCAGAAAAAAATACCCTAAATAACCCTAAACTATAAATCCCAGGATTCAATATGATGGAATGATGGCAGTTAGAGTGGAATTGTAGTGCTATAACTGTGTAGTGTGAAAGGGCTCGGCATCTGTCCTATAAGACCTATCTGGTCCTGATTCCTCATTTTCACAGTGGTTTGCCAAGCACTTCATGGAAATCCACAAAGAGAACATGAGGGCAATAGTCCCCTCTGGCTCTTTAGCAGCTGTCTCTGATACTGGATGTAGTTTAAAGCCATCATATTTAATATCTGTTGACAGCTTTCAAGATGGTTCCTCCCCCCTCCAGCCCTGTGGGTCTCCTGGAAGAACATAAATTATAGCAAAGGGAAGGGGATTCATTTCCAAATGGGTGCAGATGATGCAGATCCAAATGCAGAGTATACAATTGAGTTGGAAATGGGTGTCTCCTTAGCTGGTTGTCCTTCCTCTGTCCCAGAGGAACAGTCTCTGAGTTTAAGACATTGGTCAGCCACTGAAGAGCCAACATGCTGAGTATATTAATCTTGCCCTTGAAGACATAACAGCTGGGGATTATTTAAACACACCAGGCCAATTGCATAGAAGATAAATTGGGGATAAATTTTTCTAAAGTAAACACAAAACCCTGATATCACCTTCTCCCCCCCCCCCCCCCACAAGCTTTCTCTGCTGACCTTAAAAAAAGTGGGTCATGGATATCCCTCTCCCCTGATGCTGTCAGCTTGATTTGAGTGTCTATTGAAAAGATTACAATAGGAAAGTTGGTTCCCAAGAAACTGGATTGTTTCTTGGACAAAAGAGCCAGATGATTTTTGCACGTTAATGCAGAAGCCATGTTGAGTTGCTTTCAGTAAGGTGCAGACTGTATGTGTGTATCTGTGTGTGTGTGTGTTCACAATTGTTCTTCCATGGTTTGCTTTGATTTTAATGGCATGCTGTAACTTCTCTTTCCTGTCCTTTCCTTTCTCCGTTCCACACATGAATGTTAATGCCATGGGATGACTTAATATCCTGAGCACTTGTGGAGTACAATGAGTAGCAAGGTGTTATGGCAAAGTTTTATTTACTTTGCCATAAATCCATGATTTATAGCATTGCTGTAAGAAATAGGCTGTTTATTTAAGCAGGTCCCAGGGTGGCTTAGCCCAACCACTAGGGAAAGTGAGTTGGCCACCTTCTCCAGGGATATGTATACATAGCGTATTCATTCCCAGGTCCATAACAGAGACTATACAATCCAAGGCAGAGCTATGTATTTGCAGCAACTGCAAGTCTGTAAAAACCCAGTGGGATGGAGAGATTGAATTTATCATGTAATGGAGGGATTGAATTAGAATAGGCACTTTGGGATTTAGAGAGTCAGCGTGGTGTTGTGGTTTGAGTGTTGGATAGCAACTCTGGAGAACAGAATTCAACTACCTGCTGTTAGCCAAAGTGCATTTTTCTGAATTTTGGTGTGTGTGTGGCATTCCACATGACCCCAGATGTACCTTGCAGTTGACCCCGAGTGCCACCTGGGTGATGACAGGCAGGTCATACTAAGGTCACTTGGAAGGACAGGCAGGTAGTGTGAGAGTTGCAAATGGACCATCATCACCTCCATAATCAGAAAGAATAGGTGATAATTGCCTAGATGTCTCACCTGATCGGCCAGCTAACGACTTAATCCTTTTCCCATTCACCTTGGATATTGCCAGACCAGATTACCCCACCCATACAATCTCACACCTTTGCCCTGCAGCTAGTTTTAGCCTTTAAAAAGCCATGGATTTCCCCCCTCAGTGTGCTGTTTGGAGTTCATGGGGACACTGCATCATTGTGATCCCAAGTCTAGTTACCAGCACTTCCGTTCAAATCAATGTTATCGAAACGGCTGTGTCCCATGCCACTTCATCCAATTGGAGAATTGGATGAGAAAACCTCATCTGTAGTAAGTATCATCTGTATTTTTGCCTCGAGATCTTTTCCAAGCTAACCCCTGATTTCCTGAGCCTTGAATGAACTACTAGTGTATGAGTGTGAATTACTGTGTGATTGTCCCTGTAATAAAATAATACTTTAATTGGAGAATTCTGTCTCTGCATCAATTCTTAGATTCACCAGCCTCTTGGTATACAAGTGGGAGATGGTGTCGCAGGGTTTTTGTAGCCAACCCCCTCTCAGTTTGAACTAAATAAAATTCCCCATAATAGATTTTTGGCTACACTGCTTAGACATGGAAACCCACCTTGAGTAAGTTAACCTCAGAGGAAAGCAAGGGCAAAAATAAAGGCCCTGAACAAATCTTGCCAATAAAACCCCATGATATGTCCTCCTTAGGGTCACCATAAATGGGAAGCACCTTAAAGGTACACAACAAAAACAGCAAAGCATTTAGGATATTTCTACCCAACCTGTTTATCTTGCTCTCTCCCCTAGCAAAATGGCGGCAGCGGGGGCAGCGGGGGGGGGGGAATGGTTTACTGTTGATTATGTGTTACAAAGGATTCAGATATATTTCCCAGAGAAAGCATTTCTGTTTGGGAAATAGTACTTCTAGCCAGCACCCAAACTACTGGATACTATCTTCCCTATTCTTTTCACCACAGAGTAGAGTAATAGCTAATCTATTCCCAGACTGAATGCGTGTGATTTCCTTATATCTGAATATTTGTGAAAAGTCATTGGCAACAGATGGATAACAACTAAGAAGCATTAAGCTATGGTAAAAACATTCAACTAGACCAGGGGTAGGCAACCTTTCCCCTTTAAGGGCCGAGGGACTTCAGCTCCCAGAAGCCTCAGCCATGTTGGCCAATAGTCCCATGTTGGCCAATAGCTCCTGGGATTCTGGGAGCTGAAGTCCCTCGGCCCTTAAAGGGGAAAGGTTGCCTACCCCTGAACTAGACTCTGACAATCAGGGTTCAATTCCTGCCTCGGCCATGGAAACCCACTGAGTGATCTTGAGCAAGTCACACATTCTCAGCCAGTGGCATCACTAGGGTTGGGGTCACCCAGTGTGGTAACTCATGGTGTTAACACACACACACACACACACACACACACACACACACTGACCTCCTCCCATACCAAACCAGACAGAATCTTTAGTCATGTTTTTTGTACTATTATTACTCACAAATCATAATTCCCATATATCATTGAATCTAATGGTAATAGCTGTGACATAAACAACTAGCAAAATTAAAATTATAGCTTTATATTACATTATCATGTGCATAACTTAAATGTATTATATATGCATTGTTTTATGCGGTTAAAGTGAAAATTTGGTGAAATGTTATGTTTTAAAATAAAAAAATAAAAAATAATAAAAATATTTTTAAAACATTAATTTTTGTTAAATTTTGAATTTTGAATCCCCCCCCCCCCCAAAAAAAAAGCCTGCAGCCTCTCCTCTTTCCTTTCATTGAGGCTCATCCCACTCAACACATCTCTTATGACATATTAAACAGAAACATGCAAATGCCACAGCCTGTTTCTGCCAAAATGCAGATATTTGAGGAGCAGTCATATCACCCCTTTTAGGGTGTCACCAAGTGTGGTCTGAACCTCCACACCCCCTAATGACACCACTGCTCTCAGCCCCAGAAAAATCCTGTGATACGTTCATCTTAGGGTCATCATAAGTTGGAAACAACTTGAAGGCAACAACAAATGCTTGGCCTTGGGATATTAACAAAGTCAGATTTTTGACAGTACCCTTATTCTCCCTGTCATCATTCAATTTTAATGATGGATCCGTCTCCAAAGCTGTGGCCTTCCTCTGGCTCCCAAGACCCATCAAAATCCTTCTGAACATGTGGGTGGGATTTGCAGAGATAACCCCATAGCTTGTTCAAACTCAATGACACTTCTGTCCAGTTAACAAAGTTTATCACCACTATTTCTGCCTTTGGCAAATGCATTATTTCAAATAATCAGATTAGTATATGCAGAAAATGGGTTTCTGGCAGAATGTGATTTCTCGGTAATAGCATAATTTCATGTGTTGGGCACAATCATACAGTTATATAGACACAGGCAATATATTTGCAATTAGCTTCTGTCTCAGAAGTTGGACAGCATCTCTTTTGATTCCGCAATGGCTGACAGCCAAGTCAGTTATCTAATTGGAATGGGTGGGAAGGGCTGTTCTGTTTTCTTCAATTTGGATGATGTCTGCTTTTGCACAAACCCATTAAACACAGCTGCAGTTAAATATATAACAGCAACCTTGGTGGAAAAACCCTCTGAAGTTAATAACTGGCCTCTTCTCTCTGTCAGATCTTTCAGATCTTTTTGATTAGGGCTGAAGCATGCTCAAGCTGAATGCAGCCCCTCCTTTTGGCAATCCACCATCTTCTTTTATTTCTTCTCTGCAAGCTGTCCTGTTTACTGTCAAGCCAACAAACTGCTATGGAGTTTTAGATCTCCCCCTCCCCCTTAGCTAAAGTGCATGGTACTTTCCCCCCTGGAAAAGCAATTCTAAAACGATCATTATTGCATTAATACATACAAAATAGTGCTTATTATCTATATTGTATATGAAATTGAGTTAGCTAGTGTGCAGCACTGGTTAGAACATTGGACTACGGCTCTGGAGATCAGGGTTTGATTTCTTGCTCAGTCATGGAAATCCCTTTGGTGACCTTGGGTAAGTCACACACTCTCAGCTCCCAGAAAATCCTGTGATTAGCATTTAACTGTACATTACTGCATTTAAGAAGCCTTACCAGAATAAAATTGAAAAAATATTGCCCATGATTTTACTCTCCTGTCCTTGTCCCAGTTCTGAGACCTGGGGAGAGGAAATGGCTGCATGGGATACTGGAAACCCAATTTCTCATTCATATTTTCCTCTCCCATATGATCTCATCCCTTTACCCTTCTCCTTTACAGATTTCCATAGAGATCTCATCAAAAGTACCAGGATGAAGAGCTTCCACATTTAATTTCTTGGGACAGGAGCTTGTATGCAGAATATAAGGACACTATCTGGATGCAAAGCAGACCATTCACTTTCCAAGCCGTCCTCAATGATCTGTTGGTTAAAAAATCTTTAACCACTGAATTGACTAAGGGGGGTTGCAGACTGCCAGAAATAGTGCAAATTGAGTTCATTTTAAGGGTTAGGGAATCATGGGAACTGTATTTTATTGTGGCACCAGAGCTCTCTGACAGAGAAGGCTCAATGTCTCAGAAAAACAACAATTCCCATGATTCCCTAGCAGTAACCCTAACCCTAAAAGTGGACTCAATTTGCACTATTTCTGGCAGTCTGCAACCCCCCTAAGCTATCATATTTTAATCATGAACTATGTCTTCTATAACCTCCTGTTACATCATAAAGTGTTGTTATGGAAGGAGTTCTTTGAACTATGAACTCTCTCAATTGCAATCTCAGCTGATGAAATTCTGGGCACCATCTGGCTGTAGTTTTGCATCTGGATGATGATGATGATGATGATGATGATGATTTTAGGTGTCTCAGCCATTAAGTCTTCATGTTGCCAACTGGTATAACAAACCATAAGTCATACTCATAGCTGCAATGCACAAGCATAAGTGTATATTTGAACTACTACAGACCAGCAGTAAAACTGGCAATTAGAATTTAGCATAAAGACTGATTAACAGGATTCAGTAAATACTCCTGTTTTACTCATGGGGAAACCTGGAATTAAGCAATAAGCATGAAGTCAACATTGACCATTTTTTAAAAAATGCTATTTTGTGGATTAGAAAGTTATGCCAGCATCGTTAAGCATAAAGGCCCATTTTAGAGCTGAGGTACATTTGAGGTTCAAAATTCTACAATTTATCCACATATTAGGCAAGTAAGATTACATTTTTTTGTACTTCCAATCGTTACGTAATTTGAACTCAGTCCCCCCTTGCTTATCAATATTGTGGATCACCCAGAGATCCAGCAGTAGATTCCAATCTACTGTTTTCTTGTCCATAATTAAAATAACTCAGTACAACTTTTGTGGATAGGTTTAGTATTTTGTCTCTTTTTTCATCTTGAAAATTTTTTAGTGGGGGAAGGAGTTCTATCAAGAGGTTGGCCTATAAAAAGTACCGTCTTAACCTGATTTCTCTTGCAGAGTTTTTGCACTTGTTAAAGAAGCCAGCCTTTTGACCTGAACACAAAAGTGGAATCTGTGACTCCAATGTAATTGGCACTGATGAATCCCAGCTATGGTTAAAAACCAGATTCAGTGAAAGAATGGGAGCTGGAGAAGTTGTATTGCATTTTCAGTTACAGGTGTTTTCTACATTTCCACTCAAAAGTTCTTCCAATGATAATAATTACTATCTTAAAAAGACCTCCTAATCTTGGTCTGATCCTTTCAAAGCATTAGCACAAAATGCCAATGGATAGGCAAGGTCTGTACTGCTCTAGCAAATTTAATGGTGGAAACTCAACTACATGATTTTATTTACTAGTTTGTAACCAATCTACAAGTCCAAAATTCCACACCCTTGATAATGTCTCAATTCTTTTCTTCACACAAAATCACAATTGAAAAAGTCAGACAAGAGATTAAAGATTAGACAATAGACCAGAGGTCAGCAACTTTTTTTGCTGACGGGCTGGGGGGGGGGGGGAATGGTGCTGTGGGCCAGCATGCGCTCTTGCGCTCGCACTTGCATACACACGCTCTTGCCTTCCCGTGTGCGCGCGTGCACCACCATTTTGAAAAACAAAATGGTGGCTGCCCCCCTTGCATCGCACGCGCATGCGCACGATGGTGGGGCCCCCCCATGAGGGCTCCCTCAGCAGCGCCGGGCCTCCGAGAGGTCCAGCACCGCCGCAGGGCCCCCCCAGGAGGCTTCCCTCGGCCACGGTGGGCTCCGAGAGGCCCGGTGCCACCGCGGGGGCTCCCCAGGAGGCTTCCCTCAGCCGCGCTGGGCCTCTGAGAGGCCCGCCGCCGCCGCAGGGGTCCTCTGGGACACCATTTTGGAATCCAAAATGGCGCCCCGGAGGATCCCCGCAGCCGCGAAAGAAGGCAGCGGCGGCGAGGTGGTGGTGGTGGCAGTGGTGGCGGCGGCAGTGGCAGGACCAGGCAGGGGCCAGTCCGAAGGCCTGTGTGGACCACACCTGGCCAGCGGGCCATAGGTTGCCAACCCCTGCAATAGACACATAGCACTGAAGTTAAGATCAGCATAAGCAAGAAAATAGATATAATTTGTATTCGAGAGAGAGGGGAAGGGGGAGATTCCTCAGCATTGTGTTACCTCTAAAGTAATTCTTCAGTTCCATTGGCAGAGGGAAGGAGCCATCTCATATGGCGGTGAGGTATGGGAGGAAAGATGCAACAGCCCCACTCTCCTTAATGGTAGGGCAAGTCCTGAACACAGATACCTAGGACATGAATCACAATGCTTCAGCCTGCATGAAGCAACTCCTGATAGGAAAGTATAGGGTAGCAAAGATGAATGTAAGGAAAAGCAGGATTGGGCCTGGCCAGTGCCTTCATGCCAACCTATTTAAGAACTTTAGTTCCATCAGTGTTGAAGTCCATTCCCTGGAAGCAAGGAAGTAATAGTGCCACTCTATTTTGCTTTGGTCAGGCCTCACCTGGAATACTGCATCCAGTATACGGGGCACCACAATTCAAGAGCGATATTGATAAGCAGGAGTGTGTTCAGAGGAGGCCAGCGAAAATGGTGAAAGGTCTGGAAACCATGCCCTATGAGGAATGGCTTAGGGACCTGCGGGACTTTGCAGACTGCTAGAAATAGTGCAAATTGAGTCCACTTTAAGGGTTAGGGTTAGGGTTAGGGAATCATGGGAACTGTATTTTATTGTGGCACTAGAGCTCTTTGACAGAGAAGGCTCAATGTCTCAGAAAAAAAAAAAATTCCCATGACTCCCTAGCACTAACCCTAACCCTTAAAGTGGACTCAATTTGCACTATTTCTGGCAGTCTGCAAAGGCCCTAAGTCTGTTTAGCCTGGGGAAGAGAAGGTTAAGAGGTGACATGATAGCCATGTTTAAATATTTGAAAGGATGTCACATGGAAGAAGGAGCAAGCTTGTTTTCTGCTGCTCCAGAGACTAGGTCACAGAGCGATAGATTCAAACTACAGGAAAAAGACACTCCGCCTCAACATTAGGAAGAACGTCCTGATGGTAAGAGCTGTTTGACAATTGAATACACTGCCTTGGAGTGTGGTGGAGTCTCCTTCTTTAGTGGTTTTTAAACAGAGGCTGGATGGCCATTTGTTGGGAGTGCTTTGATTATGTAGTCCTGCATGGCAGGGGCCTGGAATGGATGGTCCTTGTGGTCTCTTTCAATTCTGTGGTTCTGTAAAAATGGTATACCATAATGGCAGCAACAAATAAATTAATACTCTTGTAATTTAAGTGCACATTATGACAATTAAAGAAATCAAATGAATGACTGTTTATTATTTTAATACAATTTTTTTTAATTTATAATACTTTTAAAGCTACTTGGCAATATATAAGCATGAAAGATAAAACTGATTCTGCCCACAGGTTTTGGATCTAATTGAAGACATAATATGATGGGAAGGAAAGGGAAGGAAGCTCGCTTAGGGAAATCCAAGGCGAAAAGCTATATCTTAAGGAAGTGCTTGAATGCAGTAACAGAGGAAGAAGACTGGATGTCTGGGCAAAGAGAGTCCTAGTGTGAAGCAGCTGCAACGGAAGAGGGATGCAAACAGGGACAAAACCTCCCTAATTTTAGATTTGCTTACTAAAAATACAATGCTTTCCCCCAAAAATAGTTCAGAATGGGTTATAAAAATGAAAGAATACACTCTCAAAATTAGGAAATGGCACAAATAAAGCCATAAAACATAATACTACTAGTCAGTGGGCCAAGGGGGAGAGGGAGGGAGAGATGACAACCCAAATGAACCAAATGCTGACTGAAAATAGAACCCCGTCTAGCTGCAAGAAATACCTAAAAGTGTGACAGAAGCCATGACAGTTAGCCCTGTTTCTTCCAGGAAGAAGAGTCACAGACTATGTTCATGTGAGGATCCTGGGTTATGAAATGTTTTAAGGGCTAAAACCACTATTTTTAACTGGTAAAAACAAAATTTACTAGTCCATTTCTTTTGTGGTGTGGCAATGATGGGAGTCACCATCCCACATTTTTGAAGGTGGTTGTTTGGAGAAACCTGTTCTATTCACTTTCTTGTTATAAGCTGGAATTCTTTTTGGTGATATACACTTGGATAAGTGGGGGTTATGCAGTAGTACAGGGGTCCCCAGACTTTTTGATCTGGGGGCCAGTTCGCTGGCCCCCAGATTTTCCGGGAGACCAGAGGTGTGTGCGCATGCGCGCACGTGCATGCACACTACTCCAATGCCATTTTGGCACACAAAATGGCGCCGAGTAGTGCGCATGCGCACATGCTGCGGGGTGCCATTTTGTGTTTCAAAATGGCGCCAAGTAGTGCGCATGCGCACACGCTGTGGGGTGCCATTTTGTGTTCCAAAATGGCACCCAGAGTAATGCGCATGCGCCTGGCATCGCATGTGCATGTGCGTGCTGCCGAACACAATTTTGGATTCCAAAATGGCACCCCACAGCGTGTGCGCATGCACACAACTCCGGACGCCATTTTGGAATCCAAAATGATGTTTGGCAGCACTCACGAGTGGCGGTGGCGTGGCGGCAGCGGTGGCAGGAGGCCTCGCAGGCCAGTATGAAGGCCTCAATGGGCCGGGGCCGGCCCGTGGGCCACAGTTTGGGGACCCCTGCAGTAGTAGGTGTTTTTACCATTTTCGCACAAGGTGGTATCCTAGACCTCCTTGTACCACTATTTTCTCTAGGCTGTGGTGATTCCTACTGGAAGGAGCCCCCTTATTGCTTTTTCCCAGCAAACAGCCATTGCTCTCTTGGACCTCCTGCACAAGTACCACCCAAACGTTATGCTCCATCAGCACAAGATAGGATCTCAGCCATAGATCCACATAAGCCACAATGAAGGAGAAGAAGCCACAATGAAGGACTGTGTGATGCATTTGAAGGTTAACTTTATTGTTGTTATTGTGTGCCTTCAAGTCAACTACGGTTTTCTTGGCAAGATTTATAATTCAGAGGAAGTTTGACACTGCATTCCTTTAATGCAGAAAGAGTGTGACTTGCCCAAGGTCACCTTGATCATCCATGGCCAAGCGGGGATTCAAACTCTTGTCCCCCAGAGTCCTGGGATGTTATCACACGGGGGAAATCTGTTGGTTAATCCACACAAATCCCAAACAAAAACTGAATTTGAGCCTCACGATTTCACACAACGTCGCACAGAAATTGGTCAGAAACTGGGATTATTAGAGATCTTTTTAATTTCAGGAGTTTAGAGGAAATGCATTTGCGAAATTACAGTAATGTCGCATTTACTGTAATGTGAAAAGCAAATACGCACGGACAATTCTCTTTTAAAACCTGGAGGAGGGCCAAGAGGAGGAGGAGGAGGGGCCTCCAGGGAGGGAGAGTCCCGGGCTCCTGCCATGCAGGGAAGGGAAGAGAAGGGAAGGCAAGGCAAGGCAAGGCAAGGAGAGGGAAGTTTGGGATGGAGGTGAAGTTTGGCCTTTGGGATTGAGGGAAAAGGAGGGGAAAGAAGGCTTCCCTCGCAGCAGCTGTGGGTGGATGTGGGTGCAAGTGTGGAGTGTGCTAGTGGAGCAACTTGGAAATCCATCTCACCATGAAGTTCTGCCCTGCAGGTCCTACAAAGGGGAAAGGCTTATGGGGGGGGGGCATGAGAGCTACCTCCAGTTTCCCCCTTTCAATCCCTCCCTTGCCTCGGCTTGCCTTGCCTTGCCTTTCCAGCCTCCTCCTCCTCCTCCTCCTCCTCTGCTCTCTTGAGAGGTCCTAACCCCAATGGAAGGGGGTTAGGACCTGTGCAGGAGGACATGACCCCAAATGGAAGACAGTCTGACATTTCTTCCTGGGAAATGCAGGACCCGCCCTGGAAAAAGGAGGAGTCTGGTCACAAAACACACCCATTTCCAGTACATGTACGGGTTCTTTTCACTTGTGTATGAAAGTTAAAAACGTCTTTTTTTCGCTTTTAACTTAATTCCATTATTACTGTAATTACGTGTGAAAGCTTTTGCATAATTAAGCTCTATTTTCGCTTTCTTTTCGGGATGCTTCATTTCCACTTTATTATCTCTTTAACAACGAAACTGGCCCATGTGTGATAACGTCCCTAGTCCAACACTCAAACCACTACACTATGCTGGCTCCAGATCTTAAATACCAACAACTTAAAATGCTATAAGCTTAAAGGAAAAGTGAGGGGAAGGAATGTGTAAAGGGTTTAAGGCATCTGAACAGGTGGCAGCATTGAGTCCAAGTGGAGAGACACGAATCCCAGCTTAGGGAAGCAGGAAAACCAGCCATAAGAATGATGCAATAGTTGACCCAGTGAATAAGAAGGGATAAATTAAAATGTTGGCAATTTCTATAAGGAGTAAAAAAAAAAAAAAGGAAATTCTGGATACAGTGAGAATGGCAAGACTTCACAGGAGAATGGGTATAGCTGGGAAAGGGAAAGGGAAGAATCCATCTGCATTCCAAGATTTTGAGCTTGAGAAGAACAAAGAATGCTGTTCCCAGGAACCAGCAAAAGTGATGTTGAGAGAGGCTGAGAAGGTGAGAGAGAACAAGAAGTGCAGTTTTGGCAGACCCAGTTTTGGGCACTCATCCACTGGGAAAGAGCAAAGAAAGTAGCAACAGAGAGTTGGGCAAGAGAAGAAAGAGACAGATCAGGGATAGAGCAACAAAGCTGTAAATCCTGAATGTAAAGGTGACACCGGATAGCAGAGACAAGAGGCATAAAACTAAAGATAAAGAGAAACTTATACAGAACCTTGCAGAAGTTTTCAAACATTCCCTTTGACTTTTCCACATTTTGGTGTGTTACATTCTGGAACTGAAACAATTGTCATTGTTATCACTTGGTGATAACAGTGATGATATTGGTGGCAGGAAGGAGAACAGGTATTGGAGAAATAGGCTGTTCAGAGTGGGCAGATTTTGGCTACAATTCTGTATGGCTCAGCATAGTAGGTCCCCCAACTTTCTGAAAGCCTCTGAAGCCCCCTGCACACTATTCAGTGCTTTGTGGTGAACAGGTAGGATCAGAGAGGCATCTGGCTGCATCCTCATAGGCAAATAAAATGACTGGAACAGTACTGAGACTCCTGGGGAACCCAGGCAGATCTAAGTGCTGATGTTATCATTTTGCATCTGGCTTCGGGAACAAAGCTAGACTTCTGCGATCCTACCTGCACCAAACAGCCACGTGTGTGGGGGGATTTCAGAGGCTTTCAGCAAGTCTGGGGGAAGTGGCTTTGGGCACTGGGGAGGGAGGAAGGGAATATCACTCTCCGCAGCACCCAAAAAAGGACATATGAACACATGAAAGAAACTTATGCATGTGGATGTCCCCAAGAGATGCCAGCCACTGCTGCCTTCCCTCCCACAGCCCTGCAACTGCTAGTATAGAGCACCAGCTGGATTCAACCCCTTGTAGATCTCTATCCCTGTAGATCTCTATTAGAATAGCAGCAATCCACCTCCTTGCTGAGCTGTCCAGAATGCTGCACAAGATTCTTCATTGATCACGATCCTTCCTTTTCTCAGCATAGCATAAATATCCACAAATGGAGTTATGTTACACCAGCCCTTATATCCTGCTTATGGTAACCCTAAGGCAAAGCTTTCATGCATGTTCTAGAGTTGAAAGTGTGTGACTCACTGAAGGTCACCCAGCAGATTTCCATGGCTGAGCAGGGAACTGAACCTAGGACTCTAGGATCATAGTCCAACGCTCAAACCATTACATCACATTGGCTTTACCTAGCACTACACAGTCCCTATACTGAGTACCACCAGAATACAATGTGTGGGAGATGGTAAATGTGCATACTTGCCTCCTCCTTGTGTGATACTTTGCACACAAAGGTAGCACACGATTTGTAATGTGCATTAACACATTACCCTGTAGATAGTATATCTATAATGGTTCTGCATGTGGAACTCATCTCCCACCACCATCAACTGGATACATCTATTCCACGTTGTCCAAAAAAGTTATTTTGCATGCGTAGCACTATATGCTTGCATATGTCACCCTCAGGATTTTGGTCTCAGGACTTTTCATAGTGCCCACAAAGATCACTAGGAATGCAGAGCCAGGGAATGAAGGCTAATAGTATGAAGTTACAAAGTGACATTGCAATAAATAATGCTGGATAGGAAGTACTGAAGGCCCTCTCAGCAGAATGCCCTTCTTGAGCCCCCACTATCTATCCATCTGTCTCTCTATCTTTCATCTGTCTTTTGTTGTTGTAGTTATACACCATTAAGTAGACTCTGACATATGGCAACCCTATTCTAGAGTTTCTTGGCAAAATTTATTAAGAGGATATTTGCCACTGCTTTCTTCTGAGGTTGAGAGTGTGACTTGCTGAAGGTGACTCAGTGGGTTTCAATGGCTAAGTGAACTATGGTCTCCCAGAGTCCAATACTAAACCACTACACCACATTCACTTCCTCCCTCCCCCTTCTCTATCATCAAAATATTTATATCCTGCCATTCATTGTATGGAAGAAATTAGGAGGAATAGCTAATACGCCAGAGGACAGGATGAAAATTCAAAATTACCTTAATAGATTAGAAAGCTGGGCCAAAGCTAACAAGATGAATTTCAACACAGAGAAATGTAAGGTACTGCACTTAGGGCAAAAAAATGAAATGCATAGATATAAGATGGGGGACACCTGGCTTAACGAGACTACATGTGAAAGGGATCTAGGAGTCCTAGTGGACCACAAGTTGAACATGAGTTAACAGTGTGATGCGGCAGCTAAAAAGGCCAATGTGATTTTAGGCTGCATCAATAGAAGTATAGTATCTAGATCAAGGGAAATAATAGTGCCACTGTATTCTGCTCTGATCAGGCCCCACCTGGAATACTGTGTCCAGTTCTGGGCACCACAATTCAAAAAGGATGTTGAAAAACTGGAGCGTGTCCAGAGGAGGGCGACTAAAATGGTGAAAGGTCTGGAAACCATGTCCTACAAGGAATGACTTGGGGAACTGGGTATGTTTAGCCTGGAGAAGAGACAGTTAAGAGGTTATATGATAGCACTGTTTAAATATTTGAAGGGATGTCATATTGAGGAGGGAGCTAGCTTGTTTTCTGCTGCTCCAGAGAACAGGACATGGAGCAATGGATGCAAGCTACAGGAAAAGAGATTCCACTGCAACATTAGGAGGAACTTCCTGACAGTAAGGGCTGTTCGACAGTGGAACACACTCCCTCGGAGAGTGGTGTAGTCTCCTTCCTTGGAGGTCTCTAAGCAGAAGCTGGATGGCCATCTGTCAGGGCTGCTTTGATACTGTGTTCCTGCATGGCAGGGGGTTGGACTGGATGGCCCTTGTGGTCTCTTCCAACTCTATGATTCTATGAGTCTATGATTCTATGTCACTGGGGTGGTGACAAAGCCCAAATAAAGACCTACCTGGGATCTACAAGGTAGTCAGAATCCTGTATCACAGTTATGAATGTGCAACTTGGAGTTATGCACTCAGAAAGTATGGAGGGTATCAGTCTAATTTCTCTGGAAAGGAAGTTCCAGGGGCTGGAGGCAGCCACTGAAAAGGCCCTCTCCCAAGTTCCCACCAAATGTAACTGTGGGACAGAGAGAAGGGTCTCTCCAGCAGATGTCGAAACATGGCTGATTCATAAAAGAGAATACTATCCTTCGAATAACTTGGACTTCAGCTGTACAGGGTTTGAAAGGTTTGAATTGTGCCTGCACTTTGAATTGTGCCTGGAAACAGACCGGCAGCCTGTGGAGCTGTTGCAACAAGGGAGTTGTGTGCTTTCTGTAGCCAGCACCCGTTAGTAATATGGATGTAGCTCTTTTGAATAGTTAAAGTTTTCTAACACTCTTCAAAGGCAGCCCCATGTAGACTGCGTTAACAGTAATCCAACCAAGATGTAACTAAGGCATGTGACACCATGGCTAGACCTGCCGTCTTAAGGAATGGGTGCAACTGGAGCACAATATTTAACTGGGCAAATACTTTCCTAGCCACTGCTGAAACCTGGGCTTCCAGGCTGACCCTGCTTAGCTTCCAAGATCAGATAGGATCTGGTGGGTCACTGTGAGAAATTTAAATTGATAGTCCAAGGTCACCCAGTGAGTTTCCTGGTTCTGTAGACCTCCCATTTCCCTGTCCAATAGTATAACCCAGGGGTAGGCAACCTTTTTGAGCCGGGTGCCGGGTTGCTGTCCCTCAGACAATTGGGGGGGCCGAAGCACCAAAAATAAATAAATAAATAAATAAATAAATAAATAAATATTTTTTTAAAAAAATTAAAAAATTAAGGAAATATGCATGCACACTCTCTCAGCCCCAGAAAAGCCATGGCAAAATCCCTGTGGAGATTTTGCCAAGAAAACCCCAAGAACAAGTAATAACAACAATAATCAATATCATCATGGCGGGGGGCGGGGGCGGGGGCAGGACCAGCCTGGGGCCGGTCCAAAGGCCTCGAGGGGACGCATCCGGCCCCCCGGGCCTTAGGTTGCCTACCCCTGGTATAACCACTGCACCTCATGGGTTCTCTCTTGAACACAGGACACTGCATATACCAAGTCAAACTATTGCCTGTCTAAAGCAGAATTGTCTATTCCAGTTGTCTGCAGTTCTCTGGGGTGTCATCACCTGTCTCCTGAGCCTTTTCTGGGGAAACATCAGGTATTGGTCTTGGAACCTGCCACACACAATGCATAGGAATAAGCTGATCAGTGGTTTCTCCCTCATCGGAAACCAACATGCTAAGAACTGATGTGAGATCCTCATAGCTTTTCATCTGGGACCATAAAACAAAGAACTTTATTTCGTGTGTGGAGAATTAACCACCAAGACTCTGGACACAGAAAGAGTTTACATTTTAGCTCCCCAACCAGAGTGTGCTGTCTAATTTTACTGTGCAGATGGTATCTTCTAAGGCATTGTCTGGAAGGGATTGCTGGCTGACTGAGCATCCTTCCATTTGCAGTTATGCAAAAATAGGACTGGCGGAAAACCAAAGTGATCTCTCTTTCTGTGTCTCTTTCTTACTGTCTCTCTCATGTGGCTGTAAATTAATGTTATGGATGGAAACTGACAGGAAACTCCTGCAAATCAGGGTTTTTGCTCAACATCTGGAGTCTAAACTTTGAATTCCCTCAACATATATGGATAAAGCAGGTGAGGCATTCTCTCCCTTCTTAACATCCTCTCCTCATTACTGACTTCCTCCTGTCCAAGTCTTTGGATTTTACAAGAGAGATTTTCTTTACCCGTCAGTTCTTCTGCGTTCATGAAAACAGCTGTTATTTCTCCAAAGGAACATTCAAGGGTTTCCCCCTCTCCTCCCCACAAACTGTCAGGCACTTTCCATTGTATAATTTGGTTGTTAAGAAAACACAAATGCTTCTTGCATATGCTTCTCTAGCAAAGGCTTTTAGACTTTAAACATTTAAACATGGCTTGATGTGAGAGATGTGTAGATTTGACATAATTTTTTTGAACACAGATTTGACATAATTTTTTTGAACACAATTTTTTTTGAACACATAATGTTATCTGGCCTCAAACCTGCAAATTTACTAACCCTATTTAGGCATTCAATAATCCAGTTAAAATAAACATGTGAGGAGGAGGAGGAGGAGAGAACTCTTATCTTGCCCTTCTCTGTCAGCACTATATTGTGAGCATGACCGTGTAAGTTCTCCATTTGCTGAGGAACCCAGAAGTTCTGGATTGTTTCAAGACCCTCCTTGCAAAGGTGGAACTTACACTCTCTCCTCCAGCAAAAAAATGGGTATTATCTTCCCCCCATATAATCCCAGTTTGTCATCACTTTTCAGACCCAGCTGTACCACATGTGGCAATGGTCATCTCCAACTGTTATGCCTGAACCCTGGCTAAGGGCTGCATCACATGGCATTCCCCTAAACAGGTCTCCATCCCTCAGGTGTGGTGGAAAATACAATCCCACCACCAATATTGAAGTAAGGTTCAACTGGTTGTCCATTCAGCTTTTGACCAAGATCCTGCATGGTTTTTCCAAGCTGTTAGGCCTTGGCTCTGTTGGGTGGCACCAGGGAGTGGTTGTGGATAATAGGCAATGACAGGACCTCTGTTAGTGACACATGCATGTTTGCATTGAGGTTGCATGTTGCTGGATCCATATGCAGATATTTATGCTACATGGAGGACATGCTGGATTGCAGCCAATCTGTGTTATTGCTCCGAGGTCCTCCTTCTGAAGTTGCTGTTCTCTTACCATTTCTGCAGCAGAAGCCAAAGGGAAGAACTCCTCCCACACACCCTTCTGGAGGACTCTGGCAAACCATATGCTGATGTCATCATTTTGTGTCTGGCAATGGGGACATGGCCACTCTTCTATGATCCTGACTGCTCCCCAAGAGACATGATAGGGTTGTGCGGGGGGCCTCAGAGGCTGTTAAGTAAGGTTTTTTTTGGCGGGGGCTGCAGAGAAAGGGAATATCAACCTCTGCAGTGCCCAAAAAGAACATACACACAGCTAAGGAAAAACTTACGGGTGCCTATGTTCCTAACAGGATGCCAGCCTTATAGTATGTGATATGTAACATGCAATTTATTTTCCACATGTTCTCAGAAACCACAATGTTTGATAATGCGACCAAGCTGAAAATGATTTTTGAGGCTTTTTCTACAGATAGTCTTCCGTATTCATGGATTCCACCATACATGGTTTGAAAATATTCAAAAAATATATACATTCCAAAAAGCCAGCCTTGATTTTGCCATTTTATATAAGGGTTAGGGACTTGAGCATCCATGGATTTTGGCATCCATGGAGGGTCCTAGCACCAAACCTCAGTGGATACCAATGGTCCACTGTACTTATTAGGCAATGATCCAAGTTGACTCTCCAATACTCAGAATCAAACTGGCAAGATTCTGCATAAGCAAGAATAAACCAAAGTACCAATTTTTCATAGTGTGCTTTATTTTATTTTTCTCACAAAATTAGCTGGAATGCTTAGTGGCAGCATGATTTATGACAACTTCAAAACAAAACAATGTACTTATTTTAATAAATGATAATAAACAGGCAAACTATTTTAATTTCTTTTACATACAGCATCCAAAACACTGAAATAAAACTCAGACCTGCATATTACAATGATGCTGGTGTTAAATAAAATTCAAACAGAATAAAAAGAAGGCTGCAATTCATTCTACAGGTATAGTGTGTCCCCCCCCCCCCCTCCTTACTAGGAATGGCAACTTATGGCCTTCTCTATAACTGGACTGCAACTGCCATCAGCCTGAACCAGCACAGCTAATAGTGCAGTTCAATGTGGAATGGCCATACAAGCTGTCCATTCCTGGGGCACTCGTGGGGAATGGGAACTCTTTCTGTGTGGCTTCCCTGTCCTTCCCTAGCCTTCCCCTCTGCACCAAGTAGCATTTATCCCCAAAGCGCAGAGGAAAGGGCAAATGGGAGTAGGGAAGACACATGCAATGTTGCATCATGCATGCTGATGCATGGATGGCAAGAGAGGTGCACACAAGCCCCTGCTGTGCTCTTATGGAGATGATGGCATTGCATATGCATCATGAATGGGTCGTGCCTATTACATTTCAGTTTTAAAAAACATCAGTAAACAGGTTTTCAGGGCTAAAAGAGTGTTTCAGTTTGGCTGAAAGAGGTAAATGAATGAAACTGCTTTAACTTCCATCAAATACAGATACTTTAAATTCAGTAAATTAGACAGCGCTGGTCCCTGTACATCAGGTGTGTGGAAAGTCCAGCCTGCAGCCACATGTAGGCCCTAGGGCCATTTTTGTGACTCCCAAGGCCTGATGAGCCGCATTGCCTCGTTTTCTACCTATGCAATGAATTCATTATGTGGACTTGGAAAAGTTGCTGTCAGGACAATGCTAAGCTCTGCACAACTTGGACATGCCACTGAATTCGGTGGCATCCAGGTAAGTGCGTATAGCAAGAACGGGATGCATTTGGTCCTCCATGAGTTGGTGAACTTCTGCTTCCATGATCCTCTCACTGTTGGCTGGGCTAATAGGAACAGAAGTTCAAAAACATCTAGAGCCTCATAGATCCTGATGTAAAGGAGTTACAGCTTTATTCCCAGCTAAAAAATGTTGACTTACTTCTTAAAGAAGCTGTCAGGGGAATAAAGATGGAAATTGTAAATGACAATGCAGGCTGAAAGTGCTGAACAGATGATTTGGAATAGTAAAATTTGTGATTTCCAAGTTCTTTTCATTCTAAGCCACATTTATTTATCTAGGGGAGGGGGAGGGGGAAACACTGTCAAGTCATGGTGAAAAAGCTAAGGAGGAGGGCAGCTTCAAGCTTTTATATACATTCACGCCTTCTAAATATGTTTTCTATGGATATTAGCAATATCAACTGTCCTTATAGTGAGTGCAGCCACCATACTGTACAATTCTGCAGCAAAGAGAAGAGTGGAGGAAACTTTCAAAAGCCACCTGGACCTCTCTGGCATACAGTTCATTAAGAAATTGAGAAACCCAGTGGACACAACCCAAGGAAGCATCCATTGGCAGCATCTCCCTAACTACTTATACTGTGAGTACTTCAAATGATGTTCAAAGCAGCTTTGAAAAATATTGGAATTGAGTGGTAACAACAAAATAAACTTTGTTCAAATAATCTTGGTTGTGTAGCAGCACAGGCATTTTACAATTCTTTTTACCATTTTTTAAAAAAAAATGTCACTGTAAACCTTTCATTAAAAATTGAACAATTCTTTAGTGAGATTATCTGAGGTCCACAATCCACGATAGACAATTTGACTTTATCAGTTAAAAACTGAAGATAGTGTGAAATGCAGGGCTTGAACTCACACCCATACTCTCTTATGAGTTTATTATTCTTTATCCAAAAGTTGAATCTCGCAACCCTTTGTGTGCTGAGATGGAGCCAGAAAAGAAAAAGCATCGTATAGAACAGGGGTAGGCAACCTTTCCCCTTTAAGGGCCAAGGGACTTCAGCTCCCAGAATCCCAGGAGCTATTGGCGAACATGGGACTATTGGCCAACATGGCTGAGGCTTCTGGGAGCTGAAGTCCCTCGGCCCTTAAAGGGGAAAGGTTGCCTACCCCTGATATAGAGGATGGGGAATAAGACAGCAACACCATTGTGCTCTTCTCCATATGAATTAGAGCTATTTTACTTTGTTTCTGCCATTCCATTTGAAACAACTCCTACAATCAGGTGGCCTGTTTTATTTGCTAGTTCAAAACCGGAGTTGTGCAAGGAAAAAGACCTTTCTTGGACTACAGCTCCCAAATTCCCCCAGCCAGCATGTGCATTGGCCATAGCCCTAAGAGAAGCATTTCAAAGAGTAACTTTTCTAAGCACTGTTCAAATGAACCAAGTCTGACATTAGCTTTCCCCATGTGGCTAATATCAGTCTTATACCAGATACTACAGCTACCTGAAGGAATACAGCAGTTCGAGGGTAAGAACGAAGAGGAGTGAGCTTGTCCCTACAACTCACATCCCTGTCACACCTATGTCCTGCCATGACACTTTTGAACATATGTAGTACATGGCACAATACTGAATGTTGCCAAATCGTTCTTGTCTACTCCCTTGCAACTCCAGGACAGCATTGTAAGTTTGCATGAGAGACTGAATTAGAACAACAAGTCTGATGACTTCTTGCTGACCATGATGATTTGTGTGTATGTATCATATCATCCAAATGCCAACCCAAAGAGAGAAATTTAAAGATGAGATGGTTGACAATTAGATTGCCTGCCTGGTTATATGCATTTGGGGAGTCTGAAGCCTACTGAGTTCAGAGTATGGAAACTTAATTTTCTGTTTTTAAACACAACTCTCAAAATCCCTTGGCTAACCCAGCTGGTGGATATGTGCCTGTGGGAATGTGGGAGCTATAGCCCAAAAGGTAACTTTCCAAGCTGTAATTAAGTTATGCTGAACTCAGCACAGGACCAGGCTGAGTGTCATTAAATAATGAGTAACTAAATGATGATGAGAAATCAAGTGACAAGCAGAGATGTGAATCATAGCTTGATAAAGCCATTGGCACTCAACAAAGATGCCAATCACTGAGAGCTGGAGCTTCTGTGGTGTACAGAAGGTTTTTTGTGCAATGCAAAAGTACACCCTTTAAGGCATTACCTGTACAAGCCTTCTTAACTGAACCCATAGAAAGCGGAGTTGGGAAACTAACACATTGGCTGAGATCCTGCATTGGGAGACGTACATATATCACATAGCTGACTATCTATAGGCAAGTTTCCCAATGCTAGCCCTTAAAAGCTCACCTTATAAGCAGTGCAGCCCTCCTCAACACAGCCATTTCCTTATTACCTGAGGGCAGCAGATGAGCTGGACACACAACAACAGGCATCTGCAGAGATTCTGGGGGTCCTTGGGAGTTCTCTACAGATACTGTAGTGCCTCTGGGTACAGAAAAATAGCTGAATGTGTCCTCATTCATCTCACCAATCTCTGAAAACACAGAAATGGCTGTTCTGGAAGGGCTGTACTGCTTATAAGGTGTGGGTCTTTTGGGTTGGGGTGGTCATTGTGTGGTCAGAACAGAATTCTGACCTCTACAATGACCAAAAAATTAAGTTGTAATGCTATAAATCCAATTTAGGGGGGATGCAGACTGGTACTTTAGGCTAGCCTAGGGGTGGAGTTGGGGCAGAGCGACCACACGCTGGCCGCCCCAAATCCACCTTGACTCCATGTGCCTGACCACACGGTGTGTGGCATCAGGGTGCCCTCTTGGTGCAGCATGTAGACACGCTGCACCAAAGGGGCACAAAAGAGGCACCACAGCGGCTCTAAGGGCAGCTTTTTGCTGTCCCCAAAAGGAGTGGCATTTCCCACTCTTTTGGGGGTGGCAAAAAGGAGGATCGGGCCCAGGGCATGTGGTTGTCATGGCCCCAATCTGCCGTTCCCAGGGGCTGCACAGAGCTGCCCCTTACAGGCCGTCTACATCGGCTGTCCATCATAATTTATGAACAGGATGTCAGCTGTTGTTACTACACATATTCATTCTCCAAACAAACCAGTAGATGTTAGGGTTGTTTAAATGCCACTGACTCGTATAGGATTTGGGACGTACCTAGATTTTTGAGCTTGCTCTGTGTACAGCTGTATAATTGTCAGATGTAAGAAGAAACATTATAGCTTCAGGAAAGCAAAATACTAACACTCATTGACATTGAAACAGTCATTGCCTAGCATCTAGAAACTTCAATTCAAATATGAAGTGAGTATATATTTCTTTCTGGTGTGAAATGTTAAGAGCTTCACTTCATGGTCATTCCTGAAATGTTGGACCCAAGAGTTATAACTGTAAAGTGGCTACAGCGATTCTTGAGATGCATAAAACACGATGAACATAACCCACTGGCAAATTCTTCTGCGTATGTGCCAATGAAACATATGCTGAGCAAGAGCAGCTTCCTGATGGATTCTGCCTATATCTATCCATATATTTATATATATGCAGCTTTGAAAACATGATATAAACCACAGCCTTAGCTATGAATATATTACATTCTCTGGGGCCTTTTCTTTGCATAAAATGTCACAAAATAAGATATTCCACTTAAGAGCTGTTGAACCCACATTTCTGTAGGTTTTTTTTTTGCTACATCATCTTAAGCACATGTCTGTTACAACTTCAGTCCAGACTTTTAATCACTAAATCAATATTAATCCATAAATTCTATTTCTTTACAGTTTTATAAACAAAGTAATGAAAACCCATTTGAGAGAAAACACTTTTACAAAGAATAAGAAGGATATTCATAGATGTCAAACACATCTACTGCATCTAATTCAGACCTTTGTTTCTTCTGGACTTGTATCCCTTCCAGAAATTTACAAAGCTGCTGCTTTAATCACATTGCTCCTAAACTCATTGGCTGGGAGCCATAGAAGAGTGTGTGAGCTGGCATTTTTCATCTGCTGGGATCTTTCTGGATTCTCCCCTCCTCAATGCAGCCGCCATCCTAATATTTTCCAAAAGCTAGTAATGGAGGCTAGAGCCAGGGGGAGAGTCTCCAGTGCTAGAAGCAAAACGTGGGAAAGCTCTTAGCATGAGCAAAAGCACCAGCTGTCCACATGGGCCTCTTTCAGCACATATTGTTCTACTGAATCAGTGGGCCACTGTGGTTGTTATTAACTGGGCTAATGGGCAATTGGAAATGACTCAACCTTACAATAATCTTCACCAAAGTGATGGTCATCTTTGAATACATGATTGGAAGAAATAACCTCATTTTTGCTTTAGGAACCAAATCTCCCTCAAATGGTTTACTGAATGTACAGCCAACTTATTCTTTAAGAATGTTAGTAATGAAAAAATCCACTTCATCCTAAGGGATGAACATTTGCAGATGGTTAGGTCAAGGGAAATGGAAGCTGCTGTGATTTCTCCTTGTCCTTGTTGTTGCTTATATAGTTGGGAGAGCAGGTGAACACACAGTAAGGAGGAACAGCAGGGCCAGGGGGCTTCCATGGGGATGTGAGCCTTGGCAGGGCATACAATCACATAACATCAGTATGTATTCTCAGAAAAGCTGTCTCTTAAGTATGTTGTGTTTATCTTATTTAGAGTGAACACTGAGTAAGACCTCTCTGCTCCCCTGCCATTCCAAGGTTTCCATGCAAAGGACAATATGCACCTCAGGGAGCCAGGTGTTTTTGAATCTCTCCAGACTGAGGCATCGGATGGATTCTTTATCTTCTTTTCTTTTGAAGATGGCCTTATGCAAGAACCAGGATGAAGTACTTCTGAGGGCTATAAAGCTCCAATTGTGTGTGTTATGTGAAAGTTACCAGTCAACATATGGTGACCCCATGAATTTTATAGGGTTTTCTTAGGCAAGGTATACTCAGAGGTGATTTTGCCAGTTTCTTCCTCTGAAACATCAAATTAGAGTGGGAGAATTTAATGTTGGCATTTACTCCAATGCAGAGGGAAAGTCATAGCTAATCTCTCTCAGCTGATCAGTCTTTTCTTGCCAAATGAATCTCAAATCTTTCTTTTGACTCAGACATTATTAAAAGAGTAAAGCAAATTGCTTTCAAGACTCCCCAAGAAGCATCCAGCATCTAAAGCTGAGATCAGTGGTGGATAAAACTATGTTGGGGCTCCTAGGAGGCAGTTCTTGTGAGGCAGGCACAGGCACTTATGGTTTCCTGATGGTTGTGTGTTACCATACAAAGTTATGGTTGAAAAATACATTGGAGCAGCCATGTCTTGCAATGCCTAGTTATTTCATGCCAGGCATTTAGCTTGAGGACACACAAAATGGCTCCCTTCCAATGAGGAACTAGTCAGGTGTGCGATGGCACACTATAGCATGAAACAAGATGCTTCAAATGTTGTACAAACTTTTATTTCCAGCTGTGGTCCTGTTGGGGAGCCTTCCAAAATACAGTTATTAGCATGGGGTGGGGAGAGGGGATGGGCACTTGCTACATAGACTATTACTGGCCTGAATGTCCCATCAGCTTCTCATATAGATTAGGTACCATGTTGAATCATAATATCCTAAAGGTTGCAATTGTTCCAATCTCATTGTTGCTGCGTTTCAGGTTACCCCTTCCACGGCAGAGTTAATAAACAATCTGGAAAATCCACATGGCGGTTAGCAGCTCATTAATTGCCTTTTGTAAGAATAAGACACATATGTCTGTGTGCCCATTATGGTATCTACTGTGATAAAATAAGTTTGTTGAATATAATATTTGCTAGAATGCTGAAGATCTTTGGAGTCTCCTCAAAAGTTCATTATGGTAATGTTACTATGGTTGTACAGTCTGCAGAATTTCAGGAAAATAGCAGGTTAAATGTAAAATATCTTTAATAAATAACTCTTCTGCATTGTAAAAATAAATGAATATTCCCTTTGGCAGTAATAGCTGATTTAATATTTAAAGAGAAAGATACTTGGCTCATAAAATAATAGCAATATGCTATGGGGTGGGTGGGGTGGGGGGAGGAGAGATTACCAGATATTATTTTCCTCTCCCAGCTCCCCTTTTTCAGTTCCTTAAAAAAAGAGAGAGACTTTTTCACCAGTTCATCACAAGTTGGTAGAAGTCACTTATGCCCCAGATAAGCTCCAAGAGTGATGCATGCACCCACAACCGCCAGGCTCAGGATCGTCTTCAGAGGCAGCCATGAAAAATCAAACAAAGGCCTCATGTTGTTGCTGTAGAGCTCCACAAAGGCATCCTGAGGTGGGGAAAAGAAAAGGGAGTGGGGAGACAGAGAGAAGATCAGAAACAGAGAACACACCATGTTGCAAGAATTAACCAGACAACATCATTTCTCAGCATCACTACTGAATGCCTTGCCACTGGACTTGCTAATCTTCAAAATTACAATACTATCCCTCCCAATGCATTGGAATCATCTTAAGGCAAAATTCCAGACTACAAGGCCAGGATGATTCCAAAGGGTTGTGAAGGACAATACTATGATCTCCCTAAATCAAATGTGTGGAACTTTTGGCCTTCAAAATGGTCTGGATGACAACTCCCTTCAATCCTTATCATTGATCATATTGGCTGAGGCTTGTGGGAACTGAAGACTAAAATGTTTGAAGGGTCAATATTTCTCCACTCCTAGTAGCAAACCCCCCCCCCCCCATCTCATTCGCTACCTGGAGTTTCAGTAATCACATTTGAAAACTCTCTATGGAATATATTTTGTTGTTAACAACTGCCCTCAAGTTGATCTCGACCCATGGTGACCCTATGGATGAGACATCTCCAAGAGCCTCTGTTCTCCACTGCTCTGCTTAATTTCTGTATCCCCTTAATACCCGTGACCTCCTTAATAGAGTCCATCCATCTAGCCTGTGGCCTTCCTCTCTTCCTACTTCCCTCCACCTTTCCCAGCATTATTGTCTTTTCCAATGAGTTCTCCCTTCTCATGATGTGTCTGAAGTACAACAGCCTCAGTTTTGTCATCTTGGCTTCCAGTAATATATGGAATATATTACACCTCTAATAATGGCCTTTGCCAGTCCTTCATTTTCCAAGCTATTTTTCTGGTGTTATCCTCAGCTGCCAAAGTTGCTTGGACTGCCTTACCAGTAATGTCTTCTCCCAAAAGAGCCATTCTGTTTTTGTTTTAATTACTGAGATGCCAAGAACTGAATTATCTCCATTCAATGCTTGTCAAAGGTGATGTTCACCTCAAAAGACTGAAGTCAGTAACTTTGGCTGCATCTGCACTGCAAAAATAATCCAGTTTGACATGAGACATTTCCAAGAGCCTCTGTTCTCCACTGCTCTGCTCAATGGCTCAATGATATGGACTCCCAGAATTTGAGCAAAGCTCCCTGACAAAGAAGGCTAAATATCTCACAAATCTACAAATGCTAGCATTCCATAGTACTGAGTCATGGTAGTTAAAGCCATGTCAAACTGCATTATGTCTGCAGTGCAGATTAGGGCCCTACCTGCCACTAGTTTAGCCTCCTATAAACTCAAGAGCCTTGTGAATAACTGTTGCAAGAGTTTGGAGCCTCATTGGCAAGTGATCAACATGGAAGATGACAGTGGCTAGGGGGAAATTCTCACCTTCATTTTGCCTAGTGATCCCCATCACTAGTCACAACAGACACTTGGAGCTTCCAGAAATTACCCCAACCACCCTGCCAAACTACTCCCACCACTTAGTAATATCATAGGTAGAAAGGTAATACACCATAGCAGACATCAACTGACTGATTCTTGATGCAGTCATTATTCTTATTGGTATGTTTAACAACTGACACAAGATGGCGCATCAAGCTTCTTACACTATGGAGCTCAAATCTTGTAGAGCTAGACACTTCCACAGAGAAGCATGACAAACTCCATAATAAAGCAAGCAAAAAAACCCCAAAGTTAAGTTGTCTGGTTTATATCCTGCTGCTTGAATTTCTATCTTTTTCACATAAACAAGGAATGAACTGTTCTTGTCTTAAAGATGGCTGTTAAAACAATATACACACATTAATCAGAATCCTATCAGGTTAAACCCTGATAACCAAAACTAGGTGCACCTGAATCAGTTGCCTTAAGAAGATGTAACCTTTTGCTTAATTGAGGCATCTATTCTAGTCTGTTCATGAATGTTTCCACTAATAATGCTCTGAACTCAAACACACAAATCAGAGATTGGTGTGTATTAGCTTGAAAAGAGAGTAAGAACAGGTAAATTCTCAAAGAACAGGTGAACTTCCACATCATGAAACAGAACAGATAATCTTAAAGTCAATTAATTAGGTACAGCAATATTAATAAAGTGAAAATTTACAAGATAATATAAAAAAGATAAAGCATAAAATGTTTATGAAGGATAAACACATTTCTAAAATATCTCTTCCTTTCTTCTAGTGTTACTCAGGAGACGGACCCTGTCTTGCATTGGGTTTATCCCGCAGAGCTTGGAAAGTTTACTTTTTTGTAGTGACTCTGTTCCTCAGTCAGCATTATCTTTGGGCACTAGGATTCTGAAAACTGTAGTTCAAAAAAAAATGTTGCCTTTCTATGTTCTTTTGATGCAACAGGCACAAAGATTTGTACATGTAGTGTACAAGATATATTTTGCAGAACCCAATTACCTTTGCTACATGCTTTCTTTCTCCCTTGATATTTTCAGTTAGTGCTTTGCTCTGGGTGGGAAGTGGAAAAGCTTGATTGAAAAAGGGAAAGCAGAATAGCTAATGGAAAAGCCAAAGTAAAGTAATATTGCACTGCTAACAAAAGCAAATTAAAAACACAGAACAAATGGAAGTGGTGGTTGATGCACACAGATGCCTACAACCACAGAGGTCAGTAAGCCAGTGCTATATTAGCTTTTAGCCAGCCCCAACCATATTAATCTTACAGGTAGCTGGGTGGTCATGCTGAGCATGAAGGTATGCAGGGCTGAGGATGAACTGAAGTTAAGATGAAGACAGTGTTAAAGCTCCAAGTTATGGCAAAAGATAAGAAACATCAGCAGAAAATACACAGCAGTAAATCCCTCTTCTTATTGACAACAATAACCTTATGGCCACTGTCCCATATATTCCAAGTAACTATTTTATGGGTCCCTTCTTTCCTCTTTGGTGCTTTCTCAAACATCCTGATTAAACTTATTTCCGAAGCTTGTTTGAACAGCCTGTCACTATTTGTTTAAGTTTGAAACCCGATTTAAACAAACACCCAGACCTATTTCATGTAATAAACCAACAGAGAGCTCGAAGAGAGGAGGGGAAGGTGCAAAAAACCCAACATGTGAAGTCGAGTGAACTCCAATGTGGAGAGCTTGGAAAAGTTACTTTTTTTGGACTATAACTTTCAGTTACCTCCAGCAAGCAAAGCCCTTGGAAGGGTCACACACAGGTTTTTGGCCTAAAGTTTCTTGGTACCCACAGTGAACCAAAACTTTAGATCCCTTGCCTTCAATAGGGAGAAAAATGAGAAATCTAGAGAAAGTTCTATGAAATGGGTATTCAATTGAAGCATACTGGATGCAAATGAGGGGTTTTGTGTTTTAGAGCTCAGATCCCACTTCTGCTTTGAAATCAGTTTCTTGGACAAGTTTTTAACTCGTAGCTTTATAAGTTTGACTTTTATGAAATGTGTGTTTTTGTGACTGTCCATGTCCCTCACAGCAGTCATGGCAGCCATTTTTGGAGCACCCATAACATTCTTCCAGAATTCCAAATGCCTTCCAGATTGGTGACCTCTACTATAAATAATCAGAAAACTTTTGACAGTAATGGGCCAAGATCCTACATGTTTGACTTTAGAGTAAGAGTTTTACATGCTGAACTATGCTTTGGCTCACATGTCACCACCTTGAGGACTCACTGTTGCTCTATGACAGCCTCTCCAAGTCTATACTGTTGTTGGACGGGGGAGAATCAGAGAAGTGTCTAGCACTGGGTTTATCCCGCAGAGCTTTGTCTATCAAGATATACTGGGGTCCTCTGGAAGTGTCAGCTGATAATACTGTTGGTCTGCTTCTCCAATCACCCTCTGCTGTCTGCCAGCGCTGTGTTAAGGCTAACATAGCACAGTGGTGAATCCTGGTGGGAGACCTTTGGGCATTACAGAAGGAGGAAGAGAATAACAACATCCCCAATGGCATAATAATAATAATAATAATAATAATAATAATAATATACACAAGCATAAGATAGGCTTAGCTTGAATTTCTGGGCCATACTCTACATACTTTTTTACAAGTACAGTAGTTGTGAATCTCCCTTTACAACCTTGTTAAAACCTTTTACTGAATTTTTCAAGTTCAACACAATACAATTTCTTCAACTGCATACAGTTGAATGGTTCATAACATAGTAGCATAGCTGTCACAGGGAATTGACCAAGTGGCCTGTCTTCACTAAGAAGCAAGAAACACAAGTTTAACTGCATGCTTGGCCACCACCAGGCTGCTGAAAATGATTGAATTGCCAGACTGTGAAGGTGACACTCTTTTGAAGCCATGCAAACTCTTACAGAATTCTCAAAAGTAATGCTGTGCCACACTGCTACATAATTAACTGTACTTACAAACACAACCATGCCCCATATGTGTGAAATAAATAATAAAACTCATTATTAGTTTTGCAAGAAGCACCGCTTTGCAAGAACAATATTTGATAATTTTGTTAGTAAGGGATAACACTGCCTGAGAATGCCTAGACAATCAGACCAGCCCTGGTCATACCAAAAAGAAAGGTGAGGAGATTAGCAGGCACAAACTATTCTCAATTACCTGTTCCAATCATATAAGGACAAACAAACATGCTTTATACGATGTGAGATCATCAGTCTGTTTCATCTCCTGATGTTGCAATAACTAAAGTGTATCTGACCTAAGCATGCCATCTCAAATTAGTCTGGTCCATAAGAGAGATGAGCACTACATTTTCCTATGAAAAGCTACCTAGAAGGTCACATTGATATATACTTCTGAGAAAAGCTTACAGCTTTAGATATTTTATACAAGATTTGTAGGTCTCCCACAGCTAACTGTATAATTATTACCTCCAGTACAATTTAGCTTTGACAGCCAAAGTGTGAGATATGGCTTGTCAAGCTGTACATGACAATTAGTCAATTCAGCTGTGATGAAAATGGCAGTCCACTCTGTCTGTTGGTCTTATACACACTATAAGTCAATCATGCTCCAAGCATTCCTACCATTGTTCTCACAATTGTGTACCTTCAAGTTTTTTCTGAATTATGGTGACCCTAAGATGAACCTATCACAGTGGTTGGTAAAATCTGTTCTGAGAGAGTTTGCCATTGCCTTTCTCTGAGGGTGAGAAAGTGTGACTTGTGGGTTTCCATCGCTGAGTGGGGATTCAAATTCTGATCTCCTGGAACCCTAGACCAACACTAAGAGTGGGTCTCTACATATATTTACTTAGGGGCTAAGCAGGAAGGGGAGGGGCAAGGAAGGGGAGGGGCAGCCACATGCTGGGCGCCCCAACCCCTTCCCCAAAACGTCCTCGAAGCAGCCAGCCCTCCGCATGGCCAGCGCTCCAAGGATGCTTTTCCATTGCAGCGTCCACACGCGTTGTAGCGGAAAAGCCGCCGAAGGTGCGCCGGCAGCCTTTTGCGGCGCACCTTCGGTGATTTGTGGAAGGAGCGCTATTTTAGCATTCCTTCCAGGGGCTGTGAAGCTGCGCCGCGGGGATGAGGTGTGGGGATACCTCGGCCTCGATCTGTAGCTTCCTGGGGCGGCCCTGCTCCCCCTCTAAGTATTAAAGGCCCATTTCCAGGGGATGCTTACCACAAGTGCTGTTTCTAGATTACTTCAATGTGTCTGCATTTCAGGGTTCCAAACAGTCTTGGATGAACTTGTGAGGTGAAGAGACTACGTTGAAAGGGCAGAGGTGGGGGGAGCTTCTTGCACACAAGATTCTAATTCTCTGTGATTTAGGGGACATCTAGTTTGGATGCAGTTCAAACCTTGGCATCTCCAGCTGAAAAGAGATTGGGGTCTGGAAGGTGGCTGTTTATTGGGGTACAATTGCAGTGGGCCAATGGCAGCTTCATTTGCTTTTATGATTTGCTCCATCGTCATCATTGTCGTCATGGTGGTGGTGGACATGACTTTCTTCCTTCTCACTTTATCCTCACAGGTAGGCCAGGCTGAGAGAGTGATTGGCCCAAGGTCATTCAGTGAGGCTTCATGACTAAGTGTAGACTAGAACCTACATCTCCCAAGTCCAAGAGCATAGCTCTTAGTTTGCAAAGACCAAACAGTCTCTACTGGTTGCAGTTAAGTGGCATGCTATTGATCTGTGCTGCCTATAAAACATGGGCTGGAAGAACTTGGCAGGGAGTCAGTTTCCTCGGTGCTCCACTTTGCATTTATGAGTTGAGTGGGTGGTGGTCAGAGTGTATACCCAGAGGAAGTTGACTTCCTTATTTTTTCTATTTCTTTTTTCTTCTACCTAAATCAAACAGCTGTTGAGGAAGTGATTTTATTTCCCTCTTTATCATTGGTCCAACAGGATATCCTCTTTAGTTGCACTGTGGTGAATGAAGAGCTGGCAAGGCTTCCAAAGCTTGGCAGAGCACAAGTACTTGCCTTGCAGCTCTCTTCTTGCTTGCCCTGTCTATGACTCACAAGTAAATAATGCTAACGCCAGCTTTGAGAAGAAGTTACAAAACACAAACTCACATGTCTCACATGAGTGACATAACTCTAGCACATATTAATCAGGCAGGACTAATGATTATGACATCATGTGAATTTTGTGACATCATGTAAATTTTGTGTGACATCATGTGCTTAACCTATGCTCAAAGAGCAAGACGACCCCCCTCAACCTCTTACAATGAATCCATACAAAAACCTGGTTACTTGGCTGTTTTTATTGTGGTCCTTTATATGTAGCAGTATGTTTTATGCTGACTGTGTTATTGCTTTTTCATTGTTTTATTATTCAGAGTGGTACTTTTAAATGGCTTGTAAACCACCGTTAAGAACCCTGAAGGCTGGGAAGTGGTGCACAGAAAGTATCACTAGGAAAGTGCCTTCCACCTGATTCATCATTCTAACTCAATGTTCAGAGTTTGGCAAGATAACTTTTTTGGATTACAGTTCTAAAAATCTCCCAGGCAGTATGGATATTGGCCATGTTGGCTGAAGTATACTGAGAGCTGTAGTCCCCAAAACATCACTTTCCCAAACTACCCACTTTGACTATGAGCAGTTCCCCCAGGTCCTCAGAAGAGGTCTTTCTCAGCCCAGCTATGGTACTCTGTAAACCTTTTAACTGGTGATGCAGAGAGTAAACCTGAAAACCAGGTGCTCAGCCATTCAGTTAGAGTTGCTATGTTCTGGAAGTCAAAATAAATAACACAAACAAGTTTCTTCTTGTGCCCCCTTCCAACAATAACTGGGTTCCAAACTAAATTTTGCATGCAGTTGCAAAGAGAAAGCTAGTCCACTTGATTGTTCCTTTGGAACCTATTAAAATGTCATCCTGAAAATGTCATGCATGTATTGTGAGTCCAACAAGTTGCTTAATAACAAGGAAAATAACTTACAACATGTGGTATGCATATACATTGAATGCAAATTTCTGCCTCGGTCTTTATGTAAATTAGGAAAGTGTATGACCAACACTGTATGAGGCAAGAACATGAGACAACATAAGTCTTAGGATTCTAACATTTACAAAGAAATGAAGATGGACTACATCGTCATTAAAAGGAATGTGGGAAATTTTGAAAGAAGATGTGATATCTATGTATTTATCTAAACCACCACCATTTAATTGCAGAAAACGGCCTTTATGGTTATCTATCTGCCTACCTATCTGCCTGCAGATACATGTCTCTCAAACTTTTTAAAAAAGTTACAGCTCCACAGAATGTAACAGATCTCCCTTCTCTCAGAATGTGCTTTATAGCCCAGATGTTGAACTGGTAACCTACTGTTCATACACATTAGTGTGATATAGATCAGAGAACAAGGCCTCTGTTTTTGTTCTATAACATATTGCCAAAACATCAAAGCAAGAAGCATTTCTAATTTCTGTTTTCTACTACATTTGGACACAGCTTATCTTTTTAATGTAATATTTGTCCTTAGGTCTGAAAAACTTTAATTTTTTGTTTATTTATTTTATCTACACAATCAGAATGCAAAACATGGCACAGACCTCCTAGATTGCACAACTGGATTGCACATAGTAGAAGGCATGTTGTTTTGAATCCATAGGAGTTGGCAAGTTGAAAATGGAAACTCCCCCCTTTCCAATAAGCTATTCCTGAGCTTGTCAGCCCATTGCTGCCTCTCAGTGTCCATCCCTGGTCCAAAGAAGCCAACCACCTGACAGTCATATTTCAACCGCTGCATCTAGAATGTAGAATTAATGCAATTTGACACCACTTTAACTGCCATGGCTCAGAGCTATGGAATTATGGGATTTGTAGTTTATGATATATTTAGCCTCTTCTGTCAGAGAGCTCAGGTGCCACAACAAACTACAAACCCAGGATGCCTTAGGATGGAGCCATGACAATTTAAGCGGTATCAAACTGTGATGTGGCAGCAGCCTCAGTTTCCTTTGCCTGCAAGATGTGGATCATAACATCAGCCTAGTACTTTCTAGCAAAGTTACAAGTATGACTCAGAGCTTGGAAAAGTTTTAGGGCCTTATCACATGGGGGTCCAATGCAGAAAGTATCCAAAGCTGATACGTATACTTCTCCCGTGTGTTTACACATATCCAAAGGCAATCCAAAGCTGAAACATATTTGTTTTCCGTGTGTTTACACATATCCAAAGGCAATCCAAAGCTGAAACGAATTTCCCCCCCTTGATCCGAAGTCAAAGGGGATCTTTTGACATTCGGATTTTTGTGGATGTACAAGCGTCCTCCACGGCCAGAGCCGCCTCTCCGCCGGTGCCTTGGGCCGGCTGGAGGGCTGGCAAGTGCGGAGGGAGGGCGAGGCGCGGGAGGGAGCCTCCGCCGCCACCTCCTCCGAGGACGGAGCCGCCTCTCAGCCGGTGCCTTGGGCCGGCTGGAGGCCTGGAAAGTGTCGGAGGGAGGGCGAGGTGCGGGAGGGAACCCCCGCCGCCGCCTCCTCCGACCGGAGAAGCCTCTCAGCCGGTGCCTTGGGCCAGCTGGAGGCCTGGAAAGTGTCGGAGGGAGGGCGAGGTGCGGGAGGGAACCCCCGCCGCCGCCTCCTCCGACCGGAGAAGCCTCTCAGCCGGTGCCTTGGGCCGGCTGGAGGCCTGGAAAGTGTCGGAGGGAGGGCGAGGTGCGGGAGGGAACCCCCGCCGCCGCCTCCTCCGACCGGAGAAGCCTCTCAGCCGGTGCCTTGGGCCGGCTGGAGGCCTGGAAAGTGTCGGAGGGAGGGCGAGGTGCGGGAGGGAACCCCCGCCGCCGCCGCCGCCTCCTCCGACAGGAGAAGCCTCTCAGCCGGTGCCTTGGGCCAGCTGGAGGCCTGGAAAGTGTCGGAGGGAGGGAACCCCCGCCGCCGCCTCTGCCTCCTCCAGAAAGGCCCCGGAAAGGCCCCAGAAAGGCCCCGGAAAGACCGCGCAGGCTTCTTACTTCGGTTAGTCTTTGCTTACTTTTCGCTTCCTGGCCAGCGTTTGATAAGGCCCATAGTCAGTCCTCCATCTGTTCCGGACCCCCCCTGCAAAAAAGGGGATTTGCAAATATTCAAGCCTCATAGGTGCACCCCATTGATTTAAACTTCAAGTCTGCGGGAATGGAGGGGTGACTGTATTTGTTTTTATTACAGTTCCTAGAATCCTGTGGCCAGAATGACAGTTTCCAAGTTCGGAAACAGGAGTGTTCCAAGTTTGTAAACACATTTTAAAAAGCTATATAAATGCTAAATACTGCTTCAGGTTCCCCCCCCCCTTCTGTCCACTTTCCTCTAGGGGTGTAGCCAGACTGCAGAATTAAAGCAGTGTGACACCACTTTAAGTGCCATGACAGAATCCAGGGATTTGTAATTTGGTGATGTATTTATCCTGGTCTGTCAGAGAGCTCTGGTGCCTTGTTTGTTGTTGTTAACTAATTGGGACTCATGGTGACCCTGTGTATAATACATTTCCAAGACTCCCTGTCCTCCATTGCTCTGCTTAGGTCCTGTAAATTCAACAACCTATGACCTTCTTAATAGAGTCTATCCATCTAGCATGTGGTCTTCCTCTGTTTCTACTTCATCTTTCCTAGCTTTATCATCTTTTCTTGTGAGTCATGCCTTCTCATGATGTGTCCAAAGCAGCACAGCCTCAGTTTAATCATCTTTAATCATTCCAGGGAGATTTCTGGCTTGATCTGTTCAAGGAACCATTTGTTTGTCTTTCTGGCTGTCCACAGTATCCTCACCACTCTTCTCCAGCACCACAACTCAAATTAATTGATTTTCTTCTTATCCACTTTCTTCACTGTCCAGCTCTTGCATCCTTATATGGTAATGGAGAATATAATGGCTTGGAAGACTCTGGCTCTAGTGCGCAGATGTGTATCTTTCTTAGCCTTCTTCTGATTTCTTGACTGCTGTTTCCTTCCTGATCGATGTTTGATCCAACCAAACTACAAATCCCAGAATTCTGTAGGATAGAGTCATGGCAGTTAAAGAGGGTGTCAAACTACTTTAATTCTACACTTTGGCTACACTCATGGTCTAGGTTATGAGTCCACCATCTGAAATATCTATGGGGAAGAACCTGGTGAGACAGAGAAATACCCCTGTCCTCAGGCTGTGCTACAAGAGAGAACTCCTGCTGCCTCTGTTCCTTGGAAGACATTCTAGAGACCAACTTTGCTGTAGCTAGATGGGACTGGAGGGAAACTTCTTCCAATGAGTGAAGAGATTGAGTCTTTCCTCTGATTAAGAGAGGGTTTTTCATTGTATGACAGTCTGAGAACCTCTCCTCCAGTCTGATGCTTGCTAAGCTAGGCCTGCCTGGGAAACGTTACAGCAATTAGTCTTGGCGTCTCTGACTTAATTCACTTACTCACTGTTTTGCAATATCCAAAAGACAGCTCCTGTGGGGGTTGCTTTCTTTTTTGCTTCCATTCTTGGAAAAGCCACTTCTCAAAAAAAAAACAAAAAAAAAAAAACAAATAAATGAGATTATACATGTGACACCAGAGTAGCAGCTGCAACGGGATTTTGCAATCAGCAGTTAATTATGGTTGTCTGAGGATGAAAACCCATTTTGGTGGGATCACCACTAACCCTGAAGATTTAGAAACAACAACAGCAAAGCAATACACACAACCATACACACAGAATGAAGGCCACATCATTACAGTTCTTAATCTTGCAAGTGCATCACAGAAAGATAATAACTTCCAGATCAATGTCAAAGCAGCAATTCCATGTGGTTCCAGATGTGAAACAGCAGGTCCAGTGTGAGAATCTTACCTGTATTGTGTTGAGCAAACATGAACCACGTGTACCCCTTACATGTCACAGCTGCAAGTGCCTATTACTTTCATAAAAAGAGTCAATTCTCAAAGCAATCTGAGAAATAGGAACTGAAAGTAACTATTAAGTCAAATGTCCCAAAAGCAGATTGGGTTGATTTTGGCTACCAGCAGGTTGCTATTAAAGAAGAGGGACATAGTCATTAAACAAATCATGAGTTGGTAGGAGATCAATGGCTGAAACTCACGATCCTTTAATAACTGAGAGGAAAAAATTGTAAGCCACTTCCAAAGGGACTAATATCATGCACAGGCCATTACCTTCTAAGATAGAGTGTTCAAAGCAGGATACAAGTATACCTCAATGAATGAAGTTGATGTGTTCCTGAGTATTACTTCAGTCATAACTTTTTCTCTGTCCTAAGTCCTTGGGCAAAGAAGTGAGAACTAGCAAAAAGAACTCTCAGAATCCACTTGCTCCTCAGTGCTGCCTTCTCCATTTTTCCTAATGGAAGGTAGAGAAATGAGTCAAAGTCAAACCATTTTCCCCTTCCCTCCCCCAAAGAAAGGAACCTGTGTGAATGCTGAGTAGCCAAAAGCACTCTGAGGCTTAACAGAGAGTTAAGAAAGTTTCATTCTATGTAATCAGGATTAAAACAGATTTCTGGGGGCTTGTCTACACTGGGCACTTAATCCGGGGATCCCTGGATCAACTACAGTGGGCCAAATCTGGTGTGATGGCACATTATTGTCCACAAGGGCCAACCAGGCTGATACCACACCAGTTACACTGGCCCATCCCTTGTTTCTGGAGCCACTGTTGTCACTTTGCAAACAGGAGCTCCATGAAAAACCTGTCTGGCATGCCATTGCTTCACTGAGGTCAGAATGGGATGCCTGTGTGATGAACGAAGAGGAGGTAGAGCAACCCCCCTCCTAGATTACATGGCTGGATGTCTCCAGGAGGTGTCCAGCTAGTGATCTCACACATCTCTGATCCCTGCCTCTGACATCTCAAGGTGGCATCTAGCCATCCAATCATGCCCACCTCCTTCTGTAAGGCTCCTGAAAATGTCACAGCCAGTGATCTAGGAAAGGGGGTTAATTCTAAGCCCTCTTCACTGATTGCATGGGTGCCCCATTCTCAGCAGAAGCACAGTGCCCCAGTCAGGGAGCTGCTTGCCTGGTGAGGAAGTGATAATAGTGGCTTTCAAGGGGATCCATACCCTACCTGTGTTGCTCAGTGCTGGGTAAGGGGCATGATGTGGCTCCTGGAATAGGGACAACTGTATCTGCCAAACTGGACCTGATCCAATTGTTCACATAGCCAAAAGAACTGGAGACACTCCAGGATTTCCTGTAAAACTCAAGGTTTTCCCTGACTTTGTTTACTTTGGATTATAGTTGGGTTAAGTGCTGAAAAGCATGGCTCCTCCCTGAAAGCAGCCGTATGTCATGAAGAGTGTCAGCACTTTGGAATAAGTGTGGCTTTGGGGTAAGTGTGGTTTTCACTGATGTAGACAAGCCCTGGGTATCATATCTTGGAGCATCCTTCTCTAGGCATATCTTAGAAAGTTGCAAAATTACAGAAACAGATTACATTCCAAAGACACCTTGGAATCGACAACCAGCCAGGTAAACATAATGAAAATCCCTGATGACCAGTAAGTAAAACAGTCGCTTGCCACTTACAAAAAAAGTAGACCTTCTGTTTTCAGATTTTCCCTTGGTTAAGGAAGGGGGAATCTGACCCTTTGGAAACCAGTCTCCATCTGGCTTCCTCATGAGGACAGCCAGCATCTCAACTGGAGAGCTTGTAAGAACAGACTGATAATCTAGCGAGAAAGAAGGCAATAAAACTGTTTTATCCCTGACCTCCAAAGGTTCTAGATGTTTTAGTATCTCTCTACTCACACAGAGCTTGATTGGCAAAGGATACCTCCCATGAATTTATGTAACCCTTTGCCATCTTAAATGGCAAATTAATCCCTTGTTAGCTGAATGTAGTTTGGTTCCTAGCAACTAGAGATTATCGCACTACACTCTTAAAGCATTGCTATTCCACTTTAACTGCTCTGGCTGCCTCCTTGCATTCTGTTTGATTCTGGGGTTTGTAGTTCAGTGATGCCTAAGAGCTCTCTGGTTGAACATGCCCCTGCTTAAACTGCAAATCCCAGCATGTAACAGGAGACAGCCAGATCAGTTAAAAGTGGAATAGCAATGCTTTAAGAGTGTAGTGCCCTTAGTATAAGTGTATTATCACAAAAGAAAATTTGGTACCAGAGATAGAAAAAACATGGAAAGAACAGGGATAGGTTCCTACACCACAAAAAAAGAGCAGTTCAACATGTTTCAGCAAACTTTTTATTCAAAGTAAACAATATGCACATGTGAAATGAAACATGCAGGTCAAGTAAGCCTTGCATAAGTAAACAGAAACATTTTTAACCTTCTAGAGACCACATTCAAAAATGTGTCTTCCACATGATTTCCATTTTAGTGGCCAGATGTCTAGATCTATGCTTGTTTAATATGCTGATGGCAGCTTCCCACTTTTCTCTCTTCTATTGACCACCTGCTCAGTCAGTGATCCTGGAGGCAGCTGCTGTTTGCCTTTCCTATTGTAGGGAGGAACACACAGCTACACTAGAATCAGATGGAATAAAATCCCATTCTTTCTCAGCTCAGGTTTTGTGTATTGCATTGTTTACTGCAGACACACTGCTGCAACCTGACACTGGAAGTCTGTCAGGTATGCTTCAATAGTGTCTTCCTGCATGGCAGGAGATTGGACTGGATGGTTCTTGTGATCTCTTCCAACTTTATAATTCTAGGCTCTAACTGGATATTTGAATTTAAAATCTAAGTGTCATCCTTATAAAATAAGTCGAGAGTTTTTGACTGATGGAAACACAGTGAAAGTTAGAAGAGACAACAATGAAAAAGGGAAATAGATGAATTTGAATCTACAGCAGGAATATTAGCTTCCTAATGAGAACTTGATGAAATTGGTCTCTGAGGAAGGAATAATAATGCAGAGAGGATGGACTGGAACCAGTCTGAGCAGGCTGTCCTATCAGCTGAGCAGCATGAAACCTCAGTCATGCATTCCATGCCTCTAGCTTTTCAGCACTGCTCCAGTGAAATAATTCTTCTTTTTCTTTAACACCCAGATTCAGAGTTGTCTTGTGATACAAATGCCATCGGCTCACCCTCACATTCTTGAGCAGTAAACTAACCTCATGACTAGCCTTAAATTCATTTCCATCTCTAGTCCAGGACATCCTGTATCTTCTCTATTGTCATCCGCAGAGTTCATCCCCTCAACTTATGCCTCCCATCCAACACAAGTACAGATGAAAATACAGATAGGCAGTGCAATCCTAATTCAAAGATGTCTTGGCTGTAGGGGGTTAGCATTAGGCAGAACCCTTGAACTGGCTTATGTCCGCTGAATTGTCTCTAGGCCAGCATAACCCCCTTCTGTTATTGATCTCAGAGATCAGCTGGCAGAGGGATGAGCCAACACAAATACACTGCTACTGGCTGAGATCAGCTGGCAGAAGAGCCAAAAAAGGGGCAGAACACAAGAAGAGCAAAATATATCTCCCTTAGCTAAGGGATACAGCCACTATGTTGGCACACAATTAGCCAGGGCAAGGACAGTCCGAAGTAATTTCCAATATTTCTGGCCCACATAAAGTTTGGCTTCAACACAATTTTAGTTGAATCTGGCTGCATCCACAGGAGCTAGAATACTTTGGGAGCAGTATTCTGGCTCTGAAACTGCCCCAAATTTTCCCCATTACCTGGGCACTCTGGAGCAATGCTGGGTGGCTGTTCAAAGGGATGCAAGCTGCTCCCTCTGAGACTGAATATGAGGTGCCCAACTTTGATCACATGGCTGGGCGTCTTGTTCTGACCTCAGAGGGAGTGACCTATGCCAGCACCGGGCAGCACAGTGGGACACACCTAGCATCGTTCTGGAGAGCTCTGGATTTTTTGGGAAGATCTGGAGCAAAAGGTGAGTTTTAAAAATCCATTTTAAGGTGGTATAATGCAGGTTCAGTCCTGAATTGGCTGTACGTAGTCGGGACACTTAGCACCAGAATCAGGGATTGGGCCCTGGATTGTCTGGACTAAGTGCTGTGAGGACAGGAGATAGACATGTTATTTGGTCCATGCAGATATGGTCCTAGTGTCAGCCCAGCTGCCCTCTCTCATTTTGGTGCATTAAATCCTCTTGATTCTCACATCAAGGATAATTTCACAAGCTCTACTCCCCCCCGACTGTTCTCCGATACATTAACAGACAAGATGTTTGTGATAAAAGTATATAAGGACACAATTTTCCTTGAATAAATTATGATTTGCCTACATCTACAGAGTACAAAATGACAAAATGGTGCCTTAGTGTTCATGTACCTAATGTGCTAGGAACAAAATGCACACATGCACTGATTTGAAGAAAGAAGCTGAACCTTGGAGAATTACAAATCTACCAGTGCAAAATATTGTGCTTTCTTTAAAGAGTCATCTCCAAAGGGGTGGGGTGGGGTGAGCTGGGTATGGAGGCAAGATACAGTGATTTTTACCAAAATATAGGGATTACTTTATGGCTATAATGAATGCCACATAACTTGCTACAGTTCTTTTTCACTGGAAAATCTGTAGGAATTCCCAAATAGCTCACATAAAGAAGAGGTGATAGTGGAGGATTTAATTTGATTGATAAGATCAAATGAGGAAGAGGTTGATGAAATACAGGAAGAAGAAGAAGAGGAGGAGTTGGAGTGGGATCCAGAACGTTACAAACTAAAAGGAAACTAATTAGGAATACTAGAGATTAAAACAGGAGATGTTTAAACAAATTAGGTACTTAACATGGAACATTAAAGGCTTAAATTCCCCATAGACAAGGGAAAAATATTTCATAACTTACAGGGAAAAAAATTAGACATCATCTTTCTCCAAGAAACGCATATCAAGGAAAAAGGGAAATATCTAACAAATCCTAGATTAGGGAAGGAATTCATTTCAGTGACAAAAGATAAAAAGAAGAAAGGAGTTGTATTATATATAAATAATAAATTTGAAGTGAGAGAAATTTTAAATAACCCAAACGGAAGATACATAATGGTGGAAGTGAAAGGTCAATTAGAAAGAGCCCTCCTGATTGGGATATATGCTTCTACAGATAAAAAAGATAAATTTTACAAGAGACAACAAATAGAAGAATTAAATTACGATAGCATAATTGCAATGGGGGATTGGAACGGGGTTATTAACCCCATAGTGGATAGATATTTAGAGAAAAAAATTAAAGCAAATCAAGGAAAATTAACCAAAATATATTTTTTTTTTGAAATGCTAGATAGACTGGGATTGAAAGATGTCTGGAGAATTAAATATAAAGGGGAAAAAAGAATTTACTTTCTTCTCAAGTGCTTATAATTCCTGGACGAGGCTTGACATGTTCCTGATCTCAACACAGATGATAAAATGGTTGATAGGATGGAAATACTCCTGAAAATTTGGTCGGATCATAATCTGGTAGTGATGACTTTCTGTAATAATACTAAATCTTATAGATGGCAGCTAAACGAACATTTGTTATATAACAAGACTATAGTGAAGGAAGCTAAAAAAATTAATCTTTTTCTTTAAAGAGAATCTAGATCAAGGGTAGGCAACCTTTCCCCTTTAAGGGCTGAGGGACTTCAGCTCCCAGAATCCCAGGAGCTATTGGCCAACATGGGACTATTGGCCAACATGGCTGAGGCTTCTGGGAGCTGAAGTCCCTTGGTCCTTAAAGGGGAAAGTTTGCCTACCCCTGATCTAGATAAAGAGGTACCTACCTATATAGTTTGGGATGCAGCTAAAGCCTATATAAGAGGCCTTTTTATTCAGAGGAATATTGAAATGAAAAAGAAGAAACAGGAAAAATAGGCAAAAGAGAAAAGAATCCAAAAGATAAAGAAATACAAAATGAAATGAAATTTACAGGAACAAGTATCAATAATTACAATGGAGGAATTGGAAAAAAATTGGGATATATTAAACAAAAGAATTTTGAACATGCAAACAAACCAGGGAAATATTTAGCATATAAATTTAAAAAAGAAAAAGAAAATAATATATTACACAATTGAACTATAAAGGGGAAGATGTAACCGATCAAAAGAGAATCAAAGAAATTCTTCTTTGATTTTTCTCAGATTTGGCAAGCGAGAAGGGGATTAGAGAAGATTGATAATTATTTAAGGAATCAATCAATTAAGAAAATAACGGAGCAACAACAAGAATTATTAAACAAACCCATAATAGCAGAGGAGATTCTAAATAGTATACAACAAAGCAAATCAGGAAAATCGCCTGGTATTGATGGTTTAGGAGCAGAATTTTAGAAAAAAATTAAAGAACAATTGGTCCTCTCCCTACAAAAAGTATTTAACGGAATTTTGAAAGAGAACTCACCTAAATCATGGGCATTTGCTAATGTCATCCTAATCCCAAAAGAAAATAAAGATCCTTTGGATCCAAAAAATTATAGACCAATTGCCTTGGCAGACCGTTTAAAAATGTGTTAACTAATTGGATTAAAGATGATCAAGCAGCAATACTCGCAAAGAGATATATACTTTAGAACCCTCCTCAACCTGATTGAATATCACGGAAAGAATATAGACAAAAAATTGGCCCTGATCTTTATAGACGTGGAAAAAGCGTTTGATAAAATCAATTGGAACTTTATCTTCAAAGTTTTGGAGAAAGCCAATATAGGGGAAAACTACTTGCGATGGATAAAAAATATTTATAGTAACCAAGAAGCAGCATTAATCATTAATGGGAAACCTACAAAAAATTATAAAATTCACAAAGGGGTGAGACAAGGATGTCCCCTGTCACCCTTACTCTTTGTATTGAATAATACAATCAGAGAAAACCCCAAGATTGAAGGAGTTAGGATAAAGAAGGAGGAATATAAGATGCGTGCATTCACTGACAATTTATTGAAATTGCTAGGTAATCCGGCCGAAAACATTGATACACTTACAGAAATAATTCAAGAATACTGTACAGTTTCAGGATTGTTTATAAATAAAGAGAAGACAACAATACTATTAATGAATGTACTGGAAGAAGAGAAACAAATATTAAAGGATAAGACTAAATTACAGATAGTAAAGAAAACAAATTACTTAGGAATTAAGATTACTACCAAAAATTTGGATTTATTTAAAAATAACTATGAACTAAAATGGAAAGAAATTAGTAAAGACCTAAAAAAATGGGAAAAACTAGACCTTTCATGGATGGGGAAAATATCAGCTATTAAAATGACTATTCTCCCGAAGAGTATTTTATTCCAGAATCTCCCGATCATCACCAATGACAAACCCTTCAAAACATGACATAGAGACATATCAAAATTCTTATGGTCAGGAAAAAAGCCTATGAGTAGGGGGGGTTAGCATTACCTAATCTAAAATATACTATTACACCTCTGCGATGAATTGATGGTGGATTGGATGATATTAGAGGACAAAAGATTATTACATTTAGAGGGTTTTGGGAACAGGTATGGCTGGCATGGATATATGTTTTATGAGAAATTGAAGGTTGATAAAAGCTTTAATGACCATTATGTTAGGAAATCGTTATTGTGTATTTGGCTATAGTTAAAACCAAGATTATGTAAAGGAGTACCCAAATGGGCATCTATAAACAAAGCCTTTTTCTCTAGGACACAGTTAAATGACTTGAGATGGGTTACATATGAGGATTTATTAAAGGAAAAAGAGATGAAACTTAAAACCTCTAGATCAATTAAAGAAAGAAGGGCTTGGTTTACATGCTATCAGATAAAATAGTATGATCCAGCTCCAAGCCAAAGTGAGGAGGCTGCCTGTGCCTGTGCCTTTTACCACCAGGGCAACAGTTGATGCCAGAACCAGCAGCACTAGCAGAAGAAATTTTGGGATGAAAGAAATTTTGGGATGAAATTCATGAGACAATAGGAAGAATACTAAACTGTAACCTATCAAAAGATTCGATGAGATATCTACTGACTATCAACCAAGAGGAACAAATTGAACGTAAACATGGTCCACTTATCTTTTATATGACGACAGCTGCAAGAATTATCTATGCTTCTAAATGGAAAGAGAAGAAAGTACCGGAAAGTAAAGAATGGATTACGAAACTGTATGAGCTAATGGAAAATGATAGGTTGACTCAGCTATTACAGAAGAAACCAAGTGAAGAATCTGAGAAAGTATGGAACCCCTTTATTATATATTTAAGACAAGAATGGGGACCGCAGTGGATATTAGGATTGGGAAAATAAGCAATTTAAACATATTATAGAGAGAAATGAAGCTTTCTCTTTGTAACTCCCCCCCCCCCCCATTAGAGGAGGGATTATTTGGTTATTTTTATGAGGTAATGATGTTCAAGAGTTATATATCTGTATAATTTGTAAATAACAGATTTGTGCAGGTTTAACAATAGGATATATATTCGACATCTTAGGAGTTCTACTCTATATGAGATAATTTATGATCAGTGGTTAGGAGTAGGAAGTCATGTGTCTGTTATATATGAGTATGTCTGTATGTTTTTGTTGACTATTTCTATTTTTATGTATTCAATGTGTTTTATGTGTTTTAACTAATACAATTTATAAAAATTAAAAAATATATTCTTGATTCTATTAAAATAGACATGATCCAACCACATGTGATTTGAAGGAATTCAGGTTTTGGTGGGGGGACTCCATAAACTCAGCTGAAAAAGTATCTGTGGTTTTTAATAATAATAATAATAATAATAATAATAATAATAATAATAATAAATTTTATTTGTAACCCGCCCCTCTGCAAAGCAATCGGAGCGGCGTACAACAAGTTAAAATACAACAATTAAAATCAAAATTCTTATTCCCTCCACCCACTACCCTCCCCCTTAAAACAGTATTAAACCTGATAAGATTAAAATCTACATATAACAAGTATAAAATAATTAACAAAAACAACAACAAGATGCCTCCCTCGGTAGAGAGACCGGGGATAAAGTGGCTTCCATCTACATATCCCTATAGAAGTTATTCTGGGAAGGCCTGCCGGAAAAGCTCCGTCTTGACTGCTTTCTTGAAAGTAGTAAGTGATGTGATAAGACGTGTCTGATCCGGCAGGCCATTCCACAGTTTGGGGGCAGTGACTGAAAATGCCCTTTGGGAAGTCTGCATAAGCCTCGCTTTTGGTTGTGAAAGCAGATTTTTCGCCGCTGAACGAAGGGCACGGGGGGGATCATATGGGGAGAGGCGGTCCCTAAGATAGGATGGACCCAGGCCATGTAGGGCTTTAAAGGTCAAAACCAACACCTTGTACTGCGCCCGGAAACTAATTGGCAGCCAGTGGAGGGATTTACCAAAGTATCCATGGGGCTACGCATTAACAAACATGTGTTTGTCTGTTCGCTTTGCATGGATTTTCAGGGCTGTGCATTTTTGGCAGAGGAAGGGCAAATAAATGTAAATTTGTGCCGGAAAGTGAATACAATTATGCGTTGATGCGAAAGTGGGAAAATCCACAGCAATTCACACAACACACTTACTAACATCTCTTCCTCCTTCCTTCCTTGAGAACTGTTCTAGTGGAAACAGCTATGAGCGAGTATTTGGAAATCCCTGATTAATGCCTCATCTTAGCAACTATGAAGAACGTATCAGGTGCTCTTTAAAAATCCATTATCATTTGGTTTCAACATTCTTTGCCTTCTGCAGTGTGGAATAAGACCATTGACCTACTTCAGAGGGCTGTTGTGAAAAATGTGAGTGGACTGCTCTGAGCACTCTACAGAGCTATATAAATGCTCAATTAATATATTCCCCCTCTTTCCATAGCCCCTCTTGCCTACACACTAGGAGAATCTACATTTGAAGTTCTAATGCTTAATTATTTCGCATCTGGCCCATATCTTAGTTCTGCCAGCCTTAAGAGGCCAAATACATTTTTAATCTTTCACCTTTAATAACATCCCTATGAAGGAAGGTTACTGATGCAAGTTCAGCTGAAAGGAAACCTTTTGATTCAGTACATCTCTCAATAGTGTAGGCACTGGCAGCCCTCAAGTGAAGGTCTGAACAGTTAGAATACAAAATTAGTGTCCCATTTGTACAGCAATGTGTCCAACTTAATTTTATTTAGATTAATGCATGCACAACCTCGTGCAGGATGGGATCTTGTACCTACCATATTCACAGAGGCCCTTTCTACCAAAGATGCTTCCTTTATTTAATTCATTGACTAATTTTAAAATGACAAGTTCTGCTACTGAAGTATGGCCCTTCTCCTAAGGAAACATGAGAGAACAACTACTCAGTTTGCAGTCTGTAATCATACTTACTAGGATATTAGTCCCATTCTGTGGTAGTAAAGCTGTATTGCGTTGCATTTTTGTGTGCCTTTATTTAGTCCTGTATTTTGCCTTCAATAGACCTGATGCAACATGGAGCCTGAAATTCATGGAGCAGAATTTATTTGTCTTGCCTCTGGGAAGCCTCTAGATGTAATGATTCATGATTAGCCAGAACTGAGTAATGGATGTGATTGCACTGGCAAGCGGGGGAGAGAATCTTTCCTGACCTATTTTACTGTTCTGGATGATGATTTCCTAGCTCCAGGTTGTCATGAGCATCGCCCTTATTTCAATACTAGCCCTCAGGCTACCTATCTCCGAAACTCCCTCACTTTGAGTTGGGTCTTAGAGCTAAGTCTCTTCCTTCTGAGCTTTAGCCCTCACAGTCCCTGACTCCTGGACTCTTACACAACCAGACCCGGACTGACCCTAACTGTCAGCAACTGACTTCTTTTATCACATGCAGCCCAAATTTCTATTGACTGTCACCAACTTACTCCCGATTGGTTGTTGCTAGCTGGGCATAATTCTGCCTGCTCTCCTCACACCTCCCCCCTTAAAAAGGTCATTGACACATACAAGCTTCTTTTCTGGTTGTGTGTGTCAATGAGAACCATTCTCTAATCAGTTATTAAGTGTTATACTTACCCTTTTATATTAAAACTAATCATAACATTATGTAATATTACATACCATATTTTTAAACATTTTATACATTTCTTATACTTACTTCACCATATATAAATATATCATTTTTCTTTTAATTGTTAAAGCGATATTTAAAGATCCCCTTTAAATCTAATGTTATTACTTTAATATAATATATAAGTTTCATCTTCTATTTCATCTGTTTGAGTGACTCTTCTTCTTCTTCTTCTTCTTCTTCTTCTTCTTCTTCTTCTTCTTCTTCTTCTTCTTCTTCTTCTTCTTCTTCTTCTGTGTCTTCTTGGCCCTATGCAGAGTTTTTTTCTTTAACCCTGAGGCTCTCCCCCCAGCTAATTTAAACAAAGATTTTAAACTTTCATGACTCTTTTCTTCCTGGCTAAATTCTTCTCTCCTTTCGGCTCTTATTATCTCAGTCAAGTGTTTATCAGGCTCATTAGAAATATAAACATTATTTATGATTGGCATGTCTTCTTTTTCCTCCTTATTCAACCCTTTCTGATTGTTTAATCTCTGCTTCAACAGATTCTGTTTTCTCCTTTAGTCTGTGGCTCTTAGACTTTATAATGAGATGTTCAAGATGGATAGAATTGTAATCCACTTCCATGATGAAACTTTGTTTCCCATCTTTTTTCCTGTTCCTGTTCCTATGGCATTTTTAAAAAAGATCTTGATTTTCTTTGCCTTTAGAGTTTATCATGTTCTTTAGTCTAGCGATATCTGTATATAAATCTTCAGCTTTTAACGTCATGTTTTCAAGCTTATTTAGACCCTGGTTGTCTTTTTGATGCAGAATCTGATTTTCCTGTTAAAACGCATATAGTTGCTCTTGCAGCTTCTCATTCCCTTTTATTAAAGCCTCTTTCTCTCTGACATTCTGTATAAACTTTTCATTTGCATCATCAAACAATCCATGTAGTCTATTAATATATTTTTCATATTTGTGTATTGTTTCAGTCAAATATTTAGATGACTGTTTTATCTTAGTAATCTCACACTCTAAATCTGAAATAGTCTTTTCTTTACTACCTAAGCTTTCTTTAAGGATAACAATTTTCTCTTTTCCCCTTCCATAAGGTCTTGTAAAGACTGGTTTTCTGACTCCAGTTTAGTTACTTTTTCCTGATGTGTACAAATAATTCCATCTTTCTGCTTAATTTTTAGTTTCATTTGTAATATTGAAGCATCTTGTTTCTTAATCTTTTCTTTTAAAACTATCCAGTTTTCTGTTAAGTCACTGTACTTCATTTCATGTTCTGCACATTCCAGTCTATAAACATTACACTCCTTTAAGACTTCATCCAGCTTTTGTTCAGTTTGTAACAGCTTTTCACTCAGTTCTTTATTTAAAAGGTCTTCTCTTCATATTCTCTAACTCTTCTAACTTCCTTGTTGTATCAACCAGGATTTGTCCAGGTAACTATTTCATTTGAATCTCTGGCTTTCTGTCACTGCCTTTTGTTTCCATGGCAACCTGATCTTCAGGCCTCTGGCTATGGTTGCAGTTTATGTCTTATGGACCAGTTGATACAAATAAACAAGCTCTTGGTACGTGCAGTCAGTTACTCTCTCAACTGCCATTTCCATGGCAACCACAGGCTTAGAACTCTCCTTGTGGTAACAGTCTTTTTCTGTAGGTTTGACTGATTTTATATAATATGCTGCTTTTGCACCTGACTTTATTCCTCTATTATATATCTTAGAACAATTATATTTCAAATGTCCTCGATTGCCACATTCATAACATGTTCTATAACTCATATCTGGGTGACCTTCTTTTTCTCCTTAATTCCCTCTCATGTTGCCACTCTTTTTCTTTTATTTCTCTCTAATATTTCATTCTCCCAATAAGTCAAGGTTACCTCCAGGAACATATTTAAGAATTTTTTTCAGATCATATAGAGGGAAACCACTAATGTTACTTTTGACAATATTAGTAATTATAGAGACTAAATTGTTCATTAGGTCCCATGTCTTCATTTTCATGTCCTGCATTTTTCTGTCATGAGCCTTCTCAATTTCAAGTATGGTCAACTTGAACCTTTCTTTTATTTTCCAAATCTCCACACACTCAGTAGATTTAGACATTGTGGTGTCCATACTGGTTACCCTTTCTTTTCCACCCATTTCTGGTTGTTCTGACAGAGCTTTTAATTTCTTTGGAGGTATTTTAACAGTATTTCCTTACTATTACCCCAAACATTTACCTCAGGAAATACTCTTAACTGCTTTTTTATCCAATGTTCAATAAAGTAGAACTTGTTTCTTGATGGCCCACTAGTGAATTTCCTACTTTACTCCAAATTTTTATCTCAGAAATCACTTTTCTAAGATATTTTCCTTCAGTGTGCTCTTGCTTTGGTACTTTCCCAGATGGAGTGACTTTATCCACTCTCACTCTTTTGCTTTATCTATTTTTTTTCCACAGTCCCCTAAAATTATCTCAGCAAACTACCTCAGGAACTGGTAATAATGCTTTCCCCCCAGCGTGGACATTTTCTTAGTAAGCTCTTAAAAATTACCTTTCCCAATTATCTCCGAGATTACTGCTCTGACACGAATACCTTTACTTTAAACCACTGAACTTTTATACTTTTAAGTTCAGATGAAATCCTTGGATTTCTAGACACTCGAACTCAGGACGCTGTAACACCAATTTTCTCCAAGTACACTTCTAAGCACACTTCCAGCCACTGGATTTCATGTATCCCGGCAATTTGTCACGAGCACTGCTTACTTTACTTTTGTGGCAGTCCAACGGGTATTGTGAGTCCACCGCTGCCTCAATATTTAATGGACCAGACCACTTTTATTTTTAGCTATGGGTTTACTCCCCAAACTTGGTTTCTTTATTTGTTAGTAGTGTGGATAATTATTCTAGGTTCAGACAAGCTTGTATGAAAACAAAAATGGAGCTTTATTTGGATGATGTTTAACAGTGTTTTATTTGTTACGAAATTGCATTCACTTGTTCTTGTTACACTTTGTTTCACACTCTTTAACTCTAGAAAACACCAGATATTCTCTCTTAGGACCCTCACACTGTCCTTATTCACTGTAGTCTTTCCACCCTTATTTCTATACTAGCCCTCAGGCTACCTATCCCTGAAACTCCCTCACTTTGAGTTCGGCCTTAGAGCTAAGTCTCTTCCTTCTGAGCTTCAGCCCTCACAGTCCCTGACTCCTGGACTTTTACACAACCAGACCCAGACTGACTCTGTCAGCACCTGACTTTTTTTTTTTAAATCACCTAGAGCCCAAAATTCTATTGGCTGTTGCCAGCTTACTCCCGATTGGCTATTGCTAGCTGGGCATAATTCTGCCCACTCTACACACAGGTAAGGGCATAAACAGGGAGAGAAGACTCTGAGTCACTAATATAAATGCAAAAGAACAGCAAGACAGGTGTGTTTAATTATTAAACACAAACCAATGGACCTAAAAGCATTTGTGGAAAATGTGTGCTAGAACAGAGGAGCAAATTCTGCCCTTTCATACAGGCTACACTAGGCTCATTCTTGCCTCTCCTTCTGCTTACTCTTTCCTTACCTACTATTAAAATTTAGACCAGGGGTAGGCAACCTTTCCCCTTTAAGGGCCGAGGGACTTCAGCTCCCAGAATCCCAGGAGCTATTGGCCAACATGGTTGAGGCTTCTGGGAGCTGAAGTCCCTCGGCCCTTAAAGGGGAAAGGTTGCCTACCCCTGATTTAGACTATGCGCTTCTTGAAGCATGGAACTGACTCTCCCTCCCCCCCGCTTACAGCATTCAAAAAATGCATCATTATGCCCATTGTGTAAATTTGAGCCAGTCATTCTCTCTCAGCCTGTTCTTTCTTTTATCTTGTTCTGAAGATAAAAATGGGGAAAAGGGCAGTGATGTGCACCCCTTTGAGCTCATTAGAGGAAAAATAGGATATCAATGTGGGTTAAGATCCTATATCACAGAAATAGTTAAGAATGCTTAACTAGGTATCATCTCCCAAACTGACTGCCCAAATATATCTTACTATATCTGTTCTGCTGGCAATTGTGGTGCAGCAAGATGACATTTTCACACACCTCCAGCAATCTCTAGTGTGACAACCGGAAGTAGGACCAATGTTACCACTTCTCATCATATGGCAGATCAACTAGTGGCTGGAAATGTTATCCTGGTGCACCTCGATTGCCAGCACAACAGATATCTATCACTCGGTGTGACTGCTGACTTTAAGGTAGGCACGTTGGTTATCATGACAATAGGACCATGATCATAGACATGAACAGTGATGTACTCCAAGTTCCAAGTCAAGTCTCTAGTTTGCCTTCAAGTGTCAAGTCAAGTAGCAAGTCTTTGCAACGTACTTTCAAGTCAAGTCTCAAGTCTGTGGAGCCAACTTTCAACAGAAAAAGAAATAGGATAGGGGTGGATTTCAATAAGTATAAAATCAGAAACATGTGCTCAAAGTTTTGGGGGGAATTCGCAGAGATAAATAGCAAATATGTTAGGCAATGGGCTAGAGATGGAAGGATCCTTCTAAAGCTTTAGAAGTCTCCAATGTGCAGTGAGGCAGGCTACTGAATAGACCTCAAGCCCCAATTCAGGCCCATTGCCTAGCACTTTTACTATTTCTGGATGCAGTTAGACCAGCAAGTCATCAACTAAAAAAACAAGTCTCATATAAAAATATCACAGTCACAGTCACAGTCACAGTCAAATCAAGTCAGCGCATCATTTATTTCCAAGTCGAGTCCAAGTCAAGTCACTGAAGTGACTTGAGTCCAAGTCAAGTCTAAGTCAATTGACTCAGGTCTGCATCACTGGACATGAATACCAAATAGTTCAGAATGCATAAGTCTAGCTCAGGGGTAGGCAACCTTTCCCCTTTAAGGGCCGAGGGACTTCAGCTCCCAGAAGCCTCAGCCATGTTGGCCAATAGTCCCATGTTGGCCAATAGCTCCTGGGATTCTGGGAGCTGAAGTCCCTCGGCCCTTAAAGGGGAAAGGTTGCCTACTCCTGGTCTAGCTCAACAGGATGCCAGTGATAGATACAGTGAATAAATGTGCAATAACAGAAGAAATACTCTGAGACCACTTCTATCCTATAAGAAAATAGTAAAACTGTAGGATAAACATAAAAACCAAGAAGTTTCAATTTGTTATTCAAATAGTTCTCCCTCTTTTATTTGCATCTGAATGTGTAGTCTATTGGTTATGACAGTTATGCTTATTCAAATGTATGCTTTCAAAGATGAGTAAGACTGATTTGCAAATGTGAGCTACAAGGCTCAGGAACAATAGAGATTGTTCCTCTATTTGCTCACTTGTCATTTGTACAATAAAGTCTTCAGAACCATTTTTCTTTTGACCAGAGCTGTAACAATCCAGCTGCAATGATTGGAAAGCACATTTCTGACTATATTGGACTAGAACTTGGGAAGGTTACTTTTCCCAGCTCCAAGAATCCCCCAGTAAGCATGGTTATCTACTTATGTTTTCAACTAACTGTAGTTTGTTGTTTTATCTGAACGAGAACAAATTGTGGATAGTTTTTACTGTTGTTTGTCCAAACAAATCAACTTCAAGGTGTAGTTTCTAACCCTGGCTTAACTGAATAAATTACAATTACAATTATAAAGGATATAGCCTTGCATTTTCCCTGGCCTGATTGTTTTCTGTATGAATGGGGTTTGTTGAGGGTTTCCTTTTAAAAGGGGGGAACCAGCCATATGTCAATCTCATACCTGCCATTTTCAGTGGTAGAGTTTTGCAAGAAATCCATTATGTTGATATCTGACTGTGTTTTAGTTTTTAGTGATTACCTGTTGTAGATAGTTCCCAAGCACTTTTTTTTCATGCATAGGGTGATCTTTCCCTCCAGTCACTCCATCATCAGATGATCATGAGTATGAAACTGGTTTTATAAACAAGAAAGAGTACCCAGTCTCCTAATGACCACCTGAAGCATAGCAGCCAGATTGAAATAAAGGAAGGTTCATGTGGAAGAAGGATGCTTGAGGGATCCAAATGTTGCAAATGACCCATAGAAATGACCTGGGACTAATGTACAAATTGAAAATGAGCTATTCAACAGATTTTACATGTCTTGGGATGCAGTTTAAAAGGTTTCATATGTGCCAAAATACACCTTTAAATATGTGTTTTCCCCCCAAATATAGATTTAACTTTGTATTTAAACAGTATTAAAATATATTTAGAGATACTCTCTTTAAAATCACACATTACTGGAGAAATAGAAGAGAATTATGAGCAAAAATAAGAGCTTGGAAATGTTACTTTTTTGGACTATCTGCCATAATTTCTCAGCCAGTATGGCCAGGGGCAATCTGGCTGAAGAATTCAGAGAATTATAGCCAAAGAAGTTACTCTTCCAAGCTCTGGTGAAAATATATGAAAATGACAAGGAGCAAAAATAGATTTTCCCCATCCTTAATAGGGAAGTAAGATTTCCCCCTTGCATTATAAATTGGATTGGAACTGAGCACAGACAAGAGGGTTTAGAACACTGTTCTATGCGTGGATGAGTCCCTTCAGAAGACAGAGACGCAGGCACTATAGTCTGGTTCCAGGGAGCCAAAGCCATTTTTGCCAGTTAAGGGGTTCTAGCTGATTGTCATCCTTACAAAGCTGCAATACCAATTACTATCTTGAAGGATGGGTAGGCTAGGTCTGCATATAGTGATACAGGAGATTAAGTGTGCATAATACTGGCAAATCAGGTTAGCCTAACAAATGAGACTACTGTACATATTATTTAAACCTGTCACTGTGATCTTGTGGCTGATTTTGACTGTCTCAGCAAGAGAACATGGTGTAATTCACCTCATTTGTCTACCTTCTACTGTAGTGACTAGAAGATTAATACTAGATAACAGATCAAAAAGAGGGCGAGACATGGAAAACATGAATAGCATATAAACTAGCAATTAAGGAAATAGATATACAGTGGTATATATCAACATTGTGTCAGACATGGTTTTGGCACTACATGAACAAACACAACTTTACAATTTAAAGCTATCCATCAAGATTATTTCATGCACTAAGAACTCAGTCCTGCAGTGATGGTGCTTTCCGCATATTTATTTAGAAGCAAGTCCTACTGTATTCAATAAGGCTTGCAACCCAAATGCTACAAAGTCTACCCAGTTAATTCCTTTATATTTTCACACCTAACAAATTTTCACATCTGATATAATTGTTCCTCATTATATAATGTGCATATATAATTTATGAAGGTGACTAATCCACTACACCTAAATGCCACTAGTGTCTATTATACATTTCATGTCATTTAAACACAAATCCAAAAGTGATTATACAAAAGCTTTATGGATGGATGGACACAGACATAGATCTCAAACTGATATCGTGCCCCACCCAGAAATAAAGAGATGAGACATGAGTGATGGAGTAAACCAGGGCCACACTTATTTGATGCCTACTCAGAAACCTACAGGTTGGCCTCCCTAGTGTGGAATTCAGCTGAGGCGCGAGCTCTCCTCAACTGAATGGAGTGAGCACTAAGGCTTTATAGATGTCAATCAGTAAAGGTATGATATGGCCTCAGCCAGTTGATCATTTGCTGACCAAGATTCTCCTTGGCCAGTCTCTTCCAAAACTTCATGATTTAGAAGTGAGACTGCTCCAGGCCTATCCCAAAAATTATTTGTTTCCAAACATTTGTCATAGGGTTGCCATAACTCAGAAACAACTTAAAGACACACATCAGCAACAACAACCCCAAGCCCTACTGAACTCTAGACGCAAGTCAACCAAGGTAAGAGATCCAGTATGTCATAGTGCTTTGAGTGTTGGACTACGACTCTGGAGACCAGGGTTCAATTTCCCACTTGGCCATGAAACTTGGCCATGGGAAAGTCACATGCTCTCAACCTCAGGGGAAGGCAATGGCAAACCTCCTCTGAACAAATCTTGCAAAGAAAACCCCAGGATAGGTTCACCTTAGGGTTGCCATAAGTTGGAAATGACTTGAAGGCACACAACAACAATTACAAATCCAATGGATGCCTACTGCAAATTACCTCATTCCCCAATTTCTGCACTATCCAGCCAATGTGATCAAATCACCCCAGCCAAATTTTGCAGGTCCCCAATGTCTGTAATACAGGTTAGGCAAAAATTTCCCTTCCATCTTTTTAAAAATATTCCAATCTTTTTCTTCATTATCATCACTTACCTGCCTTTCCCCACAGACTGAGGCGGGGCACAAAAATTTACAGACAAACAACATCAGTTAAACACATTAATTTACAAGGACAAATGAGATGTACAGATATTAAAACAATCCACATTTAAAATTCATCATTTAAAATTCACAATTTAAAAAGCATCTGGATAAGCCTGCTGGAAGAGACTGGTCTTTAATGTTCTTTTAAATTTGGACAGCGTATTTGGCTATCTAATCTCTTCTGGTAGTTCCGTTCCACAGTCTAGTAGCGGCTGAAGAAAAAGTCCCCTGGCTGACAGTTACCGATCTAGTTCTGGATGACTGGAATAAACATCCGCCAGAGGACCTGAGTGTACATGGTGGATTATATGAGAGGAGGCGATCCTGTAGGTAACCTGGATGGCATGGGCCAAAGAGAAAATCTCCTACCTGGCTCTGGTGCACAGCATCTTAGGGTAGGAAAGTGGCTCAAGGATGAACAGCAAAAGAGGCCAGTGCTGAGGCAAAGTGTATTTTTATGCCCTCTTGGCTCTGTCCTCAATGTCTGCAGTATTATAACGCTAAGTGTTACTACACTTTCCTCCTCCTGTGGAAAACGCATAGCTGCTCAACTGCCACAGAGCACATCATAGTGTTAGAATAATTATTAATGTATTAGGCCAACTCAAAGGTCACAAAAATGTGATTTTTTTTTTAGATTTCCAGCTATTTTTGTTAAAAAAAAATTAAAATCACACGAAGATTTTACAAAATACAGATTAGGTCTGTGTGTGTAGAAGGGGATGGGGCAGAATCTCCCATAATAATAATAATAATAATAATAATAATATTTTATTTTTAACCCGCCCCTCTGCAGCGCAATCGGGGCGGCTTACAGCAAGTTAAAATACAGCAGTTAAAACATTCCCAATTCCTACAACCCCCACCCAAAACCCACCCCTTAAAATAGAATTAAACTAATTGATTTTTTAAAATCAGACATTGTCAAATTAACATTAAAACTAAAATAACCAACAGCAACAATAGCTGCATGTAGCAGATTGGCCAGTCAGAAGGGGGAGGGGCAAATTTAGTCCACCTCTATTATCCCTGCAAAGGGGTTATTCTGGGAAGGCCCGCCGGAAAAGGTCCGTCTTGACTGCTTTCTTGAAAGCAGTCAGAGATGTACTAAGACGGACCTGCTCCGGCAGGTCATTCCACAGCTTAGGGGCAGTGACAGAGAATGCCCTATGAAAAGTCTGTCTGAGATTTGTCTTCGGTTGGTGGAGCAAGTTTTTCCCCGCTGAACGGAGGGCACGAGGGGGGTCATACGGGAAGAGGCGGTCCCTAAGATAGGATGGACCCAAGCCATGTAGGGCTTTATAGGTCAAAACCAACACCTTGTACTGTGCCCGGAAACTAATTGGCAGCCAGTGGAGGGATTTGAGCACTGGAGATATGTGCTCCCTCCTAGATGTTCCAGTAATTAATCTGGCTGCCATGTTTTGTACTAACTGAAGTTTCCGGGTTAGGCACAAGGGTAGCCCCATGTAGAGTGCATTGCAGTAATCTAGACGTGAGGTTACCAGCGCGTGCACAACGGTTTCCAGGTCTTTCCTATCCAGGAATGGGCGCAGCTGGCGTATCAGCCGAAGCTGATAACAGGCACTCCTGACTGTCGCGTTCACCTGATTAGTCATGTGAAGCGACGAGTCAAGGAGTACCCCCAGACTGCGCACATGGTCCTTGGAGGAGAGTGTGACTCCATCCAGGACTGGGGGCTGTAATCCCGAACCTGGATTCGGACCTGTAACCGTGAGCACCTCCGTTTTGTCTGGATTCAACTTCAATTTGTTTTTCCTCATCCAATCCATTACCGCTCCAAGACAGTCATTGAGAGGAGAGATGCCATCAGGAGTCTGAGACGATGATTTGGTCATGGAGAAGTAAATCTGGGTGTCGTCAGCGTACTGAAGACACCGTCCTCCATGCCTCCGGATGATCTCTCCCAGCGGCTTCATATAAATATTGAATAACATCGGGGACAGGATGGCGCCCTGAGGGACACCACAATTAAGCTCTATTTTAGAGGAGCAACTGTCCCCGAGCCTCACTCTCTGGGATCTGCCGGAGAGAAAGGAACGGAACCACTGCAAAGCAGTGCCCCCAATTCCCAACTCTCTCAGCCGATCCAAGAGAATGGCATGATCTATAGTATCAAAGGCCGCTGAGAGGTCCAAGAGCACCAGCAGGGTCACACTTCCCCCATCGATGCTCAAGCGGAGGTCATCGGTCAGAGCTACCATGGCAGTCTCAACCCCAAATCCCGTCCTGAAGCCGGTTTGAAATGGATCGAGATAATCGGTTTCATCCAAGATAGCTTGGAGCTGGGAGGCAACTGCTCTCTCAATAACCTTGCTTAAAAATGGCAGCAAGGAGACTGGTCTGTAGTTGTTTCTGTCCAGGGGATCCAGGGAAGGCTTTTTTAAGAGTGGCCTAACTGCCGCCTCTTTCAAACAAGATGGTATATTGCCTTCCCTGAGGGACGCATTGATCGCGTCCCGAAGGAACACTCTCAATGCGTCCCCACCCTGGACGACCAGCCAAGATGGACAAGGATCCAGAGGGCAAGTTGTCTTCCTTGTCCTTCCAAGCAACTTGTCCACGTCCTCGGTACTCACAAATTGAAATTGATTCAGTAAAGTGCCATCAACGGAGTTACTGGACACCTCATCTACAGATTCTGTGAAAATGCTGGTGTCCAAGTCAGCTCTTATCCGAGAGATTTTATCTGCAAAGTAGATGTTAAATGCCTCACAGCAGGCCGTCGTTGGGTTAAGTAGGGGGTTCGGCGCAGAAGGTATCCGCGTCAGATCCCCCACTACCCTGAACAGCTCTGCCGGGCGAGACTCTGCAGACGCAATACGTGCAGAACAGAAAGATCTCTGCGCTGCACGTAAAGCCTCCCTATAGGAATCAAGATGCTTCCTAAGGCGAGTTCTGTCGGATAAGAGACGAGTCTTCCGCCATTCGCACTCTAGTCGTTGTCCAACCCGCTTCATCGTTCTAAGTTCCTCGGTGTACCATGGTTTACGATTTGAAGCGGGTTGGAAAGGACGCTTGGGAGCGATTGTGTCGATAGCCTTGGTGAGATCGGTGTTCCATATATTAACCAAGGCTTCAACAGAATCGCCGGCATTACTCACCATTAAACCCTCTAAGGCTTTCTGGAAACCAATTGGTTCCATTAGCCTTCGAGGGCGGACCATTTTAATAGGTCCGCCACCCCCGGGAGGGCGAACACTAGCCTTTAGTTCCACCTTGATCAGAAAATGATCCGTCCATGACAATGCGGAGGTTTTTATAACCTCCGCCCACGGATGTTCCTGCTCCGTACTAAAGACCGCATCGAGTGTATGACCAGCACAATGTGTGGGCCCGTTGACCAACTGGGATAGGCCCATGTTTGTCATGGTATCCATGAACTCCCGAGCTGCGCCAGTTAGGTCTTGTAAACTGGTTTCGAGTGGGATGTTGAAGTCGCCCAGAACCAAAAGTCTGGGCGACTCCAACAGCAACTCAGAAACCAGGGCCGACAGCTCGGTCAGGGAGTCTGTTAAGCAACGGGGTGGCCGGTATACCAACAGAATCCCCAAACTATCCCTGGTCTTCAGGCTAAGGTACATACACTCTATGTGAGTCGTTTTCCGGATAGGTTTCCTGATCAAGGTCAAGGTGTTCTTATAGACCAAGGCTATGCCGCCCCCCCGCCCACTTTCTCTCACCTGCTCATAAACTGAGTACCCAGCCGGGAGAGCCTGCACCCAGGTTACGGAGCTGGCTTCCCCCAGCCAGGTCTCAGTAAAACAAGCCAGGTCGGCCATCTCATCCACTAGCAGATCGTGGACAATATGGGCCTTATTCTTGACCGACCTGGCATTACAAAGGAGCAGGTTGAGAGTCAGTGGAATGGTGAGCTTGCTCTCCAACCTATCATGGGCAACAGAATCAACTGAAGGAGGGATAGATAATAAACATCGATCCCTTCTTCTTTTGCAACATTTGTTGAGACTGTTGCCGCCATATCTTCCCCGCCCCCATACAACCTGAATATCTGCTCCCATATTTAGTCGACACACAGTGCGGGAACAGATAAAGCCCTCTAATATATATGAGCCCGACTTGTATAAGCGAGTCCTCCCAGCTTAATAATCCGCTGGGGACTGTAGGGCAGGATGAGGGGTCTTCTGTAGTCTCCAATACACTGCAAGTTGCCGGGGGGGAGGTGGACTCTGGCGGGAGTTCCATTCCCACCAGCATTCCTCCCAGCTCCCACAGCTGCCACAAATCAACTGGCTAGATGGTCATCTAACCGCTGCAGGACGAGTCAAGGCAATCCTCTGCAGACCTGATGGCTGATTACTCTAATAAGTTTTAAGTCCTGCCCTGGCCACGGTGGGACACGCCCCCAGCGCTGCCGGTGCTCCAGGTGGGAAAGGGAGCTGGGCGCTTCAGGCTCTGCACGCCCCTCTCACAGGCGCTGCCTCACCACCGCGGCTGCCGCGTCCCTCGCATGTCACATCTGCACTGGCCTTCAAAAAGAGGTATAGTGGGTCCTTAGTATTCACTGGGCTTTGGTTCTGGTACCTCCCATGGATACCAAAATCCATGGATGCTCAGGTCCCATTAAATACTATGGCATAGTAAAATGGTATCCCTTATATAAAATAGGGAAATCAAGGTTTGCCTTTTGGAATTTATATTTTTTTAAAATATTTTCAAACCATAGACGGTTGAATCTGTAGATAAAGAGAGCCAACTGTACTCCACATCTTAATATGACATTGGTCACCACTGGAAACAGATTTTTGGGTGATGATGTGTATTTTTATATATATATATGTGTGTCACACACACACACACACACACACACACACACACATATATATATATATATGTATATGTGTATTTTATATATATATATGTATATATATATATATATGTATATGTGTATTTTATATATATATATGATGTGTATATATATATATATATATATGATGTGTATATATATATATATATATATATATGATGTGTATATATATATATATATGATGTGTATTTTATATATATATGTGTGTCACACACACACACACATATATATATATGTATATGTGTATTTTATATATATATATGTATATATATATATGTATATGTGTATTTTATATATATATATGATGTGTATATATATATATATATATATATATGATGTGTATATATATATATATATTATATATATATATATGATGTGTATTTTTATATATATATGTGTGTCACACACACACACACACACACACATATATATATATATATCCTTCTTTTCCCCAGTATAGAACCCCACGCAGCTTACAGTGCAGGTTAAAGCAAAATGTATAGCACAGAAAGGTTTTTTAAAAAATCAAATCAAATAAATAGTCTTACTAAAAATACCAATCCCATTTAAAAGAGGTTTTAATAAATTAAAACATAGTAATAAAGACAAAAGTATAACACCCTCATGAAAAGAACCTTCTGCAACAGCCAGTTAACAGTCCAAAAAACTGCCTAAATAAAAAGTATTTGTCTGCCGGTGGAAATAGAAGAGAGAAGGAGCCAAACATACATCTTGAGGGAAGGAATTCTATAGCTAGGAGCAAGCACTAACAAGGCCCTCTTCTTCCATGTTCTCATCAAACATACCTGTGACACTGGTGGGATCCAGAGAAAGCCTTCCCCCAAGGATCTTAAAACTTGGACAAGCTCATGTAAGGAGATAGCATCTTTCAGATAGTTTGAATTCAAGCTATGCAGACTTTTTTGATCCTGCAAAGCAATTCTAACATTTCCTATGCTCATTGTAAATGACATTGTACAATGCCAAGTTTGCTCTTTGCTGTCAGATATCAACATTCCATTCAATTAACTAATGTGATTCACATTTCAGAAGGACAGAAAACTATTTATGACCTCAGATGGACAGCAATACAATGGAAGCACTTCAGAATGCTAATTAGACAAGGAATAACAGAGAATACCTTAAAAGGAAAAAGAAAAATGATCTGCCTTGCAGCATTGTTCTATACAATTTACAACAAAAGATGCACTTGTTCTGCCAAGACTTTCTCTTTGTTCAGCATTAATCATGACAGCAAAATGCAGAACATTACTCTTATTCTTTGGAGCTAATTAACCATTCCTAAAGAGAATTATATCACTATCTACAGTGCATGCACCTGTAGAGGGAGAAAGAAAAATCCATGGTCAATAAATTCAGATTAAATTATAGAGACTGGATGATGATGCTACCCCATAAAAGATAACTGTTTCTAAAATATTCTCTATAAAATCCACAGGGAAGCAAAAAAGTCATTGTGTTTCCTAAAGCACAACGGGATAATGTTAGGAAGGACACTTTATTACTGTATTTTCCGGCGTATAAGATGACTTTTCAGCCCTGGAAAAGGGTCTCAAAAGTTAGGGGTCGTCTTATACGCCGGGTAGAAAAGGAGGAGGATGACGACGAGGCAAAGGAAAAGGAGAGGGAAGCCCCCGGGAAGAGACGGAGGGGGCAGAGAGGCTGAGGCGAAGGTGAATGGGAGAGAAATCCCTGGGAAGAAAGGAGGGGGGGCAGAGAGGCTGAGACAACAGAGAATGGAGGGAAGCCCCTGGGAAGAAAGGGGGGGTAGAGAAGCTGAGACGATGGAGAATGGGAGAGAAATCCCTGGGAAGAAAAGGTGGGGGCAGAGAGGCTGAGGCGAAGGTGAATGGAGGGAAGCCCCTGGGAAAAGGAAGAGGAGGAGCAAGAGAACGGAGGCGCAAGGCGGGAGGAGAAGGAAGCCAGATGAGAGGAAGACGACGAGCACGAGGAGAAGAAGGCGAAGGAATCCAGGTGAGAGGAAGAGGAGGAAGAGAGGAACCCTAAGGCGATCTTCTCCTGGTGTTTTCTTGGCAAGACTGGTTCAGAGGAGGTTTGCCATTGCCTTCCCCTGAGGCTGAGAGTGTGTGACTTGTCCAAGTTCACCCAGTGGATTTCATGGCAGAGTGGGGAATCAAACCCAGGTCTCCAGAGTGATAGTCCAACACTCAAACCACTACCATGCTGGCTCCTATTCCCATGTACTACCTACGAAACAATTGCAGACTTTTTTGTTGTTCTTGTGTGTCTTCAAGTCCTTTCCGACCCTAAGGCAACCTTATCATGGGGTTTTCATGGCATGTTTTTTCAAATGGGGGTTGCCATTACCATCCTCTGAGGCTGAGAGTGTGTGACATGCCCAGGGTCACTTACTTGGCTGCAAATTGTACATATCCCAGAATGCATCACCTTTTATAATGGCAGTCCTTCCCCCCAACACTTTCTCATTGCTAACTCACCAGGGACTTGCCTGGTACTTGCTCTCTCTCTGTTGTTTGTTATCTTCCTCCTATCATCATCAGTTCCAGTTTGGTTGATAGCTTAGAAAACAATCAGCATGGCAGCTCCCATGGGTTCATAGTCTTATCCTTCCTTTCAGCTTTAGAGTGAATTAGGAGTTTAATCCATTTGCACTGTTTTATGTTTACATGTTTGATGACAAACAGTCTTATGTTTATAAGTGACAGTTTTCCTGCTAAGTACCCGCATGTCATAATTATTTGAATTAAAATTACCATATTGAAATCAAATCTGATGTTTTTTAAATTTTTATTTGGTGTGCATTGGAAGAGGGGTCGTCTTATATGGCGAGTATATCCCAAACTCTATATTTTAGCTGGAAAAGTTGGGTGGGTCATCTTATACACCCAGTCGTCTTATACGCCGGAAAATACAGTAGTTTTGATCTGACAAAAAGATTATGTCACAATGTTAGCTTGTCCAGTACCACAGAGATGTTTTAGGGAAGCCTCCCTCCCATGAGTGTCCTGATATTTTTAAGTGTAACCCACATTCCCTAGGTTTTGCATGTTGGGTCCGGCAAGGCTCATCAGCCACAGTATTTGGAGGGGTCCAGGTAGATGAATGATATTTTAGAGCATTACTGTGCCACAGACCCAGACTCATATAGTAGACATTTTCTTTCTATATCTGGGAATTCCACAATTTCTGGGAACTGTTCTGTCTGTAGCTAGAGAACCACACTTCTCAAGTCCCTTCCTGCCTTCATTTCTATATGTGTTTAATTCTTTTGTTTGTGAATCTAAAATGTTTTGCAAAATTTAGAAACACAGGAGAGAAGGATAACTGTGTTCCAATCTGTGTTGGTTTACTTCAAAATGTAGACTGAACAAAATTCTCATGTATCCCTACTGGCAGTGAAATTTTAAAAGGAGTTGGGCAAGGTGAAAAAGCACCAGCAATACTGGGTCCTGTCACTTTCATTTCTCAGGCTTTGGTCTAATCTGCATTGTAGAAATAATGCAGTTTGATACCGCTTTAACTGCCATGGCTTCATGTTATGGAATCCTGGGATTTGTAGTTTGTTGTGGCAACAGAGCTCTCTTTACAGAGAAGGCTAGATATTTCACAAGGCTACAAATCTCAGAATTCCACAGCATGGAGCCATGGCCATTAAAGCTGTGTCAAACTGCATTATTTCTGCAGTGCAGAATAAACTTTTTGGTTAACCAAAACTGGTATAGAGCCCAAATAGGGGCTGGTGTTCTAATTAAGGCCTAATTCACTTTTGCTGCACAAACTGTAGTCTTTATCTGATGCATGAACATTGGAGACTTCTTGTCCCCAACTCAACACACATACAGTCAACCCTCCATATCCATGGATTTTGCCCGCTGTTCTACAATTAAATGTAGTTCCAAGGGGACATATACAAAATAATGGCAATGTGGGAAAGGTAGGGATAAGAAAGACAAAGACATTGCTCTCATAGACAACTGCTGCAGTTGTAACTCAGAAACTTGAATTTATTACTAGTATGTTTTAGATGACAAAGCAACAACGAAGGGCAACCTTTGTACTTGAATTTCTAAATCAGAAGTAGGAGCATCCTTTGCACCTGAACTTCTAAATCAGAAGTAGGCAGGTCCAGTGATCCTATTACCACAACTAATTTTATCTCATAGAAAAGGTAGATGGTAAAATAAGCAATTCTATCTTAGCAAATGGCATCTATTTTGAGCAGCAACCACAATCAAAAGGTACAGCAGAGTTGAGGCATCTCTGGTCTGAAAGCCTCATTCAGCCTGCCAGAGGCCTCTGAATCTAGTTGCCAGGTCTCTCCTGAAGCCTCTCATGGCCACAACCTTCTATGTGTCTAGGCTTAGAAAAGTTACTACAAGTCCCAGAATCCCTAGCAGCATAGCCATGCTGCCTGGAGGATTAAGGCAGTAGTAGTCCAAAAAAAAGAAACTTTCCCAAAATGTCTGCTGGAGAGTTTGTGGGGAGATATGTACTAGGAAAGAAAATAAAGAAGTAATGTTGCACCAGATGCACTGGAATTATGAATTGTCCAATCTGTACAGCATAAATAATACATTATGACAGAGCTTTAATTGCCATGGCTCCATCCCATGAAACCCTGGGATTTGTAGTTTGTTATGGCATCAGAGCTCTCTGACAGAGAAGGCTAAATATCTCACAAAACTATTCCATAGCATTGAGCCATGACAGTTAAAATGGTGTCAAAGTGCATTATTTCTGCAGTGCAGATTAGATCTCAGTTCAGAAATAGACTGGAGATATGATCTTGCTACCTGATCCCAACAAGCAGCAGTGTGACTGCATTTTGAATTTAATGGCAATTTCCAAGCTGCTTCAGAATGCAGATTAAATGAAATTCTCATATATCCCTATTGCTTGAGATTTTTCTTTTCCAGTAAGCTTTTTGAAACTGATTTTAACAAAAATGGCTTTTAAAGTACTGTATCGTTTTTAACCTTTTTAAAATTAAGCTTTTAATTGGTTTTGTTTCCGTTGTTATGTAATACTGTTTTAATCTTGATTTTGTACATTTTAACTATATGTGTTTTATTGCATTCTGGCTTTTTGTAAGCTGCCTTGAGTCCCAACCTGGGGGAAAGATGGGATATAAATAAAGTGATGGATGGCAGTGCAATTTTAAGAGAAGCTGAGGAAAGTAAATCATCAGCAACACTGGCTCCCACCATATATGAACACAAAGAAAACCCAAGACAGTTGGGCCACATTTCAATGGTAGGACAAATGCTGTGCAGACATAATGCCCCAGATTAAATAATCAGTATCTTCAGTTAACAGAACCAAGTAACAGATGTTGGGGAAGATTCTTCACTAGTCAGAATAGGCAATACTCTTCTGACTATACTTCAATATACTATTAGTCACTATTGTATACTGACAATACTTCACTAGTCAGAATACATGGCCATGTAGTTTGCCCTGCCATAAGGCAGTTTCTTATGGTCCAAAGAGCTATTTAACCATTTCTTCTCCAGCACTGTGAGCATCTAAACAAGCCCAGGCAGGGCTCTTTCTCTCTCTCTCTCTCTTTTTTAGGTACATAAATGCTCACCCAAATTTGTTCTGTATCTTGACTTGTACAAAGGAACAAGAGCCAAAGGCGCGTGAGGCAAGAGCTCTGACAGCATCTACAGTCAGGGTCAGGTTAAGACACACTGAAGCCCCAAGATATGCCAAGTTTAAGGATCTCCACAGAACTACCAAGAAATTGACATTTAGTATTCCCATCTACCTTTTCTATTTAGGGCCTTTACAGACTGCCAGAAATAATGCAGCTTGAGGCCACTTTAACTGTCCTGGCTCAGTGCTAGGGAATCATGGGAACTGTATTTTTTTCTGGGACATTGAGCCTTCCATGTCAGAGAGCTCTGGGGCCACAATAAACTACAGTTCCCATGATTCCTTAGCACTGAGCCAGGACAGGTAAAGTGGTCTCAATTTGCATTATTTCTGGCAGTCCGTAAAGGCTCTTAGTGTCTTCTCACAATCTGAGGCTCTAAACCAGGGGTAGGCAACCTTTTTGAGCCGGGGGCCAGGTTGCTGTCCCTCAGACAATTGGGGGGCCGAAGCACCATAAACAATTAAATAAATAAATAAACAATTTAAAAAAATTTAAAAAATTAAACAAATATGCATGCACACTCTCTCAGCCCCAGAAAAGCCATGGCAAACCCCCTGTGGAGATTTTGCCAAGAAAATCCCAGGAACAAGTAATAACAACAATAATCAATATCATCATGGCGGCGGCAGCGGGGGCAGTGGCAGGACCGGCCTGGGGCCGGTCCAAAGGCCTCAAGGGGCCGCATCCGGCCCCCGGGCCTTAGGTTGCCTACCCCTGCTCTAAACTGTAGCCTGCTGAGCATTATGAATTTATATCCCGCCTTTCTGCCAAGATGGGAGTCAAGGCAGCTGTACTGCAGTCTTCTTCTTTCCTACTGCCTTCCACTTTACTGAGCATAACAGATAACTGTTAAACTACTACTACTACTAGAGCTACCATTCTCAGTCTGAAAAACTACTTGCACCATAGGGACAATAATAAGATGAAGCAGAATAGTGCCAGAACTCACAGAACTTCTTTCAGGATTACAGAGATAATATTTGTGAAGTGCTTTCATTCCTCAAAAATGCTATACTAATGCTAAGTATCTCTGTAGCCTCTTTAAAACCAGTGTGTGTATGTTTGCGTGTGTTGGGGGGGGGTCATTTAGTAAATAAGCTGCTCTTTAGCACCAAGCTGATTTCATCATCTGCAGTATTTTGGCTCATAGGAGAAAGAGATGCAAGATGTATGTTTAACCTGGATTTATGATGTGGGTCAGGAACTAGGGCAAGTGTTTTTTGAGTAAAGGGGGGGGGTGGTAACAGGCAGCAACTGGCTGACAAGAAGCATGGATTGTACTTGCTTTGTTTTGATACACTTGTCTAGATGGATGTGTTTTTAATTTAGTAAAACACCGTTTCCAATATATGAAGACAATGTATTTTAAACCTGATCAGTTTAAACCTGTCTGCCTGTTATTCAAAAGAAAAATAAACTCAAAGGACATGATCCAGCTAAAGTTAAGTGTTCTTAAGTTCTACTGATCTAAAAAAGTTGGTGTACGTGCTGACACACCTCCTGCGGCAAACAGAAGGATTTGATAGTGGTTAACATTGGCTGGCTCATGCTTGTACTGTTTTCAACAGATGCATTAATCTCCAAAATGAAAGGTGATGTGCCCATGAAAATATAGCTTATGAATGGAACCTAATGCAGCAGTGCTTCTGTTCAGGGTTCCAGCTGAAGGCATGAGCAGATAATAATGCTTATCTCAATGATGTGTAAAAAATAATAATCCCAAAACCAACCTTCATGTGCTGCTAAAGGAAAAGGATTAGTGGTGGGTGGGTTTTGTTCTTCAGACCTTTCCCTAACTTGAGTTTCAGTTTGAAACTTAGGATCTTTCTGTTACCTCAAAAATCAATCTTTTTAATGTATTGTGTTAATTATTTGGAGGGTTTTTGTTTGGTACTATTTGTTTGTTTTTTGGTAGTACAGCCAGAGCACGATAGTAAACTAGAGTCTTTGAAAAAGGGAATTTCCAGTCACTGATATTAGCAGCTACCCCTTCATTACCTTCCTTTCTAGTTTCAAGATGAGTTTATTTTAAAAGGCTGATTTGTCATTAAAAAACGAAACAGCATTGAACTAATTTGCAAATGGCCCCAAACTGGCCTAGGGGATTCCCATGCACGCAAGGATATTTTTATGAAAAAAAAATGCATACCCAACTTTGCCACAAGAAATCATTTTAGCTCTCAAAGGGGAGGATTCTTGGTGCTTGCTTGCTCACTCACTCTTTCAGTATATACAACATGTTTGAACTGATCTAAGTTACCTGAACCATATTAAATCGAGGGGGGGGGGGAGTATGAGCTAAGGCATGGTTCAACAAGGCCTCTGAGTATTGAAGTGGGATGATTCAGTGGAGAAGGTCTCTAGGGAAAACAGCCGGGGTTTTTTGGGGGCAAAGGCAGAGAGGTTTTATTATTTTAGAATTCACTACTGCTGGAGAGTGAGTCATATTCTCGCACTCATGCAAAATGTCTGAGACAGTAATCTGCCAGGAAAGTTACAATAACATATTTCAGAGCTGCCTTGCTAGTCATCTTGGCATTATTAAGCAGCTATGAGTCTTGTTCTTTTACACTGCAGCTCCACTGAAGTCACTGGGAGATTGACACTTCTGCTATAGTTTTTGAAGGCTATTTTTGGCAGACCGGAAAAAGGATTTGAGTGCTATTTTGGGCACTTCCACAACATTTTTGGCTTACATTACACTGGCAATCTGCATCAGACCATAGTGTTTTATTATTTTATGGAGACATAACAGGTGTGGAGACACTGCAGGCACATTGCCATTTGGATGAATGGAATAATGATAACAACAGCATCTCACCTTTTCCCCAAAAATGGGACTCAAGGCAGCTTTGAAGTTATAATGTTCTTAGGAACTATACATTAAACTTCTAGTGGGTGGATTTATACCCATGTCAAGTCCAGGGGCAGCTAGTGAATCACTTGCGGGAACAGCAGTGGTTTTACAATAGTTCCTCCCACAAGAGCTATCCATATGCTGAACCATATTCCCAACAGAAGTTCAGCACCAGGAGAGCTCCCATACAACCTGAAACAGCCACTGGAGCAGCAGTCATAAGCTTGAGGTTGGAGTAGCTGCTCCCACAGCAACAGATTCATCAGCTGTCTTGCCTTGGTGTATATCACTGTTTATGGCTGCAAATGTATACAAGTATGAATGACAGAATTACTTCCCTAAAGACCACTAGATGTGCACCCATATTCCTAATGGATATCCCAGCCCCTGCACAGAGATATAGAGTTATTCACATTTTTATCTGTTGTTGTGAAAATTTCTATTGCAATATCTGTACATGTGTGGCAAATGTGAATGTTGTAGAAAACAGAAAGTTAGCGCCTTTGCAGACTGCCAGAAATAGTGCAAATTGAGTCCACTTTAAGGGTTAGGGTTAGTGCTAGGGAATCATGGGAATTGTTTTTTTCTGAGACATTGAGCCTTCTTTGTCAGAGAGCTCTGGTGCCACAATAAAATAAAGTTCCCATGATTCCCTAACCCTAACCCTAATACACTGTACCACCCAGTGCCGAGTTCACACTGGGTTATGTTTGGGTATTATTACCTGGCATCTTCTGAACACCACTCCCAGTACATAACAAACATCATGGGAAGTAGCTTCATCATGCGCTTTCTGAAAAGCTGCCTAAGTCAGGGACATTCTCACATACCTGTGTGCACTGAAGGTTTTCTGGGTTGTATAGGATAACCTGCAGGCTAGCAGAGCTCAGAGAAAATTTCATGTACTTCATATAGGATAACCTGCAGGATAACAGAGCTCAGGGATAATTTCATGCACAGAGATCTATGGGGTTAAAGATGTCTAAGGAGAAACATGATAGAGCTTTCTAAAATTATGAATAACACAGGGAAAATTGAAAGAAAGAGACGTTTTTCTGTCTCCCTCTTTCATAATACAAGAACTCAGGGCACACCCTGAAATTGACTGGCACTAGATTTAAAGAGCCACCATGATATAGTGGTTTGAATGCTGACTAGGACTCTGGGAAACCAGGGTTCAAAACCATACTTGGCCATGGAAAGACACTGAGTCCCCTTGGGCAAGTGACATTCTCTCAGCCTCAGAGGAACCTCATCTGAACAAATCTTGTCAAAAAACAACAGTGATAGGGTTGCCTTGTTGTTAACTTCAACATATGGTGACCCCATGAATGAGACCTCCATCAATAGCCCTGCTCAGGTCTTGCAAACTCAGGGCTGTGGCTTCCTTGACTCAGCCTATCCATCTGTAGATGGTCTTCCTCTTTTCTTATTGCCTTCTACTTTACCAAGCATTATTGTCTTCTCTAGTGAGCCATGTCTTCTCATAATATGTGCTAAATGTCATAGTCTCTGTTTAGTCGTCTTGGTTTCCAGCGAGAGCTCAGGCCTGATTTGCTCTAGGACACATTTATTTGTGTTTTTGGCAGTCCACAGAATTTTTCTCCAGCATCACATCTCAAATTAATTGATTATTTTCCTATCATCCTTCTGCACTGTCCAGCTTGCACAACCATACATAGAAATTGGAAATACAGTGGTACCTCGACATACGAGTTTAATTCGTTCCGTAACCTTGCTCGTATGTCAAATTACTCGTATCTCAAAGCATCTCAATTTTCCCCACTGAAATTAATTGAAATGTAGTGTGCGGTGTAGTGTGCGATTCCTCGTATCTCAAATCTTGCTCTCATCTCAAAGCAAAATATTGCTCGCTCGGTGGCTTGTATCTCAAAACACTCGTATATCAGGGCACTCGTATGTCGAGGTACCACTGTATAATGACATGGACAATCCTCACTTTGGTATTCAATATTTCTTTACACTTCAGTAAATTGTCTAGTTCCTTCATAGCTGTCCTTCCAAGTCCTAAGATTGCCCTAGGCACACATCAACAAAAACAACAAAAATTTAGTTCAGGGAAAAGATTAACACTATGTATGATTAATCTTTAGAACTTCCAGCCACTAGGTGCAGTGACTGACACTGTCTTAGCTGGCTTTAAGACAAGAAGTGGGCAGTCTTTGCCTTTTCAGATGAAATCCATCTTGTAGAAGCCCTAGACTGCAGGGTCAGTGGTCAGAAATATGGGAGCTACAGTCCCAAACATCTGTGGTCCCAAACAGCTGCAAGAAAGAAGAGATTCAAAATTGCTCTCTCGCCCTTTTATGAATTACAAGAACTTTTCCACATTTGTCAGGTTTTTTTCATTTTAAGACTTTTTTTAAAAAAAATCTGTTTAAAAATCTGTTTTCCCCCACAGAAACTGTTTTTGCACAAAACTTTATTTTGTGCAACAGATTTCTTTCTTAGAAAATTGTAGGCAAGAATCTCTCCCCCCCTCCCCCCCCCCCCGAATTCTCATTATAAAATCCTGGATTGCAAATAATCTCATAATCCTTTTTGTAAAAGGCTATTTCAACCTTATTTTGCTGATATTTGTTACATCTCTTGCTTGTGTTTTGACACTGCCCCAGTGTATATGTTGGTGAAGAGCCACAATAACTGTGGAAAGAATGGTGTTTAAAGATTCCTTACAGCCTCACTGGTACCCTTTACTGGTAGCTTTGTTTCATTTAAAATATGTGAATGATTTGATCTGGACACTTTGGGCGAGTTTGTTTCTTTCTCCAACCAAAGAAGGTCATTTGATCAAAGACTATTGCCAGTTCTTAAGCCAGCTTGTTGGAGATATAGAATATAGAACTGAATAATAATAATAATAATAATAATAATAATAATAATAATAATAATACCCCACTTTAAATGATGGATTTCAGAGCACTTTACAACTTTTAATTTTAATAGACCTACACATTTTAATACAAATTTTAATAGACCTACACATTCAGAAAAATTACACAGTACATTGGAATGGGACAACTGAGACTTGTGGGCTGAATGTGACCTTCTAGGGCCACCTGAAGTTGGGCAAAGAGAATTTTTGCCACTTTTTGGCCCCATCTAGGCCAATTTAAAACATAGCATGATGCCACCTTAATCCCCTAAAGGGTCATTGGGGGAATATTTATTGATTTTGCTGGTGGTGTCGTGGGAGTACAGCCCTCCAATGCCTACTGGGGGCTAATGGTAGACCCTATGCTTTGCACAATTGCCCATTTTTCTGGAATATCCTTAACTGGACCCATGGTTAACCAAAATTCAGGTGGAAGAATGATGTAATTCAGTGTTCCCCTGCCTCAAACCCACCTTTTAAAATAAATTAGCATGGTAATACACTCTTTCTTGCACTGCTTTCCTTTTTCCACCTCAAACTGCAGAATGATTTCAGTTATCTTTATGTCATGCCTACTTGATGCTAAGCTTTCTGAAAGAAGCAACAGTTTGCTCCTTACTGTTCTTCCTGAAAACATTTCAGTCCTTGAAATATATTCAGTACATGACTGCTTTATAAGGGGAAAAGTGGTAGACCAGTGAGTGAGTTCTATCCCCAGTACTGCCAATAAAAGACTCCAGTTTGAAAACCCCCTGGGTCACCGCTTGTGAGTGTATTCAGCCTACTTCAACCTTATGCCCTCCAGATGTTATGAACCACAATCCCCATCTACCCAAAACAGCATTACTAGTGATTAGGAATTGTCGGCAATATTGTCCAAAGCATATTCAGTCCAACACATTTGCAAAGTTGGTTGGGAGGCACTTAGGACTGGGGACTCCTGTATAGGGTGGTTGCTCCCATTAAACAGATGCTACCACCTGGGACCTTCTTCTCAAGGAAGGCTAGGTTGACACCCCCCACCCCTTCTTCTTTGCCATCTGCCAGCAGGCAAAGCCTTCTGTACTCAAGCAGGCTTTGGGTTGCTAAGAAAAGGGCTTTCAGGGGAAAGCTACTGTACTTTTTCTACTTGTTTAATCTTGTTCTACTTGTTTAATCATATTATGAAGAAAAGAAAAGAACAATCAGTGAAATTCACAAGAGGAAATGGAGGCACATCCCAAGATGTTGAAAAGACAGTTTTCTATTAGCTAAAAGCTTGGGCTTTTTAAGTAATGAAAGGCCATCTTTTCCTTTTGTGGATAATCATATTGCAAGATGCCTAAAGTGCCAGTTTGGAGAAAAAGGCAGGATATAAATCATATTGTAATATCTCTATTATAATCATATTGAAAGATACCTAAAATGCCCGTTTGAGGAGTATGGGATAGTCATATTGGGATTTGGAATAATCATATTGCAGTTTGGGATAATCATTTTGCAAGATGCCTAAAGTGTCGTTTTGCAGGATATAAATCAAATAAATGGATGGTGAGACAGAGATAGCAACAGGAATAGCTAGAGAGAAAGAGAGATAATGCAGAATAAGATAGACCAGGGGCCGGCAACTTTTTTTGCTGGCAGGCCGGAGTGTGTGGGGGAAATGGTGCTGGGGGCGCGTGGCGGCGTGCGCATGTGTGTGCACGTGGGAGGCGCCATTTTGAAAACCAAAATGGCGCCCTGCATCACATGCGCATGCGCATGACGGCAGGATGCCATTTTGGAACGCCCAACGGCACCGGCGCCATGCGCATGCACCGTTTGGTGTTCCAAAATGGCGCCCCATGTCTTGTGCGCATGCGTGCAATGCAGAGCACCATTTTGGAATGCCCAACGGTTTCCATTGTGTGGCGGCAGGACTGGGCAGGGGCCGGTCGGGAGGCCTCAGTGGGCCAGGTGCGCCCCGTGGGCCGTAGGTTGCCGATCCCTGAGATAGACTAATAATTTGACTTGACATAAGATGCCTTTCTGTGCTCCTGTGATGCAGCAACAGTTATGATTTTACACTAAGCAGACTGACATAAGGGCAAGAATCAGATGCACTTGAGAGAAAGGTTTCAGCCACAAACCTAAGCAAGGCCATGTCCTTGGGAACTTTTGTTTGCACTTCTTAATCCCCATTGTGCGAGAAGAGGCCTCTTTGGAACTTCTGATCCCCATAACAAAGTGGTTTTTAATGTGTTGTTCAGTTCTATCATCATCCTCTCCACCCCAGAACACTGAAAGCATAAAGGATACATTGAATCATACACATTGTTCTTTGTCTCATTTGCATTGGGTGAAAACCCTGCATGAGCCCAGTTTAGTAAGTGAGTACCACACTGATATTTCCCCAGGCAATACATACTTTCTAAATGTAGCTTCTGTGCTTCTCTAAAGCAAACACTTGCCCCGTCCTGTCCTACTAAATCATCCATGGTTTGATTTTTTGCTTTTATAAACATGCGGGCTCACACACAGGGGAAGGAAGGAAGGAAGGAAGGAAGGAAGGAAGGAAGGAAGGAAGGAAGGAAAAGATGAGGTGTGTGTGTGTGTGTGTGTGTGTGTGTATGAGCTTGAAAAAGCTACTTTTTTGGACTACAACTCCCAGAAGACCCACAACCAGGGGAAGCATTCTGGGAGTTGTTGTTCAAAAAAGTAACATTAACAAGGTCTGAGAAAAGCATATTGTCATTGTTTTAATATAATTTAAGTTTAATCCTGTTTTAAGGGGTGTGGGAGGGAAGTGGGAGGAGGGATTAGGATTTGGATCGTTTTAACTGTTGTATTTTAATTGTTGTACGCCGCCCCGATTGCGACGCAGAGGGGCGGGTTAGAAATAAAACTTATTATTATTATTATTATTATTATTATTTCTTCCCTTCACCAGCAGAAAATTATCATAAGATAACAAGCAATGAAAGACATTAATCTATCTGAAAAGTGCATGAGGGAACAGCTGTTGCATCCTTTTAACATATCCTTGCAGACTATCTACCTTCAACATATTGCTGATGCATCCAGTGACCTTTCATTTCTGCTAAATCCATCTGTACAACTACGGGTCAAGACAAACAGCCAGTTCCCAGGAGATAACAACGTGCATGTAGCTACCTGTTAAGTAATCTGACTGAACCTGTTCAGACAATTTTACCCCACATATGCACCCTCCTGTGAAGGAGGCAGAATACTCTTTGGAACTTGGCAAGATGATGCAAATGACCTAGCAATGGGAGTTGCACATCACAGTTAGGTAGTGTGCGCATGGAGGAAAAGAAACATTCCAGCCTTGTGAAGTTGTAGGCTTTCATGGCCGGCATCCATAGTTTTTTGTGGGGTTTTTGGGCTGTGTGGCCATGTTCTAGAAGAGTTCCAGCCTTGTTCCCACAGTGACCTATTTAGATGATGCATGGGCCCAAAATGGGTCGATATGGGCCCAATCCGGGTGCCTGGGAAACTCTCCAGAGCAAAAAGCATCCCCTTTGCTCTGGATCAGGGCAGAAACTCTGGAGAATCCCTGGTGTGTGTGTGTGTGTTCAGGTTGCATGCTGATGTGGGGACATGGGGGAGAAGTGTTGGCAGGCAGGTGAGCCACTGATATTTTCTCACCTGGAACTAACAACTTCCTACAACAGGATTTTCACTGTTAAGTTTGTGCAGTCCTGGTGCCATTCTTTTTGCAGCTGTGCAAACTTATTGGACAAGCACACACTAGCACAACACCACCATCAATACAGTACACTGATGCAAAGCAGAATGGCCATTGCCTGGGAGTGTGATGGTGTCAGCCCACTGTGGGTGCCTGTTGTGCAAATAGCTCATCCTCCCTGCGGATCTGGAATCCCCAATGGTAAACCGGGTTTTCCTGTCAGTGTGGACACAGCCTAAGTTACCACTGGGTAAAGTGTCCTCTATGTCTTCAATCGAGGGTGGGAATCATATGGCTCCAGATTTTGAACTGCAGCTCCCAGCTTCCCTTACCATTCTATGTTGGCTAGGGCTAATGGGAATTGAAGTTCAACATTTGGAAGGCTGCATGATTTGCATCCCTGACCTAAATCCAATTGCTAGTCCCAGCTAAAGTAGAGTCAGTGAAATAATGTGAGTTCTGTTGATTCATTAGGTGAACTCTAGTTGAGACTAACACATAGATTTAGGACTATTTCACCCACAGTTTAATGATATTCATACAAAGTGCACCACTTTGAGAAAGTGATGATGGGAGTAGTTTAAGTGTTGGACTATAACTCTGGAGACCAGGGCTTGATTCCCAGCTTGGCCATGAAACCCACTGGTGACCTTGAGCAAGTCACATGCTCTCAGCCTCAGGAGAAAGCAATGGCAAACCTCCTCTGAACAAATCTTGCCAAGAAAATCCCATGGTGGATTTGCCTTAGGGTCGCCATAAGTTGGAAACTATTTGAAGGCACACAACAAAATTAAAAAAGGAATTTTGCTGGCCATCTACAAAAATATTATGTTCATTCCAGTTTGGTGTTAGTAATGGTGGCCAGGGTTCTCTGGATGTTTTGGACTTCAGCTCTCAGAATCCCTGACCATTGAAGAAGCTGGCTGGGGTGTCTGGAAGGTCAAGTCCAAAACGTTTGGATAACCAAATTTTGAGAGCCACAAGCAGAGGTAATGGATTTAATTCATAATAATGTGGTTTCAGTCTCTGAAATTAATGACAAAAATTCAGTTTATTTCAATGGAGGTTAACCACATGTTTTGAGATGCATTTTAAGTACGTATGTATTAATCCACTTGCACTGTCTTATGTTTACCTGTTTGATGACAAACAGCCTTATGTTTATAAGTGACAGTTTTCCTGCTAAGTACCTGCATGTCATAAGCATTTGAATTAAAATTACCATATTGAAATCAAATCTGATGTTTTTTTAAATTTTTATTTGGTGTGCATTGAAAGAGGGGTCGTCTTATACGGTGAGTATATCCCAAATTCTATATTTTAACTGGAAAAGTTGGGGGTCATCTTATATGCCCGGTCGTCTTATACACCGGAAAATACGGTAATTAAAGTGCTATGATTCCATTTCAATTGCTATGGCAACATCTTATGGAGTCCTGGGAAGGCACTAAAGCTCTCTGGCTGAGAATTCTACACACTCCTCCCTAAATGGCAAATCCCAGAATTCCATAGGATGGAACCATGGCAGTGTGATGTGAAGGGGATCATGCACTGTCCTAAAGAAAAAGAAAGGAATCTTGTGGCTCATCAACACCCAGAGATACACAGAGCCTGGAAAAGTGACTTTTTTTTTTACTAGAGCTGCCTGATTTAGTCATGTTGGCTGGGGGATTATGGGAGCTGCAATCCACAAAAGGAATATTTTCTTTATCATAGAGTGCCATTCACAGCTGCTCTCTTAGAATCTGTCACTGTTTTTTCAGGGACAACACCTAACTTTGGGGATCTCTGAAGCACACAATTGTATGATTACTGTGGAAGAAGCAGAGGCATACTCAGAAGTGTAAAAGGCACATCTGTGACCAGTACACATTTCACTCATCCACTGCAGTCAGCCAGGATTATTTTTTTTCCTTTCAGAAGAACAGGCATGAGGTTGTTTTGCGGTTCATTTTTCTCATAAACCCAGAACATAATGAGCACTAGGGGAAAACAAAGAAATGAAACCCTAATGCTTTGTATATACATGCCATTCGGAATAGATCCTAAAGCCAAAGCGATTTTAGTGCAGGAGAAGGTGGCCAGCCACATGTACTGTGCACTTTCAAACATGAGTATTTTTGGATTGCTGAACACTGGCTTTGCTTGCTTTGGGGAGTGTTAATGAACAGAATTCAGTCACAGCAAAGCAGTTTTCAGCCAGCATGATGCTATGTACCAGAGGGAAAGGAAATAGCAGTCAGGCACAACTCCATTATGCCTAAATATGATGCCAGCTGAAAGGCCCACATCTCCAGCTACCAGCTGCCACTGGTGAGGCTACCAGAGGTAGGAAAAGCAGTAGCTTCTCTATTCTGCTTAGGCTCAGCTATATTACCTGCTAAATTACTGATTGTTATGTACATCTGAAAAGCTTTGGAGAACAGAAAGTCCAGACTATTTAAACTAGGGGTAGGCCACACAACATATGGCCCACGGACTGCAAGTGGCTATCAGGAGCTGCATCATGCATCTTGCCTGCCAGGGATTTAGTGCAAATACAGACCTGTGAGTTGCGGTTAGGGTTAATGTGTCTTGGTATACTGAAGAAATGGGATGGGATATGCAGTGGGGTGTTTATCCTGGAGGGTTGTTGATCACATTCCTTTGTGCTGAAATAACAGAGAGAAGGGAGTTCTGCATGGCTGGAGACTACCCAAGGTCATTTCTCTGGGAAAGAAATGGTGGTGGGGGTGGTAAGGGAATGCGAGGAGGAGAACAAGGTTGTTTTGCTTTTGTAACAATTGAGAAAATAACCCATCAATTATTTGAAATTGTGTGTGGGTTTATTTAGGCTTTGTTAACACTTGCTATGTAGTTCTGACAACAAACATCTCTGGTGTAGACCTATAGTGACTGAATAAAGATTTTCTGAGTTTTGCCACTGAAGCCTGGAATTTCTGAACTAATGGAGTCACTGGACTTGACAGTGGCCTTTCTGTCCATTTTTTTTTGGGGGGGGGGGAGGAAAGCAGGGTATTGGTGCTACAGTGGCAATATCCAAATGGGCATAGCTTTTCCTTTAAAGGAATGTCTGTGCTGCTAGAAGTCCCTTTTTATAAATTGAAGTACAATTCCATTGTAAGTAAGATGCACAGGAAGCATCAACACAGTGGCTTATTTGGTCGTGGTAAAAACAACAACTTCAGTAACTTCAGGAGATGCTATGACTTCTGGAAGCTGCCCAACCCAGATCTCAACCCCATCTGAAAGTCAATGCCATTCAGATTCCAGATTCTTTCCAACATGACAGCATTTCAGTATAAATGCGATGGCGAACAATGTCACGGGACAGATATGGCAGAATAGATCAGCATTAGACAGATAAATAGCAGAGTGCTGGGACATTATTTTTAAAAAGCAATTTTTATATATTTGTTATATAACAATTTGTTCAACATAGGGCCTTTGCAGACTGCCAGAAATAGTGCACATTAAATTGAGGCACTGCCCTGGCTCAGTGCTAGGGAATCATGGGAAGTGTAATTTATTGTGGCACCAGAGCTCTCTGACAGAGAAGGCTCAATGTCTCAGAAAAAAATACAGTTCCCATAATTCCCTAGCACTGAGCCAGGGCAGTGCCTCAATTTAATCTGCACTATTTCTGGCAGTCTGCAAAGGCCCATAGTTCATTACTTCCAACGGAAGATTACTCGGACGTATACTGGAAACACTGCAAATGGATTGTACGTTAAATCATTTAGAACAGAGGTGTGCAGCTGCAAACAAAGTCAGATTTAAAGTCCAAGTCCTCCTGTGGGCTGAAGTTTTTCATAACTGACTGAAAATTAACCATATATCTGATGTGGAAGTGATCAAACGTCATTTCCACTACATATTTCCAAGGGTCTTTCCACACCATACAGTTACAGCACTATGATTCCACTTTAATTGCCATGGTTGCACCCGATGGAATCTTGGAGTTTGTAGTTTTTCAGAGGTACTAGAGGAGCTCTCTGGCTGTCAGTTTTGAACACTTCTCCCTAAAAACACAGTATGGAGCCATGGCAGTTAAGGTGGACTCATAGCACTACAATTGTGTGCTATGGAAGGGTGTTCTAATCTCTGTATCCGAGTCCTGGAGGCCTTTAGCAACACAAATGGATTTCTTAAGGCCAAGTCTTTTGCTTTCTCACCCAAAAAGGAAGGGGAGAATGTGTGTTGGTGGGGCCCTGAGGTCACATGGAGCCCCAGGTTATACCTTCTTCATCCCTGCTTTACAAGCATTAAAAGGGGGTGCTAAAAGGTTCTCAGCCAGACTCACTTCCCAAAATCCGTCATAGCTTGGAAGTGTGTTTCTTTTGTATCTAAATTGCCAATTTGCAGAATCATAGCTCTAATTTTGGATTTTTTTTCCAGATCACTGACAGAACCATGTCAAAAAAAAAGTGTGGAATTTTCAAGCAGGGTGACCAGATGTCCTACTTTTCGAAGACATGTCCTATATTTCAGCGTACTGTCCAAGAAGAATTTCAAGTTGTTTTACATTTTGAACATGACTAAGAAGCACGAATTTACATTTATATGAGTGTTTTTAGCTTTTCTTGAATGTTTGACATTGTGCGGTACCTTGTCCTCCTTTGCAGTTATGACATCTGATCATCCTGTTTTCAAGTGCTGGACTTTGGGCCCTCATGGAGTTCCTGTTCTTGCTGAAGAAAATACCAAAGGAAATCCTTAAGTGTATAATGTGTCTGTCATACTCAACTGTGAAGAAGTGGTGTGCCAACTTCCAGCATTCAGCATCCTCTTGTATATCCTTCATTGTTATATGCCTTCAGGTCAAATGAAACTTATGGCAACCGTATCTTAGGATATTCCTGGCAAGATTTATCCTGAGAGGGGATTGCCTTTGCCTTCCTCTGAGGCTGAAAGAGTGTGACCTACCCAAGGCTACCCAGTGGGTTTAGGGCTGATTGGGAAATTTTAACTCTGGTTTCCCAGAGTCCTAGTCCAACATTTAAATGACCATAACATGCCGGCTTCCTTGAAGCTGAATTACTCTGTTATATATATGAAGCTAATCATCTTTTGTAAGCCACCTTGGGAGGACTATGCTCTGAAAGGCAGAAAAAGAGAGAAAGAGGAAAGGAAAAAGAGACATAAATAAATAAATAAATAAATAAATAAATAAATAAATAGCTGTTTCATAGGATGTCATCCCACTAAGTCTAGTGGGGTTTCTTCCCAAATAAGTCTGTTCTAAGAGAAGTGTAATACACAGACCCCTTTATACCAGGGCAGGGGAAAGTGTTACCCACAGGCAGCAGATAGCTCTCAGGGCCATTTTGGAAGCATCATTATTTTTGCATTTATTTATTTATTTGCTTAAAAACTCCTCCACACCTCATAAAAAAAAGAGGGGAGGGAGGGTGGGTATTTTACAATGTTTATGGGACCTCCCTCCTTTGCCTGTTTTACTCTTAGGAGAGTAGGAAGTAAATGAACTGGTTGACTTAAAAGCTTAAAGAAAAGGCTATTCCTGGGCATAAAGGTCCTAAACATGGTGAAAGTCCCCTCCCATATATGCCCTAAGGCACACGAATGACATTTTAGTTAACATTTTGAAACAAAATTCTGAGAGAGGGACAGGAGGGGTCTGGCATGCAGATCTCCAAGGTTTTATAGAGGGCTAATGGAGGCCCCTAAACCGTTGTGGTTGGCCATCCATGTTTTATAGAAAAGCCTTTTGAAGGGGATAGCCACTCAAGCTACACCACTAGCTGTCTATTTATTATTAATATAATCTGAAGTAGGCTGCATCTGCACTGCGGAATTAATGCAGTTTGACACTGCTTTAACTGCCATGGCTCAGTGCTATGGAACTGTGGCGTTTGTAGTTTTGTATGATATTTAGCATCCTCTGTGAGAGAGCTCTAGTGCCACAACAAACTACATATCCAAGGATTCCATAAAATGCAACCATGATAATTAAAGTGGTGTCATACTGCATTCATTCTGCAGTGTGACAGTAGCCGCAGACACTGCTTTACTCTTAGATCTGTAATAACTAGCTTTATTTTATTGTAATTATTGTTGTATGCCTTCAGGTTTTTTCTAACTTATGGCAATCCTAAGACGACTCTATATTGGGGTTTTCTTGGCAAGATGTGTTCAGTGGAAGTTTGTCTTTGCCTTCCTCTGAGGCTGAGTAATTGCGATTTGCCCATGGCCACCCATTGAGTGAGGATTCAAACCCTGGTCTCCAGAGTCATAGTCCAACGCTCAAACCACTATGCCACACCACACTGGCTGTAATTCTCATGGACCAGGATTTGAGTTGTTGTTCTGTTGACAGAACTGGAAGTGGAACAGGAGGTATTCCACCATCTCCTGCATGCGTCTCTCAAATTTGCTCCAGAGAGCTGGGAAACCATCTGATATATGTAGGGCTGCAAAGTGGAAGGAAAGGCAGTGGGGTGGGAGTGGATGCCATTAGTAGTTTGTAGTTTTTTAGTACTACGGGTTTGACATTGGATTTAGACAATGATGTTTCAAACTGTAGTGCAGCATCATGCTAATTTTTATCCACCTTGGATAAAAGAGTTGCATATACATATTTTAAACAAAGCAAAAACAAACAAAAAATTCATTCAATACATTTCTCATTTTCTGTGATATAAAATACCTAGCACTTATATAGCACATTTCTACATGTTCCACATGGATGAATCAACTATCTTCACAGTAGGCCAGAATATATGATACGGTGAATGGAAAGCATTGGCTCAGCAATGGTGGCTTGCCTAGGGGCACATCGTAGCTGCCATGACACATCACATTTGGGGTTTGAAAAAAGATTAAACTAAAACCAAATACAAGTTAACCTTTAGTAGTAAGTATGGATTTGTATCCTACAAGCTACCTACAAAGTTTTTAGGAATGAGAAGCAAAGACAATTGTGAGTATATATAGTATATTGTTTTGTAGAAGGGGAAATCCATTCCCACAAGAATGGGAATCAGACAACATTTTATTGGACCCACATGTGGGTTAGCTACTTAAAATGCTACATTATGTCAGAGGGAGGAAGTGCCATTGTTAACAATATTCAATCCAGTCAGCTGGACTTAATAAAAGAAATTAAAGCAAAACCCCAACCTAAGCAATGTTTTTTTTTAATTGAATCAAATCCTTAAACATGAAAAGAATTCTTTCCAAGTAGTTCATAATGCAGACAAAGTATTCTGAAGATATCCCATTAATCCAGTAAAGCTGGGACTTTGCTACCCACTACGAAGCTAACAACCACACAACTCTTTCCTGACCAATGTTTTACTCCCTGCAATGATTAGCTATGATAAATATAGATGCAGTACAAATGAATATGGATTCCTAGTGCAATGTGCTAATGTGCACATGAAACCGAACACAGGTGGGCTGTATCATTCACTTCTAACACAAGAGTGTATTTGTTGTCCAAAGGGGCACGGAGCTGCCTCATCGCTGAAATGAATGGGGCAGCCTTTGCAGAGGGGGAGAGCTTCATATGTGCCTTTGCAGAGGGGGAGAGCTTCATATGTAATTATACATAATTATAACTGTGATGGCTGATGTAGAGAACCATTTCCCCCCTAATCTGGCAAGGACCACTACCATATTTGTGACCAATGGGTACAACTCTTTCTTTCTGGAAACATGCTATGGTCCAGCAGCTGATGGCTAACAAATTTACACTGGTTCATGGACCACTACTGAGCAGCACTGACTTAGACTAGAAGTAGTTTTGTTTCTAATTTAAAAAATGAGAACTTTCTGTATTGGAGAGGGATCTATTTGTTCTTATTAAAATCCAAACAGGTTGATGACAACACAAAGTTTGAGGACAGACCTGTCCTAAACCATAGGTACCAAGGAAGCTATCCTATACACAGGCTCAGAATATTGTCCATCAAACCCAGCATTTATCGGCCTTCACTGTCAGCAGTTCTCAGTCATGGTCTTCAATATCTCTTGGTATCTGGTACTCTTGACATGTATAACTAGAGAGGCCAGGGATTGATGCTGAGGCTTTCGTCAGTAAAAGGATCCAGCATTTCATCTTAGAAATTTGTAGTTTTTAAGATAGAGCAGGTAATAGGTGATGGGACCACCTGGGAAATTCAAGAAGATGGACACAGTCAAAGATAGATGACACTAGAAACCTCTCTTTGGGGAACCACAGTCATGATTCCCTGGGCTTGAAAACAGATGGCCTGGGTCACTACCACTTTGTCCTATTATCCTCTGCATCCTCGATTGCATGAATATAGTAGGGGAAAAGGTGTATACCCACCTGGTTCGGTCTATATTTACAGACTAAATTTTCCTAGAGCCAGTGTGGTGTACTGGCTTAAGCGCTGGATTACAACTCTGGAGACCAGGGTTCAAGTCCCCACTTGGCCGTGGAAACTCACTAGGTGACCTTGGGCAAACCCCCTCTGAACAAATCTTGCAAAGAAAACCCCATGATAGGTTTGCTTTAGGGTTGTCATAAGTCAGAAATGAAGTGAAGGCACTCAACAATATTTGTCACATTGTAATCATCCTACTGACATAATGGAAACGAGTTTCTGTTGGCAAGCAAAACAGACTTGTGTTCTCTAACAGAAATGAAAGAGAATTCAATCAAGGTGGCAGAAGGTTATAAATACCTCACTGACATTTTTACCGTACAGTAGGATCCATTCACTTCCTGTATGTTTGTGGTGTGAATGAAAGAGATTCACTGCTGAACAAACAGCTAAAGTTGAGATTGCAGGAACTGATCAATACATTTACACAAGGAGTAATGTGAATGCCTAGCAACCTCTGCCTTTGTTAGTGTCAGGGAGATGAATGAATTAAGAGGGGAGAGGGAGAGAAACATCTGTATTTTAAAATGGCAGGTTAACTTCCTGCTTTAATTTAGTTCCTAGTATAGCAGAGTGTTAAGGAGAATAAACTGTGAGTCAGGAAGTCTGTGGATTTTTAAAATCTGAACTCTGCTGTGAATTCACTTGATGGATTTAAGGAAGTGACTATAGCATTTTTCATACACTGACAAAAAATATTGTGAATGGGTATCTGTGGGTATAGGGAATGCAATGGAAACTGTTCTCTCAGTCTACAGGCATTCATTTGATTATCTATAAAGTTCTGGTCCATGTGCAAACTGTGTACATATATCATACCTGCCAACATTTCATAGATGAAAACCAGGACATGATGTGGTCAGGCAACATCAGGGAATGGCCAAGATGACTAAAATTATAAATAAGGAAGAATACACAAACAAGGATTGAGGATGGATCAAGCTTGTTTTCTGCTGCTCCAGAGAATAGGACCTGAAACAATGGATGGAAGCTACAGGAAAAGAGATTCCAGCTCAACATTAGAACAGTAAGAGTGGTTTGTCGGTGTAACACGCTCCCTTGGAGGATGGTGGAGTGTCCTTCTTTGGAGATCTTTAAACAGAGGCTGGATGGCCATCTGTCGGGGATGCTTTGATTGAATGTTTATGCATGGCAGAGAGTAGGACTGGATGGCCTTTGTGGTCTCTTCCAATTCTACGATTCTGTTATTCTAAGGAGAGGCAGCAGCAGTTTGCTTTTGTTTGAGACTACTTGGAAGAACAAGATTCCACCTCCTCCTCTGTGCTCCCCTCTGTTGAGTGAGTGCAAACTACTTTTGCATTTTTGAAGGTAAGCTGAAGACAAAGTGGGAAAGTGGGAGAAGAAGAGAGGAACTGGGACATTTTAAAAGCAATTGGAAAAGGGGTGACAAATGATTAATAGGGGCTGTCCTGCCAAAATGGAACAGCTGGAGAGTATGTGTGTGCTCTGTTCTATGGTCTTTGCAAGCTCTTCTTTCAGCCTACAGGCATTCACTTAATATCTATGGTCCTGGTCTAAGGGCAAATTGTTTGCCTACACACTGGCTTGTGCTTTCTCTGTCTAATAACCCAGAAATCACCTACATTGGAGTAGTTAAAATTATATAATTTAAAGATGCCCCTCTACAGCCATACAACAGGGCTGTCCAAGGGCAGATAAAAGGGAGCAACACAAATTGACCATGTTCTCTACTCAAAGAAAAGATTAAAGAGAGTGGCCACCTATTATCAATAACAGTAATCATGAATACGGTCCTCTTTTGATCAACCAACCAATGTGCCCTCCCCATTAAACAGAGTCACACTAACAATGAATGGGATCTTTATACCTGTCAGCACAGGGAAAACTAGGACACCATTTGGTTATAAACCAACCTTTGAGGAAAGAGCCAGTTATGTTAGCAGGCCTGTGTTGAATTGCCTTCTCTGTTTTATTTCAAACAGCAACTGAACAGTTTAAAATAATAGAAGAGTGCCTGCTTTTAGCAGAAACTGGAAATTAGACTCTACCTGAACATTCTGTATCCTTTGCTTGGCTTCATTTGTCTGTTTTTCTTAGCAAATCTAAACAAGCTTTTCCGGTTCCTCGTGTTTGTGTATAGAAAACAGATTTTTTTTTTTTTAAAAAAAAACGCAAACCAAAACCATAGGTCATGGAAGAAAATACCTAGAACTGAGTTAAGTCTTAATTTTTTTTAATAAAAAGGCTTTTTGTATTCATTGTATGGTTATCTATATTGCAGTGCAATATAGTTGTGCTGGTTGCAAAGAAACACTCTGCAATGATTAGGTACTATAATTACAGGATTATGCAGCAGGCCAGCAGAGGATCCCTGGCAGTATATTCACACTGCAGAAATAGAGCAGTTTGATACACTACTTTAACTGCCATGACTCTATCCTACAGAATCTTGGGGTTTATAGTTTGGTAAGGACCAGAACTCTCTGACAGACCAAGCTGAATACCTCACCAAACTACAAATCCCAGGATTCCACAGGATAGAGCCATGATATTTAAGGTGGCATCAAACTGTTTTATTTCTGCAGTGCAGAAGAGCTGATGATGGTTGTCACTCGCTGAGTTCCTCATAGCTTGAAGAAGGCCAGCATAAACAAGACTATAAGTAAGGGAAGAAGGGCTTCTTGGAAAGATGCCTTAGAAAACAAAGGACCTGATGCCTTAGAAAACAGGGAGATGCCTTATAAAACAAAGGACCTGATGCCTGCAAAGTCTGGATATGTGTAATAAAGACCTAGAAAGGAAGCTTGGAACTTGGAGCAAGCGGAGAAGGCCAGCTGGGAGCCAGATATATACGGTATACCTTTCAACTTTCCAGACTTGGCAGTGACAGTCCAAATTCATCCTCTGTTGTCCCACTTTTTCATTTGCTTTAAAAATGTCCCACTTTCTCGGTCTTCTTCCCACTTTTTGTTCTCAGCTTACTTTAATTGCTCCAATTTGCATTCAAAGTAAAAAAAAAAGAGGTTTGCACTCAACTTAGCAGAGAGGAGAGATGAAAACTTGTTCTTCCACTCAGGCAAAAGCAAACTGCTGCAGTCACTCCTAGCTTGTGTGTTCCTCCTCATTCATCACTTTTGTCATCTTGACCACACTGTCTTATGTTGCTTGGCTACACATGTCCTGGTTTTGATCTATTAAATGTTGGAGGGCATGGAAATAGGAAAGCAAACTGGGAGTCAGACAGGTATAAAAATGAGGAAGAACATGACATGGAACTGCAGGAAGACTAAAATTCATATATCAATCAGAAATAGTAAGGCAAATTTTTGGAACAAAAACAAGGTCTCTAGTCTGTCTTAAATTATGTCTTGATTTGAGAATGGCATTACATTTGAACACATTTGCACAGGACATATTTACTTTCTCACACAACCAGAGAGGTGGAAGATAGACAAATAGCTACCACGTCCACTTCTGTGCAGCACATCTTTTAAATCCAAATAGTACTTGCAGAAATTTACCTGATTGCAGTATACCACAGAAAAAGTGTAATGGTCTACAAGGAGCACCATTTAAGAAGAAGGGTATCTAGAAGGTTTGTTACAAGAAACCAGAGTAGAAGCTAGAAGTCCCTGTTGTGGGAGAAAGGTGGGATATAAATGAATAATACAACAACAACAGAATGGCAGATATAGACACAGCTCTACAAAAAATACTGATTTCTTCCTTACAAGGAAGGTAAAATTCCAACAAGACATTGCATAGTCGAGCAATGGGATGGATCCAGATTAAGGCTGCAATTCTATACATCTCTTCTGATAGGATAAATGAAAGATTGTACTACACCTTAGTTGCCCTTAGGTTCCTTCAATGCTAACTTGAAATGGTACAGGTTGAGTCTCCCTTATGTAGAATTCTGAAATCCAAAATATTCCAAAAACCAAAACTTTTATTGTGGATGGCTGAGATAGTGACACCTTTGCTTTCTGATGGTTCAGAGTGTACACAAACTTCATTTCATGAGCAAAATTATTAAAAATATTATACAGTTGGTCCTCTGTATCCATAGATTCTTTATGCATGGATTCAACTGTTCATGGCATATATATATATATAAATATATAGTCCAAAAAGCAAACCTTGATTCTGCCATTTTATACAAGGGACATTTTACTATGCTACTGTATTTAATGGGACTTGAGCATTCACAAATTTTGGTAACCATGGCAGGTTCTGAAACCAAACCCCAGTGGATACCAAGGGCCAATGTATAAAATTACCTCCAGGCTATGTGCATAAGATATATATGAAACATAAATGAATTTTATGTTTAGACTTGGGTTCCAACTCCAAAATATCTCATTATGTACGTATATGCAAATACAGGTATTCCAAAATAAAAAAAATCCAAAATCCAAAACAAGAATTTCAGATAAGGAGGACTCAGCCTATATTGTGCTTTGTAGAAAAAATTTGTACTGCTTTTGTACTTTGTTGTTGTGTGCCTTCAAGTCATAGCCCAATATTCAAATCATTATACCATGCTGGCTCTACTTTATACTTAAAATTTCTTAACAAAAAATACAATTTTTTTGTCATAACTAACTTACCCTAAGTACAACTTATTTAAATGGCAAATGACTGCAGCACAATCCTATACAAATATGCATAGAGTTTATTAGGAGTATGAATGAACAAATCTGCCTGGTTTGCTTTCTATGGCATCTGTATTTTTATAAGCCTCATGTGTTTTATCCTTTTTCTATGTCAATTTGTATTTTTTAAAGTCCACACAAAAATTATATGCATTTTCACCTTTGTTACGCTCTCCATTAAAATGTATACATGTTTTGTATACAACTTCCCCTAAAACACACATTTTGCAGACACCTTTTCTGAATATATACTGTATATACTCATGTATAAGTCTAGAAATTTTAGTCAAAAATTGCCCCCCCCCCCCCCAAAAAAAAGGGCCGACTTATTCATGGATCAAAGTAAACACTGTATTTTAGCTCTTATAAAAAAAAAGGAACCATCTCTTTGTCTGAGTAGAGTGGCAAATAGTGAAATCTTAGCCTGTCTTGGGATCACCTAAAAGAGGCACCAACTTAACTCTAGTCGCTCCACTGCTGGCCATTTTGAATGCCTGGGAGGAAGAATGGTGGCAGTGGCAGCTCTTTGGCATTTTTGCCTCAAAAGGATTGCTGAGAGAATTGGTCATTGAAGGATCTGAATAAGGCATTTGTGTATGTTTGTGTATGTTTGGGTTAAAAATCAGGCAAAGTTATCACATTAAAGTTAAAAGACATAATTACTGGTAATGTAGTTGCCATTTCCTTTGCTTTGTTTTTTTCATCCTTTTTGATATGAGTGCATTTTCTTTGCCCTGTCTGTGTCTGATCATCTCCCCCCATGCATCGCATTTACTGGAGTTCCCTCCTCATCCATCTATCCTTTAGAGTGAGCACAAATAGTTATGCCAGCCGGAATTTCTTCAGAATATTTTCCCTTTGTATCCTTTGTATCTTTTGTTACATGCCCCTAAGTTTTACCTCGACTTATCCACAGGTCATATCAAAATCAATAATTTTGCCCCAAAACCTGCCCTCGACTTATACATGAAGTCAATTTATAGTTGAAGATATATGGTACTTACTTTTGATTTCCCTTAATCCATGTATATCTGTATGCACTTTAGCCTAATATACACATTTTTGTGTGTCTTCATTGGAGAAAGGCACTGCAAAATTTTGAGAAGTGTAAAAACTTAAGAATAATATTGTTTCAATCCATATATTGGCCCAGGAAGCATGTATAGAATTATAACCTCTTTCTGGATCCCTCTCAAGGAATATATCATTGAAGGATAATAGTTAACCTTATACTTCTAGTTGTGTCATAAACTGAAGTCTGTATTTTGCTATCAGCAGCATCCAAATATTCAAAACCCAAGAGTAAATTTCTATTCTCCCAATCAGATTTTATATATCTGTTACACAAAATGTGTTCTTTGTTTGTCTTCTGATTCTAATATTTTAGCTTACACTTGGGCCATGTTTTCAAATCTTTTCTTGGCAAACATAAGGTAAAGGTACTGGAAAAAAAAAGAAATTTGATAGTCTCACTCAATTACATAACTCCAGGAATTGAGGCTTAAGGAACAGCATTAAGCACCATGGGACTCCGGTTAAAATGCACACTCTGGCAAACACTCCTTTTTCTTGGCAAATCACTACAAAGGATTTCAGCTCTACCTGTGGCTACCATGGACCTGCCTTTGAATAACTGTACTGCCAAGTTTCACAACAACATCATTCATAGAAAGACTCAGGACTAAACTAAAAGGTGGAACCTTAGTGACCTCATGCAGAGCAGAAAATGTACTGTGAACACAGGTTTGGATATACAGTATGCATGTGAGATCCCAGCCTTGTGACTTTTAGTAAACAGATGTCATAGCAACCCAGTCAAAGTGATTTAACTGTTTCATATGGCAATAGTAGATCTGTTGATTTGAGAATGACCACTAGTTCTCAGATTTCCTTAATTGTATATTCATCATTCAGGGAACTAGAACTGTGAGGCTCTTAAGATATTCCTGTTATTACTCTGCATCACTAGTAAGTGATCCAGTAAGTGTCACTTTATGAATCAAAAATGATTCTCATGAAAGGAGGGTTAAATAATTTTTATTTATTTCTTGAATTACAAATAAATTCCATACATCCAAACATTCAAACATTCAAACACTATACATAAAAGTCTATCTACCATCTTCTTTGTATCTTCTTTCTTAAGCTCTTTGGTATATCTTAAGCAAATTGGTAAAAAAATTTCATCCTTATATGATTTTTGTTACTGTACAATGCATTATTTTAGTCCAATAATTGATTCTATTATGACTGAGCCTCCTGACACACCATCAGTTCTTATTTCACATCTTTTAACCAATATAGCCTAACCTTCATCTATACATATCCTAAAATATATTAATGCATGTAAAGATATAATCTTCCCCTTATTCATACATTCAATCTACATATCATTTGGACCATCGTTCATTACAATACTTCATTAAACATTCCCAATCATTTTCCCATCATGTATTTCCCATAATGAATATGTATTATTCATTAGCATCATCAGTTTGTCCAACTCCATCATTTCTATCCATTTGGTTAACCAATTATCTAATTTTGGGATGTCTTTTTCTTTCCATTTCTGCACAAATTCTAGCTGCTGTAATTGAGTATAAGATAAATTTTAAATGATTCCAGTCATTTCCCCCTTCTACTATGTTCAATAGGAAATATTCGAGTGCCATTCTGATATGCATCTGTAATATTATTTGTAAGGTTTTATGAATTTCTTTCCAATACTTCACTGCCATCGGGCATGTCCACCATAAATGGTATAATGATCCATCATTCTTCATGAGATCTTCTTGACATGTATTGAACTGCCTGATGACCCTGGCCCCATGTAAGCCTAGAAGCCATGCCCTAAACCAGGGGTAGGCAACCTTTCCCCTTTAAGGGCCAAGGGACTTCAACTCCCAGAATCCCAGGAGCTACTGGCCAACATGGGACTATTGGCCAAAATGGCTGAGGCTTCAGGGAGCTGAAGTCCCTCGGCCCTTAAAGGGGAAAGGTTGCCTACCCCTGCCCTAAACACTAACAAAATGTACTCTCCAATATTTTACCAATGACATTAAAGACATATGTGGCTAAGCAACATCAGCATGTGATCAAAGTGGCAAAAGTCATTAATGAGGAGGAACACACAAGCTAGGAGAGGCTATAGCAATTTGCTTTTGTCTGAGCCTGCTGGAAAGGACAAAATTCCCCTCTCCTTTTCTCTCCTCCTTTCTGAGTTAACAGAGTGCTAACTACTTTTGCATTTTGAACTCAGTTTGCAGCAACTGAAGTAAGCTAAGGACAAATGGAAAAGAGGGAGAAGAAACTGGGACATTTTCCAAAGCAAATGAAAAAGTGGGACAACAGAGGGTGAATCAGTACTATCCCTGCCAAATCAGGACAGTTGGGAAGGAATGCCGAAGTGATCCTATGCCCATTTATTTATTCAGAGGTAAGCCACACTTTGTTGCTCCCTAATAAAAGTGTTTAGGAATATATAATTCTTCAAACTTGGGGTGGGAAACTTTTTTCCTCACTGAGGGTCACATTCTCCTGGGAATAATCTATTGGGGCCCACATATCAGCAGTGGGCAAGCCTGAAACCACTAATGGGTGCGTGTGAATCTGGGATCAGATGGAGTAGTAGAGGCAAGAGTAGAGAAGGTCACTCTTTTTCCTCATCTCTTCCAACTCCTTTCTCTTTCCTGACTTTTCTTTTCCACCCAGGATACTTTAGATCACCCTTGCAGAGAACTAAACTTGACATTAGGCCAAGGGCTGCTCAGGGCTACATACAGCTCTAAGGTCACTGGTTGTCTACCTCTGCTTTAAACTAAAAAAGTACATAGTAATTCTTCCCTTTTCTTTGGGTGCCTAAACAAGGACTGGAATTCACTATTGCAGGTACAGATACACAACTCAGAGCTACACATCCATAACTGAATCATATTCACTGTCCACACATATACATGACTGTGGCACTATTTCCACTATGATAAAAGTCCCCCCAACCCTACTTTACCAGAAAGCAGACAACTATTTCCAGTGCGAGGAGGAATTTCGACAGGAATCCTGCTACTGATTGTTACACAGGAGATTGTTGGAGGAAGGTAAGGGTGGAAACATAAGTATGCCGTGGAAAACAGACCTTTGTTGGTCATAGTTGCTGCTGCCTGAAAAAGCAGAATGGGGGGGTGGGGGTGGGGCCAAGAGATGCTACTTAGTTAAGTACAACCTACATTTCTAAATGCTCAACTGGTGTTTTAAACTTTATTTTTTATAATAAAAACATTTTACATTGAAACATTGAAGTTTTCAGTTACTGCAATATAAGATATTTGAGGAGAGAAGGACAATTTTACAATATTTGGGAGAGGCAATGACCTCATTATGCTCCCCCCATATCCCTCCCTATGCCTTGTCTCTTTTGTTTACCACCACAAAAACTCAATTTTCTGTTTTCTCCTAAATTAATCCTAATCAAGACAGGGTCCCCTAAATCTATTCATCCTATCAAGAATCATATTTAAATATTATCATACTATAAATGAGCAGCAACATGTTTATTGAGAACTTTTTCTGCCAAATTTATTGGGATTCACTTGCTGGTAAGTATGGTTACATCTGCAGACATAGAGGAAAGAAGAGTGTTAGGGGATAGCTTTCTATTTAGAAGATGCTTGGAGTATGGCTGTCTTTGCCCCTTCTCAAGAATGAGGAACAAAGGGTCAGAGATATATTCAAGTGTTTTTACTTCAAGTCTCAAGTCAAGTTTCAAGTCTCTACCTTTGAGTCTCAAGTCCTTGTAAGATATTTTCAAGTCTCAAGTCAAATCTCAAGTATGGAGCCAAGTTTAACGGAAAAAAGGAAGTGGGGTGTACAGTTTCAATAACTAGAATGTCAAGAAGATGTGCACAGAGTTAGGTAAAAAACTTCTTGGAGCGGAACAGCAAATGCGTTAGGCAATGGTCCCGAGATGGAAGGATCCTTCTTAAGCTTTTCAAAAGCTTTCAAAGGCTCCTCTGAAGTGCAGCGGGAACAGTTTGGTTGCTGAATAGACCTAAATTGGGCTTAGGTCTACTCAGCAGCCTGTCTCTGCTGCACATCAGAGGAGCCTTTTAAAGCTTTTCCTAGTAGCAACAGCAGGCAAGACTTGCCCCCACAGCATGGGGAAGTGGGTGCATTTCTCAGAGGAACAGCAAACATGTTAGGCCAGCAAGTCAATCGCTAAAAATATACGGTTGCAAGTTGAGTTAGTGAATCATTTATTGCCAAAGTGAGTTCATGTCGAGCCACTGAAGTGACTTGAGTCCAACTTGAATCTGAGTCAGTTGACTTCAGTATACATATATCACTGCAAAGGGATGATGCCAGACTCAAAAACCTGTTACAGCTCTTCACAGACAAATTTTAACAGTGTAATTCACTCAGGGCTTCTTCACATATTCAGTACCATCAAAACTCTTAGTATATCAGTTTGGTTGGAGCTTATACAGACAACTTTTTGAAAATGATTTTAGCCACATATTTCTTAAGAAAGTGTTGCTATGAATTTTGTATTCTGCTGATATGCCAGACCCATTCCCTGGGGCACCGATCATCACTGACCCATGTTAGCTAGCTTGAAACCAGTTTTTTTTCTAAATATAGGGCAGACCTTCTAGAGCAGAGATTCCCAAACTCTGGCCCTCCAGGTGATTTGGGCCATTTTGACCAGGGTTCTGGGATTCTGGGAGCTGAAGTCCAAAGCACCTGGAAGGCTAGAGTTTGGGAATCACTGTTCTAGAGGCATAATCAGGTATCAGAAGAGACATGTCCTTTTTCTTGGCTAATCCTCCATCTAATGCTCTAATTTTGCTTCTTCAATTGTCACAAAACATTCCTCACAACACCTCTATTAGATTTCTGTTACTCCACCACCAGCAGAGGAGTTCCTCTTTATTCTGCTTATTTCCATTTCCTTATCTGTTTACCATTCCTGAAGATATAATATTGAAAATGTAATACAATGGGCCCTTGGTATACGTGGGGGATCTGTGACAAAAAACATGGGACCTTAAGTCTCATTCCTTTCAATGGCTGCATGCACTATGGCTGTGCAGGCCATTGTAACATCCAGGGTTTGCCATCTACATGAGCTTAAAGCCATGGATGGCAAGCCTGCATATGGGGTGCACACACTGTATATTAATGTAGCATAATAAAATTTTATGCTAACTTCATCCACAATATGATGTAATCCTTCATAAATTTCATTCCCACAGGCAAGAATGAATTGTATCATTTTCCTCTTTGCTGCAAGAGTATTATTGAAAACTGACCAGGTTTTGGAGACTATTCAAAAATGTACTTTTTGCACAAGAAACAAGTTTCCAGCACAAAACACTATTTTGTGCAGAAATGCCACTTTCTAAGCAAACAACTGTGTACAGTCCCAAATAGCAAAAGATTTTCAACTGTCGAGGTTTCCCCTTATTAGTCTTTCTCCACACTTAGGAAACCTATTTTTCAACCATTTAAAAATATATTCAAATGTTCTTTCCACCTCAGAACCACTGTAAGGTGTTACTCCTGCTTAGTCAAGAACACAGTACCCAGGTGTACTGAAATGCACACTCAGATTGGAGAAGAAAAGTCATAGGTGGTCTAATAGACATATTCAAATGTCTGAAGAACTTTCATCTGGCAGATGAAGCAAGCTTGTTTTTCACTGTTACAGAAGATATGACTTGAATTCAGAGGTGTCACTGGGTGGATGCGGGAATGTGGATCACACTAGGTGACACCCCAGGAGAGGATGTCACCCAGTGGGGTGGTACACACAGAGGGACTGGTGCAGCTATTGGGCAAGTAAGAAAGGGCATCACCTCCCTTTTCTGCTCACCCAGCAGCTGCAACAGGCTCTCTGGTAGTTGCTGAGGGTGATGGTGCCTTCACAGTTGGGTGCAGCTGCTCAACTCTGAAGGACTTTGGGGGGGGGGGGATGTATTCAGGGTCCACCATGACTGCTCTCTGAGCAACCATGCTGAATTCTGATGGCTTTTCCTGTGTGGCATGCATTCAGAGTCTGACATGGCTGTTCTCTGGAGCACCTTGAATGGGTGCTCCAGAGGCTGCAGTGTTGCCCTCCTCAGCAGTGGTCTGGGTGGGTAGGAAGCCAGAGGGGGGGAAGACAAGGCAGTTCACACACACACTGCACTGGGTGACACCAACCTCACCATTGACTGAATTACAACAAACTTATTCTAACTAAATATTGGGAAGAAGTTCCAGATGGTAAGAGTTATTCAACAGTAGAACAGACTACCTAAAAGGGTGATGAGGTCTCTTAAGTCAGTCATTTTAATGGGTTGTTGACCATTTGGCAGGAATACTTAGCTGTGGATTCCTGCATTCTCTCAGGTAAGATGGCTCTTTGGGGTCTTTTCCAACTCTACAATTCCATGATTTTATTATTCACAATCTGTATACATTCAGCACACAAGTCCAGTATTGGAAGGATTTGAGGTGGTTTTTAGTGAGGTGTTCTGTATCTCTGCTCATTATTTTGTACATATTTAGACCATCTTTCTCTTTTCCTTTATCAGTCTCAATTTCTGTGACAGTACATATTTGCAAAATATGTTTTTAAAAGACTTTAAAAGACTTTGTGTATCTCAGAACTAGATTATGGAAACTGTTTCCTCACAAGACTATGAAGGGGAGTTGGGAAATATAAAATATTGAGTAAACCTGAAACAAAGACAGCACATAGGCCTGAAAGGTAGCAATATAAAGAAGCTATTAAAAGGGCAATGGCAACAGAAAAGATAAAAATATGTGTTATTTGTTTTAAAAATAGATGCTAGGAGAACACTAACATTAATCTTAATAGCAAATCTTGGACACAGTCCAGAGCTGAGCATTCTGATTTTATATATTTGCCAAAGGTATTCTGCCAAGATTACAGTTGACTATCTCCACAATAAATAACGATGCTGTTATTGCATTATGATTGTGATTTTATATATACATTATATATTATTTTTATTACCTAATAGTCCTGACTTATAGTCTTGATAATAAACTTGATAGATTCCCATTTCAAGACTTTGGTTGTTTCAAATTATGTGTGTGTTTTTCTAAGTGTGTGTTTTATGGTTTGTGCAATGCCTTGGGTTCCTGGTCATATGGACAGGTGGTTTATATCTGTTTTTGAAACAAATAAAACACACTAGTTTAATGAGTGAAAGGGGAGAAAGATGGCTAAGCAGAGAGGCCAGTCACTAATACACTGTACCACCCAGTGCCGAGTTCACACTGGGTTATGTTTGGGTATTATTACCTGGCATCTTCTGAACACCACTCCCAGTACATAACAAACATCATGGGAAGTAGCTTCATCATGCGCTTTCTGAAAAGCTGCCTAAGTCAGGGACATTCTCACAGACCTGTGTGCACTGAAGGTTTTCTGGGTTGTATAGGATAACCTGCAGGCTAGCAGAGCTCAGGGAAAATTTCATGTATTTCATATAGGATAACCTGCAGGATAACAGAGCTCAGGGATAATTTCATGCACAGAGATCTATGGGGTTAGGGTTAGGGAATCATGGGAACTATATTTTATTGTGGCACCAGAGCTCTCTGACAGAGAAGGCTCAATGTCTCAGAAAAAAACAACAACAATTCCCATGATTCCCTAGCACTAACCCTAACCCTTAAAGTGGACTCAATTTGCACTATTTCTGGCAGTCTGCAAAGGCCCTTAGTTGCCTACGTGAAAACATGAATGATAGGATCTGAGAAAACTTATATGTTGTCTTGGCGTGTGGCTGCAGGTTTGGCTTTACAGCTGTTTCCTACAACTAGCTGCAGGTTTGGCTCCATAACTGTTTTCATACAAATAATGTACAAACACAGGTCATATTTACAACATACATTTGAAAAAAGATTGGTGAACAAGACAACAATTGTACTGTACTGAACCTGTCATTTGTCTTCTTGGAGAATTGATGCAATGGTGCTTGAATACCATGGTTTTACAAAACTTGTAAAAGTTACCTTTCTGAACAATAACTCAGAATCTTTAAAGGATTTTGGCATTTGTAGCACAAAAAAATAACATTTATGAGCTCTGCGATTGTATTGTCAACCATGCTGGTCCTGCTAGTCACAGCTGTCCTTGAGCAGCTGTCAAGACTTCTGTAGGCCCCACCACTGAGTCCTGTGTTGGCCGCCTTTGGAAAAAAGAAAGCAGTTTCAGCCTGGTGCTCTGAGCAGCAACTAGTGGCTGTATTAATTTCATACAATGATTCTAATGGAGCATCATTTCAGGGCATTATAGGAAATTAAAATGGTGGTTGGGGTAATGCTTCACTTGCTGTTCAGAGTGGGGCTGCACTCTGGACACACTGAGCCTGAAGGAGCATGTCACTTCCAAAGGGGCCCGCCAGGAGAAGAAGAGGCTTATTCTTGGTGCAATTTTTAACTGTTGTAAGCCACCCTGATCATTTTTAACAGAGGGGTGGGGTATAAATTCATTTTATTATTATTATTTATTAATACCAGAATTCCCAGGGTCCCTCAAAAACAGACACACACACCCCATTGCATCAATATTGACTGACACAAATGACTGCGAAGCAAACTTTGTATGCAGTCTCAAAAATCAGGTACCAAAAATAAACTAGACAAATCCAGCAATTCAGCTTTGGAGCAATGTGTAGGAAGGATCTTGAAACAGGAGTGTTTGAAGAATTTGGAGGATTCTTTTCTTTTCTTCTTCCACCTACAAGAAGCTATAAACATGTTCTTCATAGCCTGATTTAGAAAAGTTAGACATGATTTCTATCTAGTTCCCTTCAGTTCTTTTATGACTGTCACAAAGGACAGACTGTTATTTTTAACCTTTGGGATTAAAAATGCACATATTTTCCTCTGCCTGATCAAAGTCCAGCTATGAATTCTCAAATTATATGTTGGTTTTGTTACATAATTCATATTACTGAGACTTGGATAAGCATATCATATCAAGTGGCATCCCTGCCCTCTTCTGATTTTTAACAATATGAATGATAAAGCTTCATTAACAACCTTCAAAGTTTAAATAATGAGTGTTGTGTGTTGACATTTACAGGAAGTTCTGTATTTCAACCAATGGATTATGTTACTATTCTGATCAGAGGATAATTTTCATCCAATGCTACACTTCAATTCAACCTTTAATAAAATATTTTTAGTACTTAGTTGAAGCAAAAAAAAAAAAAAAAAGATGTGTGAAGGCATCTTTTGTTCAAGAGAGTGGGCTAATGCAACTATGTATTTCCAACAGTTTCCCAGTGTGGTTCACCAGAACTTGGAATGTGTATTTAAATGGTCCCAAAGGAAAGAGTGAAATTTTCATGATACCTTAATTCCACTTTGGGAGGGAGAGGGTGCTGAAATATCTGAAGGGCAAGAAGTGAACTGGTGTTTGTGCATGGGGCAAGAAAATTTCTTCAAAGAAAAAAAAACACGTGTTTTTTGTATGGGATATTAGTAATTCAATTTTTTAAAAACCTCGATGTGAAGGAGATAACTTGCTGATAGTTTACTTCCCCTCTGTCTCTCTCCCATGCTAAGAATTAAAATAAACGAGTCTCATCTACAGTGTGAAGTGGTACAATCCAGAAGCAGTTTTATCTCGTTCATGTTTGGTTATTAGGCTAGGCCTCTGACAGTTATTAAGAAATCTAACGTAGAAAGTAAGGTACTGCAAAGGTTGTGGTATCCTAATGTACCATCTGACCTATTAAGTGCTGGGCCTCTGGGTAAAGATAATCATAATTGAGCAGCCAAATCTCACAAAAACATATCTTATTATTTTTCTGTGGAAATCACACCTGGATCTTGATAGGTCTGTTTTCAGAAATATAGACATGGCACTTTATATAATTAACCATGGGGGGATGCAGATGGCGAGAAGCGCCATCTTCAAGCCCAGGAAGGGGATGGGCAGCCGGACGCTGGGCGCCCCAACCTCTTTCTGAGGACATCATTGGAGCGCCCGCATTGCACACGACGGGCGCTCCGATGACATCCTTCCAGCTCAGCATCTGGACACGCTGAGCCCGAAGGAGTGTGGAAGAGGCACCTGGTGCCTCTTCCGGTGCTCCTTTTGGCTCCTCTGAAAGGAGCGCTATTTTAGTGCTCCTTTTCTGAGGCACCATAAGGGTGGATTGGGGCCGAGGTGGGGGGCAGCCTCGGTCCCAATCCGTAGCTTCTTGGGGCGGCCCATGGCCGCCCATCTTTAGAGGCCCCATATGCCAAAGTTGACCTTCTCCCTATCCACATGTGACAAATGACAAACAGGGCAGAAAAACAAAAATGAGAGGCAAAGAAAACTTTACAAAGAAAAAAAGAAATCAGAGCTGAAAGCACAATGTGGAAACAATCTTTTAAACACATTTCTGAGAACTGTATGTTGTACTGTTTTCTTTTCCTTACAATAAAAAGGCACAGATGGATATGCACTATACAGATTTTAATTTTGCTTGAGCAAAGACACATGTATACATGTATACACATACATAAAGAGGTGCTTACATTAGAAGATCCAAGACCAGTAAAAATATTAGAACTAACTTAATTTGGAGCTGAAGGAGTCTAGTTTCCAACTTACAGACCAAGACCAAGATCTTTAAAGGTTAGATTGGCAAGATGGTTTCCATAATCAAATTTGTCACTCCATTCCAAATGATCTTCATTATGGCCTGTGCATAATGTTTTTGTTGCATTAAGACTAACTAATTAGAAGACAAATAGGTGAGAGTTCTTAATACAGTTCTCCAGGACCATGATTAAGCCACCACAGAATATGTTCTACATCTCCAGTGATATCAATATTACAAATATAAACAGGCACTTAACTCTTCTACTGCAATCACAGATACTTAAAATGCTTGGCTTCTGACTAGTTCATGACTGTATTGTAACCGTCTTCATGTGTCAGTCATTGTCTGCAACTGGGACCACACTCCTGACCTAGTGTAGAGATGTTTACATGTTAGTGTGGCCACCTACAAGGAAGAAAACTACAAGTGAGCAGTTGCTCACACAAACATTTATTATCTGTAGACAAATGCACAAATGTGGACCTTTCTTAGGCATAGCCAGGCAGCATGTCCTATGCCAGGGGTTGTGCCACAGGTATGGCCTTGGTCTTCAGTGATTGTGCACTCCTTGCTTTCATGCAAGTAACCCCATAATAGGACCCTGAATTGTATTCAGAACTTCAGTCGGTAGGAAACTTTAAAATATCTTACCAATTCACTAAGACTGCCAGCTCTTGAAATAGAAAATAAATTAATGAATTCTACTTTCCTGATAGGCCCTAGGAACAGTTTAAATTCTGAATATAATGCAGAGGGCGAGCGAGCGAGACCAGTACAAAAAAAACTACAGGTGCTCATCACTAAGGAGTATGATGCACATACCTTTTCATGTCTTTACGGATCATATTCCAGTCTATTCTACAACAGTACTACAATCAGAAAGCAGGAACTAATAAACTACAAATCAGGAAAGTAGACTAGACCAATGTCAAGGAAGTTGGTTTTTAAAAGTAATCCATTTCCTCTGAGTTACTTGCACAAAACTCCTTTACTTCTTACAATGCTGAGATATTCTTTTAAAATATCAGTGTGTAACTTGTACAGTTTGTTACTTTTCTATTACTTGAGAGAGAGAAAGAGAGAGAGAGCCCATAAGGATTGGTAAGAGAATGGTGTAAAATTCCAGACAAAAAATGTCCTTCAAAGGTAGCATTTGAAAATAATGAGAAATCTTAAATTGTTGCCCTAATAAAGTAACTTCACTCTTATTTGTTTGCCTGCTTTTTAAATTTGACTTCATTATATCCTCATTACTGAAAAGGGTGACTAGTTCCAGGTAACTATAGTACTTATAACTTGATACTTCAAAGCTGTGGAGTAGAGATCCAGTCAAGACAAATAAATGGGTCTAAGAGCAAATCAAACCTGAACTCTCACTAGAAACTAAGGTGATACTTTGGCCATATCATGAGAAGACATGACTCATTAGAAAAGACAATAATGCTTAGTAAAACTGAAGGCAGTAGAAGAGGAAGACCACATTACAGATGGATAGACTCAATCAAGGAAGCCACAGCCCTAAGTCTGCAAGACCTAATGATAGGGTGACTGGGAGGTCTCTCATTCATGGGGTCACCATAAGTCAAAGTTGATTTGATGTCAGTTAACAACAACAGACAGACAGACGGTAATTAACAACAAAAGTAAAATCACACATGCACAGCAAGTGATTATTTAGATAGCATTTGTACTATTTAATCTGGGGAGAGTGAAGCTGAAATATTTCTTGCCCTAATGCTTAGTTGTAGCCATACTTGGACTAATACTTGAACAGTCTGTTGTAGGTTTAATAGTGGAAGGAACAGCCTGTCCTACTGTAGCTGAAATCAGATACAGTCAGATCTTATTCCAGTTCTGCTTGTCCAGAGTCCGTTACCAGTGTCATTACAGTTACATATGGCTAGAATCTGTCTGTACTGTGTAAGTTTTTGCAGCTGAAACAATTTGTGAGGGGACTCACAGGATATTGCGTGTGAAGCCAAAAGACCTCCACCACAAATGACACACACATCTTTGTCTTGAAGTACATGGCAAGAGCAGGAAAAAACACAAGATGGTCATACCGTGAAGAAAGTGAGGCAGAAATGCCTTGGACAGATTTGCGGTATCACGAAAGGGGAGCAAAATGTCCACTTCTTCGTTGTTTGCTATAGTATTACCGTACATTTTTTACTGTCAAGGTGCTTGTGTGACTTTCTTCCTCATATGGCAAAATATTTTGTGGTGCTGGATATTATGCACCTTAACTTGGTTTGACAGGGATACATACAATTTGCTGGTCTGGTCTGGCAGCAAAACATTTTGGGCTAGTCCTAGAGAAGCTAACTTGCAGGAGCAGCAGTTACTGATTTATCAATATTGATGGGAGAGGGAATAGATCCCAGCTCCAATGTGAAGGGATAAGGGAATAGTAAGGGAATAAAGGGATAAGTAATACTTGTTGGAAGTGTAGAAAGTAAATAGGATCATTTTATCATATATGGTGAGGCTGTAAAAAAGCCAAAAAAATATTGGTTTAAAGTTAATAAATGGATACATTGGCTTTGGGGCCCAGAGATAAGTCTAAACCCAGAGCTATGTTTATTGAATATGATTAATATGGAAAATGAAAAGGAAATAAAGCATTGCAATTCAATAAGGTATGTGGTCACTGCAGCTAATGCAAGATACTGGAAAAGTAAAAAATTCTATGGAATGATTATAGAAAATGATGGAGATAGCAGAAATTGATAAATTAACTAATTTGATGAAAACCAACTCATTGAATGGTTTCTTGGAGACATGGGGTCCATTTTTGAAATATATAAGACACCAAAGTGGGAACAAAGTGACCTCAGGGTTTGAATTATAATTAATAAGGTGAAGGCTTTCCGCCATCCCCTGAGGTGGGATGGCCCCATGTGGCTCCATATCCTACAAACAAACCCAAAGTCCAGGTGAATACTCAACTAAACTTTATTCCAACTGCTCAATACACCTCAAAGTGCAATAACCGACCTTACTTCAGACCAATAACCCGAGGAATCTTCCCCTCACTGTCTTGTGATATCTCAAGGAACAGGCACAGCTGGTGTACTAGTTTTAACTGTGCAAATGCACTTCTGGCCACTGATGAAACTGGTCATCCAGGTTCAGAACTGAGTCCAGGTGAACACCCAAGCTGCAAGCCTGAAATTTCAGAAGGAGTGTAACCCATCCAGCACAAGCAAAATCTCTATTTCCTGCTCTACCTTTCAACTGACCGGGCCACCTCTGTCTTATCTGCCTTAAATTTTAACTTGTTTGCTCTCATACAGCCCATTACTGACAACATACATTGGTTCAGAACCAATACAGCTTCCTTCGAACTGGATGGAAAGGTAAGAATTGGTTGTCATCAGCATACTGGTGACAATGAACCCCAAAACTCTGGATGACCTCTGCCAGCAGTTTCATGTAGATGTTAAACAGCACAGGGGACAAAACAAAACCCTGTGGGACTCAACAGGGACAGGGTGTCCAACAGGAGTCCCCCAGCACCACCTTCTGAGTTCACCTCTCCAAGGAAGACCAGAACCATTGCATAACAGTTCCTCTGAGTCCCATTTCTAAGATGAGGCCCAGAAGAATACCATGGTCGAGGGTACTGAAAGCTGCCAAGAAGTGCAGCAGAACCAACAGGGACACACTCACCATTGTCCAGGTCCCTGTGTAGGTCATCCACGAAGGTGACCAAAGCTGCCTCCATCCCATAGCTAGGGTTGAAGTCAGAATGAAATGGATCTAGATAATCCATCTCATCCAGAAACTCCTGGTGCTAGAAGGCCACCACATGCTTTAGGACCTTGCCAAGAATGGAATATTAGAGACCGGCTGATAATTATTCAGAATGATGGTATCCAAAGGGGGCTTTTTAGTAATGGCCTCAACACAGTCTCCTTTAGGCAGGGTGGTAACACCCCCTGACTGTACCAATCCCCTTACCTGACTGACCAGTCCCCTCTAGCAGGGCAAGGGTCCAGTGCACATGTGGTGGTTCTCATCTCTCCAAGAAGCCTGTTCACATCCTCAGGCTGCACAAATTGAGACATATCCAGTAATAGAGAACAAGCAGGCATCGTGATTACATCCATACATTTATGCCTTATGGACCTTCATCTTTACTATTGTTTACAATTCTGACTGTATATATTTTTCTTATATCAACAAATAATTATCTAACATATTTAGATCTTTTTCATATTTGTGTCTTTTAAAAAAGCTTGGTCATGTATCCCTTTCTTTTGTAGTGTTTTTGGTACTCAACTGGCCCAGTTTTTTTAAGGGTGTGTGTGACACAACACCACCACTGTAAAGGTAGACATCCCCCTTCCTATAGGGAGGGACCTTCTTTGTGCCTTAAGGCTAGTTCATAGGCTTTGGTTCTCATGCTTTAGGCTTAGCTCCCAGCTTGCTGTCAGTCATGCATCTTCTTTGTTCATGTATATTATAAATTAGGGATGAGAAGTCTGACTGGAACAAAAAAGGGAGCAATTGGGTGGTGAAGTGTTCTTGCTTTATCTCCCAAGACAGTCAGCTGTCTTGGGATTTTTTTCTTCCAGATGAATAAAAGTGCCTCTGAGCAGGTACAGAATATATTTTCTTCAACATGTTATTAAACTATAGCAATTCTCTGAACTTCTTGGATTAATGGGGGAAAGGTTACCAATTCAGAGGTTTGCAGTTAAAGATAGACCTAATCTCAAACCTCATCCCTGCTCTATTCTCAAATTAAACATGCATTTATTCAGTGTTGCAGTGAGTCTGGGTAGGCATGAAATAGCTGCCGTAGCAAATTCATATTTAGTCTGGAACTGTTAGTAGCTCCTAAAGCCCTTCCGTTGCTAGATTGTTAGAATACAGAAACAATGCCACTGTTGAGACATATGTTATCAGTTTCTGCCACAGACGTTTTCCTTTTCTGTTTCTTTCTGTTTCTTTTAAGAGCAGGAAGCCTCAATAGATGTGGCTGGATGATTTACTTCTTAGAATATAAATATACACCACTTGATTTAATTCTTCGAATGTTGATACGCACCACTACCGGTGTTCTCGGAGTTCAGAGTATTTCACTGAACAAATAATAATAATATAACACAAGACACATTTTCCTGGGAAATGCTTGAGTTTATAGTCATTAATGCATTTTCCTTAGAGATGGGAACAAAATGCATCTAACACAGATCAAGAAACAGTCAGATATACATACATTTACCGATTTCAGCTGCATACAATATACCCCAAAGCACTCTCATTTATTTTAATATGATAGGGCTCCTCTAAAGTAAACAGGCTATGGTTTGCATTTTGGGGTACAGAACCATGAAGAATAGATGGGGAAGGGCACCAACTTGTTTCTAAAACTCCTAATCAACTCCCTTGTCCTCAGGAGGGGCTTTTAAGGGGTCCCTGAACTTACAGAAACATGAGCAGAGCAGCCAACGCTTTTTTTTTTTTTTGAAAAATACTTCAATGGATCAGCTTTTAAAAGCATCCAACCTCCCACTATTTTATATGCATCACCTTGTAAAAGAATCCAACATCCCACTAATTTGGGGGAGTCCAAAAGTAGATTCCAAATGGTCAAAGGAAGCATGCATGGGGAGAATGTTAAAGGTTCTAAGACACCAGGTTAAGGTGAAAAAATAAAGTTCAATTTATTTAAAAAAAACTATTTAGAATTCAATGGAAAGAGAACAACTCAAATTTTATTATGGGGGGGGGGGTAAAATAGATAGCACTCAATTTATTAAGTATTTTTACTGTGTGTCAAAGTGTCCTTGATCCCCTTCTTCTATTGAAATAATGTTTACTGGGCTAGCTGTGAGAGTCATACAAATGCTTCAGAAGGAAGGTCTGTCTTCCAAGCAAAGAGTCCTGAAGACATAATCCTCTCTGTTTCGTTAGTAGAAACTGATCTACTTCACTGTAGCCAAACCTGATTGGTTAATGTAAAATATGGGCTTGGCCATTTTTTCTGCCTATGAGAATACTCCTGTTGAGGTCAACCCCGGGAATTTCAAAGAGACTGTCTTCACCTAGAGAGGTCCTAATCTAACAGGGTGTGAAGCAATCACTGGCTGAGTGCCATGCCTCTCCTTGCCTCTTTATTCTGAGAGAACAGTAGTTGACTTCAGAAAGAAAGGAAGGAAGGAAGGAAGGAAGGAAGGAAGGAAGGAAGGAAGGACAAAGGATAATTTTCTGTTGCCATACAAGTTTGAGATCTTCTTGACCAAATAACATCTTTGGTAAGGTAAGATGCCATTTCAGACATCCCCCCCCCCCCCCGGTCTTTTAAAAAACCCTGAAAAGCCCTGTAAAATCCTGATTTCTACAAATTAAGAAACAGATTTAATTTTTAGTTATAACTCCTGCTCTTGGGAGGTTTTTTTTTCATATTCTGTTCGCCAATAATACAGCTTTGTTAGATGCTGCCAAGGTCCCACCCCATTCAGTATTGGTGATCTTAATTATTCTAAGATGAATTGATGCAGGTGACTCTAGAATCTGGAAAATATTGAATGCTGGGAATTTAGAAGTTTACGTAGGTTTGGGGCTCTAGAAAAGCCCCCCCAACCCCCCCCCAAAACCCAAACATACAAAAGTGGTAAGTCAACGTATTAAGAAATAACTGTGCATCCCTAAATTTCACACATGCCCAGAAAGAAAAGGGAAAGGAGAATACAACCCTAGGTACTGAAAACTATGAGTTGGAGGGAAAGAATTTCTGAAAAATTTCTCCCAAGGTGGTGATGGTGGTAGTCATGTTTAATATATTGAGGTAAAGGTAACAGAGAGTCTTGTGCTACCTTCATGTAACCTTTACCAAACAAAACATGGTACTCTTGTAGTTGCCACCGAACTGTTCGTTGTTGTTTTTTTGCTGAAAGAGCTACATGATTCTATTATTGTTCCCTCCCATTAATGGTTGCATCCAAAGAGCATTTTAGGCACTCAGCCAGCAAAATTGGAAATTAATGTATGGTTTTGTTATTGTTTATAAAACACCTAAGTTTGAAGTTAGTGCTCTATAAGATATGAGAGCTAGTGTGGTATAATAGCTTGCGTGTCGGATGATGACTCTGGGGACCAGGGTTCACCCTGAGCCACGAAAACCTACTGAATGCCCTTGCCTGAGTCACCCACTCTCAGCCCCAGAAACCCCCATGGTAGGTTTGCCTTAGTGTTGACATAAGTTGGAAACAACTTGAAAGCATACATCATCATAATCAACAACAACAACAACAGCCAGCCTAGCTATAATCTTTAAGAAGAAATGGTTAGCTATTGTCAACATACATTTTTCATTTTAACTATTCTTCAGTTAAGCCGATTCCCCATTTTAAGCTGATTCCCCATGCCATATCAGAAATCACTTTTGAAACTTAAGCCCTTTATTTCATTGTGGAGAAGAAGTGGCATTGGAGGAAAAACAAGTATAGCGCCTCTTGGGCTAACAAAACTTAATTTAATGGTCTTTGGGTCTTGGCTACTTACTATACATGCTCATACATACTTTGAGGTATGAAATTTAATATTTTAAAAAAAGTTGAAACAAGTTTAAAATCCTTTGCTTATTTGCAAAAATGTACTCCTGTGGAAAAAAAAATCTGTATGTAATACATGCCAGAAAGCATTGTAAGAAAACATTCCAAAAACTTGTCCACAGGAACTGAATGGGGAAAGGAACCACTTTTAATGGACAAATTAAAAGAAAATTAATAACACAATGATCTCAGTTTTCTCTAATGCTATGTTTCTGTATGGGAGAGAATAATAACGCTGGTGCTCCAAACTGGAACCTGAGAATGTATATCCCGTGCCATTATGTTACATGAGCAGAGGTCATGGTGGAAGCCAAAAGCCAGCACCATAAAATTTCAAATGACTGCCAGTGCCTGTCATGGTTCATGTGAAATTGGGCTGGAGACAAATGAGTAACCTATATAAAAGCAGAAATATAATTAAAGGTTGTTGGTTGTTGTTTTCTTAATAGAGAGAGACTGTGTACTACTAGCATTACAATTTCCTTATACCAATACGTGTCCTGCCATGTCTAATATAGTCCATCACTCATATGTTGTATGTCAACTGCTTCCCAATACTTTAGTTTTGTAATTCCAATTCCCAGAAAGAAGCAAGCAGAAAAAGGTTACTAAGCTTCTGCAGAGCCACCATGAGAGCCAGTGTGGTGCAGTGGTTTGAGCACTTGACTATGAGTCTGGAGACCAGGGTTCGAATCCCTGCTTGGCCATGGAAACCCTCTGGGTGACCATAGGGGAGTCACACACTCTCAGCCTCAGAGAATGGTAATGACAAACCCTTCTGAAAAAATTTGCCAAGAAACCCCCATGGGTCGCCTTAGGGTCGCCATTAAGTTGGAAATGACTTGAAGGTACACAACAAAAAACAAGAACAGAGTCACCATGTGATCCTGTGCTTTGTTGGGCACTGTGGATCAAGAGTGGTAAGGCTTGCCCTACCCAGAAAACAGGAGAGGGACTGGTTGAGTGGTGAACAAAAGTAAGGCAAACATGAATGGCTGAGTGGCATTTTTATTAACCATGGTGACACTGGTTTAGGTTTGAAGAAGCAAACAGCTGCATTGAGAGCAAAACAGTTACAATGAACAGAAAAATGGAGTTGAGATTGTGAGCCCTGAGATGGCTTAACATCTATTACTAGCTAAAGGTAAAGCTATTTTTACTGGATAGACAGGGAGATATTTCTTGAGAGATTCCATATCACAGTGCCTTGCATTGCTTTTCAGTTTTCCCTCAGCAAACAGTAGGCTCAAGTGGAGTGCCATGCAAGTCCACTTTCATCCCCAAATGATAAATGAAGCTCAAAAAAAGAAGGAAGAACCTAAATAAATCATTCCTGACAATTCACTGTCTGCATTCATTGTAACTCCCTTGCACACAAACTCAAATGGTGAATGACCTGTTATGGACTGCTGGCCTTTTAAATATTCTTACAATTTAAGGTTTGGCAGTCCTACATCCAAACATCTTTCAGCTTAAGGTTAAATTTGTCAGATCTGAATCTACTCTTTGTATTGCTGCCATGGGACTAATGCATCACGCTATGGCAATTCAGCCATATACATGCACATTAGATAAAGAATTTCCCTCGATAGAAACAAACAAAAATATTCTGACAATACAGATCTGTTTCTTTTAAATGTCAAGACACTTAACAACATACACACCCTTATATTTTCTAATTTCTTATCTAGATTTTACCTTCCAAAAACATCATTTAATTTTAATAATAATAATAATAATAAATATTTTTACCCCACCCCTCTGTCGAACAATCAGGGCGGCTTACAACAATTAAAATCCATACAAATCCAAAATAAACATCCCCCATCCCTCCCCCCATTAAAACAGTATTAAATTATACATCCATTAAAAGCCTTAGCATAAATATCAAAAAATACAATAAGGCAATTGAAAAGACAACAACAACCAACAACAAACAGTGGGAGAGCCAAAAACTAAGATGGTAAAGACGCACAGACACCAACAACTGGGTTGGTAGGGTAAAATGAGGTCTACCAATTTCTGCCTTGGGAAAATGACATATATTTCTGAAGATGAATAAGGGATTTTTTTTTAAACCTATTTCACTTGCTCTACGGATTCAAATCAGTCAGTTTATTTTCCCATGCAAATGGTGTATGAGTGCAAGTAAAATTCTTGTGTAATATCCCTGCAAAGCACAATGCGATGTGCAGCCCATTTCTGCTATGAACAGAAGACTGAATGACCCACTTACTGGAAACAGAACAAGGCAATAGCAGGTATATAGATTTTTGCTGACTTAATAAATGAAGGGGATTTATTATATTTTATTTTGCACCATAAACACATGGTGTTCATGCTCCCAAGCGGAAAGCTTGTCTGAGGGCCCCATTTACAGACCTAGAAAGACAAGTTAATCCCTTATCCTTGCTGCCAGTTTTAGCCACGCTTGCGTTTTTCTTGGCATGTGCTCAAATGTAGTGTTGGTGTCATGTGCTTAAATGCTGCTTCAGTCAATATAATTTCTGTCCAGGTCACCTGCAGTGTGAATTGAGGGACTGTTTGGCCTTATTACCACTAAACAGTTATTTTAAACCAAAATCCTCACAGCTGACAAGCTGGCAGAAAAAAGGCCTTTGGCTTAGATATACAGCAGGGAGAGAACATATTCTTAGAAAAGCATCCTTTTCTGTAACTGATAAACCACAACAGTTCCTGCATTCAGATTACTGTGCACATTAAACCACAAGAATGGGGTTTGTATATTGTGAAGGGTCTGAAATCGCACTCCCTCATCTTCTCTTCCAGTTTCAGTCTCCAAAAGGACATAAAGAAGACTTATGTCCAGAATTAAACTCTTAAGCCCCCATCCTCTTCCTGAGGCATTAATTATTCCAAAACCTTGCAACTGAAGTCTTTAAAGCCTCTATCATTTGTCATCACAATCATTATGGTTTGTTTGACAGAAGTCCCATGAAGCTCCACTGCAGCACTGAAGGGAGAGATGTTGTCTGTGCAGAATGATCTACAGCAAGATTCAGATGCCTGCTGGCATGCCAGTGGAGCAACAAGAATATCATGCAAACACAGGATTTCCCCCATTTGTTGCAAAGTTAGGGCTTAATGGGGATATAGGCACCCATCTGGCACTGCAGTAAAAGAAATAGCACTAAATTAAGTAAGAGATGTGTGCCGTGTTCAGGGCTTTGGTGTGTGCACGCGTGTCTATGTGGCCCTAGTTGTGCAATTTAAAGCTCAAGACTTCACTAAGTATAGCTCTTATTTTAACAGCAATTGCTAAAAATTGAATCAGTTTTGATGCTATATATAAGTTATTTTGGTGTTCAACATCCAGTAGCCATCTCAAAATTTCTTTGGCACTTTGTAGCTAATTTTAATAGATGTTGAAGTGAAAAAACAATCATATTTAACCTATGGTTAACAGTTTTCAGCCAAGTTTATAGAATGAAATAAGCAGTGGGTTCCTAATAGACCTGCATTGGGACCTTAATTTATGCATATGTTATCTGGAGTTAGGAATATAGTAGCTAGCTCTGCAGAAGATGTAAAATGATAGTGAAAAGCTAAGTAGTCTGCAAAGTGTGTGAAAACCATCTCCCTTGAAACTGGGTGAATAAGCAGTTACAGGCAAGTGAACTCCAATCTATATGCAAACTGGGGTTAAAAGAATCCTTGCAGGAAATCTCAGGTTTAGTTCCTGGCATCTCCTCTTAAAATGGATCAGATAGTACATGATGTGAGAAAATATTTCTGCCTGAGGCAGGAGAGCTGTTGTCAGCTCAATTTCTGAGGATGATGAGAGGACATGGATAGAAGGCTGGGCATGTCAGTGCTGGAGATGGAGAAAAAGGCTGACCATACTTCAGCATTCCTAAATTTAAAAGTACAAAGGGTCCTTGATATCTGCTAGAGTTGGGTTCTAGGACCCTCCATGGATAACAAAATCTGTGGATGCTTAGATCTCATTAAATGCAATGGCAGAGTAAAATGGGGTCTCTTATATAAAATGGCAAAATGAAGTTTGCTTTTTGGAATATATATATATATATATGGAATATTTTCAAGCCGTGGATGCTTGAATCTATGGATAAAGAATCTGTGGATATGGAGAACTTACTGTAAAATGACTTTCCAACTCCATTCTTGACAAATTTGCCCTTCCAATCACAATGCAATAAACTCAATCTGATGAAGTGCACAATGGAATTGGTAGATTAGATCAAACTCAGCATTTATGCAATTTCAGCTCCAACCAGTTTCTTATTTCAAGGTCTAGTCCTATTGTACCACAGTTTAAGCTCCTTGTTTTCACAATTACTTACAATATATAGTTGGCCCTCAGTACCTGTGGACTTGCCATCCATGGATTCAAGCATCTGCGGATGGCAAGTCCACATTGTCCCCAATGGTGGCATGTGCATGTGGTTGCACTGCCATTAGGAGACCCTAATGTCCTTTGGCAGTGCGTATATGTGGCTGTGCCGCCAATAAGTCCCGTTGTCCCTAACACAGCCGCGCCATCACTGGGGACAGAAGGGCTGTCCCTAATGGTGGTGCGGCTACATGCATGCACCACCATTGAAGTTCAGTTGTCCCTCCTGGCGGCATGGCAGCGTACACATGCTGCCAACTTGAGCATCCATGGATTTTGGTATCTGCAGAGGGGGCCGAACAGATCCCCCACAGATACCAAGGGCCAACTGTACATTAGGTTTTAAACAACCTTTTCATTCTAATCTTCCTTTCTTCCTCCCCAACACATAATTAATGTTAGACTTTAAAAACATTTAATTGGAAAACAATGTTCAACAATGTTCAACAATGTTCAACTCGTCATGGAGTCAAGTTCTGAACTTCAAAGCTAGAACTGCACCATTTTTGTGAACTACCAAGCTGAACAAAGCCCACCAGCCATGTATGTGACAACGCAGTCGGGACTGAATAAACCTTCTATTTTATTATACGCTTGGGACTCAAAAATATAAGATAAAAAGTGTGTGAATGTGATTCTCTGTGTGTGTGTGCCTTTGTGAAAAAGAGAGAGAGACTATACAGGTTGAGTCTCTCTTATCTGGAATTTCAAAATCCAAAATATTCCAGAACCCAAACTTTTTATATGGTTGGCTGAGAAAGTGACATGTTTGGTTTCTGATGGTTCAATGAACAAAAACTTTGTTTCATGCACAAAATTATTTAAATATTGTATAAAATTACCATCAGGCTATCTGTATAAGGTGTACATGAAACATAAATGAATTTTATGTTTAGACTTGCATCCCGTCTCCAAAATATCTCATTATGTACATATATGCCAATACAGGTATTCCAAAATCCAAAACACTTCTGGTCTCAAGCATTTTGGATAAGGGAGACCCAACCTTTTTAGAAAGGAATTCCATAATCACAAAAATTCAACATGGGTTTCTCAAAAACAAGTCATACCAGATAAATCTTATCTCCTTTTTTTGTTTTTGATAAAATTAGATGAAGAGAATGCTGTGGATGTAGCATATCTCGATTTCAATAAGGTCTTTGACAAAGTCCCTTACAATATTCTGGCAAAGAAGCTAGTAAAATGTGGGCTAGACAATGCAACTGTTAGGTGGATTTGTAATTGGTTGAACAGCTGAAGCCAAAAGGGTGCTCAACAATGGCTCCTCTTCATCCTGGAGAGAAGTGATCAGTGGGGTGCCACAGGGTTCTGTCCTGGGCCCAGGGCTATTCAACATCTTTATCAATCACTTGGATGATGGAATAGAGCGCATGTTTATAAAATCTGCAGATGACACCAAATTAGGAGTAGCTAATACCCCAAGAGACAGGATCAAAATTCAAAATGATCTTAATAGATTAGAAAGTTTGGCAAAAACTAACAAAATTAATTTTAACATGGAGAAATGTAAGGTACTACACTTAGGGAAAAAATGAAATGCACAGCTATAGGATGGGAACACCTGGCTTGACAACAGTACATGTGAAAGGGATCTAGGAGACCACAAACTGAACATGAGTCAACAGTGTGATGCAGCTAAAAAAGGCAATGCAATTCTAGGCTTCATCAATAGGAGTATAGCATTTAGATTAGGGTTGCCATTTCCTGGTTTTTGCTGGGACAATCACGGATTGGAGGATCTAAAAATGCCCCATCCTGGCTGGGCATTTTAGATCCTCCAATCCCAGATTCTTGCTTTGTTCCAGGCCACATCCAGTCGATTGACAAAATGTGGCCGGAGCAAGGCAGAAGGCCAGCTGAGCTCAGCTCCTTCCCTCACCTCAGGTAACATGTGAATCTCCTTCTCTACTCCAAGATGGCTGGAGATAGCCAGCATAGACCACTTGGGCTGCAGCACTTCCCGGGCCCCAGCCCTCTTCAGTGCCCTCTACTTGTCTCTTCCCTGACCTGAGGTGCAGCCACTCAGGGCCTCAGCCCAAAGAGATCTGGTGGTGCGGCAAGGGGGGGCCTTCCCGGATCTGAGGCACAGCCGCGCGGGGTGGTCCAACAGCATGGCAAGGCCTCCCTGGGGCTGGAGGATACATTTTGTCCTACATTTTTCCCAGTTTTGTGGAAGAGAATTATGGCAACCCTAGTCTAGATCAGTGATCCCCAAATTGTGCTCTTTAAGGGATTTTGGACTTCAGCTTCCAGAATCCCAGGCTGTTGGCCAACATGGCTTCTGGGAACTGAAGTCCAAAATCCCATAAAGGGCACAGTTTGGGGATCACTGGTCTAGATCAAGGGAAGTAATAGTAACACTCTTATCTGCTTTGGTCAAACTTTACCTGGAATATTGTGTCCATGTCTGCACACCACAATTCAAGAAGAATGTGGACAAGCTGGAGGGTTTCTAGAGGAGGGTGACCAAAACAGTGAAGGTTCTGGAAATCATGCCTTATGAAGAATGACTTAGGGAGCTGGGTATGTTTAGCCTGGAGAAGAGAAGATTAAGAGGTGATATGGTAGCCCTGTTTAAATATTTGAAGGGATGTCATATTGAGGATGGAGCAAGCTTGTTTTCTGCTGCTCCAGAGAACAGGACATGGAGCAATGGATGCAAGCTCCAGGAAAAGAGATTCCACCTAAACGTTAGGATGAACTTCCTGACAGTGAGAGCTATTTGACAGTGAAACACACTCCTTCAGAATGGTAGAATCTCCTTCTTTGGAGGTTTTTACACAGAGGCTGGATGGCCATCTATTGGGGGTACTATGATTGTGTATTCCTGTATGGCAGCGGATTCAACTGGATGACCCTTGAGGTCTCTTCCAACTCTATGATTCCATTATCCTAACCTGTATGATGAGAAGCACCACTATACATTCCTAGGCATCTCCATTCAGTCTTTGAAGTTACAAATTGTACAGCTTGTTCTCAGCAATTTGTTCTCTTCAGTTTATTTTAGTTTTGATCAATGTATACACAGCTTTTCCCAAAAAAACCTGAGATGTTTGCAAACTAAGTAGAGCTCATAATGCTTCCTGTAAAGCAACTCAATAGACATTGAAGGGGCTCCAGTGAAAGCCTGTGGAAAATTTGATATGAAACTTCCCATAGATTTGATCATTTTGATATCAAGCTTGTCTATGACACTCTAGCTTTCAAACTGCCAAAGGGGGGAAGCTAAAAAGAAGGAGTAATTTCACCTCCACCCCAGTAATTTTGCCGAAGATGAACCTTTAGACAGATATAATATGGAAAATAAATAAATAGAAATGTGGATTGGATCAGGGCTGCTGGATGTTGAAAGAAACATTCCAGCTTCTTGCAATCATTATTCAAAGCCCCTTATTTGGATTAGTACTTTTTCTTCTTTTTTTCTTTTTAAAAACCATTCCACTTTGCACTGGAAGAATACACGCTTTAGTACTGTTCATGATGGATTCAACCCCCCCTTTTTTTTCTGGCTTAAACAGTGAATGGCTGAGCTCCGAGTCTGAATAAACAGTGTGGGAGGTGACTGTTCTGTGAGGCCCATGTAAAGGATGCAATCATTCTTCTTACTTAGTCTGTTGAGTATTAAATCATGTGAAACTAGCCCAATTACTACATGCAACATTCATTCCACCTATGGAAGGCCAACATACCATGTATTGCTTCCAAAATGAGCAGGGAAAATACATATTCGGTAACAAATTTTCCCGGCTGCTGGTGTTTAATTGTGTATAAAGTTCATTGACTTGCTGGTTGCTGTCAGATGATCTTGCTAAAGGCTGCGAGAAACATCTCAGGAATGCAGTGATGTGGGCAGAAACAAAGTGAGTTCATGCCACAGACTGCTTTAAATGAAACAAAAATCACCAAGCCACCCAGAGGAGGGAACTCACCAAAGAGAGGGATGTGGGATAAGCACTAGCTTAACCTCACCTAAGTGCTCCAGAAGTCATTATTATAAATCAAATTCTTTTTAAAATACAAACAAACAAACACCCAAGTAGTCTTTTAGGGAATCTACAGAAAGAAAGTTGGCTTCCATTTGAGCTCCAATTAAAAAGAGAGACAGAGAGACCAGAATAAAGAAGGGAAAAGAAGGCTACAAAGACTCTTTGCTCACTTGGTAATTTAGTTACGAAGTGTCTGTTACAAATCTAATCTCAGCTATGAATTCAGCTCAATGGCCTTAGGCAAGCCAGCTTTCTCTAACAATCCTTCCTCCATCTGTAATACAGGGATCGTGTCCAATAACTTCCTGTACCTCTGCCAATCTGTCCGCCACCATTTCCTACTGGCTTCTGTTGCTGGTGGGTATAGCTGCAATCCAGACACTTTCTTTCAAGGCTGCACTTTGGTCACTATCTATGTGTGTATGGTGTTAAGAGGAATTTAACTATTCCTTGGAATTTCTTTTCAGGAATGTCCTGAGACCTTGGTGGTAAGAGGACTTGCTTTCCCAGTAGGAAGTGAAACGTCCAGTCCCTAGTATTTCCAGTCAAAAAAACCAGTCATGTTGCAGTTGTGACGAGAAGCTTAATAAATTGCAACTGCAAATAAACAAATAAATAAATAAATAAATAAATAAATAAATAAATCACAGAGTGAAAGGCATACTGGGAAGCGCATAGGGCAGGAATGTGGGGTTACGAAGGTCCATGTGCATAAGACAGAGCCCAGGACTATAGCAGCACCATGCTACTTGTGAAGAGCTGTGTGAAAATGGCTGTCCTGAAACTAGTATGTTTGCGTTTCCTACAATAACAGGATTGTGGAGTCTTAAGGGTCATTCATAGTTTTCTGTAGTGGAACCTCACTCACATTTTCTGGGTTTGTTATTCACATTATGCAACAACATCTATCCACATCTCTCTGAGTTCAGAGAAGGAGTTCGCAGCTGAGAGGGGGTGGTGGTGGGGTCCCCATTGCTGGGCCTGGGCTTCTCCTCCATAGTATGAGGGAGGGAAGGCACCGCTTTTCTCTTGGGAAGTCCCCAAAAGCCAGCCTGGAGCAACAAGTGTGGAGGAAAAGAGAAAGAGAAGGATGGTCTCCTCATAAGGCCAGCCACGAGGAGCCCCGTTCCCAAAGGAGCTGACGATGTGAATGCATTCAAACCTTGTTCAAGGTATGTAGAGTTTAATCCAGTTATTCACACTGCCAGGAATACAAAACTTTTTTTTAAACTTAGGGAAACACCTGATATCGATTATCCTGGCGTATTTTGGCAGCTCCCCCCCCCCCAAAAAAAAACTTAATTGGGTGCATTCAGGATGTGTGTGAACAATGGAGATTTAATCCGGATTCATCCTGGATTATTTTCGCAACATGAATAACTTCTTAGCAGCCTGGTGTGATAAAATCCTCAGAATCTCCCAGCAGACAGTAAAAATTCTGAGAGGTGTCATCCAAAGAAATAATATTTCAAAGCTGTGCTTTGAAATATTACACATAGCACAAATCTAGGCATAAGATGCCTAGCCTTCATAACTACACCATATAGTGACCAATTTTTTTTTAAAAAAATGCTTTCACAGCTGGCATCCATAGTTTTTGTGGGTATTTACTCATAGTCCAAAAAAACCCATTAAAAATCTTCATTATTTAGCCATTTTACTTACGTCAAGCTACCTCACCAGTGGAGGTGCTCTTTAATCAGTTCTTTCTTAAAGAAAGAAAAAAAGGAAGCAAAACGCAGCAAGGTTAAACCATTTGGTCCCCTCTGCTGTTCTCCTTTCCAGAACATGAATGTACCTATGTTAAAGGAACAAAACAGTAACAGAGCACCTTCCAACCACTGGTTCATCCATTATGCTCAGAAAGGACATCACGCTGATGCTTTTCAGTCTGGCTTTCAGTACTATCTGGCAAAGACGAACACACAATCTGAGTGATCATCTGGATAAAGACACAAGTTAGTCTCTTTGATGCTCATTTTGATGGTTCATTTTGGTGATCGGAATAGACTTGGATTATGCCTTCAACCATCTGGAATATAATCTTCTTCACAGACAGATAAAACCTGATCATTGCCATATTAAATTCTAAATTCTGGTATATCTCAGTATTAAATTATAAAACCTTGTCTCAAAAGAATATCAGTTTTAAAAAGACCTAAAATATTAAACTGTATCAGGGAAAAATATGCTCTAGTTTCTTTCTTTAAAAAAAATGATCTATTTAGGGCAGACTACAATCATGTCCTTAATCCTCTTTCTGCAATAATTTTTAGTATATTACATTGTCCAAACACTGCTGAAAATTCATTTTGCTTTATATTTCCCCCTGCTACAACTGTTGGGCTTGTAACTGACACATGGAACAAGAAGGATTGAAAATAAAGTCTGTAAACTGTTCTTTCTCTTCTCCCACCCCTCAGTTCAACAGCCCTAAAAAAATCGATCCGTTCCAAAGCCCTTCCACAGCTGGATTCATACTAGAAAACTATGTACTGAGTTCCAAAAGCTTGCAAGGTTGCAAAACTCAAGAAGTAAACACTTATCTGAAAATAAAAAAGTTGCCAGATAGAAGACTTTTTTCCAGTATACTTTTTGATATGCAAAATTAATACATGGAAATATTTATGCAATATAAACCTCAAATTTAAACACAGCAATAAGTTACCATTGTAGTAATTACATGGAAATATGTACAATTGATGTAAGTGAAACATTTTTTCCACATGTGTCTGATGAAGAAGGCTGTTGCATATGAGTGCTATAACAATAATAAACCAATAAGTTCATAACCTCATACAAAGTCAGACATGCTGAAATCAATGGGCTTTGGCATATGTCTGTCTTTATGGGACCATGAATTCAATCACAAACATATTTTTCCTTCATTTCTAAATGAAATTTTAGAATTTTATTACTTAAAATAACATTTCTACATGTATTCTAGGTCTCCAAATTACTCTTTTTTAGTAATTATATGTTCCTATTCCCCACCCCAGTAATATTTTTTCATTCTTTTCACAGTCTGCCAGTCTTCTATAAGCATGCACAGTTTGGGGGAACATGGATTTCCCAGAAACAGCCGTTCATTGGACTACTATGGAAAATCTTTTTAAATGGCTGTGCTGCAGTCAGCCCAGATTCACAGGAAATCATAATATGGGTGAAACAATGTTCTGGGAATTCACACTTAAGACAAAAAAAAAAGTACTACCTGCAAAGATTTCACCACAGATGTATGTAAAATAATGTAATAAGTTAAAACAATACAAGTTAATGATTTCTGGGCATTACTTCTTTTAACAGAAAGTTTGGTACCAAAGGCAGGAATAACATGGAAAGAATAAGGATAAGTTTTGTTGTTGTTTGTTGTGTGCCTACAAGTAATTTCTGACTGATAGCATCCCTAAAGCGACCCTACCACAGGCTTTTCTGGGGTTGAGAGTGTGCGACTTGCCCAAGGTTATCCAGTGGGTTGCCATGGGCAAACAGGGAACCGAACACTGGTCTCCAATGCTCAAATCACTACACCATGCTGTCTCTTTGGGATAAGTTACTACACCACAAAAACAAGAGCAGTTCAACATGTTTCAGTAACTTAAAAAAAAAATCAAAACTAGTAATATACACAGGTGAAATGAAACAGTCAGGCCAGGTAGACTTAGGTTTTCCTTTTTGGTGGCCAAATTTACATATCTATGTTGTTGTTTTTAACATGTTGGGCAAAGCTGGTGATGCAGGCTTACCTGTGCTCTCCCTTTATTTCTGTGTTGCTGTTCACACATACTCAGTAAATGCTTTTTGTGACAGCTGCTGTTTATCTTGCCTGTTGTAGGCAGGTATACATGGCTAAAGCAGGAACAGCTAAAGTACAATCCCATTCTTTCCCACCTCAAGGTTTATTGCTGCAACCCAGCACCCAAAAGTCTGGTTTTTTTCCAGGTCTCTTCACTTACCCTCCCAGTGCCCATGCTGCTAAAAATGTCCATCAAGACAGAGGGAAAAAACAGTGAAAAGGAGGATTGCTGCATGCAAAAATCTTTGGTGTGTGTGTGGGGGGAAGCTTCGTTGTCAGAGCCTTTGTTAACTGAGCTAGGCCTGTTAAGAGTTTTGGCTCAGATGTAACACTAACAGGAACAGAGAAGAATGATAGAATCATAGAGTTGGAAGAGACCACAAGGGCCATCTATTCCAAACCCCTGCCATGTAGGAATACACCATCAAAGCACCCCCAACAGATGGCCATCCAGTCTCTATTTAAAAACCTTAAAAGAATGAGAGTAAAAGTCTCTTCTACCAAGATTGCTGGTCCAGGTAATCTCAGCATTGTCTCTACACTGGTAGGCAGTGTCTCTACATGACAGGGAAATATATAGCCCTTCAGATGTTGCTGAACTACATTTCCTTGCAGCCCTAGCCAAAATAGCCAATGGTGAGGAATGCTGAGGAGGTACATGCTTTCAAAACAGCATATTCCTGCCACATCTGAAGATGTCAGAAACTGAAAATGGGACCTTTACATGCAAAAAAAATTCTCTTCTTCTATGGCAGTCATTCATATTTTAGTACTTTGCAAGTGACCCTGCTGAAAAACATCCTCTTCCCTCTCTTCTTTTGGCATGCACCAAAAATATACTGGCTAAACCACAACTATCTCCCAGCAGCCCTAGCTAGCATAATCAATGGTGCAGAATGCTGGGAGTTGCAGTCCACCAACATCCAGAAGGCTGCATAAATTTCACCCTGGGCTGAAACTTTGGTTTATCACTCTCACTGTCAGACTAAACTCTTACAGGCCTAGCTCAGTTAACAAAGCCTCTGACAGTGAAGTCACGTTTCTGGTCCAGATGTGTTCCAATAAATAAACCATAATATATAGTAAACACAGTTTGTCCTAGCCAGCTATAATGACAAACCATAGTCATGGTATAGTGAAGAGCCCATACAAAAGGACAGTTAGCTTTCCCTCTGCTACATACTTGGCAAGGTTCAGTTCAATCTGGCATGGCTCTGATTTTGTGGATTCTTTCTGTGTAGATTGCAGTGTGATGTTGTCTGCATAAGCCAGGGGTAGGCAACCTTTTCCCTTTAAGGGCTGAGGGACTTCAGCTCCCAGAATCCCAGGAGCTATTGGCCGACATGGGACTATTGGCCAACATGGCTGAGGCTTCTGGGAGCTGAAGTCCCTCGGCCCTTAAAGGGGAAAGGTTGCCTTCCCCTGGCATAAGCTGTTATGCTTTGCTTTGCTCCTATGATTTCATGCGTTGCTTTTAATAATAATGAAACGTTTTGCTTAGAATATCCTACCTGTATGTGCTGATTGCCGACCTGATAGCAGAATTCACTAAAGCATTGTACCCTTAGTAAGAATGTCACCCCTCAGACCCAAGAGGAAAAGGGACTATTATAGCAGTTTGTCTAAAAGCCAATGTGGATGGTTCCAGGTTAGCATTTACTAAAAAAGGAAAAGGGGAAGAAAAGGTGTGCAATCCTGTGGCTTGCCCAGGCTCCTCTAAGCAATGTCACCACTAGGGGGGCGCAGTGCTGTGGATCATACTGGGTAATACCCCAAAGGAAGGTGTCACCCAGAGGGGTAGTACACCTGGGGGGAGTGGCAGACTGCCTTCTAGATCCCATGCGGCAATGGATACATGGGACTCAGAAGGCTGGGGGGGGGGTGCTGAGAGGACTGAGCATGCTCCTCACCTCACTGCCGCAGCACCATTCTATGCGCCGCAGCAACAAGATGAGGGGAGTGCCCCTTTGCTCCCCCCAGAAGCCCCACCTCCCCACACCAGGTGACACCCTGCCATTGCTTCTACCATGGCTTAATATTACACCTGACTTGATTCTTTTGAGTTCTGAACTTGACATCATGCTCAGTACACACGTGACACCCCCTTAACAAACTTCAGGTCTTGGTTTGTTTACAGCAGGGGTAGGCTACCATTCCCCTTTAAGGGCTGAGGGACTTCAGCTCCCAGAAGCCTCAGCCATGTTGGCCAATAGCTCCTGGGATTCTGGGAGCTGAAGTCCCTCGGCCCTTAAAGGGGAAAGGTTGCCTACCCCTGGTTTACAGTTTAAGGGAGATGGAGAATTGAAACAGGAAGAGTGTCCCAGAATTACAGTAGCTTCCTGACCTCTTCTCATCTTCATCTTGGAAGAAGCGATGGTTCACTAGTTATGAAGTTGCTGAGGTGACAAGAAATGACTTGTGCTTCCTGTTCCCCTCCATCTATGGCTCATCCAGAATAGGAATTATATACAAGACATTCACTAACAAACTCCGAGGCAAATGAGTATGTCTAACATTTAACAAAATAATCTTCAAAGTTACCTTCATTACACACACACACACCACACAGGCCATGTCCACACGGAGGAAAAGAAACATCCCTGCACTCTTTCTGTACTGACCTGTTTAGATGATGCAATGGACCAAAATGGGCAAAACATATATCTAATCTGTGCTCTGGGGTGATTCTCTGGAGTAAAAGGTTTGCATTTGCTCCAAATCAGGGTGCAAGCTCCAGAGAACTGAGTGTGTGGACTGCACACCAGTGTGAGGATGGGGCAGAGGAGTGTCAGAGGGTGGGCAGAAGAGGTCAGGAAGAGGCAACGCTAACCTCTTCCTACCAGGAAATTCCAACTCCCACCACAGCACTTTCACTATCAAGTTTGTGTGGTTCCTCCAGCACCATTCCTTTTGCAGATGTACAAATTGATTGCACAAGTGCACATTAGCACAACAAAACCATTAGTACAGCCCAGCAATGCTCAATAGGATGGCCATTGCCCCCACAAGCTGTGGGAAAAGAGGAAGAGGGCGCTTCTCGAGAGTATTTGGACAGTGCTACTGGTTGTGCAGACAGCTTGTCCTTTCCATGGATTCAGAAGCCCTGATGGTAAACCAGGTTTTCCCATCAGTGCAGACACAGCCAGAGTTACCTTTCTTACTTTTGCAATATTTTACTAGTAGCAGTCCAGGCCTTAAAGTAGTCTAGGAGTGTAGTTTTAAAATATTAAAGTAGTAACTTCCTTTTTATCCAGAATGAAGGACAATGGACAATTCTTTTTTTTAAAGAACCTATTGTTGATGTTGTGGAAACACTGTATACATTCAGAGTACATGATCCAAAGTAGTGCCATTCCTGTCAATGACAATTTTCATAAAAACAGATGGATAAAGAAAAAAACGGATGCTTAAAAAAATCTTAATGTTTGTCCCCAAACACAAGCCACAATTAACATGTGGAAAAAGGCAACTATATTTAAGAGGGTGAGGATTAAAGAATGTACAGCTCACTGGATAAGACTTTGTCTGGCTTTTTAATCCATTTTCCAGCTCAGCATAAAATGAATGTGATTAAACCTATATAGTCTGTAAACGTGAAACATTCCTTTCCATTTTAAAGCAATAAATTTTCTCTAGCTTCATTACGCACACATACACCTCTCGGCATCCTGACATCTATAAAATTACAACTTTCGAAGGGAAAAGAAACAATTAGATATTTGGAGTCACAAAGGGAGTAAAGGAGGCCAGAAGACAGAATGATTAAACTGAAAGCTTTCCTCTGTATATTTGCACCAAAGATTAAAAGTATTTAATCTTTCTGTACTGTTATAGTGGAAAGAGTGATAAGAGAGGCCTAGACAAGACTGGAAAATCTTACTGATTTTTTCCCTCCCAAAGAAACTGGTCAGAAAAGTAATATTACACTTGTTACTTTCCATCTGATACTAACACTAGGGCCAGGGATCCAGAAATGCTTGCTTGGCTTATGAGTGGGTCATTATTTGTTCTCTCCACTGGCCCTCTCCTCTCTTTTGAATCCTATGGCATTTATGGGATAGGGAGAGAGGGACTTGGGAGAAAAGCCATTGGAATCGCTTTTCTGCAGCCCAGAAGGGACTCCTGCTGTTTCTAAACTGCTTGAAAGATATAGTGGCAATGGAAGCACTGGGGTAATGTTGGTGACAGGCATGCTTGCCAAAAGGTTGAATATACTCACGCCTGGCTTGCTGATAAGTGGATCTGTGGGTGATTAGGACTTAAATATGGAAATTCTTTATTTTAAAGTCATTCTTTGCTTTGGGGTATATAGTTCTATTTTCTCCCTGTACACTTGGAGGGAGAACATACAATATTCAAAGAACTGTTTAAATAGCTTCTAGCTGACCAGAGGAAGATCTTTTACCCCCTGCCATTTGAACAGCAACCCTGCTAAACTTCTACTATATGTCACAAGTTTTTTGAAACTCCCTAGCTGTACCTGTCTTAGGGCCTAAGCAGACTGCCAGAAATAGTGCACATTAAATTGAGGCACTGCCCTGGCTCAGTGCTAGGGAATCATGGGAACTGTAATTTATTGTGGCACCAGAGCTCTCTGACAGAGAAGGCTCATTGTCCCAGAAAAAAATACAGTTCCCATGATTCCCTAGCACTGAGCCAGGGCAGTGCCTCAATTTAATGTGCACTATTTCTGGAAGTCTGCTTAGGCCTTTAATCTTGTTATGAGCTGCCTTAAGTTACTGTTGTGGCAAGAAGAGGGAATACGAATCAAATAAATAAAAATATGTGATATCTGTATAAACAATACAATCAAGTACTACATTGTGTAGAGTATGCAAGGAATAACTAGTAAGAAATTAGAACTGCTAGAATTTGAGGGGACTGGGGAAGGAGCATTGGGGAACAGACAAGCTGTTGACCTCTTCCCACTGGGAACTTCCAACTCACCACAGCATTTTCACTTTCACGTTTATGAGGTTACTCTGGCGCCATTCCTTTCACAGACGTGCAAACTGATTGCACAGGGACACATTAGCACAATAATACCATCAGTAGGACGCATTGAAGCAAACTGATTGCACAAGCACTTATTTGCATGACAATGCATGTGGACAGTGCTGCCATTATTAGCCCATTGTGGATGCCAATTGTGTGGATTGTTCATTCTTCCCCACGGATTTGGAAGCCCCAACAATTAGCCAGCTTTTTTCATCTGTGCAGACCAGAACATCCTGATAGTAAGAACTGCTCGGAGAGTGGTGGAGTCTCCTTCTTTGGAGGTTTTTAAACAGAGGCTGGGTGGCCATATGTCAGGAGTGCTTTGATACTGTGTTCCTGCATGGCAGGGGGCTGGACTGGATTGCCCTTGTGGTCTCTTCCAACTCTATGATTCTAAGAAAGGGAATCACTGTTAAAGCATATCACCTCAGCAGGGAAGCAAGAAAAGCACAAATAAAGCGTTTATTACTATGTATGCCAAGTTTCTTCAAATCTCCTGAATAGTATCAGCTTTTATAGTTTTCCTATCTCTTCTTCCATCTTTTTTCCTTTCACACAAAAATGATTCATATCGAAAAGACAGAAAAGCTGCACAGTACATTTTGATTGGTAGTGCTAAGAATTGTCTGCTTGGAAGTACTATTTGGAAGTTGTAGTTTGTATCCAAAGTTGCCATGGAGGGCATTCCCAGTGGAAAGTAGTTGGTCTGGGTGTATGACAATTATCACAAATTTCTGCTTACTCTTATCCCACCATCTGTTCAGGAAGACTTTAACATTGAGGGGATGGTGGTGCAGGGAGAATAATATTTCCCATTACTCGTGAGATTCTTCATTGGATACTTTCAAAGAAGTAGCCATATTAGTCTCTTGCAGCATAAAAAGGAGGAAGGAAAAGGAATGTAGCAGCACCTTTAAGAGTAATTGGTTTTTATTTTAGCATGAGCTTTCGTGGCTATAAACCCACTTCTTCAGATGAAGTATAGAGTGAATGCTTGTCCCTTCTATGAATGAAAGGGGTTCTTACATGCATGGAACAGAAACTCTAGATCCAATGGAGTACATAAGAAAGCAGAATAGCATGCTACCATTACATTATTTCATATAGAGTCCATTTGTTGTTGCAGGTTTTCAAAACACAGATATAGGAAAAATTATTCTTACTGCACTGTGCGTAGGAATGAAATAGCTCACATATTTGTGGTTAACCAAAAAAAATTGTCTGGACTTATATAATATTGTCTGGACTTTAGCATGTGTAGCTGTTGAAACATTACTTCTTTTGTGCATTTCAATAGTTTCTGGAACAAATTTTACTTCCTTATTCTTGGGTGTTCAGAAATAGTCATTTATGTAAACATTTACCCCTCACCCAGCATTCAAATATACTATAATGTCTAATTAATTTAATCTAAGTTGCAACATGAATTTGACAGTTTAGATTTCAACAGCCTAGCCTTCCTCTTCTGTCTCATAAGAATATTCCCTTCCTTCCTCTATACCATATATAGAACAAAAAAAGAGTGACTTCTGCTTGGATGTATTTGAGTATCTCCACCAAGGTTTGCTAAACAAAACATGTAAAAAACATTTTCTAATTGTTACACCCAGAAATTGGAAAATCTTTGGAATGCAAGCAAGAATTATATTAATATCATGATCAAGTATGTGTATGTATCCATTGCCTTCCCAATGTCACCACAACAATGTGTGATTGCAATTTATACAGTCTTTTCTTCCCACTTGGAGAGCACTCTGCGGCCAAAGATGGGCAAATGCTTTAAAAGAATATATACACTCTTCTTCTAGGAAGTTTATAAGCAATGGATAAAGGGATAAAGGTCACTGAGAGACAGTGACTTGCCCAAGACAACCACTGAACTTCATAACTAAAAATGGCTACCCATGTTCTAGAACAGGGGTAGGCAACCTTCCCCCTTTAAGGGCCGAGGGACTTCAGCACCCAGAAGCCCAGGAGCTATTGGCCAACATGGGACTATTGGCCAACATGACTGGAGGCTTCTGGGAGCTGAAGTCCCTCGGCCCTTAAAGGGGAAAGGTTGCCTACCCCTATTCTAGAACATCCAGTACACCATGCTGATTCCACAATCAATGGCTGAGGTCCTAACTTTCCTCATGTTCACAGAATGAGGTTTTATTACCTTCCCCCACCCTCTACAGCTCCCTGAATGCTCTCAGCAACTTGTTCCTAGTGACTGGAAGACCCATGGGAATGGTGTGAGATATGATGCACAGCATTGGGATTTGCCCTCACCTCCTGCTTTGAATCCAGGAACAATGCAGAAGCCATCCAGCAGTGATAAACACCCAGAAGTAGGAGACAGAGCTGGCAAGAACATGGAAGGTTGGGTTTGGTGCCTTCTACTTTTCATTCTGTTTCACACAGCTGTTCTCTGTGGTGCCCGTACAACTACTACCCATCCAAACTCAAAAGCTCCCTGATTATAGTGCAGTGAGAAAGAAGGCTGACTCTGAGTTTCACTTCTGTTGTCTCCAAGACCTGCAGTGGGAAAGGTAATAGACCTTGATGGCCTAAAATGAGACCTGTGCTGTTCATGTTAGTTCATGAGTGCACAAAAAACTACAAAAGCTGGAAGAGGAATTTGTCATACTCTTTCCAGCACTGCAATTATTCAGATACATTGGACAGAATTTCCATCATTCCAATAAAGTATGCGGGTGATGGTACTTGTAGTCAAATGCTTCTGGATGGTGCCAAGTATAGGAAGGTTGAAGAAGGGATGTACAACAGTCAAAAGGAAGATTAAGTTCAGACTCCATGGACACAAAAGAACTCCCAGTCAGATTTAATCTGCTCATCTTCAAATGACATCTTCAAGTAGGGACAGATACCTTTGAGTAAGAATAGCTTTGGGGTGGCAAGTAGGCCAATTCAAACTCCTCTTTCATTCCAGATTCTGAATGTGGTAATGTGTCCTCCTCCACTGTTTCAGTGAGGTCAACAGGCATTTCTCACTAATGAATATTAGATTAATGAATGGCAGATTCAGAGGTCTAGAAGCCTCCACTGAAACCCCTGCAACTTGTCATCAGACAGGTCAAGGGACTGAAAGGCCACACAATAGGAGGATGAGAGATACGGTTATCATTGCCAATGATAACAGAAAAGGCGACCAAGAAGAAATTGCAAGAAATTATAATACAGATTGTTGAATTAAAATTAATGAGATTTGGGTGAAGCTGCCGCCTTACTCTAGCCAATTAACATAAGAAGAGCCCTTCTAAGGCTGCATCCACACTGCAGAAATAATCCAGTCCACCACCACTTTAACTTCCATTGCTTAATTCTATGGAATTCTGGGAATTGTGGTTTGTTGTGACACTGAGCTATATGACAGAGAAAGCTAAATGTCTCATAAAACTACAATTCCTAGAATTCCACAGCACTGAGTCATGGAAGTTAAAGTGGTGTCAAACTGGATTATTTCTGCAGCGTGGATGCAACCTAGGTCAGACTAAAGTCCTATCTAGTCCAACATGCTGTTCTCACCATGGGCAAACAATTGCTTATTGGAATACTACAAATGAACAACAGTTATATTTTCCTGGACATTCAGACACAAACCACCATGACATTCAGACACAAATAACTATGGAGTTGGCACTCTTGTTCTGGTGAACTGGGTACTATAAAACATACGATGTAGATTAGATTAAGGCCCATCTAATGGATCATTTTGATTTTAACAATGATCTTTCAGGATCTAAGAATGAATGAGGATGACCACTTCCTATTGTTTGATGCCAATGGCCAGATTCACATTGTACTTGGGCATCCACTTTAATAAAAATAGCTAGTAATTTTTGAAAGAATTAATATTTTATGCATTGACAGAACCAATCTTTTACGTGTTACTAGTGAGCCTTTGGTATCTGCTGGGGTTTGATTCTAGGACCCCCCTGCCCCGGTGGATATTAAAATCTGTGGAAATTCAAGTCCCATTAAATACAACGGTATTGTTAAATGGTGTCCCTGAAATAACATGGCAAAATCAAGGTTTGCTTTTTGGAATGTACAGTCAGCCCTCTGATTTCATGGGGGATCTGTTCTGGACTCCACCCCCCCCCCCCCCCGCGAAAATTGAGACTTGCCGATATTCAAACCCCATTTCCTTGAATGGGCTGTGTGCCAGCGGAGGTGTGCCCCATTGATCTTAACAGAGGTCACCCCTCTGTGAATATTCAAAACCGCGGACCTCAAGTCTGCGAGAATGGAGGGGCAACTGTATATATTTTTGGAATGTATATCTCTATTCCATTTGAAATATGAAATATTCAAGATGGTTTGAGACAGAAACAGAAGATAAGAGAGAGAACAGATCAAGCTTTGTAAGTAGGATGCTGCCTGCAAATATCTGTGGTTTCCCATTTTCAGTGTGAAAACCTCACAATCATTCTAGCAGATAGGTATTCTAATTGGACAGCAGAGTTGAGCATCTTATTGCTGAATATGTGAAAAAAGGTAGCACAATTGGAAAAGAGAAAGGTACATTGTTCCATCTCTGGTGGTCTTGTCCCAAAGCAAAGAAATACTAGGGGAAAATATATCAAATTATATGTAAAGTATTGCAAGTTAAATTGAGTTTTTGTCCAGAAATATTTTTGTTAATTATAATCAAAGATAAAATAAAAGATAAATATGGTAGATTTAATTTTATTTTCTAACAATGGCCAGGATACATTATGCGAAAGAATGGAAAGAGCTCAAGATCCCAGAAATTGAAGACTCGCTATATAAGCTTTTAGAGGCAATAGAAATGGACAAACTAAGAAGGCTCCTTCAGAAGCAGGATGAAAACAAAATAATAAATGATTGGAATAAGGTGTTAAATTTTCTAAAGGAAAAATAAGGGAATTTATTGATGTTAGGTTAATAATAAAAAGTAAATTGTGAGCTGAAGTATTTTGGCTCTTCTATAAGTATTGTTTTTCAGGAGAAAATATGTGATTATAGAAAAGGCAGATATGGATAGATGTATATATAAATTTCTCTTTTCTAGATTTTTTGTATTCTTTGTTAGAAATTGTTGGGAAAATGTTCTCATTGTATAGGTTAAGAAACTATTAAAATATTATAAAGATTTTGAAGAGGATGACCAGAAACTGAAATCAAAAGAAAATGAGAAGACAACGCAAGGCGACAGTTAAGCTTAAATAAGTTAAGGAGTAACACTAGGAAAGAAGAAATAAAGAAAATCACCAAGAAATATGAAGAAGGAAGTTAAGAAAGATGTATGAATGATAGGAATGTGAGATGTATGTAAGAATGTATGAGGTTGTGGTTTGTTATGTTTTCTTTTGTAAGATTTTCATCAATGTTTATGAATAAAAATAAATTTAAAAAAACAATGAAGCACAATTAAGTTAGCTGCCAATAAGTGTACACATGCAAAGTACAATAGTTATGGGGATCCGGTTTGTAATGTTCAAAGAAACATGCTTTTGAATGTGTAATTAGCTCACCTGAGGGTAATAACTATGCAACAATGATTTGAATTGTAAAAACTCAATGTTTGCTCATGCAGAAAAATGCTAAACATTTTATAATAATATAGCAGTGGGAATACTCCTACAGAAATAAAGAGGTTTTTTTGCACACTAACAATTATATGAACACTTCTACAAACTTTCTCCAGTAATTAATTTTTTTAAAAAGTTTCACAATATTTTAATAACCTGCTACTATCAAAACTGGATAACTCAAGACAAAAATCAATCCATTCAATATTATGTGATCTTGAGAATTTCTTAAAACCATGGATTCATTCCAAAGTTTGTGAATCACTGAGAAAATATAGTAGAAGAGTGTTGCATTTCTCAGTTAATTATAATGGACTGATAGCAGATCCACCAGCCTTGCCTACATTCTTCTATTTAAAACATAACCCAGCTTCTCTTTCTTTGTACAGCTTCATTTCTCTGTGCCATTCCATGGCTCTCATCTTGTTAACTTTCTCAAAGTACATCTGTAATACAGGCCTAAATCACTTTTAAACTCCTTTAACAGTCTTAACCTCCCCTAAGAAACTCTGGGAATTACAGCTTTGTGTAGCTGCTGTGAGTTCTCAACATTATCATAGGGTTGTAATTCCCAGGTTCTTCAGGTGATGTTGGTGGGAAAATCATGACTGTTTTAACGTTATTTAAGTTTGTAGTGTAGAATTTCTTCAAAGTCTAGAATTTCCTCAGTCCCAGTGCAGCTAAGTGTTTGTATTAATCAGGAACATGTGGAGACATTTTAGTTAAACTTGAGTTCTCGTAAAAGAGGTTTAAGCGGACCGTATAGTCTGAATTTGAGAGCCACTGGCTGTGTATCACAGAATTTGATCACTAACTATGTTCAGATTCAACTGAACTTTATTTTGTGAGATTATAGCTACGTTTAAGTTGACAGCATGCAGTGAAGGAAGTTAACACAGACCAACTGTTTTAAGGACTATAATGTTATTTCCATATCCCCCATCTGCTCGAAAATCATGTTAAGCTTAATTTGGAAAGGACACTCGCAAATTATTAAGACAGAGATACTTTCACAATTAACCAGTGAAGTGTACTTGAGATCCTTACAGATTGTTTGTAAACATACTAAATATCCCATACTACTCAGAATTTATGATCAAAATCCTTTTGTTGGCCACTAGATTGACAGATTCTGTTCTGGCTGGTTTACTTCAAGTGCTTTTGAAAGTGATTCTGAGTTAATCTAACTCATTCTCAAACTCCCAAATCTTTGAGAATACAACATAGTACCAGTGACATATCTATGGGAACTGTGATCCAGATTATAGAACCGTTAGCATCCTTTTCTATTTCCTCCATTCTTCTTGCAACTTCTGTCTCTTCAAATCTCTTTATCATTTCACACTATTATCAATAATCTGGATTAAAATGGAACAAGGTGTGTCCATATAGACTCCCTTTGTGAATCCAGTGTTTTCAATGTGTAAGCAGCTCCATACTTTGCAAGACAATTGTGCTTGTTGTCTTGCTGTGAATAAACTGGAGTTGCAGTTGTGCGCATTCAAATTGTTTCCGGCTTATGGTGACCCTAAGGCCAACCCATCACAGGGTTGACTTGGTAAGATTCCTCTGAAAATTTGAAAGAGTTGTTCCTTCCTCTGATTTGTTTGCCTTCCTCTGAAAATGAGAGCGTGTGACTTGCCAAGGTCATCCAATGGGTTTCCATGGCCAAATGGGCATTCAAACCCAGGTCTTTAGAGTCGTAGTCAAACCAGTACACCATGGTTATGTTACACAAGTGTAAAGAAATGGTGGATCTGTATAATATCACACACATAAAAACTAGACTTGGTAAAGGCAGGTAAGAATAATTTGCCTATGAAAGTGGAGAGATAGAACAGGCTACATGGAATCCCATGAGCTGATCTTGTACTAAAACCTGGTTCTAAGGTATGTCTGCACTGGGTCTTAGATATTCAAGAGTACATATACTTGCATTGCCTATAATACTTCAAGTCCTTTCTCTTCTACCCAGTATTTAATCTATCAAGAAAGAACACTGAACATACAACACTGAACTTACTGTTTATAAGCAGAGACCCAGTAAGATCAAGGGTTAATGACCAAACAGCCCTGCCAATTCTAATAAAACTTGTAGTTTCACACTTTATTATGTGCTGCCTAAGACAATACTGTGGGCTCTTGGTATCTGCTGAGGCTTAATTCCAGGACCCCACCCCCAGTAGATACCAAAATCTGTGTGTGCTCAAGGCGCATTATATACAATGGTGTAGTAAAATAGCATCCCCTATAGAAAATGGCAAAATCAAGGTTTACTTTTTCAATATTTTCTTTTGGAATATTGTCAATTGAAATCAATGGGACCCCAATATTGGCGATTTTTCTGATTTGTGGGGGTGGGGTCTGGAATGGATCCCTTGCAAATCAAAAGGGATAACTGTGTTTTATTTTTCCTGGCCAGTTTAAGCACTATTATTAATGAACAACCAGATGATAAGTCTATTAAATCTCACAGATGTCTGGGAAACCTGACCATTCTATGGATAAAGAACGCATTTACAGCATTGTGAACATGCCATCAGCAGTTCTGAATGGCAGATATTTGAGAATTCTTATGGTACAGAGAAGAGACAATGTAGATAAACCGATAGTTGAAAATTATACATACATAATTATATTTGTATTATGATTGAATCCAAATATAATTATATGAATATATTTGTATTATATTTAAATTACAGAATGAGCTTCACACCTCTATTATAAGAGAGCCCAGCTGCTCTGTGGTCAATTGATTCCATCGTTAGATGGTGTGGGAAATTTAAAAATGGAGAAGGTAGGTGGTCTATAGGAGGTGCAGGCTTCTCTCTTCTTCAGAAAGGCTGGACAGCCTTCGAATGAAAATGCTCTGGGTTATCTGCATTAAGCAGTGCTCACTAACTCTGTGATGCTATTGGGAAATCATGTTCACAGATTTCAATGTTAGTAAATAAATAAATAAATAAATAAAATCTGACACCTGACTGAAGTATCAATTGCATTACTATGGGGGGTTGCAGACTGCCAGAAATAGTGCAAATTGAGTCCACTTTTAGAGTTAGGGTTAGTGCTAGGGAATCATAGGAATTGTTTTTTGTTTTTGTTTTCCTGGGACATTGAGCCTTCTCTGTCAGAGAGCTCTGGTGCCACAATAAATACAGTCCCCATGATTCCCTAACCCTAACCCTAACCCTAAACGTGGACTCAATGTGCACTATTTCTGGCAGTCTGCAACCCCCCTATGTCAACTGACATAGTATACCAGATGACACTAAATTAGGAGGGGTGGCTAATACTCCAAAGGAAATGATCAGAATTCAAAATGACCATAACAGATTAGAAAGCTGGGCCAGAACAAAATTTCAACAGAGAGAAATGTAGGATACTGCACTTGGGCAATAAAAATGAAATGCAGAGATATAGGATGGGTGACACCTGCCTTGAAAGCAGTGCATGCGAAAAGAATCTAGGAGTCTTAGTGGACCACATGCTGAACATGAATCAGCAATATGATGCAGCAACTAGGAAAGCCAATACGATCCTATGCTACATCTATAGCGTCTAGAAAGGGACATAATAGTATCCCTTTAATCTGCTTTGGTCACATTTTACCTGGAATATTGGGTCCAGTTCTGTACATTACAGTTCAAGAAGGATATTGACAAGCTGGAGGGTGTCTAGAGAGGGTGACCAAAATAGTGAAGGGTCTGGAAACCATGCTCTATGAGTGGGAGCTTAGGAAGATGGGTATATTTAGCCTGGAGAAGAGGTTAAAAGGTGATATGATAGCCAAGTTTAAATATTTGCAAGGATGTCACATAGAAGAAGAAGTAAGCTTGTTTTTTGCTCTTCCAGAGACTAGGTCATGGAGCAATGAATTTAAGTTACATGAGAAGAGATTCCACCTAAAGATTAGGAAGAAATTCCTGATGATAAAGAGCCATTCGACAGTGGAATACACTGCCTTGGAGAGTGGTGGAGTCTCCTTTAGTGGTTTTTAAATAGAGGCTGGATGGCCATCTATCAGGAGTGCTTTGATTATGCTTTCTTGCATGGCCGGGGGTTGGACTGAATGGCCTTTGTGGTCTCTTCCAACTCTAGGATTCTATGATTCTGTGATAAATAAACAACAACAAAAGTTATTCTGCAGTTTAAGGAAGCATATTATTTATACATACCGGTAAATGATCTTAGAGTTCTAAATTGATCTAAAAGAGCCAAAAGACTGCTTCTTCTGAGTCTATAAAAATAACAGATTTATGGAGTTGTTTTTTTTAAAAAAAATAACAACCACAAGAAAACTCTCATTGAATATTGTGGGGTGGGGAGGAATTATGAAAACTGTAACAGATGTTGTTCTTTTTAATTTTATATCTGGTGGTCGTATTTTTAATAGTAAATAAATTTCATGCTCTTTAATTGATTTAAATGGAAGGGTCATGAGGATACACTTACATCTCTCCTATTTTAATAAATGGGCTTTAGAAAGGTGGATTGTACTCAAGGTTTAAAATTAAATCCTATTTTTCTTCATTGCTCTCCCCTCAAACAACATGCTGGCACAAGTAGGGCATTTTTGCCACTGCTACAATTGAAAACTAGACTGGTCCAAGTGTTTTTTTTTCTATTTCATACTGCAGGCCTTCAAAGACCTTTTTGCCTTTTAGTACCCCCAAATCTGTTCTGTGTAAAAAACAAAATCTTTCTCCCACACTATAATTTTGTATGGTGCTAAAGTCAAGCCACATGAAAGCCTCAAGAAATCCTACACATGTGAATCCAAGTTTAACCAAAGCAGGGGAAAGAGCTCATATTTTTATGATGTGAAATTTATTGGAACATTCCCTTCATGTCCCTACATTCAGAAGAGAGTCTGGATTCAGTTACAGCTGGGCTGACTACCACACATCTGCTTTCTTATTGTTAGAATTACCTTTCCCTACTATGTACCTTTTAAAATATATGTCTGTATATTAAAGATCACCTTTAGATACATGATGCTAGAGATCAAATGCCTGAACTTCAGATGTTCAAGCAAAGATACATGACGAGATGTATCAGTTATACTTTGAAGCTGCTTTAGGGTTTCTCCTCATCTGATTTAGTTTGAAAACTAACAGCATCACATAATTACTCCCCCCCTACCCCCATCTGCCACATAGGGCAGTATGCAAAGATATTAGTCCTTGGCATAATCATAGTCTGTATATGAAGTGTTGCTGGGGACAATATTTAATATGTTGTTGTTGTTGTTAACTGCCCTCGAATCAATCTCAACTCATGGCGACCCTACGGATGAGATATCTCCAAGACCTTCTGTCCTCCACTGCTCTGCTTAATTCCTGCAACCCCTTAACACGTAATTACTCCCCACCTTACCCTCATCTGCCGCATAGGGCAGTATGCAAGGATTTTAGTCCTTGGCATAATCATAGTCTGTATATGAAGTGTTGCTGGGGACAATATCTAATATGTTGTTGTTGTTGTCGTCGTCATTGTTGTTGTTAAATGCTCTCGAATCGATCTTGACTCATGGCGACCCTATGGATGAGACATCTCCAAGACCCTCTGTCCTCCACTGCTCTGCTCGATTCCTGCAACCCCTTAATATCCATGACCTTAATAGAGTCCATCCATCTAGTATGTGGCCTTCCTCTCTTCCTACCTCCCTCCACCATCCACAGAATCATTGTTTTTTTCCAAAGAGTTCTCTCTTCTCATGATGTGTCCGAAGTACAACAGTTTGGTCATCTCGGCTTCCAGGGAACTTTCTGGTTTGATCTGCTCTAGGATCCACTTGTCCTTTGGGCTGTCCATAGGATCCTCAGCACTCTTCTCCAGCAACACATCTCAAATGAATTGATTTTCTTCCTAACATCTTTTTTAACTGTCCAGCTCTCACATCCATACATGGTAATAGAGAATACAATAGCTTGTATGATTCTGACTTTTGTGCTCAGTTGTATATCTTTGCATTTTAGGATCTTTTCTAGTTCTTTCATAGCCACCCTCCCCATTCTTAGTCTTCTTCTGATTTCCTGACTGCAGTCCCCATTTCTATCAATGTTTGATCCCAGGTATGGGAATTCTTTTACTATTTCTATTTCTTCATTGTCTAGGTTGAACTTGTGAAGGTTCTCAGTGGTCATTATTTTTGTTTTCTTTATGTTCAACATTAAGCCTGCCTTAGCACTTTCTTCTTTGATCTTCCATAGTAGGTGTTCCAGGTCTGTGAGGTTTTCTGCTAGTACTATGGTGTCATCTGCATATCTTAGATTGTTGATATTCCTTCCTCCTATTTTCACTCCTCTTTCTTCTGTGTCCAAGCCTGTTTTTCTTATAATATGTTCTGCATACAAGTTGAACAGACAAGGTGAAAGGATGGAACCTTGTCTGATCCCTTTGCCAATTGGGAGCCATTATGTTTCTCCGTGTTCTGTTTTGACAGTAGCCTCTTGTCTTGAGTACAGATTCCTCATCAGGACTATTAGATGTGTTGGCATTCCCATGTATTTATGAGCATTCCATAGCCTTTCATGATCTATGCAGTCAAAGGCTTTGCTATAGTCTATAAAGCACATACTGATTTTCTTTTGGAATTCCTTGGTGTGCTTCATTAGCCATCACATGTTTGCAATGTGATCCCTAGTACCTCTTCCTTTCCTGAACCCTGTTTGGACCTCTGGGATCTCTCTTTTCATGTATGGTTGGAGTCTATGTTGCAGAATTTCAAACATGATTTTGCTTGAGTGGGAGATCAGTGCTATGGTCCTATAGCTGCTGCAGTCTCTCATGCCTCCCTTTTTGTGGATGGGGATCTATATTGATCACTTCCAATCTGTTGGCCATCGTTTTGTTTTCCATATCTGTTGACATATCTTGGTTAGCACTAGAGTTGACTCTGGCAATGTGGATTGCAGCAGTTCAATTGGAATGTCATCTGTTCCTGGTGATTTGTTTCTCACTATTTCTCTTATTACAGTTTCCACTTCACTTTTTAGAATTTGGGGTTCATCTTCATGTGGCTCTTCATTTCATGTGTCCTTCATTTTGTCACTTCTTTTATATAATTCTTCTGTGTATTGCATCCAACGTCTTTTTATTCCTTCCTGGTCTTGAATTATGTTATTCTTATTGCCATAGAGTGTCTCGGTCCTTGGTTTGAATTATCCTTTGATTTCTCTGATCTTGTGAAATAGATTTCTTGTTCTTCCCTTTTTGTTGTTGTCTTCTATTTCTCTGCATTGGTCATTGTAGTAATTTTCTTTATCTTTCCACATAAGCTGTTGTACTGTTGCATTCATAATTCTTAGTTTGATCCTATCTCCTTTTTGTTTTTCTTTTCTTGTTTTCTTTATTGTTTGTAGGGGGTTTTCTGTCATCTATTGATTTTTCTCTTTCTTTTTGTTTATTGAAAGTGTCTGTCTGCATTCTTCTTTTATTATATCCCTGGCTTCAGACCATAGTTCCTCTGGTTCTCGGTCTATTATGCTTAGTAATGCAAATCTGTTTCTTATATTATCAGTAAATCCTGTTGAGATATTATTTAGATTATATTTTGGTATAATCATTAGTTTTGTTTTTTTTCTTGAGTCTTATTCTCAAGTCTTATGTTATGAGTAATTCATGATCTGTGCCACAGTCGGCACCTGGTCTAGTCTTGGCCACCAGAATAGAGTTCTGCCATCTTTTATTTCCAATTATATAATCTATTTGATTTTGTGTTGACCATCTGGTGATGTCCATGTGTGTAGCCTTCTTCTGGCTGTATGAAAAATGTGTTTGCAATGAATAAGTTGTTGGTTTCACAAAAATCTATCAAGACATTCACCTGCTTCATTTCTTTTTCCTAATCCAAATCTGCCTACTGTTTTTGATTCTTCTTTGCTTCCAACTTTTGCATTTAATACGTTGTAGCCTGCAAAAATTATATTCCTATATTGCTATGTAGCTGGCTGTCCATCTACACAGATATACAAATACGCCTAATTGTCTGCAAGTTTTTTTTTACTTGAACATAGCAAGGCATAGTGTAAGTTCCCTAGCAACATTGTTACAAATGTCCAAATAAACCTCCATTCTGCAAGGTTCAAATTTACTGCATAAGCTGTTTTGCAGGCTACACCATGGAAAGCAGCAAATGCTCAAACCTAAAAGGCACTGAACTGCTTACAATGCAGAGCTGAGCACCTAAAGCTTTAAAGGATGACACTGACAATGCTGACAATACCTAGGCTTCCTGAACACAAAGTGATCATGTCAGTGCAGTATAATTGCTACAATATAGGGCTTAAAAGAAGCAGAGTCAATATATTTGAATTTAACAATGGGAGAATATCAAAGATTTTTATGGAACCAATGCTCAGATTTAGGATAATTGCATCACAATTACAGATCTATCCAGAGGATGGGAAGAGGAAGGAGTGGCAGACAGATAGGTAATGATTTACTGAGGAATTTTTGGTCGGAAACTTATCAAGATGTAGTGTTTTTCCTCCTCACCCAATTCCTATACCCTCAGTTTCAATGGGGAGATACTTCACCTATGTCATCTTCAGGCTGACAATACAATGGGCTCAATTCTGGGGCTTTTTTGTGGGGTCAAATGGCTTTGGAGCTTGTGACATATTATTCGTGTTGAAATAATTTCACAGAACACATGGTGCTAGGAAGCTGTCTTATGCTTAGTCAGACCAGTACTATGTCTAGCTCAGTGTAACCTACTCTAAGCCAAAGGATCTCAAGAAGTCTACTTAAGGAGCCCTAGTGGCACAATGGTTAAATGCCGGTACTGTAGTTACAACATTATGAGTTCAATCTCAGAGCTCCAAGGTTGACTCAGCCTTCCATCCTTTTGTACCCAGCTTTTTGGGGGCAACTGGCTTACAGACCGTAAACTGCTTAAGAGTGTGCTAAGTCCACTATGAAGTGGTATAGAAATGTATAAATGCTATTGCCATTGAGACCTGGAATCCACCATGTTATGAACAGTAAAGGGTACAATATGAACAAAAGCAAGCACATTTAAGATCCATTAGTCTTGATAGAAAAATTAAACACACACTCATATCTCAGGGGTTCAGTGGGGATACTGAAGTATCCTGTTGTATATGCCCCAGACTAAAAAGAATTGCAGTGTTTTTGTAAACCATGCATAAAATCTGTTTTTACCAGTCACCTCTCTTGATTTGGCTATAAATAACTGGTGAATTACATTTAGCATTTGTCCTTATTTTACTCATTTTAAAAAATGCAACCAACTCTGTACCAGATGCAGAACGTTTTTCAGCCCATGTACATTTTTATGTGTTGCTATAGTGCTTGGATCCAATTCTCTCTCTTTTTTGTTCTAAATCATCATATTTCCATGGAAAGATACTATGATCCAGTGTTATGGAATTCCTCCCACACTTCCTTCCTTCAGCCAGCAGTAGCATGAGAGAACAAGTTGTACGCAACTGTAAACCACTTCTTCAATATGATTTGTTTCAGCTTTCAGTTTTGGCCTCCTTGCCCTCCTCTTGCCTCTCTGTGCCTTTTAAGATGATGCTCCCTCTGCCTAGAACCCAAATTTGTCTCAATCTCAGTGGTATGTCACTTCCATTTCCTCTTTTAAGCCTCCCTCAAGCCTGGTTTCTTTAGCAAAATCCTTTTTAAAAATTTTGCTATCCTAACATCACTTACAACTTCACTGTCCCCAAAATCTCCCTTGCCTCATTCCCAGGGTAACTTTGTGGATTGCTGTCTACTCTGTCACTATTAACTTCCCTCTCCCACCATATAACATTAATGTCAGCACTTTCAGGAAGGACTCTTGTCACCTCTATGCTGTTCCATTATCAATAAAAAGGCTGCACACAGCAGCAAGCAGCACTGCATAGGCAAAATGGGAAGATCTGCTCTGAAGTCAGCTTACACCAGATTTTAAAAGCATACTTCAAAATCCACAAAATACAAAAGTTAAAATGTGATTAAATTATCAAAAAATTAAAATCAGTTAAAAACATAAACCATAAAAAACACAACCACACACAAACAAAATAAACAGAACACTCAGCACATTAAAGAAGACCCTTCCTACCTAAACAATCAATTCTCAAAGGCTTGTTGAAACAAAAAGATCTTCATCTGTTTGTGGAAAGAGAGTGGAGAGAGCGCCAATCTAACTTCTCTGGAAAAGGAGGTCCAGGGCCTAAGGAAAGCCTCTGAGAAGGCCCTCTCCTGTGTTCCCACCTGTGTGGGTGGGGGGACAAAGAGAATGGCCTCCCCAATACATCCCAAATTACAGGCAAAAGTGGAGCCGAATAGGGCTTTATAGATCAAAACCAGTACTTTGAATTGTGCCTGGAAACAAATTGGCTGCTAGTGGAGCTGTTATAACAAGGGAGTTATTTGCCCCTTGTAGCCAGCCCTAGTTAGCAATGTGGCTGCAGCTCTACTACACTACCACTCTTTGTTGGAAAGTTAGAAAGGACAACTTGTGCACAGCGGCATCGCTGAGGTTGGTATCACCCGATGCAGGGGCAGACTAACTGTCTTGCCCTCCCCCTGGCTGCCTGCCCACCCAGACCACTACCGAGGGGGCCAGGGCTGCAACCTCCGGAGGGCCCATTTAGAGTCTGGTGCAGCTGCTGGGTGAATAGAAAAGGGATGTGATGCCCTTTCTCGCTTGCCCAGTAGCTGTGGCAGTCCCTACAGGTGTAACCCCTGCCTGGGTAATAGACCCTTCTAGACATGTCACCTGGTGTGGTCTGAACCCCCCGTGCCCCCCTAGTGATGCCTGTGTCTGTGTACAGTAGTACTCACCATGCATTAGCTCTACTTTCTGAAATTCGATTCAAAAATTAGCTATTAGGTGGAAGGGCTTTGTGCCCCTAAGAGTAGTCTCTTTTGTTGTTAACTGCCCTTGAGTAGATCTCAACTCATGGCGACCTTATCCAAGACCCTCTGTCATTCACTGCTCTGCTTAATTCCTGAAATCCCATACCCATGACATCATTAATACAGTCCATCCATCTGGCATGTAGCCTTCCTCTCTTCCTATTTTTCTCTCCACTTTCCCTAACATTATTGTCTTTTCCAAAGAGTCCTCTCTTCTTATGATGCGTCCGAAGTATGACAGTCTCAGTTTGGTCATTTTGGCTTCTAGGGAGCTTTCTGGTTTGATCTGCTCTAGGTTTAACTTGTTTGTCCTTTTGGCTGTCCATGGGATCCTCAGCACTCTTCTCCACTCTTCTCAAATGAATTGATTTTCTCCCTATCATCTTTCTTAACTGTCCAGCTCTCATATCCATACATGGGAATAGGGAATACAATGGCTTGTATGATTCTAACTTTTGTGCTGAGTTGTATTATCTTTGCATTTTAGAATCTTTTCTAGTTCTTTCATAGCCACACTCCCCATTCTTAATCTTCTTCTGATTTCCGACTGCAGTCCCCATTTCTATCAATGTTTGATCCCAGGTATGAGAATTCTTTCACTATTTCTATTTCTTCATTGTCTAGGTTGAACTTGTGAAGGTCCTCAGTAATCATTATTTTTGTTTTCTTTATGTTAACATTAAGCACTTAGCACTTTCTTCTTTGAGCTTCCTTAGTAGGTGTTCCAGGTCTGTGAGGTTTTCTGCTAGTACTATGGTGTCATCTGCATATCTTAGATTATTGATATTCCTTCCTCCTATTTTCACTCCTCCTTCTTCTGTGTCCAAGCTTGCTTTTTTTATAATATGTTCTGCATACAAGTTGAACAGATAGGGTGAAAGGATACAGCCTTGTCTGACCCCTTTGCCAATTGGGAACCATTCTGTTTCTCCATGTTCTGTTCTGACAAAGTAGTCTACATGTGACTAATGTTTTGGTTTTTAAACTGGTGTTGCAGGTACCCAGCAAATTACTGGCCAGTTGAGCATAACAGCCATTCCATATAAACTGACAGAGAGCATGCTTAACAATAAACAGTATATAGAATAGAGTAGGAATTGTGTGGCCCTCCAGATTCTGAGTCTCCTTCACTTGTGGCTATTCCGGCTGGGGATGCTGGGAGATGCTGTTCAACAACATCTGGAAGACCACACAATTCAGTAGCTCTGATATATAAGGAAAAGTCTTTCTGAGGAAGAGGAAGCAACATGACTTCTTGAAAAAGCAACCTGGTCTCACTAGCCTTTAAAAACTCCTAGAAAGTGTGTGAACACAGATGCGGATAAAAATGATCCAGCAGATGTGGATTTTTGACAACATCCCTTGCCAAAGGCTGTTCAGCAAATGTAGCAAGTCATAGTCCCTTGTAAAGAGAAATATAGCGCTTTCCATCCCTTGCCAAAGGCTGTTCAGCAAATGTAACAAGTCATAGTCCCTTGTAAAGAGAAATATAGCGCTTTCCAAGTCCAGGAGCAATTCCCCATCCCTTGTCATTGCTATTACTGCTCCAAGGCAGAAGATTATTTTCCCCTCAAAAATAGAAAATACAGAAGATATGGAATACCTAGACATAAAGATAGGAGTAAAGAGAGGTAATAATGAAGAAGAAGTAGAAGAGGATTAAGATGAAGTTAAAATAGGAGATAGGTTAGTATTAGTAGATGAGATGATCAAACGATGTTTCTGTTTTACCTTTCTTCCTAAGCAGGCTTTAAGTATTAAATTTATGAATGGTAAGTATTATTTATATGTTCATAATATGATGAATGGATTGTATTATGTACTGTGTATTTTATGTGTGTGTAAGCTTTAATAAATATGATTTTAAAAAATAGAAAATCCAAACAGCTCTGCAGCATATAGAGGGTGGGGGGAGAGTTTAAGTGGTATAATTAACTAGCCAGTGTGGTGTAGTGGTCTGAAAGATTCTGGAGACCAGGATTCAAATCCCCACTTGGCCACAGAAACCCACTAGGTGACCTTGAGCATGCCACACTCTCTCAGCCTCAGATGATGGCAATAGCAAACCTTCTCTGAACAAATCTTGCCAAGAAAACTCCATGATAGGGTCTCTACAAATCAGTAATGACTTGAAGGCACACAACAACAGCAACAGCAACAAAATTAACTAGCTTCCTTCAAGATTTTTCTTCAAGAGATTTGACAATGGTCTAAATTCAATCGGTGGTCCCAGCTAGAGCAGCTCCACTGAATAAATGGAATAACACTCCACTCTACTTGGCACTACCATTAGAATTTGCCTTTCTAGATATCTGTCTAATACTGAAAAGCACTCCCAGTTAGTCATGTGAGGCTTCTCCATAAAGTTGATGAGGTGGTGACTGGGCAACCTTCTCAGATGCACAGCTGAAGCTCCCCTCAGAAAAATCAAGTGAAGTGCAGGTGACTGGATGGATGGATGTTACCAGGGCAGGAAAGCTGAAGCTACATAGTGACATATAATGTTAGCAATAATTCCTCTGCACTAGGCAGATCAATAGCATTACAATTCTGAGAACAACGAGGGAGAAAACCAACCAAGAATGCAGTGGCTTAAATCAGATTTTAAATGAATGACAACCCGGAGGGTAAAATGACTATGAAGAAAGCACCCTGAAAATGAGTACAGCTGCTGTTGTAAAATTACTTTGCATGCTGCATTTAGCCCACAAGGTACCAGTTTGCCATCCCCATGTTTGGTAATATGTTTTCAAAGGATAAAACCATGCCAAAACCCTAGGCAGCTCCAAGCACACACATCCCCTTTTTGAAATAAATTTTCCACTTGTCTTATCCGGTAGCAACTTGAGCCAATGTGTTTCTTTTAATGAACAACTTAAAATCTTACATCGGTTTACATGTCGTCCTGCTGAGATCATCTCTAAACACCAGCCTGATGGAAGCTGGAAATGATCAAGACAGAGCAAAGTATTCCATTAGTGCCCTTACACAGTTGCAGACTACTTCTGCAGCATCAGGCTTTGGCCACTGCTGAAAACAGATAACAGGCTAGACAGTCTTACATTTTTACCTCTTTACCATTTGATCTTTTACTTTTTCATACAGAAGCAAATCCTGCTGAGTTAAATGTAAATGAAAATGTCAACTACTTCCTAATAAGAATGCTTAGGATTCCAACCTAAGGCTTACTTGCTTTTAAGCATATCTATGCCATTCTTTCAGGGCAAAAAGCCTTCTCAAGGTGGTTCACCCAAAAAAAAAATAATCCTAACATTTTTAAAACATAAAATATAAATAATTAAAACCACAGCATTTTTTAAAGTGACAGTCAAAATTGCAGCAGGTGGTTAACAATTTTCTAAATGAAACTCAAAAAAGAGCAGCCTATCCACACAGTTCTAAGAACAATAAATAATGTTATTTGCCATCAAGTTGACTTCAACTTATGGAAACCTAGTCTTGGTTAGTATTGGATGGGAGATCACCAAGGGATATCAGGTGCTGGAGGTTATGTTTCAAAGGAAGGAACTGACAAAACCATCTCTAAGTATTCCTTGCCTAAGAAAACTGTATGAATTTCATGGGGTCACTGTAAGTCCACAGACAACTTGAAGGTGTGTGCTTACACACACACACACACAGACACATGAATGATAGTCCACAAACTTCCAAGATCCACTGTCATCAACAGCCCTGCTCAGCTCTTTCATGTACAGGATGATGGCTTCTTTTACTGAGTCAATCCATCTATAATGTGCTCTTCCTCTTGTGTACTTAACTATTTCAGATATTAATTTCAGTACAAAAACCAGGATTCAGAGTTATGTGCCAGAAGATGTTTCTGAAATTGTCCTCACTGTCACCATCTGAAGCTTAATTTGCTTAATGCTCATTTGATTTTCAGTTGAACCTCTATTTCATGTATTTATTTTATACTTGGAAACTGATGTTATCATGGAGTTGAAGATGGTGAACATACCGACCCAAGCTGGTCACCATAACATTACATGTTACATGATGTCAGGGCATTGTTCATGATGTTAATTTACCCTTGATGACATTATAATATAGCTAAATCTGATTGTACAGGAATGCCAGTTTTATTTGTAAAATGTCCACAGTATGGGGGTGAAAACAGATGGAAAAGCTACTAGGGACAGCATGGAAAAAGCCTGTAAGGCATTAGCTGCAGGAAAATTACTTTTAATTGTTGATCTCCAAACTGGGAACAGGGAGCCTAATCCAAGTGCAGACTAGAATGTTAAATTAGGATGCAACTAGGATGCAAAACAGCTAACAGTTTTGCTGCAGTAGCATGTGAAACCCCTTAAATGTGGTCTGGAAACACTAGGCATTATTATTGACTACAAGAGGCTTGCAAAAATGCATGCTGCTATTTAGAATTCATCTTATGAGGTTATTGCAGCTGACAGAGTGCTAAGGCTAAGAGAATTTTGGATTATGCAGTCAGAATGGAAAGTCATTTTGTATTTTCAGGATAAATGTTTAATTCTGGGTGTGTAAATGTTGTCCTAATAGACCAAGCAGACTTGTGTAATTTATTTCATACAAAATGAGAAGAGGTTTTTTTTTTCCATTTGAGAACAGTAGCTCAGTGGGAATATTGTTTGACTACAAGAGAAAAAATGCACTTATCTACTAACAACTTGACTAGCTGACAGATTATAGTACAGGTTTTTGTAAGTAGACATGAAAAGGATGCCAAATTTATCTTTTCTGGCAATAATCACAGAGGAATGAAGTTGGCTTAGAGCAGTGAAAAATGAAGATCAAGTGGTTAAAAATATAATTGCTTGCTGCTCTAATATGTAAAATTAATGTTTTATGACATTTTCCTTTGATTCACATGAAATCTGCAGAACTATTCTTGGACAAAGATCTGTCTGCAATTGTTTCTCACCACTTGTCTGACAATGCAATAGATGGCAGCCTCATGCAGCCGAATGCCTTTGAATAAGAACACTGCCCATTTACACCACAGATCCATGAAGCCCAGCATCCAGGAACCAACCAGAGCTTTGAAAATTACCTTTTTGGACTACAACTCCCAGAAACCCCCAAACTGCATGTCTGCTGGCTATTCTAGTTGGAGGATGCAAGGAGCTGGAGTCCCCAACGTTAACTTTTCCAAGTTCAATCACCAGCAGGGGTCAGTTTCATACTTCTAGGAAGCCCACAGGCAGGATATGAATATATATCTCCCTGTTCTTTGGCCCCAACAACTAGTATTCAAAGGTACCCTCCTGCCCAAGTATGCTCTCTGCTGTAATGTTCCTTGAAGCATCTGGTTCTGGACAGATATAATGCTCAACATTGCTTAAAAGAGCAGGCAAGACTCTTTACTCTTTGACTAGATGTACTATAAGTAGGCACTTTAGGCTGATGTCTGAATGTTACATCTCGCCACAAGCATTTCTATTACCGGAAAGTGACCTAGCTTGCCTTATTTAGTGATAAGCCAATGAATATCTCCTGCAGATGGATTTCTTCACATGCTACTAGAAATGGCTAGCTGATGCACCTACCCACAAGTTAAAACCAGAGGTTTGGGAGAGCTTTTGATTACATACCGGCATAAGATTCTGGTAATTGTAATTCAAAAAGATAATTTTTCTACGCTCTGGCTAAAACAGCATGCTATGATGGCTGCCCTTGCATATTTTTGCCCTGTACAAGTGGACTATAAACACATATGGAAGACCTAGAAGATGAAGATTCTTTATTACTTCTTTACAAAATATACTAATTTATGGATCATTGGTCCAAAGCACACTGCAGAAATAATCCCGTTTGAGATCACTTTAACTGCCCTGGCTCAGTGCTAGAGAATCCTGAGGATTGTAGTTTATTGTGGTATCACAGTTCTCTGACAGAGAAGGCTAAATGTCTTACAAAACTACAGTCCCCAGAATTCCCTACACTGAGCCAGGGTAGTTAAAGAGATTTCAAACTAGATTATTTCTGCAGTGTGCTTTGGACCATTGCCATGCTATCCAATGGCTCTGGTGGCTTTTAGAAAAGGATTAGACAAATTCCTATCTGGAAGAGAGGTTTCATCAGCAACTGCTAGCTATGAAAATTAAAAGGGAAGTCTGGATTCCAGGTGCTGGGTACAAAACAACAAGGGGCAGCTATCAGCATCATCTTTGGGAACTTCTATAGTCAGCTGGCTTGGAAACAGAACACTGGGTGGGATGAACTTTTGCCTGACTTAGCAAAGAATATCCTGGAAAAAGTAGATACAAAAGGGAAAAGAATTAACACTGGTGATAATGTTGTACACACATTCAACCCAGAGGGGAAAAATACCAACCACACCTCAAGTTACATCAATATTCAGGAATCAAAACTATGTCTCAAATTGGACATAGAAAGCATGTCCTCTGATTTTGATATGGATATGATAGTAGCAGCTGACCAATTTTAACTAGCTTAACTGTTACATCATCCCAACCACCACTAGTATCTAGCTGTGACCTTACAAAAGTGACTCTATGCTTTGCAAGAAATACAATCTCCAGGTTTCTCTAGCCAGATTAAAAAAAAAAATAATCATGACTCTTTGAACCATGTATAAATTTTCACTGCAGATATGCTAGATGTTATTTCTGACTACTCTCAGTGTTAACAAATAATGCTTTGGATGCTAAACTAATACATATGATGAAGTGGATTACAGTCTATGAAAGTTTATGCCAAATAAAACTTGTTACCGTAATTCTTCAAGGTGCCACTACTTGTTGCTGTTCTGATGTTAAAATAAGGTCACTATCCCCTCAATGAGCAGAGCTGCAATCTTGTCAGGGATCATCATACAGCTGGTGCTGGTGACCTCCTTTGCTGATTATTGATACTTGTTCCTGTAAATTTCATTTCATTTTGTATTTCTTTATCTTTTGGATTCTTTTCTCTTTTGCCTATTTTTCCTGTTTCTTCTTTTTCATTTCAATATTCCTCTGAATAAAAAGGCCTCTTATATAGGCTTTAGCTGCATCCCAAACTATATAGGTAGGTACCTCTTTATCTAGATCAGGGGTAGGCAGCCTTTCCCCTTTAAGGGCCGAGGGATTTCAGCTCCCAGAAGCCTCAGCCATGTTGGCCAATAGTCCCATGTTGGCCAATAGCTCCTGGGATTCTGGGAGCTGAAGTCCCTCGGCCCTTAAAGGGGAAAGGTTGCCTACCCCTGATTTAAGTCTTCTCTGTATGGAAAAAATGGGGGGGGGGAGTCCTGTCCTTAACACCTTTTGGCCCCTGAGAATCAATATATCCTAGCATGCTCACATTGCTGTGTATTGGCAGACGTCAAAGAGCAAGCATTGATAGTAATAGATCTATATGGCCAGAGCCCACATACTCAATAGAATGTAATCTTCAGTATGGGTCTGGCTGTGGAAAGTAGCAAACAAAGCCTTGTTAGAGGCAAGGATTTCCCCTTGCAAGGTTAATCTAACAAGCCTCTTCCATACTAGTATCACAATTTCAGTATAGTCTCCCTCCCCCTTTAAAACAGGGCTGGGGGACCAATACCCTCAAAATGTTGCTGGACCTCAGTACCTGTAAGCCCAGTTGCCTGGCCAAATATAGAAGCAGCAGCTCATAAAAATCAAAAGGAGCATAGTTTCCACAATTCTGCTATTTCCATCAAATTTTACTTTTAGAAGGGATGTGAAATTTGTTCGGTTTTCATGACAGGACAGTATTTCACTTCATCTGTTGTACTGTATTTTGATAAACTGTGTTATTTTAATTGGAACGTTATGGACTATTTTGAGGCATCATTTGTAAGTTTTCAAAGACATTGCAGTATAAAAGAACATGCCCTGATCAACATGCTGTGGCTGTAATTCTATGTACAGGTATATCTCAGCGAACAAAGCAGTTTTGTTCATGATCAATATTTCTTTGGTAACAGAAATAACATGGAAAGATAGATAGATTCTTACTCCACAGAAAATAGGACCAGTTCAACATGGTTCTGCAAACTTTTTATCCAAAATGAACATCATGTATATGTGAAATGAAACCACCACAGTAGGTTAGCCTTGTGGAAGTAACCAAAAATCTTTTTAACCCTCTAGAGACCACTTGAAAGCTTTTTTCCAAATATCCAGTGGTGATTCTTTCCTTTCACTAGCCTATAATTATTTTTATTTTTTAAATTAATATTTTAATTTCAATTTTGATGGCCAAACATATAGTTCTACACTTCTTTAGCATGCTGGTTATAGTTGGTGAGTCAGGCTTATCTGGTCTCTTTTTCTCTCTGTTTTGCTATTCATGTATGCTCAGTAAAGGATTCTGGAGGCAGTTGCTCTTTACTTTTCTGTTGTAGGCAGGCACACAGAATTACAGCAGGACCAGCTAGAAATCCCAGTCCTCCCCAGCTCAAGCTTTTATGTCATTGAAACACTGAATTCTGTATTTTTCTAGCCCTCCTTCACTATCCTTCCAATGCTGACACTGCTATAAAAAACTTCCAACCAGAGTAAAGAGAGAAAAGGGCCAGGAAGTGCTTTTTTGTCAAAGGCTTTGTTAACTGAGATATACCAATACACTTATTTTAAAGTTCTGCCCCTCTAAAATCCTTTGGAACCTCTTTATCATTAATGTGTATAGATAAAAGACTGGAAATGTCAGCATTTACAGTTTCCAAAGTCATATAATTTTCCATGGCTCAGTTCCTCTTACAAATCAAAGTAATTTTTCCTACATGGGCATTATTATATGTAACATCTGAATAACATGTTGTTCACATGATCTCTGCCAGTTTTTCACGTACTGACACTATTAGTATATATTATTTGTATACAGATACATAATTAAGTCCTGCTCCAGTTCTGTGATCAACTCCTGCATCTCCTTCCAGCTAGTCTATATTTGGTTGGTAAAAACATGAAGTTGCAATGTGTGACTGTAGGGAGCCATCTGCAACCACAATCCTTCCTTAAAGAGGGAATTATCACTCACAGCTCCAGAAGACAATAATTCCCATATGCAACATAATATTGTACCAGCTGTTTTATGCCAAATAGCTGCAAATTAGGTTTCATTTCAGTTTTTTCATAAGACAGCAAGATTTCATCTCAATCATAGATAATCAACAGGAGACTCTTAAGAGTACAATAGCAATAGCAATAACAGCTTCATTTCTATACCGCTTCATACCACGCTATGCAGTCTCTAAGCAGTTTACAACTGTAAACTAATTGCCCCCAACAAGCTGGGTACTCATTTTAGTGACCTCGGGAGGATGCAAGGCTGAGTCAAGCTTGAGCCCCTGACTGGTACTGAACTCACAACCTTATGGTTTGTGAGTGAGTTAGTACAGGCATTTAACCACTGTGCCACCAAGTATGATGCTTTATGTCATCTGCCTGCAAACACATCATAAAAAGGAGGAGGGGAGGGGGAGAAAAAAAGGAGCATGGAAGCATCTTTAAGATTATCTGGTTTTTATTTTATTTCATGGCTATAAACCTGCTTCTTCAGATGCCATTCACAGTCCCAGAAGTCAAAATCAATTTTTACAATTTTTAAAAAGGTTTTTTTTTTTTTGCTCCAAAATGCTCCAAAATGTCCACTAAATAGTATGGGGTGCATTTCCCCAACAGTTTGCAGGCCCCTGAGCCAGGTGATGCCTTTTTTTGAAAATCCAACCATGGTGAAAATGCTGTCATGCCCTCTAAAGGTGTTTGGGGCAAAACACTGTTTTGATTCTTTTTGTGTGTGTGTGGAAGTGGCTGCAGCCCCCGAAGGCCTCTTTCCACAGTTGTCCACTCCTGGCCTATCAAGACTACTTGGTAAATTCCTAAGAACTGGAAAAAAAGTTGTCCGGCTGCTGTTGGGAACAGGTGATGGGAACACATTTCACCAGCATTGTAATATCTACACTGGCTCCTAGACCTTTTCCAAATATGTTTCCATCTAGCAGGGTTACTCTACATAGCCTTGGTACCTAAACATTTGTGCTCTGCACCATGAACATCTCCATAAACTGTAGTCATCTTAGAAGTCCATCCTCCACGCATGTCCACTATCTGAGGTGCTGTGAGTGATGGAAAGCAAGACAGAAAGAATCTTCTCAAAACGGTCCTCTGTTCATAAAAAAGACTTCTCAGAGAGATTCACCTGGCTCCCATTCTGATTTTTTTTTCCATTGTCACGTGAAGACCTCATTTGTACCTGACCTTTTGATCTTCAACATTTTTGCTGCATGGTTTTATATTGCTTTCATCTTCTGGACTTTGATTTCACCGTTTCTTACGAATAATTATATAATTTTGATTTGTAAACTACCTTGGATGAAAGGGAGCCTATAAACAATATAAATAACCAAGCTATCAAACAGAAAGATGTAACAATTTCCTTATAAAATCCATTGTTTCATAAAGTCAGGTGTTTGGCAGAAGCAATGTCCGGCTTCTTTAAAAACAAAAAATCAAAAACATTGTCACAAAATAAACAATTACAAACAGTAAATATAAATACGCATCATTGTTTGAAAACAATTCACAGTAGTTGTTTCATAAAGAGAAGGCAGAAATATGGGACATGCATTGTTGAGATTAATCTTTGAAGTCCAGAAAGCAAAAAACATCATTTAAAATGTGGTGGAGCAAAAGATAACTTTTTAATTCAAAGTTCCCAACCAAAGATGGGGAACCTTTGGCCCTACAATCCTACATTCTGGTAGGAGATGATGCAGTACAAAAAAACATTGAAACACAGAGATCCTATACGGTAGCATTTTCCATTAATGAATCACTTGATTCTATGACCAAACAAAGCTTATGTCTGTCAAACTGTATTAAATTTCTAATTACTTTGATCAGGGTTAGTCTTCTATACCTAAATTTGAGACTGAGAAACATGTTTTGGGATTATTTCAATATGAGCAAAGAAAAAGAAACACCACAAATTTTCCAAACTAATGAGCATGATCCAATCCTTGAAAGTCAGAATTCTGAGGATGAAACCACTAGTACACAAGATATCCAGATGCAAGGCACAATTCTTAAGTTTATCGCTAGGGTTGTCAAGTCAACATCACCTCATTCCCTGAGATTTCAAGACCAAACGCTGAGTCTAAGGAATGGGCTGTGGTGGGTTCTTGTAACAAAAGTGAAGTAAGCAGTGGTTAGAACTACCTCTGGGCCAGCTGACTGTAGAAATGGTCATGAAGGGAATTCAGTAAAATGGGTCCAGAAACTGTTTAAACCTAGCTGACAGGGCAACACAGAACAGAAGAGATACATTCTTTTTTTAAGGCATGTCAGCAGTAGCAATATTTGCTGCCATTCTTGTTAGGGATTCACCCACATATCTTAGTCTATAGAATGTGCTAAGTATTCTAGGCCCTAGGCTGCTGTTGTGGTTTGTGGAAGGCTCAGCACCAGCCCAAATAATTTCCCCCAGGCACTGCACCACTACTGGCTGGCAGAGCTTGTGCAATAAGGAGGCTCATGGAGTGCGAGTTGGCAGGGCTGTAAATCTGCTCCCAGTTATAGCCTGAACCTTAAAGGATCTATCAAAGGTCCTAACCTCTGTCTCCCAAATAGGTTCAGAACCTTAGATGGCTCATTTGAAGCCTGGATTAATTTTGAGTCGATCCACCATCGCACTGGCATTGGAGCCACCAGCCACCACTGGCTGAACCATGACACTGGCCATGACTTGCTTCAAACCACACAATTGACCTAAGTATGCATACCCCCTAGGTTTCTCCACAATTCACTGTCCTTGCTTCTAGCTTTTAGGTGTGTTGATGTGGCATATGTGCAACACATATGGGAAAAAAAATCATGCTGAGCAAATGAGCCCATAGCCAATCAGGAATGGGTGGAGATGGGTGCCCAGTCACATTCACATACAGAAATTCAGTCTTTCTGCTCTTCCAGTGCTACTTGTCCTGCAATTTGTTTCTGCACCAAGAGACCAGGGAAAACACAGAAGTTCTTAGATTTCAGCTAGTGCCCTAAAATCTGGCAACTCTAGTCATAGCAAGGTTAAAAGAGTTCCCAAGTTTCATGGATGAAACTGGAACAACACAAAGACACAAGTAATTGTGGATAATGGCTTTACTAATCTTTTCTGCTTGATTCAGGCACTCAGAACTAATATCCTTCTTCTATGGTGGGCATGGAAGTGATTTACAAGATTATTTGAATGAGATGGTTCTGGTTTCAAGAGTAGATTTCTCCCCGGATTTTCATCTAGTGAACCAAAAAAGGGAGAAGTCCAGTAAGTCAATGTGCCCTGGAAATACTCCAAAGCTTGCTTGCTTGCTTTTCTTATTAGCCTCCACTACTTTCCTCTCTAATTTGCAGGATCAGCTTGACCAGTAAACGTTCTGCAACATAATGCAATTATTTCAGTACAAACTATAAATATTTTCAGGCATGACATCAGTGCTACATGGTTTCCAGTTGTGTTTAGATCTTTTTAATTAGGATGGGGCCTTTGAAAGTCTTACTTGGCAAGCAAATTTAGCCTCTTACAGTATACTCCTCTTTTCCTACAGCACACATTTTCTTTTCTTGTTATTTACTGTCCCTGAAAATTGGCCTCATCTTCTGTCAGAAGATCTGATTATCATGGAAAAAGGAAATAAAATGTCTGAAAAAAACTATTATGGAATTTATTTCACATCTCCGAGTCAGTAAGGCAGTGAAAATAACCAGAAGGATGAGATAAGTGGTAATTCTAATCTGAGTGATAAAAACAACAACCATTTAAACCTTTAGTGAAGATGATACTCTGAGCTGGAATTATTTATGACCACTTATGGTAGAGCTTGTGCATAAGGCAGATGCTAATTATAAAATAAAACCAAAAATGTTATTTAAAAGCATCTCTGTAACTCTGTAATGCTGAGCTCAGTTCTCATGGAAGCTAGAGGCAAAGCACTACTGAGTTCAACAAGAATAACAACATGAACAGGTCCTTGGGTTCTCAATGCCATGTGAGAACCATTTTTCTGTGGCTTCCTCTTAGACTTCTTTGATAATATTAGTATACAGGATATCCATTATAGAGCCAGTGATGTGGTTTTTCCCTATGCAAACTACGGAAAATAATTAATGAGTCAACATGGACACAGCAAACCTCAATTTGCTTAGCATGGCCATTGTATTCTCCTAATTAATTGCACTTGGTATTCCACAGATCCAGAACTTGGAAAGTTACTTTATTGGACATGCTGGATAAGGGATTTTGGGAGTTGTTGTCCAAAGAAGTAACTTTTTAAAACTGTTCATGGAACTTCTATACAAGTCCTGATGGGAATGACTGGCACATGCACCCCAGCTGTACATGATGAATTTCTTCCCAAATCATATCTGAAGCAAACCTTTACGACTCAAGTTTTCAATAAGAGATTATTGGGAGGTGGGGGAGAACTTTGTTATATAAAAAAAGTACAAAGTACGGGTACTTTCCAAGGCGGCTAAGACATATACACACTGCCATCAAGGTTAAGTGAGAAATTATGTAAAATATCGGAAATGGCAAGGAAATGAGGAAAAGCCCTACACTGTGAAAATGTGCTATGAGCCTACAAAGCTATACCAGGGGAAACCCCATTCTGCAAATGACAAATATTAGTCTGTAAATTTTGAGTACTCCTTTTGTGGTCACAGTGTATTATTGGTCCAGTGAAACACTGAAATAACCCCTAGCATGTGAAAACATGAAAATATGTTAATTAAAGTGAAAGTAAATCATCAAGAAAGGAGAAAGGCATCACAGAGTAAGAATACAACCCTTTTTGTAACTGAATGAACTTGTTTTGGAGTCAGCTAACTAATTTAAGATCATAAAGGAAGGCGATCCCAAAGCGTACTTTTTGAGTTGAAGAAAATTAAGACTAATGGAGCCTGGGAAAGAAATCTTAAGGCCAAAGCAGAAAATGCACATGGTGGAGACATCTGCAGAAGACATTGTATCTAAGTGGTTCCCAGGTTAATGCTGGACACTTCCAGGCCAAAATGTAAAAGCTGGTTTTAATGAGAGCACAATTATAAAGCAAAGCAAGCAGCTTCACTTATACACTGCTTCATACCGTGCTATGCAGTATCTAAGCGGTATGTAAACTCATTGCCCTCCAACAAGCTGGGTACTCATTTTAGTGACCTTGGAAGGATGCAGGCCTGAGTCAAGCCTGAGCCTTGGCTAGTATTGAACTCGCAACCTTGTGGTTTATGAGTGAGTGGCTGCAGTACAGGCATTTAACCACTGTACCACCAGGGCTATAGTAGGCATACTGGAAAACCAGCAAAATGGAGAGAACCAACGGGATACAGTCACCACTAGATAATGTGGCTGAATGCAATAGACGGAATGTAGCAAAAGGTAGTTCAAGAAAAATGCTATTTTGTGAATGTGTGAGGTAATGGGTGTTTTGTAACCCTCACTTTTGATGCTTAAAAGAGTGGTGTTCACTCTTTGGTTTCCAAGAATTTTGCTACCAGTTTAGTATGTTGTCTTTTAGATAAACGAGATTGGTATTAGTAGTAAAAATAATATCATACAGTGGGACCTTGCCATTCAGGATTTGAGCATTCATGGATGGCAAGCTCCGTTGTCCCAAATGATGATGTGGGCATGCAGCTGTGCTAGCAGTTGTGCACACATCGCACCACCATTAGGAACAACGGGACTTGAGGTCCCACATTTTTCATATCCAATGGGGGGCGGGGGGGCAAACAGATCCCCCATGGATACAAAGGTCCGACGGTACTGTGGAAGTTAGTTGTCTGTTAATAAAGAAAATGTGGTCACTATTTGTATTTTGGTTCATATGAGAAGAAAGATACTGAGAATAAGATGTCAGACTAGGAACAGTGATAGAATATTTTGCTTTATTAATCATAAAAATGATAGAATCATAGAATTGGAAGGAGCTCATTATGTCAGGTCCAACTCTCTGTTCAGTGCAAGATTCCAGCTTGAACATCCCCAGCTGGTGGCTGTCCAGCAACTTTTGAAGATATCTAGAAAGGAGATACACCACCTCTCTAAACAATTGGTTCCATTGCCAAACTGCTCTCATTATCAAGAATCTCCTTCTAAAGTCCAATCAAAATCTACCCAACTGTAAAACCTAGATCTACCCTCTGAAGTAGCAGAGAACAAGTCTGAACCCTCCTCTTTGTAGAAGCCCTTGAAATGTTTAAGGAGTGTGATCATGTCACCCCTCAATCTTCTCTTCACCAAGCTGATGTCTAGAAGTGGGGAAGTGTGAGAATAGTAAAGCTAGGACTCTGCCATGTTTGAGAATCAGAGAGTAGTGTTAGTAGAGAAACTGCAGTTCAAGGATATTTGGTGGTTTGTTGTTGTTAACTGCCCTCGAGCTGATTTCAACCTAGATGAATGAGACATCTCCATGACTCCATGTCCTCTACTGTTCTTCTCAGGTCCTGTAAACTCATACAGATGTTCCCCTAGAGTCCATCTAGCATGTGGCCTTCCTCTCTTCCTACTTCCATCTTTCTTAGCAATATTGTGTTTTCCAGTGAGTTCTCCCTTCTCCCTCTCTGGCCTCAGAAACCCCCTTTAGAGGAGCCCTCTAGGAACTTGCCCATTGCCTCTTAGTCAATGTGACTGCCGTCTCTCCCTTTGATTTATTGTTATTGTTTTTTTCTTGTTTAAATCGGTTTGGTTTTAATCTTTGTTGGTTTAATACTTTTTTAAGGGGAGGAGGGAATAGGGGTTTGAATGCATTTTGCATTTTGTATTTTATCACTTGTTAGCCGCCCCGATTGAGCTCAGAGGGGCAGGGTATAAATACATTTTATTATTATTATTTATTACTCATTATGTGTCCAAAGTGCAACAGCCTCAGTTTTGTCATCTTGGCTTCCAGGGAGATTTTTGGTTTGATCTGCTCCAGGACCCATTTGTTTGTCCTTTTGGATATCCATGAGATCCTCACCATTCTTCTCCAGCACCACATCTCAAATGAATTGATTTTCTTCCTATCATCTTTCTTAACTGTCCAGCTCTCACATCCATACATGGTAATAGGGAATACAATGGCTTGTATGATTCTGACTTTTGTGCTCAGCTGTATATCTTTGCATTTTAGAATATTTTCTTTCATAGCCACCCTCCCCATCAGTCTTCTTCTGATTTCCTGGCTGCAGTCCCTGTTCCTATCAATGTTTGATCCCAGGTTTGAACATCCTTTTACTGTTTCTATTTCCTCATTGTCTAGGTTAAACACTGCCAAAATAATTATATTAAAGCTTGGGATGTTTCCTATGATTACTGTGGCAATAGAGTTAGATTGGAGAATGAAATAGGAAAAGAATGGGGTTAGCAACCATGGAGGACCTAGGTCTACACCTACCATCTTTTCCATCCCTCCTGGCTGAACTCAGCCGTTTTAACAAAACCAAAAATGAACCAGAGGGTACTTTCAGGTCTAATCTGCACTGTAGAAATATTTAAGTTTGGCACTGCTTCAACTGCCATGGGTCTATCCTATGGAATTGTGGAATTTGTAACTTGTTGTAGCGCCACAGCTCTGACAGAGGTGGTTAAATATTTCACAAAACCACAAATCTCAGAATTCCATAGCATGGAGCCAAGGCAGTTAAAGTGGGATCAAACTGCATTATTTCTCCATGCAGATTAGACCTCAGTTTTCCAAAAGTGCAAATTTTTGACATAGAACAGTGAGGACAGCACTTTATGGGAGAATTGCAACATTTGGAGGCAATGTGATTCCTTATCCTTTCACTGTTGGAGGGGCCCTGGTTGCTATGAAGTCCACAATTCCAATCCCTGACATAAGAGAAAGACTAGAATTACTGGAAGAAACCCCTTTTCATATTACTTATTAGGTCATCCTGTGGGTTTCTACATCCAAGCAGGGATTTGAACCCCGTTCTTCAGAGTTGTAGTCCATTGCTCAAACTATGACACCACATTAGTGCTCAAGAAAAAAAGTTTGTATAAAGTTTGCTAGGAAACAGAACAAATGATAAAGGTGTTTTTGATTTTTTTTAAGTATTGGAAATGGAAATCTAAAGAAAGGAGAGGGAAAAAAAGAAAAGATGGGGAGGAAATATATAGGAGATAAATGTAGGTTAGGATATACATTAAAGTTGACGATATATCCAAAGGTACATTTAGTTAAAGTGGATGTTTGTAAAATACACATTATGTATGGCTAAACTGAACTGAATTAAATTATGGATCATGACTGTTTATGTTTCCAACCTCAAGTGTAAGTCTTTCAGCCACAGTAAAGGCACGCAGGGTACAACCACAGCAACCAACAGACAGATGCCAAATTGCAGTGATATGAGTTTAGAAGACTTATGCATCTACAAATATCAAGGATGATTTTTCTAATACAAAATTAATCTGCTGTAATCAGTTCAAACAATTGTGCACACCCCCATGTTGCAAGGAAGCATTATCTGTCTTGTATCATCAATATTTAACTGAAGCAGACAATTTCTTTCTTCTTAAAAAGGATGCAGTGGTGTCCAGTATACTTGAAGCACCAGTTTTGATGAATCAAACTATTTCAAGGCTAAACTGATTTTAGTTATTGGGCAATCTTCCATTGGTTGATTTCCACAGGACAATCAAATTCTTCATTTCACTATATTCTAACTTCATTGACTTTAAACTAGTATTTTCCAACCAACGTTTACAAACTACACTTCTTGGTTTCAGTTTCTGGTATTTATTACAATAACATCTCTGTACTGGGAACAGGGCAGATGGGACTGTTGCTTCTTCCATTACTAATACTGGGACAAGTTCTAAATCTATTTCTGTTACATGAAATGGGGCTTGCTCATTTCTAGTGAGCCTGAGATATACCATATTATTATAAGGCAGGGTGGGGAGCCACCACCAAATGACATCTCCATCTTGCCAACCCACCACAAACTTGATGATATGTCAAGGAGGTGGCCACACCCTGACACCACTGGGTCCCCAGTGCTTTCAACTGGTGCTTCAGCTTTATTCCCACCTCACCTTTAACTACCTATCATCCATGAACACTTTGAATCCTCTAAGCCCAAATCCCCCCCAAAATTGAAAATAAATCTCAGTTAGGAGTGTGCAGTATTAGCAAGCTGTTTTGTTCTTATGATAAAAACTAGGCATTAGCCTAATCGAGACATCTTTCAAAGTGGACTACTGGACCAGCCTCCTTTTCAGCAGGGAGAGTTATTTTAGCATTTGTGCAATTCAACTTTGCATGGAGTAGGTAAGCCATTAATTTCAGTGAGCTATTAAAAGTCTTTCAGCATCTCCCGGAAAGACTTTGTATATTACAACTACGACAGCATTCCTCAAACATTGGGAATGGTGTTTCCAGTTTGCAAGTGCAGTGGTGATGTTTTGGCTTCATCTTCTTCAGCATCAATACCTCCTGTCCCTGTACCAGAAGCCCATATGGCTTTTGGGGCTTCTGATGACAGAAAAACTGGCTAATGGGTGTCACCAGGTGGACTGGGGACGGAGTCCAGATGCAGCTGAAAGTAAGGGTTCACTCTTGTCCATTCTCAGGGTATTTAAGGCAGGATGCTACACACCCTTCATCAGTTCACTTGAGAACCCCCTCCCCACCCACTCTCTCTCTATTTCTTGTGTGTAAAGGTATTAGGGTTTTACTTGGTAACCCATCAGAACTTTGGGCAGTTTTAGTATGGGACCTGGATCCAGTCAGGAAAAACAAGGCCTGCGTTCCTATCAGACAGGTTGAAAGGGAGGTCTTATGGAACCTTGTGGGTGTGATAACATGGATCATGCCCAGCTTGGGGGCAAGTGACTCCACCCCACTCTCCAGTGGTAAAGGAACCATAAAGTGGCACCTACCCAAGTGGATTCCCGCATCTGTCATTCTGGTCATTCAGCAGATGGTTTACATCAGCTAGAGGGTGGGTTGTCTAATGCCTGAATCTGGTAACCATTTTCTTACCAACATATGTAATTTTCATGTTTGTTCCTTGTGTGGAACCTAGCTGTTTGTGAGTTCAAAATTCAGTTCATTTAATTATCAATGTCAATCCATGCTGTCTGGTGTTACTGCAAAACACATATACCTGCAATACACATTAACAACTCTTCCATGAGTTTGGTATTATATCTCCCTTTCTATGGTCTAGGACAGGGGTAGGCAACCTAAGGCCCGGATGCGGCCCCTCGAGGCCTTTGGACCGGCCCCAGGTCGGTCCTGCTGCCACCACCGCCGCCCCCCATGATGATATTATTGTTGTTATTACTTGTTCTTGGGGTTTTCTTGGCAAAATCTCCACAGGGGTTTTGCCATGGCTTTTCTGGGGCTGAGAGTGTGCATGCATATATTTTTAATTTTTTTTTAATTTTTATTTTTTAAAAATATTTTTATTTATTTATTTATTTGTTTGTTTTAGGTGCTTCGGCCCCCCAATTGTCTGAGGGACAGCAACCCGGCCCCCAGCTCAAAAAGGTTGCCTACCCCTGGTCTAGGAAATAGGCATAAAACATCTTCTAGGAGACCACAAAGAAAAAAAGAAGGGAGTGAGGGGGGATGTTGAAAACCTTATTTCACAAGTAGTAGCCAAGTTACATGCAATGTATGAAATGCAATCTAAGAGATTTTAATAGTTCCCCCAAAACAAGATGATGGAATCTGCTGGAGGGATAAGCAGAGGAGCAGCACTGTTTAATCCTTTTATTCTGAGGATAAATAGGACTATCTGATTTAGACTATCTGATAAAGTATCTAAATTTTACACAAATAAGTGTAGAATACAACATTAAATGACGGTGATTAATCTGGTTAGAAGCAATAGGCTGCCAGTCTTCTTATTGCTGTTACTGTTACTTTTAGACACAACATTTGGACTGAAAGAGAATTCATAGAGGATTTTGCAAATCCTTTTAAAAGCATTTTAAAAAAATTCATTATGATCAGTACAGTACATATCCCTTCTTTTTGTCTTTCTCTTTTTTATTGTACAAATCCCATCAGTAATAAATAAGCGAGTGTATCGCTAGAGTTTGGCAAAGTTCTTGGGGCTACAGTTCCTAGAAGCCACTAGCCAACATGGATAGTGGCCATGCCAACTTGAGAATTCTATGAACTATAGTCCAAAGAAGTAATATTTTTCAAAGATTTTTGCATCGCTGTGGCCAATCATGTTTATTTCTAGTCACAGAACAGAGCATAAGCATGAAATTGCACATAAGGTTTTGAATTACAGAGGAAAACTAAGAAACCAAGCCTGCTGCCACACTGCAGGTCTAATGCAGTTTGACGGTGCTTTAGTTACCATGGCTCAATGCTATGGAATCCTGAGATTTATAGTTTGTTGTAGCACCAGAGCTCTCTGACAGAGAACGCTAAATATCTCACAAAACTACAAATCCCAAAATTCCACAGCATTGAGCTATGGCAATTAAAACAGTGTCAAACTGCATTAAACCTGCAGTGTAGATGAAGACCAAGATGGTACATTACACTGGACCAGGAGATAGGGAGGCTCTGGGTAATTAATTCTGAATAGATGTTCAACTAAAATTGAACTTTGGTACAGTTTAGCAGGGCAATTCTCATGGTTGATGACTGCCCTGAACAAAGTTCTTCAGCTTTTCAAGCTGAACCTAACAGGCAAAAGGCAGTGTAGCTGGCTCCCATCTCTGCAAAGAGCAAGGTTACAACAACACCAATGATTTCCAGTGAACACAGTGAGAGGTAATCTCACTATTACTGTCCTCAAAACAGGAATCCACATCATTTTACAAATAAGTGTTGCAATAAACATTCAGAGCAGGTCTTGGCTGTACTATATTGTAGCTAAATGTTGGCAGAAAAAAATCCACGTTTGAATGCTCCCCCAGGATAAGAAAATAACTTGTGCATTTAAAAACCTGACAAAACACACACACAGAGCAAGTTCTAAGCAAGTTCTTCATGACTTGCTATTTTTTCTAAATACACTATTGGTTTTTATATGGACTGCAATGTGTCTTTTCCAGGAAATTTTGAATTGGAAAAATTTCCAATGCTTAAATAAGCGTAATCAGATTTAGAACATACGTTTACTAAACAAAACTTTCTAATATCCCAACAGCCCATATGCATTTGAAATTTAATATCTGACTATGGAAAAGGAAAACATAATGTTTTATGTGGTTTAAATATTGTTTTCAAATAAACCTAATGCTTTATGTGGAAATTATTTTTATTAGAATACTTGTCTTTAAATCTTCTAAACATGTACTTCCTTTACATAACTTGATTTAATTTAAGGGGAAAGCGCACTGCAAATACACTATACCAGTGTTGTAAAACCCTCAGTTTTCCTTGGGACTTTAGCTGCCAATAGCCCCAGCCTGGACAGCCAATGGTACAGAATGCTAGCTTTTGCAATCCAACAACATCTTGTGGGAGGGGAGGATCACAAGTTGCGTACCCCAGTTCTAGATGGATGAGGAATATAACCTTCTGTTTCCCAGAATGAGATGGTACAGCCTAACAAAAGCTGAAGTTCTAAACCATTTTGATAACCATATTCTTTCAGTTAGAAGGCTATAAAATATAGAGGTCAAGGATGTACTATGGTAGTCCACCAGGAGTCCCAATCTGATCAGCTTGCCTGGCACATTATATGCAAAATCACTCTTTAAAAAGGACATTTACTCCAGTGATCTGCAAACCCGGGTGTCCGTCTTGGCTCAGTGTGGAACACTAGTTCTCAACCTCTGGTCTCCTAGATGTTTTGAACTTCTCAGGAACATCAGGCAGCATGGTAATGATCAGAGATTCAAGGAGCTTGAGTCTTAAACATCTGGAAGGTTAAATATTGAGAACCACTATATCAGGTGATCAGGTCTGCTTCCTACCCTTCCTCTGGGAAAGCATGCATATTAGTTTTCTCAGCACACATTTACTGAAAGGGCTTCAAGGTGAAGAAAGATGTTGCACTGAAAGAGTGACAGTTATAGCAAGTTTGCTACTCATAATGTTTAACCTGGCTTGACAGCATGCAGAGAGATATAGATATCAGGCACATTGAACACTGGTTCAGTTATCAGTTTTGACTCTCTTGTTCTCCCAGTTCAGGTGGGTTGCCCATTTGAAATCAGAGGCCCTTGCCCAGAAGCTCATGGGTGAGTTGGGTGGGCCAGTAGCATCCCAAACCAGGTTGTCACCTCATGGGGGGGTGGCGCTTTGGGGCAGGGTTTCAGGGCAGAGCCAAAAGAGTCCCGTCCCTCCCTGCACCTCCGGTTTTACTTTAGGACTTGGGTTTGAGTCTCTGCTTGGCCATAGAAACCCACTGGGTGACCTTAGACATGTCACACTCTCTTTGTTTCAGAGGAAGGCATAAATAAACCTCCTCTCAACAAATATTGCCAAATCTTTGCCCCTGTTAATAGAATGACCTTAGGGTCATCAAAGTCAGAACAAACTTGGGAGGTGGAGTGTCCCAGCCAAATGGTAACAGAGGAACCTACCTACCACAGATGGTTTTTCCTTTGTCCAAACAGGCCATGTTTCAACATGACAAAACTAGTTTTTCAGAGCTTATGTTGCAAGAAGAAAAAGTACATAGGCAGAGAGGAAAGAAGTTTACATCTAATGTCTCATACACAACTCTTTTGGCATGCACTAGCCAAGATAGGCAGGAGTGAGTGAGCCATATATTTCTAATCCACCATCCACACAAACACCCTGCAATGGTGGCAAGGGGAAACTGCTATATCAAGTCCAGGGCTAACTTAGCGGACAAATCTGGATTGAATTCGCCCAGGGGAATGGAGTACCCCTGGGGTCCAGCATAGTGAAATCTGCTGCCCCTGTAACTCTCTGTTTGGGACAATTCTATATGTTAACTATCAATGTATCAGAATCCCAACCCATCAGTAGCAGTCCTCTGTGGTCAAAGCATCATCCACTTTGAGTCCCAAAGTGGTAGAAAAGTGAGATAGAAATGAAATTGATAAATTAATCATCTAAGCTCATGTCAGCCAGGAATATCTTGGGTTGGAATTAAAATGTAGCAAGCATATTTGCATACCAGAGCCATTGGTTTGAAAATGTTAGATCATTATTTAACATCATTTAAATGTTTCTTTAAAAAGAAGAACTATCACAATTTGTTCCAGAACTAAGCCATGTCAACATCTCACAGCTACCCAATACTTTATCACTCAAGATCTCACTGGCAAGCCTCAGGTGAGGAGTTACAAGTGTAAATTCCCAGAGGGATTTACTTGTATATCTAGCCAAAATTTTTGACTCTAGTCAAGTTTGTCTCCTTACCATCAAGCTTGGAGTATACATTAAACCAGAAGAGCAGGGAAGATGGAGAGGAATCTACCACCGAGTTTGATTATTAAATTATTTCTTTTTTTCTTTTTCTTTTTCTTTTTTTTAGGTAATGAAAGGAAAATATACTTAAGCAGTTTCATATGTAAACAACAAAAAGCAGTTCATCTGGGAGAGATTCATACTCTGTGCACAGAACAATATGTAGTTCTTATTGTTTTGTACTTCTCAGTTTAGAATTTATCCAATTAAATATCTATTGTGCGATGGGCCTGGCATGAGGGATTCCATTTACAGGAAATATTTCTGAGATCACAAACACTCCAGGCTAAATGCAAACATTGGAGCAGATGGTAACTGATTCAGTAGGACTGTGCCTTGGGGTTCTAGAAGGGGGGAAGTCTTGGAAAATAAACTCTTGCTGACAAAATAACCTTATTATTATATAAGGGTGAAACATACAGCTTCATCAATGCAGGAAGCAGCTAGGGACTCAGTTACACAACAACATATCACAGTCCTGTTAGCTATTTCTTTTGCAAAGAATACAAAGACTAGCAGAGGAGATTTGTTGTTGCTGTGTGCCTTCGTTCCCAACTTATGGTGACCCTAAGGCGAACCTATCATGGAGTTTTCTTGGAAGTTTCTTTAGAGGGGTTTGTCATTTGCATCCTCTGAGGCTGAGAGTGTGTGACTTGCCCAAGATCACCCAGTGGATTTCCATGTCCGAGCCAGGATTCAAACCCTGGTACCCCAGTGACCTAGTCTAACGCTCGAACCACTATACCACACTGGCTCTCTTAGCAAACAAGATATAGTTACCCATATGAAAGAATGGCCAACACTCCACTCTTGGTGGGCATTTCAATGCAGAAGGAAGTCTTAATAATTTAAACAAAATTCAATGTAAAAGAGGTTTCTAGGGTTTTTTTTCCTGAGAGTGACTTTGCATGTCACTCAGATGTACTGTAGTTAGAAGGTAAATTGTGCTTTGTGAAGGTTTTTTGTAGCTAGCCTATCTGTTCTAAAAAGGACACTGCAAGGGCAAGATGCACAAAATCAGGATATGATGTGGACACAAACTGTACATATTACTGCTTGAAGTTTCTTTTCTAATGTTACACCCAGTAATACGAAGAGCTGCTTCCAACAAACAAGCCTGCATTCCTAAAGAAACTTATATGGAACCAGGTATGAATAAAAATTCACTTTAACTTTAAATAAGACTGAAAATTTCTTCATTTTGAGGATGGGAAAAAACTGAGAATAAAACCTCTGACTATGGAAAAAAGCAAACTTTGTCCTTCCAGGCAAAAGGCTCTGGCTAGTTTATTTTTAATAGTCTGGGTATGAACCCTGTGTATTTAACCTAGTTAGAGCTGAATTAGGATTACCACCTCTTTTTTATTTCCCAACATACTTTTTGACATCTTCATGCCAAGCACACACAACAGTCTCAGTATTGGAAATAGCTGTATGTTTTGAATGTGGTTAGTACAGGTGCTAGAGAATATTGTTTTTGTTTGGCTTTGAAGTATTTACCAAAAACGCCAATTATGTCATATTCAGGATAGGAAGAATTCATTTTTTAAAATGTGGTGGAGGTGAAAATGAAACTGTCCACCTCCCAGTGAGAGACCTAGGTGTAATCTGTACTGCAGAAATAATGCAATTTGACACAGCTTTAACTGCCATCACTCAATACTATGGAATACTGGAAGTTTTAGTTTCTTGTGGCACCAGAACTCTTTGACAGAGAAGACTAAATATCTCACAAAATTACAAATCCCATAGCATTGAGCCATGGCAATTAAAGCGTTGTCGAACCATTATTATTTCTGTAGCACAGATTAGACTTAAGTCCCACTAAATATGTGTTGCCAATCACTCATTCATATTACTGCTCCATATTTCAATGTGAAGTACACAAATCATTTCAGATGAGCACCCTTAACTACCTATTCTTAACATATGCCCTAACAGAAGAGTTTTGGACCACTGATGTCACTTACTACAAAAAACAGTAGTAATAGAAACAAGGTGATATAATAGCTGGGGCTAATGTTAGGAAGCTGCCAGGGAGGTGGAGTGATATAACGACATAGTAATTTTGAATTGGTTTCTCAACACAAATATTTAAAGGCTTTTTCTTTTTCTTTTACCCTTGGATCTCACAGATGTAAACAGGCATTTTGCCTTGGAAATGAACCATGATTTTGTGCAGTGCATAAAAGGCTCTGTTCAAGTACGTTTACAATATCAGATATCAAGTACGCTTATAGTATCTGATCTAGTGCACTCTGTAGAATCAGTGAAGTCAAGGGTGTGATCAAGATCTGCTAAAACATCTTCTATCCAAGTGAGCACGAACCAATATTTGCTTAAGGAACTGGCCAAAACAACACCAAAAATAAAACACTTTTGTTGCATTTATCATATCTGTAGTCCACCCTTCCCTCAAGGAATTCAACTGAGAGTTTACAGGGTTATCTCATTTTCCCCTCACAAGCATTCGGTGAGGTAGATAATACAGAAGAACCTTCATTTGTGTAAGGGCACCCAGAAGCTTCGTAGCCGCACAGGGTTTTGAACCCTGGGTTGCTTCCACTTTAGACCTATTCTCTGGAATTGCTATCCACAATGTACTATTTTAGCAAAATCATCCACATTATATTTTTGCCAAGTTGCTGTAGGGCAGTGTTTTCTGTGTTGTTTTCCCATCTGTTTTCAGACATGATTCTTCTTGTGCTGTGTTCTCTCTCTTTTTTTCTGCAGCAACAACCTGGTTGTTGACAGGCTAGATGCTTTTAGATCTTTTATAAGAAGGTGTTCTTTAAATAAAAGAGCATCTTTTATTTCAGCCTGATTTATTGAATGTTCAGCCTGATTTATTGTTTTTTGGGTCAACACAGCTGGTGGCTTAATGCTGAGCTAGAGAGCCAGTGTGGGATTGTGGTTAGTTTGCTGAATTGAAGCATGGGTGATCCAGGTTCTGGTCTCCACTGAGCCATGAAACTCACTCAGACAATCTTGGGAAAGTCTCTCTCTCACTCAGTCTGAACACCTCATAAGCTTGTTGTTGGGATAAAATGGAGAGGAGGATAACCAAGTACACTGCCTAGAACTCATTGAAAAGGTGGAGTTTAATTATAGGTAATAAACTAGCTTAACTAAAGTGTTGCTATAGTGAAAAGAAATGGGGGAAAATTAAAAAAAAATAGTAACAATACCCACCCATCCTACCCCCAAGAACAAGAACTGACTAAATTATCTCCAGCACCACTAAAAAAGAAAACAATAAAAGGGTTGAATCTGAAAACAGGAAGCTTTTAATTCCCACTGGAAATAATTTTTGCTATATGGAACCTCTGAACAGACATCTTATAGGAAGATCCTGGCCATGGGAAAGCTAGTTAATATAATGCTATGTTAAATGATGCATGGAACTTCTGTTTCAATTCTACTTCTAATGAACTGTGGAAAAGCAAAGCCTCAGCAACACTAAGCCATATTGCTTTTCCACATGGGGTGCTTCCAAATGGACAGATTTTACAGCTATCAATCTACTATGCTTCCTTTCCCTCCTGTCTGAATTTTATTTGTGTGTGTGTGTGTGTGTGTTAAGATGGAAGAGAGATGGGAAACATATGAGGGTAACTAATGGAAGGCCACATTACCTGGACATTTCAACCTTTGAATGAAGCACGATAATTATACAACAAACAGCCTCATCTGAAAGTATCCATGGTTTTCCTCAGCCACACACCTTTTGGATCAGTTGATATCAACATATCACCACAAATGGGTTTCCACTGTATGATAGTGATGGGTTGTTGTTTTTTAAAAGTGATGGCAAAATAAGTCCATAAAATTGTCCACACTGGAAGTTTGTTGATTATAATATTTATGTCCTGCCCTATATCCAGTCATCTCAGCACAGCATACAATACAATCAAATGAAATACACTGAACAATTTAAAATGTACTACAGTAAAATATAACTATATTAAACTATCTTACCAATAGAACAAAGTTACAACAGTTAAAATCATGTGTATTGTATAAGCTAAAAGGACTCAGAAGTCCAAAATGGCCATTTTTAATACAAAGAAATGTTTTATTCTGCTATTGAAATGAAGCCAATATAGCATCTAAAGGGAGGGCATTCCATTATCAGAGTGTCACAACAGAGAAGACCCTTTCCCACGTCTTCACACCACATCTTGGCATCACTGGTGGAATAGGAAGAAGGATCCTTCAGCAAACCTCAGTTCTTGAGCAATAATATAGAGATAATGTCAACATATTCAGTGTGTGAGCATTTTTTTACTATGTAACCATATTCATGTTCACTCCGAAGGAAGAAATTATCTTTATAATTTCAATTGTATATGGAATTGAAATGGTCAAGATAATTTCTTGACACCTTGTACTCCATCCAATGGAGATTTCTCCAAATGAACACAGGATTCTACCCTAAGAGACATGTGTGTTTTTGTAGACTGCCCAATGTTTTTGGACCCCAACACCTATTAGTCCCCTGATATCACCACCAATAATAAGGGATACCCAAGATCAGATGGGATCTGGTGCTTTTAGGCTATTTGGGCCACATAATCTAAAGTACATGTCCATTTGAAAGGTGCTGTAGGGTATATTTCAAAGGAGGGCAATGGCAAATCACCTCTTAAGTACAGTCAGCCCTCCAAGTTCACAGATTTTTTCATCCACAGATTCATGCATCCATGCCTTGAAAGTATTTTTAAAAATGTATAAATTCTGAAAGGCAAACCATGATTTCGCCATTTTATATAAGGAACACCATTTTACTATGCCACTGTATTTAATGTGACTTGACCATCCATGGATTTGGGTATCTATAGGGGGTCCTGGAACCAAACCCCAGAGGCTACCAAGGGCCCACTGTAATCTTTACTTAAGAAAATCCTACGAAATTTTGGGGGTTGCCCCTCTGACAAGCAGTTTGAAGGCACTTATATACATACAAGCTCAACAGAGCTCACTCCCTAGTAAGTGTGCTGAGGATGTCAGCCTTCTTTTATTTGCTTGGATGATAAATTACTTACAAGCTAGCAAGAATCAACTTTATCTTGAAAACTGGTAAAAAAATTCTTGTCCTTTGTTTTTTCAAAAGAGGAGTAATTGATGATTTTGTTGGCTACTAATCTACAAATGTAGCTGATAGTGATACTGTCTGGGAAAAGTCTAACATACAATCTCAGATCCTCCAGACCCAGTGTCTGTGCTGCACAAACATATGAGTACTGTTTGAATTCTTCTACATTTCTGCTGAAGGTTTCCATTCTGGGGCAGAAGAACTGAGTCAATTCATTCCCTCCCTCACCCCAAATTATAGCAACTATCACAGGAGAGCAAAGTTATTAGAAACATCCATTCTGTTTTCTCCTTCTGATATGCCGTTTTCATGTGCTAGCTGATCCAGCCTAGTCATATGATTACTCAACACTCCCTGATAAGGAGGGATACTGTATTATCAAACAGTTTTCAGAATATGAGCCACTTGTTCCATCCACCCTCATCAAGTGTGGGCTGGTTATATAATTAGGAGTTTTGTTAATGACAGGCAAAACAGTCTAGCAAACATCCTATCAAATAAGTTGTTTCACTATAATAATAGCTAAAACTAAGACTGTTGTGTACACATTGTAGTTTTGATACATCAAAAGGGGATTGTCATAGTTTGGTCTATTTCCATAGTTTGCTGTACTGCATGAGGAGAACAAAGGAATCAGCTTCCTAATATAAACTCAGCAAAGGCTTTTCCTGCTATATATATTTCAGGATAACTCCCATAAAGGATACATGGATTTAGCATGGGGAAGAGCCAAGCTGGAGCCAATGTGGTGCAGTAGTTTAAGTGCTGGACAAGTACTCTGAAGGACCATGTTTCAAATCCCTACTCAGCAATAGAAACACACTGAGTGACCTTGGACAAGTCACTTCATTTCAACCTTAGAGGAAGGCAATAGGAAACCTCCTGTGAATAAATCTTGGCAAGAAAGCCCCATTATAGGGTCACTATAAACCAGAAAGAACCTGAAGGCACAGAACAACCACAACAGGGGAACAGAAGTTGCTCTAAAAATTGTCAGGGTGAATATCATTTAAAAGATACCTCAGATCTAGTAAGAATGATAGTCATGATGTCTGGCTGGTTTTGGGAGTTGTAGTCCAAAAACAAAATGACATGTCCAGGACCTGGAAGAAATACACACACACACAGAGTTCCTTGGATACGGCCCCTATTCAGTTCAGCTATTTTAACCACTATGACCACGGCTAAGTTGAGAGGCAGCAAAGACAAAATGGCCTAAGAAAAAAGGGTAAAACAAACATGGACCTATATAGATTCTGAAGCTATGAGGACAAAAAAGGCTGTGTCTTGGCTGTAACAAGCTGCAGCTATAAAACAAGCTAAGAGGAATATGAAAAAGAGTAAATTGACCCCTCAAGCTCTTTGCCGTCCACCATCTACTCAAGTTTGTCATCCTTTTCCCCCCAGCTTTCCAGAACAAACAGAATTATTCAAACAGATGTCAACAGTAATCAATAGCGTGTGACCCAGCATGGTGTAGTGATTGGAAGGTTGGACTACAACTCTCAATTCCCTGCTCAACCACGGAAACCCACTTGGGCAAGGCACACATTCTCATCCCCAGAAAACCTCATGATACGTTCATCTTAGGGTCACCATAAGTTGAGAATGATTTGAAGGCACAATCAACGATATAAAAACTAACAGACATATTTGAATGAAGACACAATGAAATTAGTGTCCCAGTGACTCCACCTTTCTCTTTCATATGCAAATCAAGCTACTGTCCATAGACTTTTCTCTCTACTTAAAGCCAGGTAAAGCTTCCCAACAAACAGGGGTTTCTGGTTCACATGTAACCATAGTGTGTTAAGGATGAGGTACAATCTATTCAAATTGGTCAGGATTAATAACGTTTACAAATTTTTAACAGCTTTTTTAACACAGTAACAAGCAAAAAAACAAAACAAAGAAAAAAACAAAGGGGGAGGGAGGCAACAACCAGCAATCACTTTCTAAAGTGCTCATGATGAAAGCTTCCAAAACAATGATGGGCCATCTTCAGAATTTAAATAAGATATATGTTATAAACAGATCCCATGTGACCTTAAAAGTATAATCAGCTGTTTTGACTCTAGGAAAGTGAAGTTTAAATATCAATTTCTCCAGCAGTTCAAGGATCCAAACTCTATCAAGCCACCAACAGATGGATAAATCTTGCAGATTCTTTCAAATTTGAACCTCACAGGTTCTTCTAACCATGTTTTGAAGTTGATTTGTTCAAGTTTGCCATAATTAACACTATCCACAGTTACACGACAACAAAGTGTACCAGCTTAAACAAGGACCAAATGCTTCCAATATCCTCCTTATAACTGTGTTGAGGGAGGGGAAGGAGTTAAGCAACCTCAAGCCCTAGGGCCATATGTGACCCTCAACATATTTCATGTGGCCCTCAGCAACTGTTAGCTCTTCAGTTCCAACTTCTGGCAAGAGCAATTCTATCCTTTTCTCAGCTGCCTACTGGGCAGCGGAGAAAAGAGAGACAGGGCATCTGGAAGAAGGGGAAGGGGAAAAGATGAGGACTGAAAGAGAATGGGGAGGGAGGCAGAAAAGCAAGAGGCCCTGCATACTTTTTGTAACTTGCTTCATCTATCACTGGTTTCAGTCCTGACCATCCCAGTTGTAGATGAAGATGAAGGAATACCCCCCCCCCCAAGAGGAGAGGTCAAGTTCAAATGCTACTGTCTGCCCAGCATCACCATATGTCTGTTCATAAGTAAGTGGTGTTTTGTTTTGTTTTTACTGAACAAGGTTTATTCAGCTTTCGCCCACATTTAAGCAAACAGAAATGCATCTATAACATCCTTCAATGGGACAAAGAGCATTCCATGTGCTCTCAAGAGAGGAATGATATTTCAGTAACAAATCTTTATCCTGAATGTGTTTTTCTTTTCGCACGTATGGGTCAGACCGCAAAGGAAAAGAGCTCTCTTATCCTTGTCATTTCTGAATACATGAAAAACACATAATGGAGAAGGTTGTGTAGCCTATGCTTTCTCTTCTCCCATTCCCTCTGGCTAAGGCAAATGTAAAAGAGTACATCACCTGCAGTTCTCATAACAGCAACTTCATCCCCCATATTAAGCAAGGAAGAAGTCTTAACAACTGTTTCTGTACCCGAATCTATTTTCCATTTAAGTGGAGGAAGAAAACAATCAACCTAATTGTTTCTTTGAAGGCCACTCATCCTTTTTCCTGCATAAAATGGTTATGACACCTACTCATGACTCAATTGTTACCCACACAATGTAACTGTCAAAATCGAAGCTGGCTTGTTAGCTGACAGCAATGTTTAAAGAAATGCTTTTGATTTCCCCTCGGGTTTGTTGTTGTTGCTTTGGCATGTGTATATGCCTTTTCCATATCTATTGGAAAATATCAACAGATGTGAAATATTTTACCACAGGTTTCTTACAAGAGCAACTAGAGGGCATACATTCTAGTTCCACACATAATAAACTTCGAATTTTAAAGGAAACACATTGCAAACTGCAGGCACTTCTATGGCAGCAATGGCCCTGTCTGCACAGGCCAGAATATTCCAGGGGCCTCCCAAAGTATCCTGGCCTTGGAGCTTCCCCTCATTACCAGGGGACCTCCATTCTGATGCCAGGTGGTTGTCTGCATGTGTGTCCTGCTGTGCTGCCTAGCGGCGCTGCCAGTACAGTAAGTCACTCACTTCTGAAGTCAGAACAAAATGCCCACCATCAAATACATGGCTGGCTGCCTCATTCTGACCTCAGAGTGAGTAACTCTTGGCAGCAGTGGTGGTGCTGGGCAGCGTACAATTTAAACAGTTGTCCAGTGTCAGAATGGAAGGCTTCAGATTTTCTGGGAAGATTCAGAGCAAATATGTATTAAGAAAGGTATGCCCTGGGTATATTCTTTCAATTCATTCAATTCATTTAAGATGTGGTGCTGGAGAAGAGTTCTGAGGATCCCGTGGACAGCCAAAAAGAGAAGCAAATGGGTCCTAAAGCAGATCAAGCCTAAAATCTCCCTGAAAGCCAAGATGGTTAAGTTGAGGCTGTCATACTCTGGTCATGTCAAGAGAAAGAATGATTTGTTGGAGAAGAAAATAATGCTAGGAAAGGTGGAGGGATGTAGAAAGAGAGGAAGGCTGCATGGTAGATGGACTGTATTAAGGAGGCTATGGGTATGACTTTGCAGGAACTAAACAAAGCAGTGGAGGACAGGGATTCTTGAAGGTATCTTATCCACAGGGTCACAGTGGGTTGAAATCAACTCGAAGGCAGTTAGCAACACCCTGGGTTTGGTACTGAACAGACTAGACATTGTCCTATCTGTTCATGCCAGACTCAGGGTTTGGGCCATGCGTTGTCTGGACTCTGTGCGAAGAGGATGGGGAGAGGCTGGTTTATTTAGCCCATGAAGACAGGGCCAATGTGAATTACGCGTCATTTCTTCACTTTAGTGAAACCAACTGACCCTATGAACCACTGGAAAGCAAATGTATCCATTTGCCAACTCTCTGACTACTTGAACCAGTCCCAGTTCAGGTACTCTGTTCTGTTGGGCTGAGCTTCTTCCAGGTGAAGAAGGTAGAAACGAGGAAAATAGGGAGTAAGAGCAGGCAACTGCTCTTCGTTCTGTTTATTGGCAAAGTTTCCTAATGGGTTCTTGTTGGACATGGGATTCCGACAAATCAGCAACAGCATCTTCATAAAGCCAAGTTACTACCTTAAAAATCACAGGCATCATTCCAGTTCCTATTTAGGCACAAGATGTTCTTCCCAGCTTCAAAGCAGCAAGGACTTGTTTTCTTTAGTCATAGCACTCTGAGATCCACTAATGCATCACTGTGATGGTGGTTTGTCAAAATGGAATAAAAGTTTTTACTCCAGTCCATTTAAAAAAAAATTGAGAGGACAGAAGAGGAGCAACTGTCTACTTCAGCACAGTCAATCACTGTACTGAATGTTTGTAAGCATGGATCTTGATATATGGGCCTAAAATAATTTGCCTCCATTAAACAACTTTCTAACATTTAATTTTACATGGATTTTATTGCTGTCAGTACTAAGCGAGTCAGTGTGGTATAGTGATTTGAGCATTAGATTATGGCTCTAGAGACCAGGGTTTGAATCCCCAGCCATGGAAATAACCTTGAGCACATCACACTCTCTCAGCCTAAGAGGAAGGCAAAAGCAAACTCCCTCTGAACAAATGTTGTTAAGAAATCCCTATGATGCATTCACTTTAGGGTTTCTAAGGTTGGAAACAACTTGAAAGCACACAACAACAACAGCAAGAATAGCAGACTCAGCTAAGTACATTTATCAGTGTCTCTTCTTATCATTAACTCCCATCTCCTTAGTCTGGCTCATTCTGTAGTTTATCTCTTAATTCACCAACTTATCAAACTACCTCATGGAGCTAACAAAACAGAATGTTACCTATGAAAGGTTTTACTACATTTAAGACATCACAGAATTTCATGCTACATTGCAAAAGAACAGAAAAAGAATGGGGGGGGGGGGGGAAGAGGAGAAAACAAGGAAGTGTTGTTTATGCTTAGCAGCCTCCCCATATTAACTTCTAGTTTAAATCTCTTTGATTTCAATTGGAAAGTTTTAAGCATATGCTCAACATTCCCACTGAAACAAAGAAGAGTTTAAAAGTGTTTAACTTGGCTGAATTGTACCCAAATAGAAGCTTTCTGGTAGAAAATAGGATACACATTTTTATTGGTGAACTCAATATAAACACCTCATTTTGCTTCAGTATCTGTTTGGAACATGATATTTCTACTAGCTATACTTCCCCTCCCATCTTTCTGTATTTTCTTCTGCTTTGGGTGACTTATGACCACCACTCCCAATAAGACTATAGTCTTTATCCATGAGAGGACAACATGCGCACATGCACACACACACACACATTAAGTTTTATTAGACCAAATGGCCACTTAAACTGTAGCTCTTGGAGTATGTGTCTGTTATCTGGCATAGTTATTCAGAACAAAACCAAACAAATGTACTCAGGGTTCCTTACCTGTTCATGTGGGTCTGTTTCTTTCAGAAAAAGGTCAGAAACTGGCACTGAAGATTGCAGTTTTACCTTGAACCACACAAGCATGCATTTAACTGATAGAGAAGATGGTGAAGCCATTTTAAATATATTTATGACAAGTTTGGCTTGTTCATTCAATATACAAAATGAATAAGTAATACAGAAGCAAGCCATTCCAGTTTTAGATTCATTTCTGAAAACATCTTAATATGTCTGGCAAAATGTCCTCCAGTAGGGCCCTCCTGTGTTGCTACTCCACCCTTGGCTACTTCACCCATGGCCATTTAAAGATTTTCACAAAGTGGCCCATCACTGAAGGGCAATGTGGGACATTTAAGTGGTAAGTTTCTAGACCCAACCGCCCAGATTTAACAGGACATAGGAGAGACCTATAATGATACAATCTGGGTACTTACCAGTTTCCCAGGATGTGACATGAACCCTGTCTAATTAGGTTGCAAACCATTAGAGTTTGCTCAGAAAAATAGTTGAAGTTATTTACGTTCTCCAGAAAAAGAAGTGAACATGAAAAAAGATAATAAATGATTCATCTACTATTTTTATTTGGTTCTTAATACTGTTATGGCATAGAAGAGATAAATCACAACAAAATATGTATGCAGTGTAACCTCATTCAAAGATTTAGGTACATTTATTTCACATAGAAGCATACAATTAACACCGTACATCTATATACATCTACTGAGAAGCCCTACTGAGTCTAATGGGAGGAGTCCCAAAAAAACAAGCCTCACCTAACATGGTTAATGGAAAGAGACTACGGGAACTAGAGTCCAACATATTTGGGAGGCAGCAAGTTGGGGGAGACTGTTAACCATGTTGGAAATTTATTTGGAAAGCCAAATAAAGAGGTAATATATTTTGAATAATTTAGTAATGTGTCATATAAGGAGAAAGTTTTCTTGCAGTTTTCTAACTCTGCAATGACACTCACATCTAGATCTTCTGCTAATAATAATAATAATAATAATAATATTTATTTGTATCCCGCTTATTGACAAACAATCCAAGCGACTTACAATAAAACCCGTATAACATAACCCAAAAGGAAAAACCAACCCACCCCCTTAAAACAGTATTAAACGATACATAGTTAAAATAGCAAAAGATTAAAATATAACAATATAAGACATTTTACATTAACATTTAAACAGGTTGCGGTGCCCTAATCAACCTCTACTGCGTTCCTCATCCATCAACAACTGATGGATGTCAAAACTCCCTTCTAAGTTCGCTATTCGTAGTTTAAAAGCACTTTCAGAGAAATCCTGATCCATCCATGACAACAAAAATATTTTTCATTTTTATGAATGTTTACATTATAGCATCTCCCCACTTCTAATTCCCATTACTAGATCTTGAAAGAAGGCAAAATCATTAATTTTTCAGAAAAGGTATTGATGAATCTATTTGAGACCAGACCTATTAAAAATACATTAAGTGTTATTTTTCATAACCTTCTTCCAAGGAACTCAGGCCAAGCCTACAATAAATTCATCTCTATTTTATTTTCCATTCAATGTTAGGAAGAATGTTAACTGTGAAATAGTGATTTGCCTAAAGCCATCCAATAGGCACTCTGGATGAGTGGGATTTCAATTTCACTGGGCTTCATATATTATACTGTGCTGTAGCCAAAGGAAGTCTACCTGTAAACTAGACCTTCAGGAAAACTATTAATAAATCTTTAGTTAGCCCATGTCAAATATTTGTAATTGCACGCTTTTGTCACAAAGCAGGGTTGCAATCCTATACAGTTTTACCTGGAAATAAATACCAGAAAACTTGATGAGGGTTACCTCTGAGAAGTCATGTAATTGCACTGTAAATTACATTAATGCAATTTACACATAATGCTTGATCATGAATCCTGATAGGTGCATAAAACTCCAGCTGCCTAGAAATGCAATGGTTTTGTACTAGGGAAAATGAAACAGGCAACAGCTTTGTGTTGTACGCAGGGCACAAGTACGACATTAGCCTAGTCTCTTCTGGTATTTGGGACTCCTTTTCCCTCACAAGATTTAGGGAGGCACTGTAGAAATTTCTTATTTGTTACAATACTGATATCCTGCTTTATATTTAAAGGTCACAGTTTGGCATACAATAAAATCAACGCAACCATTTTAAAAAAATAATAATAAAAATAATTTAAACAGACTAAACACATATTAGTAGACAGTCAGCATGGTGTAGTGGTTTGAGAGTTGGACTATGACTCTGGAGACCAGAGTTTGAATCCCTGCTTGGCCACTGAAACCCAGTGGGTGACCTTGGGCAAGTCACATTCTGCCAACCTCAAAGGAGGGCAAAGGCAAACCCTGTCTGAACAACAGTGCCAAGAAAAGCCCGTAAGTGGTTTGCCTTAAGGTAACCATACATCAGAAATGACTTGAAGGCACACAACAACAGTAAACATTTGTCACATTGTAATAATCCCACTGACATTATATGGAAAGTGGTTTCTCTTGGCAAGCAAAACAGACTTGAGTCCTCTTACAGAAATCAAAGAGGATTCAACCAAGGTGACAAAAGGTTTTAAATACCTCACTGATGTTTCCCCCCCCCCCTAGTGTAGAATCCATTTGGTTCCTGTATGCTTGCGGTGTGAATGAAAGAGAGTCACTGCTGAACAAATAGATAAAGTTGAGATTGCAGGAACTGATCAAAACATTTACTCAGGGAGCCATGTGAATACCTAGCAACCTCTGCCTATGTCGGTGTCAGGGAGATGAATTAGGAGAGGAGACAGAGAGAAATGTTTGTATTTTAAAACAACAGGTTAACATCCTGCTTTTATTTCCTAGTATAGCAGAGTGTTAAGGAGAATAAACTGTGAGTCAGGAAGTCTGTGGGGATTTAAAAACCAGAATTCACCATTTTAAAAATAATGGTGGCTTTAAGGAAGTGTCTATAGCATTTTTTATTTTTCATTCTGTTTCATAACAACAAAAGCATATTAAACTATTTAGCAAGTTAGAACATGACAGTTTAAAGCCAATTAAAACAGTTTATGACAATTTAAAAACATGTTCTTGCTCAGATTTGTATGGTATCAGTTAGGCTCCAAAGGTTGTAAAAAAACACCATGCTTTTACTTGGTGCAGGAATTGCCCTACTGTGTGTGCCAACTGGGCCTCTAAAGAGAAGGGGTTCAACACTCAGGGCACCACAGCAGAGAAGGTCCTCTCTCACATCTTCTCACAGTCTACTGCTCCAATGGTGGACCCAAAGACCCTGCCAGCATGGTCCAAGATACTCTGTGAGAAGCCCAGAGTATCCTGGCCCCGGAGCTGTCCTAACCTACCCCGTTACCTCCATTCTGATGATGATCGGCTGTTCACACGTGTGCCCTGCTCTACCACTGACCATGGAAGCTGTTGCAGTACATCTCATACTATTAGGTCAGAATGAGGGCCCCAATGCCAGTCATATGGCTGGACACCTCATTTTTATTTCAGAGTGAGTAACATGCAACAACAGCAGCTGCGCCAGGCAGCGGAGCAGGACACATTTTAGACAGCTGCACGCCATTGGAACGGAGGGCTCCGGATCTTTTACTCCATTATAAAAGGGGTATAACTTGACTTTTGTACTGAATGGGCTGGACATCATCTGGACTGTTCGTGTCAGACTTGGGGATTGGGACCTCCATTGTCCAGACTCCCTGCTAAGAGGACAGGGAAAGGCCAGTTTATTTGGTCCATGCAGATAAGGTGAAAGCAAACTGTAGGCGTTATTTGGAAAAACACTTATCCACAAGACTTGATTCAAGTTTATTATTTTTGTCAGCTTCAGAGTTTGAAGTTTTAACTTTCAAATTAACTGGAAGAGACCTGCAATGTAATAAATTTAGCTGAAGCACAATGCATATATATATCCAACATTAGTATTGCAAAACAAGGTTATAGATATGTAGTTATTAGCAAGATTTAATATAGTAACGTGTTATTTAGAGGTCCGGATCTAAATGTAATTAGGGATCCATACCAAAGTCATGGAAGTTATGTGTTTTAAATGTTTATTTGTTTTGTGTATTTTGTTTTCGTATTAAGTGTATTTTGTTCTTTACGTTGTTGTTATGTTGATTGTGTAACATTGTTATTGTTATTTTGTTGGAGTTTGTGTTTTTAAAAATTTTCTAATAAAGTTTATTAAAAAAAAAAAGTATTGCAAAACAATAAAAAACCAAAACCAAGAAAGAAAGCTTTACTTCTCAGAATTCCTTTGTGGTTCAACTGTTGATGAGCCCTAGCATTTTGGTGTGTCTATAAGCACACTACACACAGATTTCCAGATTTAGCTTACTATCAATATAATAAACCAACCCTGACCACATTCATTTTTTTAAAAGACATATTCTCTGTCCCAAAAAGAAAGTGAAGGGTTTTTTTAAAGGAGAAAAGCAAAAGGCACTAGGCATATTTGCCAGATAAATAATCATCATTTTATGAAAAACCCAGGCAAGCAGTAAACTTCTGAAATTGCCATTTCATTTATTCAACTAACAATATTCCTTTTGTTATTACCAAAATGTCAGATCAAAGTATCAATCAACACTCCTTCATTTAAAAAAAAAAATCAAATTAAATGTACAAGAATTCTGACTGGACATCTCATATGTCTTAAAGATACCATTTAAAAAGTGCCATCTCCTTAAATCAAGCTATATCGGGCATCCTACCATCCAACTCAATGCAGTGAAGGTCTCTCAGTAAAGCTGCCATGGGTACGGAATGAAACATGGCATGGAAACACAAAGAGTTTCCTGTAAACACTGGCAAGAACAAAGTATCAAATGTGCTCTTTGGAGCAAGATATTCCAGAGACACAAGGATTTCCCCCCTCCTATGTCCCTCTTTAGGACATTAAAATATGCAATGCTAAGAGGAAAAGTAGATCTCTTGTTTAGCCAGTTATTCCTCCTCCCACTTCTTTAATACATTCACTGACAGTAAAACCAAAAAGGAAATTTCAAAGTAGTACAGGGGGTGGGAGGGAGCAATACTTTTTACTCAACATCCCAGGCTGGAAAATAGTTGTCTTCATTGGCACAAACATGAACTTCAAGGTCCAGATTAAAAGTTCCATTAGTAAAAGTCAATCCTACAAAGTTCCAAAATGCAGCTCTGTACCTTCTGAAGGCACGTTTCAGCACTGCTGTTGTGGAGCCTGTCTTTAAATGTATTAGCGTATAAGGCTACCACTACAAAATTATGCACAACGTTCGGCTACAATAAGGCTCTAGAGTTTGGTGTTGGGACTGCAGTTCCCATCAGCCCTAGCCAGTACTGCTAGCCAGCATAGCATAGCGGCTGAGTGTTGGACTATAATTCTGGAGACCAGGGTTCGATTCCCAGCTTGGTCATGGAACCCACTGGGTGTTCCTGGGCAAGTCACAAGCTCTCAGCCTCAGGGGAAAGCAATAGGAAACCTCCTCTGAACAAATCTTGCCAACAAACCCCCATGATAGGGCTACCTTAGGGTCACCATAAATTGGAAACAACTTGACGGCATACAACAACAACAACAATGCAATGGATAAAAATATTTCAAAATTATGCCCCCCAGCAATGTTTTAGGACTTAGCAGTAAGTGTTTCCTGCTGCATGCCCCAAAGCAATGACTTTAATCACATATTTTAAAGTGACAATATTGGCAATACTTTTGCTCAAAAATTATGCGTATAGCAATGCTTCTCAGGCTAAATTGTTTGGGGTACTGGCAATCCCCCCCCCCCCTAAAATGTCAGGGACTGGTTACAGATGTTTCTATCTTTCCTAGAAACTCTCCAACAGACACCAAAATCTGTGGATGCTGAAGTCCCATTAATTAATTAATTAATTAATTGCATAGTAAAATAGTATCCCTTATATAAAATGGCAAAATCAAGGTTTGCTTTTGTAATGTACGTCTTTTAAAAATATTTTCAGACTGTGGATGCATGAATCCTGGGCTAAAAAAAATCTGTGGATATGGAGAGTTGACTGTAATACTGGTATACAGGCAATTATATTATTTATAACATGGTGCTTCCAAGCCCTTCCATGTGTCTGGAAATGTTTTCTTAGCTCTTATGTGCTCAGATGGGTCTGAAGAGATTTTCTATATAGACTGCAGGCTTGTTCTACAGAGAATTCACGGAAGTTTCTGACAGGAGAGGGATTTGAGAGAAGAAAATAAGACTGAAGCTGCAATTGCATACCAATGAGTCTAAAGGTAACCCTCATTGAACTCAATGGGAGTTTTTTCCTAAGTAGATATGTAGAGAATTACCCCATCAGGAGACAAAAGCAATGGTGAATGAAAAGTGTGGAGAAAAGCATTCATTCCATAGTAGCTCCATAGCCAGAGAGTAAGAGAAATTGAGGTGTATTACTTCTTTTAAGCCCCGTCAGGCTTGAGTAACCAAGATGGGTCAGATAAATTTTAACTGCTCACCTGTGGACAACTATTTCATTGGAGTCCATTCAGCATTATTTTAAAAAAAATTGTTTAGACACTTAAGCTGCTGCCACACTGCAAAATTAATGCAGTTTGACACTCCTTTAACTGTCATGGCTCCCTCCTATCAAATCCTGAGATGAGCAGGTGAGCAGATGTGTAGTTTGTGGCACCAGAGGTCTCTGACACAGAAGGCTAAATATGAAACTACAAATCCCAGAATTCCATAGCCATGGGAGTTTAAGCTGTGCCAAACTATATTAATTCTGAAGTGTAAATGCAGCCTTATAATAACTTATATTGAATCTTGTTCTTCTTGCTTCCCTCATCCTCCTGCCTCATTCCTTGATGCTGTTTTCCTGTATTGTTCCCTTGTCCACTGTTTTTCGTCCTACACGCTCTCAAAAAACAGGGGGCTGGTGGCATTGTATACTCTTTGGAGGCCTGCCATTCTACTTCCTCCTTCCCCCTAAATGTAGTTTGAATCCGGTTCCCTTAGCCCCTTGCACAACATGGAGGTGACTTCTCTTATGGAAAAAAATGCCTTCAGTAGTAGATTTATTAAGTAAATATCTTACTTCCTTTTCAAAACAAGTGTGATTCAAACTCTTTTTTTAAAATTAGATAACTTACAGATCATTAATGTGAGATGTGAAATCAAGATATATTTTAAATGAACATTTTAATATGAACAATATATTTCTCAAAGAGCATTAACATTTCAAATAAAAACAAACAACAAGAAAAACAAACAATTTTTTTTTTGGATTTACATTTTATTTTAATCCATAACCACAATTTGCTAATATAAATCTCCTTTCCTCCATCTACCAAATGCCATGGAAGAGGTCAGGAGAGGGAAGAGATGAGACAGACCCATACTCCATCATGCCTAGACCCAGAACCAAATCACAACAGAACATTGGTTGTAAAAATGTTAATTTTCATTGCCTTTAATTGCTTTGGGAACCAATTCAGGGCCAAGATAAAAACAGAATAAGCTATCTCGGTAAATATTCAACTATGCTTTAACTGGGCCATAATGTGCTGCTGCCAACTCCCCACCCCCATTGCACAAACCTTAAAACTTACAAAAAGATTTAACAACATAAAGGATTAAACTCCTGTGAAAGCTCAGTGATTGGAGGTTCAAAGGGATGAGTGAAACTTACATGATTAGCACAAACTAAAATTGTATTTAGACAGGGAAATAATGAGGAAAGTAATCTCATCTTTTGAATAATGGGGTGCTACTACCCTAAAATCCTCCCTGAAATTGTTATCTTTAAACATCCTTGGTTAGAACTTGGTTTGTTCACCTCAAAACTCAGATATATCTAATGAACTTACTACAATATACCAATTGTAATAGTATAAAAAACTCAGAAATGCCAAAACCAAAATACTCATTTCTTCTCTCTCTTTTTTTTTTTGGTTTTTTTGTTACACATGTAGTACAGACGCTACGGCAACATTTGCTGTTATTCTAATATTGGTATTTCCGAGGCCTTTTTTAATACTAATATAATACATATTGTAATCTGAAATAGGTTTACTAGATGTAGCCCAATGTCCTTCTGTTGATCTGACCATTTGGCATTGGGATATATTTCATTTTCTTTGTAGTTAATTAGTTCAGCTCTGATACATCCACACTACACAATTACAGCATTTTTATTCCACTTTAACAGCACTACCCCAGAAGAACCTGGGATTTGTAGTCTGATGTAAGACTCAGAATTCTCTAGTGCATTCTTGTGAACTACAGAATTAGAAATCTCCGGTAGAGAATTCTAAGTATCCCACAAAACTACAAATCCCAGGATTAAATAGGATGGAGCCAGGACAATTATAGTAGTATAAAATTGTTGTAATTGTGTACTGTGGGCACACCCTCAACATGCTGAATTCAGGTGAAATTCTCTGCAGCAGTTTTCCTTCCTAGCCCTTTCCTTACTGTTGCCAAACAAAATAGTTCATGATCATTCTTTTGTCATTTACTCATTCTGATTCCAATTGGTTGTTTATATGTGGGAGGATCAGGGCTAAAGATGCACACAAGATGACAGTTGGCAGTAATTGTAATTTAATTTTAACTCCAATACTTCCATTAACAGCTCAATCTGTAACACGACCCGATGTTGCAAATCCAATAAAATAAATGTATTCTTGGAGGGCTGGATTCTAATTTGGCCTCTAATGTTAGAACAACAAACACATCCGTGATTGGGAAAGACAACTCAAATTAGCGTTTTAGTTCAGGCTTTCTGAACTGAATTTAACCTGAATTCCATCCCAGCAATATACAAAAAGGAACAATAAATTATGTGGCTTGTTTGTTTTTAAATCCTGTTGAAACTGACTGGAAAGGATATATCACTTGGCTTTTCATTAAGATCAAATTAATTCACTGTTTGAAAGTCATTCCAGGCCTAATCCAGAATCCCTTGGAGATTAGGGAAAGGTTCACATTGATTTAGCAGACTCTGAACTAAGCTACCAAGAACTAGCAGAACTGAAAACACATAGCCCCATTTTCCATCATCTGTACAAACCAAGTCTTCATGCTGTCTATTTTAAATTCATTTAAATGGAAATGTAGCCCATGTTTGCAGAGTTACTGCCTGTAGCAAAACCTTTCAGAGCAGTTCTGTTTGTGTATATACTTCTCCCTTCACTATAAATTGTTTTAATTTTGTTGTTGTTGCATGCCGTCCAATCATTTCTGACTTGACCCTAAGGCAACCCTATAATGGGATTTTCTTGGCAAGATTTGTTCAGAGGAGGTTTGCCATTGCTTTCTCCTAAGGCTGAGAGTATGTGACTTGTCCAAGGTCACCCAGTGGGTTTCATAGCCGAGCCGGGATATGAACCCTGATCTCTAGAGTCATGGTCCAACATTCACACTACTATGTCACACTGGCTCTCACCTATAAATGATTACAGCCTTTTTGGAAAAAAAAAAACCCTACAAAACTCATTCAGGACTTCACCGAATGTGTGTATGTGTCTTCAAACAGCTTCTTGATTTATGGTGACTTCATGAATTTAATAGGGTCTTCTTAGGCAAGGAATATTCAGAGGTGTTTTGCTTGTGTGCTAAGTAGGGTCAGCTCTGGTTAGTACCTGAATGGGAGACTGCCAACATACACCAGGTGCTGTCAGCTATATTTCAGAGGAAGGAATTGCTTTTCCTGAATAGTCTCTAATTTTGCGAATCTAGCAGTTACTTACAAGAAAACATGTAAGGGACCCAGATTTCTTTTACTATATTTGTGACAATTTGTCAAAAAGAGATAGAATGGGAAATTCGGGATACAAACCAAACGAAACCATGTGTACTTACATCAGGGGTAGGAACTATGTGGCTTTCAGATGTTGCCGAACTGTAAGTCCCAGCACTGACCAGGCTGCATAGAGTTGATGGGAGTTGCTCCAACATCTGGAGAACTATGTGAACACTACTCCTGATCTACTGAAGCACAACATTTGCACACTTATGTAAGCAAAATATTCAGTATGACAAGATCAACAGCCGATCTGTTGTATTTCTATCCTTCCTCCTTTGCTGTTGCTGTCTGGACACAGACATGCATGTGCGCGCACACAAACATATACACAGATAGATTACACTTTTTAACCAGTTTTAGCAGACATTTCCTTTCTTTAGGGAACCCTGGACAAATAGAATCCTATGAGTGGAGAGAGGCCATATATATCTAACAAAACAAAAACTCAGACCTCTCACAAAATTACAATTCCCAGGTTTCTTTCAGATTCTTCAGCCCTGGAGAAACTAGATATTTATTTCTAGTCTGTCTGTTGTAAGTTGTGATTTCCCAGCTTGGAAAATATTTGTTGTTGCCCCAACAACAAAACATTCAGGGTCTGCTAGCACCACTCTGCTGAACATGTCTATAAACATGCAAGACTCTTCACTGCATCACTCTCTGATGCTGTACAGTTTTAAAAAATATAAAAGATATATATATATATATTTAAAAAATCTGTGTAAAACACTACAGTCACAGGACAAGCAGCAATAAATATCAATGAAGTCCAGTAGAACCACAAAATTGACATTAAAACAACTATTAAAATAGTCTGAGGAGTTATAAACCAGAGCTGAGCATACACAGAGGGTCAAAGAACCATAAGCTACAATTTTTCTAAAACCAGAAGTGACTTTGGGTCATTTTCAATAATTATATTTAATGTTTCAAGGAGGAGGGGGGTGGTGGTGGCAGGAAGAGAAATCAAACACAAATCCATGCTCTCTTGAAATTTGAAGGGGGGGGGAGCAAAATATATTTTAAATTAAGTTCAGGGGTTGGAGAGGCAAAGGCTGCACAGGACCCCATCCCCAAGCTAAATTGCCTGCGGAGACACAATTCCCACTGACTTATGTTCTAAGTAAACAGAATGTCAAATAAAGACATCTTAAAGACAAAATCAAGGTGCTAAAGCAGGTGCCAAGATTGCTTCTCTGGGGAATGTTATAGACCAAACAGTGCTGTCTTCCTTTAGTAATCCTCTTTATGCTTTCCCACTACTTTGTCTAGCTTTTTTTCTTTCCATCAAAAACAAAAATAAACAAAACTGTTGGGGAAGAAAAGACTGAAGATTTGCATGGTTTATTTTAACTGGTAATGGTAGGAACAGGCCATCTAGAAACATGGTAATGGTGCTCTGAGAAGTATCCATCACACATATAGCTCACTGCAGTAACGTATGGATCATTGTGGGCAGGCAGGCAATTTTCATCCTGGAGGAGGTTGCAGGTGGTGCATTATAATCATCAGTCTTATCTGCTGAAAAGCGCTCTGGACCATGGATGGTGCTTTGCTGCCAATGATGACTTGTGGCTCAGTAGTTAAATGCTGGTACTGCAGCCACTCACTCACAAACCATAAGGTTGTGAGTTCAATACTAACCAGGGGCTCAGGCTCAATTCAGGCTTGCATTCTTCCAAGGTTGCTAAAATGAGTACCCAGCTTGTTGGAGGCAATTAGCTTACACACTGTAAACCGCTTAGGGAGTGCTTAAGTACACTGAGAAGCAATGTAGAAATGTACTTGCTATTGCTATGACACTAGATCAGTCAAGAACTCCCAAGCTGTGACCCTGATTAAGAAGAAGTGGAAATACAAACCCACTCAGACAAACCAGAAGGACCTCCATCTTACCTGTACTGAGCTTCAGTATACTGACCATCATCCATCTAATTAGATACTGAAAAGTGCTGGGTGTCATTGACATAGCAATGGCATCTGAACTCTACATCCTCATTTAGGGGGGAAAGGAAGGGATGAAATGGAAGAGTGGTTTGAATGCTAGACTATGACCCTGGAGACCAAGGGTCAATTCTCCGCTCAGCCACTGGCTGACCATTAGCGAGTTACACCCTCTCAGCCCCAGAAAACCTCGTGATCATAAGTGAGAAACAACCTGAAGGTACACAACATCAACAATAACATGAGATAAGATGGAAGCTAGTAGGCCCATACAGCATAAGTATTATGGAACGATATATTTTCTCCTAGCTAGGGTTTTTTGTACTACAAATCCCTGAATCTCCCAGGCAAATACATAGTGGAATTTGGAAAGCAGCAGTCCAAACTTTGGAAAGCAGCAGGCTTCTAAGCATTGCCTTCTGTGCTTAACCATCATACTAATTACTGAAGTACAACATCCCAATCCAGACACCCAGATAATGGTATAAAAAGCTTTCAAAATTTCCATGAGAAACTACAGGGTTACCATAGGGTAACAAAGACAAAATCAGACCAGAAACTAGGTTATATGAATCCAGATAATGTATTTCATTATGAATAATTATGGAAAGCTCTTCTTCAAACACTTTGCCCCAAAAGGAGATTTATTTTTTTTTACCAGTGAATAACAACTTCAGGATCCAAGGATTGGTCTCAATTGTTTCTTTTAAGACAGTTGAGGACTTTGTCATCTCTTAGACTTTTTTTGCTAGGTGTAATAAGTCAAATGTTGGACAAATAAGTGGTCAAGAGTTATAAAATAGCATGTTTTAGATATCTGTAATGACATATGTTCATGTCGTTGAATAGATTAATAGCTATCTTAAAAAACTATACTGTCAGTCCTTTGCTGTATGCAAAAATAACTCAGAGCAAATCTTTGGTGCACAAGAAACATTCCTATAAACATTTCTCTTTTCTCCATTTCAAAACAAGCATTTATATAAGAATACTTTCCCCCTGCATTTCTTTCATGCTCAGATCTATGTGTATATAACTATACATGCAAATACATCCATACACCCACAAGTTAAATTTTGCAATTTATAGGAGCTGTATGAGTTTAGCTGGCACTGGTTTTTGGCATGACTTCTTCCTGGCAGTTTAGTATTTGGTTTAAATACTACAGTTGAGCTTTGCTTAACCCATGATAGTTTTTAAAAGCCAAAGTTCTGGATGCAATCTAATACTTTTGGAAAGTATGGGAGTGCTCAACTGATTCTGATGATCTGAGATACTGATAATCTCACAATTTTAGTTAACTTCTCTGGACCATATCCTACTAGCAGGGAACCGTCTGGTTGATTTAGATCCAATATACCCAGTTTCGCTCCCAAAACTCGATGTTAGCAGTAGCTGTATTCAAGAAATCTCAGACTAGCATAACAATTTGGAATGTTCTGGCATAAGACTTTAGAAATCAATATATTTAAAGCTGCACTGGTTCAGAGGAGCCACTTCAGAAAGAAGAGGGCAAAATATTCTTGGATATATACAAACATTTAAAAAAAAAAAAAAAAGCAGTGCATTTTTACCATGGCTGAGACATTTAATCAATGATTAAATTAAAAGATTAAAAAGATTAAAGTATTTAATTGACTAAAACAAACTGCAATTACCATCATCATCATCATCATCTAAGTGCTTATAAATACTGCAAATTGCAAGCTTTATATTTTGTCAGATGTATTCTCTTTTCTTTCACACAAAAGGGAAATCCTTCTCCTAGGATGACACACTCCTATGATGGGTGTGTGTGTCCACAGGGTCCACAGTTTCTTGAGCTTCCTTCCCAGCAGCTCCTGAGGACCTCAGCTTCACCAAGCGCAAGGGCAGAAGGATGGCCAGGAGGGTGAATCCCACCACCAATTCAGTGCTCTTAGGAGGAGGAGGAGGGCTGCTGAAAACCAAAAAGGAAGAGAAGGAAAGGAAAGGATCAATAGGCCTCCTTTCCAGCCTTTCTCTTCTCTTACTACAGCTGATTGATTCAGGTAATGTGAGGGAAGGAGCCAATCCTGCTTTGTGCCAGGTAGGCACATTTTGTCGGTTTCCAGTCTGACTAGAGATTGCCAAAATGTGGCCTGGAACAAAGCAGGAATCTGGGGTTGGAAGGTCTAAAATGCCCAGCCAAGCCAGGACATTTTTTAGACCCTCCAAACTGGGATTGACACGCTTTTTTTGGGACGTATGGCACCTACCTACAGCACATAGTATTCCTTGGTGGTCTCTCATATTTAAGTATTAGTAGGACCTTGGTATCTGCAGATGGCAAGCCTGGGTTGTCCCCAATGTTGGTGTGCGCATGTGGTTGTACTGCCATTAGGGACAATGAAACTTCACCTCAATGGTAAGCTGAGGGCAGGGGGGGAAGGCCGCCCCCAAGTCAGCCAGCCACATTGTCCAGTAGGAAGTTCCAGGGGGAGTGAAGTGGGATCTCAGTGCTGGCCGCGGATGCCAACCCACTGCAGAGCCCCTGGGGGCTGAGCTCGGCCTCAACACCCACCTCTTCCTCCTCTGGGGCCAGGTGTGGTTTCCTCTAAGGCAGACCCAGCTGCCTCTGTGTGTGGGGGGGGGGGGAGGCTGAGTGCCACAGCCCTCCACCTCCTTCCTCCCCTTCCTTCGGCCTGGCTGGCTGAGTCAGGGCAGCTCCGGCTGCCCAAAGCCTGCCACACTGCTTTCACTGCTGGTGGATGACAGGGGGCCTCCTCCACCTCCACCTGAACTCAGGTCAGTTTCGGCCAGTTGCATTTGCGAGTCAATAGGGGGTGGGCTAGCCAGTTAGCTCTATACAACTGCTCCCAGAGCTGTGCGCCATTAGGCGTGCAAATTTTATAACCACACTAATAGTTGAAAAGTTCCAGTCATCAGCAGACCCATTTCAAACCGGCTTCAGGTCAGGATTTGGGGTTGAGACTGCCATGGTTGCCTTGACCGACGATCTGCGTCTGAGCATCGACAGGGGTAGTGTGACTCTGTTGGTGCTCCTAGACCTCTCAGCGGCTTTTGACACGATAGATCACGGCATCCTCTTGGACCGCCTGAGGGGGTGGGGTATCGGGGGCACTGCTCTGCAGTGGTTCCGGTCCTTCCTCTCAGGTCGGTCCCAGAGGGTGCTGCTCGGGGACTGTAGCTCCGGTAAGAGAGACCTCACTTGTGGGGTCCCTCAGGGGGCTATTTTGTCCCCGATGTTGTTTAACATCTATATGAAGCTGCTGGGTGAGATCATATGGAGTTATGGTGCTGGGTGTTATCAGTACGCTGATGACACCCAAATCTATTTCTCCGTGTCTCGTTCGTCGGCCTCGAATTCCAATGGCATCTCTTCTCTCAATGAATGTCTTGGGGAGGTAATGGGCTGGATGAGGAAAAAACAGATTGAAGCTGAATCCAGACAAGACGGAGGTGCTCACGGTCTCGGCCCCGAAACCAAGAATTGGGTTGCAACCTCCAGTCCTGGATGGGGTCACACTCTCCTCCAGTGACTGTGTTCGCAGTCTGGGGGTGCTCCTTGACTCGTCGCTCCTGATGATAAATCAGGTTAATGCGACGGTCAGGAGCACCTGTTATCAGCTTCGGCTGATACGCCAGCTGCGCCCTTTTCTGGAAGTACGGGATCTTGAGACTGTTGTGCACGCACTGGTAACCTCACGTTTAGACTTCTGCAATGCACTCTACATGGGGCTACCCTTGTGCCAAGTTCGGAAACTTCAGTGAGTTCAAAACATGGCGGCCAGACTTCTGTCGGGAACATCCAGGAGGGACCACATCACTCCGGTCTTGCGGTCCCTCCACTGGCTGCCTATTGGTTTCCGGGCCCAGTACAAGGTGTTGGTTATTACCTTTAAAGCCCTAAATGGCTTAGGTCCAAGCTACCTTAGAGATCGCCTCCTCCCATATAATCCTCCCCGCACTCTCCGCTCCTCTGGGAGGAACCTTCTGCAGCTTCCAAAATCTAGACTTACGGTGACCTCCCAGAGGGCCTTCTCAGTTGTCGTCCCCAGGCTCTGGAACGGCCTGCCGGATGAGATCCATCAGCTAACATCCTTAGACAGTTTCAAAAGAGCTGTCAAGACGGATCTCTTCCGGCAGGCCTTTCCAGACTAAAAAATACCCGGCCTGGGAAATTGGGATTTTAGGATCGAGACTTCCCTGACTGGTTCTCAACCCTTATTAAACTGAAGTCACATGGGGTTGTGTGTTATTTTAGCTGTTTTCATGTTTTAATGTTGGCTGTTATCCAACCATTTTTAACTGATATGTAGTTTAATCTATTTTTAAGGGGGGGAGGGTGTTATTTCTTTTGATTGTATGTAATTTTATTGTAAACCGCCTAGATTGGTCCGCCACCGGGCGGTATATAAATAAATTTTATTATTATTATTATTAGTGGTGTTAGCAAGGGATTTTCTTTGAGGAGGAAAGCCGTAGTCCTCTTTCAGGTACTAATTAAGACTTAGTATGGACACTGAAGGAACTGCTGCCGTCACCTGCAATACCTGTGGGATGTTTGTCTTCTTACCTATAGATGTGGGGAACTACACATGCTCCAAGTGCAAGTTGGTAGCCCTCTTGGAGGAGAAAGTACACCAGCTGGAGGCATGGGTAGCTACACTTCAGCATATTAGGGAGCAAGAGTCTTTCCTAGACAGAACGGAACGAACGGTCTTGGACAGGGACCACACAGAGGAAGTTGCTGGGGAAGAGAAGGTCACATCACACACACAGGAGGTAGAAAGCTGGAGGAATGTCACATGCAGAAGTAGGGAGACCAGGGATCATTCTGGGAGCTTGCAGCTACAGAATCGATTTCAAGCTCTTTCCCTTATCAAGGAGGACGAGGAAGAGCAGCATGGACAGACTTCAGGGACAGAGCAGGGGACCCTGGGAGTTCCACCACACGGAACAGTCGCTGCTAAGCCTCGGAGGAGGCGTGTGGTCGTGGTGGGGGACTCCTTGCTGAGGGGGACAGAAGCAGTGATTTGTGGGCCTGACAAGATGTCTCGGGAGGTGTGTTGTCTCCCTGGGGCAAAGATCCGAGATGTGACAAAGAGGCTGACAAGATTGGTCAAGCCTACTGACCAATACCCCTTCCTTTTGGTCCATGTGGGAACGAATGACACAGCGAGACACAGCCTTCAGAACATCAAAAGGGATTACGAGGATCTAGGTAAGAAGCTGAAGGAAATGGAGGCACAGATTGTCATCTTGTCTCTTCTGCCAGTTGAAGGGCATGGTCCAGGAAGAGAGAGAAAAATAGCAGATGTCAACAATTGGCTCCACAGATGGTGTCATCAAGAACGATTTGGATTCTTAGATCATGGGCTGCGGTTCCATGAGGGCGGACTCCTGGCAAGGGATGGGCTGCATCTCACACCAGTTGGAAGAAATGTTTTTGCCAGCAGTCTCAAGAATTTGATCAGGAGGGCTTTAAACTGAGTTATGTGGGGAAGGCAGACAGTGTCCTGAAAGACAAAAGGACTGGAAAAAATAGTCAAACTGTCATAGGGGAAACAAGGCAAACAGTACAGGGACCCAACAGTGGGAGGCAAAAAAACATGCACAGGCAGCAAGTAAGGGGGACATATGGTCTTAGATGTCTCTACACTAATGCACAGAGCATGGGAAATAAGCAAGATGAACTTGAACTTCTAGCACAACAAAGCAAATATGATATAATAGGCATCACTGAAACCTGGTGGGATGAGTCTCATGACTGGAATGTAGAAATACAGGGGTATAACCTTTTCAAGAGAAACAGGCCAAACAGGAAAGGGGGAGGAATAGCATTATATGTCAGGGATATTTACACCAGTGAAGAAATCCAGGACATCAATCCTGGAAGCCAGGTGGAGAGCATCTGGATAAAAATTAAAGGGGAGGGAAACAACAGGGATGTTATTGTGGGAGTCTACGACAGACCCCCAACTCAGGCAGAGGAACTGGATGATGCCTTTCTAGAACAGATGACTACACATTCAGAAAGGATAAATATAGTAGTGATGGGTGACTTCAACTATCCTGACATTTGCTGGAATTCAAACTCAGCAAAATTCTCAAGGTCTAGCAAATTCCTCATTTGCCTCGAAGACAATTTCATTGTCCAAAAGGTGGAAGAGACAACAAGGGAGTCAGCTATTTTGGATCTGATCCTAACTAACAGGAAAGACCTAGTTAATGGTGTGCAAGTGGTTGGATCCATAGGTGAGAGTAATCATGTCCTCCTGGAGTTTATTATACAGCGGAAAGGAGAAGCCAGGCATAGTCAGACACGCATTCTAGACTTTAGGAAAGCTGATTTTATTAAACTTTTTTCCTTTTTCCTCTCCCCTTTTTCCTCTCGTGGCCCCATCATTCTGATGGATGAGGAATGTTTAGAGGTTGGCCGGGTTTTGTTTTGTGTTGTTGATTTATAAATGTTTTTATAAATGTTTTGATTATTTTAATTATGAGATGTTTAATACTGTTTTAAGGGGGGGTGAGTTGGTCTTAGGGGTTATATTATATGGGTTTTTATGTAAGCCACTTGGATTGTCTTTTTCAATAAGCGGGATATAAATAAATTTTATTATTATTATTATTATTATTATTATTATTATTATTATTAAACTTAGAGAAATACTGGGGGTGATCCCATGGACAGTAAGACTAAAAGAGAAGGGAGTTCAAGATGGATGGGAGTTTCTCAAAAGGGAGATATTGAAGGCACAATTTCAAACCGTTCCAACGAGGAGGAAAAATGGAAGGTGTCTCAAGAAACCAGGATGGATGATTAAGGAACTTGCAACTGAAATAAATTTTAAATGGAACATGTATAAGAAATGGAAAAATGGGGAAATCACCAAAGAGGAATTCAAACAAATAGCTAGCACCTGTAGGGGTAAAGTCAGAAAAGCTAAAGCACAGAATGAACTCAGGCTTGCTAGAGAGGTTAAGAACAATAAAAAGGGCTTTTTTAGGTATGTCAGCAGCAAAAGGAAGAAGAAGGAAATGGTAGGGCCACTGTGTGGAGAAGATGGCAAAAAGTTATCAGGGGACAGAGAAAAGGCAGAATTACTCAACACCTTCTTTGCTTCAGTCTTCTCAGAAAAGGCAATGGGTGCTCAACCTGAGGACAATGGAGCAGAGGACAGAATAGGAAAATTTCAGCACAGAATAAGTAAAGAGATAGTGCAGGAATACCTGGTTAATCTAAGTGAATATAAGTCTCCAGGACCAGATGAATTACATCCAAGGGTATTAAAAGAACTGGCAAACGTAATATCAGAACCATTGGCAATAATCTTTGAGAACTCCTAGAAAACAGGAGAAGTCCCAGCGGACAGGAGGAGGGCAAATGTTGTCCCCATCTACAAAAAGGGGAAAAAAGAGGATCCCAACAATTATTGTCCAGTTAGTCTGACATCAATACCAGGAAAGATTCTGGAGCAGATCATTAAACAGAGAGTCTGTGAACATCTGGAAGGTAACTTCATAATCACAAAAAGTCAACATGGGTTTCAGAGAAACAGGTCATGCCAGACAAATCTGATCTCTTTTTTTGATAAAATTACCAGCTTGGTAGATGAAGGGAATGCTGTGGATATAGTATATCTTGATTTCAGTAAGGCCTTTGACAAGGTTCCCCATGACATTCTTGCAAACAAGCTGGTAAAATGTGGGCTAGACAAAGTAACTGTTACATGGATTTGTAATTGGTTGACTGGCCGAACCCAAAGGGTGCTCAACAATGGCTCCTTTTCAACCTGGAAAGAAGTGACCAGTGGGGTGCCACAGGGCTCTGTCCTGGGCCCAGTGCTATTCAATATCTTTATTAATGACTTGGATGACGGTATTGGGGGCAGAGTTATCAAATTTGCAGATGACACCAAATTAGGAGGAGAAGCTAATACCCCAGAGGACAGGATCAAAATTCAAAATGACTTGAACAGACTAGAAAGCTGGGCCAAAGCTAACAGAATGAAATTCAACACGGATAAATGTAAGGTACTGCACTTAGGGCGGAAAAGCGAAAAGTACAGATATACAATGGGGGACACCTGGCTGGTCAACTTGGACCACAAGTTGAACATGAGTCAACAGTGCGATGCAGCAGCTAAAAAGGCCAATGCAATTTTAGGCTGCATCAGTAGAAGTATAGTGTCTAGATCAAGAGAAGTAATAGTGCCACTCTATTCTGCTTTGGTCAGGCCTCACCTGGAATACTGTGTCCAGTTCTGGGCACCACAATTCAAAAAGGATGTGGAGAAACTGGAGCGTGTCCAAAGGGGGGCCACTAAAATGGTGAAGGGTCTGGAAACCAAGCCCTATGAGGAATGACTTAGGGAGCAGGGGATGTTTAGCCTGGAGAAGAGAAGGTTGAGAGGTGATATGATAGTCATGTTTAAATATTTGAAGGGATGTCATATTGAGGAGGGAACAAGCTTGTTTTCTGCTGCTCCAGAGACTAGGACCCGAAACAATGGATGTAAGCTCCAGGAAAAGAGATTCCACCTCAACATTAGGGGGAACTTCCTGACAGTAAGGGCGGTTCGACAGTGGAACACACTCCCTCGGAGAGTAGTGGTGTCTCCTTCCTTTGAGGTCTTTAAGCAGAGTCTGGATGGCCATCTGTCGGGGATGCTTTGATTGGGAGTTCCTGCATGGCAAGGGGTTGGACTGGATGGCCCTTGTGATCTCTTCCAACTCTATGATTCTATGACACAAAACTTGGAAGCCCTCGCCCTCCTCCTCCTCCTCCTCCCAAACTTTTTGTATATAAAATTTACACATACGTAGAGATAAATATTGAATTTACTTATGTAAAGCTGTTCTAATTTGAACATTTCCTTATAAAATGTTAAAATATGAATTATACATGAATGTGCAAATGACAATACACACACTAAACAAACAAAATATTTTTATTCATATCAGAAATCCACAGATCAACTACCGTAACTGAAACTCAGACATTCGATTGATACACATGCTTAATTTATGTTTCTAATTTTAAGACTACTGTTCTTACTTTTGATAACAATAACAACAGGAATACTGTCAACACAAGGTTGTCATTTTTTTTATTTTTAGGTCAAGTGATTTGCAGTTCAGCATTCTTGGGTCATAGCTGAGCATAACATAGACACAACAATATCAAGTGATATCAGGGGAATGTGGCTTAAGTACTGTCATATCCAAACTTCCACTGACTCCTGGAAACTAAATTAGAAGGGTTCTCCATGGATTCTGTTTTACTGAATTACTCCATCATTGTTTATAAGAAGAAATTAGTTATACAAGCCTGAACTGATGAATCTAACCCCAGAATCCCATAGCATATTCCCGTCCTTGAATCTAGTGCAATGATTCCCTAACTTTGGTCCTCCAGGTGCTTTGGACTTCAATTCCAGAAGCCCCAGCCAGATTTTGGCCAGCAGTCAAGAATTCTGGGAGATGACGTCCAAAACATCTGGAGGACCAAAGTTTGGGAACCACTGATCTAGTGGATTAATCCAGAGATGCTTGTGCTGTTATGAGCTGTCTCACATCCAGACACTTCTGTGGTTACTGTATATACTTGACTATAAGTCGACCTCATGTATAAATCAAGGGCAGATTATGGGGCCAAATTTAGGGGAAAACTGCAAAGATTTTCATCAGTCCAGGATTCTCATCATCAGAATTTCCCAGAACTTGAGAAACATATATTCTTTAACACTCTTAAAAATATTTTCAAGTATCAAAGATTCCTGCAGGTGAGGACTGGGGAACTTACGTATCCCCTACACTAGTGAATATATAGGGATCATGAATAAGAACCAGTCACAAATGTATTACCCAGTTTGATCTTGGTATTGGGCATGTCCTTTCAGATTGTGTGTGTATGCATTCAGAAAGAAATGGACCAAACTTATATCAGTCAAGACAGTGAGATTCACATTAAACAATGGCTGTGGAAGAAGCGTAGATGTTACATTACTTCTAGGAAATTATCAAATGAATCTCCAAGGAAAAAGAATTCCACTGTTACACAAAAGTGCAGCAGCAACAAAAACTATGTTCTTTCCTGTTCATGCTTGGCAGCTTATTCAAGAGGTCATTCTTGCCTGACTTTAAAGATATAAAGGGACATAAAGGAAAAAGTTGGGGAAGGGAAAGAAAAAAGAAGCCCAGAGCAGTTTACAGAGTGAACATAAAACAACACTGTGAAAACACAAGACTATATAAATACAATCACATCAAATAAAACTGCATAACAACTGAGAAAACCAAAATCAAGCCACATCCCACTAGTAAAAGGGCAAACTATAAAGATTAAGTCATAAATGTCTACTTTAATTTCCCCCAAAACTATTTGTCTTTTAAACAGTTGATTTTTCCTTCCCAACTGATGAAATGTTGTGTGACTTGAAGGCTTCCATATTCATCTCCCGTTAAAGACACCAGGTAATCTAGTTTATGGCTCATTATCTCAAGCCAACAGAACAACAGCTGTCTATACTAAGCCTTCTAAAGAGAGTTAGGGAAATTTCAGGTATTCCATTTGCAGCAGGAACTGTGCCAGTTAGAACCATTGGCATTTCTGAATCACCACTAAAATTAGAGAGTGGAAAAGTTAATTTTTGGAGCTATGACCCAGAATATATGTGGGGCTGTGCTGGGATTTGGGGAGGAAGTTGCAGTTGATGGAGAATGCAATTGAAACTTTGTTGATGTGGATTCTTTTTTCACAGCACTTTGCTGAAAGAAGTGCACTGCCTGCCAATAAGCTACCATGATAAGGTCTTGTCACTAAAATATAGACGCTGAACAATGCTACCTCTAGGAACACTTTGGCCTTTTACATCCTAGCCCAGTCACTGTGATCCTGAGTGGGAACACTTTAGATAGGGTCCTGCTTCAGGAGAAACCATTTTTACAAAAAAGATCAGAGCTTGGGAAAATTCTCTTTTTGGGCTGCACCGTACAACCCAAACTAGGGGATTTAGGGAGCTGCAGTGCATGTGTGTGGAATACTTTTCCAAGCTCTACAAAAATGTAAACTCTGAATTGCTTGGTTGTCATTATACTGCCAGTCATGACCAGATTATGTTCACTTTAAGGCTGAATATGATGGCAGTTGTTGTCACAAATATACCAAATATTTCAGAAACTTTAAATAGTGAATCCTATGAGGGAGGCTAGGGGTGTATCTACACTGTAGAATTAATGCAAGTTGACACCACTTTAGGTGCTGTAGCTATATCCTAAAGATTTCTGGGATGTGTACTTTTACAAGGTCTTCAGCCTTCTCTGCCAAAGAGTGCTGGTGCCTTAGAAAACGACAGCTTCCAGGATTCTGTAGGATGGAGATATGGCAATTCAAGTTGTTTCAAACTGCATTATTTCTACCATGTAGATAGATGCACCACAGCACAGCGCCCTCACTGAAGCATGTCTTCCAAGGAAAGCCAACGCATCAAAGGTAGCAGAAAAACACAACATACATTTATAGTGCAGATATGCCCTTTGGGTCAGTGCTTCAGGCAACACATTTTCAAGAGGGAGTAAGAAGCATAAAGAAATATGAAGGAACTAGACAAGGAACAAGTTAGGCTTGTCCATACTATCATATTTCCAATTTTTATGTATGGTTGTAAAAGCTGGACAATGAAGAAAGGTGTTAGGAAAAAAATAAACTCATTTGAAATATGGTGCTGGAGAGGAGTTCTGTGGATACCATGGACTGTCAAAACAAACAAACAAATAAATGGATTCTAGAGCAAATCAAGACTGAACTCTCCCTAGAAGCCCAGATGACTAAATGTAGACTGACATACTTTAGATATATCATGACAAGATAGGACTCACTAGAAAAGACTGCTATATTTGATAAGGGAGAAGGCAGTAGGAAAAGAAAAAGACCGTATTCCAAAGGGATAGGCTCAATCAAGTAAGCCACAGTCCTGAGTTTGCAAGATCTGAGCAGAGTTGTGGAGGTCTCTCATTCATAGGGTCAGCATAAATTGAAGTTGATTTGATGGCAGTTAACAACAACAAAATTCATTATTGTTTCAAAATTTAAAATGGTTTGATTGCATTTAACAATAACCTTTTGTATGTTTTGATCTGTACAGTTAATCTGTACATCTTTTAGTTTTGGAAGCTGCCTTGAGTCCCAGTACATGAAATGAATAAAAGGCAGGAGAATTAATGAATTAATGTCTAAATTTGGGCTGAATCCATTTTTGTTTGGACAATCTTATCAGTTCAACAGCTCTTTTACAATCAAGATTTGGATTCTTAAGAATTTAAGAAGAACCTTGCTATCTAGTCCTATCTAGGCACTGTTTTGCTTCCATGTTAGCCAACCAGATGTCCACGGGAAGCCAAGGAAACACTAGTGTAACAGCACCCACAAACCTGTGCACCCCAGTATATTGCTCTGACACTGGAAGCAATATACTGTATATCAGGGGTAGGCAACTTTTTCCTACCTGGGGCCGGTCCGCTGGTCCCGAGGTCTTCCGCGGGCCAGGGGGGGGAAATGGTGCCCCGCACGCATGCACAATACTTCCAGCATACTGCGCATGCACGAGCGGTCCCAACTGCCATTCTGTTTTCCAAAATGGCGGCCGCGACTCGTTCGCGCATGCGCAGTACTCTGGCACATGCGCAAACGAGTCACGGCGCCATTTTGGAAAACAAAATGGTGGCCGCAACTCACGCAGTGGCGGCAGGACTGGGCTGGGGCCGGGCCAAAGGGAGTTAAAGGGAGTTGATCCATGGGAGTTAAAGTGGTGTCAAACTGCATTATTCTGCAGTGCAGATGCAGCCTTGGTATCATCAGTAAACTTGGCAACCTTACTGCTAACTCCTAGCTCTTCCCTCACCCCTCAATTGCTGTACAGAGTTGTGCTGGGATGCAGGTATGAATGAAGGTGATGCTGAGTTTTATAACTGCTGCTCTTACTTTTAACTATATGACTTGACTACCTTTTTCATATATAAGAAAGGCAGAGTTTGCCAAGAAAAAGCAGCATATAATGAAAACTCATGAGGCATGTAACAGCTTACTGGGACATATTTCAAAAATTGTGTGGATGGTTGAAAATGTTTCTAGGGTTCCCCTCACAGTTTAATTTCCTGGCAGAATGTTAAAATTCACTTTAATCCTGAATGTCCACAGAGCAGGCATCCTGTTGCAAATGATTTTATGGAAATACTGCACTAGGATGTGTGTGTGTGTGTGTGTGTGTGTGTGTGTGTGATGTTTTTGCCAGTTTTGTATAAATTAAACCAGGCAAAATGAAAATAATTTTTCTGGATAGGTGGGGATTACAAATGGTGCCTTTGTTTTTGAAGAGAGGCAAAGTATAAAAATAGACGGAATATTGTGAACAACATGTCATTGGGACTCTCTGTACAGTGGAAAGAACATGTAGGGTGTGTCTAAAGTAAGATCAATGACTGTTCAAGAAAAACAAACTTTTTTGGAGGTGAAACAGCAACAAAAAAGTCCCCCAACTTTAAACAAATGACAGCTTACCAAGTGGGTATTCCCCTGTAAAAAAACATAAAGGACAATTCTGTAAGTGACTCCATTTATGCTAATTATTAATTATTCTGCTCAGTTAAAGACAGATTGTTCTGTTACATATGGTATTTATTCTTATTCTCATTTTTCATCCTACAAGATGAAAAATGGGGTGATTTCTTTACTAGGTTCTCTGAGAGTAAAAATACAAAGCATCAAAGTTTATGATTCATCACACCAACATCATCATTCATCATTTCAGTACATGTTAAGCTTACAGAAAATACCCACATGAAATACAGACATTCATATCTACTTGGTTGGGAGACATCCCCAAATACTGGTTGTTCCATGAAATAAAAAGAAGGCTAGGGCTACATCCACACTGTAGAAATAATCCAGTCTGACACCAATTTAACTGCCATGTTTCAATGCTATGGAATTCTGGGAATTGTAGTGTGTGTTGGCACCAGAGCTCTCTGAAAGAGAAAGCTAAATGTCTTACAAAACAACAGTCCCCAGAATTCCATAGCATTGAGCCATGGTAGTTTACAAAGTAGTGTCAAACTGGATTATTTCTGCAGAGCGGATGCTATCATAGTACATTAAGATAATTAATAAATAATAATAATAATAAAATTTATTTAGACTCTGTAAAAAACAATCGGGGCGGCTTACAACAGTTAATTAATTAAGAGTATCAGTATTTTCATACAATGCCCCTAAACCTTGATAGGGATTATTTGAATTACATTATTTTTTGGCTAAAAGATAGTTTTTGCTGGATCAGGATACGCAAAGTATGCATGTATACACACATACACATTTGTACACGTGCACACACACGCGTACACACACACTCTCACATACATAATATATGTTACTTTGTTTTACAGTTTTTAAAACAAAGTCTAAACACAATGTATTATTGATCTCAATTCATAACAGTGTTTGCCCTAGTTGCTGCACCAGGTACATGCAGCTTTCCTCCAAGTAGTGGTGCCACTAGGGGGTACGGGGTTTGTGGCCTGCACTAGGTGACATCCCAGAAGAGGGGTGACACCCAATCGGGCCCTTCTTCTTCTGTGCCCCTCCCAGCTTTGCCATAGTGGCAGTCGTCTCATCACAAGGAGACTTCTGCCATCGCAGCAAAGGACAGGGCCCAGCATACTTTTGCCCCCCCCCGCCCCTCCCCAGCACACACACACACACACACACACAGGGTGACAACAGGAGTGGGGACGCCACTTGTTCACAAGCACAGCTCTTTGTACACTGGAGTGATACTGACTGGATAGCTGCACTCTGGGGTAGACTCCCAAGTGCAAAAGGATGCAAACTACGTTAACCCTAACAATATGTTCTATTACTATTTCTAACAATAATATAATATGCAATAAGTTGAATCCAGTCTAAAGAACTGTTAGTCTTTGAATGATGAAAGTCTGGATCCATTCCATTGTGTTTTATAATTTGTAAGCTCTTCTTCCAAATAGCAGAAGCTACGTTCAGCAATAAAAAAGCATTATGTCCATTATCACTAACCACATAACGAACAAACAAACCACACTTCTCCTGACATTTAAAAACAACAAACGGGCAACCCAAATTCTATAATGTAAAAATATGGAAAACAGCAAGAGCCACAGAACATAATTACAGTGAGCCCTTTCTACCTGTTAGGGCAGGGGTAGGCAACCTTTCCCCTTTAAGGGCCAAGGGACTTCAGCTCCCAGAAGCCTCAGCCATGTTGGCCAACAGTCCCATGTTGGCCAATAGCTCCTGGGATTCTAGGAGCTGAAGTCCCTCGGCCCTTAACGGGGAAAGGTTGCCTACCCCGTGTTAGGGTTTGATTCCAGGATCCCCCGTGGGTACTAAAATCCATGGATGCTCAAGTCCCATTACTGTATATACAATGATATAGTAAAATAGTGTCCATTGTATAAAATGGCAAAACCAAGGTTTACTTTTTGGAAACATGTTAACCATCATTGACAAAAATAGCCATGACTCTAATTAGTGAAATGAGTGTGAGCAATACATCAAAACAAGGGTACTATCACTTGTTGTGTGCCAACACTAAGGCAAACCCTGTCACAAGTTTTTCCTAGCAAGATTTATTCAAAAAGGGTTTGTCTTTGCTTCCCTCTGAGGCTGAGAGAGTGTGACTTGCTCAAGGTCACCCAGTGAGTTTCCATGGCTGAGCCAGGATTTGAACCCTGTCTCCAGAGAGTCGTAGTCCAACGCTCAAACCACTATACCATACTGATTCTCTATACCACCACTTAGGAGAGCCTAATTCTGTTATAGCAAATGAATATTTGTTGTAATATTAAATGAGAAATGGGGGGGGAGTGTCTTTATTCAAGATCTTGGACCATTCCAGGCTTGAATAACCTATGGAGGGAACAACAAATAGCAAGTTCGGGGCAGAAATTCTGCAAGTAGAAAGATAAAGTGTTGTACTCAGTAATGTCAATACATGAATAGAATGGACAGTATTGGTGGAAAAGATTTCCTTTCACCCTTGTAAGCCTTATAATTTGCACCCCATGTAAATTTGTTCTGGAACAGATTTGGGGAATATACAAAGAGAAAGGAAGAAAAGGACATCTTACTTCATGAGGAGAAATCTCCTCACATAAAGTTGGACTGAACATACAATTCTAAAGCCAGATGAAGACTTTATTTTTCATTAAGCATGCATCTTTGATTTCAGGGCTTCATATGCAATTATTAAACTCAGGTTTTACAATATTATTTAAATACTGAATGGATTTCTTTTAAAGAACCATTCTTATGAATCTTAAAGCCTTTGGCAACTGTTATACAACATTAAAACCATGTATGCATATATAATCAGTGAGTACCCCATTTAAATTTTTACATAGCGTATAAAACCATATAATTCTTTACTGAATTATAATGTTATTCATGCTTTACATAAAACAAAGTTATGTAATAGTCTTATAAAATCTGTATGACTACGAAACCTTAAGACATTGATGGAAAGAAAGGCGAAAGTGTGTGTGCAGAGACCAGATCAAGTTATTTATTCCATAAATATCTGGGTTGCTATAAGAATTTAGTTAAATTTAGTAACTAACATGGTATAGCCTTCTCATGGTGCAATCTTCTCAATCTTCTAATGCAGGGACAGGTAACCTTTTTGAGACCTGGGTCGGTCTCAAAAGTGTTGCCTCTTGGCTGGGCTGAGGGGGGGAAATGGGGGCGTGTGCACCCTCTGCCGCCGCGTGCGCCCCCTGCGCACGTGGCCGCCGCAGCCGCTACCGCCGCCGCAGCGTGTATGGCCGCAGCCGCCACAGCGCATGTCGCGGCCGCCATTTTGGAAGTCAAAATGGTGGCCACAACGCATTTGCACATGCACAAGAGTACTGCGCATGCGCAACCATGTCGTGACCGCCAATTTGACTTCCAAAATGGTGGCCACGACGAGCGCGACCGAAGCGCGCGCCGACGGCGGCACGCGGTGACAGCGGCAACCTTTGGCCTGGGCCGGTAAGTCCGGGGCCCGGGGCCTTAACCGGTCCCCAGGCCGTAGGTTGCCAGTCCCTGTTCTAATGTATTACTTGAGCTTGTTTGGGGAGCAAAGGATAGCTTTAGTTTGAATGAAGCTCCTATCAAATTCATGAGAGCAAAGGATAGCTTTAGTTTGAATGAAGCTCCTATCAAATTCATGACCCACAGAAAAAGTTTAGCTTCCATGGAAGTTTTTCATGGGAGTGAATATTTGACTGGTGTGAGGTACAGAAAGAGTCTTTTTATACATGCATCTCCTTCTGTAAGAAACATGCCATGATGAACTTGTAAAAAGATGGTACTGTGTGGGGAACTAAAGAGTTTCATAGATTTGGAAAGATCCCAAAAGCCAGACTTTTCCCAAAGGCAAAACCATTCATAGTTTGAGACAGGATTAATGTCTACCTTCTTAGATACAGTTCTAAAGCAGTTACAGTCATTCAGTACCACATCCTGCAGGTCTTGCATTAGCAGTGACAGGTATTCAAAATAATATACATCTGTACAATAACCACAGCAATTGGGGACTCATGGCCTAAATAACCTAGTGTAGCTTAAATAACAGCATTCACTAAAGAATTATGGAAGTATAGCACCATTATTATTATATCATCACCATCATCTCCTCCTCTTCCTCTGATCAATTTTTACACCTCTTCCCCTAGCGAACATTATTGCAAAACAGTGTACAAGTACAGTGGTCCCTCCACATTCGCTAGGGTTAGGGAGCACAGGACCCGTAAATATGGAAAAACTACAAATAACAAAAACACTGTTTTACTTAAGAGAACACCTCTCTAGGAATCTCTAGGCAACTCTGTGGTCATTGTCTGCCAGCTACAAATGCCTAGTTGAGTGCTTTCTCTAGGAATCTCTAGGTCCTCCAGTGTGGCTTTTGGTTAAAGTTGACCATAGCATTGCACTGGATGACCTAGATATTCCTAGAGAGAACATATTAATAAAATCCATGAATAATCAAATCCACAAAATTCAAATCCACAAATGTGGAGGGATGACTGTGATTAATTTTTTAAAAAATACTGGAATAAAACCATTAAACAAACAATACTTTAAAAATCCCATTACAGCATTTATGTTCATAGCACATTTATCAAGCCAGGAAGCACAGTCATTTTGCAAAAGCTTGAGAGAAAAAAGGGACATTTACCAAGCACTAAAAAAAATGTCACAGTGACAAATCATATATGCATACCTTGTAATAAGATTTTCTATGTTTGTGTGTATGTGCTTTCAAAGTCATCTGTCAATACAATGCTTATGGCAACCCCACAAATTTCACAGGGTTTTCTTAGGCAAGGAATATGCAAAGGTGGTTTTGCCAGTTCCTTCCTCTGAAATGTAGCCTATAGCAACTGGTATTTGTTCATGGTTTCCCATCCAAGTACCAACCAGGGCTGACCCTGCTTAGCTTCCAAGATTAGATGAGATCTGGTGCCTATTTAGGCTTGTTGTTGTTATTGCTGCTGTTGTGTGTCTCCAAGTCACTTTTACTTACCCTAAGGCAAACCTATGATGGGCTATTGTTGGCAAGTTTTTTTAGAGGTGGTTTGCCATTGTCATCCTCTGAGGCTGAAGGATGACATGTCTAAGGTAACCCAATGCTTTTATGCTTGAGCAGGGATTTGAACCATGATCTTCAGAGTCATAGTCCAATGCTCAAACCACTACACCATGCTGCCCCGACCTTATAGCTCAACTATAACTTAGTTGGGCTATAACTAGATAAGAGTAACAAACGACATGAATGCACACAACAACAAACAATATCAGGCTGATGTATCTTTTGTAGGCCTAACATTTTACAAGAGTGGAATGGATAACTTCTTAAAAACAAGAGCTTGTCATAAAGAATTTCTTATTTGTTCCTCCCATGACTCGCATCATCTAGGTATGGGCTAATTGACAAGATCACAAAAACTATTCATGGAAGCATTTGCCTTCACACTCCTTGGACACAGAATAATTATAAACATCAAATCATGATAATAATGTTTGCATTGATTTAGGTCATCAAAAGAAGACTATGACTAGGGCTTTAATATTAAAGCCACACACACACAAATTTAAATGACCCCATAACAATTCCTCAAGAGCGGAAAAGTAATAAAGTCAAATTATATGCATTAAAGCCTGTTCCCACAAACAATATGGCAATATTTTCATTTATATTAAAACCAGGCTTCTGTTAACCTAATCTATCTATTCAAGTGACAACTTGTGCAATGCAAACATCACAGCAAAATTAACTCAAAACTGTTTTTCCACAACCCACCATTTCTTCTTCTTGTTGCCTTTTGGTATTGCTGATCTCAAAAGACTGATTCCACTTACCTCCACATTAAGTTATTAGGAGGAGCAAACTTATCATGCAGGAAGCTACAGGTCTCTCTTCTTTAACATAATAATCAATGTATATTGAAGGAACTGGCAAAAACCATCTCTGAGTATTCCTTGCCTAAGAAAACCCTATGAAATTCATAAGGTCACCATAAGTTGACAGGTAATTTGAGGGTGGGTGTGTACGTGCGCACGCACACACACACACACACACACACACACAATGTATTTTAATATTTCTTATTAAACTCAGTGATAAATTCCAACATAGATACAACTACTGTTTGGTATGGCATTTACAAACAATCATTCAGATTTCATGGGCATTCTTCTCAACTCATAAAAGTGATCAAATGATGATACATTGACCACATTGAGTTTTTCTTTTCATTCCAGCAACTCAGATACACAGCAAACAGTTGGGATGGTCATGATTGGGCCAGGACTGTAGCAACCACATAGCCTGCTCCCAAAGCGCGCTGCCGCAGGTCCCAAGCCACATGTCTAGGAGCCGAATTTTTCCACTCCTTTTCGCTTCGGTCCTTTGGACCAGAGCGCAATGTCAGAGCAGCGTCTGGCTGCTTTGGGGGCATGTGTTGTTTGAACACCATGCCCCCAAAGTGGCCAGAAGCTGTTTTATTTGGTCTATTGTGTTCCGGGCCACACAAATGTTGCTATCTTCTGACTTGCAGATTTCCTTTTGCCACCAGACTTTTCAAGTAGCAAAATGGACAGCAGTCATCAGGAATTGTTGACCTCCACAAATGATATTCCCTTCCAATATTTCATCACAATTCTACTAAGCATTGGTTAAGAGAAAGAACCATGGTTTTGACATTACATATTGGATTAGATCCATGATCTGTCTTAGGTGAAAAGCTCTGCCCACTGAAGTTGTCCCTATCCAGGTATGGGGTATTTTTACCTCCTTCATTTTGTAACATTTTCAGGAGGGGTATGGTCTGCTAGGGGATGGAACAGACCAGGAATATTCAGTTCAACAAGCCCAGTTGCACACAACTAAATCTGGATTCAACCCTCAGTGTCCTGGGTTGCATTTGCACCAATACTGACAGATTTCTAAAAGACAGTCCACCTTTTATTTATCCTATAGTTGTAGAATAAACCTCCAATGTAGAACAAACTTCATTTCACAATCTATTATACCAAGGGCTTGTAGAATTCCAGATGCTGCTGACTTTAGCTCCCGTCCAACAATCAAGGATAACAGAAGCTATAGCAACAGCTTAGTCACTGTTATCTAGGCAGTTAACCTCTATATTGAATTAGTAGGATGTGCTCTGTGTGGGTTTCATTCAGAAGGTGGACTTGGTGCATAATGCTGGTGGGATGCTGCTAACAATGCTGAAAGTGGCTAGCAGTAAACTACCACACCAAGCTTTAGGTTTTGCTGTTAGAATATGAAATGATAAACAATTGCTAGTGTTTATCTTACTCTTTGTATGTCTGTCTAGTCACTGTGATCTTGAAGAGGTGAGGTTTTGATGGTTCTGCATGGTCTTGGCTGGGGGGAAAGTTTTAAAAAGTCCCATACATAGAACCAAGTCTAATGGTTTTAAGTTACAAGAGGGGGATTTCTAGTGAATATTATAAGGCATGTCCTGACAGTGAAGAGTAGTTCAGCAATGGAATCAATTGGTTAGAGCAGGGGTAGGCAACTTTTCCCCTTTAAGGGCCGAGGGACTTCAGCTCCCAGAATCCCAGGAGCTATTGGCCAACATGGGACTATTGGCCAACATGGCTGAGGCTTCTGGGAGCTGAAGTCCCTCGGCCCTTAAAGGGGAAGGGTTGCCTACCCCTGGCTTAGAGAGATGGTAGAATCACCTTCTCTGGAGGTCAACAAGAGTCTGGACAGCTACCTGCTCGGGATGCTTTAGCTGGAGATCTTGCACTGAACAACAGGTTAGACTTGATGGCCCATGAGGCCCCTTCCACAATTATTCTATGTGGAAGTTTTCACTAGGGAGATGTAGTGTTACAAGACTAAGTATGTGTTTGCTTTTTAATGTACAATTCATTGGTGCAACTAGTTTTTTTTCTGGATCACAAAATGCAACCATATATACTCGTCTGTCTACATTCGCTGGGTTAGGGGCACAGGACCCCCCCCTGAAAGTGGAAAAACCACAAACAAAAAAAACCTTATGTTTTTACCTGAGAGAACACCTCTCTAGAATCTGCCAGACATTGACCATAGAATTGTGCTGGAGAAGCCACAAATGACTAGTGGAGTGTTCTCTCTAGAAATCTCTAGGTCTTTCAGTGTGACTTTTGTTTTCAGTGCGACTTTTGACCATAGAGTTGTGCTGGATGACCTAGATATTCCTAGAGAGAACATATTAATAAAATCCGTGAATAATCAAATCTACAAAAGTCAAAGCCGCAAATGTGGAAGGATGAGTGTACTAAGAGACTTGTTTTTATTGAGTAGTTAGCACACTGGGAAAACTCGAGGATAACTGCTACTTATTCATATTCTTTTATTTAAACTGTAAGTCCATCCACCATTTCGAAAATAAATAAATAAATATGATTGTAATGTTTATTGGTATGATATTGTGCATGACTATTCCAAAGTAACGCCAGCTGAGATTAGCGGTTTGTATTTCCAAATAATGTAAGTTGGTATAGGACTGCAATCAAACTCTCGTACCATATTCATAGGGATACACTTGTTTTAAAATAGGTGCTCCTGCTGTTTGTAAGGGAGCCTAGTTAAGTCTAATAAGTAACTTGCAAAGCATGTTGTTTGAATAATAACAATGAAATTGGTTCCCTCCTCAAAGCTGTTTTCTTTGCTGGCTTATGCAGGTGCTCTCAACACCAGAGGCACATTTTCCCTTTGGCTCAACCTGTTGCAATAACATCTTAAAAAACGCAATTTCCAATTTAAAAATAAATGGTTCTGCCATTAACAGTGGACATTTCTCATTAAGTAAGTGTAGTGAACAGAAGGGCACTTGCTGCAGCAATATGTTGTTACAACAAAAGGTAGTCAATTAAGAGATTTAAAATATTTTCCTATGCAACCAATGTGTTAGCTGAATGTTTTACTTTGGTCACATTATTCAATTTCTCTGTAACTTAGTTTATTTTATTATACTATGGATGACTAACTAGGTTTGACTAGTGCTAAATCAGAGGCAAAAAACAAAACAAAACCCAACTACTCTAAAGATCTCGTGGCAGTGGAATTGTTCTCAAGAGAACACTTTGTTGGAAAGGTTCTTTATGACATGTACATCTCTTTTGACAGTAATTTCCCCACCTAAACTACACCCACAGAGAGGGTGGAGGGGAAAGACTAAGCTTTGATCAGAACTGACTGTAAATACGTTTTTCAGAGTGAATAGCTTGACTGGAATTGTTTCAAGCTGAATAGTTTGATCATTAACAATTCTGAATAGGGAGATTACTAATCATTTATTTTTAGGGTTGTCAGAATGGCAATCTTAAAACTTTTTCCCTTTAAAATTGCTGACTGGCCACTGAGGCACAGACAGAGCTTGGAAGTACCGTATTTTTCACCCTATAACACGCACTTTTTCTTCCCCAAAACGTGCGTGGGGAAGTTAGTACGCCTTATAAGGTGAAGGGCCGAGGCCACGGGGAGAAGGAGGGCTCTTTCCCCCCGCGACCTCAGTCTTTGAATGGGCTGGTGCTGGGATCGAAGCGATCCCAGCACCAGCCCATTGAACTGAAGTCGCGGGGAGAAGGAAGGCTCCTTCCCCCCGCGACCTCAGTCTTTGAATGGGCTGGTGCTGGGATCGAAGCGATCCCAGCACCAGCCCATTGAACTGAGGTCGCGGGGAGAAGGAGGGCTCCTTCCCCCCGCGACCTCAGTCTTTCAATGGGCTGGTGCTGGGATTGAAGCGATCCCATCACCAGCCCATTGAACTGAGGCCGCAGGGAGAAGGAGGGCTCCTTCCCCCCGCGACCTCAGTCTTTCAATGGGCTGGTGCTGGGATCGAAGCGATCCCATCACCAGCCCATTGAACTGAGGCCGCAGGGAGAAGGAGCCCTCCTTCCCCCCGCGACCTCAGTCTTTGAATGGGCTGGTGCTGGGATCGAAGCGATCCCAGCACCAGCCCACTGAACTGAGGCCGCGGGGAGAAGGAGCCCTCCTTCCCCCTGCGACCTCAGTCTTTGAATGGGCTGGTGTTGGGATCGAAGCGATCCCAGCACCAGCCCATTGAAAGACTGAGGCCGCGGGGAGAAGGAGGGCTCCTTCTCCCCGCGGCCTCAGTCTTTCAATGGGCTGGTGATGGGATCGCTTCGATCCCAGCACCAGCCCATTCAAAGACTGAGGTTGCGGGGAGAAGGAGGGCTCCTTCTCCCCGCGGCCTCAGTCTTTCAATGGGCTGGTGCTGGGATCGCTTCGATCCCAGCACCAGCCCATTCAAAGACTGAGGTCGCGGGGGGAAGGAGGGCTCCTTCTCCCCGCGGCCTCAGTTCAGTGGGCTGGTGCTGGGATCGCTTCGATCCCAGCACTAGCCCATTCAAAGACTGAGGTCGCGGGGGGAAGGAGCCCTCCTTCTCCCCGCGGCCTCAGTTCAATGGGCTGGTGCTGGGATCGAAGCGATCCCAGCACCAGCCCATTGAAAGACTGAGGTCGCGGGGGGAAGGAGCCCTCCTTCTCCCCGTGGCCTCAGTTCAATGGGCTGGTGCTGGGATCGCTTCGATCTCAGCACCAGCCCATTCAAAGACTGAGGTCGCGGGGGGAAGGAGCCCTCCTTCCCCCCGCGACCTCAGTCTTTGAATGGGCTGGTGCTGGGATCGCTTCGATCCCAGCACCAGCCCATTCAAAGACTGAGGTCGCGGGGGGAAGGAGGGCTCCTTCTCCCCGCGGCCTCAGTTCAATGGGCTGGTGCTGGGATCGCTTTGATCCCAGCACCAGCCCATTCAAAGACTGAGGTCGTGGGGGGAAGGAGGGCTCCTTCTCCCCGCGGCCTCAGTCTTTCAATGGGCTGGTGCTGGGATCGCTTCGATCCCAGCACCAGCCCATTCAAAGACTGAGGTCGCGGGGGGAAGGAGCCCTCCTTCTCCCCGTGACCTCAGTTCAATGGGCTGGTGCTGGGATCGCTTCGATCCCAGCACCAGCCCATTCAAAGACTGAGGTCGCGGGGGGAAGGAGGGCTCCTTCTCCCCGCGTCCTCAGTTCAATGGGCTGGTGCTAGGATCGCTTCGATCCCAGCACCAGCCGATTCAACAACTGAGGTCGCAGGGGGAAGGAGCCCTCCTTCCCCCCACGGCTTCAGTTCAATGGGCTGGTGCTGGGATCGCTTTGATCCCAGCACCAGCCCATTCAAAGACTGAGGTCGCGGGGGGAAGGAGCCCTCCTTCCCCCCGCGACCTCAGTTCAATGGGCTGGTGCTGGGATCGGAGAAGTTCTCCGATCCCAGCACCAGCCCATTGAACAACCGGCCGCGGCTAAAGGGAGGAATCCTTTTTTCCTGGATTTTCTTCCTTTAAAATTGGGTGCGTCTTATATGCCGGAGCGCCTTATATGGTGAAAAATACGGTAACTAGTTTCAAATAATTATCCAGCTACTTATCCTTGGAATGTCCTCGAGAGGTCTCTTACTCATTTATATATAAACCAATGTTGCCAACTGATGAGTTCTGGATATTATTGTATTGATGTTTCACTTTTGTTATTTTAATTACTGTAATTTTAATCTGTACTAATTTAATACTGTTTTAAGGGGGGGGGGGTTGGGGTTTGATTATATTGACTGTATTGGAATTTTAACATGTTGTTAGCCGCCCCGATTGTTCTCAGAGGGGCGGGTATAAATAAATTATTATTATTATTATTATTATTATTATTATTATTAACTAGTTTACTAAATTAATTCATTTTGCTAATAACGAAAAGGCAGAATTCTCTATGATGGTTTACGTTACCCTGTAGCCCTGTGACAGAGATGCTAAGGAATCTTGTTAGTGAATTGTGAAGATGCAAAGATGCTTAACAGGACACCAGCAAGAGTGTCCCAATGTGCATTGGAAAATGCTGATGCACATCGGCACTCCTAACTGGTGTTCCGATGCACGGGGGCCATTTTGCTGGCTCCCCTATGTAGCAATGCAACAGCAGCCACTGGCTGAACATAGACATTGCGAAACTATTCAGTTCTATTTCTTGCAGATGTAAGCCCACTTAGAAAGACATAAGACCCCAATAAATTCTGGCCAAAGTATAACTAAGGGAGAAAACAACCAGATGCATCCATTCCAATGCATCCTGGGATTTTCTTTAAAGCTACACTGCATGATTATCGCTTAATTTCAGTTCTCTTATCCAAACACAACTTATTTATTCCCATGCTTCATATAGTACCTTGAAACCCCACTCCCACACTGCCATTTTGGGGGAAGCCCACCTTGGCTCTCCCAGCTTTACTCCACCCTTTCCCTGTCTCCAGTATCCCCAGCTCCTCCTCCACTACCACTCAATAGTGAGAAAGGGAAAACTAAATCCATGGCCAAAGTTTCAATGGAAGGGGAGATGATGGACAGAAATGGCAACATAGGTAGCTCGGATGTTATCACTATAACAGCATTTTCTGCATAGAAAAAAAGTCTCCTGCACGGAAAACAATATATCTTGCAAAGATAACAGCATTTTTGCACAGCAAATGCAGATTTCTGCACAAAGCATGCTTTTTTTTCCATATAGTCAGTCCCAATGTGTGAAAAGTCTTCAAAAATGGGCAGCAAGGAAAATGTCAGGATATTGATGGGATATATAGTCAATGATGAAATGTAAAGATGTGTGTGTCTGTATTTTTCCATGATGAGAACATGCTTCTAGGCCAAACACAACAACTCAGTCCAGGTGTTCAAAGAGACAAAACAAATGGAAACCACAAGTTGGAATAGATGGGAAAGTGTTCTTGTTTATACAGTGAAAACAATAATAAAAATTGTTATGAGAAAGTAGATCACATGGTAAAAGATGAACAACAAGAGGTTGGGTTAACATACGTCATGTACTGATCAACCAATTAACCTGAGGTTAACACCCAAGAGGTGGAGAAAGGTTGGGCTGAGAAACTGTGTATCAGGCATAGAAGTCAGTCTGTTCTTGAACTTTCATTAGTATGGATTAAGTTTCTTAATTTTTGCTAAAGCTGTAGCATGACTAACTTTTTCCACAATGTAGCATTTAAGGGATTTGTAGTTTTGTTCCTGTTAGCCACATCTGGCTGATGTGATGATCTATTGGACTTTATAGTTTTTACTGTGCATATGTTTTTCTATAATAAAGCCTTCTGCTAGAAGCTTGGAGTTCTCTGCGTGGTGGTGTCTTCTCTGCTGCATGTTATACTCTGCTGGATGGATTTATACACAAACCTGCTCCTCCAACATTCTTAACAGAAAAATGGTAAAAAAATTCATTCTTGTTCGGTAGAACAAAATTTGCAAAGATTTAGAAAACAGCTGAGTATAATGAATGATATAACATCCAAGTACTAACTTCTCTCCCCATGTTTCTTGGCTAGCCCAGCCACCACCATGTTACCAAGTGAGCATCAATCTTTACAGAAAAACTGCTTCAAGGATTCTGTATTAGCAAGACCCCAAACACAACAGAAACTAAAACAGCCATGCAGTTGGTGCCAAGAGGGACGGGGGAGCAAAGGTAACATGCCAGAAATCATAAGTGGGTTGTTTCCAAACACAGGGACAGGGGAAGATGAGGTTAAGGAGGCAAGGAATAGCACTACACCAATGAATCAGAAGCTATAGCAAAACTATAAAATAAAGGGTGTCATAACAAACAGAAGAAAGACCTCTCTTCAGTCCCCATCTTAACACCTAAAGAGAGTGGGGCTACCTGAGCTAGGAATAACAGTAGCAGGAGGAATAGCAGGAGAGAGAGAGAAAAATTATCTCAATTTTTATTGGAGAACTTAAATGAAAGAGATCTAAAACCAAAAACTCCTGGAAAAGGGATGGAGAATGGAGCAGGGAAGGAAGGATATTCCTATCATGTCATTACTACCATCATGGAAAGTATACCTCTGCTAAACTGAAATATTGTACCATCATTATGCATGCCATCAAACAGATCCTACAATGTCCTGCAGCACTCCAAAATATTGTATATATTTTTTTCCAATATGAGAAAACTTTTATTACTATGGGGAATTATCTGAGACAGGATTAATAACCTCAGACAGGCTGTGTGTTGTCTTGGGGGGGGGGGTTACTGAAAGTTACTGCTCAAAATGTTGCTCTACAGCACCATACACCTCTGCCTGTTTTTCCTCAATTTACATTACAATTGTAGTTTAATGAGGAGAAACTTCACTCCTCTAGTGCAACTGCTATCTCAATATATGGTGAAGGAAGAATATCCCATGGTTCAAGTACTGGCCTGTGCTGTGTTTCATGCTCTGTTGTTGGTGTTGAAGGAACAGCAAGGTGGACAGCCTATTTTGTATGAGTGCCCAACCACCTGTAGCATTTGGACTGTTTTTTAGTGTTACCAAAAAGTAGTAATTTCAGTTACTTTGGGGAAAGTAAGGTAACTACTTTTGGAGCAACTAGTACCATAACTTAACTAATTATTTTTTAAAGCAGGGGTCGGCAACATTTTCCTACCTGGGGCCGGTCACTGGTCCCCAGGTCTTCCGCCGGGCGGAGGGGGGGGAGGGAAATGGCGCCACGGGCATGCTCGCTCGCGCATGCGCAGTACTTCCGGAGTACTGCGCATGCGTGAGTGAGTTGCGGCCGCCATTTTGGAAAACAAAATGGCAGCCATGACTCATTTGCACATGCGCAGTACTCGGCGCATGCACAAGTGAGTTGCAGCCGGCATTTTGTTTTCCAAAATGGCGGCTGCAGCTCATTCGTGCATGCGCAAACGAGTCACAGCCGCCATTTTGAAAAACAAAATTGCTGCTCCAATGCGTGCGGCGGCAGCAGCAGGAGGACCGGCCTGGGGCCGGTCCAAAGGCCTTGGGGGCCGGACCCAGTCCCCGGGCCATGGGTTGCTGACCCCTGCTTTAAAGCAACCTTACAAATTCTGGTCACAGGATGAAAGTTGCGACATGGCCATCACTGTTAAGTGGCAATTAAAGAAGGCTCCCTGTTTTTTTTTTACCAGCAAGCCTTGAGAAACAGCATTTGAGGCAGAAGTGGCTGGACCAGGATTATCATACAGCTGCTGACTTAGCCTTCTGAGGTCATTTTTTTCTGCTTATATAGACCTATATTGGGCAGATGTCAGGAGCAGTGATATTTCATGGTGATGAACTTAGGCCACAAAACTGTTCGTCAGCCTATGTCAGGGTAGGGAAAGGTTGGCCCTGGCAAAATATGAGCTAGCTCAGCAGCTGAGATAAAACAACTTTGAGCACCACGGTGAAGGGATAGGTGGTTCCTATGCTCTCTGGGAGCTCATAAGGCAGTTTTCTCTGGTGACAGAGGGCCTTTGCAGACTGCCAGAAATAGTGCATATTAAATTGAGGCACTGCCCTGGCTCAGTGCTAGGGAGTCATGGGAATTGTATTTTTTTCTGGGACATTGAACCTTCTCTGTCAGAGAGCTCTGGTGCCACAATAAATTACAGTTCCCATGATTCCCTAGCACTGAGCCAGGGCAGTGCCTCAATTTAATGTGCACTATTTCTGACAGTCTGCAAAGACCCAGAGATAGCTTCCTTCTCTGCCCTGACTCCACTTCAAAGGTGACTTACACTGGCATAATGGAGCATTCCAATGGAAGTCACCAAAAGGAGACTGGCCTTAGTCTTTGATACCAGGTACCACCCCTGTTGGTTATCACTGACAATACTAATCTAGATTGGGGTGGGGAGCCTGTTGCTCTGCAGATGTTTTTTACAACTGTTATGGCACTATACAACAGAGCTGATTGTGAGAGATGTCGAAAGTTGCAGTCTCAAAAACATACCAGCTCTGGGCTAGAACAAAGAATCGCCAGCTTGGCATAACTCAACTTCCTATGTTCCTATATGAATGACGGGGAAATTTACCCAGCATTGCCTAAATTGATGCTGGTGATTTTGCTTATGATTTGAATTAAATAAAAGTATGAGTGGCAGAACATACAATCCTTTAAACCTATTTCACACCAACAAAATGTAAAATGGACCAAAGTTAGCAATTGCCTGGGGCAAAAGCCAAGCCATGAGTCCAGAACTCACACAAACTAATTTCAGATACTAACCTTACCTAAATCTAAATACAGAGTTTGGTCAAAATTGGTTTTTAGTGTGCTTTCTGGAGAAATACAGAAATCTGAAGTGTTTGGGGGGTACAGTGCCCCCAAATGGATACTGTAACCTTTGTTTTGGTACCACTGGGTTCAAGCATTTATAACACTTAATGCCTCCACTCCACATACTGTATGAAAAACAAAGGGCAGGAACTGCCCTGAGAAATGATGTGTGCTTGGTTGCCAATACACTCAGCTCTCTGGTCATAGTTATGGTATTCATTACTATTTGGTTGCTGCCCCCTAGAACCAGCAGTTGCTGCATGAAGATAATAAGTGAAGCATAAAAAATTATGTTTTCCAGTTTGTGGGAGAAAAGGAGATGAGTAAAAGCTTCAGTCTTAGCTCCCAAACATCAAAAGGAGTTTGTTGCTCAAGTTTAATATCTCATTGTTAAATGAGGGGTGAAAATCATGGCTCAAAAATAAGTAGCAGACATCATGCTCCTGCCCCTACCTGCATACTCTTTAAACCAACAGTCAAATAGCCTCTGTCCCTATTCATATTATAAAATTGTGTACCTGAATGTAATAAATGCTTTCAGGTACAGCTGGCATCACAGCCAGTATGGTATAGTGGTTTGAGTGTTGGACCATAACTCTGGAGATCAGGGTTTGATCTCCACTTGGCCATGGAAACCCACCATGCCACGCTGGGCACGTCACACACTCTGAGCTCTCAGAAAACCCTGTAATAGACACTTAGGGTTTCAAAAGAAGATCAGCCTTTGCTTTATAGACTATAGCAAAGCATTTGATTGTATAGGCCAAGGGTAGGCAACCTGTCCCCTTTAAGGGCCAAGGGACTTAGGTCCCAGAATCCCAGGAGCTATTGGCCAACATGGGACTATTGGCCAACATGGCTGAGGCTTCTGGGAGCTGAAGTCTCTCGGCCCTTAAAGGGGAAAGGTTGCCTACCCCTGGTATAGACCATGAGAAATTATAGATTGCTCTTAAAGAAATGGGTGTGCCACAACATCTGATAGTCCTGATAACTTGTATTCAGCACAAGAGGCTACTGTTAGGACAGAATATGGAGAAACAGAATGGTTCCAGATTGGAAAGGAGGTCAGGCAAGGCTGCATTCTATCCCCTTATCTATTTAATTTGTATGCTGAGATCATCATATGAAAAGTAGAATTGGATGCAGAGCAGGGAGGTGTGAAAATGGGAGGAAAGATATGGACAACACCAAAATACTAGCAGAAAATATCAGAGATATGGAAAGGTTATTGAAGAAGATCAAGGCAGAAAGTGAAAAGGCAGGCTTACAGCTGAAATTCAAAAAACAAAAAAAAAATTATGACCACAAACAACCTACATAATTTTAAAGTAGATAACAAAGAGCCAGAAATAGTCCATGTTTTTCCTTACTTGGGCTCAGTCATCAATCAGAGTGGAGAATGCAGTTAAGAAATCAGAAGACTAGGACTTGGAACGACAGCTATGAAGGAACTAGACAAGATCCTGAAGTGTAAAGATATATCACTACATATTAAAGTTAGGATTGTCCATGCCATTGTATTTCCCATTTCTGTGTATGGTTGTGAGAGTTGGACAGTTAAGAAAGTTGATAGGAAAAAAATCAACTCATTAGAGATGTGGTGCTGGAGAAGAGTTTTGAGAATACCATGCATTGCAATAAAGAAAATGGATGGGTCCTAGAGCAACTCAGGGCCAAACTCTCCCTAGAAGCAAAGATGACTAAACTGAGGTTGTCTTATTTTGGCTGTATTATGAGAAGAAAGGACTCACTAGAAAATACTATAATGCTTGATAAATTTGAGGGCAACAGAAAAAGAGGAAGAGCACATTCCAGATGGATAGATTCAATCAGAGAAGCCATGACCATGAATCTGCAAGAGCAGGGTAGTTGAGCATAGGGTGATTTGGAGATATATAGGGTCATCATGGGTCAAGGGTGACTTGAAGGCAGTTAATAACAACAAAGAGTTACCATTAAGTTGGAAATGACTTGAAGGCACACAACAAGAACATAGCTGGCATCAAGCTCAGAGCAACTGTTCTGTAAGGGCACCCATACCCAATTTCTACTGCAAACAAAACACTTTCTTCTCCAATGAGAATGCTTCACTGTCTTGACAAATAAATCTGTTCAAACCTACTATTAGCCATGTGTTTTTAAAGCACTGGGGTACATTCAGCACAAATTTGCATACACAAACACACAAACACACAGAGAAAGCATGATTGCATACTTTATTCCTTCAGAAAGAAAACAGCTTTAGCTATTCCTGATGCAGTTCCCCTTTATTTATACCACCGTGTGGGAGCTTAAAGTTCATCTTACAAGTTTAACATTCCATGGATCTCATCCAATGCCCACTGAGAGCTGAAAAAGTTCCCATCAAGTTCAATAAACGGTGAATCGCAGCCTGTGTGGAAAGGTACAATTAGATAACCTCACTAAACCTTTAAACTTCATGCACTCTGTCCCTAAAACAAATTCCAAACATATCACATAACAAAGACATCTTTATTTTCTTCAGTCACTAAAATGCTTTCAACTGTGTCACAGGATTGCTGAACTTCAGGTAAAGGAGTTTACTGACAAGATACAGAGAGAAACTAACTCCAAAGTCCCACAGAATATGTGTTTGTCTCTGTCTCTCTCACTCTCTCTTGCTTTCTCTCTGTTGAGGAGATTATCAAGCTACGGTCCAGATGGGGAAAAAAGAAAAGAGGGGAAAACACTGGTGTTAACGGCTGTAATTTCTGGAGGGTTATGGTACTTTGTGACCACTGACATTTTAGGAGAGTGGAACTGCGTCAGTAACTAGAAAGCACAACAGAAAATTGGAGAGCAGATCAGGCAATCAGTCAACTGGAACAAAGGAGAACTACAGTTTAGTAACAACAGAATAAAAGCATGTAAAAACAGGCCAAACATAAAGTCAGAGGATCAGTGCATGACTCCAGAAGGCATTTCTGCGCTAGAGTTTTCTTCCTTTCTTCTTTCCCCCCCTCACAAATACTCACAACTTCAGGGAGCACGAGAATCAATTTCATTTTAAAAATGTATATATGTTAAAAATCTACTTCTGATTGATTACAATAACCAAAAACATGGATGACTCACTTTGGCAGTTTACAGAGTTCAGCATATGATATTGTATCTCAGTGCTCCAGATTGACAGCATTGTCTAAAAGTGCAAACATTTATCTCCATAATGGAAGTTCTCTATAATGGAGATTTCTGAAGATCTCAATGGGTACTAAACAGAAGTAAAGACTAAAGAGATTTTCAAAGAGCATCAGGGCAGAAAAGAGCAACCTGTAGTTTAGTCTTTCCTGGTGTATACTCTTGCACTCTTGCCACTGAATCTGTTCCATACCTCCTCCATCATATAACCCCAGAAATCCTTGAGCAAGGCATCTTAGAGAGCTTATCTACATGGAGAACTTAGCCACAAATTTTCAGTTCTGCATCATACTGAACTGTGTAGATATACAGAACCAGTTTGTTGTAATGGTTAGAGGATGGCCTGGGTGTAGATTCAAGTCTCCACTCACTGATGAAATTTATTGGATGACCTAGGGCTCTTCTCAGCCTGGCCTTCTTCACAGGGCAGTTATGATGACCAAGCTGGGAAGGAAAGCATGAAATATATCACTGGAGAAAAGGTAGAATATGACTAACTTAGAAAGAAATTAACAAACACAGCCATGCTGACTGTGAGATTCTGGATGCTGCAGTAAAAAAAAGTAACATTGCCAAGCTCTGACCACTAGCTGTTAAGAGTCAGTTGATCAGATATCATTCCATTCACATTTTATCTCCTCATTTCCTTATTCCACTTGCTGTGAAAAGGACTTCTCTTAGTATAGATCACGTGTGGCTTCTACCTGAAGCAAAATTGCATACAGGATGGAAATAAAAATGGAACCAAAATGGAAATCACAAGAAAAATGGTGGCTAGTAGGGAGGGGGAAATCCCTCGATGCCTTTGGGAAGATGCCTTCAAATGCTCTCTAGAAGGACCAAAAGGTTTTTGTTTGCTTATGCAAGGCTTACCTGATCTTGTTAATTTTTTATAGCATGTATAGGAAACTGTCCCTACTCCTTCCATTCTGTTAAAGGAGGATTGCTCAGGAATACATCAATTTTGGTAAGTGAGGTTCACTTGCATTTCTGTGTTCGTTTTTAAGTTTAATTTGTCTCTTACACACCTCAAACACTTTAACAACAACAAAAAGGAGCCAAGATTCTATGCACTGCTAACATGTAATCCATTCAGAAACTCCATACTTTATATGACCAAGTATGCACCTTCCAAGGAAAATACATGCTTCACCCAAAGATAATCATATTTCCTATCTTCTGAAGTTAGAATCCTAACTGGCAGTTCTGCTTTCATAACTATTGAAGGAAGCCATTTCCCAAACATGTTGGGAGCAGATGTCAGAAATCAAAAATCAATCCACAGAAATGGAGAACATTAACTGAATTTGGAGAAGTCTATATATTAATGCCTCCCAAAGGTGCCTTACCCACACAGTGGGCCCTTGGTATCCACTAGGGTTTGGTTCCAGGACCCACCACTACCCATGGATGCTCAAGTCCCATTAAATATAATGGCATAGTAAAATGGTGTCCCTTATATAAAATGGCTAAATTTATATACAGTCGTCCCTCCCCATCCATGGACTTTGAGTCTGGAGTCTCAGTCCTTCACAGAGAGGCAAGCACGGAGGGATAAAATGGCGTGCATACTGCCAATGGGGCTTGAATATTTGCGGGGTTTTTTTGTTTGGGGGAGGTGGGTCTGGTATGGATTCACCGCAAAAACGGAAGGGTGACTGTATTTTTTACTATTTTCAAGCTGTGGATGGTTGAATCCATAGATATGGAAGGCCAATTGTCTCAAGTTTCTACAGTGAGTAATGTCCTGCTTTAAAATACAGTGATATTTTAAATTGGCATGCAAATCATTTGTGTTCTCTTGTTTCTCCTTCTTCTGTCTGGTGAATAATAGCTTGTTTGGGGAAAATAGAAAGAAAACCAGCTCTTGCTGAGAAAAGCATTTTCAAAGATTAGTATTTTGGCATGCCAAGTACAACCATGCTTGATATGTTTAATTCAAAAGATGAACCTTATTCTGACATATGTAAGCCTTGCATCCCACAAAGAGAAGCTGAAAGGTTGAAGACTAGAGCTTAATTCAGATGGACATGTATATCATTTAATAAATATGCATCTTTGATGACAGGCAACTAGCTGTGTGAACTTGGATAGAAATATATTTTAATGGCTATGAAGCATCAGGAATGTTCTATCTGTGGTGACATGAGCAGGTCAACATTTCATGCTGCAGTGATGAACAAGATGGATTTCAGCACTGGGACCCCCCAGAAGTGATCAGCATCATTAATCATAGCATGATTTTGCTGATTAAAGACAGGGAGCACCATACCAGCAGCCACACAGCCCTCACTCTGAGTAGCCATTATTGTCCATAACACTAAGAAATTAGGAGTCTGGATCCTTACAATTCATGTCCAGAAGTAAATATCTGTATCAACCCTTACTGACTGCAAAGTATGTGTAAAATCTCTACAGACTATACAGCCATTTGTAAGGTGAAAAGCTGTGCTGGAGCTGCATCTATTTTGTCCTAAACTCTGCTGGAGCTGCCAGTATTGCTAATAGTCTACTACTTATATAAACAAAGGTGGCACATATATTATCAACAGCAGTTTGAAGAGCAGGTGCTGTGCTGGTCCAGAATAAAATATGACAAGGATTTTTTTTCCTGGTTATACCTCAGGACAAGAATCACTAGATAGATTTGATTCAACAGAAGGTGTGATTAGGACAATTTTAGTTTCTACCATCTCTGTTTTTAAATGATATAAACTCCCCCCTCCCATCTAAATATAATAGCATTCTCAGATCTTATATATTTAACCTCAAGAACACAAGGTGTAGATATAATATTTAGCTGTAGCACACAGATTCATAAGAAAATCCCCTGACCTTTTACAAAAGAGAGGGAAGTCGTAACCTAAGTAAGACCACCTTTATATAGCACCAAATATACTCCCCTTTATCTCCGCCCCACTGTGTTTCTAGTTCTATTTTTGTCTTTAGTGCCATTGTTTTACCATGGAGGCAGACAGACAGACATGTACAAATATGCACACATGCATGCACACACACACACACACACACACACACACATATCCAGCAATTACACCAATTGGGAATTGCTGGTTGAATACAAAACAGAAAGACAATGCAAAGTTACAGTTAATAAAACAATAACCATGCATACAGAGATGCTTTCTCTAGGCAAAATAGGATTAGGTTACATTTTAAAGGATGGGAAAAGATAACATGACCTATCTACAGTAAAACTTATCCTTCCTGGAACACTTAACACTTTTCCCTTCCACCACCAACTTGTCTATGTAGAACTCAACTTTTCTTAGATCTAAACTAGAACTCTCTTTTCTCTCTCTCTCTCTCTCTCTCACACACACACACAGAGGGGGAGAGAGAGACAGACACACACAGAGAGAATATTATGTACTGTCCATGAAGTATTCAAAGGAAACAGATCTGCAGATTTCCAAAATGGGGTTTAGTTCTTATTTTCCTTCCAAACAATTTCAAAGAATCTATTAAAGACATTTTAAAAAAGAAATTAAAAACTTATTTTATTTACTTTTATAAACACAACTTGTAAATTCAGTTAGTTCCTTTTTCTTTGTAAAAACTTTGCTCATCAGTACAACGATTAGGTACCTACTTAACATGGTTGCGCTCTGTTTAAAGGTACGGAGACACAACTTCTCTTATCAAAATGGTATAAATAACATGCCAAACATTTTATTCATTTATTTGCTTTCTATCAAAGTGGACCAAAGATGTTATGTTGGAAATACTATGAAGTACACCTACAAGGATGGTACATGACATGCATAGATGATTTCAACCAAGTGGAGTCTGAAATTATACTAGGGTCAAATAATAAAAAATTCTGTCTAGCCATTAATCTACTTGTTCCTCTACTTCAGATTTGTCCAAGAAACAGTCCACACACTACGCAAATCAGCTGCTACATCACTACTTTTCCGTTCTCTTGTGCTTTAACTGTAATCTCATTTTATCAGTAAATTTTGCACAACCTATGAATGACATCAGTGATTAATGTCTGATTCAAACAAGATGGGAAGTTCTCACTGTAACGTGACACAGGCACCACCTCAACGCAGCCATCAAAAGACCAGACCGGTTTACAGCAACCTCACTACCTGAAATACCTCACTTTTGACGTCTACCTCATCCTTGCACCAGACATTCATTTAAAGTCTGTTAAACGTGCAGAAGTTAAGATACAGTATATACTCCGGTGGACCACTGGTAACTGGGAAAGTATGGTGCCTGTTGTAAGACATCAGTATTATGCAGCTTCTGTTTACAATAAGTGGCTATCACATTTTGTCTGGAACAAACAAAATGTCCTGAAACAATTGTACAAGTGACTGCAACACTGGCAAACACTAGTCACACAAGCTATTAGTCACACCAGTGCAAATGTATCAGCAATGCATCATCTTGAGACAGTGAAAAAGACAAGACAGTGGGCCACATACCCAGCCTCCGTTGTCCTGGATCCAGTTGTGCAGGTGCCGATTCAGGTACTCAGTCATCCACACAGCGATACTGTCCACGAGGGGGGACATCTCCCGACTGACACTCTCCACACAGAGCATGCCACCAAATTCAAAGAACGCCACAATCCTCCCCCAGTTCACACCATCTCGGAACAGCTCTTCCACCACTGCCACAAAGCGACTTCTGGCAGTGCTCGGGGTCAAGTGCAACTGTCCTGACATTTGAGTAAAGTCCCTCCGATAGCGCCGCGAAAACTCATCTCCAGCTTGGCGCAAAGTTGAGTGGACAACCTGTGGCACTGGGTGCGATTCATCCCCAGGGGCATTGGTACTCACAGGAGCAGAACTGGGTAACTCAGAAGAAAGAGATGCCAGCCCTGCAGGGGCTGGGATGGTCCGAGGAGCAGCAGCAGCAGCAGCATTAGCAGCAGGCGGCACAGTGGAAAGGTTTCCTCCGTCTCCACTGGCAACCCAGTCATATCCTTTCTGCGACAGCTTGTAATGGATGTACCTCAGCACTATTTCCCTGTTATCATAACCTCTTATCCCAGGATGAGCCATTATGGATAATGAGGAGTAGGATGTGGGAGAAGGAGAACACAGAAGCAGATGAAATGTCCCCCACCCACCCACCCAGAAAATAAAGCAGCCAGTAGTAATAAGTGTGGTTATATATAATCCAGTTGTTTTACTCCATGCAATTCCATTGGTTGAGGTGTGGGGGAGTCCTCAGGGTCTCAAAGGTATTTCCGCCTTCCCAGTGTTTCTTCTTCAGTTTGTGATCCACAATGGAAACCAGATTTAAAAGGCAGCCAATACTGTATTCCACATGTAATGTTTAGGATAAAAAAAATATTTTCAGAAATCTTCCTTCCTCTGTCTTGAAAGGCATCTAAAATAAGAAAAGCAGATACTTGTTCAAAATCAGGTGCATTTTCTTCTTTCCTCTCTGCTGAGTTAGGCTATGAATAAAGAAGCTGCGACATAACACATTCCAAACAACAAACAAACACAAAACACAAAACCCTGCCATTCAAAATGATTTACTAAGCAGAACAACCTTCAATGCAAATTCATGCAAAGCACGTTCGACTAAAAACTCTCCACTGTTTTGTTTTTGTTTTTTGCCCTTTCCTTTGCAAATAAAGTTACTCAAAGTATTATTTCCCCCCCCCCGCCCCCCCAGGTTTGGAAAATACTTACTTGAATAAGAAACGTCATTTTCTGTGAAGTTTCCCTGATGGAAAAATCAAAATAAAAAAAATCAAACACTCCTTTCCTCTAAAATGGGATGCCAACGCTTCTTTGATGATTCCAAACAAGAAACCAGGGATGGGAAGGCAGCTTTCAGACACTCTTGAACTGTTAGGCTTTTTCCAAAATGTTTCCAAGGCTCCTGTTTGAATGACATTTCCAAAGAAAATGTCAAAACTCAAGAAAAGCCTGCCTCCCAACTTTAGGAAAGCGAACCGCCAGAAAGAGAAAACTGAGGGGTATAGGAGGAAGAAAAAGAAAAGAAGAAAAATAAGAGAGAGGAGAAAAATAAAAATACTTAGTGAAAAGCACTAAGAGAAATGCATAATTTAAACCCAATCTTTTTTTAATTTTGCGCTGAATGAAGCTTGGTCTTTTGCTTCATTCAGAGCTGGAGCTCAGTGAGCTCCCATGTATACATATACATATACATATACATACACACACATATATACACATATATACACACACACATATATACACACACACATATATACACTTATATACATATATATGCACACACACACACACACTATATATATATATATATATATATATATATATATATATATATAAAATCTTTTTTTCCAATACACACCAAAATAAGAGGGAGGGAAAAGCAATGGGGGGTCCCCCCCTTTTTGCAAAAAGAAAGATCTCCCACCAGGCAAAGGAGGGGTGTCAATGGGGCGTGCCTTAATTCCTCGTGACCCCCCTCTTCCTCTTCCTCTTCCTCTTCCTCTTCAGTGCCCTTACTACCCCCAGGTAGCCCTTGGGAAGCTTCCTCTTCCTCCTCCTCCTCCTCTTCCTGGAGGAAGGCTGGATGGGTTGCCTTTGCAGAGTCCCAGGGTCTATGGAAGCCACTCAATGCAGCAGCAGCAGCAGCTGCACAAGGGGAGGAGATTGGGGCAGGGCTCTCCTCACACTTCAGCCTCTGCAAATGGGGCAGCCTGTCTCTTAGCCCCACCTCACGGTCCATTCAAGAAAAGGGGGGAATAAAGACACACACACACTTCTCCCTCAAGCCAGCCGCAGTGGCCTCCGGAGCCCCTTAATTGTCCTCCGCCAGGACAAGTTTGGGGGTTGTGTTGGGTTTTTGGAGGGAGCTAGTCCAGCTGCTCTTGCTCCTGCTGCTGGGCGCGAAGCTGGGTGGTCCAAGGTGGGAGGGTCTGGTTGGGCAAAGAGGCAGCAAAGACCCCCCCCTCCTCCTCCTCCTCCTCCCAGCTTCATTCATTTTGGTTGGAGGGCTCCAATGTTAGGGAAGTTGGAGGGGGGGGTGTTGTGCCAACGTGACTCTAGGGGACTGCTTTGCAAAGAGAAATAAAGAGGGTCTCTCTTGTTTTATCTCTCTCTATACACACAGACACACACAAGAGAGAAAAAGAGGGTCTCTCTTGTTTTATTTCTCTCTCTCTCTCTCTCTCTCTATATATATATATACACACACACACGAGAGAGAGAAATAAAGAGGGTCTCCCGTTTTATTTTCTCTCTATATATACACACTTCTCTCTCTCTCTCTCTCTCTATATATATATATACACACACACACAAGAGAGAAATAAAGAGGGTCTCTCTTGTTTTATCTCTCTCTATACACACAGACACACACGAGAGAAAAAGAGGGTTTGTTTTATTTCTCTCTCTCTATAGATAGATAGATAGATATACACACACAGACACACAAGAGAGAAATAAAGAGGGTTTCATATCTATATGTGTGTGTTGTTTTATATATTTTTATTCATGTTCGTATATACATATTTGTTCTATATATATAGAATGCATATATAAGGAGTATAATATATATATGTACACACACACACACATACTATATATATATATATATATATATATATATATAATTCAGGGATAGCTGTGTAGGCCATTTAGCAAATTCAAGCAATCACTGACACTGATGGATTTATATATATACACGTGTGTGCATGTGTGTATAGGGGAACTTTGAACAAATCTTGACAAGAAAACCTCATGATAGTTTCACCTTAGGGTCTCCATAAGTCGGAAACAACCTGAAAGCACCCAATAACAATACAAATATGTATGTGTGTGTACACACATTCACACACACATTTATTGTGTGCCTTCAAGTCGTTTCCGACTTATGGCGGGCCTACGACGAACGTTTCATGGGGTTCTCTTGACCAGACTGGTTCACAACTTCATGGGAGGTTTGCCCTTGCCTTCCCTTGAGGTTGAGAGAGTGTAATTTGCCCAAAGTCACCCAGTGAGTTTCATGGCTGAGAAGGGAATCGGACCTTGTCTCCAGAGTCATAGTCCAACATTCAAATTCCTACACCATGCTGGGTCTTTCTCTCTCACGTACACACACTCACATATGTATATAATTAAATATACAGATACATTTTTGTTTGCTTCGTGAAAAGTGCCCCACACAAGTAGTGTGTATGCTTTTCACAGAAAGCCAGCATGGCATAGTGATTTTAGAGTTGGACTCTTGACTCTGGAGACCAGGGTTCGAATTCCAGCTTGAGCATTAAAAAAAAACCCACTGGGTGACCTTGGGCAAGTCACACACTCTCAGCCTCAGAGGAAGACAAGGGCAAACCCCCTCTGAAGAAAGTGCCAAGAAAACCCTGTCATATCTTTGTCTTAGGGTTGTTGTTGTTGTTAACTGTCCTCAAGTCAATCTCAACCCATGGAAGCCCTATGGATGAGACATCTCCAAGAGCCTCTGTCCTACACTGCTCTGCTTAATTCTTGCAACCCCTTAATACCTGTGACCTCCTTAATAAAGTCCGTCCATCTAGCATGTGGCCGTCCTCTCTTCCTACTTCCCTCCACCTTCCCCAGCATTATTGTTTTTTCCAGAGTCCTCTCTTTTCATGATGTGTCCAAAGTACGACAGTCTCAGTTTGGTCATCTTGGCTTCTAGGCTTGATCTGCTCTAGGACCTATTTATTTGTCCTTTTGGCTGTCCATGGGATCTTCAGCACTCTTCTCCAGCACCACATCTCAAAGGAGTTGATTTTCTTCCTATCATCTTTCTTAGGGTTACCATAAGTTAAAAAAAAATGACTTGGAGGCACACAGCAACACTTTGCAGGTACCAAAAAAAGCCCCTCATGTCCCACTTCTCAGCCTTGTACTCTTGTGACAACCACTCCAGGATGTCAAAAGAGGGATATTACTTACTTACAGAGAGGAAACTGAGGCAAGAGAGGGGCAAACAGCTTGTGGAAGGCCACCCAGTCAGTCCGTGCATGAGATGGGAAAGAACAGCCAGGTCCAGCACTTTTCAATTGTGGTTCCGACAGAAAGGCACACGCAACACAACAGAGAGTCTGTTCCCCTGTTCAGGGAGATAGGCAGTGATTCCTTGGGAATTACAGTATAGCATCATTTAGGAAACATGCTGTATATAGTCTCAGGCAAAAAAAACCCCAAAAAACCTATTTTCCCCTCAAAAGTCCACACACACAACCCTGCCTTTTAAAAAAACAAAAACTCCCTTTCCAGTTTGCAAAGCACCTGAAGCAGCTCCCTCTTTTATAAAACACACACACACACCTGTAGGCACTTGCCAATGCAAACTTCTCTCAGACCCTCCTGAGGAGCCAAGCTAAGTACATCCTTGATTGATGGCACTTTTTTATTTAATAGAAGAGGTATCAATACGGTGCCCTCTGGCTTCCAACTCTGGGGGCTGCCTGAGGCCTGCTGCCTCTTCAAGCTGAGGGGATTTCATTCACATCTTGTCTTGAGGAGGTGGCTGTCATTCTGTCTCACTTCTTCAGTGGTTCCCAGACTTTAGTCCTCCAGGTGTTTTGGATTTCAGCTCCCAGAAGCCCCAGCCAGCTTGGCCAATAGTCAGGAATTTTGGGAGCTGAAATCCCAAAACCTCTGGAGGGCCTAAGTTTGGGAACCACTGAAGGAGGACAGTCCTGTTTTGCCTCTCTCCCCTTTTTAACATTTCTGTATCCCCCAATGCTTGGTTGTTGTTTTAAATTTTCACATTTTTATTTTACATCACACAAGTCTGCAAATATACAAATCATTGGCATATTTACATAACCTTTCACAAATATCAGATAGCAAATATCAGACAACTTATTATCAACCAACAAAAACTCAGCATACATACTAAAATGACTTCCTCACCTCTATTTCTTAATGTTCACTTCCATTCTTACAGACTTTCCATTTATCTTATTACTTTGTTTTTCCCCTTTCCCCTTATACTTGTACTATAACTATAAATTTATATACAGCTTTTATTTTAAATCCATCTCTTGTAATCAATCAAGACATAAACACTTTTCTCACCCCACAGTTGCTTTATACAGTTGCCCCTCCCAATTTGCAAGGGATCCATTCCTCCCACCCTTGTGAAAATGCCTTGCAAATATTTGAGCCCTGTTTAAATAACGGCGTGCACAGGTATGTGCGGCCATTTTAAATATAGCCGCTTGTTCCTCCCTGCAAAGAGAGACCACGGAGTCAAAGGGGGGTTGCAGACTGCCAGAAATAGTGCAAATTGAGTCCACTTTTAGGGTTAGGGTTAAGGTTAGGGAGTCATGGGAACTGTACTTTATTGTGGCACCAGAGCTCTCTGACAGAGAAGGCTCAAGGTCTCAGGGAAAAAAACAATTCCCATGACTCCCTAGCACTAACCCTAACCCTTAAAGTGGACTCAATTTGCACTATTTATGGCAGTCTGCAACCCCCCAAAGTCTGCAAACAGCGAGGGACAACTGTATATTCATACAGACATGTCCACTTTTTATGTTTATCTATAATTATAAGCAAACATATCAGTTTATCTATCTCCATATACTCGTTTAACTTAATTAATCATTGTTACATCCGGCACAATCTCTGTCTTCCATTTCTTGATTATATTACCCTTACAGCTATAATCATATAGGATAACAATTTACCATGCTTCTGTTCCAATACTCCCCTACCATTCCCAATATATATAATTTTGGATGCAGTTGAACATTCTTCTTTAAGATTTTCCCAGTTTTATCTTCCAATACTTGTTGTGTGCCTTCAAGTAGTTTCTGACTCATGGTGACCCTAGACCAGGGGTAGGCAACCTTTCCCCTTTAAGGGCCGAGGGACTTCAGCTCCCAGAAGCCTCAGCCATGTTGGTCAATAGTCCCATGTTGGCCAATAGCTCCTGGGATTCTGGGAGCTGAAGTCCCTCGGCCCTTAAAGGGAAAGGTTGCCTACCCCTGCTTAGACTATGGAAGAGATTTGATAGCTGAATATGCTGTCCAAATTTAAAACAACATCTCTTCTGGGAGGCTTATCCAGATTTTTTCGTTTGTTTGTTTGTTTGATTGTTTGTTTGTTTGTTTTAAAATTTTAATCCAGATGATTTTTTTTTGGTGAATTTTGATGCTAAATTTTAAACGTGGACTGTTTTAAATTGTGTATGTCTTATTTGTCCTTTTAAACTGTTTTATGTTTGAATTATTGTGTTTTAATGTTTGTTATTCATTGTTGATTGTTGTTGTTCCCTGCCTCAATCTATGGGAAGTGGCGAATAAGAAATAATAATAATAATAACAACATTATATAATTATGGACAAAGATGAAAGGAGACCTGTGGTACCTTTTTATGAAAAATCAGCAAAAGGTTTGAGAACTACAGTCCGCTTCCTCAGATTCACCTCTTTCAGTGGACTGTAGTCCATTAAAGTTTATGCTAGAAATACTTTGGTTAATTTTCAAGGTGCCAGGAGACTCCTTTTTCTTTTACATACTGAAGCTGACAAACTCAACTGTTTAATTTCTTGTGTCCAGTTTTTCTCTGGTTGCATCCCCCAATAATATGCATTGTACATATATACCTTAAATATTATATTCATGTGCTGAGATAGTGGGTTGTAAGCCACAAAAGCTACTGTGAAAATATGTCTGCTAGTCCAAAAGGTGCCACAATATTCTTTGTTGGTAACAAGGTCTGTGTGTAACACATATTGTACCCCAATGTTTGTAAGACAAAATTAAATGGAAAAAAATCAGGGACATGTTTATAACACTACAATTCTAATACTGGACCACTGCTCTATAGACCTCACCCTACTCCATTTTGCTGAGTTGTCATCCCTCTGAATGTACTACTTTAATTCATTCTCTGGTTCTCTGGTGGTGTTTTTTTTTTTTTTTTTTACAAATCTATTTTATTGATATCCTACTCTATCCCATGGGTTCAACAAATGTTTGTCCTGGTAATTATTCTGTCCCAAGGGGCTCACAAGCTAGCCAACAAGCTGTTGAATATGCTAGGGAAAAAATGTACCGGTAATTCTTTACATGTAAGAGCAGGTGTAGTATATTGGTTTAAGTGTTTGACTAGACCTCCAGGAGACCAGGGTTCAAAATTCCACTCATCCATGGAAACCAACATACTACATTCTCTCAGCCTCACGGGAAAGCAATGGCAAACCTCCTCTGAATAATAAATCTTGCAAAAAAATAAAATATCCTATGATGGGGTTGCTTAAGTCAGAGTTGACTTCAAGGCTCATAAAAACAACAGACTTTAAAATACATCACATTCCCATTCCCTCAGTCTCAGAGGAAGGCAATTGCAAATTGCAAATTGGAATAAAACTTGCCAAGAAATCCCTAGCAGAGGATTGCCATAAGTCTGAGTTGACTTGAAGGCACATAACAGCAACAAATAGCTATGCACCACATGCATGGCCCACTTCAATTATACATGTACATTATACAGACAAGTGCATTAGAAATAAGATGCATCCAAATGCTGCAAAAATGTAGCTGGGTCCTATGAAGAACTTTGAATTATATAAAGGCTTAGGGACATTAAAATGGTAAAGGTATTCTCTGTTGACAAGGTTGTGAATTTGTGTCCGACCGTAGAGGGCAGTGCTCATCTCCATTACTAAGCCAAAGAGCCAGTGTTGTCAAAGACTACTCTGTGATCATGTGGCCAGCATGATTGCACAGAACGCTGTTTACCTTCCCACCGAAGTGGTACCTATTTATCTACTTGCATTTGCATGCTTTCGAACTGCTAGGTTAGCAGAAGCTGGGACTAGTGACAGGAGCTCACCCCATCATTCAGCACTGCCAACCTGCCAATCTTGCAATCAACAGAGCCAGTGTTTTAACCACTTGAGCCACTGCATCCCATTCAGGGACTTTACCCTCCCCCCTTTTTTTTAAAGGCTATTATTCTAACAATTTTGTAGAACTTGAAATTCTAGGAGGAGTGATTTTCTGCATATATTTTAATGCACCTTTAGAGGGTGGAAACCAACAATGGGTATGCCATCTGACATGCCAGGGGTCAGTTTCCTGCCACTGTAGAATCTACTGCAGACTGCACCAGGCCTAACAAATACCGCTCTCCCCCTCCCCCCAAAAATCAGAAATTGTTATGGAATCCATTGCCTAGCTACCTAACTAATTTTCTTTCTTTCCTTCCCTTTTTTTGGTTTGAAGGGGTCTTAAAGGTTGTCATGCCATGCTCCATTTCCAAGCAAAACCATCCATCCTAGAGGCTTCAGGGACTGGAAAAACCTTTTTAAAAAATGTCTTGCGGACAGTGTCGCGCAAAAACAGGAAGGGGAGTGCATTTTGTGCACACCTCTAAATAGTAGGTTTCTTAGAACTTTATCACATGACCCTATTCTTGTCAGGATAGCATTAATGAAGGGAAGCGCATATATACTGGATTGGGAATATTCTCTACCACACATCCATTCATTCACACCATCAGTCTGTTATTGGTCTTACATGTTCTCTTCTGCCCTTGTACTTAACCTTACCTCTTTACCCTATGTCCTACCCGCGTACCTTCATTTGTGTGTGTGTTCCACCCCTTTGCCCACCCTCGGCCCATTGCCCCTCTCTCCTGCCCCCCACCCCCGAATGTGATTGGCAGCACGTTCACATTTGGGGCAATCTGCATCTTTTCCAAAGGTGTGCTAAAAGATGCATTTCAAAATGACGCGGTCAAGAGAGTTTGTGTCAGTTTTCCCCAATTCACCCTGGATACACTCAGGAGTGAAATAGGTTTGAGTGCAAATGAGGCACTTTTAACCCAATTTGCAAACCACGTTAAAACATAGGACGTTATCACACGTGGGCCACAAAGCGATAATAAACTAGAAATGACAAATTCCGAAAATAAACCGAAAATAAACCTTGATTCCGCAAATGGTTTTCACACGTAATTACCTTAATTGCGCAATTAAGGGAAGCTCATGCTGAAACTGCATTTAACGTTCACACACAAGTGAGAAAATCCCGTACATGTACTAGAAATGATCTTCTAGCACATGCGCACTATGCTCGCTGCGGCTGTCATTTGCCGCGGCTGTCAGTCGCCGCGGCTGTCACCCCTTCCTCAGGTCATCCTCGGAGCAGCAGGCCCTCCACACGGCCGGCACTCTGACGCTGCGGCGGGAGGTTGTCCTCGGAGCAGCCGCCCCTCTGCATGGCCAGCGCTCCGAGGAGGACCTCCAGCCACAGCGTTTGCACTCGCTGCAGCGGAAGAGTCAGCAAAGGTGTGCCGCAGCCCTTTGTGGTGCACCTTCGGCGACTTGTGAAATGAGTGCCAATTTAGAGCTCCTTTCAGGGGCGGCAAAGCTGCGCCGCGGGGCCGAGGTGTGGGGATACCTCGGCCCCACAGCGCAGCTTCCCGGGATGGCCCACGTCCGCCTGTTCTTCAAGCCGCCGAAGGTGCGCTCCAAAAGGCTGCAGCGCACCTTCGCCGACTCCTCCGCCGCAGCATGTACAAATGCTGTGGTGGGAGGTCCTCTTCGGAAGGCCAGCCATGTGGAGGGCTGGCTGCTCCGAGGACGACCTGGGGAAGGGGTTGGGGCGCCGATCGTGCGGCTGCCCCTCCCCTTCCCTGCCCCCAAGACGGCTCAATTAGCCGTCTGCTGAGGGGGAAGGAGACACTTACGCTGCCTCGAGGACCCCGCAGAACCATGGGAAAATGCGGGGAAATGCTTCCAAATGTGCATTTGGCTATCACATTACGGTAAATGCCAATTTACCTTAATTGCGCATTTGCATTTCCTCCAAACAACCAAATTTCAGAAGATCTCGGATAACACCAGTTTCTGTCCACTTTCTGTCCAGTTTCTGTGCAACGTCATGTGAAAACACAGGGCACTAATCCAGTTTCTGTTTGGGTTTTGTGTGGATTAACCAGCAGATTTGCCCCAGTGTGATAACGTCCATAGTGTGACTGAGCCCTTTGTCTCGATTAAGAAGTTCAGATATATACACTGTGCAAGGCAGCCCCTAAAAAACCTTTGGGGAAATGTGTGCATGGAGTTAGAAAGGTTTTAAAACACATTGTAGGCCACCATCAGTATGCAAAGGGGTCTTGTAGCACCTTTGAGACATAACTGAAAGAAAGATGTTGGTAGCATGAGCTTTTGTAGACTTGAGCCTACTGAGGAGGTAGACTTGAGTCACTATCTATATCTTTGCATTCTAATTGAACATGTAGATTAATGCAAAATAAAGGTGAAAAAAAGGAAATAAAGTATTGCTATTCCTTATGGGAAAATCTTAGAAGAACTTTCAATTACTTGTCTCTTCCCTCCCTCAGAAATATTTAGATTTTAAGCTCGAAAATCTTGTAAACGTTATGAGGAGACCAAGAACAAAATTTAAATGATATGAATACAATAAATATGTAGTTCTTGACTTATAGTGGTTGAGCTACTTGTAATACTTCTCTGGGGAAAAAGAGTAAGTGAAAAAGAATTGTGTCTCTTTTATTTCACTTTTCTTGGTGAATTTTGAACAGAATTAATCCATCCCACCCCCTCCTCTTTAGATCACTTTGGACATGGAAAACGTTTTCCTTGCTATATGGTACCACCTAGTGGAGAGTTTTTATTTTTACTTGCAAGGTTGTGGATTTATATTCTGTTTACAATCAAGGACACATCACAAAACAGTGCAATGTGTTTAAAGTATTCATTTATGTATTCCCCATAATTGGAAATGCAACACCAAAACCCAAAATACCACCACCAGCAGAAAATGGATTTGCATAGGATTCACACAAATGCACAAATACATTTGTTTAAAAAAAGTACTCTCACATCTCACAATACACTAGCAAAGAGTGTGACCAGTTTCCCTGTTTGTTCAGTTGCTTCATTTATATCCCTCCTTTTCCACAAGAGTGGACTGAAGGTAGCTTACAGAATAAAAATACTAGTAAAACCACACATCGCTAAGCATTTGTTGTTGTTAACTGCCCTTGAGTCGATTTTGACCCATGACGACCCTGCTGATGAGACATCTCCAAACAACCCTGTCCCCCACTGCTCTGCCCAACTCCTGCAAACTCATATTAATTATCTCTTTAATAGAGTCCATCCATCTTGCATGCAGCCTTCCTCTCTTTCTACTTCCCTCTACCTTTCCTAGCACTATTGTTTTTTCCAATGATTCATGCCTTCTCATGATGTGTCGAAAGTACGGAGAACCTGAGTTTTGTCACCTTGGCCTCCAGGGAAATTTCTGGCTTGATCTGCTTCAGGACCCATTTGTTTGTCTTTTTGGCTGTCTATGGAATCCTCAGCACTTTTCTCCAGCACCACATCTCAAATGAGTTGATTTTCCTCCTGTCCTCCTTCTTAACTGTCCAGCTCTCACATCCATACATGGTAATAGGGAAAACAATAGCTTGTATGATTCTAACTTTTGGGCTCGGTTGTGTATCCTTACATTTTAGGATTTTCTTTAGTTCTTTCATAGCTGCCCTTTCCATTCTTAATCTTCTTCTGATTTCCTGGCTGCAGTCCCCATTTCTATCAATATTTGATCCCAGATATGAGAACTCTTTTACTATTGCTATTTCATCATTGTCTAGTTTGAATTTGTGTAAGTTCTCCATGGTCATTATTTTTGTTTTGTTTATGTCTGACAGTAAGCCTGCCTTTGTACTTTCTTCTTTGATCTTCCTTAGTAGGTATTTGAGGTCTATGAGGTTTTCTGCTAGTATTATGGCGTCATCTGCATATCTCAGATTGTTGATATTCCTTCCTCCTATTTTCACTCCTCCTCCTTCTGTGTCCAAGCCTGCTTTCCTTACAATATGTTCTGCATACAAGTTGAACAGATAGGGTGAAAGGATGCAGCCTTGTCTGACCCCTTTGCCAATTGGGAACCATTCTGCTTCTCCATGTTCTGTTCTAACAGTGGCCTAGTGTCCTGAGTACAGATTCCTCATCAGGACTATCAGATGTGTTGGCACTCTGATGTCTTTAAGGGCATTCCATAGCCTTTGAGGATCTATGCAGTCAAAGGCTATGCTATAATCTATAAAGCACATGCTGATTTTATTTTGGAATTCCTTGGTGCACTCCATTAGCCATCGTATGTTTGCAATGTGGTCCCTAGTGCCTAGCTAAACATACAAGGAAATTAAAATACTATTAAATTATCTGTAGAATTGAAACTATATAAAACATTAATTTAAAAGAACAGATTAAAAATAGTACAGGACCAAAAGAGAAAAACCATTATATAAACCAGTAAATTTACAAGGGCCTGCTGGAAAGACAGCAAGGAGGGGGCCAATCTAGGCTGCCTAGGAAGGTAGGAGCCCTCTCCCATGTTCCCACCAAACATGCCTTGAAGGTTGAGGACTGAGAGAAGGGACTCTTGGGAAGATCTTAAAGTCCAAGCAGGCCCATAATGGAAGATACAATAATTCAGACATATTGGAGTTGAAATTTATAGACCTTTATAAGTTATAACCAGCACCCTGAACTGTGCCTCAAAGTGGACTGTCAGCCAGTGGAACTGTTGCAACAAGGGAGTCATGTGCTCCCTGAAACCATCCCCAGTTATCAATCTCTCTGGACCTCTTCCAAACCATATACCAAATTCTGTCTGAACTTGGAAGCTAAACAGAATCAGTGCTGGTTAGTACTTGGATGGCAGACCATGAATGAATACCAGGTGCTCTAGACCTAGAAGTTTATTGCACTGCCCTTTTCCATCCTTCCCTCCTGACCTAGGCACAGGATGGAAACTTTTAAGCACGGATTTTATCACACGCCTTTGTGCTCAAGCCAGAGGCATTCTGTACCCAATCATGGCATCCCGTACCCGATCTGGATTTCTTCCACACTTTTTGAAAGAATGGGATTTTCCCATTCTTTGCAAAGTATGGGAGAAGTCCAGAAGGGGTACGGGATGCCTCTGACCAGGGCACAGAGATGTGCAATAAAATCCGTGCTTAAAGGTTTTCATCCCATGCTTAGGTCGGGAGGGAAGGACGGAAAGGGGCAATGCGATAACCCCTCTAGGCTTGCCATAAGTCCCAGAAAACTGATAAAATCCTGGACTGGAGGGTCTAAAAAGTGTCCCGGCTTGCTGTGAATGTTTGAAACAGGTGATCCCAGATTCCATCTTTGTTCCAGGCCATGTTTTTTCAGAGTTTCCAGCCTTACCCAGAATAAACTATTCATTTGATCTCCCCTTGTCAGACATTTCTTATTTTTGCCTTGCCCCAGAGTACCTATTGTTTTTAACTTTGTCTATTGTTAATTTTTAATTTTTAACTGAGATTGAATTTAATGTATTTTTAATGGGGGGTAAATTGTGTGAGTTTATATTGTTGGAAGGGTTATTTTATGTATCTGATTTTGATTTTTGATGGCCAATGTTAAAGGTGGGGTATAAATAAATTATTATTATTATTATTATTATTATTATTATTATTATTATTATTTGCACTGAAAGGTGGGCTTGAACAAGGCTTCATCTGTCCCTTCCCCTCTTTTTATTCTTCTCTGCAGGGATGGCAAGCAACACAATGAAAATAAAAGATAGGTGATACAATATAGCCCTTTTTTTATGCCAGAAGCCCTTTGGCAGCTATAGTGCAGAAGTGGGTGGGACAGAGGTGAAAAGGGAGCCAGGGAAGTGATGAGGGATGAGGATGGCCTGCAGAAGTTATGGCTTTAAATCTTGGCTGGGCAGTGAGGTTGAAGGTATCCCTCTTTCCTCTTGTCTCCACCGCTCTTATTGGACTCTCTGCCTCAGAGAGAGAGAGAGAATGAGAGAGAAAGAGAAAGAAAAAATAAACAAAGGCAAGTTTGGTTTGGGGTGGCTGAAACAGGAGGGTTTTGTGAGGGGAGGAGGGGGAAGAAGGAAAAAAAAGAAAAAAGAGAAGAAGAAAGAAGAGGTGTAATTACAAAATAGCCTCTCCACAGTATAAGTAAATATATTGTGTTGTCCCCTTAACTTATGGGATGGTGGTTTGGATTTTGGTTGAGGAATAGCAGCCAGGGATGTGAAATGGGATTGGTGGGAGGTGTGCAGGGATTAAAGATATGGGGGTACAATCCTGAAAACATTTAAGCCTTAAGGAGAAAGGATAGAGAAAAGAATGGGGGGGAGTGCTTCAAGATCTGGTCTACCATGTTTCACACTGCCTCCCCCCCCCCCCCCTAGAATGAACAAATGAATAAATGCACCATGATCCTAAGTAGACCTACTCACGAACAAAATTCATTGGGTGTGCTAGGTTTTACTCTGGGCGTTTTCACACGGGGCTTTAGGAGGATGCAATCCTACCTCCCTCCGGCCCCAGTCCGGCTCCTTTTCCAGTGTGTTCACACTCACGTCGCAGCAAACCCCGCCCCTTCCGGTGCCATCTCTGCGTCAGTCCGGCTCCTTGCTCCGTGTGTTCACACGTCGCAGCAAGTCCGGCCTCACTCCGGCCGATCCAGCGCTAACTCCGGACGTCCTCCGGCATCAGCCCTGGCAAGGTAATTCCTTTTTTAAAAAGGAATTGAGTTGCTGCCGCCGGAGCCATTCCGGAATGAGCGGCACGGTAGGCTCCAGGCGGCTTAGTGGGTCTAGTGTGAAAACATCCTCTGTGTGTGCACACCAAGTGTCCCCTGCTAATCTGGCAGAAAAAGAATAATCCTTTAATCAAGTTTAGCCATTCCCACTTGGAGGAAAATCCTATTGCATTCAATCAGGCTTACTGGCAAACTAAGTGAATGTGCCCAGTTACCACAGAGTAAATCCCACTGAACTCAATGGAATTGCCTCTGAGTAGCCACCATTGAGTTATATCTTGAGGAAGAGGACCAATGAAAACATAATTCATAGTTTCAGCCATCTTTCAGTTTTCCAGAGTTTAGTCATGTGGGCATGGACATGATGGTAAGAGTTCAAATGCCTGCATATTAATAAAATGTTATTCTGTTAAATATCATGTAGTGTTAAATACAAGGGGTAGGCATGGGGGAGGTTTGTTAAATGCATCCTTGGACTCAGTTTTCCAAAGGATTTTTGTTTGATTAATTTTTGTGCAACTCTTTTGGTGGCATTCTGTAAAAGAAGGGTGTACCATGTTCCATGGGCAAACTTCCAAAGCAGCAAATGAATTAGTCACATGCAACAAAAGCCAACTGTACGATTGCCTGCTTGAGCATTAAAACAAAACCAAAGCACAACTCTGGGTGATCTTGGGCAGCCTCAGAGCATGGCAATGGCAAACCCACTCTGAAGAAACCAAGAAAACCTTATGATAGGGTCGCCATAAGTCAAAAGTTACTTGGAGGCACACAACAACAACGAAGGTAGGTTTGCTGAGAGGTTACATGGTAAATTCCATGACCAAGCAGATATTTGGCTCTCCCTGTTCCAAGTCCAGCACTTTAAACATTGGTCTGTACTGTTTCTATCAGATCAGTTGTAACTTTTAAATGGTATGAAGGTTAAAACATAGAAAAGAAAGAAAAAAATGCAACCATTAATGTGCTGAAGTTGCATAATTTGAATGTAAATTGGAGTGGTTTGCATAATCAGAATATTTTCATAATATGCTAATTAGGTACCTGGATTTTAAGATGTGGAATATGGCAACCCTATGAGGACTGTATTTCAGAAGGAACTGGCAAAACCACCACTGAGTATTTGTATCCTAGAAAACCCTGTGAAATATATGGAGTTGCCGTAAGTCAACAGGTGACTTGTAGGGAAGTACATACACACACTTCCTGCCTGATCCTGCCTACCTGACCTGATTGGCCACTCAAAGCCCCAGGGGGGAATCCTGTCACACTTTGAGTAGCTCTACCTTTGGTAGCTAAACTACAATAATTAAGAGCCAGAAAGTGTAGGAACACCCTGATCTGCATCTCTCTTCCTTCCTGAATAAGGTGGTTGGAGAGACAAGGTACTGATCGTTTGCTCTGTTGTTTCATTAAACTTTTCCCCTTGGCAAGCACACTCTGTAATTCTCAGAGAAAAAAATGCCATTGTTCAGGCTCTGCCAGACTGAAATTTAATATTAACTTATATCTCTCTGGTGAATCCAAGTACTTCAAGTACAGGTTCTATTGTCTCTACTATTTTGTAGCAAAGGCGTGACTTTATCACACAGGAGACAATCCCAAGAATAAAGCAAATTTAATCCTGTCAATATCCTGCAAGAGCTGGATGATTTTCAGATGACATTTCCCATGTCGCCATTATCCCACCATTATCCTGCAGTTAACCCTTGAATAAAGCGGCAACATTGCGCCACTTTTTATTTTGGGGATTTTCCTGTGAATAAAAAGCAGCACAATGTTGCCACTTTATTCATAGGTTAACTACGGGATAATGGCAATGTCAGGAGACATAATCTGGAAATCATCCCTCTTTTGCGGGATATTGATAGGATTAAATTTGCTTTATTCACAGCATTGCTTCCCATGTGATAAAGTCGTAGGAAATAGTAGTCCTCCATGTGTGTTACTTAATGTTTTTTCTATAGCTCCTTTGTATGTCCCACGCTTTTAGTCCTTGTGTTTATCCACAACAAGTGGAAATGTGCAGCAATGTTAGTTTTCTACCGAACTACTTTCCATATATGTTTTAATTTTGGTTAAAGACAGTAGTGATGGCGTGCAAATACAAGGTTATGAAGGGCTAATGCAGAAAATGCACCAAAAGCAATAGAGACAAACACAACTAACTTATGAATAAACAGGTATCAGACTTCCCTTTCAACTCATTGGTTTTGTTAAGAAATAATTAAAATTTCAAACCAGGAGAGAGAGGAACCCAAGAGCCAAAGATCTGGTTGGGAGGTTGCATTGAAGCAGTGGGTTAAAGAAATACGGCAGGATAGTACCAAATTAGGAAAAGCAAAGGAGTAATGCAGTGGGGATTACACCCAACTCTGTTACTCCTTTCTACCACAGGCCAAGGAAGATGTTTTGGTCCTAAACTAGTGCCTGTCATCAGTGATGGATTGGAGGAGTGAAAACATTGAAAATTAATTCTGATAAAATGGGGTGCTCCTGATCAGTCGAAAGACAGATTGGAGAATAGGGATTCAGTTTATGCTGGATGAAGTTACACCCCCCCTGAACACACAGGGTCACAGCTTGGGTACAATTCTGCATTAAATTCTGAGCAGTGTCTAGGAGTGTATTAGCACAGTTAGAGCTTGTGCACCAACTGTACCTGTTCCTTGAGATGTCAGATCTGGTTATGGTGACACATGCCTTAGTTACACATAATTACATATAATTAAATAATAATAATAATAATAATAATAATAATAATAATAATAATAATAATCCTAGTCAGATTACTGTAATGCACTGTACATAGGGCTGCCTTATAAAAGAGTTCAGAAACTTCAACTGGTCCAAAGAGCTGCAGCCAGATTGCTAACTGGGGCTGGCTATAGGGAATACAACTCCCTTGTTGCAACAGCTGCACTGGCTGCTGGCCCACTTCTGGGCACAATTCAAACTGCTGGTTTTAACCTATAAAGTCTATATGGCTTTTGTCCCAGTTATTTGAAGAACTGTATTCTCCCTTACAAAACAGCTTGTGCTTTGAGTTCTGCTGGTAGGCCCTTCTCTCTTTCTCACCACTCTCACAGGGAGATCTGGTGTAAACATGGGAGAGGGACTTCTCAGTGGCTGCCCCCAGGTTCTGGAACTCTTTTTCCAGAGAAGTTAGACTGGCATCCTACCTACTTTCTTTTCACAGACATATACAGACTTTTCTGTTTAGACAGGAATTTGATGGTTGACTATATAAGGCCTGTCCCATCAAATAATATACTGGATCTTGCTAATTGTTGTGTTGGTGTGTTTGTGCAAAGACAAGAGAAGAAAGTCATTCCATAACCATTTTCAAAAGCCAATGGTCAGAAAACACTTCAGATAGTTCCTAACAATGCTGCTCTGAAGTGGACAAAAAGGAACTGAAGACCTGAGGGGCACATATATGGGGATGGGAGGGTTTACCCTCTTTAGTCTTTAAAGGAGTCATTCACACTATGGAGTTTATCACACGGGGGAAATCCTGTGCGGAAACGGGGGTTTAAAGTAGAAAAAACCCGCAAAAGCAGATGTTTTTTCAGACGACATCGCTGTTAAAAGGAGGTTGAACTGGGGTTAATCCGAACGGAACCCCCTCATTGACTGCTTCTTTTTACTTTCAGGTTTTTCAAAAGTAAATAGAAGCAGTTTCCATTCGAATTAACCCCATTTTAACATCGCTTCACTTTTCACACTGGGGAATCCTGTTAATAAATTGCTTCCGCTTTTGCGGTTTTTTCCTACTTAAAGCAGGGTTTCTGCACGGGACTCCCCGTGTGATAAACTCCTATATGAGAAACCAGTTTGCAAACTGGTTTAAAATGGGGTAGTTCACACTGGCACCAGGTTTTTCTAACCTGAATTCAAGGAGGGCTGTATCAAATACCCATTAATCTGGGTTTTCCAAGATCATGTTTCCCCCCATGTCTTTTCAAAAGCACCAGGTGTTTATTGGGGTACTGTCAATGGGAACTTGCTCCCGATCGCATTCAGGGCATCCTAGAGAGAGTGGTCTAATGGGCAGAGGGCAGAACATACCTATCCCATCTCGCAGGTCTAGCTTTGGTGGCAAGCCCCATACTTGCGCCTAGTTGCTGGCGAATGGATTCAAATTTCCTGCTATTGGGCCCTTTAAACAACTTCTCAGCTGTTTTCCTTTTCTGCGTTGGTTTCCACAACGATGCATTGCCAGACGCTCAGACCTCACCAAAGCCAGGGAAGGGGGTTCTTTTAGGGACATCTGTATTTTTAAAAAATATTTTTTTGACAGACTGTGCAAACCTTTGTGTTTCTGTGGCTTCTGCATGGGGTTACTCATTCTCTCATACATCTCTCCCCCCTGGCTAACATATCGCGGGTATTCTTATGGCAGCCTATGAGTTTGAGACAGTGTGACTTCCCCCTGCCCCCCAAAGGCAAGCCTAGAGCTGGTGGCTTTTGAAAGTTTTCTTTGGTCACATCCTCCATTTTTATTGAAGGCCCTCCATTTTTAGCAGGGCAAAGAGGCATGGGTGTATATCTCTGTGTGTGTTTTTAGCTTTCATGTGTTCGTGCCCTCCATTTTTTTTTAATGTTCTCCTTTTTGAGCAGGACTAAGAGGTATGGGTTTATTTTTCTAGGAGTGTCTTTAGCTCAGGGTGACTAGACATGTCCTTCATTTCAGCCTTCTGTCCAGGAGGAATTCCACAATGTCCACCATTTTGAGCAAGACTAAGAAGCATGGATTTATATTGTGTGCCTCGTCTCCTTTTTGGCAGCTAGTCCATATTTCCTTCCTTCCTTCTGGCAGGGAAGAAGAAGAAGAAGAGGGAAAACTTTGTGCTTTCTTTTGCAAAAGAAAACTGCGCCGGGGGAGAAGAGAGAGAAGGAGAACTGGCATTGGGGAAAGGAAAGGGAGAGAGGAAGAGATTGTAGTTGTTTCTTGTTGTGTACCTTCAAGTTGTTTCTGACTTATGGCAACCCTAAGGTGAACCTATCACAGGGTTTTCTAGTCATGTTTCTTCAGAGGAGGTTTGCCATGGCCATCCTCTGAGGCTGAGAGAATATGACTAGCCCAAGGTCACCCTTGGTTTATATGGCTGATCTGGGATTCAAACGCTATTCTCCAAAGTTCCAGTCCAACATTCAAACAACTGCACCACACTGACTTGGAAGAATTGCTCCCTCTTTGGACATTATCACACGGGGTCTAAAGCAGCCCCATGCCTGCACCATCGCTGCATCATTCTGGATCCTTTGCCCCTGTGATCAGACGACGTCGCGGCAAACCCCGCCCATCCCTGCATCATCCCTGCGCCATCGCTGCATCATTCCAGCTCTTTGTAATTCCTCTTTCAAAGAGGAATTACGGCTGTGCGACCAGAATCATTCTGGTATGGTTCTGGATTGATTCCATGCTGCTTTTCTTGCTGCTTTGAGACCCCTGGTGTGATAACGTCCTTTATTCCCCTCAAAAGTCAAGTCTGGGAAGCAGAAGAGGAGGAGTGGGGGGGGGGGGAAGGATTGCTCCCTCTTTAATTCTCTCATTCACAGGACATCATTTTCCTAAGATAATGACTTTTTTAAACCCCTGATTTCTCCCCCCCGCCCTCCGATTTTCTCCATATGATAAAGTCCTATGACAACGGAAGCGGTGTGACGTAGGTGTGCATCATCTGATTGACAGAACAACAAAAAAATCTAATGTGATCAATATGGAGGATCCATTTTGAATCGGTGCTTCAGTCAATGTGAACTTCATCAGAATTAAATTGCACTGAAGAGTTTTGATCGGGGTAAACTTAGTGTGAACTTCGATTTGGAATTGCAACATCAATTCCGCTTGGATCTTCTCACTACAAAAGTGCTAGTGTGAATGGGGCCAAAGAGGGCTTCCCCAGACTTTTACTCCAATAATTAAAGCCTGCTACCTCTTGCAGTTATAAATGTGCTTATGTGAAAATGTATGTGTGTGGGTGGGTGTGTAAGCACAACCTAAGAAGCATTTCTGTAAACCATGGAAGCTGCCTGGAGTAGCCCCAAGACAGACACATGCCAAGAGACTTTTTTTTAGGGCAAAGAAAAAGCACTGAGTCACAGTAGAAGTGTTAAAAGGGAAAGACAATGTTTCTCTGCCACAAATAGATATTGCACTTTCTTCTTTACAGATACATTGTTGGCACGGCACAATTGGAATCATTTTACTATTGTAAAAGAAGGGAGTGGCTTTGTGCTAGCTTCCACACTGAACTGAGTGGGTTGTTGCTATGAACCAAGCTCAAGTTTTACAAGTTGGTGTGGGTGTCTTTGAAATTATTTTTGTGGGTTTAAAAAGCTAGAAGGAAAACACGATTGCAGCAACAAGAAAAGGTGAATGGATTTAGATGAGAACAACTGGAATAATGAACAGGTAAACTGCAATAACAAAACGTGATCCCTTTATTGGCCACCCGAAATGCACAATATACTTGTTGCAAGATTTTGAAGTTCCACTGGCTTCTTCATCAGGCAAGATGTTACAAACTGAACAGGAGAAAAACAATTGGAGATGTTAGGCAGATGCCTGTATTATGTTGTTTCTATCCTTATTTAAGATGGCATGGGGAGGGCATCTCTTGCAGGCAGGTTCCTCCTCCTTCTGGCCATGTGGCAACTGATAGATATTCAAAGTCCAAGAAATGTAAAGTTCATTTGCATCACAACAAGGACTCCTCTCTTGCAATCCAACATGCCTCCCTTCCTGTGAAGCCGCAGGCCTCTTTGTAGGCAGAGGACAACTGATTTCTCAAGAAGCCTCCATGTTTTAGCAACAGGAACATTTGGGTAAGTGTAGAGGTAAAACATGCCAATCCAGTCCAAATTTAAGAAGAAGAAAATTGTTTTGCCTTGGTTGAAGGTCCCAGTCCACTGGCTCACTTTTCAGAGTTCCCCTGTTGCAGCTACAGTGCAGTATCTCACAATACAGAAAACATGCAGGGGTAGCTGTGATGGCCATTTAGCAAATTCAAAGAAAAATCCACCAAACAGTGATGCCTTTATTAGCCAATCAAAATGCTCAATATACTTGTTGCAAGCTTTTGAAGCGCCACTGGCTTCTTCATCAGGCAAGATGTTACAAACCAAACAGGAGAGTCAGGCTGCAAAAGATACCCTCCCCATACCATCTTAACTAAGGACAGAAACAACATAATGCAAGCATCTGACTAACATCTCCAATTGTTTTCCTCCTGTTTGGTTTGTAACATCTTGCCTGATGAAGAAGCCAGTGGCATTTCAAAAACTTGCAACAAATATATTGAGCATTTTGATTGGCCAATAAAGGTATCACTGTTTGGGGGATTTTTGTTTGAATTTGCTAAATGGCCAATACAGCTACCCCTGGATGTTTTCTGCAATAACAAAAGGCAGCTGTAGCCTAAGTACCTGTCATTTCCCCATTGTTTTCATAGAATCATAGAGTTGAAAGAGACCACAAGGGCCTTTCAGTCTAACCCCCTCCCATGCAGGAACTCAAAATCAAAGCATCCTCAACAGATGGTCATCCAGCCTCTGTTTAAAGACCTCCAAAGAAGGAGGCTCCACCAACCTCCAAGGGAGTGCGTTCCACTCTTGAACAGCTCTCACTGTCAGGAAGTTCCTCCTAATGTTGAGGTGGAATCTCTTTTCCTGCAGCTTGCATCCGTTGTTCCGGCTCCTGTTCTCTGGAGCAGCAGAAAACAAGCTAGTGCCCTCCTCAATGTGGCACCCCTTCAAATATTTAAAGAGGGCTATCATATCCCTTCTTAACCATCTCTTCTCCAGGCTAAACATACCCAGTTCCCTAAGTCTTTCCTCATAAGGCATGGTTTGCAGACCCTTCACCATTTTAGTTGCCCTCCTCTGGACCCGCTCCAGTTTTTTTTCAACATCCTTTTTGAATTGTGGTGCCCAGAACTGGACACAGTATTCCTGGTGAGGCTTGACCAAAGCAGAATAGAGTGGCACTATTACTTCCCTTGATCTAGATACTATACTTCTATTAATGCAGCCTAAAATTGCATTGGTCTTTTTAGCTGCGGCATCACACTGTTTCGTTGAGTGTTCCATTTTATATTTGCTTATAATGGATGAAAGCTCAGTTGAACTTAGTGGGCATATCTTTTGCATTGTCTTGTTTATTATTGTAGTGTTATTATTTCACTATTGCTCTTGTAATTCATGACTTTAAATTTTCAATCCTAATTGGCTTCCATGAGAGCATTTATTAGAAACATAATTGCTGCAATGAGAACAGACAAAGAGGGAAAGTTGCAGGTTGCATCCATGCTTCTGTTTCTCCATCCATGTTACAGAAGAAATATTCATTACAAGGATTGTGAGCAACTATTTCTGGTTTTCCTTCCTGCCACTCTTAGTAGTATCTTAGTCATCAGCACAGGGATTGGCACAACCGTCTTGTTTGATGGGCATGTGATTAGCCCTATCACTTATAAAAGCACTACAATTGCTGGGAGGAAGTCAGGAACTAAGAAGTTTATCATACAGGGGGAAATTGGGACTTTAAACAGTGATTAACCCAAGAAAATCACACAACTGACATTAAAATGTGATTAAAATGAGATTAACACAACAACCATTATCCATTGAATAACCAAGGAATTACCAGGCAATAAACAGCAAAAAGTCATTTACATGAAAATTCCATGAATTATTTGCTGCTGTTTCTTGCCTGATTATTCACGGGTTAATGGCACTTTAATCATGTTCCATCTTAATGTCATGTGAAAACCATTAGCGCAATTGTGGGATTATCATGGGTTGTTCACAGGATAATATCACGTGAACATGATGTGAAAAGCATTAGCGCAATTGCAGGTTTATCACTGGTTAATCACCGTTTATACTTTCAGTTGTCCCCTGTGTGATAAACTCTTAAGTGCCGTTGTTTTACTTTGGCACCAAAAACCCAGATTAGCCTCTTCCAACTGCAAAATCCTGCAGCCCCTTGGAGCACCAATTTGTTGCAAGGGAATATCTCTGTTCTACATGGTGGGGGAGATAGAGTGGTGGTGAAGAAACTAATGAAAAGGATAAACTGCAAGTTGAGAAGAAACTCTGTGCTGATGTTTCCTTTAAAGAAAGGTTAATTCTCTTATAAATCAGCAGCAAAAAATAAAATAAAATAAAAATAAAAAATAAAAATAAGGGGGTCATACAGTGGGCCCTTGGTATCTACTGGGGTTTGTTTCCAGGACCCACTGTGGACACCAAAATCCGTGGATGTTCAAGTCACAATGCCATAGTAAAGTTATATAAAATTGTAAAATCAAGTTTTGATTTTTTTTAAAATTTATATATTTTTAAAATATTTTCAAGCCATTGACAGTTGAATCCATGAGTACAGAAACTGTGGGTACAAAGGGCCAGCTGTATGTCTCCACACCAAGCCTAGGAAGTAATGCATCACAAGGAATTACATTTCTTGGAACACATTATTTCTATGGGTTACAAAGGCAAAAATAGTTTATTTTGGAAAATAACACAATGGAAAGCACCCTGTTACCTAGAGTTATGCCAAGATATGTCCATTTTGGGACAACATAGAATGAGATACTCAATAGCTGTTTCTCTCCTCTAGTAGAAGGCAACCTCAAATGACCGAAGTACAGTTCCTTGGCCATTTAGTGGCTGAGTGACACTGGAAGGCATTGAGACAGCAACTGTCTGTAGTTCTGCAACTGGAAGAAGATAGCTAACATTTTCCCCTCAAAGACCTCAGCAGAGATCTTAGAAGTGTCTCCTTTAGGATTGGGGGAACTCAATTTTGCTCTAAAGAGGCAACTGTCCACTCTCTGTATCCACTTAGCTTGGGCCCCCCACTTTTTTAATGAGCTAAGAAGATCAAACCCAGTGGTCAAACGCAAACACAGTGGTTCCCATGTCCCCAAGGATCTTGTTGATATCTTTTGGAAATGCAAATTGAAAAATAACCATTATCACTGGACAAGCACAGGCGAATGTTACATCCACTGGGACTGTATAAACTAGAGAGTCCAAATCAGAATGAATCTAAGCAATTTTGTCTCCAAGGTACTAAGTAATTATTTCACAGCATAGTCCAGTAATGGTGAACCTTTTTGGGGCAACGTGCCCCAACTAAAAGTTTTTCCAGCACCAGGGACTACCCAGTGCTGGGGGCGGGACTACTGCCATCTGGGGGGCAGGGCTTCTGCTCCCTGGGTGTGGGACTTCTGCCCTTTGGCGGCAGAACTTCCGGGGCGGGACTTCTTCCCTCGCTCTTTCCTGGCCTGCAGCTGTCTCCAAAGAGGCAGCTGGGGGCCAGAAAAGGTCAGGGAAGAGGAACCATGGGCACACGGCTGTGGCTTCTTCTCCCCAAGTGCCTTTCCCAGTCTCTGGCTGCCTCCAGAGAGAGACAACTAGGGGTTGGGAAAGGTTCGGGAGGAGGAGCCATGGGTACCCACCTGTGGCGTCTTCTCCTCAAATACCTTTCCCGGCCTCTGGCTGCTTCTGGAGATACAGCTAGGGGCCGGGAAAGGTCCACGAGAAAGAGCCACATGCGTGTGTGCACCTGTTCCTCCTCCTCCCCTCAGCATGCTGGGTGAAATAGCATCACATGCCACCTGTGGCACGCATGCCATAGGTTTGCCATCATGGGCATAGTCAACTGGTCTGAATTATTTTATTGCAAATAAGTTGTAGAACAGATTTGAGAAACTCTGGAGGGAGTGGGGTGGTTTTGCATCCTTGTATCCCCCTGGTGGGCCATATTGGGGTATCTGAAGTGGCCAGAAGTGATGTGACATCACTTCTGGTTTCAAAATTGATTGATCTTTGAGGATTTTTTTCTGCCTTGTTTCAACTTTGAGGTTACATGGAGTGTTTGAAGAATAAAACTGCTACATTTTGCATCAGTGTCAACTAATTTTGAGTTGTGTTGTGGACAAAAATACTGGCCAAGGAATTTTAAAATCCAAGAGGTCTGAAGTTCAGGGGCCACACGTTGGTGCCCTAAGTGCCACATGTGGCTGACAGCATGCACTTAGCCTACTCCTAGTGCAAAGCTTCCCTGGCTACTTGAAAAAGATCCACTAGACATCTTTGTGCAGATTCATAATGGCTGCAGAGAAGGTTTTGTATTTGTTTGTTGCTTTGTAGTGCCATAGGTAAAGCCTTGAATAGTCTCTAGGCCATTTTTGGTCAGATTCATTCTGTGTTTCTGCCAATGTTGTTCTTGTGACCATCTCACTCATTTCATCATTGTAGAACATCAGGAGACTGGTTTTGCTCCACATGATGAGACACTCATGAATAATCATGTCTGCCACTCCATTGCAGCAAATAATTCTGGATTTTCCCTAACTAAGACTTTAAGAGAATTATTTGTCAATGTGACAGGAAAGTCTCTAAGAGCCATCAAGAAATCATGAGAATTTATCAGCCTCCTGAGACAGACAATCTTAGTTGGCCTTTCATCCATGAGGAGAACTCTCAGTGTCCATGAGTCTAAGCCTCAATGGACAGTGATTTACCCATTACAACATAACTATAGAAAGTTCCTCTACTCCAATATTACCTTCATCCATCCAACATGAAAAGTGAAATTCAGAATATGGTCTGTAGAATAAGTGGGGCCAGATACCACATGTGACAATGTTATGGTTGTCTAGGTAGGCATCAGATCCTCAACATGGATGCTAAAATTCATGTTCAACCAAAAAAAAAAAAAAAAAAAAAGGGAGGGAGGGAGGGAGGGAGGGAGGAAGGAAGGAAGAAAACAAATTGAAGGTACTGTAGCAATGCCCAAGACCATTTAGATCAGAAAGAAAGACAGACAGTCAAAGTGGGTAGCATATCACAAAGTCCAGCCATGCACCTTCAAATACATATACTCAGAACCAACAGATTGCAGGATTGGGAACAGGATCAGGAGTATGGAAGATTGATAAACCACTGCAACTCCACTTCTCCACCCCTTAGGCACCATCTTCTGCTGTACAGAGAACCTTATACAGGACAGCTGAGAGAGTTTAACATCCCACCTCCTAGGTCCCTGTGGTACAAACCAAGTTGAAGTGCTCATCTAGAATCAGATCCTAGATAGATGTCATTTTGTCATTAACTGACCTGGCATTTATCACCAGCATTTTCAGTGCAGAAGACGTGTTGTTATGGCCAACCAAGCTATTTGACCTGAGGGGCAGTATGGACACCCTGTTGCTGTCTCCATTTCCATGCAAACACAACTTGATATCCTCAGAGTACACTGTCTTTTTGGTGCATTTGTGACTTGAGAACTTCAATATAATCAGTATGGTGTAGTGGTTTGAGTGTTGGACTAAGAGACCAGAGTTCAAATGCCCATTCAGTTGAGGAACTGACTGGGTGACTTTGGACAAATCACACTTGCTTAGTCTCAGAGAAAGGGAATGGGAAACTTCCTGAGAGTAAATCTTGCCAAGAAAACTCTATGAGAGGGTCACCAAAAGTTGGAGTCAACTTGAAGGCACATAGCAACAAATATATCAACACTTTATGAACAATTATTCGTGGTTGGTAATTATAATATAAAATTGCTGAAATTTGCCCAGGGACAAGATTTGGGACATGCAACAACAGATAACACCTTGAGGTATATATGGATTCTACATTCAGTACAATCCATCTCTGTACACATCAGAACAAATACTATCAAATTAATATGTTTATCATATCTTACTTTAGCAAAAATGGTGCATCATCAAAGATCGTTTGACTGTATGTTGGAGAATGTGTGGTCTTGCAGGGACATACTATCTCATGTGATGCACAGATCAAGTGGTTCAGCAATTTTGACAGAAAACAAATTGAAATTAGTGATGCTAGAAGCCAAACTATTCATCTTGACCCAGCTTTCACTTTAATAACTTTTTACATGGGTCTAAAGATGGGAGTTTTGCACAAGAACTTCATTTCTTATCGATTACTCACAGCGAGATAAAGAGATAGTGAAGAGATTAAAAAGGAGGCTGTATTATGTTTTAATGATTGTTACAGAAGAGGTCAGAAAATTGTGTTATCTGAAAAAATAATGGATTGATGACCAACCATGGAATAACGAATCCAGTCACAGAAAGCTGGGTAAGAGAATGTGAATGACCCCTTAGTGGAAGATAAACCCAACATACTCTCATGTAAGTCTGTTATAATTGAGAGCAAAAGCCCAATGTCAGTCTCAGAGATAGACTCCTTTGCTATCTCCCCAGCTTCCAGGACCTGTAAAGTCCACTCCAGATAATTACCCTTCACCAAAAGTGTGCCAAGGTGTACACTGAAATCTTAAATCCCTCCCCCACTACCTGCCAAATGACATCTCATTTAAAGACACCACCCAGAGCCAATTGTCAAAGTCCCTCAGATACAGTATGAGATAGGATAAATAAATAAATAAAAACAGGTCATAGGTAGAAAATTCCTATCCAGCCCCAAGCAACCAGTAAACATATACTGCACTGGTCGGTAGGGTAGGCTGTACTGTAATGATCCCAAGAGGAACATGATAGGATAGCCAGGGCTTAAATAGCCTACCATTCTGCCCCCATCATGTGCTGCGATCTGGTGCATGCAAAACCTCCTGGTTTATGACCATATAGACCTTCAAAGGGTACCTTCCCCTGCAGAGTGTTTTGCTGTGGTAGTCCAAGTATATATTAGATAAGTAAAATAATATTTCTTACCTGTCTCTCCCTACAAAATGAGGCAGGGAACATCAATTAAAAAAGGCATTAGTTAAAACACTCATCAATTTAAGAAGTCAAACAAGATGTACACATATTAAAACAATCCTAACTTAAAATTCACAATTTAAAATTCACCTGGATAAGCCTGATGAAAGAAACTGGTCTTTATTGTGTTTTTAAATCTGGAGAGCGTATTCAGCTGTCAAATCTCTTTGGGCAGGTCATTCCACAGTCTAGGGGTGGCTGAAGAAACAGAAAGGCAACAAGTTTGCTGTGACATGATTTCTTTTTATATGTTTTGCAAACCAGGAGAGAAATGGACAATGTCAGACTCCTGCTATGCATGGACATTAACGGAGGAACACATGCAGTTTGGAAAAAATATGTATTTCTTGGACTAAAATGAACATTTAAATGAAGAAACAGATGATCCTCTGGGTTTTTTGTTGTCTTTATTTACAAGGGCATATTTTTCATTTTTGTTTTACTCATTCATAAATAAACACATTGTCATGTTAATGTTTCAATAAATATATTATTAAATTAAAAATGAGGAAACATTGACTTTTAAGTGCTGATTCTCTTTTTCTTAGGATTCAACTCCATTTCTTGATAAGGACCAAGAAAAATCTTGCTTCAGATGGTCACACCTCTGAGCCATAGGTCACCTCCACTTGGATGCCATTGTGCTGGCTTTCTTTTCTTGTGTTCAGTTCAGTCTGCATTTTCCCATGCCTTCTTTATGTCTTCTTTTCTACTTTCCCCCTTCTTTGTATGCCTTCTTCACTCATCTGCCACACTTCAAAAACAATAACAACCAGGATTTTCAGCTTGCTTTTGGCTTCAATCTCCCAAATATTCTCTGCTGTCCTCATTGCTGCATGATTATTTCAGTCAAGAAGCAACAGAAGGGGATGGGGAGGGTGGCTGACTGTCTAAATGAATGACAGTATAATCAGGTAGTGCCATTCACAATCCACAAACTTCAGATTAATTCACTGGCATAACTGAAACTTTCAGAAGGATGGAAAAGATAAGATAGCAGACAGGCTGAGCCTTGCCCCAGTGCTAACCAGGGTTGGTCCCAGGGTTGGTGCAGGGAAGGGCAGATGTTCACATACCCATCTCTGCACTTACCCAGGAACCAGCTCATTGCTCCTTACATGTGATGTCCACTGTTGCATCTGGGAAGCCCCCCCCTAGTCACCTGTTTGATGCAAAAATTGGATACCTGGCTGCACATGGCCAGGCGCCCCATTTCTGCATTAAACTGGGCGACTGGGGGTCTTCTCAGATGGATCACCAGGCATCACAGGTAAGGCATGGGGGGGCTGTTTAGACAGCCCAGTTTTGCAGTGGAGTATCTTAGAAACTCTCGCAAAACTAACACTATTGTACTTCAGGGCACCACCCCCTACAGTTGGTTATAACTAGATATTAATGCTGAGGGACTACCTTTACCTTTACTTTACTAAAGACTCTTTACTCCTAGGTCAGAGCAGATCATCTGAATCCGTGTCTGAACTGGCAGGATTGGGCCTGATCTTGCAATGGGGCCTTCGGCCTTTATCGTCTAAACTAAACGACATGATGTTGGAGGGAAGCAGGGCCATTTGGCCTGTGTGGACAGCCCCATAGTAGTTAAAGAAGCACCCAGCAAGCATACCTTTAGATAATCCACATAGTACAGTAGAATAAAAAAATGGGCAAGTTAATGAGAAACAACATGGCACCTACACAGACAAAAAAGAGAAATCTAAACTTTATGGAAGAAAATATGTGCAAATTTTAAAAGGATTTTAGGTCAAATCATCAAACTAACTTGGCAGCAGCTTTGTTACTGCTTGATCAAAACCAACCATGTTTAACAGAGAAAATGACAGGTCTGGAGAGAGCAGCAAATGAGGCATTGGAATGGGAAATCACTCGTGAAGGTGAAGTAAAAGAGAGATGCAAGAAATAATTCAAAGTTTGGAAGATAAAGGGGAAGTTCAGAATCCAAGAATGGGAAACATAGCCTCAAGAACGATTGTTAGCTCTTGACTCCTGAAGACGCTCAAAATATTTACAGATGACAAAGGGTTGATGGAGAGAATCCAGAGCTAGCATTGGGTGAGCAGAGGTAGGGTGGGGAAAGGAGAAGGATGTGAAGTTGAAGCTAATAAATATGGAATGTGGTTAGCTCTCTGAGCTTTCTCAATTCACTAATAATAGAGAAACAGATAAAAGTGATGATAGCCAACATAAAATCAGACAGATGATTGAGGTATATGGTTATACAGGATAACTGTAAAGTTTTTGAAGAAAAAAATAAGAGAACTAATTATGAGAACCATATGAAAAGGTTTTCATTGGTGGAGGGCTCCCACAGATTTGGAAGCTGGCAAGGTTAGTGGCCCTACTTGAAGCAGAGGAATATAATACTGAGGTATCATCTTATAGATCATTACCTTTTCTCAATCAAGATCAAAAGATTTTCAATGCAATTTTAGCACATTGCCTAAATTAATTCTTTACCTCCCAAGTTGATTCAGATTAGGCAGGGTTTATGCTGCAAGACAATTAGCAGATGCAGTCTGTTATGCTTTTAATATTGTGTGCTATGTCTTAGTAACTCTTAGTAATGTTATCTTCAGATCCCATCAGTGTTTGACTACGAGAGTGGAAATACATTTTTAAACTAATGGGTAAAATGAAAATGGACAATTCTTTTGTTAACCATTAATAGACTGTATGAGGGTTCAAAACCAGTAATCATCAGACATGGGACTGATTCACAACCCTTTGTTAATGGACGTCCTCCATTTTTCTTGTATATTTTAGCCATGTGGTGTTCCCTATGACCCCAACCTGACCCTTGGGAAATGGCAGCCCTAATCCCCTAGACGTGAGGTCAGGTAAGCAAGCTAAAATTGCTTAAGACCACTAAAGATTTCCTGGACAGGCAGGTTTTGGGAGTTGCCCTGGGGAATATCCCATTATGTTGGAAAAGATACCTATTGGTGTTTGTTTGTCTTAGTCTCACACTTGATGAGACAGTGATTAGATTTGATCGCACCCCTTTTCTCTAGCTTCCCTTCCTTGATAGTTTTGAAACCAAATGCATTGTTTAGACTATGCCCAGACTTAAGTAAACAATAGCAAACCAATCAAGCCTTTGTCAGCCTAACTCATGGCTAGAGGGCAGAAATTGCCCTTAACCCCCCCTGGATTTTAGCAGACCTCGTGCTACCTTGGAAATGCATGCTGAAACTCTGTCGGTCTGTGCTCTGAGATAGTTCCCATGACCCCCTCTCTTGCTGGTCGTGCCCCTTCCACGAAACTCATCCTCATTCGCTGCCAGAAGCCCAGAGGAGTCTCTCGGGTGTTAGTATATCTCCCTCTATCCTGGTTTCTCTCTTGCCTCCCCCCCACTCTCGCTCTTCCCCACCCATTCTTCTAGTGTGTGTGTGTGTGTGTGCTGCATTTGGATGCTTGCCTATTTTGTGTTAATAAATATCTTAGACTTTAATTGGAGTTTGGTCCATTTCAGTGTCTTCCCTAGCCAGGATTCTTACGTCTCCCGTAGACAATTGGATAAGATCTTAGAAGCGAAGTTGGGCACTTCCCTCTCATTTGAACTAATTATAAATTCTCCGAAATTAGGTCTTGGTTTCCCAACACCTTCAAGCTGAACTGAGGGATACCAATAATGATCTGCTTCAATTTTGGAACCACTGGCAGAGGGCATCACAGCATTACCTGAAATTAAAGGGATAAAAATTGTTGGGAGGAAATATAAGATAATTTTTTATGTGGACTATATTATTCATGTAGGATTCAGATAATAGCATTTCAGCCATAACAGAGCTTTTTTGGGGTAAATTTCAAGTACATACAGGACTTAAGATAAGTTATAAAAATGTGGATAACATGTCAAAATATGTTGAACTTCATACAACAAAGAACCAGACTACTGTATGTATTCTCGTATACAAGTTGACTTTATGTATAAGCCAAGGGAAGGTTTCAGGGTCAAAATCATGGATTTTGATATGACCCATGGATAAGTTGAGTGTAAAACCTAGGGGGCTATACTGAAGGACCTGCCACTTTCACCCCTCCTTCTCCTTCACTGGATCTCTCCCAACCACCTAATACCAATTCCCAGGTGTTGGAGGAGAAGTTTTAACATCAGATTGAGAAGGGAAGCAAGTGAAGTTAAAAGGGGTGTTTCTTTGATGGGAAGAGAAGGCTTGCAAACCAGATTGGGAAAGGAAGGAAGTGATGTTCAATGAGGTGTTTCTTCCATGGGAAAAGAGGCCTTGCAACTTGGACTGAGGATGGAACAAAGTGGTGTTCAGTGAGGTTTTTTTTCCCATAGGAAGAGAAGCCTTGCAAATCAGACTGGGAAGGGAATGAAGTGGTGTTCAATGAGGTCTTTTTTTCCATGGCAAGAGTAGCCTTGCAAATTAGACTGGGAACCTCTTACACACACACACACACACACACACACAGAAAGAGAGAGAGAGAGAGAGAGAGAGAAACACATGCCGCGAAGCACCAAGAGCGGGGCATCAGGCTTGCTTGTTTCAGGACCTTTCTAAGCAGTATTAGTGTATTGATCCATATATAAGTTGACCCAGGATTTTAAGGTCAATTTTGGGGCATAAATTTATTAACTTATAGTCAAGTATATATGATATTTCAAATTTTTCATCATGGAAAGGGGCTTTAGATATTTAGGAATCTTCTTTACTTGTCAAGAACTGCTTTTACCCCACCCCACCCCAGTAGTTCAGAGAACAAAGTCTTCTGTATAGCAAACAATGAACTTTATTCCAGAAAATACCAAAGTGTTACTAAAGTCAGAAGTGCCATTATCCACAAACATTGGCATAACCATAGCAATACCCTGCCCATAAACTTAGCAGGCTTTATCTTAATTTGTTTAATAATCAAAACACACCAGCCCTCTCTCCTCACATCAGACCTGTTCTGCCCAATTTTCAATGCTATACCAGTTTCCCCACCACTATCTGCTTCCCACCAGCAATTCTGGAAAAGTTCCTCCCACACACTGCAAATTCCACCTTCAAAATCCAGCTATCCCTTTGTATCAGCACCCCCCTACATTTCATTAGTACCACGCCTCCCATCATTCTGCTTCAACTCTAACAATTACATGCTCTTTCATAAATATTATAGAATTTGTTGTTGTTGTTAACTGCCTTCAAGTTGAGCCCGACTCATGGAGACCCTGTGGATGAGACACCTCCAAGACTCTCTATCCTCCACTGCTCTGCCTAGGTCTTGTAAATTTGTACCTGTGACCTCCTTAGAGTCTATCCATCTAGTATGCAGTTTTACTCTCCCTTCTCCCACCTTTCCTAGCATTATTGTTTTTTTCCCCCCAATGAGTCATGCCTTCTCATGATATGGCCAAAGTATGACAGCCTCAGCTTAATCATCTTGACTTTCAGACTTTCAGACTTGATCTGTTCTAGAACCCATTTGTCTGTTTTTTCAGCTATCCATGGTATCCTCAGCACTCTTCTCCAGTACCACATTTCAAATAAATTGATTTTCCTCTTATCTGCTTTCCTCACTGCCCAGCTCTTGCATCCATACATGGTACTAGGGAATACAATGGCTTGTACAATTCTAACCTTCATGCTCAGTTGTATATATTTACTCTTTAGGATCTTCTATAGGATCTTCTATAGTTCTCTCATAGCTGCCCTCTCCATTCCCAATCTTCTTCTGATTTCCTGACTGTAGACCCAGCTCTGATCTATGTTTGATCCAAGGTACAAGAACTCTTTTACTGTTTCTATTTCCTCATTGTCTCTGTTAAATTTGTGTAGATTCTCCATGGTCATTATTTTTTTCTTTTATGTTCAGCAGTAATGACCCTGGTATACAAAGTGCCTTTGCACTTTCTTCCTTTGTCTTCCTTAGTAGTTGTTTCAGGTCTATGATGTTTTCTGCGAATAGTATGGTGTCATCTGCATATCGTAAAGGTAAAGATAAAGGTATTCCCTGCTGACAAGGTTGTCAAGTCTTGTACGTTCATCGGGAGTGGTGCTCATCTTCGTTACTAAGCCAAAGAGCCAGCGTTGTCAGAGACTACTCTGATCATGGGGCCAGCATGATTGCACAAACTGCTGTTTACCTTCCCACTGAAGTGGTACCTATATATCTACTTGCATTTACATGCTTTCAAACTGCTAGGTTGGCAGAAACTGGGACTAGTGATGGGAGCTCACCCCATCATTTTAGCAACCAGGCCTCAAACTGCCAACCTGCCGATCTTGGAATCAACAGATCTTGGAATCAGCATCTTAACCACTTGAGCCACCGCATCCCTTAGATCACATATTGTTGATATTCCTTCCGCCTATCTAGGGTGACTAGATATCCTCCTTTTCTAGGACATGTCCTACATTTCAATCTTCTTTCAAGGAAGAGTTTCAAAATCTTCTCTGGTTTGAGCATGACTAAGAAGCATGAATTTACATTTATATGAGTGTTTTTCGCTTTTATTTTGTAATATTCTACATTTTTCTTGAATGCCATGTATTTTGCATAATGCATCTGGTCACCCTGTCCTATTTTCACTCCTCCTCCTTCTGTGTCTAGGCCTGCTCCTTGTATAATTTTTTCTGCTTACAAATTGAACAGATATGGTGAGAGGATGGAGCCTTGCCTGATCTGTTTGCCAAATGGAAACCATTTTGTTTCTCCATGTTCTGTTATAACAGTAGCCACTTGTCCTAAGTGCAGATTTCTCATCAGGACTATCAGATGTGGTGGCACTCCCATGTTCTAAGCCTTGGTGCAATCCCTTTGCCATCATATATTTGCAATGTGGTCCATAGTGCCTCTTCCTTCCCTGAACCCCACATGCACCTCTAAATTCCTCTCTCCATGTATGCTTGGAGTCTGTGTTGCATAACTTTGAGCATAATTTTGCTTGCATGGGAGAAACCCAACAAAACATATTTGCCCATGACAGAAAATCCCAGATTCTGACATTGCTAAAGGACTCTCACAGTTTTCCAGAATGATAAACTGTTCATCTGTGGATCAAAAGCAAGCTCAAAATATGGTGGAAGTTAAAATTGTCTTTATTAGGTGGGATTGTGGCAGTCAAAGCACATGTTCTATTTAGAGTTCTACTTCTTTTTCAAATACAGTATATAATCCCTTTTATACTAGGCCAACATAAATTTTAAAAAGTGACAAGCGAAATTACAAAAATAGATTGCTTGGCACGGCAGCAAAGATAGGTTTAGCAATCCCAAATTTGGATATGCACTATAGGTTTTTGGACTAAAGCAACTGAAGATGTGTCATGAGTGACAATGGACATTAGAGCAAGGTTATAGATTTTTACCATTTCTTCCTTTCAACAAAAATACCAGGAAAAATGGAAAACCCTATGTTACAGATATTCTGGGAGTATGGAAACTATAAGTGCCAATCCAATAATAATAATAATAATAATAATAATAATAATAATAATAATTGTTTCTACCCCGGCTTACAACAGATAAAATACAAAATACAGAATAAGACCCCCAAACCCCAACAACCCCCACCCTCTCCCACCTCCCCTTAAAAAAGCATTCTTTATCCTTTATGTCTCCAATCCTACTCCTTTATACCCTTAAGCACCCAAAATGCACCTTTGAGAAGCATCTGAGGAATACACCAAGGAATACAAAAGCTTATGTTACAGCTTCTTCTATATAGTTAGGCTCAAAGGTGTTAGGAGGTTCCCTTGCATACTGATATTCCAGACTAATGTGGCTATGTTTGAATTCTATCAAAACATTAACTTTGCAAACAAAATAAAAGTTTGCAGGATCAAAAGATAGGGACATAAATAGAACAAGTGATCTATTTCAAAGGCATGGCCAATATAATAGAAACAACTTTTCACAAAATGCAGATTGTCAAAGCTCAAAGTTTCGGTGATTACAAATATTTAGTTTTGGAAATTACATCCTTAGAAATCAGGGTACCACAAGATAACATAAAATGTGATTATTATCATGTAGCTTCTAAAAATATAATGAGAAGACAAGTTTCAGAAATTGTTAAATATTTGGCAGAAGCAGAGTTTGGATTAGGAAATTAGGAGCAAGGGCTGCTTGGAAAGTGGATCTTTTTATTCACATCATAGATCAACAATGGAGTAGAATTTAGACTTCTGCTTTGTTTAAGGAAATTTCAATATGTCCTGAAGAATATGTGTTAAAGTTAGCACATAGATGGCACTTCTGCCTTACTAAATTGAATGGAGAATAGCTACTAAAACTTTTGGAAGGGACAGTGAGAGTATTTGGACTCTTAAACATATGTAGTCAACATATTCTTAAATTGTGAAAGTTTTAATTTAAAGCAACCACATTGTTAGGAAAAACCATGCATCAACCAAAGCTTCCTCAGGGGGCTTTATTACAGTTATGCATCTTTCAAGAGAGAACAAAAATCAATTGCATAAAAACTACTTTGGTCCTACTGATGCAGTAAGATTAGAAATCACTAGGTGTTGGAATGATTATCGTAGGTTGTCCAAACTATCTAGACAGGGTGTGAAATATCGAAATGGTCACTTCAAAGTGATTAGCAGGGAAATAAAAAGACACCTTTATTGAAATCTGGATACCTAATATTTAGTCTGTTGACATGGATGCCAAACATTTGGGTTTCTTGTCAACTAGAATGGAATTTTGGAATGGTTTCCAACATTTCTGACAACATAATTTCAAAATTTATTTAACCTAATTTGAAAAACAAAATGAAAAAAGTGACACGATGTCTAGAGCTTGACCAAAGAGGCCTGTGCTAGAGTTTGACTGAAGAGGATTTTGGAAAACCCTGTCTCAAGCAATAACTGGGTTGGTAGTTATTTGGTTCTGGATGTATTTATTCTTTGTTGTTGAAGAATATGTTCTGTACAATAAGTTAACAAATAAAACAAATTAATGGAGGTGTAAGAATTTGAGGGCAGAAGAACTTCATTTTTTTTACAAAATAATGTAATGGCTGGTAACCTTTATTGTTTGGGTGTCTTAAGCTAAGACCACAGCACTACATATAGCCTCAGAATGAAAAAGAAATCCTGTTTTCAGATGCAGGACAACATTATGTTAAAGGAAAGATTCTGAAGATCTGAATGAAATAGAGATGAGAAGCTCATTTCGAAGGCCTTTTCAAAAAATTAACAAAATCATCAACTACAAATAGTAAGGAACTGAGTTCTTTAAAAAACACCCTTAAATGTGAAGTTGCAGATCTTTAAAAAAAAATATACAAATTGCTTCTAAAAGTAACCTCAGGGACTGGAAAGTAGCCAATGTAACACCAATATGTGTGTTATGGGAGTGGGGTCTATGGGGATTCAAGAAATTTGGAGCTAGCAGCTCAACATCCATTCTGGAAGAAAGCATGATTGAAAATGAAATTATTTTGCAGATAGGACAGGAGAGGGCTCCTTCCACAGGCCCAAGGACCCAATTTCATCCGCCAGGGGCCATGCTCCTTCCTTTCACATTTCAGAATTTGCTGCAGAAATTTGGGCACAATAGCAATGGCAAAAAAGCAGCAGTTTACTTTACAAGGAAGGCACATGGTAAGTGCAAACCTTGTTCAAAAGCACAACTGAACTTATGCATGGCTTCCAGAACTGTAGATGACCCCAAACAATTCAGGATAGTGAAAATCCAAGTGAAATGGAATTGATTCGGAAAGTTCTCTCCAAATCCTTCGAGTGATCAGCAAATGTGAACTGTAAGTCAGGGGTGGCAACAGATGACCCACACGCTGCCCACATGTCAATTTTTGCAAGCTATGGGTTCCTCCTAGACCAGGGGCTGTGATCCTCCACAAAAACAAGGTGCAGTCCTCCTCCAACCATTTTTGCTCCAAAATTTTATAAAGCCAGAAGTAGACTTTTGGGCACTTCCATTTTTTCAAGTGAATGGCAGACAAAACTCATGGGTCATGGACCTTTCAAACTTGTCCACCCCACCTGTAAGTTAAGCATAAAGTGACAAACATTGGGAAAGAGGAATTCTACCCTCTTATATACACTAATGAGGTTGGACTGGCAATGATTATTCAGGACACAGAATGTGGGGTATTGGTGTCAATTTCATGTCTTAATTTTAAGGTGTGCATACATGTGGAATAATGTTGGCATCAGTCATTGCCCTATCTTAAAATGAATAGTGAACAGCTGGACAAAGCTCAGTTTTTCAAATCAAGACTGTTTAGTGCACTTTAGAGGGATTTAAGCACACACACCCATAATCCACCTTTCTTCTAACATGGGACCCAGGGCAGCATAATTATTAAAATTATACATTGGGCCCTTGGTATCTGCTAGCGTTAGTTCCAGGATCTCCCATGGATACAAAAATCTATGAATAGTCAAATCACACTAAACACGATAGCACAGTAAAATGGTGTCCCTTATATAAAATAGCAAAATCAAGGTTTGCTTTTTGCAATTTATACATTTTTTGGATATTTTCAATCTGTGGGTGCTTAAATTGGTAGATAAAGAATGTGTGGATACAGAGGACTGATTGTACAACCTCCCTCCCCCATAATACTGTAATAATAATACTGTAACTTCGGAGCATTCAGCAAAGCTGACTAGCAATAAGCAGAAGAAAGTATTATTTCACCTTGTGTTTCATTCATTCATTGTTCTCAGAGGGGTGGGGTACAAGTTGTTGTTGTTGTTATTATTATTATTAATGTACTTCACTGCCACTAGATTTAGTGAAGGTTAGTAACACAGACTTAAAATAGGATTAGACCAATCCATGGATGATCCATATAAATCATTGTGAGTCATGATGGCCATGGATGGATAGAAAACTTTCAGCTTCAGAAGCAATATGCCACTGAATTTCTGTTGCCAGGGAGCATCTGACTTCATACCATTCATTGCAACTTCTGAGGTTTCTGGTGGGACCACCATGGGAAAACAGGATACTGGATTAGGTGGACTCTTTGATGCATGATTCATACATTCTTATCATCTTACAGAATCTTGGTTGTTTTTTCATTAACTCAGTTCAGATAAATTTCCAATCATGTAAGTGCACACAGAACTGCAGAGTATTCACTTGGGACTGGATACCAAATCCTTGCCACTTCCCACATGTACATGCCTTAAAGTTGACACCTTTCTCTCTCTCAGTACTCCTGTGTGTTCCCATCAAGGAAAGTATAGTGGGCAGCTGTGGTGGAGAGGGCCTTTCCAGTGGTGGTGAATTTCAATACCAGACAAGTCGTATTTGCCCAGCCCTATTAAGCTGATTTTATGCTGATTGTTTTATTTTGTAGGTGTTGTTACTGTTCCTAGATTCTAAAAGTGACTTATTTCCTGTTGGAAGCTGTGCTGAGAATTCTGTTAGAGAAGCCTATGAATAATGTCAACATAAGTTATGAGTCATAGGAAATCATTTTCATCTGTGCGGTCCCTGCACGTGTTATCTGTTCCCTTCATCTTGCATATCATATTCTTTCTAATAATGAATTCAGTAGTCCCTGCAGCAGCCAGCAGGGCAGGAAAACAGGATCACCCGGACAAGGTAGTAGTGCCTTCCAGAGTCCTAGGTCTCCTGAAGAATGCCTCACCCCAATTAGACTGAAATCAGGCTACAACCCCAAAGTCACTCGGCAATGGCTGCTTGTAAGGTAACATGGAATTCTTTCACAGGAACAGAAAAACCGTAGTTAAAAGCTTCCTGACAGCAAGGAAAGAACTATCTTGCCTTCAAATGAAGAGGACAAAACAGTCACATGCCTTGATGTAGGGACCCAATTACATTTGTGATGACCCTGGTGATATGAGGGCTGCATGTGGATACAAGCATTCTCCTTGATAAATCATCCTCCATTTAGTACCACGGTCTGAAGTGGAACAGAAAGCCCATTTGATTGAATAAGACACATTCAATGTGAGGTCGTCAGCAAATGTGTTTTGTCAGGCATACTTACCACAGCCTTTCAGATCTTTACATGAAAGTAGGTGTATCTAGAGGAGCTTGCATACCCACTGAGATGAAGGTGAGGGCTTGTCTACACCCACATACCACTTTTAGCACATGTGTGGGCAACACAAAGCCTTGAGAGGGCTACTCTGTCATCACATTTTATTCTGGAAAATGATAGAGGGGAGACCTAGATTGGGAAGACAGCATAGGGCAGCAGTGGGTGATCAATGAAGGTTTAGGGTTCAATTTTCTGTCCCTGAGACTGCCAAAAACCAAAACCAGAATTGGCAAGAAATCTACTTCAGGTTTTGTAAAGCTGGTGTTTTTAAAATGTTAAACAGTGCAGGGGCTCCTGAAACCTATTTGAAAAGATGAATTGTCAGTCACGAAGGGCAGAAAAGTGTGGTCTGGGCAGTCTGGAAAGGTCAAAAGCTGCAAAAACACTCTTGGGGTGCATACAGTCCCAGGGTTGAACTTTGCCCATCCATGGCATGGAGAAAGGAACTTGCTTCATTTCCCCACCCTAGTTTTTTTCTGCCAACAGCAACCTCACTGAAACTATATGAATACCGTAGGTACCACAAGTACCTAAAGGCCTGTTAGAGGAAGTAACCTGGAAAATTTATATTTAGTTTTACAGCAATTGAGTTTCCAGTTGACTAGGTAAGGTGTCCCAACCTATTTCTGCACTGTACTGCTCACACTAGAGGCCACCCCTACCTATTCCTTCCAAACATAAGTTAATGTAAAATCGGAGTAAAGAAAAAATATCTTCAGCCTTCAGGTTGTTTCAGAAAGAATAGCTTTTGTTTTTACAAACAATGCATTTATGGCAAGTCTTAAGACAAACGTTAATATGAATAACATTTATGCAGCATGGGCAGGAACAACCATTTGAGACACTTTTGAAGAAACCACAACAGAAATGAAACATAAGCTTTTCTTTTATTTGATGAAATTACAAAATATTAAAATTTATAATTCTGGCACAACACTTTGTAAAGCAGCAAGCATAAGCGAGCTATGAGTTTTTGCCATATTCACTGTTAACATTAAAAGTGCATAACATTTTTCACAGTATACAATTTGCAGGGTAAGTTATCCATTTCCTTCTTTTTCTTCAGTTACTATTAAACCCAGTTGAGCTGAACATAAGCCCTAATGCTAAGTAACATAAGAATGTTTAATATTTAGAGTTAAAGAGCAAACCTGGAAATATGACAAGACATTTTTGTCTAACTGTGAAGAGACTGAGAGAGCATAATCTGAGCACATTAAAGCACACTGATTTCAGTGGGAGAGTTAAACATGTTGTTTAAATGAATGTACAAGTGATTAATTTTCCTTTAAACCATTTGGTTATTTGGCATTTGTGAACTGCTCCACAACACCTAGAATTTGAGGTCTCAACTGAACATATGGTTAAGCAGCTTGAATGATGTTCTGTAGCAGTTGAACAGTCTTGATACACATTCACTAACTCCAGTGGGAGGAATTCAACATGGCCAACAAGGAAAAGTAAGTTCTAGTTCAAATGTTCCATTTAAAACGTTTCAGTGGAAATACACAAAGCTGATTCTTCTGGTGTAAAATTCCACTGTGTATCAAACCACTCTGAATCACAGCTGGAACGTGCAAGTTCAAGATTTTGGTCCTTCTGAAACAACACCAGCACCACTCACCATGGACCATTATTTCTTCATGTCTATCTTTTCTAAGTAGCAAATTTTTCAGCACCTCAAAGTATCAGATAGCCCAAATGCTGACATTTAGACAAAACTACCACATTCAACATCTGGAGAGCCAACACTTAAGTTTGTGTGAAAGAACAAAAAAGTAACCATAGCCATTCAGTACTTAAGCAGTTGGTGATGCAACTGCATCAGTTTTAAGAACGGTTAAACCTATTCGGATCTGGAAGACTCAGTGGTAGAGTTGAATTAGAAGCCGTTGGCTCATTTTGGGCCTACAAGAATCTTCTCCTCCCCCAAATCTCCACATACCTCTTTATTTCTGGTAGTGGAATATTTCCGGTTCTGGCAGAAAACAAACTGATTGCTGAGGCTTTTGTAAGAGAGATATCCTAGGCACTTTGATAATATGGTATAGCAGAAATGATTTCCAAACTGCCAACTGAATACTGAGGTTCCATGGTATCTGTAACCAACAAGAACTTAGCAATACAATTCCCCAAAGACCACAGAGGGGCATTTTGAAAAACCATGTCCTACTTAGTTAATGAAACAGACATCTTGGATTAAAACCGTAACACAATATTGACAAGCTTGCAAGCTGCTGCTACCAGAAGGAGAATCTAAGCACTTCCTTGCAGTACATTTAATTTTATCTATCTGGCACCTGATTTCTTTACTTCAGTCTCTGCACATTAAACCCACCTCTTTCTCTTACTGAGCCGGCAGAGTTAAACATGAACTTAAATTACAAATAGCAAGCAAGTGTACCAAACACTTGTCACTTAGATATTATTTTATTTATTTAGTGGGGAATTCTTGATGAAATAGGGGGAAAATTTATCTCAGCAAAGACTGGGTCGTCCACCTTTCCTTAATATCTAAAACTGTTAAAAGCACACTTCACTGCCTCCATACAAAGAAATTGGGACCACATAACAAGAGTTCTACTACTGAGATGTCATATATATGCATATATAATATAGTGCTTAATACAATATGGGAAATACTTCATAAAACTTACTATGAAAGTTTCAGGAATGGGAACATTAATCAAAACAGTCTAAATTCTGAAAATGCTGATAAGAACTCAAAATTTATCTCCAAGGGATTTTTTTTATGAATAACTTCAAAATGTTCATTCTCCAGCTTGATACAGTTCTCTCATACAACATTATCACATCATATTTCAAGGAGGGGCCTATTCACTCACGAAGTACTCTGGCATCAAACCACATACTTATATTCAAATTTCCCACCTCAGAAAACAGACTTTGGCTCATTATGTGCATTACCCCAAAGGGAAGCACTTTTTTTTGGGCTAGTTTTGCTGTTGTGACTAGATTTGCCTCAACTATTTGAATGACTTCACACATAAGTGGCCGACCATATAAGCACATCATACAGAACACTTGGTTCACGTATGAATGCAGGAGAATTGTACCAAGTAAAAAGAATGTATGTTTGAAACAGCCCCAGATTAAGAAGTGGATCACTCAATCAAACCTTCCACTACTATTAGTATTGTTCCATAATTACCACTGAATAGGCCACTCTGAAGCTCTGCTTTTACAAAAAGGCAACAGTCTGTGTTTTACTTCAAACCACAGAAGAGAAAAATGCAGTCTTCTTCATTAGCCCTTTTAGCAAAGTCTTTTTAGTAGATTTTTCATTTGTTTCCTTCTTTCACCACTGAAGATCACCACTTCTTCCATCCAAAGTATATTTAAATGAGGCATATTCAGGCCACAGATACAGTTCCATTTAGCAGCAAACTGTCCACCTTTATAAAAAGAATTCATTTCAGAGACATTCTGCTTTAGTCCGTCTTTTCAGATTTTTCTTTTTGTAGCATGCAACGGCGAACTATGCTATCAAAACTTGCAATAAAATATAAGCCAATGAAGCGAAAAAATCCCATAAAAATAACCTGCAAATGAGAAGACAGGAAATAAGTTTATTCAACATACTTTTAGCTAGTAGTCCCTTACCAATGTATTTCCTCATTTATTAAGTGTCAGCTACTTGAAGGGCCATATTCGACTATTCAAATATGGATGAAAGAGGGCTAGCCTAACTGAACACAAAACATAATGGTGATGTGGAGTTTACTATTTAATAAAAATAAGCTGATCTAAAGGTCCAAAACACACTGCAGAAATAATACAGTTGAGACTGCTTTAATTGCTTTGACTCAATGCCTGAGAATTCTAGGAACTGTACATTTGTGAGATATTTAGCCTTCTCTGTCAAGAGACCTCCAGTGCCACAATGAAATATAATTCCATTGTACTGAGCCAGCAAGTTAAAGTGAATCCAGAAACAAGAGCTATGGAAAGTAACTAAACCTTGAAGATAGCTCAAGAATGGACAGGTGAGAAGTGCAGCCTGACAACCACAGCTATATTATGTAGTTGATAGAGAACCTTACTGACTTTCTGGACTGCTGAACCAACAGCCACTGATTCATACTGAAGGAAATTCCCACATAGAATGTTATAGTAGTCCAGACGAGCATTTACAAGTACGTGCATCACACTGGGCAAGTGATTCTCAGTCAGGAAATTACTGTAGGATTATCAGTAAAAGTTGGTAACAGGTAATCTGAACCTCTATGGGCAACGGTGGGTCTTGAACCAACCACAGACTGCATAACTGTTCCTTCAAAAGGAGTGCAATCCCATCTAGAATAGGCTAAGTCCCCAAATCTGAGACCCCAGAAACCATGTTCGCATGAAGAACTCTCTCTTTTTAAGTTTCAATGTCAATTGCTTAGCTTTCACCCAGCCCACTGCCTCCAGTCATTAGTTCAGCATAATGCACGGCCTCCTCTGACTCATGCAACAGAGACAGAGCTTAATGTCATCAGCATACTCATGGCACTATGCCTTAAATCTACAAAATGACCCACTCCAGCATCTTCTCTCTCTCTCTGTATTTGTTTGTGTGTAGTACTGAAGTGAACTTCCTATGGTGTAACTGTCAAGGTGCCAACATAGTCAATACTATTCTCTGTGACCCCTGTCCTGCAAGTCTGAGTAAAACCAAACACCACTAATACTCAATAATGCTGGAAAGAATCAGAGAGCCATTTAGTTTAATAGGTTTTTCTTTGGGACTGGTTGTTTACGTGTTAGCTTCCACATAACACTGTTCCAAAAGCAGCAGTGAATACACTGTTTTGCTATTTAGGATGAGTAACATTATGCAAGTAACATGTTCTCATTTATTTTAAGTCACACTTGATTATTATTTTAACAGAAATGTAGTCTGCACTAGTACTTCTTAAAATGGTGGTCCATGAACTGGTACTGGTTCAGAAGCCATTCTCATGGCTCAACATAACATTTTGAACAAAATCAATAAAAAGCAATGAAGTTACACAAAATTAATACTTTTCAAAGTTACAGTTATTAACTAGGTCAGATTAAGGTTTATTCTAAAATTACAGCATATAGCAAGTTTTGCTCTCTATAGGTGGAATATGTCATTATGGCTCTTTAATGTAATAGCCGCTAGCATTGTAAGCAACAAACCAAGACAGGAGTTTTAATTATGTAGATCCAATAAGAATGAATGTCCCATAGCACTAACATAATCCCAAGAGGTAAATCAGACAATCTGACTTTTCTTTCTTACCGCTTCTAGAGCTTCACCAATAGAAGTGACTGGTGACATTCCACTGGTCAATACTGCTAGCATGTGACCATCTGCGCCAACAGAGCTGAAAAATTTTCCTTGCTGGGTGGAGTAAAAGAAAATATCAGTAGTTTGCCAACTATTCAATCATAGGACTGAATAGTAGCAACCAGCATGAGATTTCTATGTAGGCCACCACATCTAATCTCACAGCGCATACACATGGAACCACATACAAAGGCTGAGTTGCCACAGATAATAGAAACACATTTTCTACACAGATCAGTCAAATATACCAGGACTTTTCTAAGAGTAAAAGTGTCTCAAAACTACTTTTTTGCTTGGATGTGATGAAAGACTTAGAACCACCAACTAAGCTCATAAGCAAATCCACTTATCAGCATTACATCAGTCACAAATAAGCATTCTTTAGACATACAGTGGACCCTTGTTACCCACTGGGGTTTGGTGCCAGGACCCCCCACCCCACCCCACCCCCATGGATAACAAAATCCATGGATGTTTGAGTCTCATTAAATATAATAGCATAGCAAAATAGTGTCCCTTATATAAAATGGAAAAATCAAGGTTTGCTATTTGGAATTTATACTTTTTTTGGAATATTTTCAAGCTGTGGATGCTTGAATCCATGGATAAAAAAATCTGTGGATAAGGAGGGCTGACTGTATTTGATTTAACAGAATGACTTGAGCAGATGTGTAACTCACTGCAAGTTAAAAATTAACAGAACTTAGAACAGTAACACGTTTCAGTTATTCTTGATTTAACCTGCCAAAATTAATTACTTTCTAAGGTCATAAATAAACTTATTCAATACTATGCTCCCTTATCAGAAGGATCAGGTCTACAGCTCAGAGATGATTCTGAACCCAGCAATTTCTAAGAATTCTCAGGCAAAAGTACTATTGTTTATCAGCTTTGGCTCATTTACTTTAAGGTTACTTTAAGATGTGGTCTGAATTACACATGCACTAGTTGCATCCTGACTGGATTATTACAATATTCTTTATGTGCAGCTGCTTTTATAAACAGTTATGTAACCAGAATGTGTACAAAATGTGGCCAACAATATATAAACCATACTGGCTCAGTTTGAAGCACTACTATTAACCTTCAAAATGGCCTATGAGTTCTTGCTGTCTAGACTGGATATTTGACTGGCAATTACTGTAGACTGGACCCTCTTTAGTGGTGATGCCATTTTGGAATTCTCTCCTCAGACTCCCCCTTTCTCATAGATGGCTTTTTAATCTTCTTTATTCCATCAGGCATATTATTTGATTTCTTCTGTTCAAAAAACAAACACATTATTTTATACAATTCTTAGTGCTTTATAACGAGGGTATATGAGTACAGCCCACGGGGCAGTTAAGAACCGAGGTAGGGAAATGACATTTTCCAATGCCCTGTTGGATTGTACAAGCAAGGCAAAAGGTGAAGAGTGAATATAAGCTGTGCTTGGCAAGTTGCTTTCTTCTTCCCATTGATTCTGGTAGGAGGAAAATAAAACCTTATTGGTTCCAACCGTAGCATCCCTCCCCCCGCAATTCTGTGGAATATATCAGAGGACTTTAAATTGTGGAATGCTCTTGCAATATCTCCTTTTTTGTCCTCCCTAGTGTTGAAAAATCACCAATGTAGACATTTCTGTAGCCTTGTGAATCAGCTTTATGAGTTCATATCTTCCTGTTCAAGGGCTGACCAGTTCTCATCATGCTTAGATTTAAAAAATTCCTTTGTCTGCCATAAACCTCAACATTACAGTTCTGTTCTGAAATATTTCAAGAAATGAAATGATTGCCTTCATAAAATGCAGGATAAAAAAACTGAAATAAATTGATGGTAGAAAAGACTGTTTTTATATCACTGTGAAATGAAATTTGTGTTGAATTGAACTATTTATTTAAACTGAACTATTTACATAATTTTATGTTGTAGATAAATTGAACTATTTAAATACTGATGAAACTAAGGGCCTCGGCAGACGACTAAAAGAGTCGTCTTCAGGGCAGGGAAGAGGAGGGGCAGCCGCACGAGCGGCGCCCCTTCCTCTCCCCGAGGTCGCCCCCAGAAGCACCGGGGATGACCTCACGGCGCAGCGTCCACATGCGCTGCGCCGTTTGAGCCAGGGAAAGTGCGCCCGCCGCTTTTAGGGCGCACTTTCCCTTACATCTAAAAGGAGCGCCAATTTAGTGCTCCTTTTAGATGCGCCGCAGGAGCGCCGCGGTCCGGAGGCTGAACTCCGGCGGCGCTCCGACCCGCGGCGTCTCCGGGGCCTCCGTCTGCTGAGGCCCTAAGACTATTCTAGTTCTAGTTTTCATGGAGAAAACACATGCATTGGTGTTTTTTAATGATTCAACTTGCTTCCGCTAAATGAGTAGGTCATCCAATTTCCACCAAATATATACAGTATTTTACTTACGATGGCATCTTTAACAATTATTCTGGCAACATGATCAGGTTGGCAGATAGATGATGCTTCTGAAATAAGCTTCGTCTCTAAAAGCTTGAATACAAATAAATGTAAGTACAGATGTTACACAGATATAAAAGCAAAAAGAAATTATCAAGTACAGCCCAAAAGTTCAACTGTAGGTTTGCTGAACATATGAAATCAGTTAGGCAATATGCGATTACCATCTGAACCTTTTTTCCAGAGGAGTATCTGTATTTCAAGACCAGCTTCAGAGAGTTACTGTAAGTACTTTATAGCAGTGATCAAGTATTTTTATGACACCATTAGATTACAACTGGGTTTTGGTGAGCATACTGTACAAAGTTGTAAAAGAATATAGTAGAAATATTGAACAAAAATCAGTAAAGCTCTTTAGTTTCTGAACCTCGTTGATCAGCTCTATAGTTTTTGCTAGTCATGGTCAGAAACAGAACAGATTTTTTTCTTAGATTCAACGGACACACCCCTGACTATTTGGTTTCTAAAGTTTCTAGCAGTTTGGAGATATTCATGCCTATCAGTCTGGATCACAGTCAACATCTTATTTCTTTTCTTAATGGGGGAGTCAGGAAGTTGGGATAGAAAATTAAGTACATCAATATGGAGCCAGTGTGGTGTAGAGATTTGAGTATTGGACTATGGCTCTGGAGGATAGGGTTTGATTCCCAGCTTGGCCATGAAACCCAGTGGGTGATCTTGGGCAAGTCACACACATTCAGCCTCAGAGAAAGGCAATGACAATCCTCCTCTAAACAAATCTTGCCAAGAAAACCCCATGATAGGTTCACCTTAGGGTCGCCAGCCAGAAATGACTTAAGGCACACAACAACAACATAGTGCTATTGGCTTAAATTTTAATGCCTAGGTAAAAATCTAGTTAACTGCAACTGCAGCACATAAATGTAGATGGTGTGGAAATCAGTCTTCTGGAGACTGTTGGACTAGAACTCTCAGCAACCCCAGCTGGTGAACAACAACAAAGTTGGAATTAATTACCATCTGGAAGGCTGCCCAATTCCTACCCCCATGTAGAAAATTTCCAATTACCTTTGCCTTATCTTTTCCTACATGGACACAAGCAGCACTAGTGGTTATTACAGTGCAACAAGAGCATACAATGAACAAAAGATTGTCCTTTCCAACCTTGTATATAGTAAGGCATCATCAATTATAGTGGCACATACTGTAGGATGTTCATGGGAATAATTTAAAATGTGTACAGCATTCGGAATGCAGAAGTTTAAGATTTCTGCAAAACCAACAGCTTTTCCATTTCTAGTTCCAACATTATATGAGTACGCATATATGCATATTACAGTGCAAAACAATTTTCTTTTTGAGTTGTTCTCATCACTGCAAAACCAAACCTGTGTCTGCTACAAGTATTTCTAAAATAAGATAATGCATGTATGATTTTGTTTTATAATTAATATCTCAATAAACTATGTATTGTTTTCTTTGACACCTGAAATGAGTTCATGTTTTATGGTGATAGAAGAGATGTGAAAACCTTATTTTTTAAAAAATAGAAAAAAGTGGGAGAGAAATCCTCCCCCCAAAAAATTGGACAAATGAATTATGGAATATTTTATTTTGGAATTAATTAAAGGTTTAAGAACAGGTATTCATATATTTATTCATTAAAAATTATTTCTGACCATTGTTCTGGGATTGAATAAGACAAATATTGCTTTCAAATGTCTACACCAACTTGTTCTTTTGATATAAATTCTTACAGCTTTCCTCACATCTAAGGAATGCCATCTCTTTTCCTGGATGAGAATACTGTGTCATTGAATCCTATCCTCATAATGCATTTAGGTAAAATATAGGCTCTACAGTTAGCATCAACCTATCATCTTCTAATTGACATAAATTTTGATGTACAGATGCTGCTGCCAAATCATACTTGTCTGGCGATGTAATTGCAACCAAAAATGACACCTTGAATGCTAGGAGGTGCAAAGAAAAGCTATTCAAAATTAAATTTAAATCCCATGACGGAAATCTGTGTACTGTTGAGAATGATTTAGAGTAGCCCCTCTTAAATATCTTTTAATGTGTGCATGTGCTGACAGTACATTTCCACTTCTTAAGATAACTGCCAATGCAAACACCTGGTGTTTTAATGTATTGGGCCTTAGTCCCTTCTGCAACCTGTCTTATAAGAATTGCAAAGCATGCTTCACCTCTGTCTCATCTGTTGAGAAACCATTTGTTCTACACCAAGTCACAAATGTCTTCCAAGTCCTATTATATGTCTTGTATTACCTGGCTCTTAGATGTCATAATAGTGTCCACTACTCCTGTTGAATAACCACAGGCCTCTAATCCTTTCTTCTCAATTCCCATGTGGTCAGCCTCAACCAGTTTGGATTTGGATGATAAACTGGACCTTGATTTAACAGATCGTGTCCTTCAGTTTATGGGTGGTGACACTGAAAGGTGAAGCAATAATACAACCACCGGCACATTGGCCAACATGGAGCTATCAGCACGACATGTTTTTTCCTGCTGCACTTTTAGAAGCACCTTCTGCATTATTTGAATTGAAGGAAATGTATACAGGTATCCTCTTGGCCACCTCACTGTTAAGAGCACTATCCTTATGCACCAATGCTTCCGTCGATATAAACATATATTTTTAACCTGCTGTTCTTTGCTGACACAAACAACTCCAATTGAAAAGGACCTAATTAAGTGTTCAAGTCTTTAAACACCCTCATATTCAATGTCTACTCCTCTAGATGAATTGCATGGTGACTGAGGTAACCTGCTCTCACATTTAGCTTTCCCTTCAAATACACTGCAGATATTGAGTTGAGATTTCTCTCTGCCCACTGGAACAGTTTTATTGATTTCGTCATAAGTGGAATGGATAGTAGACATATTTGTTTGTTGACATATGCTTGAACTGATGTCTGTCAGAATCTATACATGCTGACTCTGCACTAAAGTCACAAATTTGAGCAGTGCTAACCTTACTACCTTCAATTGTGTCCCTTGTCATTCATGCTCTACCATCCTTGTGCTGAGAGATGTTCTCTACATCCTTCTAAGCTTGCATCTGCCGTTTTTTTTTTTTGTGGGTTTTTTTTTTTTCGGGCTGTGTGGCCATGTTCTGAAAGAGTTTCTTTCTGACGTTTCGCCAGCATCTGTGGCTAGCATCTTGCCTGAACTGCAAGTTCTGCTTCCCATAACTTGTCCTTTTTCTGTTCCACTGCTCTCTTTCCTTCCTGAACTCGTTTGTCTAGCCCAGGGGTCAGCAACCTTTTTTGCCGACGGGCGGGGGGAGGGGAATGGCGCTGGGGCCAGCGTGCATGCGCAAACTTCCCCCTGCGCACGCAGGGCGAGCACACAGCTATTTTGAAAAACAAAATGGCGGTCACGGCTCTTTCGCACATGTGCAGAAGTACTGCACATGCACAAACGAGTTGCGGCTGCCATTTTGGCAATCAAAATGGCGGTGGTGGGTGCGGCGGCGGCCGGAGGCAGTGCGCGCAGCGGGGGTCGGTTGGCGGGGGTCCGTGGGCCGGGTGCACCCCGCGGGCCGTAGGTTGCCAACTCCTGATCTAGCCACTCCTCTTCCTCCATGAAAGGAATTATAGCTACCAAGTCTACTCCTGTACAAGTGTTTATCCAAATGTTTCTTTTGCAATGTTGACATATCCTGTTTTTTCTTCTTATTTTCTATCAAAAGTTTATCCAAGGTATCTTGGCCAAATAGTACATCTCCCTTAATGGGAATGAATGTCAAGTTGAAGTTGTATCACCTTCACATGGAAGAATAGCACCTGAAATCAAAGCTGCTATTGGGCCATCAATGAGTAGACCATTAAAAGATCCATATCTGTTTTCTCAAAAGAATATAGCTTTTGATAATACCCTAAATACCGTTTAGCATTTAAAGATGTTTTCCATTCTGTTTCAATGATTTCCTTAAATTTCTCAGGTATAGATATTTCCTCACTTTGGGATATGTTTTCTTATCACTGAAGCTATTTTACCATCCTTATCATTGTGTCTTTTGATTGGCTATTATCTACTGTGTTCCTCAAACCTAACATCCGTAATACCGTCTTTAACAAACTTTTGAATGTTTCACTTTGAAACAACCTTCTGTATCGTTTTCCTCTTCCTCATCAGAGAAATCTATTCTGATATATACTCTTGCTCCTCTACTACTTTACTCTCCCGTTCCGTCTCCATATCCGATTCTTCTATATATCTTTGTTTTCTTGTACACTTCCTTGGTTTTCCATCATCTATCCTGTCATCCCCATCTTCTTGCTGCTAATTCTCTTCCTGCTTCCATGTATATCCTTCTTCTGTGTATCACTACTTCTCAACTGGTTTTGATTATGAACAATTCCAGTTTGTTGTAATTCATTAGGCTTTGATGTTAATTCATTAATTTCAATAAATTCTATTCATTTAAGTTGTTTAAATCAATCGTATTTACTTCCCGTTATATTTTATTTATTAATTTATGTATATTATTATTTGCAAATAAAGTAGTTATTTCATTGCTCACTGGCTCTCTAATTAAAGCTTTGAAATCTGGCATCAATTCAATATGTCCTGCTGCTTCCTTTATTTTCTCTATTATCTCTCTTGCTTCCTCATTACTATGTATGGGTGATGCCTCTGCATATTCATTTCTAGCTGTCCCCTACTCACATTTGGCAGCTCTGAAAACAATGTGCATAAATAAGCCATATATTTCTGTGTTTTATATTCTCCGTTCCACCATCTGCAGCATGTTAAGCAAACTCTCCATGTCTGCCTTGGCACTGTTTGCGTGTATTAATTTCTGTGCTGCTGCCCTCATAGTTTGGCTTTTACTGCCTCCTGCCTCCACCACACTTGATTCAATAGACGCTGCCATCCCTGAAGCTAAACCTGCCAGTAGTTCGATGTTGCGTTGTATCTCAACTCCATCCAAAGCCTCTTTCCCCGAGCGTTGCAAATGGCAGTCGGGACTATTGCTCGTCGAACTGGCATGAAAATGGCATGCAGCATTGTCCTCTACAGACTCATTGGGCAGCGGTCATCTGGGTTTTACATTTTAAATTTTCTCTTTTCCTCCATCTCCCTCCAGTTTTAGCCATACTGGGTTTACCTTGCCTTTCATTCCTATTCTTAATTTATTGTCACAGTTTCTTCCTTTCTTATCTTCCTTCTGTCTTTTCTCCATCCTACTGACTACTATTGTAATTCACCCGAGAAGGGCTTTCTCACATCAGGTTGGCAGGGCAAAAAAATTAAAAATGACAAGGAGGGAGTTCTAACAGGTAAAATGGAGAAATAATTTAACTTCTGCCTTGTTGGGTTGGCACATGGGTAAAACCTATATGTGGTGGATTGCTCCACCCGCCATACCAAGAATGATTCCCCCCCCCCCGCTACTATTGATAGTATCTTCTATATTTACTGCTTTTGCATGATCCTACTAGAATCACAAACCTAAGAGTGCTTTACAGCTCAAGAATAAAGTGTACTTTTAAAATTGTATGCATAATAATGATGATGATGATGATGTCTTACTCACCTCTTCCCAAGGCTTGAGATGGAGTACAACACAGATTAAAATACAACATATAATTAAATACATAAAAGTGTTTAAACACAAAGGTTAAAAACTGTTGGAAGCTTTTTGCATTTTCTTTCCCCCTCTTTAGATAGGGTTTTCCTGCTTGCAAACTCTTCCCAATCTCTCCTTCAAACTAACCTTGTTACTTAGGTCATTCCCCTTTGGGAATAACAGAAATTCTCTCTAAAAATTTTCAACTGAGCAGTTCCCATCTTCCTGCTCTCTCAACTTTGTTTGGAAAGATGGTGAGATAAAGATTTCTTTTCTACCTGAACTATTCACTAGCTAGATTAGGATATAGCTTTTATGTAAATATAAATTAAAGCCATTGTTTTGAACAACAAGCTACTTGTGTTTGTTGTTTTTGAGTCAATCTCAGTTCTTAGTGAAGCATAGTTAGACAGGAGCACATTTCTGCTACTCTACTAATTTAAAGCCAGACCCTAACAGGCTTGGCTTTGGTATTTTTGATATTTAAATATTTTTGTTTCTTTTACAAAGGCTGAAGCCTTGGGAAACTTAAATTACCCCATAAAAGCAAACGTAACATTAAAACAACCACTATACATTAAAATTATCCAGACATAATTTTAAAATATACCAATTTAAAATTCATAGTTTAAAATCAACTGGGTAGGTCTGCCAGATAAGATACTTTTAAAACAGATTTAATACTGATTTAAATTCAGACAGCATGTTTAGCAGTTGAATCTCTCCCTGCAGGTCATTTCACAGTCTAGTGGCAGATGATGAAAAGGTCCTCTGGATGACTGTTCCCAGTCTAGTCCTGGCCAGTTGAAGTAAATGTCCCCCAAGGGACTTGAATGCACAGGGCAAATTATGTAGGAGGTGATCCCAAAGGTAACCTGGACCCAAATGATGTAGGGCTTCAAAGGTAATAACTTTCTATTTTGACTGGAAACTATCAGCTAGTGGAGTGATTTTAATATTGGTGTGATATGATCACTGCTGGATGTACCTGTGATCCATCTGGCTGTCATATTTTGAAATAATTGGGACTTCCTCAACTGGATACAAAGGTAGCTCAGTGTACAGCACATTGCAGAAATCCAACCTTGAGGTTACCAGTGGATGCACTATCATCTTTAACTTTTCTAACTATAGGAAGGAGTGCAGCTGGCACATCTGTTGAAGTTGATAATAAGCGCCCTTGCCACTGCATCTATCTGACCTAACATGTGGAGAGACAGATCCAGGAACACTCCCAAGCCGCAAACATAGTCTTTCAGGGGAGTGTAACCCCATCCAGAACTGGCTCATGCCTCAAGTCCACATTAGGACTTTGACAGTAAGCACCTCTGTCATGGCTGGATTCAGTTTCAATTTGTTTTTATTCATCCAAATGATGCATAATATTAATACTGTGCCAAATGATGCACAATAAATTTTATAAATAAATTTTATATTTGTAAAATATAAAATTTGTAAACAGTGACTTTCAATCTGGAAAGGGTACCAATATTACATGTTTTCAATTTTTCTGAAAATTTCAGGTTTTCCCCTCCAGAAAAAAAAAAAAGAAGAAGAAAGAAAGAAAGAAAAGAAAAGGAAAAAAAAACTATGTTAATCCTGTGGCATCAAGATTTTCAGAAACTTTGCAAGTGCAAGTGGCAGCAGAAATAGAGTAGGAGATATTCTACAGTGGGGACTGAACTTTCTCTTACATACTTCTTAAGGGTTTTTTGTTCATTGTGTACCTTCGAGTCATTTCTGACTTGTGGAAACCCCAAGGTGAATCTATTACAGGGTTTTCTTGGCAAGATTTGTTCAGAGAGTTTGCCTTTGCCTTCCTCTGAAGCTGAAAGTGTGACTTGCCGAATGTCATCCAATGGGTCTCCACAGTTGAGCAGGGATTCAAACTCTGGTCTCCAGAGACATTCAAACCACACCACCACGCTGACTCTCTTTACTCCTTAAGTGCTCAAGTACTTAAGCACATTACCCCTTGAAAGAAGTGTTCCTCATAATTTTGTGTCTGGGGGAATCTTGACAAGTGTATGATGTACAGTACAAATATAATTACCACAGATCTCCTCATTCAAAGAAAAGTAGAAGAGATATAAGGGTATCTCAGGCAGCAGAGTTGGGAAACAGAACAGACAATCTGTCCTTTTAGTTGCATTTATGAGTTGGCTTGAAATTGTAACTGGAAATAAATCAACTTCATAAAAATTGCATCCTTTTCAAACTTGAAGCTAATCTCTTAGAAGTAAAACAAAGAAACTAAAAGAATGTGTGGCAGAAGGATAAGGTTATCCTATCACTAAATTCAGAAACAATGTATTAAAGTTGTGAATTAAAGACAAAAAAGTACCTTCAATGCACTGGCTGACAAGGAGCAACAAAAAAATGGCCCATTTGAAGATCTCAATAGAAGGCATTTTGCAACTTTTATTATTGCAGGAGTGTTAAATGAGCAATAAAAATCAGGTATCAGGAATGCTCGAGGTAGTGCATTACAGATTAGTTCCACAAGGACTAGACCATTTTGTGCAATATGTTATCATGGTAAAATCAGTTTGCACTTGAGCAAATCATTCTTCAAAATAAGGAGTCTGCAGTTCTGTTCCAACCACCCACACTTACTTCCATTAAATTGCCATTTATATAATAACAATATAAACAATATTGTTTATATCAAAAACTGGATTAACAGACAAGAGACCAAAGTTCAGATTCCTAATCAGCCAAAACCCTCTATAAATTATTCCTTTTCATTTTATCTTATTTGTCAAATTTTGCATAATATAAATTTTGTATATCTTCAAACTTATTCTGATTCATGACAGGATATGTATATGTGTGTGTGATATATATATTCTGAGCAAAGAAACAGATCTCTCAACAGAATATTTTATTTAAGATGAAAAAGTTACCTTGGTCTGACTTTCTTCTGCATAGCCAGGCGTGTCTGTATCTGGAGGATACGCAACGGTTATGTAGATATTATAAGGCTTTACCTGTTTTTGTTGAGAAAAAATATTTAGTACATTTAAATATATTGAGTTTTTCCATGACCAGTTTACTAGTGGTAGAGAAAAGTATAAAACATTGGTATGCATGAACAGGCATTTTAGTGTTCTAACTGCCCAGATGAATGTTGAGACATACAGTATTCAAGATCAGATTGCTCAATTTTCTGCCACAGCAATTGCCAAAAATGCAAAGAAAGAAAAATGGAAGCGACCAGAAGTCTGCTTCTCTGTTTGAAAAACAATATTGTTGTTGTTACCTCCCCAGTCGACCAAAACTCATAGCAACTCTATGGATGAGGCATCCCCAAGACCCTTCTCTCTTCAACTGCTCTACACAGGTCCTGTATATTCAGGCCCACAGCCTCCCTGACTGAGTGTATCTGGCATGTGGTCTTCCTCTTTCTGCTGCCTTTCACCTTCCCTAGCATTATTGTCTTTTCTAGTGAGCCATGCCTTCTCATGCTGTAGCCAAAGTACAACAGCCTCAGTTTCATCATCTTGGCCTCCAGTAAGAATTCAGGCTTGATCTGTTCCAGAACCCATTTGTTCGTCGTTTTAGCTGACCATGGTATTCTCAGAACTCTTCTCCTGCATCACAGCTCAATGAGTTTATTTTCTTTCTGTCTGCTTTCTTCACTGTGTAGCTCGCACATCACACAAGACATTATTTACTACCTTTTTTTCTCGCTTATAAGAATCAAACATTTCCAGAATCAGAAGACACTTTGTCCTTCAACTGGACCAAATGGAGAGAGACATTTTATATTAGAGAAATGTCACAAAATTTAACACCATTTTCAAAAAATATAATACATGCAGGTGAGAAACAAACAATACCTCCATTTGCAAAGCTTCAGCTAATCCTCGAAGAGCAAACTTTGTTGCAGAATATGCTGAGTAGCCAAACAACCCAACTTGTCCGGCTTGTGATGACACAAACACAACTCTTCCCAACCTTCGTTCCTTCATGGTGGTGATTACTGCATGAGTTGGATAAACACTGCCCAGATAGTTGACAGCCATCAATTGCTGTCAATAAACATATAATTCAGAGTCAATGAATTTCATAAGTGTTCATCATATCTCAATAATCCATGCACACATTTAGGTAGGTGTGGTGCTCACCTACAAATTCACATTTAAAGCTTCAATGATATTAAGCCATATCACTGAAGGCACAGTTTACTGCAATACTCTTACTACAAACATTGGGTACATGGCCAAATGTTATAAATGCTTACATGTTGCAAAATACTGGGCTGCACCCATCTATATGCTGTAGTGCATCCATGTGGGTAGCCTCTTGGGTGGTGTGCAGTCGGATCCTTTCTGCTGCAAGCACTAGTTTGAATCCTTGTGGAACTGCTACTAGCAGAGTGACATAGACTGTACTTTTGATTGGGAAGCAACTTGTTCACCCTTCAGCATCTCCAAGCAGCAGAGGGGAATGTCCCAAGGCAAAACCTTGCAGAGCTATGACCAACAAGCGTAAAAAATACTGAGCTAGTTGGACCAATAGTTTCAGTCTGTGTGTCAGGTTCTTACTGTTACAAACAGTAAATAAAAGAACTGATCTGCAGCAACATCTTCTCGGTTATGTATCTTGAACTGATTAGGGATAGTGGACTATTAATAAACCATAGCTGCAGTGTTTCACCTTCTAAAGCAGCATCAGCATTGAAATGACCCTATCCAACTCACACACTCTAGAAAAATACTATCAAGGTTTTGGGATCAGTTTCAGTTCAGTACTTATAAAGGTTTATTTTTTTTTTATCACTATTATCAATGCAGGCATTCTAAGGAATGGTTAAGCCTATTCCCAACTTTGTATAGAATTTCATCACAAAGTAACCCTTTCTTATTTGTGGCCAGCTGACTGTCAAAATGTTTTCAAGAAGCTATTGTATTGTTCTGACAGCTCTGTTCTCCTTTTAATTTCTACTGCAAAGGTGCCCAGCAGGTACATTAGTTTACTTTGTGGAGGGCTATACAAACACAGCTTGACTTTTTAGAATACACAGTACATGATGTTTTCCAGACAACTGCTATCTTAGTCTAGTGGTGCCCGTTTGGGAAATTTTGGTTAAATTAAAATTCTTTTGACATTAAATAGAATATACCATACATAGACTGGTATAGCTTTCTTTAGTTTCAGTAAGGATTATGAGGTATTCCCACACATGTATTACTGAATGAACGGAAGTTATGCAGTAATGGTGCTTGGATGACTACAAGAGACACTTATATTTTTGTTTTTCATCAGACCACAGAAGTCTTTTGTCTTTCACAATGCCTTAATATGTGAGAAGTAACTGTTAACAATTATTGAGTTTAGTGGAATATTATTGAGATTAGTGGACTATTAAACATTCAACTGTGTGTAGTGTACTGTTTTTAACTTACAATATAATAAGAATGAACAGTAACAGAAATTACTGTTACAATGGATTATACTTTTGACAATGAGAACTAACTTCGAGTATCTCTGATGAGTCAAATGTAAATTTGTCTGATATTACTGTATTCATGTTTCAAATACATTCAGATGTAAAAATTTGGGAATAATATACCTCAAACCTACTGGCATCCAGATCTTCAAATTTTCCATTAACTGATGTTCCAGCACAGTTTACAAGCATGTCAACTGGGCCCAACTTCTCTTGAGCCTGAAAAGAAAAGCTATTTAGTGAGTGCAATAAAAAAACTGGTACCCACAAATTATATGACTCTACTTTCACCAAAACATTTCTGTGATAAGAGTGTACCATATAAAAAAGGAGTTATTAAAAGCCAGCAATTTCCTTACTTGCTTTAGGACTTTTGCCACATGCGCACAGTCTTTGGAAATATCAACAGAGATAAAGTGCACAACCTAGGTTAAGGGAAAAATAAGAAAGTATTATAACACTGTACTATTTTTTGATTCAGTGAGTACTACTTAAACCATCTTAGCTAACATTTTTACAGAAAAGGGGCATCTTGACCTCAGTGCATACACTCCAAGAGCTTTGCTCTCTCAGTCTTACAGTGAAAGAAGGGTACCTTGTTACTGTTATCTGGATAAAAAAATTGGAACTTTATTACTTTAGTGTTACTATGAACTCAAGTTCCAAAACAAGAATGCATATAAAAGGTGCGGAAAGAGCAAAATATTTACAGCCATGCTTTCAAACACTGTCTGAGCCCACTGTTTGCAAGACTGGAATCTCTGGCAGACCAGACTGTTATCCAATGCAGACCAGATTTTCTGGATAAGGACTGTGGAGCCTCTACTCACTCAGTGTGCATAACACTGCAGATTTGTAAAGGTTCTCCATGCAAGCTGCAGAAGACTCCAGTTCAGCCAGAAAAACTCTGTAGAACACCTTCAGACATGTAATGAATGGTCATAGTGGGGGTGCCCTAAGCCTAAGAGGTGTCTGAACACCTTCATGGGTTGAAAGAAAGGGTCACAAAGATATAGTGTTACTTGCAAACCTGATTTAGTAGTACCTGCAGCCATCCCTGCCCCTGCACTTTGAGATCTGCATCAGAATCCCTATGAGAATTACTAGGCTGGTGGGCAGGAGGGGAGAGCTTTTTTTCTGTGACATAGATTATTGGACTGTTCTACCAACTGGGGTCTCAGAGTCCTCATAATTGCTTTAAAGGGCCATTTTTGTTATTTATTGCATTTAGATTTTATCTAATTGCTTGATAGGTTTTATCTAAATTTACTAGTATTTTACTAGACAAAATGCTCATATTGCTGCTAGTTCTAAATCTGAATATATGGTTTTATTATGCAACCCCCATACCCACAGATTGAGTATGCACGGTTTCATTTATCTACAAATATGTCATCTCTAGGCATTTTTGGGTTCTCCAATGTAATTCTACAGTATGCTGGGCTGGAAGCCATTTATCTCATTGAAAACAGTAGGATTTCCCTATTACCTGTGGTTTTAGGTATCCACAGGGGCTCTTAGAATGTAACAGTGCTTATACTGTGCTGCCATTTTGGACACACTGCAATGACACTGATTATCTGGAGACATTTCAGACTGGCTTCAACTAAAATCTGGGATAAAAACTATTCTCATCACCTTGGCAGATGTCTTATGCTGGATTCTGGATGGGAGAATCCTATGAGCTTTTCTGGACTTCTCGGAAGCTTCTGAAACTATCAGCCATGGTATCTTTATCAACTATTTGGTAGAGCTTGGCCTTATAGTACTGTATTGCAGTAGTTTGGTCTCTCCTGTCAGATAATACTGTTTGGCACCAGCACCTTACAGGGTTTTACTTTGTCTTAAATATTATTAAGTATCTACACAATGGGTGAACAACTGCCATGGATTGCAGAATGCATTGGCCTCTCTGGGACCTTTTTTAAAAAAAATCATTTTCTGAACTAAAAAGATTCCCCATTTCCCCCAGTGATAATGAGAAATAATTTTGTCCTAGTTTTTTGTTGGCCTACTTCCTGGTTGGATAAAAAAAAGAAGCCCTCTTGGCTTAAAAGAGTCAAGAGAGGCCAAAAACATGGCGAAATTACCTGCATGCTCCTTACAGATTTTGTTGTTGCTGCTGGTTAAAATATTAGTTTTAGCTTTAAAGCCACAGATGGCTTGAAGCATGTCTTTCCAAAGTACCACCTATCTGAAGCTTCCAAAATATTTAATAGCACTACCTTTTTAGTGTCATTTGACAGTTCCTAATCCTGAAAATGCTAAACAAATAACAAATGAATAGCAATATTAAAGTAACATTATTAATGGCTAAATGTTCCTTTGGCTATCCTTGCAAGAATTAGCTATACTTTGTCCAGGATGCAGAAATCTAGAAGACAATTTGTTTCTTTTTATCTGTCTAGTCTTATACAGTATTAAGTTTTGTTCCCCCTTCCCCCTTTTGTATGAATACCTATTCAGTTTCACCAGCATTTTGATGTACTACCAATGTACACATCTACAGAGTTGGCAGGTTTTTGTATACCGAGATACTGCAATAAAACAAGAACACCACACTATATGGCTAAGAACAGTTTGGTAATTATATGTCATTAAATATTTAAGGGAACAGTCAGTAATCACTTTGCATAAACAACCTATCCTGAGTGAAGACATGGTTATTTGGCTGCCATAGTTATTTTGCCTTTGATCATACTGTAAGACAAAGGTCAGAGTGCACAGACCATTGATTCAAAGATCAAAATTTACTGCAACTTAAGCCTCAATTTCTAGTAGCAATGCATAATGTGATCTAAAGAATGACACCAAAGCAAATGCAACATTTAAACCGAAGTCAAACTTCTAAACACTGTAAAAAGATTACAGGCAAGAGAGGTAGATTAGAGATAGCACCACACATGTGACCCAGCTGGGCTAGTACTGTTTCATGTGTATGGATTTTAATGTATTCATTGCACTTCGTTATAGATATGAGGTGCTTTGAGGATTGCAGACAAAAAGCGCATATAAATGCATCAAATAAATTACCAAAGACCCATTCACATATCAGTATTGAGATCTACTCTGAATCATGGGTATGAAAAAATTTCCATGTTGGAAAAATCAGGGTGATACAGGGAATATATAAAGATACCTGTCTCAAATGGAAGGCTTAGGGGGGTTGCAGACTGCCAGAAATAGTGTGAATTCAGTCCACTTTTAGGGTTAGGGTTAGTGCTAGGGAATCATGGGAACTGTTATTTTTCTGAGACATTGAGCCTTCTCTGTCAGACAACTCTGATGCCACAATAAAATACAGTTCCCATGGTTCCCTAACTCTAACCCTAACCCTAAAAGTGGACTGAATTCACACTATTTCTGGCAGTCTGCAACCCCCCTTAGACAGTGAAAACTAATTGCAGACAGGTTCATAAAACCTGAATAGTATTCCAGTCATCCATAAACATAACTGCTTCAGATACTGACAACACAGTCCTACACATGTCTATTCAAAAGTCCAACAAGTCCAACAGAGCTTACTTCCTTTCTAGGTGCTGTGATAAAACAGAAATTAATTCTTCAAAAGCAATACCACACTAGATTTCTAGAACTGTGAATACAGAGCACCTGTCCAATTCCTTGCATATATGTTCTAGAGACACATTTAGTTTGCTACAAATTCAGATTGCAGACATATGAATTTGAATATTAACAATTAAACAGTCAGTTGATAATCCAAGCATGAGATGGCCTACCTCTCTCCAATAGGAAAATACATTTTATTCTAGTTTTCATGAGTCTACCATTAATCAAACACATGTTACTGTGAATGCAAGACACAAAGACTTTCATTTTATGTCATCTCAGGGTAGATGACACAATGCATACAAACTCATTTTAGTCAGTTAAGATTTTTCCTACTGCCCACATTACTACTACATGGCATTTATCTATGGGTCAATTATTTCAAAAATAAGTATGTGCCTTCAGCTTGCTTTTCTGCTATGACTAATTTCCTAAGTACATATCTACTAATACATTAATCATGTATGAACAATGGGGGAGCTCACTAGCCTTTATGAAGCTAAGTGTATGTGGATGTAATCAGCATTAGGAAAACAACTGATTCTGGGTTTTGCATTATTCTTTAACAAAGAAGTTTCAGACTATCCATAAAATTATTTCATGCAACATACCATACATTAAAATGGCATAAACATTTCTTCTTTTCCTATTTCATAGCTAGATTAATTCTATTACTGCTGTGTCATTTGAATGTGAAAATATTTGCAAAAAGACACAAATTTTTTGTTACAAATGCAGCAGACCTGATAGTAAAGGAGACACAGTCTTACCTGTTTATCGTTAACTGAGAACTTCTCAATTTCTCTCTTTGCCTCTGATAGTCGATTCTAGAATTGAAAAGCACAATTTGAATCATTCTGCAAAAAGAAACTTAAGATGAATAAAATTAATATACCTTTGACATCATTTTAAAAGTCATTAAAATTACCATATACTATCTAATATTCAGGTGCCTTAGAAATAAAAATTAGCCATTCTATTAAGTCACTAATTTAAGAAGAGACATTCCAGGTGAGGCAAAAGGCTTATCTAGCCTATTTCTATTCCCACAATGGAAAAAATCAGTTATCTCCAATGGAAAGCCCACAAGCAGAGCATGACTGCAATAGCACCCTCCCACTTGTATAATCCAGCAACTGGTACTGAGGGGCATGCTGGCTCTACTATTAAGAGACAGTCATCATGACTAGAAGCCACTGATATCATGGCAAGGTTAAAAAATGAAACAATATTGTTTCAAGTACGGTACTTTTGGCTGTATCAGACATGATACTACATTTTCAGAGGTTTGTCTATATGTCTTATGTGACATACCACTCTGTATATGTTTACACAGAGGAGGAAGTCTCACTATGTTCACTTACCAAGTGAGGCCACATGGGACTGCAGTATTTATTCAGAGGGTGCATCTACACCAGGGGTCCCCAAACTTTTTGAGTCATGCGCATGCGCTCAGCGTCGTGCATGTATGCGTGCGCCGCTGGGCGCCATTTTGTCTTACAAAGTGGCACCTGGAGTTGTCCGCATATGCGTGCACCACCAGGCGCATGCGCACGACTCCGGACGCCATTTTGGAAGACAAAATGGTGTCCAGCAGCGCATGTGAATGGCGGCGGCAGCAGGACCGGCTGCGGGCCAGTAAGAAGGCCTCGACGGGCCGGGTCTGGCCCTTAGTTTGGGGACCCCTGATCTACACAGTAGAACTAATAATGCAGTTTGAGATCACTTTAACTGCCATGGCTCTATCATATAGAATCCTGGAATTTATAGCTTTTTGAGGCACCAGTACTCTTGGGCAGAGAAGACTAAAAACTGTATAAAAATATAAATCCCAGAATTCTAATGGATGGAGATATAGTACTTAAGGTAGTGCCAAACTGCATTGTTTCTACAGTGCAGAAGCACCCTTAGTCTACTACTTCTCATAATACGCTGTAGTACAAGATAATATGAAACACTGTGCCTAAAGCACAAAATAAATTCCCAAAGAGACATTTACAGGGATACAGGGAGTAAATATACCTTTTCAGTGAATGAATTATCACAGGTTACCAATAGACCACTGGTTCCCAAGAATCTGTTAAGAAATGGCATTCTGTCCATACTATTCAAGGAAATTGTTCCAAAGTTTATTGTCTTGGTTTTTGACTGCTGCCTCATTTTGTGATCTGTAACATAATCACGCACCACCCTGCAGAACACATTCTTTCTGGCATGACTTTTGATTCTGGTGGACATGTTTCGTTGAACCTTTGATAGATTTTTCTTAGACAAGGTGTTGCTTGTATGATTGTAATGTTTTGTGATGCATTTTGTATTGCTGTTTTATTGTTAGGATTTTAACTTTAATGGCATATTTTGTCAGCTGAGTTTGCTTTTATCCTACAAAGCTGTGACATAAACTCTCAAATAAAAATAAAATAAAATAGTTTCAAACCCAAACATTAAAAAAACTCAGCCAAGACAAAAATCATTAGTAATCCAGCCTGCTTACCTGTAAGTACTTATGTGTAATAAAGTGATCTGAGAGTCTGAAGAATGACTTGACCACAAAGAATTCTTCCTTGTTCTCGCTGCAGACTGACTGCAACATTTCTAAAGTCAACATCATGAGCTTTAGCTCATTTCCCCCACTGCAAGGACTGACATTCTGTGTTGTTGTTATACAGGAAGACTTCACAGTACATAGTGAGGAAGGCTTTGAGCATATGAAGTCAAAAAAGCAGGACTTTTTAACTTATTTATTGGATTATATCCCACTTTTCTCCCAAAGATGGGAATCCAGGCAGTTATTCAATTGCTTCATGTTCAACATGTAGCAAGAGGTAAAAGCAGCCCATGCAGAAAAAGTTCATACATGTCTCTATAGGGGAGACAAGGAAATTCATCTTCTAGCAGTATACCACAAGTGAGTGCTAGAAGTGGGACTATTTTTCTTTGCTTTGGTACAATGTGTAAGTAAATTAATAAATATGAGGATAAATGTTCTTCTACAACCCTCTTTATCAAAGCAGATGGAGTACCCCAAATCTGAACAAAAATGTTGATAAATACCCTTTACACAATGGCAGTGAGAAATCACCATATTTGTTTGGCACCTAAAAAACCCCAAAATAAAATTTTAAATATTGTGATACTAAGGAAGAGGGTGGTTTGGGAGTCTCTAATATTAAAATTGTATTATACAGCCTTATGGTTTTTTATGGTTGAAAAATTGATATTGCTTAGAGATGAGAACTCTTGTACATGAAGGTTATAACTTAAGATTTAGGCGGCATGTTTATCTTTGGTATATAAAGTTAGAAATGAGAACTCTTACATGAAGGTTATGACTTAAGATCTGGGTGGCATGTTTATCTTTGGTATGATAAAGTTAAAACTCATGCAGAATGTTAAAATCATTGTATTAGAAAGGCTCTTTTACGACTTCCATATAAATATAAGCAGAGGTTTTTTCTTAAGACAGCATTAGCCACCTCACCACAGAAAGCCTTCTTTAGGAAAGAACAGGTTAAAATCAAAGATGGTTGTTACAAGATAATCTTTTGTTATTTTGAACAAGACAGCCAGAAATTTAAGCACAGAGCCTTCTTAAGGAAGGCAAAGTTCTTGATTTGTTTCCTTACATACAAATTAATGATAGATTTAATCACGGTAACAGAAACAACAGAGGTTGGAGAAAGTGAACTCTAGATGATTAACATGTAATTTAAAAAGTGTACAAATGGCTATTAAAACTAGAGACAGATTAACCTGTACAAGACAACAGGCCCAAAATTTGGAACATAACGTACAGATGAGGTATGGTTTGGTTCAAAGATATAAAGTTTACTTTGCGTAGTAATTTAAAAAGAAACCTGTACAAATGATGTCTTTGACACAAAATAAGTTGTCAAAAATGTACCAGAATATTTTAAACCAATGTTAGAAATGTCAAGATAAAAGGGCTCCTTTTTTCATCTGTGGTGGACTTGTAAGGTGGCAAAAAGTTACTGGTCCAAGATTTACTATATGTGTTAATCCAAAAAATTAAAGGTAGATTTTGTAATGTCACAAGAAATGTTTCTGTTGGGCATTATGAATAAAGAACTGGACAGTAAACATAAATTACGTCTTTGCTACATGACAACAGGAGTAAGAACAATGTTGACTAAAACACTGATGAAGGAAGAATGGATTTTTAGGGTTGCTGAGTTAGTCTGATGTGATGTGATGTAATGGAAAGGTACAAATCCAGTTAAAGTGATTAATCACTAATTTAAGATTTATTGCTTTCCTAGCCACAGCTCACTAGTGCACTGAAGTTAAAGATTTTAACTATATAGCTAAGTAGTAATTTTTTACTTATAATTATTGCAAAAAACTCTCTTTCAAGCACAACACAATTGTTAAACAAACGAGAAACTTACCTCATTTCTTGCAATTAATGTTATAAAAGCACCTTGTTTAAAACATTCAATAGCAATGCTTTTTCCAATGCCACTGGAACCTCCAGTTACCTTTTAAGAAAAGAAAACAGTATTTCAATTAAGTCTGTAAAGCTAATTATATTGTCAATATAAATCTTTTGTTAGTCAGAATGTTCAAACTCAGGACCAGCTCAAATACATAAACATTTCCCCATGTTTAGCAATGTAAAATTTCTGAAAATTTTGAAGACATGCACCCCCCCCCCAAAAAAAAGACTTTCAGAAAAACTGAGGAAAAAGTAATATTAACGTTCTTTACAAATTGAAAAGAACTTTGTTACTTTAGACATAAGATGCAGTATATGTATAATACGATACTATACAATATAGTTTGGCATTAAAATTAACATGTTCAATATGTAAAAAGTACAGCTCACTCAGACAATACTTACCAACTGAATTCCCTTTAAAAAACTTTTTATTTTATTTTATTTTTGGTTACAAACACAGCTACAAGATCCTGAACTGTGAGGAATCTTTTTGGTTTTGTCAGTTAATATAAAACATATTAGAAATTCATTTCTTGAAGACGAAACCAGTCGTGTTGTGAATTTCTTTCAATATGTGCCATAATTCAAAATGGCATAAATTTATAAAACTCTGTCTCTCTCCTATACACACAAACATACACTTTTCCTAAGCTTGAATATGGGTGATGGCTTTATGTCAAGCTTTATAAACCTGGAAGAACAGGTTGCACGCAGTATTTATTATTACAAATTAAGATTTATGGCTGTACCAATAGGTCAACATGGAAAGCTACTTCTGTTTATTGAAGAAAAGATTTATATCCTCTGTTATGATCAAGTCTAACTTTTGGAAAATTACGGTACTTCAGCTCATGTCTCTCTGAAGAGGTAATCAACATGACTATTTTTGAAATTCCCCTCTAGAATCTGTCAAAACACAAGTGAGACTTTTATGTGTGCATACACACATATCTGAGTGTCGATGTAGTATGGTATTTGTTCAAGAGGAAAATCTAAAAATATGCTTATGGGAGAAAGTGTTAATAGTTTTTTTGATCCTACACTTGATTTCAAAGAAAGCTACTTTCTTAAGTGTTTTTACATGTGCATGAGGGGCGTAAAAAAGTTCAAGGAGTTCATCATGGACCCCTTATAAGTAAATGAACATAATTTTATAATGCTGGAGACATGTAAGCTACATGGTGCAATGTTCTGAAGAATACGTCTTAGTAGCATTTTATAAATTCTCTAGTTGAGAACCAATGAGCTTTAACTGTTTTAAAAACCAATTTACAAGAATTGTTCCTTATGAAATATATAAACTACATAATGAGAAATAAAATACTGTTTTTAAATCCAATTCAAAAGTAAGACGATAGTTAATCTAAAGTGCTAAATGGTGTGTGATTCCCCTTTCCAAAATTCAAAGTTGAGCATCAAATGTCCAAGAGTTCTGTAAATCTGGCAAATTCTATTTTAATCAACAAAAGAAGAATTATGCAAATAAACTATTTTCAGTTCAAAGTAATCAAGTACACCTGAAATACAAATATCTATCTATTGTAAATAAGCATATTCCAAAGGTAAGAAGACAACCAGACTTGCCCCTGAAATGTGGCAATAAAAACTTGTTATACATACTTTTTCTGATTAGGCATCTTACTACCAAAGTAAACCTAAGTGCTGAATACTTATAAGCATGTTATCTCTTGACTCCAAGGTAGTCAAGCATATTTGCAAAAACAAATACAAACAATGGAGCTAGTATGTGTGAAAATGAAAATATTATACATCTCAGTACTGAAATAGTTTAAGTGTCGCTGGATGCATCAAACAATACAGTGTTAAATTTTATTTTAATATCTTGAAATCTCTTTTACTAAAGCATGTAACAGTTGCCCCTCCGTTTTCACAGGGGATCTGTTCTGGACCCCGCGAAAATGAAAAACTGCAACTATTCATGCCCCATATGCTTGAATGGGGATGTGCACCCATGGGCACCTGTGGGCATGCACCCCATTTTATCCCCCTTCGTTTGCCCCGTGAACGGGTGAGGGACGCGGACTTGAAATCCGCAAAATGGAGGGGCAACTGTAACTATTATTCTGAATAAAGGCAGCCTACTGCAGATCCACCTTCTGCAACTGTCTCTCAGAGGAAAAAAAATGAACACCAGATGTTTAATAAACTTTTAAACATTTTATGCTCAACTTTGAATCAGAACCTGAAAGTACACTTATCTCCCCACATTTGCAGCTTTGACTTTTGTGGTTTTGATTATTCATGGATTTTATTGATATGTTCTCTCTAGGAATATGGTTCTCCACCACAACTCTATGGTCAACTTTAACCAAAAGTTGCACTGAAGGACCTAGAGATTCCAAGAGAGAACACTCCACTAGGCATTTGTAGCTCTTCCAGCCCAATTCTGTGGTCAATGCCTGGCAGATGTTGACCACAGAGTTGCCTTGGAGGACCTAGAGATTCCTAGGGAGGTGTTCTCTCAGGTACAAACATAATGTTTTTGTTATCTGTGGTTTTTCCACATTCACGGGGGTCCTGTGCCCCTAACCCCAGCGAATGTGGAGGAATGAGTGTATTATGTCAGGAACACTGGACAAATTAGTTGAAATTTGGAAGTGACTTGAAAGAAACAATGGATTCCCCAAACAGGAAGCAATATGGAACTTTCAAGTCAGTTTCAGTATTTTAAAAAAAACATTTTCATAAGTAGTATTAAAGTATCTCAGGCTGAGGACTTTACATTCTACATCACTGTCTACCCAGAGTCTATCTAAGCCAATCTGCCTTTTTAAAAAATCTTATTAGGTTTACTAGGTATTTATTCTCTAGGTATTAGGTTTACTAGGTATTTATTTTCAGTTGCCTTGGAAGCACCACCCTTCCCCTTTTAGGCACGATATAAATGTTTAAAACAAATAATTAGTCATGCTATTATATTACAATTTTATAGCACAATATAAAACAACAAAAGGGGAACATTCTTCCAAATATCAGAAATGCAGTAGTAGAGCAATTCTGGCACAGAATATTTGAAGAATGATGTAAATCATTTAAAAGATTTGATGAACAACACAATCCCAAAATTCTCCCTGCATGATTAAAATTGTTACTTGAGAGCCCAGCCTGAATGCATACTGAAAAACCTTGCTGCCTACAGAAGGAAGAAACAGTATAGATGACACAAGTATCTTCTCCACTTTAAAGACAAAATACATGGAGAATTCTGCTGTTACTCTTAACATCTCTTATAGAGATGTAAAAATTCTGAAATTTTGAAAGGGTGTATGTGTGATGCAGCAGGTTTAAAAACAGCAGAATTACAAATATAATTATTTTCTGATGAGTCGTATCTGTTATGTCCAAAACAAAGATAAGTAACAATTACATAGAAACACAAAGAAAGATAATTGCAATTCTTATTGGTGAGGCATTCTTATGACACTAAACAGTATGGACATTTCAGGTGTCACACTGATGCCTCCATAAGGTATCATCCAAAAGTGGCTAACAATAATATTTATGATCAACACAACATGTTTCAAGTATTCAAAGCACTTCTCATCTCCTCAACATGTTTACCTCTTGGTGATGACCTAACTGCTAAGATTATTCTCACCCCAGAGGCTACAGAATTAAGGTTTGTCCTAGTGAAGGTCAGACTAAAGTCAGCTCTTAGATATGCAGCTTCTAGGATTTGAATTAGGTAATTAATATCACACTTGCTATTTTGAAATATTAACTATTCAATTTGTTTGTATAACCAGCTTTCCTGAGATCTGCACATTTTAGCTTCCCACCTCTTCAGCCTGTTGTAGCCTTGATAATAACCAGGACCAACAAAATATTTTAATTCCCAATACAATGCTGTAATCCTTCCATGCACCAGGCAAGGGCCAGTAAAACTTCAAAGGCATCAAACATGAGCAACTCAACAATCAGATACATTTGGGATCTCCCAACCTAAAATATCAAAGCTCCTTGTATTCTTTGAGCTTAGAAATTGATAGCATCAATGTACTGCGACATCAAAACTTTTTGAAAAGGAAGGGTATATTTAAGAAATTTAAAATACTGCTATCTATTCAGCATGGGAGGATGTCACAGAATTATGGTAACATTGAAGAGCTTGCAGCTGCATTTTTAAAAAAAATTGTGCCAAGAAGGAGAACTTCTGCCCATGGATGCTGATTCTTTTTAAATATGCTTTATGCTCTCTAACATTTCCTTAACATTTTTTTAAAAAAAAGATTATATTGTCACAACACTCGTCTTGCAAGGAAACAGCATTGGATGAGCTACAGGTATTAGCCTTTCTGAGCCTGAAATTGCTGGGAGGGATGGACAAGTGAAAGTAGAAGTTCAAAAATAAAACTAACAATTTCTTAACCATAACAGGTTAATGGTTGAAAGAATAGATGCATTCACTGCTAAGCAGAAAAACTGGGTCTAAAAAAACAGGAATGCAGGACTTTGTGGTTGAAGATGAAAAATTACTATTGGCATGTGTGGGTGTGTAACAAAATGTTTTAAGATCAGTCTGGTCTTTATGTTAAACTACAGATAGATTTAAGTGAATTCTACTCCATAGAAAGGCTCTGATCTCAAGATTCTTGAATGTAGAAAGGGCTTTCAGCACAAAGTATTTCAAGGTTTAAGAGACTCCACCAGACAGTCAATAGAAAGAAAATACACTGGACAGCTATCGAGTGATCAAACAGAACTGTAAGTTGCTTCTTTGCTTCTACCAGTCCCTTTACTAGTGTGTTAGAAAAATAAATGATCTGGCACAAAGTAAGAGAAACCTGGAAAACACTGCTAGAACCAGATACCCTTCTATTGTAGTTTTCCCCCTGGATATGGTGAAGGGGCATGCTGCTTTAGAAACCCTAGCTTCCCTAACGTAGAGCTCTCCAGATGGTTAGGCTGGAGCTCCAACCATCACCAACTGGCACATTTGGAAGGCACCAGACCAGGGAATGCTATCCTAAACCATGAGTTCACAACACTGCTATCATATGTATTCCTATTTTAGTGGAACAGTAGGTCAAATAGTGCCCCACTATCTCGAACTGTAGGGGGGAAAATGCAGTCAGGGGCTCAACTGCAGTCTCATCCAGAATTATTATGCTTGTAATGAGACCATCCTTGTTTAAAGAAGAAATTCCAGTTGGTTTCCATTACATCTCCTCTGGCAATTATGATGTGCATGTTACTGGTGCATATGTAGGAAGATTAAATATTTTCAGGGACAATTTTAGCCCATTACAAAGGACAAAATGGAACAATCTTTATTAAAGAGAGTAAGAAAGATCAACAAAAGAACTGGACAGGAGGCATAAGTAACCTAGGTTGTAAATCCTTCTGAGAGAAAGATCTACCGGTACCCTTATTCATGTATTATTGCTATACTTGTTCCCTGACCCAACTAATAATTAATATGAATACTGAAAGGTTTACTTCCTCGTCAACCGCTATCTCAAATGACTGAATAATTAGAAATAATTCCCTACTCTATATAATGTGCTATTCATTTATATAGCTAAATATCCTGAGTATTACAGGTTGAGTATTCTTTATCCAAAATGCTTGGGACCAGTAGCGTTCCTTATTTTGGATGGTTTTGGATTTTGGAATACCTGTATTTACCTATACATAAGGAGCCACAATGAGGCTGGAAAGAGATGGCAGAACTGTGAAATTAATTCAAGCATGGGGCTTGGCGTGAATCCACGCATCCAGCCATTTCACAGATCCTCTTGTCTCTCTCCAGCCTCACAAATATAGCAGAGGTACATAATTCAAAAAGTTTTGGATTTTGGAGTATTTCAGATCTCAGAATGCCAGATGGGAGATACTCAACTTGTATTAGTCTAAAAAAGCAATAACTATTTTTTCAAGACATTGGAATAATATTTATTACCCCATATGCATCCAGAGCCAGAATGGTGCAGTGGTTTGAGTGTTGGACTACAACTCTGGAGACCAGGATTTGATTCCCCACTCAACCATGGAAACCCACCTTAAGTGAACCATACATTCTCAGCCCCAGAAAACCCCATGATAGGTTCACCTCAGGGTTGCCATAAGTTGGAAACGACTTGAAAGAACACAACATGCACCCAGAATCCCTAGTCTTCAAATTCAGGAAAGTCAAAACAATTGTCTCTTGTAACCCATGGCTCTTCACATGTAAATTTGAAAAAAAGTCAAAGACAAAAAGGATTTCTTTTTTACAATGTGTCAGAAAAGATAGGGATTAGCCTTGATAGGTATGAATTCATTAACTAAGAACTTCAAGGATATGATATAAAGTGTTTAAACTGCATCATAGTGTTTACATAATCGTTATGCTATTTTTCACTGACAAATTGGCTAAGGCTATCTGGTTTAGTATTGAAGCAGATTTGAAGCAGATGGAGAACTGAGGCAAAAAGCTTAAATTTGCACTAGAGCATGCACTTATTTCAACAGCTGGAATCTCTGGAGGAGCTGGTGTACACCTTTTCCCACCCAAAGTACAGTATCATTCTATAAATGGAAGTATGACGAATGCAAATGCTCCTCCTCAAAAATGGGAGGATGGGAGAAAAAACACATCATATTTTTATGTGATGGGACTCTATACAGAGTCATTACATCACACATGCCTTTAAACATACGATGAAGAGGAACATCTGTTCCTCAGCTGTGGAACTCTAATAAGCAGGTATTCTCAATAGAAACTCTTTTGAGACACTATTTAACTAGAAAGGGAGAAAATAAAAAAGAAGTTTTGAACAAGCATACAAGATCACAGCAAGTACCATAGTAAGCTGGCTTGAACACACATCTCCTACATATTATAAATGTTCTATTCCAGGCACAGGCAAATTAATGTTCTTCTATTTTAGACAAGGACAACAAGCAAGGGTTAAGAATTAGAAGTTTGCCAAGCTACAGTCCAAAATATCACAGGCCAACTTGCTACAATTGTCTTTTAACAGTGGGGAAACATACTGACATATCTGTAAGTTATACTTACAACTGATGCTACTTTTTCCATGGACATTTTCCACATCACATCTACTTATCTCTACATTTATTACATTATTAGCCTGCCCTGATGCTGTTCAATCAATCATGTTAGATGGGCCAAATATAGGATATGAACTCCTGTAAGTTTACTCTTACAGAAACCCTAGTACTCAGCTGCTGCTGGGGGAACTGAAAAATAATATATAACAACCTTTTCCTGTGCACAATATGGTCAGTTTCTGGCTGGGTCTAGACCACTCAATATCCACTCTTTAGTGAAATTGAACATTCAACTCTTTCTACTGAGTCAGATTGTTCTCATCTTGAAATAGAATTAATAATTAGTACAAAGAATGACTGAATGAGCTGAAGCTAAACTGTTGAGATAATCTCTTTGAGTTGTTGTGTATCTTCCAGTCATGTCTGACTTACACCAACCCTAAGGCCATGGTAAGATTTGTTCAGAGGAGGGTTTGCCCACCCCTTCCTGAGGCTGAGAGAGTATGACCTGCCCAAGGTCCCCCAGTGGGTCTCCATAGCTGAGCAGGGATTCGAACACTGGTCTCCCAAGTTGTGCTCAAACACTACATCACGCTGGCTCTCTTCTCTTTGGATACGTGTTCTATGAATAAATAAATAAACAAGGTAGCATTTCATGTGAAATTGTTTTGGTTAAAGAAAAGGAGAGTACACATTACTCTCTTTACATGATTAGAAATATTCAAATCAAACAATTGCTACATAAGTTTTTGAATATTTAATTGAAATATGCTAAGTCAGATAACATCACACTGGACATTTTTCCAGTTCTACTTTTTCTAGAAAACCCATATCATTGCTTATCACAGATGACACATTCTTCTACATATTTCTGTCCCATTAAGAGCAGCTGATGATAACTGAGCACAGCACTTCTTGCAGGATTTCTAAAGGGAACCCCAGTTAAAGCTGCTGGGAATTCTTGAGCAAACACTGTGTGCTGTTAAATTTATAGGTTTTTATGAGTGCTTGTTTGAGAATTTCCACCCTCCTTTTTTTCCAGGGAGGAAAAGCTAATTAAGCAGTTTATTGGTATTTTAGCTCCCTTCTGTCTCAGAGAGAAACATAAACATATAGAAGGGGAAACATGAGAAACAACATTCAGAAGGTTAAATAGAAAAAGAACATCTTTCTAAAATCCTCTCCTTTAGCCTTTTCCAATGATCCCTTAGAAGCAACAGAGAACACCCCAAGTTAGATGGTTTTTATTTTGTTTTTGTTTTTTCCTTTTTCTTTGCACCAAACATTACCCGTTTATTGATGCACTAATAGCTACTGAAGTGAGACAGCCAAGGATGCAGCTACACTGAAGAGTAAAGCAGTCTGACATCACTTTAAACTGCCATGGTACCATCCTACAGCATCTTGGGATTTGTAGTTTGGTGGAGCACCACCACTTTTTGGCAGGAAAGGCTTGCAGAACTACAAATCCCAGGATTCCGTAGGATGGAGTGACAACACTCAGAGTGGTGTCAAACTGTATGTATTTTTTCTACAGTCTAGATGCACCCTAAGAAGGCATCTGATTATGAGCTTTGTGAGGTGCCTCTACATTGAGATAATGCAATCTGACACCACTCTAACTGTTCAGGCTCCACCCTACAGAATCCTGGGATTTGTAGTTTGGGGAAGCACCAGTACTCTTTGACAGAGAAGGCCACAGACCTTGTTGTTGAGAGCCTTCAAGTCGTTTCCAATTTATGGCAACCCTCAGGCTATCTATCATGGGGTTTTCTCGGCAAGATTTCTTCAGAGGTTTGCCATTGCCTTCCCCCGAGGCTGAGAGAGTGCGACTTGCCCAAGGTCACCTAGTGTCAGGGCTGAGCAGGGAATCCAACCCTGGTCTCCTGAGTTGTAGTCCCAACACTCAAACCATTATGCCACACTGGCGCTCTCTAAAGACCTTTGTAAAACTACACATCCCAGGATTCCATAGGATGGAGCGGCAGCACTGAGATCGGTGTCAAAAATGCACAATTTCTGCAGTGTAGATGCACTCACTCCAGACACCCTTTTTCCCCTCAAAAGGCAGCTGAACAACGCTAGCTTGGGGGAAAAAATAAATGAATAAAGCAATAGGGAAATAAAGGCTGCATCCGCACTGCAGAAGTAATCAGGTTTGGGGGCGCTTTAACTGCCAGGGCTCCATGCTGTGGCATTCTGGGAATGGTAGTTTGTTGTGGCACCAGAGCTTTCGCTCTGGTGCCACAACAAACTACCATTCCCAGAATGCCACAGCATGGAGCCCTGGCAGTTAAAGCGCCCCCAAACCTGATTATTTCTGCAGTGCGGATGGGCTCCAAGGCTTTGGAGGAGGCTGTCAGGCTTGGCTCTCCCTTCCCCAGCTTGAACCCGCCATAACCTCACCACGACGTGGGCGCCGGACAAGGCGAGGGGCTTCGGGCTGGTCAGCGGCGCCACGATGCAGAGGAGGAGCAGGAAGGCCACGATGAGGGCGGCCCCGGTGGCCACCACCAGCAGAACCGCCCCCGGCATCGCTGCGAAGGGCCCCGGCGGCGAGCCAAAGAAGCGCTGACTGAAGCGGGGCGGGTACAACAGAGATAGAGACAGAGAAAGGGAGGAAGGCTCGTCCGCTCTCCTCGCCCTCCTGGCTCGACTGACTAGGTCAGCCTGGGAAAGCGCATCATTGCTCCCTTGGCAGGAGAGCGAAAGGCAGCGCGGGGGCGGGGAGGAAGTCGGCTCTGCTCCGCCATTGGTCAGCCGGAGCAAAGCGAGGGACGGGATTGGCCCTCCGCGTTGGGAAGGGGGAAATAGGAATTCGGATCGGTGACGTCTTCGCGCGGCGGTTGGTTGACGGTTGAGGGGCGGTTGAGGGCGCGCGCGGAGGTGGCGCAGTTAACCGTTGTTGGGAATGGTCTCGGTTTCCCGCTCCTCTCTGAGGGGCGAGAGACGATGGCAGGAGTGACTTTCTTTACCCATGCCAACCCCCAGCCCTGTTATTCCCCTGTGAGACGAGGACGTTCACTTAAATTGGCGGGTGTTAGTCCTAAGAGTAAGACGTTAGTCAAGTTATGCTCTCTAGTCTCAGTTGGAGGCAATTGTAAACCTTCTCTGGTAAATTTTGCCAAGAAAACCCCAGGAGAGTTTCTCCTTAGGGTCGCCATAAGTCGGAAACGAAGCAGCACAACAATAAAGTCATAAAAATGCATTTATTATTCCCGCCTAAAAGTAATTAAGGTCCAAAACACACCTAGACTTGTACGTAGACGCGTACAAGTCTAGGAATTTATATATAGTATTGAGAACAAAGGCCCAAAACACACTGGAGAAATAATCCAGTTTGAGACAGCTTTAACTGCCCTGGCTCAGCGCTAGGGAATTCTGGAAACTGCAGTTTTGTGCGACATTTAGCCTTCTCTGTCAGGGAGCTCTGGTGCCACAATAATTCCCAGGGTTCCCTAGCCAGGGCAGTTAAAGCAGTCTCAAACTGGATTATTTTATGCAGTGTGTTTTGGGCCTCAGTCTCTAAACCCATTTCCTCAGCAGGAAAAATACATTCATTTTACACTGGACCAAACAAAATGGGTAACACATCCTTTAAATAAATAAATAAATAAACATGTGATGAACCTTTGTTGACAGTGTTTTTATAGAAAACTTGACTGGATCAACGAATGTAGGAAGAACAGCTGGGAGTCATCTAATAAAATATCCACAGAAAAAAGGGAAACACATCTCAGAACTTTTATTTTTAACATGCCTCTGAGGAAATAGGCTCAAGTCTAGGAAAGCTCATGCCACCAGCTTCTTTCTTTCAGTTAGTCTCAAAGGGGCTACAAGATCCCTTTTCACAGAACTTTTAAACCTCATAGTTAAATAACCTGATGTTTAGGATTACCAGAGTAAAATCTGGAGATGCACCTTTTAATGGTTGTGTGGAAAAGAGAGAATTTCAGCAGGGGTTGCTTATCACACAACAAGCAACACTTGCTTAAAATCCTTGTTTTGTGAAATGCTGGGTAGTATGCAATTTTTCAACTCAAATTCAGTTAAAACACTCACTTCTTGCTTTGAGATGTGCAAAAGCATCTGTGACTTTTGAACATCCAGCTGACATATTTATTCATTGTTAAAAGAAAGAAAATGTCTTGTGCTAGGATAATAATATATTTCAGTAAATTAATGCACCTTTACCCACAACTAACCTGCCAGAAACTAAGTGTTCTCTCACAAAGCCATCTTGTTCCTGGAAGGGCCTTTGCAGACTGCCAGAAATAGTGCACATTAAATTGAGGCACTGCCCTGGCTCAGTGCTAGGGAATCATGGGAACTGTATTTTTTTCTGGGACATTGAGCCTCCTCTGTCAGAGAGCTCTGGTGCCACAATAAATTACAGTTCCCATGATTCCCTAGCACTGAGCCAGGGCAGTGCCTCAATTTAATGTGCACTATTTCTGGCAGTCTGCTTAGGCCCGAAATCTCTCTAAAGCATAACCCAACTTTGGCTGGCCTAGGAATAAAATTACATCAGTGCTGATTTTGGAAGACAAATTTTGGTTTGCCTTTCACAGTTGTTGTTAACTACCCTTGAGTTGATCTCGACTCATGGAGACCCTGTGAATGAGACACCTCCAAGGAGTTTATCACAGGGGAAATCCCGTGCGGAAACGGGGGTTTAAAGTAGAAAAAACCGCAAAAGCGGATGTTTTTTCAGGCGATGTTGCTGTTAAAAGGTTAAACGGGTTAATCCCAACGGAAACCTCTCATTGACTGCTTCTTTTTTACTTTCGGGTTTTTCTGAAAGTAAAAAGAAGCAGTTTCCGTTCGGATTAACCCCATTTTAACATCGCTTTCACTTTTCACACTGGGGAATCCTGTTAATAAATTGCTTCTGCTTTTGCGTTTTTTTTCTACTTAAAGCAGGGTTTCTGCACGGGACTCCCTGTGTGATAAACTCCCAAGACTCCCTGTCCTCCACTATTCTTCTAAGTTCTTGCAGATTCGTACCCTTTACTTCTTTAATAGAGTCCATCCATCTAGCACAGGGGTAGGCAACCTTTCACCTTTAAGGGCCGAGGGACTTCAGCTCCCAGAATCCCAGGAGCTATTGGCCAACATAGGACTATTGGCCAACATGGCTGAGGCGTCTGGGAGCTGAAGTCCCTTGGCCCTTAAAGGGGAAAGGTTGCCTACCCCTGATCTAGCATATAGTCTTTCTCTCTTTCTGCTTCCCTCCACCTTTCCTAACATTATTGTCTTTTCTAATGAGTCATGCTTTCTCCTGATGTGGCCAAAGTACGACAGCCTCAGTTTAGCCATCATCTCAAAGACAGAGCAACTATTGAGGAATGTCAAAGAAGAAAGTGTAAAGGCAGGCTTACTGTTGAACATAAAGAAAACAAAAAATAATGCCCATGGAGGATCTTCACAAGTTCAACCTCCTAGACAATGAGGACATAGAAATAGTAAAAATGTTCCTGTACCTTGGACCCAACATTGACCAGAACGGGGCCTGCAGTCAAGAAATCAGAAGACGACTAAGGGCCTGTACAGACTGCCAGAAATAATCCAGTTTGAGACCACTTTAACTGTCCTGGCTCAATGCTAGGGAATCATGGGAACTGTAGTTTTTTCTAAGAACGGAGCCTTCTCTGTCAGAGAGCTCTGGTGCCACAATAAACTACAATGCCCGTGATTCCCTAGCATTCAGCCAGGACAGTTAAAGTGGTCTCAAACTGGATTATTTCTGGCAGTCTGTACAGTCCTTAAGAATGGGGAGGGCAGCTATGAAAGATCTAGAAAAGGTCTTAAACAGCAAAGATGTTAGAATCGTACAAGCAATTGTAGTCCCCATTACCATGTACGGATGCAAGAGCTGGACAGTTAAGAAAATGGACAAAAAGAGAATACATTCATGATGGAAAATGTATGCATTGCATTCTCCTTTTCCACCATAGATAGACAAGGGCTTCCCTCTATCTATCTCATTCTATCTAAATGTGGTTCTTGTCACTCACACTTGGAGGCTGTTTAACAGACTCTCTCTCAGGATTCTAAACAGTCCCTTCTCAATACAGTAACTGTCTCCTCTCAGTCTCTGTACAGTAACAGTCTCTTCTGAGTGAGGTTAACAGTCTCTTCCCGCTATACCCAAACCTTCACCAGTTAGGATAGGATTTCGTTTGTTATGTATTTATTTATTAAAGTCATTATTATTTGTTTTTAAACTACAAATTGCATGTTTGTTGTTTTTTGGGAGTTAGTCTTCATTCTTTAGGAAGGCAGATTTAGATTAAATAGTCTGACCCACACTTTTGCCGTTTCTGCTGATGAAAAGTGAACTCTAACAAGTTTAATTTTTATACTTGATTATTTTTGTTTCCCTTTAAAAGGGATAGCACCCTGGGAAACTAAAATTGGACCCCACAATTCATTTGAGATGTGGTGCTGGAGAAGAGTGCCCTTAACAGACCTGACAAATTTTTTATATTTCCTGTCAGGGAAAGGATCCCCATATGGACTATACATCATACATCCTCCATTGCACATGATATATTCTTTTAAGATCTCAGTTTCCCCATAAATCTCATGCAGTCACCCTAAGACAATCACAGCCTCTCAACCTAACTTATCCCAAAGGATTGTTGTGAGTGTATAAAAAGCATGTGTGGAGGAAAAGAAATCATGTGCAACACAATTAGCTCCATGAGCAAATATAGAAAAATTCCATTATGTCATTGGAATCACTGCTTCAGAATGTCTTACTCAGGGTGCAATCCTTTACAAATTTACTTAGCAAGTCTTGCTGAACTCAATGAAACATATAGTACTTTTAAGTAGGCATGCATAGGATTTAACTCCTAATGTGCTCCACATACTGACAATCAAAGAATCATTTCCTATCCATCCCTGGCAGGAAGGAATATAACCAGGAAGGAATACTACTCTATGACCCTGAGGGGTGCAGTTGCCACTTTTCACCCCATGGCAGGAGGAGGGCCCAATCTAGTGTCACCCCTTTTCTGTGGTGTCACCCGGTACGGGCTGCACCCCATAGTGATGCCATTGGCGCTCAGTTATACGTCCTTACATTTTAGGATCTTGTCTAGTTCTTTTACAGCTGCCCTTCCCATTCCTAATCTTATTTCTTGGCTGTAGTCACCATTCTGATCAATGCTTGATCCTAGGTATGGAAATCCATTAACTATTTTGATTTCCTCATTGCTTAGGTTGAATTTATGTATTACTTCTGTAATTCATCTTTATGCTCAGCATTAAGCCTGCCTTTGCACTTTCATCTTTGACCTTCCTTAGTAACTATTCCAAGTCTGTGATGTCTTCTGCCAGTATTATGGTGTCAACCACTTTAGATTGTTGATGTTCCTTCCTCCTATCTTCAATCCTCCTTCTTCTGAGTCGAACCCTGCTTTTCTTATGATGTTTTCAGCATATAAATTGAACAAATAGGGCAATATGATGCGGTTTTGCCTGACCCTTTTGCCTATTGGGAACTACTCCGTTTCTATGAATTCTGTTCTGATAGTAGCCTCTTCTCCTTGGTTCAGATTTCTCATCAGGACTATCAGATGTGGTGGCACCCCGATTAATTTGGCTGCATTCACACTGCAGAAATAATCCAGCTTGACTCCATTTTAACTGCCATGGCTCAATGCTGTAGAATTCTGGGAAATGTAATTTTGGGGGATATTTAGCCTTCTCTGTCAGGGAGCTCTGGTGCCACAACAAACTACATATCTACATAGGATGATGCCATGACAGTTACAGTGGTGTCCAACTGCATTAATTCTGCAGTCTGATCCCCAGTGCCTCTTCCTTTCCTGAATCCTGCTTGCACCTCTGGAATTTCTTTCTTTATGTATGATTGAAGTCTATGCTGCAGAATTTTAAGCATTATTTTGCTTGCATGGGAAATTAATGCTTTGGTCCTATAATTGCTGCAGTCTTTTGCATCTCCTTTCCTGTGGATTAGGATATATATTGGTCATTTCCAGCCTGTTGGCCACCGCTTTGTTTTCCATATTTGTTGGCATATTTTGGTTAGCACTAGACTTGCTTCTGTCTGTGTGCATTGTAGCAGTTCAATTGGACTTCTCTCCAATAGGGAAAAGTTACATCTCCATTCCTATGGAGGCCAACTCACAAGATCACACGTTATATTTAAGTTATTTTGAATTCAGCTACACTTGTTTCCTGGAAAATATTATAGGAACTGCAGCCTTCCCCGATTACAAGGTTGGAAGGGAATTCTGTAAACACATAAGTGTAGATGGGAGGAGGCTACTGAAGTGGGATTATGGTAGGAGAAGAGGTTAAAGGTCATGTCACGCCATACTCTCCTCTTTTCTCTCCTGATTATTTCATCTGACCTTCTGCACATATTTCCCAAAATCTCTTCTTAAATGATCTCATAGTGGAATTCAAGTGAGGTAGATTAGAAAAGAAACAACTGAAAGGAATGGGACTACTAGGCTGAGTAAAGGCCTTTACAGACTGCCAGAAATAATCCAGTTTGAGACCACTTTAACTGCCCTGGCTCAGTGCTAGGGAATCATGGGAACTATAGTTTATTGTGGCACCAGAGCTCTCTGACAAAGAAGGCTCAATGTCACAGGGGAAAAAAAACACAATTCCCATGATTCCCTAGCACTGAGCCAAGGCAGTTAAAGTGGACTCAAGCTGCATTATTTCTGGCAGTCTGTAAAGGCCCTTAGTTGGCAGCTCCTCTTCTCCTTCCTCTCATTGGCTTCTCAATAACAACAACTATTTCTTGCCCACCTCTGCCAATGGATTGAGGCGGGGAACAACAACAGTCTAACAACAACACAATGTAAGTTGAAAACACAACATCAGTTAAAACACACACATCAGTCAAAAGAGCAAATGAGAAACATACATATGAAAACAATCCACATTTAAAAGTCAATCATTTAAAATTTACAATTTAAAAATCATCTGGGTAGGCCTGCCGGAAGAGACTAGTCTTTAATGCAGTTTTAAATTTGGACAGCATATTCAGCTGTCAAATCTCTTCTAGCATCTCTTTACTCCTGCTCAAAGGGTGCTCAACAATGGCTCCTTTTCATCCTGGAGAGAAGTGACCAGTGGGGTGCCACAGGGCTCTGTCCTGGGCCCAGGGCTATTCAACATCTTTATCAATGACTTGGATGAAAGAATAGAGGGCATGCTTATCAAATTTGCAGATGACATCAAATGAGGAGGGGTAGCTAATACCCAGAGGACAGGATCAAAATTCAAAATGACCTTAACAGATTAGAAAACTAGGCCAAAACTAATAACATGAATTGCAACAGTGAGAAATATAAGGTACTGCACTTAGGTAGAAAAAATGAAATGCATAGATAAAAGACGGGGGACATGTTTTGCCAATGACATGTTTCAGGTCCCCCTCTTTTTCTGCAGTATCCTAAAATAGTTTGTCCCTATCTAAAAAGTGTTGTTGCTGGTTTTTGTTTTTTTTTAAGAATACATTTTGTGACAAGTGATGTAGGTGTATCCAACCTTTCACTCCTCCTCCATTTTCAAGGTGTTTCTATACTCTTGTCTGTTTCCTTTTCACCACTTCCCAGTTCCCTTTAAATGTTTTAATGCTTAACAAAGGGGGGGTTGCAGACTGCCAGAAATAGTGTGAATTCAGTCCACTTTTAGGGTTAGGGTTAGAGTTAGGGAACCATGGGAACTGTATTTTATTGTGGCATCAGAGTTGTCTGACAGAGAAGGCTCAATGTCTCATAAAAATAACAGTTCCCATGATTCCCTAGCACTAACCCTAACCCTAAAAGTGGACTGAATTCACACTATTTCTGGCAGTCTGCAACCCCCCAAAATCTCTCTATAGCCTTGGAATATATAGTTGTCTATAGCACTTTGTATTGTGTATTTTGTGTCTTGCAGTATTATTGCAGTGTGGTTACTTACATATAAATATATGAACATTGTATGCATGGTAGAGTTGTGGTTTCATTCCTCTGGGACATTGCTGTAATTACATTGTCAGTTTCTTCCTGCTGTTCTTTCTGTGTTGGTTGTGAAACCCTTGTTCTGTGTTTTCTGTTTTATTTGTCCCACAAATGTCAAATGGGTTCTTGTCAATAAACAAAGAGACAATTAAATGGTGGAAATGTGCACTGGAAGGAAATCAAGGCATAACATGCAGTGTTTATGTCTATTATTTAGCCACCAAAAGAAAGTGCATAAACGGGTGTTGGAATGCAAAATTCAGCAGGCACTCAAGAGGCAATTGTCTGTCTAGATAGGAGTAAATAGAAAGTTAGGCATTCTCATGTTCCTAAACAGCTCTTTGCCTGATCATCTTATCCTGACCTTTCCTCTGACTAATGACTATTTCATACAGGAGGCTTATCGTAGGTAAAACGCCATTAAAATGTCCAAAACGTGTGATTGGGGTTCAACTCCCCCACACATCTTGTCAGTAAAGCATCCTAGAGGCATCCCTGCTCGCTTGTCCCATCAGTAAAGCATCTTTGGAGTCGCCATTTGGCAATAATGGAAGATCACGTCATTGCCAAATGGTGGCTCCAAAGATGTTTTACTGATGGGAGAAGCGTGCAGGGGTGTGAATCCCAATCATGTGTTTTGGGTGATTTAATGTTTTAGTGGCATTTTGCCGATGGTAAGCTTCTCGTGTGAAAATGTCCTAAGACAGATACACTTAAGGGTCCCAATATCAATTTCCCCACTTCTTCTCCAGTTTCTTTGGCAACTCTAAGAAGGAGAAGCTATCTTGGCTCTGTTTCAAAAGCAGGGGCCAGGCATTGTTCTCTATAGCTGCATCTGCACTGCAGAAATAATCCAGTTTGACACCACTTTAACTGCCATGGCTCCATGCTATGGAATTCTGGGAACAGTAGTTTTGCGAGAAATTTAGCCTTCTTTGTCAGAGAGCTCTGGTCCCACAACATACTACAGTTCCCAGGATTCCCTAGCATTGAGCCATGGCAGTTAAAGTGGTGTCAGCCTGGATTATTTCTGCAATGCAGATGCAGCCTATCTCTCCAGCCTAGCTGAGGATTTCTCTTTATCAGGGGTAGGCAACCTTTCCCCTTTAAAGGCCGAGGGACTTCAGCTCCCAGAATCCCAGGAGCTATTGGCCAACATGGGACTATTGGCCAACGTGGCTGAGGCTTCTGGGAGCTGAAGTCCCTCGGCCCTTAAAGGGGAAAGGCTGCCTACCCCTGCTCTTTATCTTTCTGTCTCAATGAATTTCTCAGAACAAACATTAACCTTTCAAGCTAAACAAGACAGCAGGCTCAGTGTGATTGTATTCCAGGGAAATCAAACAATCAATCTGATATTTCAAAGGCTTCTGAATCACAATAAGCAACTGCCAAACCAGCTTTGCTATCAAGGGCCATGTTTGTGATATGAGATGGCTGCATAATTTGTAATAATTAAGGATGTGCACAACCCATAAGGTTAAGCTCAGGCCCCACTCTGTGAATATATTTAGAGCGGGATGGACAACTGAGCAGGGGCCAGGAGCCAATTTCCCAGTCAGCCAATTGCCCCCTTCCACAATAAGTCCAAAAATCTATTTTTTTCTCTCTACAGTGTCTCAAAATGGCAGCAGAAGGTGACATAACTTCCTGTCACCATTTTGAGAGTGACTGCAGAGGAAAGCAGTGGTATTCATGTGGAGATACAAGGTTCTGGAGTACTTGTGGAGTTGGATATTTTCACATTTTCTCAAGATTTTAGAGACTTACTGTGTAATTTTGGACAAAAGGCCACTCTGAAAATTAAAAGGAGGGGTAATGGGGCTTGGGAGACTGGTTGGGAGGGTTCAGGGACCAAAATAAGTGGGGTCCAAGGATTACCAGAGCTCCAGCTGATCTAGACACTATTATACATATCTGAGCAAACGTGGTTGTAGTGTTCCTGACCATATAAATACTCTCTCCATCAATATTCCCACTAGTGAATATTTTCAAGGTCTCTGAAATGACCTAAAGTATTTCCCCATCCTGATGTCTCTATATCCACTGCTTGAAGAACACCACAGTAAATTTGACAAGAGGAATGTTAGGTAAAATGAGATTGATATGATATTTTTGATGGAGCACTGCTGTTCAGGAGAAACTACGTATTAACTATTTGATGAGCATGCATCTATTATTCTTGGATAAATCTTCAAACAATATAGTATTGTCTTTTAATAATTTTTCAAAGGATTTAATTCTATAGATTGTTTAATTATTTTAAAAATAGTTGTATATTTATTTTTTAACTTGACTTTTTGTATTTAAAAAAAATCTATTTTGATTTTAATAATTTCTGAGCTGCCTTGAGTCTCATTGTTTGGGAAGATTTGGGATATACTTGGGATATAATTAATAGGGATTCCATTCTTTTCAACTTCTATGATTTGGAGTGAACAAAACTGCACTCTTTTAAATATGTGTTTCCCTAATCTTCTATTCTGTTCTGTTCTGCTTTGAGTGAATTAAGGTACACTCTTCGGGGGTTTTTTTCTGCATGATTTACAATAACATTTAATTTTTGTGCTTACCAATTTATAATAGACTCTTATGGAGGTTTTCCTTTCAAACTGATGAAATCTTTCCCATTGATGAAGACTTTAGGGACCAAAACATGCTTGGGCTACTACTATTTCATAATTTGTGATTATCTTGCCCAACTTGTTTATCACCTTTTCAGGATTACTCATCTTATTTACTGCTCCCTAATTAAACATTAAGGTTCAGTTTACATTGAATGCCATGTTTACATGTATACCAGTGGTAGGCATCCTAAGCCACGGGGGCCGGATGCGGCCTCCCGAGGCCTTTGGACCGGCCCCAGGCTGGTCCTGCCACCGCCGCCGCCCCATTGCCACCACTGCGCGCCATGATGATATTATTGTTATTACTTGTTCTTGGGGTTTTCTTGGCAAAATATCTACGGGGGGGTTGCCATGGCTTTTCTGGGGCTGAGAGAGTGTGCATGCATATTTTTTATTTTTATTTTTTAAATTATTTATTTATTTATTTATTTATTTATTTTTGTTGCTCTGGCCCCCCAATTGTCTGAGGGACAGCAACCCGGCCCCCGGCTCAAAAAGGTTGCCTACCCCTGGTGTATAGACTGAGTTTTCCAGAGATTAGGTCAATTACTTTTTGGGATAAAACAAAATCCCAAATGCACAAAACATACCAGCTTTCGAAGCTCCTCTGGCTTCTTCGTCAGGCAAAGGATGTTTTAAAAAATCATACAGAAGAAAAGTGACTGTGTTGGAGTCACAGGACTACATTTTGTATCAGGAGTTGTTTGTGTTGTAGTTCAGTTGGTATGGTGGGATCTCAATATAGGCAGAGGCCATTCCTTTTTTTAGAGCTTTTCATGATTTTTGGGAGTACAATTACTCTTAGGAAACATGGTCACTGGGACTTCTGATCTAACCTCACCACTTTCCCAGGTTCAAGCCTTAGGATAGGTTATATCACTTTGCCAGATTCACTTTATTAACCCTACAAAGTATGTCGCCCTTTAAGATAAGGGTGGAGGGAACCCAGAGGCTCAATTTCACAGAAGTTTGTCTTTTGGGAGGAGTACATTCCAGTAAGCAAAATAGACCGTTGAACCAACAAATACCACCCTATTTTAGTTCAGCGTTCGTACCGCCTGTAACCAAGCCCTAAAGGAAAGGTATTTCAACCTTTCAGAATGGGGAAAAACCTGTACAAATGTTGAAGAAATACAATTTTAGCTCATTTGAAATCAAGGTAGTTTCTGCTTTAAGTAGAGAATAGCATCCACTGTAAAGATCTTATGCAAAGCTGCTGTTGGGCCACATTTGGAAAACTGCATAGTTCTGCTTTTGCTACCTTGAAAATCACATACTAGGACAAAAGTGGCCTTGTTGGACTGCAGCTTCCATCATCCCCCTCTTGGCTATGCTAGCTAGAGTTGATGAGAACATGAACTGAAGCCACATTTTAAATTATCTGCTGTCAGCCAGGGATTTACCTGGACAGCATATTCCAAACCACACAAATAATCCTGGCACTCTGAACAGGACAGTATATTAGTTTCATGCTATTTTATGTCAAGTCCATCTCTTTCCTGTAAATCCTGTGACAGTTGAGCCTTGGTGTGGTACTGAGAGTTGCCAATTTCTCTCTTCCCACGGATACACCTTCCAAGAATCTCAAGGAGAATGACAATTAAACCAGTTTAATTGGAGGACCTGGGAAATGGGATGGATTTAGAATGGACTATATATTGCCAGAAGCGAGTCAGCGTGGCAAGTGATTTGAGCATTGGACCATGACTCTGGAGACCAGGCTTTTAATCCCAGCTTGGCCATGCAAAACCACTGGGTGACCTTGGGCAAATCACATGCTCTGACCCTGAGAGTATGGCAATGGCAAGCCCCCTTTGAAGAAATATGCCAAGAAAACTCTGCAATAGGTTCGCCTTAGGGTCACCATAAGTCACAAATGATTTGAAGGCACAGACTAACAAAGAACAACCATGCAGCCAGACAAGGCTGCAAGTCTGAGCAGAGGAATTATGAAGTGGCAGCTTTACTCTTTTACCTGCAGATCTCTTTTGCTCAGAATAATTATGTTTTTCTATCCATGGGTGGGCTTTGGAGGATGTGAAACTATTATATAAGTGATTTGTACCCATTTACCCAAAATATTGTGGGAAAGTGCTTAGCAAAGAGCTTTACTACAATCAACTGTTTTTCTCCGTTTTCTGAGCTCACCCTCCCTCCAAATACACTATAATTCTGTATCTATATACCATCACATACTACGGGGTAGGCAACCTTTCCCCTTTAAGGGCTGAGGGACTTCATCTCCCAGAATCCCAGGAGCTATTGGCCAACATGGGACTATTGGCCAACATGGCTGAGGCTTCTGGGAGCTGAAGTCCCTCGGCCCTTAAAGGGGAAAGGTTGCCTACCCCTGCATAAGGTATTGGATGTTTAGTTGCTGTTTAATGGTTCATGTTTTTAATCTGGTTTTAATTTTATCATGATCTATTGGCTTTTTGGGAGCCAGTATAATGTAGCTTGAGTGTTGAGCTAGGACACTGAACGTCAGCATATGAATCTCTGCTTGGCCACAGAGACCCACAAGGTGATCTTGGGTTAAGTCATACTGTCTCAGCCTCTGAGGAAGGGAATGGCAAATCACATCTGAACAAGTGCCAAGAAAATCCCATGATAGGTTCACTTTAGGGTCACTGTAAGTGGGAAACAACTTGAAGGCTCATAACAAGTGGCTTTTTAGCATTAATGTGTTGTGAATTTTAACTGTAAGTCGACCTCATGCGTAAGTTGAGGGTAGGTTTTGGGGCCAAAATTATGAATTTTTATATGACCCATGGATCAGTCAAGGGTAAAACTTAGGGGCATGTAACAAAGGATCTAAAGGATAAAGCAAAGGAAATTGATGCCAAAATTCCAGCAGGCATAATTGCTTCTGCTCACCCTAAAGGCTGGATGGATGTGGGGAGGTGTCCAGTGCTCCCAGGACAGATTACACTCTTGCCTTTCACCAGGGAATGATTCCTTTTTAAATAAGTCAAAGTACAGTACTTACATTGATCCTTGGGTGACTCAGTGTTTTTTTGGGGGGGTCTTGACTAAAATTTCTAAACTTGTACAGGTGTACTGTATATATAGAATGATTGTTTAACTGTTGTAAGCTGACTTGAGTCCCAAATGTGGGAAAATGTGGCATATAAATTATAATCATCATCACTGTCACTGTTGTCATTCTGGACATTGTCATCTGAATAGTCAAATTCATTTGAAAACCTGACAATCAAATACTATTGTTATGTTACTTTATGAATCCTCACTTCTGAAATACAAGGCTAAAATGCTGCAGACATTGCTGATATGTGTTCACCAGTAGTTATTCAAACAGATGGAATTAGAACACCAGATTTATTTATTTTATTTTGGATTTTAAGTCATTACAGATGAGCTTTGATTGGTGACCTACAGCCTCCATGGTATAAGTGCCAAATGTTTAAGAGTGCATACATCACAACAGTAACATAAAGGTGAAGCTCTGTATGTCTCAAGTCAATTCTGAAGCCATCTCTCTGGACTGTACATTTTTGAAAGCAAATATAATGTAATAAGCACCAAAACCAAGTTGTAAGATTTTAGGTGGGAAAAATGCTGGATGTACACAATGCATAAACAGGACAGTTCTTAATGCACTGAATATATGTGGCATAAGTAAACATGAAAGACTGAATCAAAGAGTAAAATGTAGTTACAAGGATGTGTTGTGCAAAACAAAACTCCTCTTTTCACTTGGTCTGAGAATCTCAGACCAAAGGACAATTCAAATACTTCAAAAAGTATTTGAATTGTCCTTTGGAACAAAATATTCCAGGTATTTAAAAATTATAGAAAACATATTGACAACATAAAGTATACTTGATGTCCAAAGAGGGAGGAACAAGTTTAGAAACATAAGCTAGTGCTGTATTGCAATTTTTTTTACTTCATTCAGAGACCAAATTTCATTCAGTCCTGATTCTGGAAACAACACAAAATCTGTACATAAAATGAGGTGACTATACAGTACTTTATATGGACATTTGCAACACACAATGCACCTACAAGGCATTGTTCTTTAGCAGAAATGCAATGTGTTACACTGATACTCAAGTGATCACTTGTTTATATCCAGGGCAAACTTACAAGGCACAAATTCAGTGCTGCCACTGGCCACATTCAAACATCATGCTAAACTATGATTTAATATGATGAAAACAAGCTGTAATGTGTCTCTGCCATGTTGGTATGTTCTCTCCTCCTCTAATGTGGCTAAGAATCAGAAGCTGCCATTTTCCCCACTAACTACAATTTGGCCCGTTGCACAAAACCTAAGCTCTGCTTTATTTTTATTTATGTTTTGTTTAAACAAAGCAAATTAATCCATGGTTCAAAACTGGCTTATTTTGACAAACCACAGTTAAGAGTAACCATCACTTGTGAGACTTGAAAGTTATGACAAATCGTCTAACATAAACTAAAGCAAGAGCTTCTATACAAGCCATTACACCTGCAGGGAAGAAGGAACATCTAAGACTGGGGCCTTCTACAACTTGTTCTCATTACACTAAGATAAGGTTTAGTATAATGGTTGTACCAGCCACTGTACATTCAGGCACTTTTCTAAGATGCATGATTCTTAGCAAAGGCCTTGTGAGGGGACCTATGCTATCCTTACAGTGTGTTTAAACTAGTATCAGCTTGTTTGCAAAATATTTAGTAATTAGACTAAATCAAATAGATGTTCTAGTAAATCTTGAATAAGAACACCTTCCCTTGGCACCTCAGACATTTGGTACTTGGTCTCAAAGCTTCTTCAGAAACAAGCTAAATTCCAGGATTAACTTCTCTTTCCTCAACAAATAACTGGCTAAAATTCAGTTTAAAGGCCTGCCCCTTGAGTCTTATTAGAATATATTCTATGCTTTAAATTCACACAGAGAATAAAGGTGGATAAAGCATAAAGAAAAACCCTCTTTCACAATATTTACATTCAGAATCTGTTCTCTGGCAGAGTGCACAGTGTCAGGTGTCTACTGATGAGCTATTTAAAACAATGCTTTTTGCTTTTAAGGCAGTGTCTTAATTCAACACAACAGGAAAAAAGGGTACAGGTTGAGTATTCTACTCAATAAGTACTGGCCTTTATTGAAACACCAAATACTTCCTCTCAGTACCTAACCCTTACTTTGTTGTATCTGAACTCTCATTTAACCACATGTAGTATAACCAAATTCCATTGTGCAATTCCAAATGAAGCAGTTATTTTGCAGACAAACCGATAGTGAAAATACCTGGCAATCAAATAAATTTTGCAACCTTTTAAGTAGTTTTCTATAGAGGTTTATGAATATTTATAAACTAGAACTAATATATATTATCTAAAATCTAAACTCAAAAACTGCAATTATACCTGAAAAGTTGCCAAATTTTTAAATATTTCCCACATTTTCCTTCTTTGCCACAAGGTCCTAGCATCATACTCTCAGAAGGAGACATTTAATAGAGATTTCTGGAAAGTGATATACAAAAGCTCAAGGGTCCTTGAAGATGGCTCTTCAGTTCACATGGAAAAACAAGAAGGAGCAATTTGTTTATTGGCAACAGAGAGGCAACAATCCCAAAGAAAGAAAATTAAGAGTCACAGCAGTCTTTCTATTAGCCTTCCTGTCCGAAATCTTCTGTAAATTTCTTTAGTTTTTCCAGATCCTGTTCATTCACCGTGGGCTTTGTGCTGGCTAATGACCTCAACATATCAGCCTGTAACATAAGGGGAGAAAAGCATGGTCAAGAACTGCATATTTCTCTGTGTAAACACATATACACCTTTAACAAGTAATCAAACAAAGACAGCATCTTATCCACAATTTCATAGTGGATTTACAGAACTAGAGAAAAACCTATGAAGGAGAAACCATGAAGATGAAGAAAGCCAGCAGCCTTGGGCGGCACAATATCCCATATTATTTATTTGATAATATGTTTACCAAATAACTATGAAATCAAAAGTTGCATGTAGCTCAATACATTCAGGGGGGAAGCAGACGGGCGGCCATGGGCCGCCCCGGGAAGCTGCACCGCAGGGCCGAGGTATCCCCACACCTCAGCCCCACGGCGCAGCTTCGCCGCCCCTGGAAGGAGTGCTAAAATAGTGCTCCTTCCACAAGTTGCCGAAGGTGCGCCGCAAAAGGTTGGTGGCGCACCTTCGGCGACTCTTCCGCCGCAGCGTGTGTGAACGCTGCGGCGAGAAGACATCATCGGAGCCCCAGCACTCCGACGGGGCGGAGGGGCCGGCACTCCAACGATGCCTTCGGGAAGGGGTTGGGGCGCCCACCGTGCGGCTGCCCCTCCCCTTCCTTGCCCCCAAAACGGCCCTTTTAGCCGTCTGCTTCCCCTATTAGTAAACAGCTGTTCACCTTTTCTTCTGTATTTAGAACTTGGTGCAGGACCATCAAGGGGGACACAATCTCTGCCCCTGATTTTCTCAGCATCACTATTTTGCATTCTTTATCAAAAGACTAGCTATTTATGTTAAAATGGGTTCTAACTTAGCACATATAAAATTAAATGCTTGAATTACTGGTTATATCAGAGCCAAGAGTTAAAAGAAGATCCCGAAACAGTTATATCAGTCCTGTAAACTACACAACCTGGTCCCATTTACTTGCTGCCATAATCCCAGATTCTGTGAAAGAAGCAAGAAAGAGAAGCCATTACTCTGAAAATAACACAATTTTTAGTTTAGACTATAGCTTTAAACTTGATTATATTCCCTAGAATCAGCATTTAAGTGATAGTGCGAGCAAGCTTTTCCTCTGGAAATGTACAGTTGAGAAAACAATCTGAATTTACTGTATAGTACTATAAATCAAACCAGGGTTATGACACCATAGTCTTCACTTCAAATATGGATTTTATTATAAATAAATTTAGGACTGCACTGTTTATTTTATTTTTTTATCCCTGGATTGCCAGTGATTTATTTCTAAGCAGTCACCCATAGTATGACATTATTTAGCTATTCTTAAAAGAGTCTGCTCCTACATTGGTCAACAGGAGAATTAAAGCATTTGGTAATTTTGTTCCCTGCTCTTCTGGTAAATATTCAAAAGTACAGCCAAATGGCAGTAAGATAATTCTGAGAGTACATTAGGAGAAGATATATCACACATACACAGAGAGAAGAAAGCTTAGCACTGCTTAAGGTTGCTGCTAGAAAAACTGACAAGTGAAGCATTTTCAAGCATGTCTCTACCATTTTCTTCTATAGTCAAAACTTCTTTAGCAGTTAAATCACCTAGTGCTCTACTTTTGACTTTTAATTAGATAAATATAATATAGTGTCATTGATGTTGTTCCTGCCTTTTATCCAGCTTTGTTTTATAATAAGATACTCACTGGCCTAGCAGCATATTTAACCTCAGGCCAATCCTATTCAAGCAGTTTTCCAATAATGCTCTCATAAGGTGTAACAAATGTGAACTCTGACACTTAGAATTTGAATTCAAATAACTAGTTATTTTGGATGTTCCACCAACTTGTACACTTCTTCCAAACATAAAATTATATTCTTGAAAAGATTCATCTTGTTGTCTCAATTGCATTCATTGAACTGAAATATTTAGTTCAATGTTTCTCTAAGTTATCCTTAGTCTTAAAGTTCCCAATTCCTTATGTTTCAGATATCTCACAAACAAGTCAGGTTGAACTCTTGGTTGCCTCAGATTTTCCAAGTATTGCTGTGAAAGTTACTCCTCACAGAAGTAAGACTGTTCAAACTGGTGAATCTATCTCCCTTGAATGTTTGCTGTGAAAACAACCTTCTTCTTCCTGTTACATGAATCTTTCTCATAATCGCTATCTCTGCTTTTGAGTCCCGTTTTGACAGAAAGGTGTGACATAAAATAAAATAAATATATTAAGTCCATTACTCTTCAAAACTCATTTGTCTTCCTCCTCCATCTTGTGTTCACTTTCTCTTACCCTCAGATTGATCTACTGTAGGTAGATCTACTATACCTCCCCACTTGAATGTTTTGTTCACATAACTGCTCATGATTCAGAAGTCTTAAGATGACACTATCTAAGTATGTTGTTGCTGTTGTTGTGTGTCTTTATGTTTAGCACACAAAAAAGAGGATGCTGTCCCTGTCCCCTATAACCCAGTTATGTTATTCTGCTTATGAGGAGAGAGATAAGCTCAGTAGGGGCAGTTCTGATACCCTTGGAAGTTCACCATGCAATTGGGATCCCTTTCCCCAATCAGGCTTCTCAATGGACAACATCTAATCATACAGGGAGCTGTAATGGCAATGTAGAAGGAGAGGACTAGCCTCCTCCTTTCTTTGCATACTGACTGAACAGGATTAGATAATGACAACATTGGGATCAAGACAGTAATATAATTCTGAGCTTCTGGGACAGAACATAACAACAATACAAAGTACAGTTGTCCCTTCTGATTCACGGGAGATCCATTCTGAGACACACATCCCCCCGCAAATTGGGAAAATTGCAAATAATGGGGTCCTATTTGTTTTAATAAGTTAATAATAATAATAATAAGTTTTATTTATAGCCCGCCCCTCTGCTAGGCAATCGGGGCGGGTTACAGCATTTTAAAACAGCACAGTTAAAAACATTCTCTCCAAACATAATCCCTCCACCCACCCCTTAAAACAAGATTAAACCAAAAAATAATTAAAACAACACAAGAATAAATTAAAAACTCAATCCGGAGTCAGTGGTCAATGAGCAAGTTGTCCCTCTCCATGGACAGATATTATTCTGGGAAGGCCTGCCGGAAGAGATCCGTCTTTACTGCCTTCTTAAAGGCAGCAAGGGTGGTTATCAGACGGATCTCATCCGGCAGGCCATTCCACAGTCTGGGAGCGGTAGCGGAGAAGGCCCTCTGGGAGGTCCGGGACAGCCTAGTTTTTATTGGCTGTAACAGATTCCTCCCAGAGGACCGCAGGGCGCGGGGGGGATCATACGGGGAGAGGCGGTCTCTAAGATAAGATGGACCCAAGCCATGTAGGGCTTTAAAGGTCAAAACCAACACCTTGTACTGTGCCCGGAAACTAATCGGCAGCCAGTGGAGGGATTTAAGCACCGGTGTTATGTGCTCCCTCCTTGATGTTCCCGTGATTACCCTGGCTGCCATATTCTGTACTAATTGAAGTTTCCGGGTTAGGCACAAGGGTAGCCCCATGTAGAGTGCATTGCAGAAATCCAGACGTGAGGTTACCAGGGCGTGTACCACAGTTTCCAGATCCCTCATATCCAGATAAGGGCGCAGTTGGCGTATCAGCCGAAGCTGATAACAGGCACTCCTGACCACCGCATTCACCTGACTAGTCATGTGAAGCGATGAGTCAAGGAGCACCCCCAAACTGCGAACACAGTCCTTTACGGGGAGTGTGACCCCGCCCAGGACTGGAGGCTGTATTCCCAGACCTGGTTTCGGGCCTGTGATTGCGAGTACCTCCGTTTTGTCTGGATTCAACTTCAATCTGTTTTTCCTCATCCAACCCATTACCGCTCTTAGACAGTCATTAAGAGGTGAGACGCCATCTGAAGTCTGAGACGATGATCTGGACATGGAGAGATATATCTGGGTGTCGTCAGCGTACTGAAGACACCGCGCTCCATGCCTCCGAATGATCTCCCCCAGCGGTTTCATATAAATATTAAACAGCATCGGGGACAGGATGGCGCCCTGAGGGACGCCACAATTAAGCTCAATTTTGGATGAGCAACTGTCCCCGAGCCTCACCCTCTGAGATCTGCCCGAGAGGCTGTGTGCTCCTGTATGCACGCGTACCATTTTATCCCTTCCCGCTTGCCGTTCACAAACAAGAGACCGCAGACTCCAAGTTCACGAACGGGGAGCGGCAAGTGTATTCTCTCCTAGTCTATAATCTACATTTTCATTCTTAACTGACTGTAATAAATCTTGATCAGGTTTCTCTCTGGCTTGTTCAGGAGGCTCTGAGAAAGAACAATTCCAAGCATCTAGATCAGTTAAAATCCTTACAAGCATACACTTATAAGCTACTTTTGAAGCATGTAAGGAGTTAATAAAGCCTCTTGGGGAGCCATGATATTTTCAAGACACATATAATTCGGAAATCATTAGTTTCTAAGGGTGACTAATACATGCATAATAAAACTGCTATAATGCATACTGTATATTCCACAAAACATCTGTAGTTTAAAAAAAAAAACTTACACAGCTAAAGGCATATCCAAACTACATTATAAATGTCATTTCTACTCAGCCCAGATAAGTACAGTTTGGTTGGGGATGATTAAATCTAAACTGTACCAAATCAGTACCATGTACCAGATGTTTCCTTGTGTTTCCTTCCACTCTGGGATATTCTAAATCTGTCCACCAACTGTACTTTTATGCATGTAACCTACATTATGAGGAAACCTGTCTGTCTCCTTGGGTCTTGGCAGTGGTATATCCCTTCAAGTTTTTTCTGACGTATGGCAAACCTATCACTGGGTTTTCTTAGCAAGATTTCTTCACAGAGGGTTTGCCTTTGTTTTCCTCTGAGGCTGAGAGTATGTAACTTGACCAAGGTCACCCAATAGGTTTCCATGGCTGAGCAGGAATTCAAACCCTGGTCTCCAAAATTACAGTCCAGTACTCTAACCACCACAACACAGTCGCTCTCTCTCCTGATCTTATCAGGATATCACCTATTTTTCAGGGTTGCAACTTGTTATTATCATTACGTTTTTAAAAATTTCCTTTCCCAAAGCAAAATAAAGGCTCTTTTACAAAGTCCATTTTCGTATAGCATATGCTTATTTTCCCTTCATTTATCACTTTTTTTATTTATTACTCTCTTTCTATTGACATCTTTACAAACAACTGTATTACTCACAAGAAGTTCACTAATTAATGACCTATCTTGGGAAGCATCTCTCCAGATCATCTGCTCCAGTACCTAAACAAGAGTTTTAATACTACCTGCTACAGTGGATAATAATACATTACATTCAGACAGGAAGATTTCAATACCTTCCACATCCTTCTTTTAGCATGGTAAACAATTCATCTGACAGAACATTTACCTTATTGGCTTGTGATTTATCTTTGCATCATTTACATTTGGCTACATGCCAAAGCAGTGATCTATTCTAGCATCAAAACATCAAAAAAGTTCACTATTGTTTTCCTTCTAGATTACCTATGACCTATTACCTATGTTTTGTCCTGTTCAACTTCATTATTTATTTTGACTGGTTTTAAAAATATTTTACATAAACAAACATACCCAACAAACAATACATCTCAGATTCAATACAATGAGATGTACTGAGTTTGTGCTTCCTGACCATCTAAGCTAAGTTTTTCTTTTTTTTTTTCTTTTTTTTTTTTTGAGATCCACACACAGTTCAAAACTGTATTTGATGGAAGTGAAGATTTCTCCTCTTTCTCATCTCTGGATATGAACAACTGTACGATTTCAATTGTTACTTTCAATGTTTTAGCAAGGGACTCTGGAGCAGGTTTAACCCCCAAGGTTTTATACCCCTTTCTGGGAGGAATGATAGTTAACTCTAATTACTGTCACAAAGAATAGATGGCGCCACATAAAAGATCTCAGAATCAATTGGTGTATTACTCCTCCTTTCTTGTTTCATTACAATAAAACCTAAATGAGAAGACAAAATTCAACCATCAAGATTTCTTGCATGCTTGCTGGCAGCTCCATCATATTCCAAAAGCAAGGCAAAAATCTACATTTTAGCAGGTTGCCTAAGCAAATGTGGTCGCCTCCAAACAAAGTAATTCATACCTCTTGTCAAAGCCTTATTTTCATGTAGCTGACCTCTCCATTAGTCAGCTGACCTTGAAGTTTAAGTTGTTTATGTGGGAGTGAGAAGAGATGCATGTACATGCAGCAGCTAGGACCTTCATTTACTCTGTTTTTTTAAAAATAGTTTACTATTTACACAAACTACAAAGAATTACATTAGGCCCTCTGTATCCGCAGATTTGCCATCTGTGGTTTCCAGCATCTGTGGATGGAAAACCCCATGCGGGGGAAAAGGAGGAGGAATACATGGAGGTAGTGGTGGGAGGAGGAGGAGGAAGGAAGGGGGAGGGAAGGAGGAAGGAGGAAGAGGAGGCAGTGACAGAGGGAGCTGAACCTCAGCCATATCCCCTTGGGGGTCAGGTGGTGGGGATCTCTTTCGGGGTCAGGGCTTGTCCGTCACCAGGCAGCACTAATAGTGGCTCTGGCTGAGAGGACTGTCCAGCCCAAACCCAGTGAAATAGACCTGCCCCAACCCACCACTCTGCCAGAGGAGGGGGCTCTTGGGCATGGGCACAGTGCCAGCACTCTCTGGCGCCCCGGAGAGGCTGCTGTGTGAGGTCCTAGAGCTGGGAAGGGGGTACCTCCCAGCCCCGAAAGTGTGGGAGAAGGAGCTGGATGCCACAGATGTGTTTTTATTTGGCGGGAGCCCTTACTTGCCTCTTCCCCCTCCTTCCTGAGAGAGAGGCTGCCCCAAGTGATGCCCTCTGGGCATGCACAGTGTCCTTGTGCTGGCTTCCCCTGGAAGGAGAGCTGGAGGGTCTTTTTTGGGCTGGGCTGGGGGGCTATCTTCCCCGCGGGGGTCTTTCTGCCTCCTAGGGCTCCCTCACTCACCCTCCGCAGCCCCCTTTCCTGGGCCCACAGAACCTCCCACTGGACTCAAAGAGGAGGAGGAGGAGGGAGAAGGAGGAGGGAAGAGGAGAAAGAGGAGGAGGCAGCCCCTTGCTGCCCACCACGGTGAGAGTAGCAAGGTGGGCTTTGGACAGCTGGGTCAGCAAAGTGCCATTGTCCCTAATGGTGGCGCAGCCACGTGGCTGCACCACCCTTGAGGACAATAGGACTTTAGCATCCACGGATTTTGGTGTCCGCAGGGGATCCGTTCTTGATCCCCCCATGGATTCTGAGGGCCGGCTGTAGTAAGCAGTCAGGATGATACATGGAAAAAGTTATCTTGTCTGTGGACTTCCTGTTGACATTTTGTTGGCTACTGTGCAAACAGACTGTTCAACCAGATAGGCTTTTTGTCTGATTAAGTATAGCAGGCCTTTGGTATATGCTGGGGTTTGGTTCGAGGACCCCCTGTGGATACCAAAATCTATGGATAGTCGACTCCCATTAAATACAAAGGCATAGTAATATAGAGTCCCTTATATAAAATTGTAAAATCAATGTTTGCTTTTTGGAATTTATACTTTTGGGAATATTTTCAAGCCATGGATGGTTGAACTCTTGGATAAGAAGTCCAATTGTATGGCTCTTCTTATGCTATTATGAGAAAAATATTTGGGGACAATTAAAATAATGACAAGGGCTGTGAAATTCACACCCACTCTCAATTATAGGTACTGAAAAGGAAATAGATTCTTGCATAATTCTTTTACTAGTTAATATTTAACAATGCAATCTATATTGGCATACCTCAGTTAACAAACTCTCTGACAAAGAAGTGCCTCTTTACAAACTCCCTTTAGAGGAATCCAGAACCCCCTGTATTTGTATACACTGCACTGTATTTGGGATCCCCATATTTTGTATTTCATATCTGAAACCAGCATGTTCTTGAGGTCACTTTGACCTTTAGGAACACCAGGTCAGGTTCATAGGAGAATAGGAGTGAGACCCGAGGCATGTGAGACCCGAGGTAATAAGACAATCAAATCTAAATGGGTGTACTAAGTGTCCTTCCTTCACCCAAGCCATCTGCATTTCCTCTTACAACGTGAGACAAAGGATTTCACTGCACCCAAAGAAGTACCCCAACATATTCACCTACCCCGTTGTAGAGATGTTGTAGCACATTTGAGATAACTGAAGTAAAGAAGTTGGCAGCCACGAGCTTTTGTAGACTTCAGCCTACTTCCTCAGATGCATATAGTGAGAGGCATATAGTCTGTATGTATCTGAGGAAGTAGACTGAAGTCTATGAAAGCTCATGCTGCCAACTTATTTGTTAGTCTCAAAAGTGCTACACTATCTCCCTACATACTGATTCTACAGACTAACATGGCTATATTTTTGAATTCTACACCCTATTGTGTTTCTACTCACTGTTAGAAAATAAATATAAATTCCAAAGAGCAAACCTTGATCTTGCCATTATATATAAGTACATTATTTTACAACACCATTGTATTTAATAGGATTTGAGCACTCATGGATTTTAGTATCTTTGGGAGATCCTGGAACCAAACTCCAAGGATACCAAAGGTCCACTGTGTATCACTGTAGAAACCTAAGATTATTAGGCTATTTAGATCCAATCCCCTTCCTTTAACTTCTATACCGGGGGTAGGCAACCTTTCCCCTTTAAGGGCCGAGGGACTTCAGCTCCCAGAATCCCAGGAGCTATTGGCCAACATGGGACTACTGGCCAACATGGCTGAGGCTTCTGGGAGTTGAAGTCCCTCGGCCCTTAAAGGGGAAAGGTTGCCTACCCCTGAATCTATACAAAGAATGAAACTAACTGGTTACTAATACCTAAGTGTTGTTGTGACTGTAACTTAACAAGGGGTTGTTTTACCCTTTGGCAGAATAACATACATTAAATTTCTACTTTTAACTACTTTTGACAAACAGAAAAGAATATAATTACTTTTTAAGAACTGTAGCAGTAACTTGTAGTCTCTTCCAATTCTATGATTCTACTTTTGGGACATCAGATTAACTGTACATGAGTATTTAAAAATTACTTTCAAAGCTCTGCTTTTATACATACAAAATGAAAGGAGGGATGCAAGTCTGTGTGTGCACACTAGGCAGAACAATATCTGAACAAATAGCACAAACCAACATTTTAAAATGGGAAGTCAACATAATTAGAAAACCCTATCCTAAAATTACTTAGGTTCAAAACACACTGCAAATATAATCCAGTTTGAGACGGCTTTAACTGCCCTGGCTCTCAGGATTCCTTAGCACTGAGCCAGGGCAGTTAAAGTGGTCTCAGATTGGATTATTTCTGCAGTGTGTTTTGGACTTTAGAAAACTTATTTGCAGCACTAATATTTGAACAGAGTTTATAAAATGAAAGATACCAAAATTCAAGCCAAGCTTTTAAAATAAGAAACAAGGAGAGAAAGAATTAAAGGCATGCTTTTCTAGTTATCCTTCACTGACAACATTTCATGGGTCTAAGAAATATTTGTAAGAAATGAAAATACCACTGTAAAAGGTGTCCTGAATAACTTCATCATCTTAGTTCGCCACGTACACTTGAAAATAAACTTTGAATTCATTGTTGAAAGTGGTGGTTATAATAGTTTATGAGCACTTTGATTTTTCAGCTGCTGTGAAATCAATTCAATTTCCTGCATGTAAAGTACAGCTCCTTTGGTGATCCAATATTTGCTATGGTTGTAATTATGGCAGGATCCAATGCTGATAAGTCATGAACCAACTTGAACGGCCTTTTTGCAACCAAATTTTCAACTGCCACTGTCATGTTTCTTTACTTTTTAATTTTTTTTTATTGAATTAAAATACACACATACAAACACACATATCTCCTCCCATACTATTCTAACTTAACATAACCTACTTTAGTTACCTCACATTCCATACTTTCACAAACAATCAACCTCTGATATCCTTTACTATCCTATGAATCTTCATACTTCCCGGTTCGGAACACTTTTCTTCCAATTGTTTTTTCTTCTTTTTCTCTCTTATTTGCCACTTACCATGAGGACTGCTATATCCTTTTAAAATTATTCTAACATTTACTCTTATATCAAACATTATCTATTTTTCTAAATATATACATGTTTTCTCTCCATATTTTCTTTCTTATTCATCTAACTTAATTTCAAAACATACATTGAATTTCCCTTTTGTTTTATTCATCCACTTTTACTCTTATTCATCTCTATTTGCTTCAACATTGACAATTACGATTCTCATTTTTCTGCATTTCCTGTAACTATTCCACTGTTTCTTTGTTTTATCTTCTTTCCCTTTTCTACTCCATATTTCTTTATGGGGTCCCATTGTTTTTCTACCTTATCTATTGATTTGTCCTGAATTAGAGCTGTAAGTATATCCATGCTCATTGCTTCTCTTAGTTTTATCAGCCATTCTTCAATATTAGGAATTTCTTTTCTTTCCCAATATCTAGCGTAAATTATTCTAGCTATTGAAGCTATGTACAATAAAATGCGACAATGTTCTTTCTCTCTTTCTCTGCCTATGCCATCTATCATGTTTAATAAGAATAGTTGGGGACATCTTAGTTTTTTTATTTGTAATATTTCAATTATTGTCCTATGTATCTTTTCCAATATTTTCTTGCTCTAGAGTAACCCCACCACATATGGTAGAATGTACCTTTTCTTTTTCTGCATTTCCAACATTTTTCTTTCCCTGTGTTGTACATCATGTTTAGTCTGCTTGGCGAGAGGTACCAACGATGCATCATTTTCTCTTTTAAATTCTCTTTTAGGTCCTGGCATAACATAAATTTGTTTGTATTCAACCATGCTTTTTCTCATTTTTCTAATTGAATATTTTTCTTCATACCTCTTGACCAATCTACCATTACTTGCTTTATCGTTTCTTGCTCTAGATTTCTTGTTTTAAACAATCTATAATATTTTGTTATATGATGTCCTTCTTTGTCCATTATTATCTTGTCCAAGTCTGTTTTTTGTTCTTCAAATCCTTTTATTTTTGAATCCAATTTAAATCTTTCCTTTAATTGTAAATATAGAAACCAGTTGTTAATTCCTTCCACTTCTAATTGTTCCTTCGATTTCATTTTACGTTCCTCTTTTCCTTGTTTCATTGTTATATCTTGGTATCTAATCCATGGTCTTTTTTCCTTTTTGCTTCTATTGAAAAAGGCTTCCTGTGGGGAAATCCATAACAGAAGTCCTCTATAAAACTTCTTTATTCTGTTCCAGACTTTCAACAACGATTTCCTTATGAAGTGATGTTCAAATCCTTTGTTAGCTGTTAGCTTGTCATACCATAAAAATGCGTGCCAGCCAAATCTCATATTACTGCCTTCAATACCTAATGTTCTTTCGTTTTCCAATTTTATCCATTCCTCGAGCCACTCCATGCAGCATGCATGATAATATAACTTACTGTCATGTTTCAACATTTTAGGTAAATTCACTTGTTGTTTCATTTGACACCTGCTTTACTACAAAGCCAATTTTAACCACCCTTCTGTCAAGCACATTCTCAGATAATTTCATATCAGCAGATAACTGGGATCTACCGATAGTTGACAATTTTTGTAGCCTTCTTAATTTTATAAACACATTAGCTCATTCCTGTGTAGCTTATTAAGCTCGTCATTCAAAAAAAGGAGCCAATGGCTTTTGGCTTTGAAAACCTTATCAGTTCACAATCTGACACAGCTGTTTTCATGAAAGCCATTTTGAACTACATGAATGGATTTTGCACTGCAATTTTTATTTGTATACTGTATTTGACACAAGATCTTACTAGGATTTCCTTAAGCTTATTGAAGCTCATTGAAAAGACTTTTTAACAGTCCCGAGTGCATGCAATAGAATCATTAGTGGTTAGCTGGGGGGGGGGGGTAATGCAAGTGGAAAACAATGTATATTTGAAGCATTCACGAAGACACACTCTGCAAGTGGAGGGGGCATCAAGGGCTGGTCCTCATGACAGACTGAATCAACATCGTGGATAACTGTACTGACTGCACATGTCTGCTTCTCCACTGATATTCCAGGCTGTATTGTGTCTGAGGTCTTGAACACTGAAAACATTTGCTGGTTCTAGACACATGGGGCCTCCCAGAACAGCTAAGTGAATGATTGTGGCACGGAATGAACCACCCTCAGGCCGGATTTTAGCCATCTGAAGACAGGGAGAAATACATAACTGATAGCTAGAATAAGAGCTGCTTTTTTGCTGTCCAGAGAATATTCCAGCCTAACATAGCACCTACTTTTCTGGGAGCTTTCCAATTAATGCCAGCACTTGACTGGCTGGGCAATATGAGAACTTCCACCCTGCTGTTTTCTGATATGTCTAGAAGACAGACTAAGAAGCCATCTCCCATGTGGCAGGAGACTGGGGAGAAGAAGGAGAGTAAAGAAGGAAAAGGGAGACTACAGAAAGGGTACTGTACAGTAAGAAATGAAAAAGATGGTGACAAAAACTTTAAAACAAGTTTAGCATAAAGGGGAAAGGATCTGCCAAGCCCAGAAAACATGACAGCTCAGAGAAATTGCTCTGTCTTGCTCAAAGGTAGGGACACACTGGAGGATGAACAAGGCTAATTAATATTAGAGTAAACTGACAGTCATGTGAACCCGGACTTCTAGGGTAAGAGGACTTAAAAAGCCATCCTTGATACACCTTCTCCTGACCAGTGAATGAACAACAATTTTGTTATGAACTGTTAAAAGCTAAGAGGCCCAACAAATGTTTGAAATTAAACGAATTTCCCTGAACAGAGAGAGCGCTGATTTTTTTTTTTTTTTACCATATAAAGTCAAATTTTTACTGACAAATTTTTCTTTGTTCGGTAACATTTGTTGCAGTGATGCGAAACCTAATTCCAAGTGTTTTTATTTGGAATTAAGTCTCCTTATGTTCAGTGGGGTTCACTCCCAAATCACAGAATCATAGAGTTGGAAGAAATCACAAAGGCCATCCAGTTCAAACCCCTGCTATGTCACAATCACAATCAAAACATAACTGACAGATGGCCATCCAGCCTCTGTTTAAAGACCTCCAAAGCAGGAGACTCCACCACACTCCAAGGGAGTGTGTTCTACTGTTGAACAGCTCTTGCTGTCAGGAAGTGCCTCCTAATATTGAGGTGGAATCTCTTTTCCTGGAGCCTGCATCCATTGTTCCATATTCTAGTTTCCTGAGCAGCAGAAAATAATCTTGCTCTATCCTCAACGTGACACCCCTTCAAATACTTAAATAGGGCTATCATATCACGTCTTAACTGTTTCTTCTTCTGGCTAAACATACCCAGATCCCTAAGTCTTTCCTCATAAGGCATGGTTTCCAGACCCTTCACTATTTTGGTTGCCCTCCTTTGGACACGCACCAATTTGTCAACATCCTTTTTTTAATTGTGATGCCCAGAACTGGACACAGTATTCCAGGTGAGGCCTGACCAAAGCAGAATAGAGTGGCACTATTACTTCCCTTGATCTAGACACTATATTTCTATTGAAGCGGTCTAAAATCGCATTGGCCTTTTTTAGTTGATGCATCACACCGTTGAGTCATGTTCAACTTGTGGTCTACTAGGACTCCTAGATCCCTTTCACACATAGCCTCGTTAAGCCAGGTGTCCCCCATCCTATATCTATGTATTTCATTTTTCCGCCCTAAGTGTAGTACTTTACATTTCTCAGTGTTGAAATTCATTTTGTTAGCTTTGGCCCAGCTTTCTATTCTATTAAGGTCTTTTTGAATTTTGATCCTGTCCTCTGGAGTATTAGGTACTCCTTCTAATTTGGTGTCATCTTCAAATCTGATAAGCATGCCTTCTATTACTTCATCCAAGTAATTGATAAAGATGTTGAATAGCACTGGGCCCAGCAAGACCCCTGTGGCACCCCTCTAATCACTTCTCTCCAGGATGAAAAGGAGCCAATGTTGAGCACCTTTTGGGTTTGGCTGGTCAACCAATTACAAATCCGCCTACCCGTCACACTGTCTAGCCCACATTTTACTAGCTTGTCTGCAAGAATATCATGGGGGACCTTGTCAAAGGCCTTACTGAAATCAAGATATGCTATACCAGCAGCATTCCCTTTGTCTACCAAGCTATTAATTTTATTTAATAATAATAATAATAATAATAATAATAATTTTTATTTATAGCCCGCCCCTCTGCTCAGCATTTAAATGGGGCGGGTTACAGCATTTAAAATAGACAAACACGTTAAAACATTTCCACTCCCCCAATCCAACCCTCCAAACCCCTTAAAACAGGATTAAACTAGAAAAGATTAAAATACACTTGTGCATTAAAACAATAGCAATAAAAAAGTCAAACTACAATGGGGACATAATAAAGATGAAAACTGAAATCTCATCTCCATAGGGCAGATGCTATTCCGGGAAGGCCTGCCGGAAGAGATCCGTCTTCACTGCCTTTTTAAAGGCAGTAAGTGTAGTAATGAGACGGATCTCATCCGGCAGGCCATTCCATAGCCTGGGAATTTAAAAAGGAGATCAGATTAGTCTGGCATTACTTATTTATTTGAAATCCATGTTGACTTTTTGTGATAATGGCATTGCCTTTCAAATGTTCACAGACTCTCTGTTTAATTATCTGCTCCAGAATATTTCCTGGTATTGATGTCAGATTAACTGGGCAAGAATTTTTGGGATCCTCTTTTTTCCCCTTATTGAAGAAGGGGACAATGTTTGCCCTCCTCCAGTCTGCTGGGACTACTCCTGTTTTCCAGGAGTTCTCAAAAAATATTGCCAGTGGCTATGAGATTACATTTGCCAGTTCTTTTAATACCCTTGAATACAGTGCATCTGGTCCTGGAGACTTAAAATTCATTTAGATTAACCAGGTATTCCTGTACTTTGTCTTTACTTATTCTGTGTTGCATTTCTCCTATTGTGTCCTCTGCTCCATTTTCCTCAGATTGTGCATTCTTTTCCTTTCCTGAGAACACTAGGGCAAAGAAGGAGTTGAGTAATTCTGCCTTGTGAGTGTGTAGGATTGCAGTCCTAGGCAAAACTGCACAACTAGTTCTGTAAGACAAAGGAGTTCTTGATCTTATGTCTGTTTTCTATGCAAAGGGATCTTGTAGCACCTTTGAGACTAACTGAAAGAAAGAAGCTGGTCGCATGAACTTTTGTAGACTTGAGCCTACTTCCTCAGATGCATCCCTTTGCCTACTGCTTTCCAGACTAACATGGCTATGCTTTTGAATTCTACCAGCCATTTTATATGTCACACTGTGAAAGTGCTTTGAAATTGAAGAGTACTTTAGAAAACTGGTTAATATGGAATGGAATATGTTCAAAGTGGGGGAAAGCTAAAAGCCCAAAGCCCACTCTTGGGTATGATAAATGATTCTCAGCCATAGACAAATATATTTTTTGTATGCAGGCTACCTTGGTTTAACAGAAACTGTGTAATTTTGATAGAAGTTGTGGAAGTGATATTTAAATAGAATACATAGCAAAATGGAAAAATAAATGTGATTGGATGTGTCAATACCTAAACTGATTCTAGACAATGTTGCTCAACAAAAGCTTGGGAACAGAGGTTTTGAAGCTATGGCTGAATTTAAAAAGGAAAATAAAAAAATATTATATGTAAGTAATAAACTAAAACTATGTACTAAGAGAGAAAGAGTGGAACATTTGCAATTGGTTTATAAAAGGAAATGAGGAGATATGTCCTTCCCTTTAACACCCTAGTTCAAGGCAGTGGTAGAGCACATGCATCAACATGAGTGCTTCTCAGACTACCTGATGTGGAGGAGTGGTAGGGTTTTTTCCTAATGTGCCAGTGATCAGCATCAAATTTCTGCCCATAGCTTCTTGTAAATTCTCAGCAGAATAATAATAATAAAAATAATTTTTATCCCGCCTTTCTGCTGATGCAACCGGGGCGGTTTACGACATTAAAAGTACAATACAAATGCAATACAAATTCCACAAACCCACCCACCTCTTAAAATAGAATTAAACGATAAAAGAATTTAAAACACAGTTAAAATAAGTCAAGGAACACCAAGCAACAATAACAATAACTGCGGCAGAGTTTGGGAGAGAAAGATGAATGAACTCTTGGGGCCGGGATGTCTATTCAGGAAAGGCCTGCTGGAAGAGATCCGTCTTAACAGCCTTTTTAAAGCTGTTTAAGGTGGTAATAAGATGGATCTCGTCCAGCAGGCCATTCCATAATCTGGGAGCGGTTGCTGAAAAGGTTGTCTGGGTGTCTGCCGACAGCCTAGTTTTTATAGGTTGCAGCAGATTCCTCTCAGAGAATCTGAGTGTGCAGGGTGGATTGTACAGAAGGAGGCGATCCCGGAGATAGGTTGGACCCAAGCCATTTAGGGCTTTAAAGATACTAACCAACACCTTGTACTGTGTTTGGAAACTAATGGGCAGCCAGTGAAGTGATTTTAAAATGGGCGTAATATGGTTTCTTCTTGTTGTTCCTGAGACCAACCTGGCTGCCATAGTCTGTACTAATTGGAGTTTCCGGACCAAGCACGAGGGTAGCCCCATGTATAGCGCATTACAAAAATCAAGACGGGAGGTTACCAGCACATGCACCACAATTTCAAGGTCCCTAACTTCCAGGAAAGGGCATAGCTGGCATATCAGCTGAAGCTGATAACAGGCACTCCTAATTTCGCATTTACCTGATTTGTCATCTGGAATGACAGATCCAGGAGCACCCCCAGACTGCGAACACAGTCCTTAGAGGAGAGTGTAACCCCATCCAGGACTGGAGGTTGTATCCCAATACCTGGTTTCGGGGTCGCGACTGTAAGAACCTCCGTTTTATCTGGATTCAGTCTCAATCTGCATTTCCTCATCCAGTCCATTACTGCCTTAAGACAGTCATTGAGAGGAGAGATGCCTGAAGTCAAAGCTGAGGACTGAGACATGGAGAAGTATATCTGGGTGTCATCAGCATACTGATAACACCGCACCTCATGTCTCTGAATGATCTCTCCCAGTGGCTTCATATATATATATTAAATAGCATTGGGGACAGGATGGCGCCTTGTGGGATGCCACAGTTAAGCTCTTTTCTTGTAGAGCAACTGTCCCCGAACATCACCCTCTGGAATCTGCCCGAGAGGAAAGAACGGAACCACTGCAATGCAGTGCCTCCAATTCCTAGCCTTCTCAGGCGACCCAGGACGATATGATCTATTGTATCAAAAGCCGCTGAGAGGTCCAGAAGCACCAGCAGGGTCACACTACCCCTGTCGATGCCCAGATGAAGGTCATCAACCAAGGCAACCATGGCAGTCTCAACTCCATATCCTGTCCTAAAGCCAGTTTGAAATGTGTCTAAATAGTCTGCTTCTTCCAAGACAGCTTGCAGTTGAAGAGCAACTGCCCTCTCGATCATTTTGCTCAAGAAAGGCAGTAGAGAGGCTAGCCTATAGCTGTTCATGTCCAGGGGGTCCAGGGAAGGTTTTTTCAGAAGCAACCTAACCGCTGCTTCCTTCAGACAGGATGGAATATAGCCTTCCCTGAGGGATGCATTGATGACGTCCCTAAGGAACATCCTCAAGGCATCTCCCACCTGGATGGCCAGCCATGACAGGCAAGGATCAAGAGGGCAGGTTGTTTTCCTCACTCTACCAAGGAGCTTGTCCACGTCATCGGTCTCACAGATTGAAGCTGATCCAGTATAATTTCATCAACAGAGTTGCTGGAGACCTCATCAATTGATTCTGTTACAACACTGGCGTCTGTTGGCTCTTATCTGAGAGATTTTATCTGCAAGGAAGTTGTTAAACGCGTCACAGGAGGCCGTTGTCAGGTTAAGTAAAGGGTTCTGCACAGGTGGAACCTGTGTCAGTTTCCTTACCACCCTAAACAGCTCTGCTGGACGGGACTCTGCAGATGCAATACGTGCAGAGGAGAAAGATTTCTGCACCGCATGTACTGCCTCTCAATAGGAACAAAGAAAGTTCCTATGATGAGTGTTGTCGGATAAGAGTGAGTTTTCCGCCAGATGCGCTCTAGCCGTTGTTCAGCCCGCTTCATCTTCCTAAGCTCTTCTGTATACCATGGCTTACAGTTAGAAGTGGGTTGGAAAGGATGCTTGGGAGCTTTTGTGTCGATAGCCTTGGCAAGATCGGTGTTCCAGATATTAACCAAAGCTTCGACAGAATCACAGGCGTTACTAACCATTAAACCCTCTAAGGCTTTCTGGAATCCAATTGGTTCCATCAGCCTCCGAGGGCAGACCATTCTAATGGGTCCACCCCCACCCCCCTGATGGGGCGGACAGTGGTTCTCAGTTCAGTCTTGACCAGGAAATGATCTGTCCATGACAATGTGGTGGTTTTAATAACCTCTACCCACGGATATTCCTGTTCCGTACTGAAGACCGCATCGAGTGTATGACTTGCACAATGAATGGGCCCGATGACCAAATGGGATAGGCCCATGTTTGTCATAGATTCCATGAACTCCCGAGCCGCACCTGTTAAATTTGACAGACTGGTCTTGAGTGGAATGTTGAAGTCGCCCAAAACTAAGTCTGGGCGACTCCAACAGCAACTCTGAGACCAGCTGTGTCAGCTCAGTTAGGGAGTCTGCTAGACAATGGAGTGGTTGGTATACTAGCAGTAGTCCTCAGGCTCAGGTACATACACTCAAAGTGGACTGTGTTCTGGACAGGTATCCTGGTCAAGGTCAGGTTGTTCTTATGAACTAAAGCCACTCCGCCCGCCCACCCACCCCCAAAGTCACAGCGCTGCCTTCTCCCAGCCAGGTCTCTCTAAAGCAAGCCAGGTCAGAGGCCTCATCTAAGAGGAGGTCATGGATGATATGAGTCTTGTTTTTAACCGACCTGGCATTGCAAGGGAGCAGAGTAAGGTTCTTTGGAATGATTGGTGTACTCTCTAATCCATTCCAGGAAACAAGAGTGAACTGAAGGTGGGATAGCTTTCAAACATCGATCCAGCCTTCTTTTGCAACATCCCTTCATTCTATTCCCACCACACCTTCCTTTCCCCCCGCAGCAGATGGCCCATGGACTAGCATCAGTCCATGGACCACCACTTTGAGTAGCACTAATCTACAGGATAAGGATTCTGGGCAATCACCCCGAGTCAGAACAGGCAATCCTGAGGTAGATGGCTAGTTTACTATAAGGAAGGTTTCTATATCTTTATGTTCCAACTTTTAATTGTAAAAACAGTGTGCATTATGTACCAGTACTGCAGCTTTCAGTGTTCATATGAAGGATGTTTTAAGGCAGATTTGAATGTAAGGATAAACATACACAACTCTTGATTTGCATATAAGGACAAGACATATGAGGACAAGTCTTCTAAGGCAGCAAAACCTGGTAGGGAAGGGTGCAATCTGAGTGGGAAGAAGTGGCATAGTTAAAGAGAGACATCTCTCTTGAGCAAGTGTACTTTGCAATGCACCATGCCATTGCTGTAATCCATGCAGATTTATCAGGTATATAATCTGTAAATTAGGGCACTGATTTAATTATGAATACATGTTCTTTATCTTGACACCGACACAACAATCTGAAGTGAAAACATTCATAAGAAAACAAAGACTAACCATGCAAACAACAGGCTCCAGTAGTTTATCCCCTGGCACATCCATCCATGTCATTTCAATGGCATTGGGTTCACCTGGAGAGCATGGAGTAAAGAGATCTACTAATACATTTGGATCAGACAGTGATGGTCCTTTAACCTGTGACAGAAAAGAAATTTCTGAGTTGAAATTATGAAAACATTTCTAGGTTCAGTCAATCAAAGGAATTATAAAAATTATCTATGTGTCTCAGGTGTAAAGAAACAGGAAACAAATTAAATTAAATTAAATTATATATGTGCAGCAAGGATTGAAACGCTGGTACTTACCATAAGAAGTCATTCTTGGATGGTAGGAGGAGCGATCCAAAACCAATGGCTTATTTCCCATGTGCCAGCTGGATAAGCAGGATTCTAAATTCTTTCAGTTATATCTGTTTACTCCTCTCCCCTGCTCGTCAGTTTTATTCTATAACAGGGGTAGGCAACCTTTCCCCTTTAAGGGCCGAGGGACTTCAGCTCCCAGAAGCCCCAGCCATGTTGGCCAATAGTCCCTTGTTGGCCAATAGCTCCTTGGATTCTGGGAGCTGAAGTCCCTCGGCCCTTAAAGGGGAAAGGTTGCCTACCCGTTCTATAACTTTGCCTAAACCAACATCACTTAACCACTTTAGCCTAACACTCAAATTCTATTAATTAATTAATTATTATTATTTTAAATTTCATAACCACTGACCAGGTAGGGATGGATTGCTTGTTCTACCAAGAATGACTTATCACAGTAATGATAGCCAAAAAGACAGAAAGTAGGCCTGAAACCTTACAGCAGGGGTAGGCCACCTTTCCCCTTTAAGGGCCAAGGGACTTCAGCTCCCAGAAGCCTCAGCCATGTTGGCCAATAGTCCCATGTTGGCCAATAGCTCCTGGGATTCTGGGAGCTGAAGTCTCTCGGCCCTTAAAGGGGAAAGGTTGCCTACCCCTGCCTTACAGTATGACTTAAAGCAGCAAGCAGAAGCCTTGAGCCTTGAAGCCTCGTTTTTTAAGGTGGCAACTAAGGGCCTGTACAGCCTGAAAGAAATAACCCAGCATGAGACCACTTTAACTGCCCTTGCTCAGTGCTAGGGAATCATGGGAACTGTAGTTTATTCTGGTACCAGAGCTCTCTGACAGAGAAGGCTCAATGTCTTAGAAAAAAATAAATTCCCATGATTCCTTAGCATTGAGTCAGGACAGTTAAAGTGGTCTCAAACTGGATTATTTCTGGCAGTCTGTACAGGCCCTAACATTCCTTCCTTAGCAACTTAGGGAGTACAGCTACAACAGATAACATGTTTCTGAGGGGTGAATAGACAATAGATGAATTTAGTTTTGCCATGCGTAAGCAAAAGCCACATATGTGAAGTAGTAAGCGAAGCTTGAGCAACCAATTATGAGTTAGTGTCCATGCAATGTCCATGAGCTTAGGCCAGGGGTAAGCAACTTTTTGAGCCGGGTGCCGGGTTGCTGTCCCTCATAATTGGGAGGCCAAAGCACAATAAATAAATAAATTAAAATTAAAATTAAAAATAAAAATAAAAAAATAAAAAAAAATATGCACGCACACTGTCTCAGCCCCAGAAAAGCCATGGCAAAACCCCTTTGGAGATTTTGCCAAGAAAACCCCAAGAACAAGTAATAACAACAATAATCAATATCATCATGGTGGGTGGCGGCGGCAGGATCGTCCTGGGGCCGGTCCAAAGGCCTTGGGGGGCCGCATCTGGCCCCCGGGCCTTAGATTGCCTACCCCTGGCTTAGGCTATGTTTGCAGGTCAAATGCAGTCTTCCAAACCCAGTTTGCTCCGATGTCATAAATACAATTGTAAAACTGTATAACAGGGGTAGGCAACCTAAGGCCCGGATGTGGCCCCCCCCGTCGCCGCCTGCCATGATGATATTATTGTTGTTATTATTTGTTCTTGGGGTTTTCTTGGCAAAATCTCCACAGGGGGTTTGCCATGGCTTTTCTGGGGCTGAGAGAGTGTGCATGCATATTTTTTTAAATTTTTAATTAAATTTTTAATTAATTTTTTAATTAAATTAAATTTAATTTTTAATTAAAAATATTTTTAATTATTTATTTATTTTTGGTGCTTCGGCCCCTCAATTGTCTGAGGGACAGCAACCCGGCCCCCGGCTGCCTACTACTGCTGTATAAGAATGAGGTTCTCATCAGTAATGGGAACACACATTTTTGCTACTAAGCTGTGTACGCAATCTTGCAAGATTTAATAAAGTGCCATAAAGAATCTCTCTCTCAATGTGTGAATTGGGACCCTGGCACAAATCCTCACTTTGAAGGGCCTGTCTTTAAACCATCTTAAAGAGGTTTAAGGTGACAGTTAAGTACCAACGTTTCATTCTCTGGGTGGGTTAGGAAAAGTGATCCACAACCAACAGGAGATACTCAAGCTCCATCTACTGGGTGGGTATAACTACTAATGTAACTGCAACACCATGTGTCCAAAGGACATCTGTGCCGATTTATACTTATCAAGCTTATAATGTTCAATGAATGTAGAGAGCTCCTTCCATCCCGCTGAACTGCAGACTTCAAATAGATATACCGACAAGGCATAAGTAGTGCTTGTAGCTATATAGTAAGTAAAATGAGCCCATCCCTGCTGTGGCCTGGGCATTTTTACAAAATTGCATAAGAATATGCAAGCCTTCAGCTAGCCCACAATCATATTCTTAGACGCCCTATTTCCTAATGTCTTTGGATTAAAAGACACAATGCCTCAGTACATCTGAAATATGTCCTCACTGCCATTTTAACATTTAAAGTATGCCACTTTCTCTTGAATGGATGCCTAGGATTAGGACAAAAAATTATTGATCACTTTGGTGAAAAAGCTGGATCTAAAGTTAAAATTAGACTAAAGTTAAATTGTTGCAGAAGTTATGATTTACAGACAATGCTGCCAATTCAGAAACTTCTTGCTGAAGTGACCGACACTAAAAATATAACCTTAAAAGCAAGCATTCATAATGATGCTTCTCTGAGAGGTTCAAATGGCCCCTTTCTCAATGTGTTAAGCACCAGATTCAAATCCCATGGGGGTAATCTATGCACTACTGGTGGCACTGAGATAGTCACTCCTTTCAAAAACCTCTTAACATGAGGATGAGTAGACAAATGACATCCTTCTGGAAACAAAACAATGGATAAAGCAACTACTTGTCCTTTCAAAGTATTTGGTCTTAGTCCTTTCACTATCCCATTTTGAAGCACATCACTAATTTTTATCTCATTTAGATTTACATCATGAGACACAGACCAACTTCTAAAGGATTTTCAAGTTACATCATCTATTCTCTTAGTAGAATCCTTTCTCAGTGCCAAAATAGTATCCACCAACTTTTCTGTATAGTTGTGTTAATTCAATATGTCCCTTTCAATATCCAAGCAATTAATTTATCTCATATTTGATGCAGTATTGGTCCCTAATGTAACATATCTGCTCTTTGTGGCAGCATCCATAGTTCCCCAACTAACAGTTGCAACAGAGCCGGAAACTAAGGTTGTCTTGCTCAATAGGGAGGTATAAATAGCACCTCTGCCTTTTCTAGTCTTACTTTTGTCAAGACCTTCTGAATTACTGGGAGAGGTGGAAACGCATAATGCTGCTCTGCTCCTTTGCTTCCATCTACCGAATAATACCTTTTTAACTTGAAATTCTCTCCAGAGGTGAATAAATTTACCAGGAATGGCCCATAAAAAGCCTCTTAACTTCTGAAAGACTTCCCTATTCAAGACCCGTTCTCCATGACATATGATGTGCCTGCTTAAATAATCTGCCTGCACATTGAAGGAACCTTTGAGGTACATCGCTATCAATGACCTTACGGATTTTTCCATCCATCAGAATCTTGTTCATTTCTCAGGTCAAAGGCAGTGATCATACTCCCCCTTGATTCCCAATGTCAGCATTTATTATTAAATTGTCTGTGCACACTTGCACATGCTTTCCATTTATACTGTGCGCAAAAATCTAATAGAGCCAACCATACTGCTTTCAATTCGATAAGTGATGAGTCCAGACAAGTCCATTCTCCTTCAACTGAATGCCCCTCACAAAGCACCCCCCCAATCCTGAGAGGCTTGCATCCATAGTTACTGTGGATGAATTACAAACAACCTTCCTTTGTTCAAATGTTTCTTTTGCAACCATCATCTCACCTCTCTCTTCATAGACTGTGATGGAGTGACCTTATAGTTTTTCTTCCTCACTATAGCCATCTGGTGTGGCGTGAGGAACTGCTGTACCTTGCATGTGTGAAATCAGACCCATGGAATCAATTGGATAGTAGATATCAACAATCCCTGGACCTTGGCTAGAAACAATAATCTGTCTTCCTCAATAAATGATCTGAAGATTCCAGCCACAGATGCAGGAGAAACATCAGGAATAAATTCTTCCACAATGCGGCCTCATAGCTTGAAAAAAACACAGAAAACTATGGATGCTGGCCATGAAAACCTTCAACTTTAGATTTATTTAATTCCTCCTTTATTTTTATCTTCCTTTCTTGTGATAAAATAGGTATCCCTTCAGGGAATCTATTACTGCACTTAAGTAATTCAGGGATGCAGTTGGCTCTAAGTAATTTTCTTGAAATTCATCACACACCACTGTCTCTGTAAAAAATCTTGTCTGCCTTGTCCTTGACCATTTCCTTGCTCCCTGTTTTCACCAAGATATTGTCCAAATATGGACGCAACTGCACCCCTTCCTTCCTGAGATGAGCAATTAGTGGAACCAATACCTTGGTGAAGACCTTGGAAGCCGAGGACAGACCAAACAGAAGAGCTCTCTCTGAATTGAAAAAGGCTCTCTCTGAATTGAAAACGAAGATATTTCCTGCAACTAGGGTACCACTGATACATGTAAATACACCTCCTTCAAATCAATGTAGTCCATTCAGTCATTCATTTGCATACTGTCTCTGATCGGCTGTCATTATTACATCTTGAACTTGAAGTGTTCAAGAATTTAAATCTAATACAGGATGGTAAGTCCCATTGTTCTTTATTACTGTGAACAATATGGAATACACACCTTTGAACCTTTGATTTCGATACCTATTCTATGGCCCAATTTGCAGAAGATGCTCTATGTCCTTCAGTACAATCTCTTTATTTCTCTGGTTTTGATACCAGTGAAGGAAGATACCTGCTTCTTGGTCTGTGGGAGAAGAAAATTTGGTACCCATGAGTAACTACTTGAATCACCCAGTGATCTGACATTATCTCCTGCCAAAACCATCTGAACTGCAGTAACCTTCCCCACATCTGAATGTCTCTTATGTCAGTACTGTTATTTTCTGCCTTTAGCAGATGGACCTGCACCTCACCTGTGCTGCTGGAATCCTTTCTTTTAAACTGGGTTTCCCCCATTCCATTGAAACCTGCCACTACTGAAATCATTCTACTATCTTCCTTCTCGAAAGTAAGAATAATTACTTATGGTTTCTTATCATTTTTCGTTCTGTGTATCGTAGGTATAACTTGTTTCTTATCTTTCTTTTCAACCAACACCTTCTGTGATGTCCTTTCCCCAAATACCAACTCTCCTTTAAATGGCATGTATGCCAAGTTACTTTTAGACTTTTGATCCATATCCCAGTGGCTAAGCCAGTGACTGATGTGCCACTGTTGTTGCCATTATACTCCTTGCACTCTTCCACTTCCTTCAGAACTGTGTCTCCCTCTTTAAAGCTTTTGAGAATAACCCAATAATCTCTTAGTTGTCAAAGCAATTTCTCATTCTAAATCTACTAACCCCAGAACATAGCTGGTAATGAAATCTCCATTAATTTTGGTAAAGTCCTCCTTAAAACTGCTGGTATCCTTTGATCATTATCTACAACTTCCTTATCACTCTGACCACCAATCAGATTCCATTCCACTCCAAAAGTATGGAGCATTCTTTTTGTTAAGCTTCTGAAATGTTCTACCATAAAAATTTTCAAATTTAAATCTTCCTCTGAGGAATCTACCTCTTCATTACCATCAAGGGATTGTTGTGACATCGTCACCTCATGAAATTCATCTTCCACCTCTGACTCATAATCAGAAATAGCATTTAAGTGTTTTGTCTTTCTTGTACATTTCTTCCCTTTTGCCATATCTTCTTCTTCTTGTTTCACTGCTGTCTTGCGTTGCTGTTGTAACACCAGAACTAGCAGTTTCTTTATTAATAAGTTGCTTTTTCTGCTTCAATTGATTCTGTGTATTATCTTCCCTTTTATCTGAATTCATCATGCATAAATTAACTGGTTCAATCAAATTATTTAAATTCATTTGTAATAAATCATTCATCAACTGATAATTTATTGCAGACAATGTCACTGTCTGACCATTTATATTAGCTTGTAATTTATTGTGCGGTTTCAGAATTACATTAATCTTATTTACTACCTCTTTAATCGTTGATTGTATATTTGCCTGGCTAATGTGCTGTTCTCCATCCACAGTACTCACATTGTACCAGCATAGAGACCCAGACACCGTTTGTGCTGTCTGTGCCCCCCTCCCCCATCATCATCATCATCCTCTTTTAAACATGTCAGCAGCGGAGGATGCCGTTCCTCCAAACACTCTCAGAAGTGTCACTCAAGTGCTGAGACTGCACAGAAGCAGTTTCCAAACCACTGATCAGGGCATTTTGCTTGTCCATCTTAGCTCCACCCCTACCTTGGATCCTCCGTTCCCAAGATGGTTGCTGCCTCTGATGTAATCTGTTTTTAGTTTTTATCTGGAACTGCTGATGCATTTTCCTTTTCCAATTCCTCTGTTATTTTTCTCTTTTTTGTATTAGTCTCCATTTTACCGATTGTTCCACATCCTAATTAACCTTGACTGTTTACAAGCTAGGGGAAAATATGTCCAGCTGGCAAGGCAGGAAATAAAAAACTGATGAGCAGGGGAGGAGAGTAAATGGACATAACTGAAAAAAATTTAGAAACCTGCCTGCTGGCACATGAGGAATAACTTGTTGGTTGTGGATCGCATCTCCTAACCCAGCCGGAGAATATTGTTGTTGTGTGCTTTCAAGTCATTCCTGACTTATGGTAACCCTAAGGCAAATCTATCACAGGGTTTTCTTACAATAATTTGTTCAGAGGGGGTTTGCCATTAACATCCTCTGAGACTGAGTGTGACTTGCCCAAAGTTACCCAGTATGCACATATAAAAATAATTAAATCAGTACTACACCATTTTACTTTCAAACAAGCCTGCCTCTTTGCCAGTGGTGATCAAGTATTAACTCCACACAGTCAGACAATGAACCTTTTGAAAACCAAAAACATAGTTCTCCCATACAACTCAAGCACCTCAATTCATGCGATTAGGGATGGAAATAATATATGAAGAAGAGGGGAGAGGGAAGACAAAAAGGGGTTTCCTCAAATGTCAGGAAACACTGAAAGCACCAGACCTGACAAGAAGCTGCTGGTCCTACTATTGTTCCAAGAAGTAGGATTAATTTTTTTTATTACAAAAATCATACACCTATATGTCTGAGATCCTCTACTGAGATGCAGTATAAACTTCTACCAGGTGGAGCTACTCTACATTTCCTCCATCCACCCCTAGAGACTCTCAGTCTTCCTCCCACTCCCCTGGGCATGGCCATGTAGTGGCCAAGCTAGAGCATTGGGAAGATAAGGAGCATTTAGCTATTTATTTCTTCATTTCATTTTTACGCCACCTATTTCCCAGAAAGGAACCCAAGGAGGCTCACAAATAAAAACATTATTAAGAACTTTACAATAAAAAGTTTTTAAAACAATTAAAAACATCAAATAAAAACAGTATAAAATTACAAACATTAAAAAAAACAAATCCAAAAAAACCATAACTACATATGAAATGTTCTGATAACCGAACACACGTAAAGAACATCATCTGCCGGGACCTCCAGAGGGTCCTGGAGGATCTCTGCATTGTTGTGCACCTGACTATCAAAATGTGGTCACGCAATCCTCAGCTGATCCCACTAGATGGCCTTTGGGAAGTCGCACAGGAAAACAGTGAGTTTCTGGGGGCTTTGTTCATTGCTCAAGGGAGGAAGTGAATTCTTCCCTCTGCAAATTACAATCAAAAGATAGGTGTAGGGGTAAGTGTAAGAGAAAATGTCTGTCATACATTTTAATTATCTGGCCCAGTTGCTAGCACCTCAGATGTGGTATGATGAGACTTGGCCTTTCTCTTAGAACTGCATCTTTTGCCACAGCCAAGCCTGCTTGCCTGTCCTTTCTTGCCACTTTGAAGATTTAGTTAATTTGTCAATAACATGTAATACCTATACCTCTACACCCTCCACTTGCCACCCATTCCAATGTTTAAAATGATTGTACTCCCCTTGCCTCTTCTTCAAATAAACTCTGAACTGTGAGAACTTCTTTGAAAATTGTAGTTTTCAATTTTTTTATTCTTCCTCAGGGGCACCCTTGAGAACACAAAATCTGCTCACAGGATGCACCCCCCCCCCCCGCATAACAATGCTGACCCAAACTTTGAGGTGAAAGTGCAGAAAGCCAAAGCAGATGGTACAGTCTGCTGGGGTGAAGAGAAATTCCTGCCCGCTGTGGACACTTAACATCCTGACAAAACTGTTTTGATTGGCACCTGTTTGGTTGACTGCTCTTTAGTGTCCCTTCAAAGGAGAGAGAGAGAGAGAGAGAAGGAAAGAGGGAGGGAGAATGGGTCTATTTACTCACTTTTTTAAAATGTGTGGCTGACTGAACTTTCCTAACTGGCTGCATTAGGGCGTCTCGTACTATTACACTGATATCCGCACCCGAGTAGCCATCAGTTCGTTTTCCAAGTTCTCGATAATCTGATTCAGTCAAGGTGTTTTTTGTGGTTCCAAGATGAAGTTTGAACATTGCAGCTCTTGCATGATCTTCAGGTAAGGGAATGTAAATACGCTTCTCAAACCTCATTTGAAAGAGAGAAAGAATTCATTTTCTCCCCATAAAACCAGGATAATATTCTCTCTTCAACATTTCTGGAAATTTTAAATCTTTGCTGTATGTGAAAGCTTTAAGATAACCAAGAGGATCTGCATCTAATGTTTTGTGTTATACAATGTTACAGAATTTCATGCAATAAAAATGTAACCTCTTAACATGACTGTCTACCCTCTCCACTAATATACCTTATATAGTTGACTATAAGTTGAGAAATGTATCCCCCAAAATGGCCTCCAAAATCCTGGGTCGACTTATATATGGGGCAATATGGTAATTTTGCTTATAAAGCTCTTAAAATAAGTGCCCACCCTTCTTTGTAACCAGTGATCTTTTAACAGCTGCTGAGAGAAGGCTGGGACACAGTGAGAATGAGAGAAAAAAGCTTTTGCCTCTCGGACTGAGTTCCCCCATATTCTTTTCTGTGTGTGTCTGCCTGTCTCCTACTTCAGCCTTCCCCCAGAGACAGGGCTCTTAAAGGAACAGCTGCTGAGGGAAGGCAGGGACACAGAGAGCAAGGGAGAGAAAAAAAGCTTTTGCCTCTCAGACTGAGCCTCCCTCCCCATGTGCGTCCCTTCCCTCATAGCCACAGATCTTTTTACTAAGGCAAAGGACAGAGAGTACCTTCGACTTATCCATGGGGCATATAAAAATCCACAATGTTTGTCCCAAAATGTGCCTTTGACTTATACATGAGGTGAACTTATAGTCGAGTATATACGGTAACTAATGTTCCAACACATATGGCAGAACAGGAATAAAATAATTGTTCAATCAAGTAAAAACAGTGGTCATTTGAGATGTAAGGTCCCTGGTTTGATAAAGCATAAACTGGGAATGAGTACTGAGCCTACATATAATGCTCTCTCATATGCTGGCTTTGGTGCTTTGATTCTGGTCTCTTTAGATCAGAGTTCCCCATTATATCTCAAACAGAACAGTTTTTTACTATCTGTTTTCTAACCAAAATTATAGAAAAGTGGGGAGCACATGCACGTACTGCTTGTTTCCACCCCACATTCATAAAGCACTGTTTATCAAGTCAAGAATTTTACAGCTGAACTGGGTGTAACCTAAAAAGCAATTTTTGTAACTTGCTTAACCTTGGGTTTTTTGCAACAAAACAACACAACAGATTACTCACTGATCCTACAACTATTTAATTAAAACTCTAAGTATTATTTTTAAGATCAGAATAAAGCAAACGTCTCATTAAAAACAAGTAACATTTGGCAGTCCAATTCTATAGAACTGTGCAGTTATAATCAACAGTTTGATCCATCATAGGTAAATAAAAGAATTCTATGACTGCAAAGTGGAATAAAAATTTGCACTAAATATGTAACATTTTGTTTTGGTTACTGATAAATACAGTGTTCACTGATGCTGCTAAGCACATTTATGGATCAAAGTGCATTGCTGGGACCAATAAACATGGTACTTTGCCAATGATAATGTACTAGCAGTGGATAAGAAGCCCTGCAATCATGAGTGCTCTAAATGCAGAGGACTAGTATTTGAGATAAAACCATAGGCGAGCACTGAAACAGTTATATTATATATCACCTTCTTCTGATGGCAGAATCTAGGACCCAAGGTATGTTTGTAGCTCCCAGAACCAAAATCCCTTCGTTGTCTGTTCCAACGCCTAACAAGAACAGGTAAACCTAATCAGTTACAATAATTACACAACCTCTGAACAATACGCAATAAGAAAAAAGAACAACATTAATACCATTAAACTTTTCATCTCACCAGATTACCTAGGATAGACTGATGCAAGCTAGATCACAGGTCACAATATTATGTAAGTATTATTTAATATTATGCAAGCCAAAATATAAATTATTTAAATTAATTATGCTAGAAAGCCAATAAACTTACCTTGCATCTGGACTAGAAACTCTGTTTTAATGCGCCGAGCTGCTTCACTTTCATTTTCACTTCTAGACCCACACAGAGAATCTATTTCATCAATGAAGATAATTGAAGGCTTGTTTTCTCTAGCAAGCTGGAAGAGATTTTTCACTAACCTGTGACAAAAATTAAGTTACATTTTAGAAGACAACATATATCAGCATGGCATTGCACTGCACCTTTTCCAAAATTAATTGCTATTAATAAAGCTCACCTTTACTCATTTTCCATCTTTGATCAGATACCAAACTCTGATCAGATACCAATATCCTTAAATAATATTTTGATTTCTTTCCCAGAAGGACACAGAAGAAATATTCTTCATCCAGTTGCTTCATAAGAATTTACACAATTCATTACAGGTTCTTAGGCATCAATACATTGATTAGAACTATCAATGTACCATGCAATAATTAGCATTTTATAAATCTTTGCAAAACAGATATGAAATTTAACATTTTCTATAGACGCATTTCACAATAACATAAAAAACATTGGTCATACAAGATCCTGTCCTGGGAGTCAATCTAGTTCTATTAAGTTTGGCAGCTGTTGCTGCTTCCTTTTTCCACAACAGTCCACTTATGTTTCTTTTCATGCTTACTCACTGATCATCACAAAACCTTGTTATTCCCACTTCAGGGGCAAAACACCAGGTGAGTTCTACTTAGAGCAGACTAAGGGTCTATACAGACTGCCAGAAATAATGCAGCTTGAGGCCACTTTAGGCACTGCCCTGGCTCAGTGCAAGAGAAACATGGGAACTGTAGTTTATTGTGGCATCAGAGCTCTCTAACAGAGAAGGCTCAGTATCTCAGAAAAAACTATAGTTCTCATGATTCCCTAGCACTGAGCCAGGGCAGTTAAAGTGGCCTCAAGCTGCATGATTTCTAGCAGTCTGTAAAGGCCCTAAGAAATTTACAGACACACACCTAACACACTTAAAAGCACCTGTGATCAGAAGCATTACTACTTACTTCTCACTCTCCCCTAGCCATTTGGAGACAAGGTCAGAAGAAGATACAGAGAAAAATGTAGAATTGTTAGCTTCTGTTGCAACAGCTTTTGCCAAGTAGGATTTCCCTGTCCCTGGGGGTCCAAACAGAAGAATTCCTCTCCAGGGTGTTCTTTTACCTAACAGAAAGATTAAAAAAATAAAAAGTACTACTTGTGGAGTTGCCTACTCAGTTTCACACTGAATGTGGTATACCAATCAAAATCTGCAGGTAATAATTACATACACCATATTTAAACAATTAGGTCTCACTTAAAAAAACCTCCGAACTTTCAACAAGTATGTTTTTGGAAAAATCTCCAAGAAAAACAAAACAACTTAGCATCTCAGCACAATACTAGATTCCTCAGCCCAATACTAGAAGAAAAGAAGATTATGCTTGCAGATTGGGATGGATGCAACATGACTGATTTTGTATTATTACAAGAGAAATGGATTTGATGTAGAAAAGCATTTTAAAGAAGCTTTTTGGTTTTTGTTTTTGTTTTTTTTGCAAATTTTAATAATATTGTATGTTAGTGTTAGTTTAGTTTATGTAACTGTTGGGTTTAGTATTTTTAAGTGAAGGGAAGGGGAATTATATTTGTAGATAAATTAGGGAATTAAGTTTATTTGTTGATAATTGGTTCTTTTGGTGTTGTGTGAAGTTTCTTTTTGTTTTTGTTGCATTTTTTATTTTTTAATTTATGTTATGTTTTAAACTTAATATTATTTTTAAAATACGAGATTCCTGCCACCATCTACTCACAAAGAACTTGGTGAATTTCATTTATTTAAAGTACTGCACCAAAAAAGTCTATTTGCATGTCTAATTCTGATGAACTATTTTTACACATATGGCGAAAAAGTATGCTCCTATAGTAGACAGCCCAGCCCAGTCTACAAAGCACCAGATTCCCATGCAGACATACTTCATGTGTGGCCTTGGCACTGGATGTTCAAGCAACATCTTTGGCATATAGTGCCATCTACCGATTAAGTGTGGCATGAGATACTCTATTTGGTAAGCTCTAGAGTGAATTACAACCATGTATTATATGCAGAGCTCTCTTTGAAGACTACTCAGAAACTACAAGAGTTCTGAAACACAACTCTCAGATTATATTTTTAAACTTCACTGCCTACATTTGGTTTTCTGACATAAACTAGATGCTGGTATTGATCTTTACAGATCTATACAACTCAATCCTATGACATGAATCCAATTGTTAGTTCCAACCACAGTAAGCACATTGAATCAATGGAACCTAAATAATGCTTTCTAAATTCCCATTGATTTAATTGGTCACCTGTACTAGATCTAGCAATAAAATTTAGCCCTAAATATTTAAAGGGACTACCTATTTCCTCATGAACCCGCTTGAATGCTAAGATCTTCCTCCATGTTCGTTCTCTATCTCTGACATTAGGCAAGTTGTGACTGAGAAGATGAACTTTTTCTGGTAGTTGCTTGTCTGCACAATGCCTGTCTACAATGGCCCAAACACTGACAGCTATATGATATTTACATCTATATGATATGCCTTGTATTTACACAACAGCCATCAGCAAGTTACCTCAGTATCCGACAAAGTCTTTGAGAAGCAGCTTCTACAGTTTAGTGCCATCATTTGCTTTGCTGGCAACATTTCTCTCTTAAGTTCCCTTTCAAAGCAAACTTTTGTTCCACATGTTAGAACACTACTAGAATTCTGGTGGATCCAGGGTTCCACCCTGTTTCCCAAACACCCCTCCATGGGCCCTTCTTATTTCTCACTAAACTAGAAGTGATCAGTTCCAGTTTTGTTTAAAGTGGCTTTGGGGGAAAAACAAGGAAGATAGGTATTGTTTTACCCAAGAACTGTACACTACAGAGGCTTCCAAAGACACCTTTTCTCTTTTTATCTCCCTTCCTCCTCCCAATGAGGTGATCTGCAGACTGTGGGTACAAGAATTTCAATCACAGCCTTTGGACACTGAAGTACACGCTCTGTAGAAGTACATTCAGGTATACCTCAGTTAACAAATATGTGTTCCCAGGCATTACTTCTTTAACAGAAAATTTGTTATCAAAGACAGAAATAACATGTAAATCATAGGATGGGCTCCTATACCATAAAAAAAGAACAACAGTTCCAACTCCAAAGCTAACAATATGCACATGTGAAATGAAACAACCAGATCTGATAAGATCTGCATACCTACAGAAAAAGGTGTGACTGTTCTGGAGACAGTATTAAAGCTTCCAAAATGCATGATTTTCCTTCCCTTTCACCAGCTTCCACCTTGCTTATGATTATCATTTTGGTGGCCAAACATATAGATCAGGGGTCAGCAACTACAGCCCATGGGCTGCACCTGGCCCGCCGACCCCCGCCAACCAGCCTCCGCCCCCGCGTGCATTGTGGCCGCCATTCTGGCAAACAAAATGGCGGCCGCACCGCGCGCAGCAGCTTGCGCATTTCTCCCCTCTTGGCCCGGTGGAAGACCTGGGGACCAGCGGCCGGCCCCAGGTATGTTAACGTTGCCGACCCCTGATATAGATCTTTGGTTTTTATATTTGGAGTAGCTGGAGAAGCAGCCTTTCTGCTTTCCTCTCTTCCCCTTCCTCTTCTCTCTCTCTCTCTGTTCATGCATGCTCTCTAAGGGATTTTCACGGCTCCTGTTATTCACCTGGCCTGTGGCAGGCAGGCACAATTGTCTACAGTAGAATGATAAATAAGAATTATATTTCCTCCCAGCTCAAGCTTTATTGCATAATTTACTCCAGACATGCTGCTGCAAACCTACACAAAAAGTCTGTCTCTTCAGCCCTTAAACATCATCCCAATGTTAATGCTGCTAACATTCCAGCTAGTAAGAGGATGAAAAGGAAAGGTGGGCAGAGCTGTGGGCATAAAAGAATTTTGTAAAAAAACACTTCTTTCTCAGAAGCTTTATTATTTGAATTATGCCTGTATTTAGTACTCATGGCATCGGTACATATTCTGCTGAAAAAATTTAGAAGTTCTTAAATCTATGGCCCATAACCCAAATGTTTCAGGATTTTAAAACATTAAAAAAAGAAAAGAAAAATCAACCCAGTCATTATTGCCAAGTGATACATAGGGCCTCTACAGACTGGCAAAAAGTGCCAGCATCAGGGTGGTGTGGTGACTACCCGCCTCGACTCTGCCCTGATGCCGGTGTCACGCCGCCCATCTGACCAGAAGGGGGGTGGTGAAAGGGCATTTCCTCAGCGCAGTGTTTAGACACACTGTGCCGAAGAAAGGCTGAAAGCCGCCGCCACCGCTGCGGCAAGGATGGCTTTTTGTGATTTTAAAAGTGAGTGCCATATTGCTGCTTCTTTTTAGAGCTGGCAAAGTGCTGGATGGGGGCGCAGTGTGCGGTTGCCATGGCCCCAAGCCGGTAAGCAAAGGGGCGGCCAGACGCTGCTCTATCGGGGCCACCTGTGTGGCCCCTTAATTGGCTTTACCTGTGAAAAGATGAGGAAACTTAATAGGCAATATTACTGCTTCTTTAAGTGCTTCTTTTGCTCCTTCTAGGCCAGCAACATCATTCCACTTGACATTGGGTCGTTCCATAACAATGGCACCTATGAAACAAAATACTATCATTTTAAACATTTCTTTCTCCAGTTTCAAAGAACATTTAAACATAAACAGTAAATCAGAATCCCATTAGTTTACAAACTAGCATTCAGTTTAGTCCAATTAATCTCAAAGCTGCAGCTTGGGTAGTTATTCAGAGTTTATCACACAGTCTGTGAGCTACAGTGTTTTAAAAATGAATGCTTACAGTTATACTAATTTTGTTTGTCTTACTGTCAAGTATTTAGTGAGAACCAAGCAGATACTGGTTCCATACTATTTCATTTAATGGGCCACAATATGTCAAAGTACCCAAGTAATCTCTCTACCAACACTGGCTATAAACTTGAGCATGATATTGATTTGGACAGAGTCCAATACCTTAAAAGAAGTCTCTCTCATGGTTTTTGGGTGGTCTTTGGGATGGACAGTGTGTACATCCACAAAGACTTTGGTTATGCAGATAGCATTATGGCCCTAGCAATATAGGCCTAGTTTTCCCACATGACAATGAGAGGGAATATCAGTAGATAAAATAATCAACAAAGCAGGGGTGCATTCTCCTCTTCATCTATGAAAGCATTCTTGTTTCATTAGACCTTAGTGACAACACTAAATAGCCAACTCTTACTGTGGCATTTGGTCATCATCTTGCTCACTGTGATCCCTAACTGGCAGGGATTAAGTAGTAAGAGAAAATAAAAGTGCCAGAAAATCACTAGCATGCAGGAATAGTGGCAGCAAAGAGTCAAGAACAAACCAAAAACGCATGTATGTATGTATAAATAAATAAATAAATAGCCATATTTGGGTGTGTTCTTCAAGTCAGGAACACCTATGATCATAGAATCATAGAGTTGGAAGAGACCACAAGGGCCATCCAGTCCAACCCCCTGCCATGCAGGTACTCCCAATCAAAGCATCCCCGACAGATGGCCATCCAGCCTCTGCTTAAAGACCTCCAAGGAAGGAGATTCCATTACACTCCGAGGGAGTGTGTTCCACTGTCGAACAGCCCTTACTGTCAGGAAGTTCCTCCTAATGTTGAGGTGGAATCTCTCGCATCCATTGTTTTGGGTCCTAGTCTCTGGAGCAGCAGAAAACAATCTTGTTCCCTCCTCAATATGACATCCCTTCAAATATTTAAACACGGCTATCATATCACCTCTTAACCTTCTCTTCTCCAGACTAAACATACCCAGAGCCCTAAGTCTTTCCTCACAAGGCATGGTTTCCAGACCCTTCATTATTTTGGTCGCCCTCCTTTAGACACACACCAATTTGTCAACAACCTTTTTGAATTGTGATGCCCAGAACTGGACACAGTATTCCAGATGAGGCCTGACCAAAGCAGAATAGAGTGGCACTATTACTTCCCTTGATGTAGACACTATACTTCTACTGATACAGCCTAAAATTGCATTGGCCTTTTTTAGTTGCCGCATCACACTGTTGACTCATTTTCAACTTGTGGTCTACTAGGACTCCTAGATCCCTTTCACACATAGCCTCGTTAAGCCAGGTGTCCCCCATCCAATATCTATGTATTTCATTTCTCCGCCCTAAGTGTAGTACTTTACATTTCTCAATGTTGAAATTCATTTTGTTAGCTTTGGCCCAGCTTTCTATTCTATTAAGGTATTTTTGAATTTTGATCCTGTCCTCTGGAGTATTAGCTACTCCTTCTAATTTGGTGTCATCTGCAAATTTGATAAGCATGCCTTCTATTCCTTCATCCAAGTCATTGATAAAGATGTTGAATAGCACTGGGCCCAGGCCAGACCCCTGTGGCACCCTACTGGTCACTTCTTTCCAGGTTGAAAAGGAGTCATTGTTGAGCACCCTTTGGGTTCGGCTAGTCAACCAATTACAAATCCATGTAACAGTTACTTTGTCTAGCCCACATTTTACCAGCTTGTTTGCAAGAATGTCATGGGGAACCATTAATGTTCTTTAATGTTAATGTCTACTCCGTTATCAGACGATTATTATGGACTGATAGAACTTTTTTCTTCCAGACATTAAGAGCATGATGTAAAGCTACCTTGGAGTTGATTCTGCAGCTTTTTTTTCTCAGGATCATCTGATTCTCCTTCCCCATCACTATCATTTCTAGTGGGTATAAACAGAAGTACACAAGTGAAACAGAAATTGACTTTCCGGTCAACAATGAAAAAGATGTGTTTGCAGTAAGACACTCTTCCCTCAAAAGACATCTTAAGAAATATGTGCATGTCATAAAACTATCTTAAAGCAAGATTAATGGAAAAGTAGTATTTTCTGTAATGAAATTAGATTTAGTAAACATCATTTCTAAGCAGCAAATTAATCAGAGCCTGGTCCATGGTAATTTGTCATTAATACGTCCCATGAAAAAAAAGTAGTAAGAAAATTCCACAAAGCAGCATTTTGACTAATCAAGAAATATACAGGACACATGCCAGCACACAACAGAAGATTTTCTCTAGCAGTTTCAATTTTCAATATACTGAGGAAAGCAAGTCCCACAGATTTTACCTGTACTTGCTTCTCAGTAAGCATGTCTTTGGTTACAGCCCCCAAATCTCCTAATGCAGGAAAGAACCAAAAAGCTTAATACATTAGAAGTTATGTTCTAGGGGAACCTTTCTATTAATATCAGGTTTGGATTTGTCTGCCCTCCATACACAAAAACAAGTAAAAAAGTGAAGTTGACAGCATAATTTTTATCTGAAGCCAATGGGTTAGATCCAGACTTAGGGCTCGAACAGACTGGCCGCAAAAGTTGGCTTCCGGGTGGCTTGGGGTCGTGGCATTTTGAGGCTTCACACCCCCAAGCCGCCCTGAAGCCGCCCACATGGGGGTGGCTTCAAAATGCTCTGGGGATGTGGCATTTTGACAACATGCACTGCCGGTGCACCTGGAAGTTCCACTGGGGCTGCCTAAGACAGCCCAAACCCAGCCCAAATAGGAATGGATCTTTTCAAGCCACCCCTTCCTGCTGGTCTGTTCTGGTCCTTAATCATACTTACAATAGAACTACTGAAATTGCTAAATTAAATAATACTACTCTAGGTATAACTAACTGTGGATCTAAACCCCAGTATTTTATTCTATGGTTCTATCACTTTATTTCTACCCTGCCTTTCCCCCAAAGCAGATAATCAGGATCACTTGTTCTGTTCTTAGGAGATGCTATAAAATGTAACCTGTGTCCAAACAAACATATTATGGGCCTACTTGTTTATTATGCCTTTCTTACCCCCCTCAACATGAGCAGGAAAGGAAAACCTATCACACGGACAAAATCTCAGAATGCCGTATCTGGATAGGCCCAGTAACTTTGTAAAAGGAAACTGTGTGAAACTGTAATGTAATTGTCAGCAAAACAAACAAACAAACTACATGATCTTGAATTTACAGAAGCAATACTAAAACCGTGTTTATAAATTGTGAAAGTTTACATGCCTCGGAGAATGGTATTTTTCATACAACATTCTGTGACTTCAAGAATGTCTAGATGTGTCAGAGTAAGTAAAGTCAACATACCCCTTTTCATCAACTGGACCAGATTCTTTCACTGGTTTTGGGGGAGCTTTCTCTTTCTTTTTCAGATATTCTTTCAGCTTTTCAGCTCTGTCCAGATACTCAGTGCACTTTGCTCTGATACTCTGTTTTGCTTTATCACCTTGTGCTTCATCTATGAATGATAAAGGTATTCTGTTTCACCACACAGGTCATGTTTAGGTAGTAGCTTCCTTTTTTTATCTACCAAAAAATCCCCTAATAAATACAACTGTTTATAGTATTATGATTGAACACATTACTCATAGAATCATAGAGTTGGAATAGACCACAGGGGCCATCTTGTCTCTTCTGTTGATTTCTCAATTAAGAAAATATAATAACCGAATAACTTTATAATTTATTCTTATTCACTATAGCAGCAAGTAAGTTAAGATGGTACCTATTACGATGGTAACAATAACAATAATTATAATAATAATGTGTCAGTTTTTAAGCATTATTTTTTAAGCAAATAAAGTTGTTCCCAAAGCCACCAAAAAAAAAAGAGAGAGAGAAAGATTAGACAAGTTAACAAGGTCTAATAAAATGTATTTAGAATAATTCAAAATTAAATGATTGCAGCAATCATGGCTTAAATTGGGATAGACAACTTCTAGATGCTTTGGGCCATAGCTCCTACTGGTCCCAACCAACATGATCAGTGGTCTGGAATAGGAATTGTAGACCAAAATATGTGCAGGGCATCTGGTTTCCTACATTATTTTAAATAATAATTGAATACCATTTGGATGTTGGGATAAAACTAATGTTCTACTGCAAGACATTTAGCACAGAAGAGAACAAGTTGAAACCTGTAAAAAAAAGTTTTCAAGGTGTGTACATTTGGGAGAGAATTGGCACTACCCCTAAGCAGTGAAGGAGAAAAATCAGTAAGATTTCATAGCAGAGTGCCAGGTGACTTCTTAGAAATACAAGGAGAGTCCCTCTCTAAGGTGATGGGCAGACTTTTATGTATGGTAGTCCCATGGTTTCTTGGTTTTGCTACAAAATCTATGCCAGTACCATGGGCCAATGCCAGACATCTCCCTGAGCAATGTGTGCTGCCACTGAACCTTGCTCTTTTCAAACTCCTACCATTAGTTTTTACCCTTTCCCCTTCTTTCCCAGAATGGGCACCAAAGAACCTTCCAACTTCCTGGAAGACATTATTGAGCAGCACTTTGAGGGCAGGCATCACCAAGAGTGGCTGCCAATGTATTCCACAAGACACTTGTATAGCCAGCCTCAGAGAGCTTGGTACCTCTTACCTTCTATGTGCTGTGATTCTGAGGAGTGTTCCTAACAAACAACTGAAAGGGGTTCATTTTTCTAATATAAGTGCACAAAGAAAGCATTCACTCTGACAGAGAGAAGTGGAACTATTTGGAAGAGAAACATAATGGAAGTAAATACAGATGCTTCTCACTCCTGCAATCTTGAACATAATCACCAGATGAGGGGTTGGGTGTGTAGTACTTAAGAGCAGTTCTGGCCCTCTATCCAACATCAGTTGAGGCCAAAACATTTCTGTACAGATTGTGTGGATCCTGGTAATCAGATTATTAATTAAATGTTTCAATTCTTTTTAACTGTGCTTAAGAGAATACTTTTCAAACATTTTCCTTATCTCTTGGCTCTTCCACTATTGCTCACCAGTTTAATTTGTGTCCTGTCTGTATAGTTTCTTTCTGTTCTACTTGATAATCTTAGAGCTGATTTGGAAGGGCCTTTTCCCAACTGTGGCAAATATCCCTAAGATAACTACAGATTGTAATTTGGGAAATTAAGATATAGCATCAAGGAATTTGAAGGCTTGTTTAAACAAACCCCAAACACTTATACTTAGCCTAGTAATTCTTACATTTGACAACATGAAGAAAATACTGTACAGCATGTTGATACAAGCGGAGGGCTTCCTCAAAGTTCCCTGCTTTATCTTCTTGTGCTGCCTTACTAGCAAGGTCTATTGCTTTCTGTAAACAAGAAACATGATTAAGATTAAAGATATTAGGTAAGTAGTGCCTAAACAGCATTTCCGGTATATGAAAGCAGGAAAATAATAAACTTGTACATATGCTGGAATGACATCTTCATTTTAAAATAGTCTGAGGGAGTATACCATTGACCAGAAAATATTTCATTTTTCAAAATCACTGGAAATAAAACAAGTTGCAGTTTCTAACTTGGTTCTAATAAAACAAGTTTCTTACAGCTTACATGAACAGCATAAAACAAAAGCTTCTTTTAATTATGGAGGTAGAAAAGAACCCCTCCAGTTAGATGGCCATTCAAGAGATTTTTCATTTCTTATGCAAGGGCTTTTGACCTGGTTCTTTCATTTCACATATGCAGATTGTTAGTTTTAGATAAAAAGTGTGCTGAACTGCTCTTCTTCGTGGTGTAGGAACTTATGTATATCTATTCTTTCCATGTTATTTCTGCCTATGGTACCAAATAGAGAAGTAATACTGACAAGTATCTATTCCAATAACTGAGAAACTCTTGAGGCATCTTTAAAAAAAGATCACCTAACAAAATTCCATTGAAGAAAAAGGTTTGGATCATCTCATAAGTAAGCATAAAGCACATTCAGAGAAGAGTTCTTCATCCCCCACTTCTGCTAAACCTTTCTCCCCTCCAACTCTCCTGAGGCTCCATGGGAAATCCCCCAGAACAACCTGGGTCAAGGTGCTGCAGGGAGAAAGGAATTGCCCCAAATCAGGCAGTGTCCACTTTTGTTGCCCTGCTGTAATGTAAGGTACAGTAGTGCACTGTGGAAATGGCTTATATACCACTGTGGCTATTTCAGTCTCAGTATGTAAGTAAAATATATGTGTCTAAAATTCCTAAAATTAATACAGAGCTTTATAAAACCTTATAATGTAAATTTCAAACACATCCTAGCTGCAGACTAACAATCTAAACATTACCGTATTTTCCGGCATATAAGACAACTGGACGTATAGGATGACCCCCAACTTTTCCATATAGAGTTTGGGATATACTCGCCGTATAAGACTACCCCTCTTCCAACACATACTAAATAATAATAAAAAAACAAAACAACAACAACACAGATTTGATTTCAATATGGTAATTTTAATTCAAACGCTTATGATATGCAGGTACTTAGCAGGAAAACTGTCACTTATAAAACACAACAAACTACAGCTCCCATGTTCCCTAGCATTATTTCTGCAGTGTGTTTTGGACCTTATTATTTCTGCAGTGGGTTTGGCACTTTACTTTTTAAAAAATAGTCCAGATTTAAATGCTGCTTTAAAAATTATTTCTATCTCCCATCTATGAGATGGTTGGAGGGAAACGAGAAAGTGTTGGAGTGAAGGACTGCCAATATGCTAGGTGATACATTCTGGGGTATGTATAATTTGTGGCCAAGTAAGTGCCCTGGGCATGTCACACACTCTCAGCCTCAGAGGATGGTAATGGCAAACCCTATCTGAAGAAACATGCCAAGAAAACCCCATGATAAGGTTGCCTTAGGATCGCCATAAGTCGGAAAGGACTTGAAGACACAAGAACAACATAAAAGTCTGCATTTATTTCATAGGTAGTACGTGGGAATAGGAGCCAGCATGGTGTAGTGGTTTGAGTGTTGGACTACCACTCTGGAGACCTGGGTTTGATTCCCCACTCTGCCATGAAAGCCATTGGGTGAACTTGGTAAGTCATACACTTTCAGCCTCAGGGGAAGGCAATGGCAAACCTCCTCTGAGTGAATCTTGCCAAAAAAAACCCCATGATCACCATAAGTCAGGAACAAATTGAAGGCACACAACATACGCATATAACCTCCAAGTTAAGGAATTTGGTTCTTCTTTAGATAAATCTTCAAAGGTATACTCTCTCTCTCTCTCTCATTGTGCAGAATTATTTGTTAAAGAAGCCATGCCCAAGCAACACATCAACTTTGGCTGCGTCTGCATTGCAGAAATTTATCAAAGCAGTTTGACACCACTTTAACTGCCCTGGCTCAAGGTTATGGAATTCTGGGATTTGCAGTTTTGCGAGATATTTAGCCTTTTCTGTCAGAGAGCTCGGGTACCACAAAGCAAACTGCAGATCCTAGGAGTCCATAGGATGGAGCCATGGCAGTTAAAGTGGTGTCAAACTGCATTATTTCTGCAGTGCAGATTCAGGCTGCATCCATACTATAGAACTAGCTTCCTTCTCCTTTCCCCTCGTCCTCCTCCTTCTCTCTCCTGGCTCTCTTTTCTCTCTTCCCTTGTTCTCCTCCTCCTCTCTCCTGGCTTCCTCCTCTTTCTCCCCTCGTTCTCATCCTCCTCCTCCTCTCTCCTGGCTCCCTTCTCCTTCTCCCTTCGTTCTCATCCTTCTCTATCCAGTATATAAGATGACCCCGACTTTTTTTTAAATATTTATCTAAAAAACAGAAACCAAACATATACATAGTAAACAAACATTGGAATATCCCTATCATCGGATTGACCCCCCCTTAGTCTCTTATTCCTTGTTTCTTCTAACAGTCTATTTTCTTCTTGTCCACATTTACTTATTTGTCCGTAATTCTTTATCCTTACGGATCTCGGATTTCCCTCCCATTTCTTTCATTCTTCATTCTCCATTTCTCCTTTCTTCTTATTTAGTAAGTTGTCTAGTTTAGCTGTTTCTAAACATTTATACATTATGAGACATTCCTTAGTTTAATAGTAACAATAGTAAATAATAATGATATGAAGAGCTTGGGTTAAAAAGGCAGGATAGCTAATTGGTAGACTCAAGGAAAAGTGATCTTTCTATTTTTGTATGACCCCCGAATTTTGAGACCCTTTTCCAGGGTTTAAAACTCGTCTTATATGCCATAAAATACAGTATGATAAAAATAATTAATCTTTTTTTACACAATCACAGCAAAATGTTCACAGAATGTGTAACACAGGCCCTTCCACAAAGTGCCATCCTGTTGCCTCATCATGCCATGGAGATTACTCTCAGTTCTCAAAGGCTGTATCAGTGGAGTACTGAAATGTGTTGGTCCGTCACCACTATTTCCTAGCAGTGGCACTGTAGGATTGCAATGACTGTAGCTCAATGGAAGAACATATACTTGGCACCCCAACTTCAGTCCTGTTAGAAATGAAAAATATTTCTTCCTGCAATTCTTTGAGAGATGCTGCCAGTCAGTACTAACAATAATGAATTAAACGAGGTAACAGTCTCGTTTTTGTATAAGGCAATCTTTTGTGTTTCATCATCAGAAACAGTTGCTCCAGCAGATCATGCAAGGAAGATGAACATGGTTTCACCAGAGCAACAATGGAAACACACTTGGGCTGGCATCTTGTTGGTTAGTCATAAGCAAATTTGTCATAAGCAAATCAACTGTTGAATGCTGAGTCCACATGTAAATAAATCCCACTTATTTAACAGGTCAACACTAACAATAGGATTTAGATGTCTCTTTGTGTTCAAAGGCCTTTACAGAAAAGTGGTGGCAAGGAAAACCCAAATACTTCAGCAACCTGCTAGATCCCAACACCTGTAAAGAGAAAATGCTTCCAGGAAATGTACAGGCCAGGTATGAAAGCTCCAGTCTTCCTCTGCTTTCTGTTCCCAACATCTGAAGATTGGGGAACAAACCCATGTTCAGAGACAAACAGTCTATTGTTTCCCAAACAGTCTATGAGAAGCAAAGGAATCTTGTAGCATCTTTGAGACTATGGGCCTATACAGACTACCAGAAATAATCCAGCTTGAGACCACTTTAACTGTCCTGGCTCAGTGCTACGGAATCATGGGAACTGTAGTTTATTGTGGCACCAGAGCTCTCTGACAGAGAAGGCTCAATGTCTCAGAAAAAAATACAATTCTCACGATCCTCTAGCACAGAGCCAGAACAGTTAAAGTGTTTTCAAACTGGATTATTTCTGGCAGTCTGTATAGGCCCTAAGTACGTAAAAGATGTTATAGCATAAGCTTTCGTAGACTTGGCCTATTTCCTGAGATACAAGTAAGAAGTAAACTCAGGTCCAAAACACACTGTAGAAATAATCCAGTTTGAGACTGCTTTAACAGCCCCTGCTCAGTGCTAGGGAATCCTGGTCATTGTAGTTTGTTGTGGCACCCAAGCTCTCAGACAGAGAAGGCTGAATGTCTCACAAACTATAGTTCCCAGAATTCCTTAGCATTGAGCCAGGGCAGTTAAAGCAATCTCAAACTGGATTATTTCTGCAATGTATTTTGGATCTCAGTTTACAAAAGCTTATGTTAGCAACGTCTTTTGCACAGTTAGTCTCAAAGGTGCAGCAAAATCCCTTTGCACACTGTTATTCCATACTAATATGGCTATGTCTGTGAAGTCTATGAGATGAGAGCTCATTTCTGAGCCATTTGGAGTTTTCCTTGTTGGGAGAGGCTACCCTCCTGTGTGGTGGTGGTATTATTATTAGTAGTATTATTATTAGTACATAAACCAGTATGGAGTTCCATAACTGAGTCATGACGTCACATCTATGCCAGCCAATGTTTCCAAGTTGGTTAAGTAACTTTGCACTGAGTAGTATTTAGCTTTCTAGGAAGCTCTTATTAACACCACCACCATTATCACCATCACAACTCCCACTACTCCACTTCTAACTTTCAGGTTTGTATGTCCAATTAGTCCAACTTGGGTGAGTTACACACTCTCAGCTCCAGAAAACCCGTGATAAGACACACCATAAGACAGAAATAACTTGAAAGCAAACAACCACAAAACTGTATCCTCATTATTTCCATATTATTTCTGCTTCTGGTACCAAATTTTCTGTTAAAAGTAGTAATGCCCCAGAAATACATCTACTTCGTTATGTATTATCTATGTATTGTTTTAACCTGTTACATTATGTTGAATACATCTATGATGAAATCTTTGCAGGAAGCACTTCTATCAGCTTCAGAGGTAATGTTTGAATTGGAGACTAGGGTTCCATTCCAAGCTTGGCCATGGAAACCCAGTACTCTCTCAGCCATAGAGGAAGGCCATGGCAAACCTCCTCTGAACAAACTTTGACAAGAAACCCCTATGACAGGCTCGACTTAAGGACGCCATGAGTTGGCAACAACTTAAAGGCACGCAACACAGACACACACACCTGGATACCCCCCCCCATAGTTCTCATTTCAATGAAGGTACATCATTACATTACAATTTCCTTATACCAGGCCTACACAACGCGTATCCTGCCATGCTTAATATAGTCCGTCACTCCTTTGTTGACTATCAACAGGTGATTAAGTTTCTGTAGAGTCACCATGAGAGCCAACGTGGTGCAGTGGTTTGAGCGTCTGACTGTGACTCTGGAGACCATGCTTCGATTACCTGCTTGGTCATGGAAATCCACTGGGTGACCTTAGCCAAGTCACACACTCTCAGCCTCAAAGAATGGCAATGAAAAACCCTTTCTGAACTGATCTTGCTGGGAAAACTCTGTGATAGGTTTGCCTTAGGGTCGCCATAAGTTGGAAACGACTCGAAGGCATACAACGACAACATACAACATAGAATTCACAGATATAGCCGTGTTAGTCTGTAGAATCAGTATGTAGAAAGATCTTGTAGCACCTTTGAGACTAACTGAAAGAAAGAAGTTGGCAGCATTGAGCTTTCCTAGACTTCAGTCTACTTCAGGCCTGCACAACATATGGCCCAGGGGCCATATCCGACCTGCCAAAGGATTTCAGGTGGCCTGTGAGGATGTGGAACAACTTCAGGCTCCTCCTCCGCTTGGCCTCCTCCTGAGGAGAGGGCCATGCAGAAGAGGAAGAGAAAGGGCAAACACTTGCCCCACAAGGCTCCTTCACTGCCTGGCTTTCTCCTGAGGAGAGGGCCAGGCAGAAAAGGAGGAAGATGGAATTAATATTTATTAATTCTAATTAATATATGTAACATTATCCATTAATTAATATTTAATTTAAGATTATGTGCAGCCTGAAGAAGTTAAGCCTATTTTAATTTGGCCCCTAGCTACTGTCAAGTTGTGCAAGTATGGTCTACTTCCTCAGATGCACTTGGTGGAGTGGAAGCCAAGTACAGACGTATATATGCCTGGCATTCTCACACACCAAGGGCATATACATGTCTGTCCCTTGGCTTCCACTCCACCAAATGCATCTGAGGAAGTAGACTGAAGTCTATGAAAGCTCATGCTTCCAACTTCTTTCTTTCAGTTAGTCTCAAAGGTGCTGCAAGACCTCTCTACAAAGAACACAGAAGTTCCAGGTAAGTGCGTTCCAGGCTGGGCAGGTGCCGCTCCTTTTCTTCCAGCCAGGCCTCTCCCTCCACCCCTTGCCTGGGGCCACCGGCGAGGCCTCTCCTTCCTTCCAAGACCGGCCTCCCTGCTCACCTGCAAGTTGGACGTGGCCGCCATGATGGGCGGAGCTGCCCGGTGGAGAGAGAGGCGGACAGGCGACGGAAGCCGAAAAGGGACCCCCTGGGAGCCCTCCCAACGGAATCCCTCTGGAAAAGGCTTCTCCGCTGAGGGAGAGGGAGCGCCTGGTTCCCGGTGCCCCGGCTACTTCCGCAACCCAGTCCCACCGCCGGCCGAGATGGAAAGTGAGCTCCGCTTCCGCTTCCGCTAAGCGCCCTCGTGACGTCACACGCCGCGCCCGGCCCCTGGCGACGGCCGTCGGGGGCTGGGAGGCCAAACCGGAAGGAAGGAAGGCGAGCGGAGGGAGGGAGGAGCGCGGGTAGTGACGCCGCCTCGGCGCATGCGCAGTAACTTCCGGGGTGGTTCTGTCCCGGTGACGTAGTTTACAAAGGGGAGGGGGGAAGGCAAAGGTGGTGTGGCTACCCCCTGATACCGTTCAAAGATATAGCCGTGTTAGTCTGTGGGGTCAGTATGTAGAGAGGTCTTGTAGCACCTTTGAGACTTAACTGAAAGAAAGAAGTTGGCGGCATTGAACTTTCCTAGACTTTAGTCTACTTCCTCAGATGCATCTTCCACCAAATGTATCTGAGGAAGTAGAGTGAAGTCTATGAACTCTCATGCTGCCAACTTATTTCTTTCAGTTAGTCTCAATGGTGCCACAAGATCTCTCTACCTACTCCCCCCTATGGGTGCATCTACACTGGAAATAATGCAGTTTGGCTCCTCTTTGACTGCCCTGGCTGCAGCCTAGAAAACCCTGGCATTTGTAGTTTTGTGAGGCACCAGCACTCTCTGGAAGAGAAGGCTAAAGACTTTGTAAAACAAGAGATCCCAGGATTCCATAGGATGGAGCTTCAGCGCTTAATGTGGTGTAAGACTGCATTATTTCTACAGTGTAGATGCAAAAGAGTTCCCATACTTTGGATCAAACATTGAACAGAATGGATACAGTAGTCAAGAAATTTGAAGAAGGTGAGGATTGGGGAGGGCAGCTTTGAAAGAATGAGACAAGGTCCTGAGGTTCAAAGATATACAGTTGCACATTAAAGTTAGAATTGCCCAAGCCATTGTATTCACTATCATAATATACAGATGTGAGAGCTGGACTGTAAAGAAAACAGACAGAAAGAAAATAAACTCATTTGAGATGGGTGCTGGAGAAGAGTGCTGAGATACCATGGACAGACAAGAAGACAAACAAATGGGTCCTTGGACATTTGTTGTTGTTGTTAGCTGCCCTCCTGTTGATCCCGATTCATGGCGACCTGTGGACAAGACAACTCCAAGCTCCCCTGTCCCCCATTGCTCTGCTCAGTCTCTGCAAACTGACGCCTGTGACTCCCATGATTGAATCCATCTATCTTGCTTGCAGTCTTCCTCTCCTTCTCCCCTCTCCTTTCCCTAGCATTATTGTTTTTTTTTCTAGCGATCCATGTCTTGTCATGTGGCCAAAATACAACAGCCTCAGTTTAGTCATCTTAGGTTCTAGGGAGAGTTCAGGCTTGATGTCTCCAAGGACCCATTTGTCTCTTGGCTGTCCATGGGATCCTCAGCACTCTTCTCCAGCACCACAATCTCTCAAATGAGTTGATTTTCCTCCCATCTTCTTTCTTGACTGTCCAGCTCTCACATCCATACACAGTAAACATATCAAGCCTGAAATACCTTTAGAAGCCAAGATGACTAAATTGAGGCTGTCATACTTTGGCCACATCACAAAGAAAGATGAATCATTAGAAAAGTCAATAATGCTAGGAAGGGTAGAAGTAGTAGAATGAGGGAAAGACAACATACAAGATGGATGGACTCAGAGAGGCATGAGTTTGCAGGACCTGAGCTGACCAGTGGAGGACAGGGGGTCTTAGAGGTGTCTCACTCACAGGGTCACCATGAGTTGAGGGCAGTTCAAGGGCAGTTAACAACAACAACAAGAGGCACCCTTAGATGTGGAGGAAGTGAATAAAAGAAGATGTTATCCTAATCTCTGCTAAAGCGGTTGAAGATAATTTTTTTGTTGTTAACTGCCTTCATGTCGGTCTCGACCAGGGGTAGGCAACCTTTTTCAGCTGGGGGCCGGGTTGCTGACCCTCAAACAATTGGGGGGCCAAAGCACCATAAATAAATAAATAAATAAATAAATAAATAAAAATATATTTTTTAAAAAAATAAAAAAAATATGCATGCACACTCTCTCAGCCCCAGAAAAGCCATGGTAGAAGCCCTGTGGAGATTTTGCCAAGAAAACCCCAAGAACAAGTAATAACAATAATCAATATCATCATGGCGGGCGGCGGTGGCGGCGGCAGGACTGACCTGGGGCCGGTCCAAAGGCCTCGGGGGGCCGCATCCGGCCCCTGGGCCTTAGGTTGCCTACCCCTGGTCTCGACCCATGGCAACCCTATGGATGAGACATCTCCAGCCCCCCTGTCCTCTACTGCTCTGCCCAGCTCCTGCAAACTCATATTTGTGGTCTCTTTAATAAAGTCCATCCATCGAACACGTGGCCTTCCTCTCTTTCTACTTCCTTCCTCCTTTCCTAATATTATTGTCTTTTCCAATGTATTGATTGTAAAAGAAAGAGTTTCTTCCTACAAATCAGATGGTTCACCACAGAACTCAGAGGGACCACCACCTTATCTATACTAGTTCTCTGCAAAATGCAATTGTTTCCTGTTTCTGGGCTTCCCATTTTATTTTTATTTGGTATATTTATACTCTGCTTTTCCTCCAGTGAACACAAGATTGTATGCATGGATCTCCTCCCCACACCCCATTTTATTACAACAGACCAGTGAGTAGATCTTCAATTCATTTCTGATTTATGGCAACCCTAAGCCAAACCTATCATGGGATTTTCTTGGCAAGATTTACTCACAAGGGGTTTGCCTGGCCCTGTGCCTTCCTCTGAGGCTTAGAGAGTGCAACTTGCCCAAGGTCACCCACTAGGTTTCCATGGCTGAGTGGTGATTTGAACTCTGGACTCCAGAGTCTTAAGTCCAATCCTTAAATCACTACACCATGCTCGCTTGTGAGTATTTCAGGCTAAGTTAATAGAGTGGCTGGCCCAAGGTTGATTCAAGTAACAACTTGAATCTGGATCAATCAAACACTACACAGCATCACACTGGCCGAAATTGTTGACTGTTTTGTTACTAGTGATGTACAAAATAGGTCTCTTGTCTTAGCCAGTGTAAATCTTTCCTTCGTATTTTAATTATTACAAGTGTTTTGGGAAGGGTGGCATTATAAAGATGTTAAAGGGAGGCCATTGCTCATGCTTATACTAACTTCCAACCTGCAGGTCTTTTGTTTGGGTTGATACACTTATGCAATGAAAGAAATCCCATGTACATTTATGGTGCAATAAAACCCATTAAAGAAAGTAGAAATTAAGAATGTATTACTTATTACAGGCTCAGAGAAAGGCAAAGGCAAACCCCCTCTTGAACAAATTTTACCAAGAAAACCCAGGGATAGGTTTGCCTCAGAGTTGCCATAAGTTGGAAATGTCTTGAAGGCACACAACAACAAGAGATTATGTTTATAACCTGAATTTAATATATAACATGCTTTTTTGCTGTTGTTTCTCTGGTTTCTGTTTGTTTTCAGTTTTTATAGGGTTTCCGTATAATATTCTCAGGGCAAAAAATAGTTTAAAATTAACTAACTGTAAAAATATAAATAGAACATGAGAATCACCAATACTAAACAAATTAGAACATGTCAGACTAAGGGCCTTTGCAGACTGCCAGAAATAGTGCACATTAAATTGAGGCACTGCCCTGGCTCAGTGCTAGGGAGTCATGGGAATTGTATTTTTTGGGGGGGGGAGAGGGGCATTGAGTCTTCTCTGTCGGAGAGCTCTGGTGCCACAATAAATTACAGTTCCCATGATTCCCTAGCACTGAGCCAGGGCAGTGCCTCAATTTAATGTGCACTATTTCTGACAGTCTGCAAAGGCCCTAACAGTGATGCCCTCCACATGTCCTTTCAGGAGCCCATTGAGTCTGATATGACTTACCTTCCATATTAGTGAGCACAGAACTGTACAGCCTAAATGGCTGTTAGAGAGAGGAGAGGTAATTTAATTAACATTTTTATGTGTTTCTTAATGGGATGATCCACTAAATGTTTTGCAGGCAAAGTTGCCAGTATTTGGTCCTGTGGCAAACAGCATTTAATACAGGATCCATTCTTGTTATGTTAGAATCAATCACCACAGTTGCTTGGACCTTGTTGAGAGATGGATGACCTTTCAAGATCAATAGGTCAGGTTCCCAGGAGAAAAGGAGCATGACTCGAGGCATATACACATCTTGGTAATAAGACAATCTTTATAATTTAGACAATAAATGTAAGGTAAAAATCTAAAATAAAAGACAATCTTTGTAATTTAGACAATAAGGAGACTATTGCACTAGTTTATAAACCGGCTTACCTGAGCCAGCTTAAAATCAGAAGCAGGCGGCATCCTGATAGTATAACACACATTTAGCCGCCAAAATTGCCGCCTGGCTGCAGCCTGGCTCCATCGCTGCTCAGAGGGGCACTCCGTTGGCTATTTTTTCAAGCTAGAAAACTCCCAGCTTCGAAAAGAGGTTCAAGGAGCACCCCTTGGAGCAGCGATGGAGCCGGGCTGCAGCCGGGCAGCAATTTTGGTGGCTAAATGTGTGTGATACTATCAGGATGCCGCCTGCTTCTAATTTAAAGCCAGCTCAGGTAAGCCGGTTTATAAACTAGTGTGATAGTTTTCTAAGACAATAAATGGATGTACTAAGTGTTTTTTCCTTCCCTCAAGTCATCTGCATTTCCTCCTACACCTTGATACAAAGGATCTCCTTGCAGCCAAAGCAGCCAACTTCTCTGCCTACCCCGTTGTGTTCTCAGCCAAACTTTCCTGTCCTTCCATCCAGGGATATAATGAACCAGTCACTGTTTTTCTCACACTAAAAGCCATCAACCAGCACAGAATCCAATAACTGATTTCTGGGAATGCTAGAGATCATCGAGCACACACCCAGAGATTAATTATCAGGTATAAATATAAGTCTCAGAAACATAGCCTCTTTGCATATAGCTAGCATACACCTCTGCACTCTGTGTAGGAAACTGTGTCCCCTCAGACTTCCCAGTCTGAGCCACTCCAGCTTTCTGTGGTCTTCTCATTGGACAGGTAATTATCACCCCCTGCAAACCCCTCAAATTCTGCTATTCTGTTTCCATATTTCTATTTTGGTTAGCTCTAACTGCTGTGCCTGTGTGGATTGCAATTGTGTGTGATTGCACTCTGCACTTTCCTCCTCAGGTATTACTGGTACACATAGGTGTAAATGGTCCTAAAGGTTGCAGGTCTGGTCGGTATTTCTACTTAGAGTGAGAAAATAGGGCACAGAGTATTTAAAAACCTGCTATTGTTGTTGTTAACTACATAATTACCTACATAACTACATAATTACCTACATAAGATATTTCTTTTCTTAATGTTATTTTTTTAAAATTACAGTACATTTTTTTTACAGTAGATGTGTCTGTCTGAATGATTTCTACAAACTATAAGCAAAGGCAAGCACGCCACCTAGACATTGAACTGGTGTGTGGGACCCTGGCCCCTATACACTTCAAAATAGTGTTAATAAGGTAAATGAAGGGCAAACATCAGTGACTAGGGACCCTCTATGAATAAGAGGTAAGTGTAACCTAAGTAACACTAACACCAGTAAGTGTAACCTAAGGTTTGAGAGGAGGTCCCATCACACCAGGTCTATCACCCACCGTTGCTATCAATGAAGGGGTTGTGTAGATTGCGATCTTGATTGATCTAGCCTTGGCCATGTGTACTTGAGCTTTCCGCCATACTGAGCCAGTCAGATCTCTTTATATGGTTATGGATCTCCTTATTTGTCATGGCTAGTTTCCTGCGCTGGGGGCACCCTCTCATCTGCATGCCTCAAACATCCCTTTTGATATCAAATTAATATTGAAAAAGAGGAGGGGTGCAGAGGGCCAGAGCTTGGGGTAACAGAGTTACCCTATGGCTGAGTTGCCGTCCAGGAGGAAGCTTTGTGGCGGCAGCCTCTGTAAAGCCTGCTGGCTGTTTCCTTCTTCCCAGAAAGCAGTTCAGGAAGGAACCTTCTTGGGAGGAGATGGGAGTTTCAGCCAGTGCTGTTTAAACTACAGTTTGAAAGCATTGGCTGGATGGGGCCTGAGCAGAGTTAGCTCCAGTCAGGCAGGGGAGCACTTACTCATCTGCCTCCCTCCTCCTAGGAGTTCCTCTGCATCAGCATTCTCTCCCACCCTCTATTATTTTTGGTGTGGGTTTGCAGCATGTTGTTTTCTTAATTATACCATTTTTAAATAAACTCCCTGGAAGACCTTCTGAATGGTACTTTATTTATTAGAAAATACTAAAATAAAGTGTAACAGAAAGTTGCAAAGTTCCTTTTCTCTGCAGCTAAGACTCATAAACTTATGATTCTGACACATACATAATACTTGGAGTTTGTCTTCTTTTAATTGTACTAATTGATACCAAATGTACTAAATGCTTTTTTAACAAAAAATTTTTTTGGTGGATTCTTGAAACATGTAATTTTTGAAAGCAGCATCCTGATTCTGAAGCTCCATCCTGATGAAAGTGATACTGACTCTTTCCTTGTACAAGGAGATATCGTAAAATAATAATTATCACCCGGATGTTATGGTATATTGATGAAATTTTGTCATCGCCAAGTGACTTTTTCTTTTCCCAAAAATGAAAAATCTGTTGTAGGGCCACCGATTTGACAACACAGAAGATGTCATTCATGAAGTGGAAGAGTGGTTTAAGGCACAATCTGCAGACTTCTACAATAATAGTATTCAGAAGGTCAAGAAACGCTGGGGAAAATATGTAAATCTGGATAGTGACTACATAGAGATAAGTTAACAACTACAAATGAAAACAAACTTTCTGTCAAATTTTTTAAAGGTGATAATTAAAACTTTACAATAAGCCCTTGTACTGCTTTATGAACTGTAAGGATGGCCCTGTTTTGAACAGCTTCCTACTTACACCAAATAAATTATGTTAGTCTTGAATACACAACAAGACTCTTAACTCATACATTTAACTGAATAATTTTATTCCTCAGGATTTATGATTTACGGTAAATTATCTCAAATGCTGGCTAGAAGATAGGTGCAATTTTAAACATCTAATGAAACAAATTAGTATCTCCAGTGATTACCCTTCAAACTTGTGCTACTGCCCTCTTTGGAATGCCTGGCATGCATCCAAAGCTCTCTCATAGGATACTGTGGCCCACTGTAGTAAAAAGCAGCAATTTCATTTAACAAAATAATCTGCCTCCTAGGCTCTACATCTCTCTCCAAATGTTGTTGGGCTACAGCTCCCAGCATCCCACACCATTGGCTATACTGGGTAGTGCTGCTAAGACTTGCAGTTCACAGTGTGGAGGGCTGCACAATTACCACCCATGCTCTACATCAGGGGTAGGCAACCTTTCCCCTTTAAGGGCCGAGGGACTTCAGCTCCCAGAAGCCTCAGCCATGTTGGCCAATAGTCCCATGTTGGCCAATAGCTCCTGGGATTCTGGGAGCTGAAGTCCCTCGGCCCTTAAAGGGGAAAGGTTGCCTATCCCTGCTCTACATCAGTGGTCCCCAACCTTTTTATTGCCATGGACCGGTCAACGTTTGATAATTTTTCCACGGCCCACTGGGGGGGGGGTGTTTTGCAGCGTCGTTCATCATTCACTAAAGCCGCGCACAGAAGCCCCGCACCCATGCTGATCAGCTGGGCCGGGGCACGTCGGCAGCCCGGTACTGGGCCGCGGACCGGGGGTTGGGGACCACTGCTCTACATGACGATCATCCGACAGGACTACTAATGTGGTATCTGTAATCTCTTTTAATTAAAAAAAATTACAAAAAGAGAGAGGAAAAAACCATAGTCCAAACACTGACACACCCTGCTGTGTTTATACATTCTAATTCCACCACAGTCCCCCGTCACAGTCCTCCCAAACTATGATTGGTTGCCAGGAAGTTAGATCTGCCTAACAACTCTGTCACACCTGATGTTTACAAGTGAACAAAAATCCAAGCATAATTCCCTCTGGAAGCAATATCTGCCCCGGCATATGTTTTGCCCTATAAATATGCCTGCCAAGTCATCCCCAATTTGATCTGCTTGAGTTCAGACAGACTCTCTGTCAGTATCTTGCTTGACTCCTCAGAATTGCTGGCCACACCATGATCCACAGGCAGTCACTGAGCCAGTTTACTTCACAGTGTCACCCAACTGGAGCTCCACTTCTGGAATCAGTACAGTATCATCCTCTGTAAGCCCTTCAGTCACTATCTGCTACCACCTTTTATATTATTAGTTTTTGGCTGCGTACATGAGTGATTCTGTGTGAATGGTGATTCCCCTTGATTTGCAAATAAAAATATTTTGAACTTGCATGCTGGAGTTCTGTTTCTCGGAACCAAACACAGGCTTGACCCCAGCTTTGAGTTGCCCAAGCCCTCTCATCTGCTGTTATTTGAGCTAATACAATTCCCCTATTTGAAAATTAATTGTGGGTGCCCTCTTGGGACCTTTGCAATTTGGGTAACAAGTCCTTCAGCCTAATTATTGTGAGAAGCTTACAGGTTCATATGAAATAAAAGATATGTTCAGATGTACTGCTCCCAATTACAAGGCAAGAATAAAGTGCTTTTGACACACACCCATGCACCAATGTTTGGACTCCAACTCACATAATGCTTTATGATTGGTTATGATATCTGAAGCATCTGGGAGTTGGAAGTTGAAGAATCTGGCCTACTAAAGATTCACCAGCCCTGGTTCAGGGCTTTGAAGGTCTAAACTAGGACCTTGAATTGTATCTAAAAAGCAACATGGAAGTCCGTGCAGTTATTTGAAAATATGTGTAATGTTGTCTAGGTGGCACATTTTGGACTAGCTGCCATTTTTAGACTATTTTGAGGGAATCCCCAAGTGAATTAGAAAAATATTAATGAGTAATAATTGAGGGATGCAACACTTTCCCAAGGAAGTGTTCAGCCAACACTCAGACAACAAAAGCATATTTCACCTTCCTGGAGCTGTGGCATATTCAAGAGTACTACACGCTGTGTGCCTTATCTTTTAGAGGGCGTGATATCCTGTCCAGAACAGGTTGCACTGACAATCTTCAATTAGAATGCCTACTACATTTCCATCTTGTTGGTCTGAGCTTTGTTGTTTAGTCACATCTAATTGCTTGCTACAGTCCAGGGGTAGGCAACCTTTCCCCTTTAAGGGCTGAAGGACTTCAGCTCCCAGAAGCCTCAGCCATGTTGGCCAATAGTCCCATGTTGGCCAATAGCTCCTGGGATTCTGGGAGCTGAAGTCCCTCGGCCCTTAAAGGGGAAAGGTTGCCTACCCCTGCTACAGTCTAACAATAGTTTAGGACAGGGGTAGGCAACCTTTCCCCTTTAAGGGCCAAGGGACTTCAGCTCCCAGAATCCCAGGAGCTATTGGCTAACATGGGACTATTGGCCAACATGGCTGAGGCTTCTGGGAGCTGAAGTCCCTCGGCCCTTAAAGGGGAAAGGTTGAAAGGTCCAGCAGAACCAACTAAGCTCTATATATCTCTCATGCTAATGTTATTTTGTAGGGAGACCAAGGCTGTTTGTGTCCTGAAACCAGACCTATACCCAGATTGAAAGTGACCCATATTATCTCTTTCATCTGAGAAGGTCTGGAGTTGGGAAATACCAACAAACTCTCCCACTTTATAAAAAAAGGGGGAGATTTGAGACTATAGCACTGAACAAGAGAAATCTGGCTTACCTCTTGGCTTTCCTAGTTCATAGGAAGAACCTGCTATCTGCACCTCTCACTCCCAGCACAGGCTGAACACCTGCTGGCAATCCACATCACCTCATTTTTCTGTAAATATGGACCCACTAAAACAGTGCACTGTGCCATGCCTGTTGTGCCTCAAAGGCATGCACGCTACTAGTGGCCACCAATCACCTCCCTCTTCCTGCCTAGCTGCCAGCTTATTGGACGCCTCGCACTACTGGCTGCGTGACCAGCCATGAGGTCACCCAAGTCATCAACCGCCCGTACAGTGCATTGGTGAGCACATGCCCCCTTTACTCCCCTTTTCCAATGGCCCCTGTTGGACCAGCTAGTTTGTTAATGTTTTTATTTAATCCATTGCATTGTTGACAACCTGCCATGTTTTGTCAGCATTTTGCTTCATGGGAGTGTGACAGTTTGATGGTGAAGCTGACCACTCATACAGCCATGCATTTGATGCACAAGCAGGCAACAACAACAAAACCCTTCACCTCTATTGTGAACAATGGTGTCAGTGGCTGTATCTTGCTGGACTAATGGCCCTTGCTCTGGATCAGTTCTTCCAGCCACTTGGGTCTTCCCACATGCTCACACCGGTGTCACACTGGTGCAATAGTGTGTTTTTTCCAGCTTGAACTGGAGCAAACCTGGGGTTATTTTGCTTCAGTATTTAGTCCCAGAGTGCAGCTTCGACCACTTTCCTCCCATTTTGGCCACATGTATGTCAACTCCCCAGGAGTTACCTGACCCCATCTACAACATGTAGATAAAGTGGCTGAGAAGGGTTACCCATATCTTTGAGGTCCAATGATTTCCTATGCTGTATATTTTAACTTAGTGTGTAGGCACAGCTCTCTCTGCCTTAAAAGAGAATCTAGGGCCTGTGGTTAAGTTGATGAGGGAGAACAGATTGAAACAGAATCCATGCAGAGATGTTACTGCCAGAGAATAAACAGCCATGGCCAGGAGGAGTATGTTTGCCTGTGAAATAATGTTTTTAGAAACCTATCTAATCAGATTGAGTGAGGGTATGGGTTACTGTTATATCCAATGTTGTAAGTGAAAAGATTGCCGAGAATGCCTTTTTCTATCCATGGCTAATATAGAGCCCACTTGCACTCCCTATCAGACTTGCACATCTCATCCTCTTTTCCCACCATTCCCTTACCTCTTAGTGCTGCAACCCCTTCTTTTGCTCACTGCATCCACCTGTTGCCTTCCTTCCTTCCTTCCTACCCCTCAGTTTCAGCTTGTCCCTGTGTCATAGTTCCCTATCTTTTAGCCTTAGCTGTACCTCCAAACCTTTCTCCCTCCTTTCCCTCTTGCTTCATTTCATAGCATCTCCTACCTGCTCTCTGAAGAAGAAGCTGCTGCATAAAGTGTCTAGTGGTGTTTTAAACATCACTGGGAAGGTAAGCAGGCAGGTGAAGGCAGTAGTGCTGCTCCTACTGCAGCAGTAAGACAAGGAGCAAGGGGAGAGGGAAAGAAAATAAAGTGCAGGAGGTGGTAGCAGCAGTAGTGGGGAAGGAAAGATGGTGTGGAGAGAAGTGGCAAAAATAGGGACAGCTCTTTTCTTCCCACATAGGGCAGTGGGAAGAAACCTCGCCATCCCTCTTAAAATGAAATTTGATTTTTTTCTGGACATGTAATAAAAATATACTGCTACATCAGGGAAGATACAGAAAATATGAGATTCCATAGATTTTTAAATACTGATCACTGTATAGCAGCTTTCCCCCTACCTCGCTTTGTACATTCCTCTTCCTTCGCTTCAATGGCTCCCCTGATTTATGTGCAGTCTTTGCAAGGAACTCTGCAAAACAGATTTTGACTAGATTTCCCCCCCCCCCCCCGCCACAAAGCTAGGCTTTCCATTAGAGTTGTAACATTGGGCCTTTGCAGACTGCTAGAAATAGTGCAAATTGAGTCCACTTTAAGGGTTAGGGTTGGAGTTAGGGAATCATGGGAACTGTATTTTATTGTGGTACCTGAGTTCTCTGACAGAGAAGGCTCAATGTCTCAGAAAAAAACAATTCCCATGATTCTGCACTAACCCTTCAAGTGGACTCAATTTGCACTATTTCTGGTAGTCTACAAAGGCCCATTGATCCAAGGAACTGAAAATAGGAAATGATAGATGGGTCATGTGTGAACTTAGAACTCTGTTGTAAATGTCAGTCATAGGACGTTATCATACGGGGGAAATCCTGTGAGGAAATGGGGATTTAAACTGAAAATAACCCACAAAAGCGGGTATATTTTCAGACGACGTTGCAATTAAAAGGTTAATCCGAACATAAAGTAGTCAGAAACTGCTTCTTTTTATTTTCGGGGATCTTCCGAAAATAAAAAGAAGCAGTTTCTGCCTACTTTCCGTTCGGAGTAACCTCCTTTTAAATGCGCAGGAGGTTTTCACACGGGGAAAGCTTGCTAATTAATTGCTTCCGCTTTTGCGGTAGCACTTTCACTTTAAAGCCGGCTTCTGTTCGTAGCTCCCCATGTGATAACGTCCATAGACATCACTCTGTGGCTGAACACACACAAAGGTGGATCAGGCATGTCTTACAAAACAGTTGGACATTAGAGTAACTACACCTTTTGCCACATAACTCTGCTCCTACAAGGCTAGGGACTTGATTTTTTTTTTAATTAAAGCTTGGAATCAAGGCCAGATGATGGTCCAAAGAGACTTGTGGTGGCATACCTAGAATCCAAGTAAAATCCAGGCAAATGTCACAAACGTAACTGGTCTCTACCAAAAGGTCCACTGGAAGCCACTAGACTTTGGTCCTGGACTTGCTCAAAACACTAGGTCCATCCAGAGAGCTATCAAAAATCTATAACCTCCCTCCCTCCCTCCCTGAATTCACCTAGAATTGGATTCTGAGCTGAGTCTTTGGTCTCATTGTCACAGGTGGCTCAGCTTTCAGGTTCCCATGCAGGTAAGAGTATTTTTTGAGTATGAGAGTATAAACCAAAGCCAAGGCACAAGTTAAATATATTGTAAAGGTAAAAACAGAAGATATGTAGGTGTATTATTAATATAGCCTAATTGTTGTTTGATGCACTCAAGTTGACCTTGACTCATGGCAACCCTGTGGATGAGACTCTCTGATTGAGTCCATCCATCTGGCATGTGATCTTCTCTTTCTGCTTCCCTCTGCCTTTCCTAGCATCATTGTCTTTTCTAATTATTTGTTTTCCCTCATGATATGGCCAAAATATGACAGCCCCATTTAGTCATCCTGGCTTCCAGAGATAGTTTGGGCTTGATCTGTTGCAGAACCCATTTATTTGTCTTCTTGGCTGTCCACAGGATCCTCAGCACTCTTCTCCAGTACCACATCTCAAAAGAGTTTATTTTTTCCCCCTGTGTGCTTTCTTTGCTGTCCATCTCTCACATATGTACATGGTGATGGGGAATATAATGGCTTGGACTAGCCTCACTTTAGAGTTATATCTTTGCTCTTTAGGATCTTGTCCATTTCTTTCACAGCCACCCTTCCCAATCTTATCTTTCTAATTTCTTGACTGCAGTATCCATTCTGATCAATGTTTGAAATAAAGTATGGGAATTCTTTTGACTATTTCAATTTTCTCATTACCTAGGATGAATGCATGTAGATCTTCCATGGTCATTATTTTTGTTTTCTTAGGGCCTTTGCAGACTGCCAGAAATAGTGCAAATTGAGTCCACTTTAAGGGTTAGCGTTAGGGAATCATGGGAACTGTAGTTTACTGTGACACCAGAGCTCTCTGACAGAGAAGGCTCAATGTCTCAGAAAAAACAACAATTCCCATGATTCCCTAGCGCTAACCCTAACCCTTAAAGTGGACTCAATTTGCACTATTTCTGGCAGTCTGCAAAGGCCCTTAATGTTGAACATCAAACCTACCTTGGCACTTTCCTTCTTGACCTTCTTCAATAATTGCTCCAGGTCTTTGTTGGTTTCTGGTAATAGTATTGCATTGTCTGCATATTTTAGACGGTTAATGTTCCTACCTTTGATTTTTACTCCTCTTGTTTCTGAGTGTAAGTCTGCTCTTTGTACAATGTTTTCTACATACAGGTTGTATAAACAGGATGATAGTATGCAGCCTTGCTTGACCCCTTTTCTGATAGGGAACCATTCTGTTTCTCTGTACTCAGTTCTGACAGCACCTTTATGCCCTGAGTAGAGATTACGCATCAGGATGACCAGATGTAGTGGTACTCCCATTTCTTTGAGATTAAGCCATCGTTTTTCATGGTCTAAGCAGTCAGAGGCTTTACTGTATTCAATAAAGAACATGCTGATTTGCTTTTGGAATTCCCTTGTGCACTCCTCCATTTATTAGGGTGTATTGCAAAATATCACATCAGAGTTGTGGAGTCAACAAAAATAGAGCTTTACTCAGCAGAGTGTAAGACAAAAATAAGCAAAGCAAAAATGTAGCATCATGGCTAAGTACACAATGCAAAAACAAATCAGCATAGCATAACTTCCTGCATGCCTGCAGTACTACAACTCCCTAGCAAGGAGAAAAATTTAGGGGGGTTGCAGACTGCCAGAAATAGTGCAAATTGAGTCCACTTTTAGGGTTAGGTTTAGGGTTAGAGAATCATGGGAACTGTATTTTATTGTGGCACCAGAGCTCTCTGACAGAGAAGGCTCAATGTCTCAGAAAAAAAACCAATTCCCATGATTCCCTAACCCTAAAAGTGGACTCAATTTGCACTATTTCTGGCAGTCTGCAACCCCCTTACTTCCCAGCAATATGGAAAACAATAGCCTCCTAGCCAGCATGAAAAATAATACATTCTCTAACCCCAAACAGATTCCTAATGCAGTTATACTCTGCTAAGTAGCTATCAAAACCACCTGACCTAATTGGCTGATTGCATCACTAATTGCCAGTGCTGGCTTACCATCATGGACTTCACCTGCTACTTTGCTATACCTTCATTCAGTCACAACTTAGTATGCAAATTGGTATGCCCTGACACTATTATCCAATGTATGTTTGCAATGTGAACCCTTGTGCCTCTTCCCTTCCTGAAACCAACTTACTCCTCTAGGATTTCTCATTCCATGTATGGTAGAAGTTTTTGCTGCAGAATTTTGAGCATGACTTCGTGGGAAGTTAGTGCAAAGGTCATGCAAGTTACTGCTTTTGTATCACTGTTCTTAAATATAGGAATGTATATTGATCTTTTCCATTCTGTGGGCCACTGCTATGTTTTCCATATTCGATGATAGATTTTAGTTAGAACTGTACTTGATTCTGTGGACCATAATATTCTATTGGTACGTCAGCTGTTCCTGGTGATTTATTCTTGCCAATTGCTTTGAGTGCAGCTTTCACTTCACTTTCCAGAATGTGAGCTTCATATTCGCATCTTTTTTCTTTCCATGTGTCATTTATCCTTTCACATTTTAATATAGCTCTTTTGTGTATTGCTTCCATCATTTTTTAAAATGTAATCTTGTCATATATTATGTTCCCTTCTGATCATAGAGTATCCATCCTTAGTTTAAATTTTTCTTTGAATTCCTGAATCTTGTGGAATAGATTCCTTGTTCTTCCTTTCTTGTTTTCTGCTTCTATTTCTCTGCAATGGTTGTTGTAGAAATTTTCCTTGCCCTTGCCCTAATCATTGAACAGTAGTGTCATGGTTTTAATGTTGTTCCTGTCTCCCTTTGCTTTTGCTTCTCATCTTTCTTTGACTGTTTGCAGTGTTTCATCTGTCATCCATTGTTTCTTCTTCATCTTTTTGGCTACTGTTGTCATCTTTTTGCATTCCTCTTTTATTGTGTCCTTGACTTCTGCCCATAGTTCTTCTGGTTCCTAGTCAACTCAACTTCTAATGACTATATCATTTGCTCAATTTTTATAAAAGCTACAACCACATTAGAAGAACTGTATGAATGCTGACTGTGATGGACCTCCAGAAAACTAGGAGTGTCGGCTGCAATTTACAAATTTCTAAAAGCTGTATTAACTCATGTAGTAGTGAAACGCCTTGGCCCAGACAGGCTCTGTTTAAACAATAATTAAATATTATACTACCCACTGCTTCCAGGGAAGTACAAGCTTGTTAGTTCTTGCTAGAATAAAACTATTAAATCAATGGGATTTACTTACAGTTGGTTCAATGGGCCTACTCCAGCTGGGGACTAATAATAAAATTTAAGCCAATATGTTGCTGCCCTCCCATGGTATAGAAGAAAATGAGTCAGACATACCAAATTATCGACTGACAAAATCCCAGTTAAGTAGGTGTCACATTCTTAACTATTCCTTTATGGCAGTATAATTGCTTCTTTAGTCACAAGGAATGTCTCACAGTCAACTCAGTTGCTTCACCTTACTTCTTGCTCAAGTTTACACACGTATAAACTCTTTTCACCTAGTGCTACCTGTTGCTATAGGGCTCAAGCAATGTATTGCTGAAGGTTATACTGGTAGAGCCATTAGATTCCTGTACAAAGCCCTCCTTTCTATCCCTTTAGGCTCAAGTGAGGAAAGGACAAGGTTGTGTTAGGCTTTGCATTTTAGACGGTTCCAAAAATGCTCTTCAGTTGGGCAAAAAGTGTTGGTCCTTCTCTCTGTCTTGTACATGTATTACACATGTATTACACAGCCAAAGGGCCAGGGGGAGGGAAGCCCTGATGTGGCAGCCTTCACAGGCATATTTGCTGAAGACAATACTCTCTTTCAGCCAGCAGATGAAGATGTTGTTGTTATTGTTATTCAGGCAGGGCTTTGAGACATAAATTATGTAACTGTAGTATGTGTGAGAGCCAGCATGATGTAGTGGTTTGAGTGTTGGACTATGATTCTGGAGATCAGGGTTTAAATCCCACTCAGTCATGGAAACCCACTTTGGGTGAGTCTGCCAGAAATAGTGCAAATTGAGTCCACTTTAACTGCCCTGACTCAATGCTAAGTAATCATGGGAACTATAGTTTAACATAAACATAACATAAAAAACATTGGTCATACAAGATCATGTCCTGGGAGCTAATCTAGTTCTATTAATTTTGGCAGCTGTTCCTGCTTCCTTTTTCCACAACAATCCACTTATGTTTCTTTTCATACTTACTCACCGATCATCACAAAACCTTGTTATTCCCACTTCAGGGGCAAAACACCAGGTGAGTTCTACTTAGAGCAGACTAAGGACCTTATCACATGGGGTCTGAAGCAAAGCTAATCCAAAGGGCATCCACAGCTAATACATATTATTCCCCCGTGTTTACACACGACGCTGCCCCAGAACACGGAGCTAATCCGTATTGTTCCCCCGTGTTTACACACTACGCTGCCCCAGAACACGGAGCTAATCCGTATTGTCCCCCGTGTTTACACACGACGCTGCCCCAGAACTCGGCAGAATACGGAGCTAATCCGTAAGGAGTAGGGAGATTTTGACATTCGGTTTGTAGAGGAAGTACCTAGGGAGCCTTCGCATTCATTGCGAATTGGTGGGCAGGGCGAAAATCCCAGCGAGGGGAAGGGATTGCCTTGGCAAAAGGCAAACCGGATTGGAAAGAAGAGGAGGAGAGGAAGAGGGAAGAGGGAAGAGGGAGGCGATCTCTCTCTCTCCATGGGCTGCCTTCCCTTCTCCAGTCCTCCAGCCCTCCTCCTCCTCCCCGGTTCCCATGGCTGCCTTTCCTCCCGGCTTTTTGTGACGGGAGAGAAGGGAGCCTTGGTATTAATTGCGAAATGGCCAAAAGGGCGATATTCCCTTCGTTTCGCTATGGAACCGAATTTATTCCTACTTCTGTTTTTCTTCGCTTTTTCTTTGCTTCGTGGCCAGCGTTTGATAAGGCCCTAAGGGTCTATACAGACTGCCAGAAATAATGCAGCTTGAGGCCACTTTAGGCACTGCCCTGGCTCAGTGCTAGGGAATTATGGGAACTGTAATTTATTGTGGCACCAGAGCTCTCTGACAGAGAAGGCTCAATGTCTTAGAAAAAAAATACAATTCCCATGATTCCCTAGCACTGAGCCAGGGCAGTGCCTCAATTTAAAGTGGACTCAGTTTGCACTATTTCTGGCAGTCTGCAAAGGCCCTCAGTGCAAGGGAAACATGGGAACTGTAGTTTATTGTGGCACCAGAGCTCTCTGACAGAGAAGGCTCAATGTCTCAGAAAAAAATACAGTTCCCATGATTCCCTAGCACTGAGCCAGGGCAGTTAAAGTGGACTCAATTTGCACTATTTCTAGCAGTCTGCAAAGGTTCATACTCTCAGCCCCAGAAAGCCCTGTGATAAATTCGCCTTAGGGTTGCCATAAGTCAGAAACAACTTGAAGGCATACAACAACAAAAGTGTGTGTATGAAGCAGTGTGCTGTACTTTTCATATTTAATTAATAATTATGATTTAAATGTGTTTTGACTGTTTTTAACCATTTTTTATTTAAAAAGTTGTTTTTAGCTGCTTTTAAGTCAGTCCCAACTCATGGCGACCCTTGAATGAGACATCTCCAAGCCCTGCTATCCTTTGCCTCCCTGCTCAGGTCCTGCAGGCTCAAACCCATGGTCTCCCTAATTGAGTCTATCCATCTGGCATACATTCTTCCTCTCTTTCTACTTCCCACCACCTTCCTCAGCATCATTGTCTTTTCTAATGAGTCGTGCCTTCTCATTATGAGGGCGAACTATGACAGCCTCAATTTAGGAGATTATTGCACCTGCTGCTTTCTTCCGATCTGAGCACAGGCTGAGACCATGTAAAAATGGATGTTATCGCACAGCTCCGTGCCCAGATCAGAGGCATCCCGTACCCGATCAGGAGTTCTCCCGTACTTAGCAAAAAAACAGCTATTTTGATATTCCTTCCTCCTATCTTCACTTCTTCTGTGTCCAAGCTGGCTCTTCGTATGATATTTTCTACATACAAGTTAAACAGATAGGGTGAAAGGATACAGCCTGGTCTGACTGCTTCGCCAATTCTGTTTGAGAACCATTCTGTTTCTCTTTTATAATAATAATAATATTATTGGGAACCATTCTGTTTCTCTATAATAATAATAATAATAATAATAATAATACTTTTTTATTTGTAACCCACATTCTGTTCTTATAGTAACCTGTTGTCCTAAGTCCATGTGTATAGTCTCCTCTCTGGTTGTATGAAGAATGTATTTGCAATGAATACATTGCTGGCCTCATAAAATTCTGTCAGTCACTCTCCTGCTTTTTTTCCTTGTTCCTAATTCATACTGTCCTACAGTTTTTGAGTCTTCTTTGCTTCCTACTTTAGCATTCCAGTTGCCTATTATTATCCTCTTTTGGTGTGTTGTCAGTTTCTTCTTGGACAGCATCATAGAATCTCCCAATTCCTTATTCTTTTGCCTCTGTGGTTGGTGCATATACTTGAATTATAATAATATTATAGGTTTTCCCTGAAGTCTTATTTACATTTAAAAATTATTTTTTAACTTTTGTAAAATAAGATTTTAACTTAATCTTGTTTTACATTGTTGTAAGCTGCCTTGGACCCCATTACAGGAGAAAAGTGGGATATAAATTCAATAAATAATACAAAATAATAATAGCCATAACAATGGCTATTGATGGTTTTGATACAAGCCCCAGTTTACATGATGTTAACTGTCTCATTAATGTCTTTAGTAGAATAGAAGGGTATGTAATTAAATCAGGCATAGCTGTATTAGTGTAGCAGCTTATTAGGTTGATGAATTTTTTATTTTATTCACAAGTTAAGTGTTTCTTACTGTAGTAAAACTGGCAACATGTTGGTAACATTGGTCTAATTCCCATTGAGATAGTTCATTTTGTACAATTGCCCCCAAGTCCAGATGTTCTGAAATCTAACCTGTGTCATCTTTGCATGCTTTTTTTGTGTGCTTCCTTCTGATAGCTTGGCAACAGTCATCTGTTACTGCTTTCTGTGATATTTTGTTGACACGGAACTCTACATATCTCCTTTTTACATCCTATGATTTTAAGTCATTTGTTAATTACTGGGATAATGACAGGTTATTGCACAGGCTCATTATGCAGATATTATAATGATTAATCATGGCACAAGTGTCAACTGATCTGAGACTCTGTGTCTGTGAAGTTATATCTGTGAAGTCTGTGAAGTTAAACAAACATATTCCCTGCACCCACTATGAGGCAGCATGCCAAATATTAAGGCTACAATTCTATATTTACTGATCTAGATATCAGCCCCATTGAACTCAATGGGACTAGACATGTATAGAACAGGTGTGAAAAATGTCCCCCACAGCTATTTTTTTTTTTTTTTGGTGGCCTGTAGACTCTTCTGGCATGATGATACCCTCCATCCCTATAACATATATATATATATATATATATATATATATATATATATGTGTGTGTGTGTGTGTGTGTGTATGTATATGTATATGTATATGTATATGTATATGTATATGTATATGTATATATATATGAACAACTAGCCAGGAACATACAACAAAATCCACAAACAATGGTACCTTTGTGAAGTCGTAGGCTTTCATGGTTGGCATCCATATTTTTTTGTGGGTTTTTCGGGCTGTGTGGCCATGTTCTAGAAGAGTTTCTTTCTGACGTTTCGTCAGCATCTGTGGCTGGCATCTTCAGAGAATTCTCTGAAGATGCCAGCCACAGATGCTGACAAAACATCAGAAAGAAACTCTTCTAGAACATGGCCACACAGCCCAAAAAACCCACCACAAACAATGGTACCTTTATTGGGCCAAATAATAAAAAAAGCACAAAATACTTCATGCAAGCCTTTGAAGCTCCACTGGCTTCTTCATGATACAAAAGTGTAAAAAATAACACAGGATAAGAAAAATCATACAGGAGAAGAAAAAAATGTTGTTAGGATCACAGGCATACATTTTGTCTTAAGATGTTACTTTTGTTGTCAGTTAACATGGTCTGGAGCAATAATTAAAGGATTGTTTCTATTCCTTGGGAAGATCATTGAAGCTTTTAGGTACACAACATATACCCTGAGGGCAGATTTTGGGGTCTAACCTCCCCCAGACCCCAGTCATTTTTGTTCATTTTCCCCAGTGTACCCTTGGATGCTGTCTGAGCGTTCAGTAGACCTCTCTCTCCTAGATTGGTACATACACCCTCTTAACCCTTAATCTTCCATTATTCAACCTTTTAATCTTCCTTTCTATAGCCTGATGTGAATCTTGAGATTGAACCAGTCCTTGTTTTGTGTGTTTCTGTACACATTTTCTAAATAAAACATCTTATTTACTTCAAAGTGGAGTCTTTCACTGCAGTGAGTACTGGTATAAAAAGGTGTAACAAGATCCTAGTAAGTTACTCACCTCTTGCATGACTCCTTTTGGGCTAATTATTTCCTCAACATTCAAAGGAGACTGACACTGCTGTCAGGGACCTCACTGAGTCCAGCTGAGCAAACTGTGGGTTGTGTTTTCCTTGATTGAAGCAATTTGCTTGTCATATGCTCTTTCTCTTTTCCTGTTGCCTTCCACTGTACCAAGCATAGTTTGCTGTATACATTTATTTATTATACTATACATTTATTATTCACCAGAAATTCCTGCAGTGATTTTTAGCTAACAGGGCCTTTACCGACTGCCAGAAATAGTGCAAATTGAGGCCACTTTAACTGCCTGGCTCAGTGCTAAGGAATCATGTGAACTGTAGTTTATTGTGGCACCAGAGCTCTCTGACAGAGAAGGCTCAATGTCCCAGAAAAAAATACAATTCCCATGATTCCCTAGCTCTGAGCCAGGACAGTTAGCAGCCATGATCACACATCTTCAAAAGAGCACGATTGGGGCTGTTTCTGCCATCGCACTGCACTCCCCTTAACACCACATGACTGCTAATATTGCAACTGCCATGGCAGCAACATTTTACACATGAGGACTAATGGGACTGCAGCACAATTGGGAGCTTATTGATGGGTTTCCCCCCAACAATTAAAAGAAATGCCTTAACCACACTTTGGAGACACAGCAGCTATGGGTTGGAGGCAATATTGTATGATACGTTTTGCCAAAGGTGCTATTTTACAACCATAATTGCAGTTTAAAATCCATGTGTGATAATCTCCTATGTATGAAATACATTATTACTCAGTAGAAAATTATCAGAAGTCAAACTGCGCTTCATCTGCATGTGAAATTATGACAGGCCATATTTTTAAGTACTTGTGATTGTATTTACATGCAAACTACTTATGTGTGTTCATGAACATTTTAGCAGCACATGAAAACATTGGAGTTTATCACACAGGGGGCTAAGTGCCCAAATCCCGTGCAGAAACTGGATTTAAATTCTGGGAATCCTGCATCCTTCCGAGGTCGCTAAAATTAGTACCCAATTGTTGGGGGGCAATGAGCTTACAGTTGTAAACTGCTTAGACATCCCATAGCGCGATAGGAAGCGGTATATAAATGAGGCTGCTTTGCTTTTGCTTTGCAAAAGTGGGATCGTTTTCAGACATATCAGGGGCATTGAGCATTAATCCAACATTACCCTGCACCGAAAGTGGACAAAATCAGCCTCTTTTTACTTTTAGGAAAATCACACCATACAGAATCCTTAATAATGTTTTTTGTATTAATGTTGCTCATAAATCGTAATTCCCATACATCACTGAATGTAATGGCAATAGTTGTGAAATAAGCAAAATTAAAATTATATACCTTTAAATTACAATATCAGATGTGCAGTCTAAATGTATTCACATATATATAGTTTCATGTGCTGAGAGTGAAAATTTGGTAAAAGATGATGTTTTTAAAGATTTAAAAAAAATTTTTTTTATTTGTTTGAAATTTAAAAATTAATTTTTGAAATTTGAAATTTTAATTTAAAAACCAACAGCCTGGGGCCTCTCCTTTCTCCCACTGAGCCTTACCCCACTCACTCCATCTCTTCAGCACTTTAATGGGACGCAAGCGAGCACCACGACCTGTTTCTGCCCAAAGGCAGATATTTGAGGAGTAGTGGGATCACCCCCTCTTAGAGTGTCACCTGGTGTGTCCCGCACCCGCTGCAATCCCTTAGTGATACCACTGCTTATGTACAGCAAATAAGGTAAACAGCTGCCTCCAGAATCACTTACTGAGCATGTGTGTTGAGCAAAATGGAAAGAAAAGGAGAAAGCAAATTACCCTGTCTCACCAGCTACCATGGCATGTTGAAAAAGCATAGATCAACAAGTTTCACCACCACAAGGGAGATCATAAGAAAAATGGAGCCTGTTGGGGTGAAAAACACCCTAGGATGCATTCTAGAAGAAGCTTTCAAATGGTCTCCAAGAGACTAAAAAATGCACAATGTTAGTTTTGAATAAAAGTTTTGCTGAAACATGCTCTTCTGTTCTTCTTTTCTGCAGTGTAGGATCCTATTCCTATTCATTCCATGTTATTTCTATCTCTAGGTACCAAAGTTTCTGTTAAAGAAGTAATCTACAGGAACCTATCTACTTTGTTAATGGAAGTATATGTGTATAAGCAATTTCTAGTTAACTGAGATATACCTTTAATTTGTTAATCTTAATTCAGAAATGTTTAGTGTGAATTATCAAATAAATTATGTGCACCAATTTTTACTAATGCATTTCTTTTAAAATAATTAAAAATAAATTAAAAATACAGGGTATCCAAAATTTATCTTTAAAGATAAATTTCAGATATCTTATACTAAAAATGGTCAAAGTAGCTTTGTCCCAGGATCCAAAAGTAATTAATTTAAGTAATGTGAAACATTATTCCTTATTCCAATCATTAGCATAATTTTCATGTACTGATAACAATTGTTAAAATATTTTTTCACTTTTTTTTTTTAGAAATTAGTGTAGGAAATAAATGTTTAAGTGATTATTTCCAACCTCTGCTCAGAGCCACTAGATTTAAATTCTATAGACTTGGAGTAGAGGGTTGATACCTGAAGAACTATACACTTCAAGTGAGCAATATAAAAATGGAAAAATCCATTTGCCAAAAGGCATGTAGTCGTCCTTTCCAATTCGCGTGGGATCCGTTCTGCCCCCCTCTCGTGACTCAGAAGTATCACACACATATATATATAATACTAGCCCAAGGAAATCTTGACAGATACTTTACATAGTCCTACAGTGGGATTTGTCTTTGTGGTGTGTAATCACCATTTGTGTAAGCTCCAAGTGTCTGTGGATACTTGACAAAGGTACTTCTGTTACAGGCAATGGTATGTGCAAACTGACAAGAGAAGGATAATGCTCCTGTTACATGTTACAAGTAAATTTTCTTGTTGACCATGGGGTGGCTGCAATTACTTGACTTGCCTCCAGAGATCTAACCCCTTTTTATGTGTGTGTGTATGTGCCTTCAAGCCACCTGCCAACTTATGGCGACTCCATTAATTTCATATAATTTTCTTAGGCAAGAAACAAAATACAGTAACATCCAAAATCCACAAAACATTAATCCTTTACTGGGCCAACCAAAAAATGCACAAAATGCATCTTGTAAGCCTTTGAAGCTCCACTGACTTCTTCATCAGGCAAATCATACAACAGAAGGGAAAAAAATGACAAGAGCCACAGGCCTAAATTTTTCAAAATGTTGTTTTTGTTGTCCATTAAGGCAATCAGAAGTGGTTTAGTTAGTTCCTTTCTCTGAAATATACTGTATTTTTAAAAAATTCTGTGCATCTTGTGAAGTTATGATGCCACCCTGTGGCTGAAATAGAGAATAACAATTCCTTGTTGCTTACCCTGTATTTTGTTGTTGTGTGCCTTTAAGAGCTTTCTCACATTAAAAAAGTAAGACAAGAGGCAGTGATGAGAGGCAGCGAGGTTGAAATGTCTTTCTGTTTACCTCTCCACTTGCCCTTGAAGCACTTCCCTTCTTTCCGAGGGAGACAACAGTAAAAGTGTGGCTTTTGTCCTGCTGGAAAAATCAATTTGCCAAAAGGCATGTAGTCGTCCTTTCCGATTCGCGTGGGATCCGTTCTGTCCCCCTCCCGTGAATCTGGATGAGGAAAAACAGATTGAAGTTAAATCCAGACAAAATGGAGGTACTCACAGTCACAGGCCCGAAACTAGATCTGGGAATACAGTCTCCAGTCCTGTGTTCGCAGTTTGGGGGTACTCCTTGACTCGTCACTTCACATGACTAGTCAGGTGAATGCGGCAGTCAGGAGCGCCTGTTATCAGCTTCGGCTGATATGCCAACTGCGCCCTTATCTGGACACGAGGGACTTGGAAACTGTGGTACATGCGCTGGTAACCTCACGTCTGGATTACTGCAACACGCTCTACATGGGGCTACCCTTGTGCCTAACCCAGAAACTTCAATTAGTACAAAATATGGCAGCCAGATTAATTACTGGGACATCTCGGAGGGAGCATATAACACCAGTGCTTAAATCCCTCCACTGGCTGCCAATTAGTTTCCGGGCACAGTACAAGGTGTTGGTTTTAACCTTTAAAGCCCTACATGGTTGGGTCCATCTTATCTTAGGGACCGCCTCTCCCCGTATGATCCCCCTCGAGCCCTTCGGTCCTCTGTGAGGAACCTGTTACAGCCAATAAAGACCAGGCTGTCCCAGACCTCCCAGAGGGCCTTCTCCGCTACTGCCCCCAGGCTATGGAACGGCCTGCCGGACGCTCACTGCCTTTAAGAAGGCAGTGAAGATGGATCTTTTCCGGCAAGCCTTCCCAGAATAATACCCCCCGGATACTTCTGCCCTGGGGAGATATTTTGTCTGGTATTTTATCGGCCTCCCTGCGATGCTTGGGTTGGTCATTGTATTGTTGTTTTATGTAGTAGTCTATTGTTTTAAATTTTCCTCTTGTTTAATTCTGTTTTAAGGGGTTGGGAGGTGGGATTTAGGGTCGGGACTGTTTTACATTGTTGATTTTTAACTTGTGTAACCCGCCTCGATTGTTGGGCAGAGAGGCGGGCTATAAATAAAACTTATTATTATTATTATTATTATTATTAAACAGAAGTATCACAAATATTCAAGTCCCCATTTTTTAAATGGCCGCACCCTCCTGTGCGAGGCCCCACACATGTGCTGCAAGGGTGCGCGTCATTTTGATCCTTCTTGTGTCTGTATATTATTATTATTATTATTATTATTATTATTATTGCTTGCTTGCTCTCTGCAAAGGAATGAGACCGCAGACTCCAAGTCCGCGAATGGGGATGGACAACTGTATTTATAACCATCTCCCTCTGGAGGGAGAATGGAGGTACTACGATGTCATGTGGGAAGGTAAGTTTATGACCAATGGCGACCCTAAGGTAACCCTTATCGTGGGGTTTTCTTGGAAGGATTTTTTCAGAGGGGTTTGCTTTTGCCACCCTCTGAAGATGAGAGCATGTAACTTGCCTAAAGCAACCTACTGGGTTTTCATAGCTGAGCAGGGATTTTGAACACTGTCTCAAAAGTCCTAGGTCAAGATCACTACTAAACTGTTTATAGTGCTAATATTCTAGTTTAACTGTTATGACTGCTTCCAGTGGAATCACTAGGGGGGTGGACCATACTCGGTGACACCCCAGAAGTGGGGGTGACACCCAGCGAAATGCACCCCCATCCCTGTCATCTACTCATAGGTAGAGCAGCACAGGGCAGCGAGGGAGAGTGCACCCCTCCTGATCCTGTGTGTGTGCATGGTATCTCCATATATCATACCTTTTTGTGATAAGTTTCTTTTTAGCAACTGTCTGTATAAATTACCACAGGCAGGCGTGCACACACACACACACACACACACACACCTTCTTGCCATTGCTTTTGAACACCTCAGTTTGGGGATAGGAAGAGGAAACTGCCATTCTTGAGAGATATGTTCTGTTGATCCCCTCAGGGTTCTTTTTTGCGGAGACGATTGGACCAACCCTCTGAACAGCCTGTTAAATGTACAAACATCACTTGATTACTTTGTTCTAGATGATTAAAAAACAATAACCCTAATTTACCAGTACAAAAAAGCTGGCGTTGGATATTGCATTGAATGGGAATTTTAGAGCATTGGAGTATTGGGGAATTTTGGCGTATTTCGAGTTAGGGTTAAATGCACACTTCCTTTATTTCCTGAACCCAGTTAAAATTTCAGTGTCTCTCTTCCTCCCATCCAACAAACCAAAATGGGACCATCTGGCAATCAGACCATGAGCCTTTACAGGCTGCCAGAAATAATACAACTTGAGGCCACTTTAACTGTCCTTGCTCAGTACTAAGGAATCATGGGAACTGTAGTTTATTGTGGTATCAGAGCTCTCTGACAGAGAAGGCTTAATGTCCCAGAAAAAAAATACAATTCCCATGATCCCCTAGCACTGAACCAGGACAGTTAAAGTGGCCTCAAGCTGCATTATTTCTGGCAGTCTGTAAAGGCCTCATGTAACTTTTCATGCTACTGTTTTCAGTGGAAAACAGGGGAATTTGGGGATTCAGTGGAAAACAGTAGGGAACACTTTTTTTAGTCCCAATATGTTGCATTGACTGAGACAAAAATATATCCCAATAGGTGGGTGGATGGGGGGAAAGCAGTAGATATGTCTTGTCTCTTTTCTGTTTTTACAAAACAGTGGTTGAGATTTTGGGAAAGATGCTTGAAGCTGTCAAGGTGACATACAATGCCTATCCTGTAGGTGTAGTTCTGTATGGTTTCTGCAACAAAATGTGGCTTTGAGGGCCTAAAATGTTCCATCCTGGGGCATGAGAGTTAAGAACCTGATGTGAAACCTGATTCTCAACAGTGATGGCAGCGGATGATCCCAGCATGTGTGTATACAAGAGTTACCCCATGCCTTCCTGCCATAGGTTTCCTTTCCTCCTTGCCCTCCTGCGTTCCTCCCCCGTTGGGCAGGGCAGACTGTGCCACATTTAACAGGGGAGGTGAGAGGGAACAACCTGGGAGCTGGGGAGGAATAATAATAATAATAATAATAATAATAATAATAATAATAATAATAATAATTTATTTTTATCCCACCTTTAGCCAAGGCTATCAAGGCAGCTTACATTAAAATTATAACCCACACATTATAACAGACATATAACCCCCTCTTAAAAATACATTAAATTGGCATCAATTAAAATCTAATTTAAAACACCAATAACAATAAACAGGGAAACAATTTCCAAGTATTGCTTGAATGTGAAGGCAAACCATACCCCACTCAGCCTTAGGTGCTCCATTGTAAAGCAGAGTGGAACAGCTTGAAACTTGACTTCCCTGTCAAATGTGGCAGAGTTTGCCTTGGCAGGAGGAGGGCACATTGGAGGGCGCAAAGACAAAAGGAAATCCCTAAACAGGCAGGCATGGGGCACCTCTTGTGTATACACACACGCACACACGGCCCTATCCTTTAGGAATGAAAAATGGAAGCAGGAGTAGTGGCTACCATTGTGGGGCATGAGTGCTGTGAAATGAACAAAACAGAAATACTGATTATTCCCCAGGTAAGAACTGCAGAGAATGGAAGTGCACTTGGAGGTCAAGGGGGGAACATTAATATGATGCCAAAGCTGATCCCTTCCAGCACTGAGTGCTCCTTTTGTAAATTGGAGTGGGAAGGCTTGAGATAGCAGCTTTGGGTGCAGGGCAGATTTGCATGATTTGCTATAGAAAGATGGCGGCTGGAACTGAAACAAACTCTTTTTAGCTTTTTTCTTCTCACTATGCTCCTCCTTTCTCTCTCCTTTCTTCCTTCTAAAAAACTGTACATTTCCATAAATGGGGTGGGGAGGTGTTTAATTTTCCCCAGGCAAGGGAACCTGGCAAGGGCCCACCCAATGGAAGTGCGTTGGTACAAGAAAGGCGATTGGTTAATTTAAGTTTATGTGGAGATATATATATTATATGTATATGTATACACACACACACACATATGCATATGCATGCTCGGAAGGAAAAAACCCAGAGCCACTGTGGCTGTTTCATTGAGCACACAGACACATTACTAATTTATACTGATGTGAATAAGTGGGGGAAATGTGTGGCTCTAAGATCAGTTTGAGTTTGGATGAAAAGGGGTGTGTGTGGCATTGATGAGGCAACATTCAGGCTAGATGCTGTGCAAGAAGCTGAATTATTTTGCAGGTTTGGATTCAGCCACAATTGATTTCTTCTTTCACAACTCAGATCCTTCCACTTTGTATTTATCTAAACCTTAATCCTATTGGACATTGTTCCCCTTGCTCTCACTCTCCAACAGCACCTCCCAGTCTCACTCTCTCAGCCAGTCACCATCCCCATGAAAATATACTCTACTCAACATTCCACATTTGTCATCATTCTTCATGTACTCCCCAATACATACCAGCCAACACATTGGTAGCGATCATGAGGTTCTCCTCATCTTTTTGTATTGCAAATTCCATCAGCCCAAACAAGGAGAGCCAGTGCTGAGGAATACTGGGAGTTGCAACATAACAATCCCTTCAGGGCTGTATGGTTGCTACTTGAAGTAAAGAAATACTCAGCATTTTACAATGTATATAATGCCATAGATCATTTAGTGTCATTCATAACCCTGTTTTTATTCTGGTGAAAACTCCAGGACTGAAGACTCCATGAGATTCCCACCAATGCTAGTATTTCCGTAGGCACCTTTCACACACTTCAAGAGACTACGGGTGAATTTACACTTTTTTTTTTGTCTTGAGGAGATTTGAATCAATGTGGATCTTTCAAGAAAACTTGGGGAAAAACTCAATATCGAATATCCCGGTTAAGTGGGATTTTGGGTAGCCTTGGCAGTTCGAGGCCTGGGTGCTGCATGATGGGGTGAGCTCCTGTCACTAGTCTCAGCTTCTGCCAATCTAGCAGTTCAAAAGCATGCAAATGCAAGTAGATAAATAGGTACCACTTTGGTGGGAAGGTAAACAGCATTCTGTGCAATCATGCTGGCCATATGACCCACAGAGTAGTCTCTGACAATGCTGGCTCTTCAGCTTAGTAAAGGAGATGAGCAGCACCCCCTACAGTGGTCAATGGGGAATACCTTTGCCTTTACATCCCAAAATGCACTGAGTGCATTCAGGGCAAGTGTGAACACCAAGGAAATAACCCGGGTTCACACCGGGTTATTTTTGTAGTGTGAATGACGCCTGCATTTGTCCCTTAAGCAAGAAAAAGCCTTGAGAGACTCACAGACAGATCACCAAGAAACCTACCTTGCCCTCAAAACGAGAGGCAGTAGCGAAGTGACCACTCAGCTCTAAAGAGCATCAGTGCCAGAAGGTACAGACACAGGCTGTATGTCACTAGTGACATATATGCTTTAAAGCACAAACAAATTAAGACTTTTAAAAGGAATAGGGCTTCCAAGACTAAAGGCTCTTTGGATGCTGGTTTCCAACTAGGCACAACTGGAGTTGTAGAGAATCATTTCTCAGTTCTGTCCTCTCTACTGCTTAAACAAGCCACGTCCTAAACTATGTGTAATCGAGCTTCCTAATCACTCTCCTATGTTTGTTGTCACTAGCTACCAGCTTTATCTATTCCTAAATTGGCACACACGCCTTGAATTTACAGTTGTGTTTGACACTGGCTTCCCACAGCAACAGTGTTATCAGATTGCACTTTCAGTCAGCTTGCCTTTCCAGGTCTGATTTGAACCTCGACAAGTCTGGGTTTTGACTGGCCCTATCTCCTGGATCTGTCAGTCTTCCCTCCCAGGGATTGACTACAGGTTGAGTCTCCCTTATCTGGAAATCCAAAATACTCCAAAAACTGTTGTGTTGTGTTGTTTTGAATTCACATCAAATGATGCAGATTAAAATCCTACACACACACACACACACACACACAGAAAATCCGATTAAACCCAACCAGGCTTGCTTCTTTATTGAAATGTGCATGATTGCCTGACAGAGATGCAATCCTATACACTTTTATCTTCAAGTCAGTCCCACTGAACTCATTAGAATGTGCTTCTGGGTTATCAACTATACACAAGACTACAGTGTTTTAAGCTTGTCACTATTAGGTTTAAATGGGATATAGAGTCAATGTTAAAATGTTGAAATGTAAAAGATGTGTGTCTGTGTTTTTCCATGCTGTGAAAAGTTGTTTTTTTCTGAGAGCTAGATTCACAGTTTATCAGTCCCAGGTGTGATTTAGCCAAAACAGGAGGCTAACAGGACTCCATTCTATGGGAAAGAAGGTTTGTTTATATTATGGTTTATGTAAACACATTTTTGTTATGGGAAATGTAGTTACATGATTTGTTATTGTAATTAAGGGTTGGACTAGTACACGTCACGTAATATCACCCAATCAGCTTGTAAAGGTTACACCCAGAAAGGTGGAGTCTTGTGGGACTGAGGGCTGAGAATCAGAAAGTTACTCACTTGCTTTTTGACTTTTGAACTGTAATGAACTAATAAAACCATTCTTTTGGTGATGCTACTAACACATCTTGAATCATGTAGCAAACAGATTTTATTCCTGCTTAGCCAGCTTTGGCTAAAGTGGAAATGTTATTATTATTATTTGTTTTTTTGCTTTTGTTCTTTTACAATAAAGAAGCTTTGCTGAAAGTTCCAGGTTTGGATGTTTGGTTTTAAAGGACTGTTTCCAACACTCCTACAACATTATTTTAACAGTCACACTGTGTTCTTGGGACGTAATGAGTACGTGATGAGAATGGAACGGAACATATTTTATTGCACGGTATGATCCTCATTGAGTTCCCATTCTGTGCTCTGACAGTCCCTAGCCTGCTCCAGGAGGAGAACTGTATAAATGTGTCCTCAGCCAGCAAGAACGCTTTCAGACCATTCGATATGATGTGCGTGCGATAATCCTACCCGGTCTCAATCTGTCCTCGTGTTCTGATTGGCTAAGACAACCTCCTCCCCTCCCGTCCTAGAACGTCCACAAACTCAACTCAACTCTTCTGGTGTTGATGCAATGAAGGTGCCACAGGCAATTTAAATTATTTTATTTTATTCTTGTAGATTGAATTGTGTCATGTTTACAAGAAAAAACAATGAATGCTCGCTACCTAAACCTCTCGGTAGCATTCTTTCCAATGCAGACATAGGGGTTTTCGCAACAGTGAGCATGCGCCAATGAGGGACGGCTGAGGAACTACTTTAGCGCCGGTACCGGTACAACAGTAAATGCTGTGCAATAATATGTGTTCTCATAACATTACTATCCCGTTATCAATAGTCTAATGCGGTTACACCCGTTCCCATATTGTTACATTCCAGGAACTCGATGGGAATGTTATAGGTACTGGTGCGATAAGCTTATTTGATTCAGTCGTTCTTCATAACATGTTATCCCTTTTAGCATGGCTTTTCCAGCTAAAGATTAAGGATGCAGATACACTGTAGAAATAATGCAGTTAGACACCACACATTAAGTGAAGTGCTGGTATAGGAATACTTGGTTAATCTAAATGAATTCAAGTTTCCAGGCTCAGATGAACTACACACAAGGGTCCTAAAATAACTGGCAGAAGTAATCTCATAGCCACTGCTTGTTTTCTGCAGCTACAGAGAATAGGATCTGGAGCAATGGATGCAAACTACAGGAAAAGAGATTCCACCTCAACATTAGGAAGAACTTCTTGAAAGTAAGAGCTGCTCGACAGTGGAACACACTCACTCGCAGTGTAGTGGCGTCTCCTTCTTTGGAGGTTTTTAAACAGAGGCTGGATGGTCATCTGTCAGGGGTGCTTTGATGGTGTAATCCTGCATGAGAGGGGGTTGGACTGGATGGCCCTTGTGGTATCTTCTAATTTTATGACTCTATGATTCTATGAATTGTTGTTGCTCCAGCCTATGGAATCCTGGAATTTGTAGTTTTACAAGGTCTTTATTCTCTGCCAAAGAGTGCTGGTGCTTCACAAAACTACACATCCCAGGATTCTGTAGGATAGATCCATGATAGTTAAAGTGGTGTCAAATTGCATTATTTCTACAGTGTAGATGCACCCTTGGAAGGCTGTAGCATTATGCTGATCCTTTTAAAACAACAACCAACAACCATTCTTAATTTCTTCATGTTTGTAATTCAGATTGAGACATCTCCATCATGCAGATAGTTCTTTTTGTTTTAAGGTGACTAGTTATCTTTTTTCTTCCTATACTGTCTGGCAATAGAATAGGCAATGCCTTCCACACTAAAAAGGCTTCTTGGCATCACTTGGAAAAATCACCTTAGGATGCCACTGTACCTTAAAGTTAAATTGTGTTATCTCTCCTGGTTTCGATTCCCAGAAGGTATGACATAGTCCCAGTAAATGGGTTCATGCCAGTGTTCATAAAACTAGAAGTCTGAGGGTTTCATCAAAGAAGACAAATCCATTAAACCAAAGTTTACTTTGCAAATATCTGCCTCACCAAAGGCATTTATTTTTAAAAGTTCTGTCATCTGTTTTAATAATATTTCAGTCATTTGAGGATTTAAAGTAGAGGTGGAGAATCTTTGGTCATTCATACCCACAGTTTCACAGAGTTCCCACAGTCCCTTGCCATAAGCCATGCTGGTTGACACTTCGTGGAACAGAATTTAAAACCTAAATCTCCCTGACTTGATTTAGGGACTATTATTTTAGTATCAAAGGGTCTACTCTAGCTGGTAGTACTAATAGGTTTCTGAGCCCTTTCTCCTTTATTATATTTTATTCTCTCTCTCTCTCTCTTTAAAAATAATTGATTGATTGATTGATGGTAATACTAACAAACTAGATTACAATTAGAATCAAAATAATATTCATTCAACATATACATTCAGAGAATAATAAAATAAAAAGAGAAGAAAAAGAGCAATAAAGAAAGAAAGGGCCTTATCACACCATGGCGCTATGGTGACATAGTGACGCAGCAATACCACCAGTGATCATGCCCTGGTATTGGCATTGTTGGTCTCCTGGCATCATCCTGTACATTTTTGCATGCTGGAAATAATTCATTAATGACCACCTTTCCCACCACCAAACGATAGCATTTTTGCTGCAGAACCCTGATCCCACTTACTTCTGTGAGAACTCCATTACTGGGTGGGATGTGGGTGGGTTGGGGTTTGGTCAGCTAGTTCCTCTCTTGGAATTCCCCAGGAGATTTGTGCAGGGAAATCGCAGACCTCTTCTGGTGCTTGGTCTGAGAAGATCACTGTCAGCTGCACCACCCTACAGGTTTGGCGCCACAATGGTGCCACAATGCAAAAACATTATGATGCCACAGTGGCAAGGAAATGGCTAAAATGCCAAAGTACACCCCACTACACCAGTTAAAATCAAAAGTTCAAAAGTAGGCACTTTCATCTACACGAGATGGAAAAAAAATGGTGGGGGAGGCTTGGCTGCTTTCTTTTCCTGTTTAACCACTCACAAGAAAAAGTCTAATCCAGCGCCAGGCATCAGCATGACTTCTTTTCACCATGACACCACAGCAGCAAAACAAACAAACAAACAAACAAACAAATGGACCAGTCGTGAAGCTGAGGGCAGGAGAGGAGAGGAGGCTATGATGAGGGTACTGTGGAAGAGAAATCTGTGCATGGAGCATGGTAATGGCGAGATTACTGCAGAAAAGTGACAAAGTATCTCTACTGTGAATGTCTGGAGCAGATTAACGTGGTATGAGGAGAAGTGCGGTAAGGCTCAGAGAGAGAGTGAGAGAGGGAAGAGACACATAATTAAAACACGGTAGGGCTCTGATTCACCCCCTCTTAACTGTAATGAAAAGACAGTTAAAAATATATCATTCTTCTATTACAGATAGAACTAAATAATCCTACTTGAATTACTAATAATGATAACCACAGATTATTACATCAATAGATTTCTCAAAAAGTCCATAAATGGTTTCCAGTCTTTCAAAACATCCTCAATGGGCTTATCCTTTAAAAACCATATCAGCTGGGCAGTTTGAGCTAACTCAGCAACCTTGACAATCCACAAACTACAAAATGTACTCAGGCGTCTATTGTGCCTTTACAAGCATCATACTGACAATTGTCCTAGCTGGCTTGTACTTCCATCTGGAGTGCTTTTCTCTGTTCCCTGCTGGAAAATTGGATGTGGATGATGTACTACAGATGTAGAGAGTGGTGGCTTGGAGAAAACTGGCTGAAGCTCCTCTTAAACTTTCTCTTGAAGTGCTTCCACATTAGGAACCACTGCTGAGTTACTGCTTTTCAGTACTCGTAACTAATGGCCTACAAGTTGACCTTGACTCATGGCGACGCTGTGAATGACACTTCCAAGACACCCTAACCTCAACTGGTCTGTTCAGGTCCTGTAGACTAAGGGCCATGTCCTCCTTGATTGAGGGGGGTTGCAGACTGCCAGAAATAGTGTGAATTCAGTCCACTTTTAGGGTTAGGGTTAGAGTTAGGGAACCATGGGAACTGTATTTTATTGTGGCATCAGAGTTGTCTGACAGAGAAGGCTCAATGTCTCAGAAAAATAACAGTTCCCATGATTCCCTAGCACTAACCCTAACCCTAAAAGTGGACTGAATTCACACTATTTCTGGCAGTCTGCAACCCCCCTGAGTCTATCCATCAGATTGGAATGCAGTCTTCAGAGCACATCGCATTGGGGTAAAAAATCTGGCTTACCTTTTCCAGTTTCAGTTCTCTTCCGGGATGCAGTCGGGTAATATCATATGTAAATCGTTGCTGAATCCGCTAGCCAAATACAGCCCGGATAAACCACAGCTCCAAGCTGCACTCAGCCAGCCAATTTTCGAAGTCGGAAGCTTCTGTTTTAGAAAAACGGCCAGCTGAGTGTGGTTTGGAGCTGTGGTTTAAAAGGTTGTATTTGGCTGGCGGATTCAGCAGTGATTTACATATGATAGTACCCAGCTGCATCCCAGAAGAGGATTCAAGCTGGAAAAGATAAGACGCCTTTTTTACTCTATGCGATAAGCTCTTTCCTTTCTTCCGGTAATATTGTCTTTTCTAATGAGTCATGCCCTCTCATGATATGGTCAAAGTATGACAGCATTAATTTAGTTATCTTGGGGCCTCTACAGACTGGCCCAAAGGGCCGGCCTGGAGGCAGAGATGGGACAGGGCAGCGATTACCAGCATCAGGATGCCCTCCCGGCACAGCGTTCTGATGCGCTGCGCCGGAATGGGTGAAGAAGATCCACGCGCTGGCTCTTAGGGCACCCTTTTGCTCTTTTCGGGGTGGCAAAAGGGAGGATCAGGACCATGGCGTGGGACTGCCGTGGCCCCGATCCTCTGCTTCCCGGGGTGGCCCAGAGTCGCCCATCATCTTTCAGGGAGAATTCAAGACTTAGGTGAAATTAAAGCAGGGTGTCACACAGCATTGAGTCCATTTTTCTGTTAGCTGTTCCCCATAGCCAAATTCCTTCTGCACCAAACCAAGAGATTCTCTTTTACAAAGATCCCTGGTAATTTAATTTTTTTAAATTGCTTGAAGGTTCACCGTATTTTATTATCCATTATCGATCCTGTCTAGGGAATTAGTGTTTTCCCATTAATAGCCTCACTTATGAATGGATCTTTACTGATTTCTCTTACTTAAAAATAAATAAATGAAAATAGTGGAGTCATGCTTGCAGCTACTTCTCTCTCTCTCCTCTTCCTTGGGGGATCCCTGAAGCAGGGATGCTGATATTCACAGAGGAGCTATGTGAGGAAAATTAATCATAAAGTGGGGATACTTAGGAAAAAATAAAGTGGGCTGAATCTGCAAGGAAAAAGTGTTTCATTTAAAGCTCAGTTGTGAATGGTATAGCCAGTGGCAAGGAATACTGGCAGCTGAAGTTCAGTAACGTTATTCTGAAGATCTGCACAATTCTCACCTCTGACTTAAAAGCACAAAAGGCATGAAAAGCCTGAATGCTTCTTTGCTTGAACTAGATAAGCTAGAGCTGTAGTTGTAATTCTAGAAGTTAGATTTCGAGAGGGGAAACCATGGGAGAGGAATGCAAGAAAATGGCAGTAATCTGGAAATGATGTCACTGGGATGCTCTAGAAAATGTACATCAAGGGTGCACATTGGGAGTAAAGGATGAACTTGAGGCTGAACATACAACTATTTCCATTCCTCCTGTCAGTCATGTATTTGGCTTATTAGTTAATTCATATCTCTAAAGCCACAGAAGGCATCATCTTGCATGATTAAAGAGATATGTATGTGGGAACAGCAGGGTGTGTTCCTTCAATGAAAACCTGAAAAGGAAAGCATATTGCATTTGTTGCTTGCCACCGTATAGCCAATTTTCAGGGGAAGAAGCAAGCAACAACATGAATTAGCTTCACCCACATTCACGTAAAAAGCTAAAAGAGTTGCCTATTTTTCCTCTTTCACAAAGCTTGAAAAATTTACCATTCTGGGCCTTTTCACACTCCTCAATGGTAGTGCTATTATTCCACTCAACTGCCATGGCAACATCCTATGGAATACTGGGATTTGTAGTTCAGAGAGTGACCACTTTAAATTCTCAGCCACAGAGCTTGACTGTGGAATCATAGCATGATATTTTGGTAATGTAGAAGAACCATTAGAATAAAGATAGCCATTGGATTCCGGCAACTGTAGCCCATAAAAGCTTTCTGAAACTTTACTTTTCCACTATTCATTCAAAGCATAGATGTGTCTTGTCCTTGTCATCTTGTCCTATTTTTTTCTGACTGAAAACCCACAAAAACCCCATTGTGTGTCCCAATGCTAGGGTCCCAGTTAATCTGGAAGGTCAGTTAAAGCCTTTTGCTACTATGGATTGCATTGTTAACAAAACAGAAGCCAGAATGTAATGTGCGGACTGCTGCACCCACTCAAAATAGCATTTTTCTGAATGTTACTCTGATGGAAGAGTTTCTGTTGGTTTGTTGATGTGTGCCTTCAAATTGTTTCCAACATATGGCAACCCTAAGGTGAATCTATCCCAGAGTTTCCTTGACAAGATTATTTTCGGAAGGTTTGCCTTTTCCTTCCTTTGAGGCTGAGAGAGTGTGATTTGCCCAAGATCACCCAGTGAGTTTCCATGGAGGATTTGAACTCTGGTCTCCAGAGTTGTAGTCCAGTGCTCAAACCACTATGCCATGCTGACCCTCTACCAGTACAAGTCACTATTTGTAGACTTTGCTGCATATCATTGCTGTGCAACACAGTATCATGACTTGAAAATGTTACTTTTTTGGACTACAACTCTTGAATTTCTTCAGTGAATTTGGCCATTCTGCCTGGAGGATTCTGGCAGTTGTAGTTAAAAAAGGTAATTGTTCAAAGCTGTGATTCATAGTACACGGTAGAGTTTAGGCAGCAGTTTATACCTTTTAGCAAAAAGCCATATGTATAGTAACTGACAACAGTGTTATTTTATGCTAGTCCCATTGGATCAATATCATATAGTATTTTGCTGAAGTAAGTTTTGGGAGAAGAGAATGCTAATCCCACAACATGTTCAGACAAACCACTCTAGTACTTGTTAGGGTGTGGCAGAACATTTGTTGGCCTGAAGAATGAACAAACTGAATATAGGGCTACGGTTTTCATGCAGCATCAGAAATCTTACCCTGAGATAATCATTCTTGGGAATTATCATTTACCAGCATGGTGTAGTGGTTTGAGCATTGGATTATGACTCTGGAGACCAGGGTTCAAATCCCAGCTCAGGCCATGTAAACTCACTGGTTGACCTTGGACAAGTCACACTCTCTCAGCCTCAGAAGATGGTAATGACAAACCCCCTCAGGAGAAACCTGCAAAGGAAACCCCATGATAGATTGGCCTTAGGGTCACCATAAACCAGAAATGACTTGAAGGTACACAACAACAACAAACAACTTGCTTTTGTAAGATTCTGTACATACTGTAATATTCAATGGTTGTGCTTTGTAACTCTTAATTTTCTGAGTGCTAGGACACTATGACATGCAGGATTCATGACTGCATCTACTGTCCTTGACATTTCTCCTAAAAAAGCCATGAATATGGAGGGGAGCAATCTGAATTAGGGTCAGAATATTGTGGAGAGGATTCCCAGGGAACTCCCAGATTCCCAGGAATTTTTCATTCCTATTTCCCATTTTAGTTTAAATTAGCACAGTATTTCCAAAAAGGAAATTTTGGCTGTTTGTAGCTGTTTGTGTTGTGCTGGAGCTACATGGGTGCTGCCAAGAAACAGTGATTTTTTTCCCCAGAACCCAGATTCAAGAGATATCAAATAACGGAAAGAACAATGTTAGCAATAAAAGAAAATAACTCCATATCTTGAATAGTGTAAGTGTGCTAAAGTATTTTGACACTTTGACTATACAGTTGTTCCTCCACATTTGCTGGGGTTAGGGGATAGGATTCCTGTGAATGTGGAAAAACCACAAATAACACCCACCCACCCCCTACTATTTTTACCTCTATATCTCCAGGCCCTCCAGTGCAACTCTATGGACAACATCTGCAGAGGTTGATCATAGAATCATGCTGGAGGACCTACAAATGCCTAGAGAAGTGTTTTCTCTAGGAACTTCTAGGGTTCTCCAGTACAACTCTATAGGGCCTTTACAGACTGCCAGAAATAATGCAGGTTGAGGTTCAGTGCTAGGGAATCATGGCGATTGTATTTTTTTCTGGGACATTGAGCATTCTCTGTCTGAGAGCTCTGGTGCCATAATAAACTACAGTTCCCATGATTCCTTACCACTGAACTAGGACAGTTAAAGTGGCTTCAAGCTGCATTATTTCTGGCAGTCTGTACAGGCCCTATAGTCAACTTCCAGCAAAATTGTGCTGGAGGACTTAGGGCCTTTGCAGACTGCTAGAAATAGTGCAAATTGAGTCCACTTTAAGGGTTAGGGTTAGGGAATCATGGGAACTGTATTTTATTGTGGCACCAGAGCTCTCTGACAGAGAAGGCTCAATGTCTCATAAAAAAAAACCAATTCCCATGATTCCCTAGCACTAACCCTAACCCTTAAAGTGGACTCAATTTGCACTGAGAACATATTACTCAAACATGCAAATAATCAAAGCTGCAAAAATCAAAGCCACAAATGTGGAGGCCAACTGTAACTCCTGAATAAATAATTAAAAAGGTCTCAGTAGGAATTGGCGAAAGGCAATTTCTGAAGCATTGTCAAGATGTGACACATTACCTCTCTCTCTCTCTCTCTCTCTCTCTCTCTCTCTCTCTCTCTCTCTCTGTGTGTGTGTGTGTGTGTGTATGTGTATGGAGGGAAACCCAGAATATTTCAAGATAGAGTTTGGATACAAAACCATGAATATGCAGGTAAAACTGAAACAAGACGAACTGGAAAGTCTCAATATTTTCAGAGACTTTTCCTTTTCCTGGATGAGCCCAAAGAGAAATCTGGCAGACTAGAAACCATCAATTTTCTTTTTAATAGAAAACCCCACTCTGCTAGTACGAACAAAAAGATTCCAGAAAGGAGTGGGGAAACCAGAAACATCCCCAATCTTGGAAATAAAAGTAGTAATTACAGGAGTAAAAACCATGATCGCCTGATATATTTGGCCAGTCTGGATGAGCACTCCGATTAGCTAACTGTGTACAGGGGAAATAGCAATTTGTGTTTAATCATAAATGGAAGTGAAAGCTTTTGAATCCTTCACAGCCTGTCCAGAGATGGAGAGGGATTACATGTGTTCAAATCCACTTATTGTATATACTGTATAAGTCAGCTTCATGTATAAGTTGAGGACAGGTTTTGGGAACAGAATATGGATTTTGATATCACCTGTGGATAAGTCAAGGGTAAAATTTAGGAGCATGTAACAAAGGATGTAAAGGGTGAAGCAAAGGGAAACATTGACAATGAACTTACAAAATTCCCACAGGCATAACTGTGCTCACCCTAAAGGCTGGATGGATGAGGAAGGAAATATGATAAATGGTGGCTGTGCGATGTGTGAGGGATGAGACCAGGCCCTGCCAGAGTTAAGAAAATGCACAGATGTCAAAAAGGATGAAAAGGCAAAGCAAAGAAAATGGCAATGACACCAGCAGTGATTATAGTCTTTAACTTTAATGTGATAACTTTGCCTGATTTAAACTCCCGAAAGCTGACAAACATACAAAAATCCTTATTCTTATTCAGGTCCTTCAAGGGGCTCATTCCCACTTACATATAAACCAGTTTGCAATTTGCCTTCGCTCGGTGTTGGTGAATCGATTCCAAAAGGTCCATCGTTCCCACTACGAAAGCAGAGCGTTTCATTATTCTTTCTAATCACTTATTTTTTGGCATGATTGTTGTTCCCATTAATTTGTGCTGCTTCAAAATGCATGTCAATCATCTGCACGTGATCATGACGCAAGCAGCAACGTGGTGAGGACGGGGCCATTCCAAGTGCCAAGTGGGGCGACTTTAGTAACTGAGCCTTCCTCTGCCCCTCAGCAACCCAGGCTGCTCAAGCACACCATTTCCTCTTTGAGCAGCCCAGCTTGAGAACTATGTGTGTACACACACACACACACACACACACACATATATTAAAAATTGACAGGATATGTGATCCTTTGGTTCTGAAACTACTTGCTTTGCTGAGCTGCAGTCCACCTGTAATTGCAAGTAGTTGCAAAACCCAAGGATTGTATATTCTGTCATTTTTTAAAATATATATATATCATGTGCCCATAGATCACACCACAAGCACAAAGGCAGAGCTGAGAGAGAGTGGGAAATGGATGATTTCCCAAAAACTGAGGAGGGATGGTAAACACCCCTCTGCCATTAGTCCTTCTCCTCCAAAATGATGCGATTCAGGTCCGTCATTTCCACTTGTTGAACATGCTTCAGAATCGATTCTTTTCAAAAGAACTGCCAAAAAACTAGTGTCAGGAAACAGTGGGTTTTTTGTGTTTTCCATGCTTCATTGTGATTATAACCAAGCTCAATAGGATTGGAACTAGTTTCAAGTGGGAACAATGGTCATATAACCCGATCAGCAATTCGCTTTAAATCATAGTGGGAACGAGGCCAAGGACTGATTCTTCTCAATGCTCCTTTGAGGGGAAGTACCAAAGAGGTGCCACCACTGTCATCTTCCTGCCCAGACATTAAAAAATGTTAGGGGTGGCACCATGGCTAAGAAAGTAGAAGGAGTATGTGCTTTTCTTAGGTGCTCCTGGGACAGAAAAGGGACTGTACAGACAGGTACTAAACACCAGCTTGGGGGCAGCATGGAGGTATGGCGTTTGGACAATGGACGTTATCACACTGGCCCTAAAGCAGAAAGAATCCTGCATCATTCCTGCACCATTCCGGTTCTTTTTTCCGTGTGTTCACACGACGTCGCACATAGCCCCGCCCTTCCCTGCATCATCCCTGCATCCTTCCGGCATCATTTCAGTTCTTTCTTCAGGAGATGCCGGGTATCTTAAGGAATTACAATTGCGCAGCCGGAATGATGGCGGAATGATGCAGCTTTCGCCGTATGTATGAACACATATCGTGGAACGAGGCCGGGCCCGGCCTTGCTGCTCTATGGGCCCGGCCGCCGAAGCGGTCGCTTCAGCGACCAAGCCCATAGAAGAGCGAGGCCGGGGTTAAAGGGACAGCGAGTCCCTTTAGCCCCGGCCTCTTTGCTCTTCTATGGGCTTGGTCGCCAAAGCGGCGACCAGGCCCATAGAAGAGCCATGCCTGGGTTAAAGGGACAGCGCGTCCCTTTAGCCCCGGCCTCTTTGCTCTTCTATAGGCTTGATCGCCAAAGTGGCGACCAGGCCCATAGAAGAGCCATGCCTGGGTTAAAGGGACAGTGCGTCCCTTTAGCCCCGGCCTCTTTTCTCTTCTATGGGCTTGGTCGCCGAAGCGGCGACCAGGCCCATAGAAGAGCCATGCCTGGGCTAAAGGGACAGCGCATCCCTTTAGCCCAGGTCTCTTTGCTCTTCTATGGGCTTGGTCGCCGAAGCGGCGACCAGGCCCATAGAAGAGCCATGCCTGGGTTAAAGGGACAGCGCGTCCCTTTAGCCCTGGCCTCTTTGCTCTTCTATGGGCTTGGTCGCTGCTTCGGCGACCAGGCCCATAGAAGAGCGAGGCCGGGGTTAAAGGGACAGCGTGCGTCCCTTTAACTCCGGCCTCACTCTCCTATGGGCTTGGGCTCCGAAGCGGTCGCTTCGGAGCCCAAGCCCATAAAGCAGTGAGGCCAGGGTTAAAGGGACGCGCTGTCCCTTTAACTCCGGCCTGGGCTTGGCCTCCGAAGCGGTCGCTTCGGAGCCCAAGCCCATAGAAGACCAAGGGTTGTGGAAGGGGTCTTTCCACTTGTGTGTGAACAGGAGATACGGGTCCCCGGAGCGGAACCATCGCGGCATCGTCAATTCCACAATGATTCCAGTTGCGTCTGATAACGATTTCCGTCTTGCCGGGTCCATTCCGGTATGGTTCTGGATTGATTCCATTCCACTTTCTTGCCGCTTTCTTGCCGCTTTGAGACCCCAGTGTGAAAACGTCCAATATGTACCCCGACACCACCCCTGAGCTGGTGTTACACTTCCCACCTGACTGCATGATGGACAGCATTACGGCGCTCCTTTTGAACAGCATTTACATGCTGCATACCGAAAAGAGTACAGAAAAGTGCATTTTGCTCCTTCTTTTTCCCTGGAAAAACACTGGTTTGCGGCTGCAGTGTGCAGATACTGAGGCCCCGATCCAGTGCTCAAAGAGGCAGCACAGAGCCGCTTCTTCAGGGCAGCCTGCTTCACCCCTAAGCTCTCACCTTTTGCTACTCTTCTTAAGGAAGGAGATGCTTACATTGTCCCATGTATGGGTCGACCCAGGTTTTGGGGTTGATTTTTTGACTAAAATTTCTAGACCTATACATACAGCAGGTTAAAGAAAATTTCAAAAATCCAGAAAAAAAATCTATCAACTTGCATACCTTTCCTGCCTTATGCAGCCATAGATTTATTTCCAAAGCTGAGCCAGGTAGCTGAAAGTAGGATAATCTAATTTGCTTTGTTGGTGCTTGTTTTCTTTTATTTGAGGGCATAGACCTGCTGCTGTCAAAGGCAACAGAAACATTTCTGTTGCTTGTTGCATGTTTGCAATTGCACATGTGTTTGCTACCCCAGTCCTCCTGCCCGACCTTCTTTACAAAATTCACCCAAGAAAGAAGTCTTCATAAGATATCTGCTTCCTGCTGGAGCATGTTAGTACAGTCTTTTGGAGCTTTATACTTGGCAAGTTCAACCTGAATGCCTTTCTCTATCATGTGTAAATTGCCAAGAGGGATGATTAAGAGAGAGTGCAACCACAAGAAAGGGAGTGGCATCAGACTTCAGGTGAGCTAGCACATTTTTGCTGCACTGTAGTGTACCAGCCGCTCTAGTTCTTTCAGCTCTGTTCTTATTTCATCTTTTCCCCATCATATCTGTGAGTGAGGTCGCTGCTTAGAAAGGTAAGTTTTGAATATGTTGTGTTTGAAAATTCAGTTCTAACTGTCTAGGATTTCTTGGAAATTACCTACTCGGCTTTATGGAAGGAAAAAGGAAAGAGGCAGGGGAGATTTCTACAAGAAATGGCATACATATAAAATATGACAAGCACTTTCCATATGAAGTCAGCTTGGTCAAAGTTTTATTCTTATATTACTGCAACATCCTTTGCAGCATCCTTGTTTGTTCTCAAGAATATTTAGTTAATGCTGGGACTGTTACTTGTTGATATAACAAAACTATTTTAAACATTTGGAACTTTATAGCTGATTTTTCTGATGACAGATTTCTACGCAATTTTTAAATATATGCATATATAAAACTCATGTTTATTGTGGCACAAGAATGAGAAATTTGCTTTTCCAGGTTACTGTGCTGTTTGGTGAATGCAGCTGTTTGTGAATGTCATGGTGTTGACCAATGTTCCTCCAAGTTGGTGTCCTCCAGATGTGTTGGACTACAACTCCTATAATCTCAACCCAGCATGACTGAGAGCTGCCTTGGCTGGAGGTGCTGGAAGTTTTAGTGCAACACATCTGAAGGGTACCACCTTGGAGAACATGGATGTAAATGATAAGAGTGCTAGCAGAGAAATTTCCACATGGACCTTCCATAAAGCTTTCTTAGTGCTGTTCATCAAATTACTCATGTTTGCTCAATGGAACTAGAACAATTCTACAATTAATGTTCACTTTTGACATGCTTTTCAATTTCTTTTTTTTAAATTATAAACAGGATGTTACAAAAATATAGGTCCAGTGTGATTTCTGCATGTTGCTGTTCAATCACATTATGGAATGGCCTGCTAGATGAGATCCGTCAGTTGACAACTTTAAGCAGTTTTTAAAAAAGCTGTTAAGACAGATCTCTTTCGGCAGGCCTTCCCTGATTAGTTTCCCGGCCTCAGGAGTCCTTTTATCCCTCCTACATTTGGTTTAAATGCTGCCCTGACTATTATTGTTTGTTTGATTATGTTTGTTTTAATTATGTGTTTGAATCATTGTTTTAATGTAAAAATTGTTTAATTCTTCTTTAAGGGGTAGGGGGGCTATGGGATTTGGATGGTATTTTAATAATGTATGATGTTTTTAAATTGTTGTGGGCCGCCTCGATTGCATGACAGAGGGGCGGGATATAAATAAATTATTATTATTATTATTATTATTATTATTATTGCTTCTTCTATGAAATGTGAAGGGTGGGTTCCATAGTCTGCTTACACAGTTGTAAATTTATTTCCAAAACAGAGCTAGATAAATCAAGAGGCGGATTCTAGGATTTGCATAGGGCATCTGGTATTTGCTTAGTTCTCTGTCCCATTTTCCCCTCTTTCCTAAAGAGATTCCAACATGGAGGGGGGAAGCCTCCCCCCCACTCTGTATGCGTGATTGACTTGCACTTGCACAGAGGAAAATAATTTCAGTTCAATTTTATCTCCTTCTTTTCCACCTTCTAAGTTTCTTCCTCTTTCTCCTCTTCTCCTCTAATAAAAATATAGGCTCTTGTTAAATGTTTCACATATGGGACTGAAAACTAACATCCCAAAATAAAATGCTTGGCTAGACCTCTACTTTGTATAGTTAGAAGCCGACAGTAGAGATAGGAAAACCTGCTGTGCTTTGGCAGGTTTTCATGTCACAGATTTATGAGCAACAAAAGAGTCAGACTGAAATCTTCATGAAGAATCTGCTAGATTTTCCACCTGTTAAAGAGATGACATGAGACTGAATTATGCCCCACCCATACTTTTTAGCACCCAAAACGTGGCCAGCCCCAAGCTGAATCTATGTTTTTTTAGCTTTTTGAAGGCAAAATTATTCTGGTCATTTTATTGTCAAAGAGATCCAGAAATTATCCAGGTTAGCTGTAGCTGATGAGGACTTTTATAAACATGAATGTGTGGTACCAGTTGTGGAGTGTGTGTGTGTGTTGTGTTTGTGCATGTGTAGGACAAAATATGTCATCTGAAGACAAATGGCAGCAATTTTATTAAGATTACCACAGGAACTGGATTATAATCCATGAAAGTATATACTAATATAAAGCTGTTCACCTCAAGAACAGTTTTCTCTCCACCATTTTTCTTTTTCAAAAACATTATTTGAATTACAATCAACAGTTTTGGCATCACATAGGAAATGACTCTAGGCGTTCTATATTTATATCTCATTCTATGGCTAAAAAGGCTCTCAGTGTGACTTAGCAATTATATATATATATATATATATATAAAACAGTCCTTGCCTGCAGGCATAAAATTTGAAAAATGCATGACATGAAAGGAAAAGGGGATAGGGTAGGAAAAGTAAAACAAGAAAAGTTAAGCAAAAGTTCTTAATCTTATGAGGTTCCTCAGCCTGGTTCAATGACTGCTGGATGCCAATTGGGGAGAGACAAAAGCCCAGCGGAATTGGTGTCTGAGAAGTGCGGTTGGTTCCTTCTCTCTCTCAACCTGATAGAATAGCTGGTGAATAACAACACACCACCAGCCCTCAAGGACTATCAGAACTGAAGGTATAGAATGGAAACACAAGGAAACACCTCCAAAAGGTGGAGGGATTTGGGGTTCCCACCAACTGTGTTAATGTCCCCTTCAAATGTTGGGGGAATTGTTTAGCAAAAAGAGGCTTGTGAGAGGCTGGATAACTTGAGGATCATTTTCACCCATGTATACCAGTACTAACTGCTGGAGGACTCCAAGTTTGGTGAATATAAGGAGGTTTTTATTCAGAAATATGCAAAAGTTAACCAAACACATAATAATTCAAACAGAAATACCATACAGAGCTAACTGAAATGGAAATTGGATAGTGGAGGTTTGGGTTGTAGAGGAGGTAATATTATCTGTCCTGAAGAGGAAACCATAGAAAGCAAGGTGTGGCTCAACAGGATCTGAGGGTGACACAGTGAGTAGAAGAGGCTTTCTATGCACACATGAGGCTAGAGCTGGGGCTAATAGTTATAGCTGATTTCCAAGCCTTGAGGGGTACTTGGTACGATCCTGCAATGTAACAAAGACCTAATGGTCTTCCCAGGGAACCAACAATGGGATTCTGGAACAACTAATGGCTTTAACTTCAGAGTAACAAAGCATTGGCTGGGCTTAGGACAACCTCGAGATAGATGCATAAGGAAGTTGACTGGGAACACAGCAGGTGGTATGTAGGAGATATGGTCTTACTCGTCTTAGAGCAGTGGGGTTGCCACCTTTGTAGACTGCCAGAAAGAGTGCAAATTGAGTCCACTTTAACTGCCCTGACTCAGGGCCTCGGCAGACGGCTAATTGCGCCGTCTCTGAGGCCCGGAAGAGGAGGAGCCGCCGCACGTTCAGCGGCTCTTCCTCTTCCTGAGGGCGCACCCGGAAGCGCCGTCCGTCCGCACGGCCGGCGACTGCGGGTTGCCCTCACGCCGCGGCAGCCGAACGCGCCGCGGCGTTTGAGCCGCCGAAAGTGCGCCCGTCGCTGTTAGGGCGCACTTTCGGCAGAATCTAAAAGGATCGCTATTTTGGCGGTCCTTTTAGATGCGCCGGGGATGCGCCGCCGTCCAGAGGCTGAACTCCGGCGGCGGTCCGGACCAGGGCGTCTCCAACGCCCTCGTCTGCATCCCCCCTCAGTGCTAGGGAATCATGGGAACTATAGTTTATTGTGGCACCAGAGCTCTCTGATAGAAAAGGCTCAATGTCTCAGAAAAAAATACAGTTCCCATGATTCTCTAGCACTGAGCCAGGGCAGTTAAAGTGGACTCAATTTGCACTATTTCTGGCAGTCTGCAAAGCCCAGTCTCCAGTTCAAGAAAATATGAGGACAGGTTGGTGTGGGGGAGGATGGAGTGATCAGCAACCCAATCAGCATTTATTATGGTATAGATTTTAGATCAGGGACTGGCAACCTACGGCCCGGGGGCTGGTTAAGGCCCCGGGCCCCGGACTTACCGGCCCAGGCCGGAGGTTGCTGCCGTCACCGCCACCGTGCGCCGCCGCCACCAGAGCGCGGGTTGGGGGCCGTCGTGGCGATCGCCATTTTGAAAGTCAAAATGGCGGTTGCGACGCGTTTGCTACTGCGTATGCAAGACTACTGCGTATGTGAAAACGCGTCGCGACCGCCATTTTGACTTTCAAAATGGCGATCGGCGCAAGCGCACCCGAAAACGCGCTCCGGCGGCGGTGTGTGGTGGCGGCGACAGCAGCTACCTTTGGCTGCCGCTCGCCACCGTCGGAGAGCGTTTTCGGCCGCGCTTGCGGTGATCGCCATTTTGGGAGTCAAAATGGCGTTTACGACTCGTTTGCGCATGTGCAGTAGTCTTGCGCATGCGCAAATGCATCGCGACCGCCATTTTGACTTCCAAAATGGCGGCCGCAATATGCGCTGTGGCGGCTGGAGCTGTGCACGCTACGGCGGCGGTTGCGGTAGCGGCCGCGGCGTGCGCGGGGGGTTGCGTGCACGTGAGTGCGCATGCCACCATTCCCCCCCCCCTCAGCCCAGCCGAGACCTGGGCGACGGCAGACCAGCCCAGGTCTGAAAAAGGTTGACTGTCGCTGTTCTAGATCCTCTACATGTCTCTGAGCCAATGTGCCTTTCTCATGTGAAAACTTACTGGTATTCCAAAGGTGATCGTGACTTCTTAAAACATGCCTGACTGTAGATATCAAAATATTAAAATATGCTAACACAGCTCCACCTTGTTTCAACCTTTGCAAAATAGAATTGTGCACTATATTGGTCCCAAATGGAAATGATGAACAGAGCAAAAAATTATTTGATAATTAAACCTGAGAATATACTTTATTTCCCTCTGTCTCAAACAGCTAAAATCAATTGTTATTACTGTTATAATTAGTTATTCATTATATTTTTAAAATTAACCCTTAAGGAGTTTAGAAGTGGATACCTGTGAAAACTGGGATGCAAATGGTGAACAAGCAACAGAGTGTGATCAAGATGGCAAAAGTAAGGAGTCAGAACATACAAGTTAGGAGAGGCTGCAGGAATTGTTTTTTTGCCTGAATCTACTGGAAAGGGCATGAATCTATCCCCTCCTCTTGCTCTTGCTCATTTAATTGAGCATGAAGTACTTTTGCACTTTGATCTCGATTTGCAACAATTGGAAATAAAATGATAACAAAGGGAGAGGGGGAGGAACATGGGACAGTTTAAAAACAGCTCAAAAAGTGGGGTGACAGAGGATTAATGAGGACTGTCCCTGTCAAAATAATTGGAAACAGTTATGTATGGCTGGAAAACTATAGGCTGCTGCTCAGCTTTGTACTATAACATGTACAAAAACTATTAAACTGATTTTTAAAAGCTGAGGTCCAAAGGAAGAGCTCCATGTTCTGTCTCTTATGTTTGGTTCATCCCAACTTTCTGATAAATGTGTGCAATGACTATTTTACTAATATTGTTAAGAGTGTATGGGAGGGAGCTCAGTATGTAGAACTGACCCCCTGTGAAGGCTATAGATTTATCAAGACAGCTGAAAATTAATTTAATCAGGACTCTTTAAGAAACCTCCTATGTAATAAGCAGACTGTCTCTCCATAAGTGTTCCAATGCTATGTGGGTAGGTCTCAAGCTGACAGTCTTCTAAGATGCCGCTATGCCTTGAGCTACTGGATAGATGCTGACTTAATATTTCTGCAGCGTGAGGAAGAAAAGATATGGCATAAGCTTGTATTGGAGTTTCTGTAATCCATGTTTCATTTTTTCCCCTGACTCCACCCCGGGCTGAGATTTCCCAGTGACTAACAGTTTAGTGGCTGTGTGTTTGGATGTTGTTCCCTTGAGATTCAATGCTATGCTTCTAGGTCTATTGCTGAGTCTCACCATTTCTACTGACACCTACTTCCCACAGGGAGGGGAAATCCAGAAAATCAGCTGAATGTACAACTGATACAAATTGGGCTGTGGTTTACCAAGAGCTAGGGAAAGTTACTTTGGGAGATTGCGGGCCTTTACAGACTACCAGAAATAATGCAACTTGAGTCCACTTTAACTGCCCTGGCTCAGTGCTAGGGAATCATGGGAACTGTATTTTATTGTGGCACCAGAGCTCCTTGACAGAGAAGGCTCAATGTCTCAGAAAAAACTACAGTTCCTATGCTTCCCTAGCACTGAGCCAGGACAGTTAAAGTGGCCTCAATTTGCACTATTTCTGGCAGTCTGTAAAGGCCCTCAGTTCCCAGAGCCCTGAGCCACCATCGCCAATATCTTACTATTACCTGCACACTGCTTTGTTCTTTTCTGTTATTGTTCACTCTTGGTCATCTTCTGATGTGCCTTCACTTTGTAGTCTGTTCAGAAAATGATTTCCACCTCTTTGAAGAGCTAATTCAAATGTACTAGTCTTCCATCTCCTTACATGGAGGACTGTAGCACAGCAATGCTCAAAGAAAGAACAAGTTGAGAACATTTCCTGGGGAAAACCAAATATCTTGAGAGAACCTACCACATCTGAGAGAATGGCTTTTAGCCAACCCCCCTTCTGTCACAGAGGCCATGGTTTCCATCTGGAAGTGCTTTCAAATAAATGTGCCCTGAACTAAATGGTGGTCGGTGACTCTGATGTAAACTGGGCAGTGAAACCACTTTGGGTTTTAGTATGAATTCTAAAGGCGCTGCCCAAGACCACATCAGTTAAAACACATCAGTGAAAACACACATCAATTTAAAAGGACATATATACAATTTAAAAGAACGAGATATACACTTATTAAAACAATCAACATTAAAATTAATCATTTAAAATTCACAATTTAAAAATCATCTGGGTAAGCCTGCAGGAAGAGACTGATTTTTAACACTCTTTGAAATTCAGACAGCATATTCATCTGTCAAATCTCTTCTGGCAGGTCATTCCACAGTCTAGGGGCATCTGAAGAAAAGATCCTCTGGCTGACAGTTGCCAACTTACTGCTGACTGACTGGAGTAAATGTCCACTAGAGCAGTGGTCCCCAACCTTTTTATTGCTGTGGACCGGTCAACGTTTGATAATTTTTCCGCGGCCCTGCCCCACGCTGATCAGCTGGGCTGGGGCACGTCGGCAGACTCAGGAGTCCCGTCCCTGTGCTTATTGTCGGGACTCGCAGTAGCAGGGCGGCCCGGTACCATTTGTTCTGCGGACCGGTACTGGGCCGCGGACTGGGGGTTGGGGACCACTGCACTAGAGGACCTGATAGGTTTGAGCATCTTGGATAATTCCTTTATAGTTCACACTAAAACCCAGAGGATATCCACAACATTGGAAAGGCTAGTCTCTGCTGCCCTAAACATTTTGCTGTTGTATGCCTTCAAGTCGTTTCTGATGGCGACCCTAAAGGAGGACTCATCATCATGTTGATGTTGTTGTTGTTGTTTTGGCAAGATTTGTTCAGAGGGTGCTTTGTTTTTGCCTTCCTCTGAGGCTGAGAGTATGTGATTTTACCAAAGTCACCCAGTGGGCTTCCATGCTTGATAAGGGATTCAAACCCTGGTTCCAGAGTCCTAATGCAGTGCTTAAATCACTACACCACGCTGGCTTGTGAGTAGGGACGTTATCACACAGGGATCCGCCGCCGAAAACTGAAAATAAACCGGACAAGCGGAAGACTTTAATTTACGGGATTTGTCCCGTTCCGCCTCGTCTGATAATTCAAATTTAAAAGGGGGTTAATTCGAACAAAAACCCAAAAATCCCAAAAATGAAAAGATCAGGTTTTCGTTCGAATTAACCCCCTTTTAAATTCGAATTTAGTTATCAGACAAGGCGGAACGGGACAAATCCCGTAAATTAAAGACTTCCGCACGTGCCCATTTATTTCCACTTTCTCCCCGTGACTCCCCGTGTGATAACGTCCTAGGTTAGGTTAACTTAATAGAGTGACTGGTCCAAGGTTGAGTTACTTGAGTTTCAGAAACAATCTCAAAAAGTTCATGTTGATTTGCTTCCATGTTTATTCCTCAAATTCCCATAGAGTATGGCATGGCATTTGACCAAGCTACCAAGGTGAATGGTACTTAATATTGTTGTGACCACTCCAGTCCCTTGAGTTGTGAGATGTTCCAAGGCATAGCACTTATCTAGGCTTGCTTTCCTTTGAGTGAAGATCAGAGGAGCCTTATTGGAGTTTTGTAACACTTGAGTTTAATTTACACATATACAGGTTGATGAACTGAGGTCCATTCCAGTGGGCAGCTGAAAACCAGTAGTCTTCCATCAGATATCTTAAGGGAAATATCCTGGAAGCCACCAGGGTTGAGATGCTTATGGAATCTCAAAATTCTTTATGGCTTTTAAGAGAGCATAAATATAGGCTGGTGTATTTAGGCTGAATTTCACATCTGTATAACCTATTGTACAACATGCCCCATGGCTTTGACCCAAATGTTGTACAATGGTTGATTAACTCGCCACCCACTAAGTGAAAAGTGTGTGAGAGCGGATTTTGTGTGTGTATTTGCAAGATGATTACCTACACTAGGGGCCACTACACTTGTGCAACCTCTGAGAAACTGGTTTAATGCTAGTGTAGTGCCTCAGCAGGATCCAGGCTGTAACGTTCCTAGCCTCTCACTCAAAAACAGTTATATCCATTTCCCCTTAGCACTTAGATTATATTGTCTTTAGTTATGGAGAGAGACAGGTTCTCTAGTTGTCCATAGATAATAACTATTGGGATGTGTACGACAAAAACATGAATACAAATTCCAAAATCTCTATCAAGGAAGTAGAAAGCAGAGCAGTGAAACAATACATTAAAAACAGAGAAAGCTAAAACAACTGGCTTCACAACAAGTAATTCTAAAAGTATAACAGAAATAAAACTAAATACAATACATCATGCCAGTAGAAATATACTAAGGATTCTGGGACCTAAGATAGAAAGTCTATTAATAAAATGACTCTCACATTCAGAGGATTCTCCAGTTACTCAATGGATACTAATCTCTTGGGTTGGTTAGTTACATTTGGATTCTTAACAATAGGTCCACAACACACTGCAGAAATAATCCAGTTTGAGACCACTTTAACTGCCCTGGCTCATTGCTAGGGAGTCCTGGGGATTGTAGTTTTGTGAGACATTTAGCTTTCTCTGTCAGAGAGCTTTGATGCCACAATAAACTACAATTTCCAGGATTCCCTAGCACCGAGCCAGGGCACTTAAAGTGGTCTCAAGCTGGATTATTTCTGCAGTGTGCTTTGGAATATAGTTAACAGACGTGAGGCTTTCTTTTACAGCACATGTTTGGCTGAAACTTGGAAGGTTGTATAGATGAAAAAAGCCCTAGGAGGAGTGATTTCACTGAGGTCCATTCACACTACACAACTATAGTGCTAAGATTCCACTTTAACTGTCATGGTTCCATCCCATGGAATCCTGGGATTTGTAGTGTGGTGACTGGTGAGGCACTAGAGCTCTCTGGCTGAAAATTCTAAATGCTCTTCCCTAAGCTGCAAATCCCAGGATTTTCCAGGATGTTGCAATGACAGCTAAAGCGGAATGTAGCACTGTAAGGACATAATATGAATGAGCCTCAGATTTATCCCTGCTACTTTTTGAATACAAAAATAAAATACTAAACCAGAAGACAAAAGCATTTAGCAAATCAAATCTTAGGAAACCAGATGTAAAGGAAGTCAAGATTTACTGTAAAGATTGGATTGTATAGTATTAGAGGCAGGGATTAATGTATGTAGTTATCTACATACATATATTTGCTTATCATATGTTTTGTTTTAACCAATGCGATATATTTTGTTTTATTCTGAATTAAAATTAATAAAAATAATAATTATAATAAAAAGATTTAGCCCTGCCTCAGTCCCACAGTCCTGCCCTGTCACTACATTAGTAAGTGGTCTGGCCTGTCTGTGAGTCATCAACTGCTAGACGATGGCAGGTTTCACAAAAACAATACTAACACAATGGTAGTATGACACAAATAGAGTATTGGTCCTTGGTACATTGGAAGGAAAAAAAAGGCCACTTCACTACATCAGATAGCTGGAGAAGCACTGATCTGCAGGTAGAGAGTGTGCACGCCTACAAAGGAAAAGGTCTGCATAGCTTCATCATGCAATTTCTCCTTTCTCCAACATTACACATGTTCTGCAACTGTCCTGATTTGCCAGGTACAGTCCCAGTTAGTTCCCTGTCATCCCACTTTTCAGCTGCTTTTAAAACATCAGTCTCTTTCTCCTCTTTCCACTTTCCTCCTTTGTCCTCCACTTCAAAGTACAAAAGTAGTTTGCACTCAACTCAGTGGGGCCAGAAAAGAGGATGGGGCAGAATCTTGTCCTTCCCAGTCTCAGTCAAAAGCAAACTGTTGTAGCTTCTCCTAGCTTGTTTGTCTTCCTCGTTTATAACTTTTGCCATCTTTACATGTACCAATTTTCATCAGTGAAATGTTGGAAGGTATGGTTACATCAGCATGTTGCAGGTAGTGAGATGGAGACATGGGCTGCATCTACACCGCAAAATTAATGCAGTTTGACACTGCTTTAACTGCCATGGCTCAATGCTAAGGAATTCTGGGATCTGTAGCTTTGTGAGATATTTAGTCTTCGCTGTCAGAGAGCTCTGGTTCCACAACAAACTATAAATCCCAGGATTCCATAGGATGGAGCCATGCAACAGTGTCATTAAGGTGGTGCTGGAGCATGGACCACACCAGACTGGGTGACATACCAGAAGAAGGGTGACACCTAGCTGAGTGCATCTCCTGCCACACTCTTTTCTACTTACGAGTAGAGTGGTGCCTGGCGGTCAGGTGAGGTGGTGTGCCCTTTTGGCCATGCCTCCGGAAGCTCTACCCCCCGCACTGGGTGACACCCTGGGCAGTGACACCAGTGAAAGCAGTGTGAAATTGCATCAAGTCTGCAATGTGGAAGCAGCCATGGTGGGTATAATGCTGGGGTTGGAGATATGGTGTATAATGTTGCTTCCCTAAGCTTGCCTGCCCAGGGACCAAGGAAGAAATGGAGAGCCTTTAGCTCTCCATATTTTGGCCTACAATTCTCATGAGCCCCACTATCATAGCTAATGGTAATGGATTCATGAGGGTGTTTATAATATCTAGAGGACCAAAGGTTGAACATCTGTGGTTGAAGGTAGTGGTTCCAAGTCTTGGGCCCACTGATGTTCCTGGACTATAGCTTACTGGAGGTTCTTGGAACTGAGGTCCAGTGATGTCTGAGAATTCAGGTTTTGCAGTGATTGAGTCAAGAAATGATAAACAGCAGAATAGTTTCTAATATTATCTGCCTTTTATTGACTTCATGAGACAGAACTTGGGAATTTACAGATATGAACATTTTTTTCCTTTTTATAATTCAGTTACGTTTTTAAATTGTCCCCTTTTTGTTCCTTTTTGCATTTGATATTATACTGTATAATTGTGTGTTTCTGATTTTTCTTTCTTTTTTTTAAAAAAAAAAGAGTTGTGAGGCTTTCAGATATAGGCTGCCATTCTTCATTCATGAATATGTGTCAGACAGTTAGATGTAATGTATTTTATAGTGTGTTTTGAAATAATCACGAATTTAAAAAAGGTGTTTGGATGTACAACTTCTTATTGTGCGGGAATTAAACATATAATTTAATTTAATTATTTTAAATGTCTGTGAATAAATTATTTCAGCATATATGGCTGTGAATTATCAGTTTATTAAATATATTTGTTAGACACCTATATTGAATTGTTTTTGTGATGATGAAGCTTCTTACACCAAAGCAACACCTATTGAGTCTGGGGCTGTGTAGTTTGGGAACATAGGGCCTCGGCAGACGACTAATAGAGTCGTCTTCGAGACCCGGAAGAGAAGGGGCAGCCGCACGAGCGGCGCCCCTTCCTCTTCCTGAGGTCGCCCTCGGAGTCGCCGGCCCTCCGCACGGCCGCCGCTCCGGGGATGACCTCACGCCGCAGCGACCGCATGCACTGCGAAGGAAGAGTCAGAGAAAGTGCGCCCGCCGCTTTTAGGGAGCACTTTCCCTGACATCTAAAAGGAGCGCCAATTTGGAGCTCCTTTTAGGGACGCTTTTAGGGACGCTCCGTCCGGCGGCGTCCCGGAAGCAGTCTGCTTCCCCCCATACTTAACCTATCTGGCTAAGAATTTAAAGTAGTCCCTCTCTGAACTAAAATCCCAGGATTCCATAGGATATTGCTAACACAGAATGTTCACAAACACTCCAACTTCTCTGGAACAAAGCTTTCAGTTTCTAGCCACTGCACGTATTGTCTATTAGAAACAGTAGGAGTATATGAGGAAAGGTAAAGCAGTCAGGCCCCATAAAGTTAGTTTAGAGACTTGCCAGAACTTCTTTACCTTTAACAATTGCATAAAATTCTTCCAGTTGTTCTGGGTCCTACTTCTGGGTCCTACTTTCCTATCTCCCCCAACTGAGTTTTGTGATCTGTCAATCATGGGGGGGATAGAAATTGCATACAAATAGGGGACTGACTTTTGCATATCAGCTTGAATTAACCAACTGTTTCTTGGGCTGATGGCTCTTGAGCGTTTCAGCTTCAGAAACTAGAAGATCTACAATCCTAGGAGATTATCGCATTACTAATAAACCCAATTTACCTCTTCAGAGTTAAATTTTAATTCGGGATGCAACCAGGTATTACCGCATGGATTTTGCTGCTGTTGCCGCCTCCTGACTGCATCCCTGCAAAAATCCAGCTAGAACCCGCCCTCAGCTGGCCAATTTGTAAATCTAGGAAGCTCCTGACTTTGCAAAGAGGCCAGATGAGGGCAGATTTTAGCTGGATTTTAGCAGAGATGCAGTCAGGAGGCAGCAACAATGGCAAAATCTATGCGGTAATACTTGGCTGCATCCCAAATTTGAATTTAACTCAGTTGAGGTAAATCAGGTTTATTAGTAATGCGGTATTAGTAATGCGGTAATCTCCCTAGTCAAGAAAAAAAGATTAGGAATGGGTAGGGCAGCTATGAAAGAACTAGACAAAATCCTAGAGTATAACGATATACAGCTGAACACTAAAGTTAGACTAGTCCAAGCCATTGTATCCCCCTTCACCATATAGAGATGTGAGAACTGAACAGTGAAGAAGTGTATAAAAAGAAAACTCTTTTCAGCTGTGGTCACATACATCATGAGACTCATTAGAAAAGACAATGATGCTGGGGAAGGTGGAGGGCAATAGAAAGAGAGGAAGACCGCATGCCAGATGGATAGACTCAAGCAGGGAGACCATGGGCCTGAGCCTACAGGACTTGAGCAGAGAGGTAGAGGATAGGGGGTCTTGGAGATGTCCCATGCACAGGGTAGCCATTAGTCAAGGTGGACTCAAAGGCAGCTAACAATAACAACAAAACAATCCTATAATATTTTCATGAGAGTAATAAACCTATTGATTTTAGGGGGTTGTACTGCTGAATTGGCATGGCTGTCCATCCTTAATGCAATGCAGAGCATACTGTGTTTTAGCCCATTGAAATGAATACAGTTAAGCACCCAAAAGTGTGTAATGAGAAAATGGCAACTGTTGACATACAGGATTGGTTGCCTGAACAATAAATTTGTCTGTTCTGTTTTAGAACTGCAGCAATGGATGCCGTACAGATCGCAAACACTGCTTTTGCAGTTGACGTATTCAAAAAGCTGGCTGAAAAGGACAAAATCACTAATATTATTTTTGCTCCACTTTGTACTTCGACCTCCCTGGCTCTTGCCTATAAAGCTGCCAAAGGTGACACAGCAGCCCAAATGAAACAGGTAGGTGGTGGCCTTTAGTTTAGACATCAAAGCCTTAAAAAGTCTGTGGTATCTATAGAAAATTGTATTTTTTCCACTGCTATGTTGAATTTCTCTTCTTTACATATATGGAGTGACTGTCTCTTGTGTGTATTCTAATGTCTTTGGGTCTATCAGGGATGCCCAGCTACTAGGAACTGGTGGGGATTGCACTGTCCCTTGATGGAACATGGAGATGTGGTCTCTTTGGTACCCTTCCACCATGCCTCTACATGGTTGGATTTTGAACAAACCCATTTTTAATACACTCTCCAAAACTAGGAGATTGGGGAGGAATTTTCCCATGGTGGGGGTGGAGTGGGCTATTTTAGGTCCAGGGTAGGTCTTTATTTAAAAATCAAGTAAAGTATTTGCTTGGAGAACTTCAAAAAATGTATTGAGAAACATTTTTTTAGGGCTGAATCAGAGTGGGGTGCATGCTCCATGGGTTCAGGAAAAGAGTCCAGTGGAGCTGTATGTGATCTGTGAGCTGCATTATCCTGCCCCCTCCCCAGGGGTCATTCATTAACCAGGGATTGCTGGAAGAATTTTGACCTGGCTCAGTAGCAAAGGTTCTCAAACGTATGTCAGGAAATATATGGGATTGGACTAGATTGCCCTTCCAATTCTATGATACTAAGGGGCTCTACAGATGGCCCTTAAGGGGTGGCTCCTTCCCGCCCCTGGGAGTGCCAGATTGGGGCCATGGAAATTGCATACTGCGGCCCAGATCTGACACTTTGCTGCTCCAAAAAGATCTGGCAAATGCTGCTCCTTTTTGGAGGGGCAAAAAGCTGCCCTTGCTGCTGCCATGGCAGTTTTTCTGTGCTCCTTTGGTGCAGCGTGTCTAAACGCTGCACCAAGGGAGCACCCTGACACCGCCTGCCACCTGTTTGGGAGGATGGCATGAGGATGAGTTGAGGCGGCTGGTGTGCGGTCGCCATACCCTGACTCCACCTCCAGGCTGGCCCTTTTGGCCGGTCTGTACTGGCCCTTATTCTATGAAACAAATGAATGGAACATAAAACCAGAGACTGGAGAAATTGGTTTTGGAATGAGAACTTCCAGCATCCCCCACCGGCTGTGATGGCTGAGAGATTCTGGGAGCTGTAGTTCAAAAAGTAACGTTTCTCAGCAGTACATACTAGACAAAGAAAGATATTATAGGGCTGGACTTAATATCTGCCTGGAAAATGTTTAGGCTGAAAGAGAAGAATTGGAGCATTCAAAAGGTTTCATAAAAGCATTACCTATTTACTGTGCCTGTTTTGTTGTGGTTACTATTGGGTGCAGGGTTTCTTCCTTTTCTCAGGTATGATTCTGCTCTTTGCTGCCGGTTCAGCATAATTTCCAGCTGCCCTTCTTTCAGTGATCCCAACTATTCAGGGTTCATATTGGATTGTTTCCAGAGTCAGGGCCCTTTCGCATGGCACAACTATATTTTAACTGGATGCATCCTATGGGATCCTGGGCTTTATAGTGTGGTGAGACACTAGAGCTCTCTGGCTGAGAATTCTAAATGTCCCTCCCTAAACTGCAAATCCCAGGATTCTGTAGGATGGAACTATGTAGTTCAAGTGGAATGTAGCACTTTAGTTGTATGGTCTGAAAGGGCCCTCAGTCAGAGAAGAACACTATGGGGTTGTACAGACCGGCACTTTAGGCTGACCTGGGGGGTGGAGTGGGGGCATGGCGACCACATGTCAGCCACCTCGACTCTGCCCCGATGTGCCATCACACCACCCACCTGATCAGATGGTGGGTGGCCAAAGGGTGTGTCTATTTAGGGATAATACTAACTAATAAAAACTCAGACCTATACAAGAATAATTATAGAAAGAAATGGAATGACATCAAAAAGGATTTGAGAAAGTGGAAAGATTTAAATTTGTCCCTATTTGGGAAAATAGCTGCAATTAAAATGATTACTCTCCCCAAAATGAGTATTCATTAAAGGATTGACAAAAACAAATTTCGGAATTTATATGGGGAGGGAAAAAACCAAGAATGAAGCACATGGTTTTACTTCTGAGGGAAGGATTAGGGGATGACATATTTGGACTCTTAAACCTTGAAGAAAACAAATAATCATTGTTGATAATTAAAAATATAGATCGATACAGCAAAGTTAATATATCGCAATAACACTAATATTTATGTGTTTATGGATATCTGTACTTGCACTTGTTAGGTTATAAATAAAATGTAATAAAACATTTTTGATATTTTTATTCAAATTTGAATAATATATAAAATTTCAAACATACCTTTGCTTCTTGTAATTCAACATACATATACACATAAATCTGAAATTTATCTTCTTCTTTCTAAGATAGATAGATAAAAACTTTTAAAAAACAGTGTTCATCAGGAAGATGGTGTGGGATGAAAGAGGGGTTACTTTCATTACAGAAGTATATAAAATTATGCATGGTGTAAAGAAAAAGAGATGTGTGAAAGTTTTCCTCCTTTTCTCCTAACAATAGAACCCAGGGTCATCCCATGAAGCTGAATGGGGGAGGGAAAAATTTGGGACAGACAGAAGGAAGGACTCCCTCTTACAGTATGTAGGTAAAATATGGAATTCACTGCAGCAACTGATGTGGTGTTGGCCATCAACCTGGATGTTTTTAATAGCGAAAAGGCAAACTCATGAGGGATATGGCTGTCAATGGTACCATAGACTGAGTCTCCCTTATCCAAAATTCTGAAATCTGAAATATTTAAAAAACCAAAGCCTTTTTTATGGGGTGGCTATGTTTGTGACAGCCTTGTTTTCTGATGAGTCAGTGCACACAAACTTTGTTTCATGCACAACATTATTGAAAAATAATTTTTGAAATTACCTTCAGGCTATGTGTATAAGGTGTTCATGAAGCATAAATCATTTTTTTTTGTTTAGACTTGGGTCCCATCTCAGAGATATCACATTATGTATGCATATGCAAATACAGGTATTCCAAAATAAAATAAAATAAAACTCCAAAATTCAAAATTCAAAACACTTCTGGTCTAAAGCTTTTCATATAAGGGATACTCAACCTATAGTTTTAATGGCTTTAAATCCCCTCCAGCTTCAGACACACGGAGTCTCCAAACACAACCTTCTGGGAAGCATGACTATGGCATTTATGTCCTTTTTGTGGGCTTTCCTGCTATTTAGACATTTGGTTCTCCACAATGAGATCAGAATGGTAAATTAAATAGTCCTCTGATTTGATCCACAAAGGGCTATTATTACACTCTCATTTGGCCTGGTTCTGTTGGTAATTCTGTCCTTTCAGACCTTTGTATAGATAACAAGGTTCAAGCTGAATTTGTTTGTTAACAGGGTCTTCATTTAGAAAATGTCAAAGATGTTCCTTTTGGATTCCAAACGATTACAGCTGATGCTTCCAAACTTAGTACCTTTTATTCACTGAAAATGGTCAAGAGGGTCTATGCAGAAAAGTCCCTTAACCCTACTATGGTAAGTTACGGTACCAAATAATAATTCCTGTTTCTCTCTGGGTCATCTGATGACTATTGTGGTTTAAATCTGGCCATTATTAATTACATGATATCAATTACTGTATTAAGTTTTACTTCACAATACATGTACTTTACTCAAATAAATGCTATACTTTATTTTTAAAAAATTAAATTACAATGTAGTCTTTTTACAATTTTATTCCAAAGTTTGCTTTATGTTTTGCTTACAGACATTTGATCAGAGTTCCTATCTCATCGAAAAGCCAAGTAAAAATAAAAAATAAAATAAAATCCACCATACCATTATGATGACCAAAAATGCCACTACCTTTGTGACATTTTATCTGATTCTAAAAAACTAATTGACCATTTGTGTATTTTGGATCCATTGTCTTGTTGATAAGAAAAGTGCTGTATGAATCTGTAACTGATTTAAAAATCCAGCTAAGCTACTGTACTTCATTTTATTTATGATTCCCCCCCTTGATTTTAATGATGTTTTCTTGATATTTTTATGGAAATCAATGTAATTCAAAATTCAAGAATTGTCAAAAAATTATTTTATTTTAATCTGTTAGCATTTCCTGAGTCTGATATGTTCTCCCAACCTTGAAGAACAGGGCTGAATTGATACTACACAATTATAGTGGTTTGATCCAACTTTTATTTGTGATAGTGCCTTCCTATAGAATTTTGGGATTTGTAGTTTGGTAAGGTACATACATGCCAGATAGGTCTAAATGTTCTGGTAGTTTAAGGGGTGGGCTATAGAATTCAACCCCAAACTACAAATTCCAGGATTCCATAGCAAGTAAAGTCGTATCAAACTGCTATAATTGTGCGTGGACAGGGAGAGATATGGCTGAAGATCATACTCCTGCCTATACTGCTATTGGAAACATCTGCTAGATCAAAGGGCGTTCTATTACTGCAGGGACAGTAATTGGCTGTAACTCTGTGCTTTTTGCATTTCATTTCCATTTAACTCCAGCTTTTACATTTGTTTCTTTCTATCCATATATGTACCGTAATGTGTGTGTTTGTGTCTGTCGGTCAACTATCTAGCCTTCTATCTGTCTCTAAATTTGCCAGTCTTTATGATGCTCCAAGAATTCCAAGTTCCATCTCAAACTACAAATTCCAAGACTCCATATGATGGAGCTGTAGCAATCAAAGTATTCTCATGCTTCTCTAATTGTGCAGTGTGGATATAATCAGATGATGGCAATGGCAAACCTCTTCTGACGAAACTTGCCAAGAAAACCCTATGATAGGGTTGTCATGAGTCAGAAATGACTTGAAAGCACACAGCAGCAGCAGCAGCAGCAGCAGCAACAACAACAACAATGTTATAAAGACATGCCGCTGTGCTATCCATGTTATGCAGAATATTGTCTCTATAAAATAGTCAGTCATGTTCTTGCCTCTCTGGATAAAACATGTTTTGCAAGTCTCACATCTAGATGCAACTGGTGGGTTCCTTATTTAGGCTAGTTTCTCATGAGTGATTGAAAAATCTGCAACTTACGCTATTATTATTATTATTATTATTATTATTATTATTATTATTATTATTTATATCCCACCTCTCTGCAGAGCTATTAATGTTCAACTGTAAGCCTGCCTTTAAAATACAGATTAAAATACCATACAGAAAATGCAGTACAATGTAAAAACATCCCAACAATCCCGAGATCCAACCCCCTTAAAAAATTATTAAACAAAGGTATACATTAAAACCTGTTTAAAATAGTCTCTTCAAAACGACAATAACAATAACAAACTCAGACATCAAACTAACACTCGCAGCGACTGCAGAAAAATAGTATACAAATCTGCTTTCTATAAATAGGGTCAATACTATTGGGAGTTGATAAAATATAAAATTAAAGGCCCTTTCAAATTATGTAATTTTAGTACTATGATTCTATGATATAGTACCACTTTAACTGTCATGGCAATACCTATGGATTTGCAGTTTAGGAAGAGATATTTCGAATTCTCAGCTAGAGAGCTCCTCCGATGCCAAATTAATTGCAAACCCAAAGTTCCATAGGATCCAGCCATGGCAATTAAAGTTATAATTGTGTAATGTGGATGGGTCCTAAGAAAGTCTGCAAAGGCCCTTAGTTTAGCACAGGGGTAGGCAACCTAAGGCCCGGGGGCTGGATGCCCCCCCCCCTGAGGCCTTTGGACCGGCCCCAAGCTGGTCCTGCCGCTGCCCCCTGCTGCCCCCCGCCCCCCGCCATGATGATATTGATTATTGTTGTTATTACTTGTTCTTGGGGTTTTCTTGGCAAAATCTCACAGGGGTTTTGCCATGACTTTTCTGGGGCTGAGAGAGTGTGCATGCATATTTTTTAATTATTTTTAAAAATATTTATTTATTTATTTATTTATTTTTGGTGCTTTGGCCCACCAATTGTCTGAGGGACAGCAACCCGGCCCCCAGCTCAAAAAGATTGCCTACCCCTGGTTTAGCACAATGCTGCATGAGGGCTTAACTCAGCTTCTTTTATTTTTCAGGAGTTTCTCAGTTCTATCAAAAGACCTTTTCCATCAGAATTTGAACTAGCAGATTTTAAAGACAAATCAGAAGACACCAGGCTGCAAATCAACAAATCTGTTTCAGAGCTGACTGACGGCAAGTGTATTCTTAGTCAAGTGATCTGTTCAGTGGCTTTGAACACTGAAGTGTTTGAGTTTAATTTGAGCTGTGTGGGTGTATGCTATGAAATACATGTGAGGAGTGTATGCATTTTAACAGTCTATGCCATATATTAACATGGAACTCTCCATTTTGCCTTGGACCTTGATGAACCCTACTTTCCCACCTCCATGACCCCATGATTTCTCAGGAGGCAACAGTGCCTCATTCACTCCTTTATTTCCACAGTTGTGGTATTCCAGCCTATGGTGCTCACCCTGAACCACTCTTCCACTGCTGCTGAAAGACGAAACACATGGGCCAAATAAGGTGGCTTCCAACTGCTTGGGGGGCATGATGTTCAAACAACGCAGCAGCTGGAAGTCACTCTGATATTGTGCTCCAGTCCAAAGGACAGAAGCAAAAAGGAGTGGAAAAAATCCAACTCCTGGCTGTGTGACTTGGGACTTGTGGCGGCAGCCTGCTTTGGGAGCAGGTCGTGCGGTTGCCACAGTCCCAGCCTAATCATGGGTAGAATGGCCAGAGGCCACTCCTTCCCAACCATCTGCTCTGTACCTAGGACTTGGAAGGTTAGGATGAAAGAACTAGACAATATCCTGAAGTGTAAAGATATATCACTGGATAGTAAAGTTAAGATTGTCCATGCCATTGTATTTCCAATTTTGGTGTATACTCGTGAAAGCTAGACAGTGAAGAAAGCCAATAAGAAGAAAATCAACTCTTTGGAAATGTAATGTACTGGCACGAAAGCTCTCATTGATGGCAATGCATGATTTTATCCCAGTACAAAAACCTGGTGTAGAACGCTTAATCCAGATGCAGTTGCAATAGGGTGAAGGATTTAAACCCCCTCAGGGAACCTGCACTAACAATTTACAAATAAAAACCCTCAGGTACGCATGTCTGCCATGAATCTGGAAAACTTTTGATTCTCTAGAAACTGTTGGACTGTGAATTTGGCTTACAGATGATACCTAGCCAATATAGGGCCAATGCAGATGGCCCGTTTGGGGTGGCAGAGAGCCGCCCTGGGGAGCAGCGGATTGAGGCTGTGGCAACCCCATGCCTTGGCCCCAATCCTTCCTTTTGCCGCCCCTAAAAGGCTGTACGCTGGGCATCGTGCGTACAGCCATGCAGCATCAGGACGCCAGCTGCCCCACCCCAACTCTACCCCCATGCCAGCCCTTTGGGCCCGTCTGCAACGGCTCATAGTCAATGAGGAGGGGAAATGGAAGTTGCAGTCCAAGAGCACCTGGAAGACCACAAGTTGCTTACTCTTGATATATACTGTATGTTTGAAATGATGAGGATTTGTGTGAAATGTTCTTACACATTACAAACTAGAATGAGATATATTTGGCATAAATAGCTTATTGTCTATTTTGTGTATGCATATAATTGTTTACCCGTGACAAAGAAAACTGCTGGGGACAGGTGCTAGAAGTATAGGCAGAAGTATAGGTACCTTAAGAGAATGCTGAAGAGACATCTGCCTCCAATTTATTTATTATTTAAATGTATGCCTCCCATTCCCACCCAAAAAAAGAGTCTCAAAAAGTTACCAACTGGAGCCTGGAAGTCAAGATTAGATGAGTTCTCAGTAGAGTTCCCAGAACTCAGGGCCTAGTGTCTTCTCCACAGTTCAATGTGAGGGAAAGAAGTTTCAGGCAAACTGGTTAGAAGCTCACTGGCCAGTATCCTGAATCAGTGATTTTGGAGGGTATTTTTCTAATGAAATATTCTTGCTAATGGGTTTGCAGGTAAAATGGAGAATATTTTGATCGAGGGGAGTGTGAATGATCAGACAAAGATCCTCCTGATAAATGCTGCCTATTTTGTAACAAACTGGATGAAGAAATTTCCTGAGGACCAAACTAAGGAGTGTCCTTTTAGAATAAGCAAGGTATGGAAGAGACCATTTCCCACACAAAACTACTGCATAACAAATGTTTCACCAAAACATTTGATAGTACATGAAACAAAATTTGATACGGCATGACATTCTCTTACTCCTTTTTGAGCTTTTAAACCCAGCCTTCTGGCTGGTTCCCCAGCCTTCTTTACCTCCCTTCTGCTTCTGTATTCCATGAAACATGATATGAGAATTAATGTACTTCTTTGTATAACAATTAACCAAGCAAGTCCAATTTATTTGTTCAGACAGCATTACATTGCTTAAAATTCTTTATACAGGGTTTCAGTCCAGTCAGTACTAGTGAAATAACTATTCTTTGTATGCATTCACCAAAATGTTATTTTAAATGGTGTGTGTGTGTGTGTGTGTGGCTTGCAGGTAGCCCACAGCCCCACTTTTATAGCCTACAAAGTCTCCCACCAGTCCTCTAAAGTGTTTCCAAATTTTTTTGGGCCCAAGTTTTTGGCAGTTTTCAACCCAGATACACAAAAACACACACCACACCTGCAACTAGAAACCTCCGCCATACCTCAGTTTTCAGCATATACTGTTTCAGATGGTGACTGGAAGTGATATTACATCACTTTTAGTTACAATTTTAGAATGGTATACAGCTAAATACAAATGTTTTGGGGAACAATGTTCCCAACATTTTGGGAACATTGGGTGTGGTCTGGGGGGTAGCGGGGGAGAATAAAGCACTGACTCCCATGCAGTTGCCCAGCCCTACTTTAAATGTATCTTATACAGATACATTTACAAATCTTAGGGGGGTTGCAGACTGTCAAAAATAGTGTGAATTCAGTCCACTTTTAGGGTTAGGGTTAGTGCTAGGGAATCATGGGAATTGTTATTTTTCTGAGACATTGAACCTTCTTTGTCAGAGAACCCTAGTGCCACAATAAAATACAGTCCCCATGATTCCCTAACCCCAACCCTAACCCTAAAAGTGGACTGAATTCACACTATTTCTGACAGTCTGCAACCCCCCTTATACACATTTACATGTGTCTGCAGAATACTGTAACAGTTTAGCTGGGGGTAAGTTTTGCCCAAAAAACTTGTCTGTGCATTTCTTTCTTGAAGCACTCTTCTGATACATGAAAGTAAAATTTTATATTCTCACCAGGAATCCTTGACTGCAACTAATATTCAAGCAAACACCTTTCCATTTATGTTCATACTTAACAGACTGAAACCAAACCAGTGCAGATGATGAACCTGGAAGCCACATTTTGCCTGGGTTATATAAATGATCTAAAGACCAAGATTCTGGAACTCCCCTGTCATAACAAGCACATGAGCATGCTCATCTTGTTGCCAAAAGATATTGAGGACGATACCACTGGATTGGAACAGGTACAAAGCCCATTGTGTGGTGAAACATCTTCACGTTGATCATTCTTACCTTTGAATTCTTCACAGTTTTTTAGAAGAGAATGAGGAATGTATTCTTTTGGCCCTTTGCATGCAGCTCATGAAAAGAGTTAGGGCCATATTTTTAGAGTTATTGCGTCTGTCAAAAGTGTAAGGCCAGAAAAGGAACATCCACTATTAATTTCATGATTTGCATAAATACAGCTGATGATAGTCATCCACACAAAATGGTGATGTGATGATTTACAAAGACATTCCATAGACACACAGGGCATGAACACAATAATGCCTGCACAAATTGTAACCTAGCAGGCCAAATGAACTATCATGCTAGGAAGAAAGGTACACTCTATTAAACTGTTAAACCGTATCCTCTTCCAAGTTATCAGATTATTTAAAACTTCGCTTCTCTTGGATGCCTTATCTCAATGGAGGAATTGAATGTAGGAGAAACAAAAATTTACAGATTCATTTATTCAGGCCCAAGGTTTTGAGCACTTGAAAGCCTGGGTTGGCATCCTAGCATATTCAGCGGTATTTGTGGTGCTGAATTATAATTTTCACCTCTTTCTTCTTCTTATCTTTAACACATATTTGGCAGGCATATAAAACATAGTCCTGAAGTCACTGAATTTGGTAACTGCAAATTTTGTTTCATTTTCTGCTTGAAGAATTTCCCACCTTTTGCAATTTTTTTCAAATATGGGATGGAAAGAACCTGTAGAGCAAAATTTAAATATTTCCTCACTCTTACTGTATTAGACCAGTGCTTCAGCTTTGACTAGCACTGTATTAGAAGAGCTCCATTGTGGTGAATTGTAACATCTAAGTCCCTCAATGGACAGAAACTGAAAGACAATGAGCACAGATATCGAATTTCATCTGTTTTCTTGTTTTCTGTCTTCAGCTTGAGAAGGAGCTCACCCCTGAGAAGCTGCTACAGTGGACCAATCCGAGTGTGATGGCAAATGCCAAAGTGAATGTGTTTCTTCCCAAATTCAAAGTGGAAGGGGAATATGATTTCAAGCCCATTTTAGAAAGCCTTGGCATGACCAACATGTTTGATGAAAATGCATCAGATTTCTCTGAAATGTCAGAGACCAAAGGTGTCATCTTGTCCCGGGTCATTCACAAAGTCTCCCTGGAAGTTGTTGAAGAAGGTACAGAATCTCGAGATGTACCAGGATACCGGATCCTTCAACACAAAGATGAATTTAAAGCTGACCATCCATTTCTTTTCTTCTTCAAGCACAACAAAACCCGTAGTATTGTTTTTGCTGGCAGATTCTGTTCTCCATAAACAGAAATGTTTTGTTAAAGAAAATCTGGTTTATATGTCTCTTACTACCATTTTTTCTGTAAAACTTGAAAACTTGGGTAGGAGCACCAAAAGATAATTGAAACCGTGTTATGTCAAGCAGGTTGTACATTGTACTTCTTCAAAATAGAGTTGATCATACTTTCCATATGCAGCATTAAACTGTCCATAATTTTGTATTACAATACTCAGAATAGTGTAGTTATTTTTTTTCTTTATCCAAGGTAACTATGGCCTTTATTTTTTTGCATAGGGCATAGCTCACAACAATCGTCTCAAACAGTAAAACTCTAGGGCAGGGGTTGGCAAGATTTACTCACCTGGGGCTGGTCCACTGGTCCTGGGGTCTTCCGCTGGGTTGGGGGGAATGGCGGCGCACGCGCTAGTGTGTGCATGCGCATGTACGCAGTACTCCAAAAGTACTGTGCATGCACGCATGCACACGCTCATGCATGTGCAGCACTTCTGGAGTACTGTGCATGCACGAGCGAGCCGCGGCTGCCATTTTGCAAACAAAATGGCAGCTGCGACTTGTTTGTGCATGCACAGGAGTACTGCACATGTGCAAACGAGTCATGGCTGCCATTTTGGAGAACAAAATGGCGCCCGTGACGCATGTGGCGGCGGCATGGCAGTAGCACGCGCAGCATCGGTGAGGGTTGGCGGGGGCTGGTTGGCGGGCCTTAGCGGGTCGGGTGCAGCCCATGGGCCGTAGGTTGCCAACCCCTGTTCTAGGGAGCTAAAACCAAATTGGAAAAGTAATTCTAGGGTCGTGATGTCTAGAATCCCACATTCAGACGTTCACTAGCCATGCTGACTGGCTCATAGTCCATGAAATTAATTTTTCCAAGTTCTAGAGCTAAAACACCAGTATTTTAATAGAATAATGACAATCCTATATTTTCCTGGTCTTTCTTAGATACTGCAAAAAAGTGCCTTTGTTAAATATGGTTTTAAAAAAAGATTAGCTGGGACTGCTAGATTTTAGCTGGGGGATTATGGAATTTATAGTCCCCAAAGTGAATATTTGCAAGCTGTGGACTGGCAGTAAAAATATTTCTAAATAGAAAGCCTGTAATTAGTGTGGGATTGATTGATATTCCGGTCAAATGTGATAGCATTGTACATTTTCAGTTTTCTTTTGTTTTGTATAATGCTTTCCTACAACTTGTCTTTAATAAATTTGTCTATCTTGTGGTGTTCTAATAAAGCACCAAAACCAAAAACACCCCTCCCAAACCCAAGTAGTGTTTTCCTCATTACTGAAAAGAAAAGGATCTGTGTAGGAGTATGGTGTTGGCCATTTATATATAGCTTACCCCCCAAAAAACAACAACAACAACCCAGATACCTCCATTAAAAAAAAAGGGAGGGACAAAAGAGGTCACAGATCTGCAAAAAATATGAATGTACTAATGTGAATGGTTGAGTGGAAACTGAAATAATTATTTACTTTAAATAGAAATACAGTCCACCCAAATTCTTCCCAGATGGGTAGGAGAGACAAGATGTAAGTTAGGGCAGCAGGTCTGGCCAGGTCTTTGTCAGAAAGCTGTTTTTGTGCCAATGAGAGAAGCTAAAACCTGTTGTTTGCTATCCATGCCTAGCTTGATGTTTGGCCAGTGTAATCTAAATGAAACTAGGATTAGGACTGGATACAGGTCAGGATCACTGAGGTTCTTCTGTTGATGGAACTGTTCTACCAGTAGAACCAGGATTGGGTAGGATCCCATTAAGCCCTTGCCCTTTCTCACCATATGCTTTCAAAACATTCTTCAGCTGGTTGGACAACCCTCCAGAAAAGATTTTCCAACTGCACAGAGGGCTTTTGGGGATTAAACAGGTCCCATCTTGCTAGTGGACAGATGCCATACCCTCCAACTTTCCTAACTTTCTGGGGCCAGTCTCAATTAACCCTCAAATGTCCCACTTTTTCAGCTGCTTTTAAAATGTCCCAGTTTCTCTCTTAGAGCTTATCTAGACTGATAAAAAATGCCACATTCACCCCAAAGCTGGTGCTGGCAGTCCTGACATCGTACGGCTACTTTTGGGGAGATCTATGGGGTTTTGCCATTAACTTGCTTTCCCTTAATCCCAGTGTTTCCCAGAAACCATGGAGTAAACTTGGGTTATTTTGGCATGTGGGCAGCAGGATCAGGTCCAATTCAGCCCAGTCCCATGGTCCACATGCTAAGAGCCATGTCATCTTCCTTCCCTGCACTGAGCAGTACAAGGAAAGAGGATGGCCTCTTTTCAGAACTGCCACTGCCATTCCTCATGGGCAGGAGCTCCATGTAAAGTCTGCCTGGTGTGCTGCCACTTCTGCTGAGGTCAGAAATGGCTACCCAAAGGAGTCCGATGTGGTGTTGGCCTAGCTGGTCCATGTGCATAACAACATGGCATCTCACTGGATTTGGGTTGGTGCATGTGGCCACCATCATGGTCAGTTTGGGGCAAGTCTGAGGAGTAATGCTCAGGACTCTCCAGCTTAAGCATCCAGTGTAGACAGGCTATTGTTCTCCAACCTCCCCCTTTTGTGCTCAACTTACCTCAATTGCTGCAAACTGAATTCAAAGTACAAAAGTAGTTTGAACTCAATTAACTCAGCAGTGGGAGAGGAGAGTAGGGGTGGAATCTTGCCCTTCCCAGCAGGCTCAGGCAAAAGCAAATTGCTACAGCCTCTTCTAGCTTGCAACCTTCCTCATTAATAACTTTTGCCATCTTGACTTCACTCTCATATTGCTTGGCCACATGTGACCTCATTTTCATCTGTGGAATTTTGGAGAGTATGAGACAACAAAGCAGTGGTTGGTAACTGGATGGGTTCAGGGGCAATTTGCTGTGGCTGCATTAACTGTCAAAAATGCCAACAAGCACAAAAACCAAACCTGGAGGTGACCAAAGGTTCACTTCTGCTTTTGTAAAGCCCTACTTTTTGATGTCAAACAATGCATGGGAGGCTTGCAACTTGTTTAAATGGTGAATTGCTTCTTTTGGATGCTTGCAGAAGAAGTAATTACCCCTCTTTATTTTTGGCCAGGTAAAAGGTAATTGGGGGAGTCTGGAGGGACTGAGGGCTGCAAAACCAACTTTGGCCTACACTTTGCCCACCTTATGCTGTAGAAAGATTGGTTTTAGATTGCAGGCTGTTAAGGTCTACGTATTTAGAACTTTCTTGTTATTGTTATGTGGCACTGAGTTGATTCAAACTTATGGTGAACCTATCCTGGGGTTTTCTTGGCAAGATTCAGTCAGAGGGAGTTTGTCATTGCATTCTTGAGATTGAGAGAGTGTGCCTTGCTCAAGGTCACCCAGTGGGCTTCTGTGGCTGAGCAGAGCTTCACATCCAGGTCTCTTGGAGTCTAGTCTAACACTCAAACCACTACTTCACATTGGCTTACTCAAAACTTACTGAAAGGAAATATTACTAATGATTTGTGTTATGAAAGGGTAGGTGTCAATAAATTTCCCAAATACCATGAAATAAAAGAAGATGCACTAATAAAAGCACTCATGTCAACTGGAAGAAACAAACCTCTGTGAAGATTCTGAATGCTGAGATGAAAGGAAGATGGAGAAACCCTCCAACTAATACTGTGTGGTCCTTCTAGAAAACAAGACAACTCACTTGAATAAGCCAACACTGGAAGGATATTTTCTGTGCAACATTGTTGTGAAACATTTTCTGTGAGATGGAGCAGTTACTCTTGGTCAAATGGGTTGGGGATCTTTGTTTCTGCCAGTCCAGTTCCACATGATGGAGAGTGCATGTGTGTACAGTGGCTAGTAATTCTGATGAAGGAGCAAAGACACCAGTGGCTAAAGAAGCAGACTAAGGCTCCATTAAAGACAGAAAAGCTATCTAAAGTGCTAAAGTAAAACTGAGCTAAGGGCCTATGCAGACTGCCAGAAATAGTGCACATTAAATTGAGGCACTGCCCTGGCTCAGTGCTAGGGAATCATGGGAACTGTATTTTTTCTGAGACATTGAGCCTTCTCTGTGAGAGAGCTCTGGTGCCACAATAAATTACAGTTCCCATGATTCTCTAGCACTGAGCCAGGGCAGTGCCTCAATTTAATGTGCACTATTTCTGGCAGTCTGCAAAGGCCCAAAGTTAGTTTTACTTTTAGTGCAAGTGATAGACTAAGGGGCTGGAAAGAAAGAGGTGGAAAGTGTTAGAAGTGTGGCAGTGCTTAGCACTGAAGAGTCTAAGATGCCTCAGAGAGGGTAATGACTCAAAGTTTGAGTGACTCAAAGTGTCCTCCCTTCTTGACTACATATCCTACCCTTCTGTGATGCAAACTGATACTCATAAAGCCATTAATAGGCTAATTCAAAAATCTAGGATGAGATAGCTTTGTGTTAACAAGTTTGATCATCAGAGCTGTTTGAGAATCATACATTTTCTGTAGTTTGTCCCATATCTGCTTTGCATCAGTTAAACCAGGGGTCGGCAACCTACGGCCTGGGGGCTGCATCTGCCCCCCCCCAGGCCTTTGGACTGGCCCCAGCCCGGTCCTACCGCCGCCGCACGTGCCGCTGCCGTGCGAGTCGCGGCCGCCATTTTGTTTTCCAAAATGGCACCGCAACTCGTTTGCATATGCACTGGAGTACTGCGCATGCACAAACAAGTCACAGCCACCATTGGTATGCGCATACTGCGCATGCGCAAACGAGTCACGGCCGCAAACGAGTCACAGCCGGAGTACTGCGCATGCACAAACGAGTCATTGGGTGCAGTACACTTCCGGCATATTGCACATGCGCGCCCGAGCGTGTGCGTGCAGTGCAATTTCCCCCCTCCCCCGGCCTGGAAGACCTTGGGACCAGCGGACCGGCCCCAGGTAGGAAAAAGTTGCCTACCCCTGAGTTAAACCTTGGATATAGTATGCTATGTTGGGATCTACAGACAGGCAAATATAAGCTGCTGCCTTCTCTGCATTTTCATTAAACTGTTATTGCTGTTTTCCTGCTTCTGTGGGTCTCTGCCCATTCACTCCTTTAAACAGTCCCCTTGTGGTCAAGTACATTTGCATTTTCCATGACTACATTTTATAATTTGTGCCAAATAATATTTCAGTGGTCATTGTGAGGTTAGGATTAGCAGAAGCCATTATCTATTGTTTGAGTAGTAAAACATTTCTTACAGGCAATATCTTCAGGAGAAGCAGAACAAAAGACTCTGGGCCCATAACCCAAAAATGTAGAGTAATTTAAGGAAACAAAAATATTAAAATACCAAAAATATCAAAGACAAGCCTGTTAGAGTCTAGTTATAAATTAGCAGAGTAGCAGAAACGTGCCTTTGTCTAACTATGTTTCCCTAAGAACTGAGACTGACTCAAAAACAACAAACACATAGCTTGTACTTTAAAAACAAACATTTATTAATGGCTTTAATATATATATATATATATATATATATATATATATATATATAGGCTATATCCTAATCTATCTAGTGAATAGTTCAGATAAAAAAAATCTTTATCTCACCATTTTTCCAAAGAAAGGTGAGAGAAGAAGATGAAAAACGTGCAATTCAATAGAAAATCTTTGAGAGGAAAAATCTGTTAGTCCCAAAGAGGGAGTGACCTAAGTCACATGGTTAGTTTGAATGAGAGAGAGAGAGAGAGGAGTTTGCATGCAGGAAATCCCAATATCTAAGGAGAGAGAAAGAGAATGCAAAAATCTTCCAGCACCTACCCCATATAAAAACCACCCTGTCATGATTCTAAAATGCCTGCCTAAATAAAAATGTTTTTACTTGCTGTTGAAAGGCTAGCAAGGAGATGACCAGCCTAGCCTCCAATGGAAGGGAGTTTTAGAAGGTGGGAGCAGTCACTGAGAAGGCTCTCTCTTGTGTCTTCACCAAGCTAGTTTGTGATGGTGGTGGGACCAAGTGAAAGCCTTCTCCTGAAAATCTTAGGGCTCTAGCAGGTTCGCATGTGGAGATACAGTTCTCTCAGTCTTATTTGAGAGACTGTATCTCCCCATATGAGCTTGCTAAAGTCTGGACATAATAAAACTAGAGTAATGGGAGAGCCAGTGTGCCATAATGGTTGGACTACAACTCTGGAGGCCAGGTTTGAATCCCCACTTAGCCAGGAAACCCACTGGGTGACCTTGGGCAAGTCATATACTCTCAGCTTCAAGGGATGGCAATGGCACCCCCCCCCCCCCCCGAAGAAACTTGCCAAGAAAACACCATGAACTTTTGGGTCACCATAAGTTGGAAATGACTTCAAGGCACACAACAACAACAAAAACACCATGAGTGACTTTCTATCTTTGCATTGAGTTCCTATAATAAAATCTCTAGGTTTTCCCCTCTAAACTATTGGTGTCTTTACTCCTTAATCATGATTTCTAACTACTGCATGAGAAACATCCCTATGAATATCAGTCTAAATCTGAAAGAGGTTAGGGTAAGGGGATAAGAGATGGGGAGGTTTTGGGTCACAGAACTACTTACCACAGAACTGCCACTCTCCCTGAGTCACCTTTAACTCTGTAAGTGCTGAGTATTTCGCATTCCTAACACCTAAATCTAGTTTTAATCCACTTTTTTTTTTGTAATTCAGTCTCAAAAATATCTAGAAATAAGCCTTTAAACATTAGTGCATATTTTTCCACTTTACTGAAACTTGTTCCTACCATCTTGAAATGTGTCAGAATGTGAGCCACAAATGTGAGTGATGGAATAGTTTATGGAATTTTTAGGTTGCTTCATCTTTCTAGGCCAATTTCCTGCTTGACATATGAAGATTTGAACTAGGTGATGTTCAGATGGCAGTCCGGATTCTGCATGAAAACCTCTAACGAAGGAAAAATCAGAAATTGAAAAATTACCTCTTTGGACTTCAACTTCTTGAACTCGCAGCCAGCATGGCCACTGGAAGTGGCATTGCTGGGGTTGAAGTCACCTCGTGTGTGTAGAAAACTACCTCGCCCCCCCTAACCTGGTCAGACTGCAGTAGGCCCCCTAGGCCTCAGGAGTCCCATGTGGCTCTTGCCGTATATGGCTTTGAAGACTCCTACAGCCCCAGCAGTTGCCATTATTATTATTATTATTATTATTATTATTATTATTATTATATTTTATTTGTATCCCGCCCCCTCTGTCAAACAATCGGGGTGGCTTACAGTAATTAAAATTCCACACAATATATTAAAATACAATCCAAAATCCCAGAACCCTCCCACCCCTTAAAAAAGTATTAAACCAGTATTACTGTTAAAACATGATAATTAAAACATCAAAATAAACAGAAATTATTAGACAAACAGACAATAATAGTGATTCTGTCGAAGCCTTGGTTAATACCTGGAACATTGATCTTACCAGGGCTATTGACACAATCTCTCCCAAGTGTCCTTTCCAACCCACTTTAAACCGTAAACCATGGTACACAGAAGATCTTAGGAAAATGAAGTAGGTTGGACAACAACTAGAACACACCTGGCCGAAAACTCGACTCTTATCCGACAAGACTTGTCATAGGAATTTTCTTCATTCCTATCAAGAGGCAATATGTGCAGCACAGAAATCTTTCTCCTCTGCACATATTGCATCTGCAGAGTCCCGTCCACCAGAGCTGTTTAGGGTGGTAAGGGAACTGATGCAGGTTCCACTGTGCAGAACCCTTTACTTAACCCGACAACGGCCTGCTGTGACGTGTTTAACAACTTCCTTGCAGATAAAATCTCTTAGATAAGAGCCAACTTGGACAAAACCAATAGATGAGGTGTCCAGCAGCTCCGTTGATGTAATTTTACTGGATCATTTTCAATCTGTGAGTACTGAGGACGTGGACAAGCTCCTTAGTAGTGTGAGGAAGACAACTTGCCCTCTTGATCCTTGCCTTTCATGGCTTGCCGTCTTGGGGGGGGGGTGCCTTGAGCTTGTTCCTGGTGGACATCATCAACACATCCCTTAGGGAAGGTCATGTTCCACATTGTTTAAAGGAAGCGGCAGTTAGGCCGCTTCTGAAAAAACCTTCCCTGGACCCTCTGGATATGAACAACTATAGGCTGGTGTCCATGTTACCTTTTCTGAGCAAAGTGATCGAGAGGGAGGTTGCTCTTCAACTCCAAGCCATCTTGGATGAAACTGATTATCTAGATCCATTTCAACTGGGCTTTAGGACGGGATTTGGAGTTGAGACTGAGATGGTTGCCTTGGCTGACGACCTTCGTCTGAGCATCGACAGGGGTAGTGTGACCCTGTTGGTGCTTCTAGACCTCTCAGCGGCTTTTGATATGATAGATCATATCATCTTCTTGGACCGCCTGAGTGGTTTAGGAATTGGAGGCGGTGCATTGGGCGAGATCATCCGGAGACATGGGTCTAGGTGTTATCAGTACGCTGATGACACCCAGATCTATTTCTCCATGTCTCGATCGTCGGCCTTGGCTCCCGATGGCGTCTCTCCTCTCAATGACTGTCTTAAGGCAGTAAGGGACTGGATGAGGAAAAACAAATTGAAATTGAATCCAGACAAAACGGAGGTGTTCACAGTAGCGGCCCTGAAACTGGCAATTGAGTTGTAACCATCAGTCCTGGATGGGGTCACACTCTCTGTGAAGGACTGTGTTCGCAGACTTGGACTGATGACTAATCAGGTAAATGCGACGGTCAGGAGTGCCTGTTATCAGCTTTGCCTGATACGCCATCTGCGCCCTTTTCTGGAAGTAAGGGACCTTGAGACTGTGATGCACGCACTGGTAACCTCCCGTCTGGACTTCTGTAATGTGCTCTACATGGGGCTACCCTCGTGCTTGGTCCAGAAACTTCAGTTGGTACAGAACATGGCAGCCAGAGTGGTCTCGGGGACACCTAGGAAAGACCACATAACACCGGTATTGAAGTCTCTTCACTGGCCGCCTATTAGGGGGGTTGCAGACTGCCAGAAATAGTGCAAATTGAGTCCACTTTTAGGGTTAGGGTTAGTGCTAGGGAATCATGGGAATTGTTTTTTTTCTGAGACATTGAGCCTTCTCTGTCAGAGAGCTCTGGTGCCACAATAAAATACAGTTCCCATGATTCCCTAACCCTAACCCTAAAAGTGGACTCAATTTGCACTATTTCTGGCAGTCTGCAACCCCCCTTAGTTTCCGGGCCCAGTATAAGGTGTAGGTTATGACCTTTAAAGCCCTAAATGGCTGGGGTCCAACCTATCTTCGGGACTGCCTCCTCCCATAAAATCCTCCCCGCACACTCCGGTCCTCTGGGAGGAATTTGCTACAGCCAATGAAAACTAGGCTGTCTGCAACCTTCCAGAGGGCCTTTTTGGTAACCGCTCCCAGACTTTGGAACAGCCTGCTGGACAAGATCCGTCAGATTATGTCCTTAAGCAGCTTCAAAAAGGCTGTGAAGACAGATCTCTTTCGGCAGGCTTTTCCTGACTAGAATTTCCTGGCCTCAGGAGTTTGTTGATCTACTCTCCCAATTTTGGCTCTCGACACGGCCCTGTTTTTTTTTTTTTTTAATTTTTCAGTTAAATTCTAGTTTGCTTTATTTTATGATGTTTTATTCTGTTATGTTTTAATTCATAACTGGTTTAATACTGTTTAGGGGGTGGGTGGGTTTTTGGGGATTTTAGATTATATTGGATAAATGATGCCTTGTATGGAATTTTAACTGTTGTAAGCCATAAATAACAACAACAATAACAATAACAATAACAATAATTAGACAGAGCAGCGATTGCAGTCAATGGTGGGGGGAAAAAAAGAGATGGGGAGGGCAGTGCTCCTGAGGGCCCATTTAGGGTTTGGCAGGACTATTGGGCAAGCATGAAAAAGCCCTTTCTTGCTTGCCCAGTAGCTGTACTGGACCCTACTGGACCCTACTGGCTGTACCACTCCACTGGGTGACACCCACATCTGGGGTGTTACCCAGTGCAGTCCACACCACCTTAGCAATGCCACTGGCCATGTTCACTAGGCAATTCTGGGAGCTGTAGTCCACAAAAGTAATTTTACCAACTTCTGTCTTTGACAATCCTTGTGTTTGAATGCTTCCATTTTCTCCTTTCCCATTTTCTGTATTTTCTCTTCCATGTGGCTTATTGGCACCTCACTGTTGCCACTGAACCTAATTTGAGCAAGTGAATTGATCTAGGTTGTAGGCAAATAATGTTTTACACAAGCCATAATGTTCTGGTTTGGAATGTAACAGCAAACTATCATTTGATGCTAAATCAGTAAGTAAAAGGAGAAATCAGAATGTGTAAGAGGAGAAGGGAGAACATGTACTCAGAGACCACAAAACCAAGCTTTGGTGTAAACGTTTGAATTTGTGCAGATATGTACAATCTTCAGTTCATACAACTTATAGTATTGCCAGACAGCATGTGTAATGTTATCTTGCAGTTGTTTTAGATCAGGGGTAGGCAACCTTTTTGAGCTGGGGGCCAGGTCGCTGTCCCTCAGACTATTGGAGGGCCGAAGTAATAAATAAATAAATAAATAAATAAATAAATAAATAAATAAATTTAAACTAAAAAAAAAAAAAAATCAAAATCAAAAAATAATTCCTACATACACTGCACACGTCATATTTTGAAGTAAAAAATAGAAATAATAGAAATTTTGCCAAGAAAACCCCAAGAAATCATCATCATCATCATCATCATCAACAACAACAACAATTAAAAATGCTACCTTAAATGAAACAAACAAGCGCAGGGGTGGCATGAATGAATCAATTGTCTGAGGCTGGAGTCTGCAGAGCTGGCCTCGAATCCCTGCTTGGCTATGCAAACCCACTTTGGCCAAGTCACACTCTCTCAGCTGCAGAGTAAGGCTATGGCACACCCACTCTGAAGAAATTTTGCCCAGAAAACCCCAAGAAAACAGAAGCAAACCCTCCCAACCAACCTCTGTCCTCGTGGCATGCGCGCTCTCTTCTTCCTCGCACTTTGACCAAGTCACACTCTCTCAGCTGCAGAGTAAGGCTATGGCACACCCACTCTGAAGAAATTTTGCCCAGAAAACCCCAAGAAATAATAATAATCATTATCATCATCATCATGGAAACGACTAGAAGCCAAGCCACACAACAGGCAGGGATGGATGCACACTGTCTCAGCCTCAGGTAAAGGCCAGGGCAAAACCCCTGTGAAGAGATTTTGCCCACAGAACAACAAGGCACATTCTCTCAGCCTCAGATACCCCCCCCCCCGCAAACCAACCTCTCTCCTCGTGGCTGGCTGGCTCTCTCCTCCCTCGCATGCTCTCTTCCTGCTCTTCTATTTATAGGGCGGAGAAAAAAGGCGGAGAAACCCAGAGCAGCCCTCCTTGGTGGGCTTTCCTTGGGCCCGGTGCCTTTCCTGCAACCCTGCACGCCGCCAAGGAGGGCTGCAGCAAAGGCACCAGGGCCCAGGGCAACTGCATGCATGATCTAGGAATCTAGGAATCCAGGTGGACCATAAGTTGAACATGAGTCAACAGTGCGATGCAGCAGCTAAAAAGGCCAATGCAATTTTAGGCTGCATCAGTAGAAGTATAGTGTCTAGATCAAGAGAAGTAATAGTGCCACTCTATTCTGCTTTGGTCTGGCCTCACCTGGAATACTGTGTCCAGTTCTGGGCACCACAATTCAAAAAGGATGTGGAGAAACTGGAGAGTGTCCAAAGGAGGGCAACTAAAATGGTGAAGAGTCTGGAAACCAAGCCCTATGAGGAATGACTTAGGGAGCTGGGAATGTTTAGCCTGGAGAAGAGAAGGTTAAGAGGTGATATGATAGCCATGTTTAAATATTTGAAGGGATGTCATATTGAGGAGGGAAGAAGCTTGTTTTCTGCTGCTCCAGAGACTAGGACCCAAAACAATGGATGCAAGCTGCAAGAAAAGAGATTCAACCTCAACATTAGGAGGAACTTCTTGACAGTAAGGGCGGTTCGACAGTGGAACACACTCCCTCGGAGAGTAGTGGAGTCTCCTTCCTTGGAGGTCTTTAAGCAGAGGCTGGATGGCCATCTGTCAGGGATGCTTTGATTGGGAGTTCCTGCATGGCAGGAGGTTGGACTGGATGGCCCTTGTGGTCTCTTCCAACTCTATGATTCTATGACTCGGGCCGCCATTTTGTGCTCCAAAATGGCATCCGAAGTCTCGTGCGACCTTTCCCGTCGTGGGGAAGGACAGGCCTTTCTCTTCCCGTCCTGCCCCGAGACGGGAAAGGTCGCATGAGACTTCGGCCGCCATTTTGGAACACAAAATGGTGCCCGGAGTTGCGTGCGAGCCACGGCGGCAATCGGCGGCAGGACTGGGCTGGGGCCGGTCCAAAGGCCTTATGGGGCCGGGTTCGGCCCACGGGCCGTACGTTGCCGACCCCTGTTTTAGATAGTTTCAAGGTGATCCACAGATACATTTTTCATATTAAATGATAACACAGCATCAGCTATGACTTGCATATTTGATTGAGTTGCAACTGGTCAGTGTCTACAGACAGACCTTTCCTATCATGCAACAGTTTTTCAGTTGGGTTCATTTCACATGTTTAGTTGCAAGTCAGCCATGAAGGAGAATTCAGGTGAGGCAAGTATAAACTGCATCAGTGAAAAAAGATGGTTGAATGTACAAATAAAATTTATATGTCTTCTGTTTTTTCAGTTCAAAGGATTGGTTCATATATGACTGAGCTATTACATTGTTCCATATCATCATATAAATGCATTCTGATAAATTTCATATGCAGCTGTGAATCCTCTTAGAGGTAACAAATGTACATGCATCCATAAACTACAAGGTAGAACTGCAAGTCTGTGCTTTTGCTTTCCTGTTTTCCTGGTTTAAAGAGTTTGGCTTTTAAAGATCTCAATTAATCTTGGGAAGATCTCGCAATTTTCCACATGTTTGGGCCTGGTTGGTATCTATGGGGATATCGCAAAGCAACACCCACTCACACTAAAAGAAGAAGCAAATGTTATTTGTAATTCAGTATATAGCATTATGGGAAAGGGCAGGCAGGAAAGCTACATGTCTAGAGATTTGTCTGCAGGAGATTGGCTACCCTGACTCCTCTGTTTGTATTATGAGATCTCACAACTTTCATGCAGAAATAAAAAACAATTGAGATGTGCAAAATATTCCATTTGCTGGTTACAGGAGCCATCATAGAACTCCAGAAGAATTCATGAACAGGTATTTCTATTTAATTATTTCTGTCATGATTTTGTGCTGTTTAGAATTATTAAAGAAAGCAAAACTGTTTTCCCTCCGCAAGAAATATTAATACATGTATTCACTTTTATACCTGACTTTCCAGGAGGGCAGGCACCACAGTGGAAATGCTTTGAAATAAGTAAATAGCTATACAATGGGACCTTAGTATCCACTGGGGTTTGGTTTCAGGACCACCCCACCGTGGATATCAAAATCCATGGATGCTCAAGTCCCATTATAAAAATAGATTAAATGGTGTTCCTTATATAAAATAGAAAAAATCAGTTTGCTTTTTGAAATTTATGTATTTTTTTTTAAATTTCTAACTGTGGATGCTTGAATCTGTGGATAAAGAATCTGTGGACACGAGGGCCACTGTAACAGGAAAGATGAGAAAAAGTGTGTCTGTTACAGAGACCCTGCATAGGGTTGGGCTAAGTTGGTTCTGATTAGTTAAGTGTACCCTCACTCTGTTTCCTGTTTAGCCATAAAGGACATTGGGTTGCATTAGGCAAGCCATAAAAAGTCTATGTATATGATACAATTATAACAGTTTGATTCTATTATAATTTCATCCTACTGAATCCTAGGAAATACTTAGAATTTGCTGCTATTGAGCTCCAGTGTTGTAGCTCATGGGAATGTACAAGAGTTCTCCAATGAAGAGATGACACCAAATTAGGAGGAGTAGCTAATACCCCAGAGGACAGGATCAAAATTCAAAATGACTTGAACAGACTAGAAAGCTGGGCCAAAGCTAACAAAATGAAATTCAACACGGAGAAATGTAAGGTACTGCACTTAGGGCGGAAAAATGAAAAGCACAGATATACGATGGGGGACACCTGGCTGAATGAGACTACGTGTGAAAGGGATCTAGGAATCCAGGTGGACCATAAATTGAACATGAGTCAACAGTGCGATGCAGCAGCTAAAAAGGCCAATGCAATTATAGGCTGCATCAGTAGAAGTATAGTGTCTAGATCAGGGGTAGGCAACCTAAGGCCCGGGGGCCGGATGTGGCCCCCCGAGGCCTTTGGACCGGCCCTAGGCTGGTCCTGCTCCCGCCACCCCCCCCCCCGCCACCGCCCGCCATGATGATATTGATTATTGTTGTTATTACTTGTTCTTGGGGTTTTCTTGACAAAATCTCCACAGGGGTTTTGCCATGGCTTTTGTGGGGCTGAGAGAGTGTGCATGCATATTTTTTTTAATTTTTAATTTTAATTTTAATTTATTTATTTTTGGTGCTTCGGCCCCCCAATTGTCTGAGGGACAGCAACCTGGCCCCTGGCTCAAAAAGGTTGCCTACCTCTGGTCTAGATCAAGAGAAGTAATAGTGTCACTCTATTCTGCTTTGGTCAGGCCTCACCTGGAATACTGTGTCCAGTTCTGGGCACCACAATTCAAAAAGGATGTGGAGAAACTGGAGCGTGTCCAAAGGAGGGCAACTAAAATGGTGAAGGGTCTGGAAACTAAGCCCTATGAGGAACGACTTAGGGAGCTGGGAATGTTTAGCCTGGAGAAGAGAAGGTTAAGAGGTGATATGATAGCCATGTTTAAATATTTGAAGGGATGTCATATTGAGGAGGGAAGAAGCTTGTTTTCTGCTGCTCCAGAGAACAGGACCCGAAACAATGGATGCAAGCTGCAAGAAAAGAGATTCCACCTCAACATTAGGAGGAACTTCCTGACAGTAAGGGCAGTTTGACAGTGGAACACACTCCCTCGGAGAGTGGTGGAGTCTCCTTCCTAGGAGGTCTTTAAGCAGAGGCTGGATGGCCATCTGTCGGGGATGCTTTGATTGGGAGTTCCTGCATGGCAGGGGGTTGGACTGGATGGCCCTTGTGGTCTCTTCCAACTCTATGATTCTATGATTCTAAGAATTCTAAATTCTTTGCTAGATGGCAACTCCCACTATTCTATATGATACATCCATGGAACTAATGTAACTATGGGGTATAGATACACCCTAGTTCAAGGGTGAGAATAACATAGGCTTCCAGATGTTGTTGGATAGAGCTCCCATTCCACAGAGTAAATGGAGAGTAATGCTGGCAGGTGCAGTTTTAACAATATCTCGAAGACAGCATGATTTACATCCCTGCTCTAGTTCTTGGAATTATCTACCCCGCAGGGTTGTTGAGTGGATAAAAGACTTGCCATTGCAAGTCTGGTTGGCATTTTACAAGGAATGTTGCTTGCATTTATTCTGATCCCAGAGGCACAGTTCCAGAAGTGGTGTCTAAAGCATCATTTGAACTGATTCCGTGAAATCAGTTCTATTGTTGTGGTCTGACAATATGCGCAGTGTTTGGAAATGTCTGGCTTGAATTTGTATGTTTGATCATTGACCAACCTGAGTGTATTTACCAGGTAGATCCAAAAGTTTTTTAATACCTTACTGAGAGAAGCAGTTAGTCTAGGTGCCTTGAAGCAGGTAGTTGAAAGAACACTTTGGAAGAATGTACCTTTATACCTGCAAAATTCTAGAAATAGTCACCATTTGGTAAGATGCTTGAAAGAATGATGGTGGTGATCCAACTCAATGTGATATTGGATTAAAGAGATTAGCTAGACCAGAGGAGGGTAAACTCTGGCCTGAGGGAGCAAACCACTTTAGAGATTTTCCCCATTGGGTCCACAGAGGGCTGCAGGCAAGCTCTTTTCCTCCCCAAGCTGTTTTGCCAACCCCCACTTGGTTTAATTAACAGTTAAACATTGCTTTCCATTTTTCTTGTAGATACAACAGAATTTTTATACACATCATATATGATTTTTGGAAGTTTATTCTGATATCTGCATAATTGTCAAATTGTTTTCAGATTTCTAATAATCTAGACAATGATGAGTCTGGGTTAGTAAGGAAGAGTAGAATATCATCAGCATTCATATTATTTTTATGTTCTATTTTATTAATTCCCATTCCTTTTATGTAGGGATCATCTCTGATCTTTTGGGCTAATGGCTCAATTGCAAGTACAAATAAAAGGGGAGAGGGGGCATCCTTGTCTCGTTCCTCTCTGTAAATCAAAGGGATGGATTCTCTTTTATTAATGTATATAGTAGCTTGAGAATTTTGATAATTTTTTTTAATCAGGTTAAGAAAAGAATGGCAAAAATTCATAATCCCTAAAATATTAAATATATAATTCTCTTCTACCCTGTCAAATACTTTTAAAGCATCTAAAGATAGTAATAGTAAAGGTGATTCATTATGGGAGCCATGATGGATAATGTTGACTGTTGACTTACAGCATTGGCCAATTTTCTTGTTGGCATAAATCCTGATTGATCTGAATCAATATAATTCAATATGAATGCATTGATTAGAGATCAAATATACTGGTCAAAAGTTTAGCATTTTGATTAAGGAGAGAAGTAGGGCAGAAATCATTAACAGATGGTATCTCTGATGACATTTTAGGGATGGGTATAATTCTTGTCATTTTCTAACTCATAGGGGGGAGCTGTCCTTTCAATGTGTCATTAAATACTTGCAACAGATGGGGAGTAATTTTGTCTCTCATTAGTTTATAAAACTCCCCTGAAAAGCCATCAAGGCCAGGAGATTTGTTATTCTCCAAATGGGAAATTGCTTTGTTCAACTCCTCAATTGCAATTGGTTTATTATTAAATATTCTTTATGGCTGTTGGATAATTTCAAGCAATTTAATTTTCCTGTGAAGTCTATAATGCTTATACCGGGATCATACTCTGAGGTATACAGAATAGAATAAATTTTTTTGAAAAGCATATAAAATCGGATCAAATCTCAAATGTTGGGTTCTCCTTGAATCAATAACATGGTATTTAATATTTTGTCTCTATTGAGTTTTACTGAACATGATAGTAACCTAGAAGATTTATTCTTGTGTTCATAATGGAATGCTTTGTACAGAGAATTGATGTTTTATTTTATATGAGTCTAATTCCTCTAACTCTCTTCTTTTTTAAATTTAAAATCCTAGAGTTTCAGGAGATTGGATCTGTATATGAGAATGGGTTAATGTTGTTATTTCTTGGAGGATCAAGTTTCTTTATGCCTCCCTAATGTTCTTATGTTTTGCTCCTTCCTTGATTAACAGTCTGCTCGAAATTGCTTCTAGGGTATTCCACAATGTGGCTTCTGTAATATCAGATTACCTGTTTTATTTATAAAAATGTGAAATTGTATCTACTAAAGAGGATATCAAATCCAAATCATTGAAATGCCAAATTCTGGAAGTTGGGGTTTCCAATAGTAGTGACTAGATTAACAGTAATGGATTATGATCTGAATATTGCATTGGTTCCCTGTGGATGAAACACCTCCAAGATCTCTATCTTCCACTTCTCTATTCAGTTCCTGCAACCCCATGCCCATGTCCCCCTTGATTTAGTCCATCCATCTGGCATGCAGTCTTCCTCACATTCTTCTACCCTGTGTCTTCCCTAGCATTATTATCTTTCCCAGTAATCCATGCCTTCTCATTATATGGCCAAAGTACATCAGCCTCAGTTTAACCATCTTGGCTTCTAAGGAGATTTCTGGCTTGATCTGTTCCAAGATCGACCTGTTCGTCTTTTTGGGTGTCCACAGTGTCCACAGCACTCTTCTCCAGCGGTACATCTTAAGTGAGTTGATTTTTCTTCTGTCTGCTTCCTTTACAGTCCAGTTCTCACATCCATATGTGGTAATGGGAATACGATGGCTTGGACGATTCTAACTTTTGTGCTTAGTTGTATATATTTACTCTTCAGGAACTTTTCTGGTTCTTTCATAGCTGGCCTTCCCATTCCTAATCTTCTTCTCATTTCTTGTCTGCAGTCACCATTCTGGTTAATAATAATAATGATAATTAGTATTATTTATACCCCACCCCTCTGTTAAATACAGTGGGGCAGCTTACAACAATTAAAACTACATCCCAAGTATGGGAATTCTTTAACTATTTTGATTTCCTATTTGTCTAGATTGAACTAATGTATCTCTTCTGTGGTCATAATTTTTGATTTCTTTATGTTCAGCATTAATCCTGCCTTTGCACTTTCATCTTTGATCTTTCTTAGCAACTGTTCCTAATCTGCGATGTCTTCTGCCATTATCGTGGTATCATCCATGTACCTTAGGTTGCTGATTTTCCTTCCTTCAATCTTCACTCCTCCTTCTTCTGATTCTAGCTCTGTTTCTTATGGTGTTTTTGACATATAAATTGAACAAGTAGGGTGATAGAATGCAGCCTTACTTGACCCCTTTGATTATTGGGAACCACTCTGCTTCTCCAGATTCTGTTCTGATAGTGGCCTTTTGTCCTTGATACAGATTTCTCATCAGGACTATCAAATGTGGTGACACTTCCATGTCTATGAATGTGTTCCATAGCTTTTCATGAACTATACCGGGGTCCCTAAACTACGGCTCATGGGCCGGCCCCAGCCCGCCGAGGCCTTCCTACCGGCCCACCGCCACTGCCCGCTTACGCCTGCTGCCAGATGCCATTTTGGAAGACAAAATGGCATCTGGAGTTGTGTGCGTGCGCACGCGCATGCCTCCGCCCCCCCCCAAAGATCTGGGGGCCAGCGAAATGGCCCCCGGATCCAAAAGTCCAGGGACCCCTGATCTATACAGTAGAATGCTTTGCTGTAGTCAATAAAACACATGTAGATTTTTTCCTGAAATATTTTGGTGTGTTCCATTAGTCATTGTATGTTTGTGATGTGGTCCTTGGTGCCTCTTCCTTTCCTGAATCCTGCTTGCTCCTCTGGAATTTCCCTCTCCATGTATGGTTAGATCTCTGCAAATGGCCAGAAAACACTCTTGTAAGTTTCTTATTCTCCATTTCAAATAAACAGTCTTTATCAGTTTCTTTATTGTTGACTCAGCTCTAGTCCCTAGCTTCAATGGGTAAAGTTCCAACAGCTGTTTAGTAAAAAAAAATTAAAAATGAAATTCAGCCTTGCTGCTTTAGCCCTTCTTGTTGCTTTAATTGCTTCAGCTGAGCTCTCCCACACTCCACATTCCACTGCAAGACTCACAAGTTAAATTAAAAACTCCTCCCAACAAAGTTTGAATTAAAATAAAATAAATGAACTCTGATAGGTCAGAATAAAGCCTAGGAATTAAAACCTTAAGGAGTTAAATGAAATAAAAACTATCTAAACTATCCAAAACCTGGCAAACAAACAAACATAAATTTAAGATAAAAAATAAACCTTTGTAGGACCTCTCTATATCAGCTGCTACCTCTTCCCAGGAATCCATTCCCTGCATTCATATAACATGATTTAATTTATATAGGCTGGTACTTGCTGCCATGTTCTAAGAGCACTCTGGTGTGTTTTAATGTTATTCTGTGTAATTAAAAGAAGTCAACCCAAAGGCTGTCCAAAGAGCCTTCCCTGTAAGATTCAAATTGTTTTAAAACAATGAGAAGTCATTCAAAAATCTACAGACTTTGGGGTAATCAAATCTAAAATGGGGAGGGGAAAGATCAAATCAGTGTGGCAAGAGGATAAAAGCACCTGAATGATCATCATAAGGTTGTTTGTAGTGAGAATATTAATTAGCAGGTGTGGCAAATTGTTTTTATATTGCAGCTCCCCCAGAGAGCTGATGAAAGAGCACTGAGCAGAGAGGATCTGTTAACTGTAGAAGACAAGGAGGTAAAGATTCTTTTCATTGTTTTAAGTTTCAATATGTTGAAAGTTAATTTTTTTACCAAGTAACTTTTTTTTAAAAAATATATAATTCACCAAAGAAAATTGTGGGGTGCAAAAAGGGGGCCGTTTATACATTCAGAGCACATTACTTACCAATTCAAGATTTATAATGTGAGAATCAGAGTAATGAAGTAAGGAAAAATGTTTATGCCTTATTGGGTCAAATAAGAGATTATGTTAATTATGGGGATGTAGCTAACATACATATTATTCAAACATGTAAATAGCACCTGTGGTGTGTGTGTGTGATAAATAAAAAGTGGGGCTGTGGGGATGGAGAGAAGAGTTTAACATCTCTAATCCTACTATAACTAACAAATCAGAATGGAAGCCTCCATTGGTCCCACAACTGATGTCACATCTAGTTTCTAGCAAGAAACTACACAGTGTTTTGTTTGTTTTATCTGTATATAATAGGTCACTACTAGTTTTTACAGGAAGATAGTGAACTACTGAGAGCCAGTGTGATGTAGTGGTTTGAGCATTGGACTTTGACTGGGGACCAGGGGTCAATTCCCTGATCAATCATGGAAGCCCATTGGATGACCTTGGGCAAATCACACTCTCTCAGCCTCAGAGCTTGGCAGCAGCAAACCCCTTCTGAAGAATCTTGTCAAGAAAATGCCATGATAGGATCACCTTAAGTCAGAAATGACTTGAAGGCCAACAACAACAACAAAAAGTGAACTACTAAGGCCAAGTAGAGAGTTCATGATCAGTTGTTCTTAGATGCAATGTTAGCAGTGGTGCTAAAAATGCTTGGCAGAAGGACGTGATCATCTCAGATACCAGATTCTGATGCCAGTGTTGGAAGCCCCTTGACTGTTCCTCCTGAACTCTGTGACTATTCCCCTTTGTTGGAGAAAAGAACTATGTATGCCAAAAACAAAACAAAACAGCCTGTCCCAGGCACAATAAACTTGTCTACTGGACACACCAGCAGTCTTTGAAGTACGTTTCAATTAGTAATCTAGCCGGCTTCTATTTTGTACACTATCTTGTCCCTTTGCTCAGGCAGCAAATTGTCTTGGGGCAATCACTGATGTCTGATCTACCAACATAAAATAGTCCCTATCCTTAGTTTCTAACCCTAAACCAAATAAGGAACGAGGAATATGTGACCTTCTTATTCTTGGATTGAACGCCCACCATCCCTCACTTTTGGGTGTGCTGTCTAGGACTAATGGGAGTTGTATTTAAATAACTTTTTGTAGGGCCATATTTTCCCTAACCCAATCTGGGAATGCACTGAAAATAACCACTGTCTACTCTATGTGATATCATTTGTCACTATTTTAACATCTGCTCAGGAGAAATGACTGACTGTTTCCATCTCACATGTTTTAGTCTATGCATAGTAGTAATCAGAAATGAAGAGTAATTTTGCAATGTTGCAGGTCTGTTCTCAAGAGTTCCAGCAGATATGTTTCAACTTGTTTCATCTTTAAATCACTATGCAAATATGATCCTAACTACAATGCACCTCACCCAGGACCAAGCCTTCTTCCTTTAATTTCCATTGTTTTACTTCTTCAATAGTTTCTTTCGAGTATTGTGGCTTTTGTATTTTGCCACAAACCTTTTATACTCTGTGATAATTTTCTCTAATTATATGTCACTTTTGTATGTAAAATGTATTGAAACAGAATAGTATTGAAAGGTGTTGCTCAAGGAATCTCATGTTAAAATGAAAATCTTAAAAGGAAAATCTCTTGCCTGGGAAAAAGAAGTTTCTGACTGGGTGTGGCCTTCCAACCTCACATTTGCAGTGCTGCATAACAAAACCAGTTCAGCAACTAATTTGTGCCTCCAATTACTGTCATATTTACTTATAGATTTCTCTCTCTCTCTCATTTGTTTTCCTAGCTAAATTATGGATTTGAGTTTAACCAAGGATTCCCTTCCTAAAGCAATTGCAGCATTTGGTCTTGATCTTTATAATAAGCTGAATAAAAGTGATGCTTGCAAAAACATCTTCTTTTCTCCAATGAGTATCTCAGCTGCTCTGGGCATGGTTCTAGTAGGTGCCTGGGGAAATACTAAGACTCAGATGGAAAAGGTAAGCATCAATAGAAGTGCAAGCTTTCCTGTTAATGACAGTGCCCCTGGATGTCCTCTGGATGTTCAAATATTTAGTGCTGACTGTCAATGGGCAAAACTGTATGATCATCACAGTTTTTATGTATGAGTGCTTCAGCCTCTCATCTGTCAGTAACACAAGAAACTGTAAGAACTTGCCAGTTCCTTGAGCTCGATTTGGATAGAGTAGTCTAAGGCAAGGGTAGGCAACCTTTCCCCTTTAAGGGCCGAGGGACTTCAGCTCCCAGAAGCCTCAGCCATGTTGGCTAATAGTCCCATGTTGGCCAATAGCTCCTGGGATTCTGGGAGCTGAAGTCCCTCGACCCTTAAAGGGGAAAGGTTGCCTACCCCTGGTCTAAGGAGATTATCACAGTGCTAATTAAAGCGGTTTACCTGAGCTGGCTTAAAATTTAAAACGGGTGGCAGCCTGATGTTATCACAAGGATTTAGCCACTGAAATTGCTGCCTGGGTCCAGCCCCACCCCTAGGGCCGCTCTAGCGGCCATTTCCTTAAGCTGGAAAACTCCTGGCTTCGAAAAAAGACATGCTGAACAGCCCTAGGAGCAGGGATGGACAGGCACCCTGACACCCTCAGAGATTTTGTACTAAAATTTCTTTCAGTACCAGCCACCAAATGACCCAGTGATGAAGCACTATGATAGGAGACCCTCAAGTCTTCTAGTTGTTTTGAATCCCACTTCCTATAAGCCTCCACCAGCATGGCCAATTATGGTAGGGATGAATAACCTTTGGCCTTCCAGATGTTTTAGCTCTCAGCTTCCAGAAGTCCCAGCATGAGCAAAATTGAGGGATTCTGGGAGTTTTAGCCCCAAGCTTGTGAAAGTCTAAAGGTCCATCATGCCAGGGTTATGAGCTTTGTAGTCCAAAATGTCTTAAAATGCCAATCTACATGTTTGAAAATGTATGATAAATGTTAGTGGGGTGGGAATACATAATAAATAAAAAAATGAATGTTTCTGTCAGGCACTTCTTATCCAGCTTTTCTGATTTTTCACCCACTGCAAGCCCAACAGTTTTTGAAGATTCAATAAGATTGATTTATGCAAGAAATCCAATGCCACTGTGATGGTTAATACACTCTGTGTTATAGTCTGGACTTTAAAAAAGCTGTCCAAGATACTAAACCTATCAGAGGTGTAGAATTCAGCTCCTTGAATAGCTCACACAAAGAATGACAGATGAGTAAATCTAAGTATGACAGATGGATAAATTAATTAGTGGTTTGAGCACTGGATAACAACTCTGGAGACTGGGATTTAAATCCTTGCTTGAGCATCAAAGCTCACTGGGTGGCCTTGGAAATTACACTCTCTTAGCCTCAGAGAATGGCAATGGTAAATCCTCTCTGAACAAATTCTTCCAAGAAAACTCTGTGATAGGTTTGCCTTAGGGTTGCCATAAGTAAAAAATTACTTGGAGGCACACCACCACCACCACAAATCTACGTAACTGTTCCATATTCATAATCACTACTTAGTCACAATTATGACACTATTGCTGTGATTGTAATCCCTCTCTCCATGTGCTGTACTTTATTAGGTATCAGCTGCATGTGGGAAGGAGGTCCATTCTGCTGGTGATCAGAGCATGGATAAATGATATTCCTGTCAGATTTTGGGGGAGGGTTTGGCCAGGGAAGTTTACTTTATTAAGTATATTTAACTAAGTACCTGATACAGACTACCAGTCATTATTTATTTCAGGCATTTGTATGTTATTCTACACTTTGTATTCCAAAGCAGTTTAGAATATTTTCAAATACATAACAATAAATGATTACAAAATCAATTAACATATGTACTATATCATTCAAAATCTAAGTAAAACAACCAAACTGGGCAATTCTTTCAAACAAAATCCAGTTTTTAAATATGTTACGTAAAACATAACAGCTATTGTAAAGAAGGCACTGGCATAATTCTTTACTCTAAAAGGGACTGGAAGAGGCTACTGTAAATTATTAGCTTTATTTTTCATATTTATATGCCATAATGTTTAAAAAGAAACACAAGAGATCAAATCAGACAATACATCCAGTGTTTAGTTTATACTTGGAAGTGCACTCCTTCAAGTGATGGAAGACATCAGTTTGTCATAGCAGGTACTTTTCCTCACCTACACATTTAGCACTTGACATGCTTTGTTTTGTGACCACTGGGTGTAAACATAAGCTTATTTGGTCAATGGAAAATAAATATGGGCTTAATTTGGAAGTCTGATTGCTGAGGTAAATATCATAGAGAAAATCACACTGTGGGAGGAAGATTGGGTTTATCATGAGAATATGCATCCTGCAGTGTCTTATTTGACCCTGGGTGTAACTGGAAATTGCAATCCATCCATTAAATTGTTATATATCAGACTTTACCACACCCTATCTTCATACCCCCCTTTTATATTGCTTACTATTCATTTCTGCTATAGGTGCTACACTTTGATAGAATTCCTGGAGGTAGAGGACCACATACTTTTCAGAGAAGAATGCCAGATGTTGTGTCAGAACATGGAAGTGAGAACACACTTCCTTTTCCAGTGGTATGTCCAGAGGTATTTTTAAATTTCACAGCCTGAAGTGCTAAGCCAAATTTGTTGTATTATCTGGTCCAGTAGCCAAAAATTCTTTGTTGAAGGAGTTAGGTTCAGGAATTATGGGCATCAGTTACACTGGTAGAAGAGGAAGATATATTGTTACTATGTCAACAGAAGCAGAACTTAGAAAAGTTACTTTTTGGAATCTTCCAAGCTATATTTCTTCTGTTAATAGTAACAATGCATCTCCACCAATTTGGTTTATCCAAGGGTCTGATCAGAATATACAGTACAGATTTTTTTTTAAAAAACAAACACACCAGTATAAAACATGTGCACAACATCCCTGGAAATATCTCCAAGGCCACTAATTTGGGGCTGTGCCAGCAAGAATGCCCACATGATGGCCACACACAGAGGAAGTCAGTGGTTTCCATGTTAGGGATGTAATGAATCTGCTCTGGGTTTCCTTGTAGACTTGAAAGGAACTATTCATAGTGCTGAACTTGTTTTAGAGATGAGTCCCATGCCACCAGCACATTTTTGTTAACTCTTTTAGCCTGGGATAAAAGATAGAGGGCATTGACTTAACCTCTGATGTAGAAACCAGTGGCCACCACTTCCAGTATGTTGTCCTGCATCACAATAAACATCGTGATTTTAAATCCCGCGTATCTCCCAAATATTTTTATTTCATGAAGTAGCTGATCCACATTTTTAATATGGTCTTCTAATATTATGCATATGTTCTGACTTTGGTTTCGTATCCTTTTGTTTTAACTCTTTTTATTTTATTATTCTTTTTGATTGCTTTTATCAAAATCTCTAATGCTACAATAAATAAGAGTGGTGATATCGGGCATCCTTGCCTAGTACCTTTATTAATCTTAAATTTTGATGTTTTTTCTCCATTAATAATTAAATGTGCTCTTTGTGTTTTGTAAATCTGTTTAATATTTTCTATAAATCTTGTTCCCATATTCATTCATTCTTGTACTTCCAATAGAAAATGCCACCTAACATTACCAAACGCTTTTTCTGCGTCGATAAAAACTAAAGCTAATTTCTTTTGGTTATTCACATTATAATATTTCAATGAATTTATAATAGTTCTAATATTAGTTCTTATCTGCCTATTTGGTAAAAATCCATTTTGGTCTTTTCTTATGATCTCTGACAATATTTTTTTAGTCTATTGGACATTATTAAAGTATAAATTTTATAATCAGTGTTAAGGAGGGAAATTGGTCTGTAATTAGATATTTGTGTAATCTCTTTCCCTTCTTTTGGGATTAATGTAATATTTGCTTCTTGCCAGGTATTTGGTATTCCTTCTTTATTGATTAAATTTAGCAATTTGTATAGTGGTTCTATTAGCTCATTCTGAAAGATTTTGTAATATATGGCTGTAAAGCCATCTGGTCCCGGTGCTTTCCCTTCCTTTAAGTTTTGAATTGCTTGTAGGATCTCTTGTCTTGAGATCCTTGCATTTAAAATTTCTCTTTGCTCATTTGTTATCTTAGGTATTTCTTTCTTATCTAAATAATCTTTCATTTCTCTATGAGATTCTGTTATCCTATTTCTCTCTCTCTATAAGTCACTATAGTATTATTTAATGCCTTTTTTATATCTTCTTGATTAGTTATTATTTTCTCACCATATTTCACCTCATCTATTATTTTCTTTTCTTTATCTTTTTTCAATTTCTTAGCCAACCACTTGTTAGCATTTTCAAAAGCTTTTTGTTTTGTTTTTTAAATCCACTGCAATATCTTTTGTTGTTTTAGCTTGAATCTGTTTTTGAATTAGTTTTACCTTGTTTCTTAAATTCTTATTCAAAGGATTTTCTTTCAATTTATCCTCTTTTATTTTTAATTCTTCTATTAATGCCTTCTCTCTCTTTTTTTAATTTGCGTTCTATTTTCATTAGTTTTCTTGATTAAAAAAAACTCTAATTACTGACTTACTTGCATCCCAGACATTTTTCATGGCTACATCCAGTGTACAGTTTTCTTTAAAGAAATATTTTAATTCTTTCTTCATTTCATTTACATATTTCGTATCTTTTAGTAAATCCTCAGAGAGTTTCCATTCAAAGGTTGTTTTTTTATCCATTGCCATCAATATTTCAATCAAATTATGATCCAAAAATATACGTGGAAAAATTTCCATCTTTTTAACTTTTATTATTAAATCTTTTGATATAAACATTAAATCAATTCTTGACCATGATTCGTGCAGGTCTGAAAAAATAGTAAATCCATTCTTATTGCCATATAAATGAGTCCAGTCATCTATTAAATCATGTTCTTGAATCATTTCTATGCAACTTAAGGGTAATTTCCCCTGAGTCTCTTTTATTCTTTTCACTGATTTCCTATCTCTTTTTGGTTTAATAACCCCATTGAAGTCTCCCACCAGCACCAAATTATTTTTTATTGTATTTCATTAATTCTTCATTCAACTTCTGAAAAAAGACTTCTTTTCTTTCTAGTGGTCCATAAACATTGATCAATATTATACTCCTTTCACCAATTTTAACTTCTAAAATTATATAACGTCCTTCAGTATCTTTTAAAATTTCCTTTACTTTATAGTCTTTTTTCAAAAAAATTGCTACCCCTCTTTTTTTTTATTTGTTGATGCAATAAAGCATTTTCCTAATCTCGGATTTCTAATATATTTAGCATCTTTGTCTCTAATTTTTGTTTCCTGAAAACATATAATATAATTTTTTCCCCAAAAAATGAAATATTTGCTTCCTTTTTTTACTAGATTCAAACCTTTCACATTCCACGATCCTATTTTAATATTCATTATATTTTATTTTTAACAGAAAGAAACAAAGAAAAACAAAACAAAACAACAACAAAAAAGAAACAGAAATTTATAGTTCAATGCTAAATATATAGGTATCAATAAATTCCCCAACTTATGACTACATTACTGTCTTAGTTATCCAGTCTCAACTGTCTTCTTCGTTATGGTAGCTTCTTTCAGCTTCTAATGTTTCTAGTAATTCAGAGCTTTCAATTTCCTCCTCTTCTAATTCTTCTTTGTTCTCCTTTGCCAGTGTGGGGTTTACTTGATCTTTCCTGTATTCTGTTATTATTATTATTATTATTATTTTGTTGGTCTAAATTCTCTTATCCTTGTGTGTTCATATTCCTCCTTATCTTTTTGTTTGCTAGTTAATTTTTTATAAAAGTATTTTGCTTTATCAATCTAGTCTATCTTGTATCTTTTCTGTTTGTATGTGAACATCACACCTTCTAGTTTTCCCCATCTATAGTTGATATTATTTTTTGGCAAAGCATTAGTCAAAAATTTATAAGGTTGTCTCTTCTTCAGAATTTGTGTTGGTAAGTCTTTAAAAATTTCTACTACTGTTTAATCAATAACCAAGCTTTCACTGTAGGTTTTTTTTGTTTGTAAGATTTTGTCTTTTATTCTTGTTCCAATGAAACAAATTGTAATGTCTCTTGGTAACTTATTTTCTTTAGCAATCCTGGAGTTAATCCTGAAGATCTTTTGTGAGTCCATAAACTCTTCTGAGGCCTCCAAGAAGGTTGCTAAAGCCGGAATGATTCTGTCGAATAGTTGTTCATTTTTAATTTCTGGCAAGCCTCTTATTTTTAAAGATTTCTCCCTGTATTTCATTTCATGTATCAGTAGGTTCTTTTCTTCAGTTTTATGATTCCCCCCCCCCCCCAATTCTTCAAATTTTTTATCCAATCTGTCTGTTTGGGATGTGGTTTCTTTAATGTCCTTTTTAATGTCTGACAATTCTTTATTCATTTTGTCTATTTTTAACCCCAGGCTGCTTATTTCTTCTGCATATCATTTCTTATCCCATCTCTCATTTCTTTCAGTTCTTCTCTTATCTCTGTCTTGAAGCTTCTTTTAAATTCTCTCAGCTCCTGCAGTATTGTTGCGCTTATATCCATTTGTTTGTTTATTAATTCCATTGATCCTCTTCTGGGGTTCGAACTTGCTTGCGTTTGTGTTGCTTTTTTGGTCCTGGTATCCATTTACACTTAATTAATTCCATATTTCCTTAACACAATTTCAGTTTACTTAATGCAGTTTCAATTATTGTATAATTCCTAATAATTAACACAACTTCTCTTTAAAATCTTCTATACAATTAATTTATCAGCTTATATTGTTATAAAGAGCCACTGAATGGAATGTTATACAATGTCGTACAGTGGTTACTACTTATTTCTTGTTTATTTCTTATTTCCAATTACTTTAATTACAAATTAACTACTAGTTAAATCCCTCATTAACTGTGAAAAACAATTCCTGAAGTAATCACAATAAATTGCCATAAATTCTCGCTTTTCAGCCTTTTTGCCAAGATCAAGTGCAGTACCATAAATTCTCAATAAATCTCACTAGACATTAAACATCCAGTTCCCATGAGAAAAAACATTATTGTTATTTTGTTTTGTTTGATTTTCCTTCAGTCTTTTGTAATCTCCAGTTCTGGGTTGTCTCAAACCTTCTCCTTTTTGAGTAATTTCCCCTTTTCCTTTTCACCTGATGCTTCTTATTATCCTCTGTTTATTCCCTTCCTTCTCTCAGCTGTGCAGAGGCTTGTTCTTTCCTTTCTTTTTCTTTTTCTTTTTCTTTTTCTTTTTTTTCTCTCTCTCTCTTTCCCCCCACCCTTTTTTTATTAAAGCAAGCTTATTTTATCTTCTCAACAAATTTTAATTTATCCATGCGTAGCCCAAATGTAGTCCATGTTCTATGTAGTTACTACAGCCAGCCAGAAAAAAAAACCACCTCCAAATAAAGTCTGTCCTGAGTATCTTTTCTTTGTTCTTGTTACTGTCTTACCCTTCTTTTTGTCCAAAGAAGGCCAATACTTCTGGCGCTTTAAACAAAATCCACAGTTATAGTTTCCCAACTCTTTTTTGGCTAGCTCAAGAGTGATTCAAGCTAGCTTCTTTGAAAAGGTTGCTGCTGAGAAGCCGATCCCGCAGTCCGATATCAATTACTGCAGGTCTATCCCCCACTTCGTTGTAGCTCTGTGACTCTCTCATTCTCTCCCTTCCTTCTTTGCCCCGGTTCAAGAGTTGAGATCCCATGCAGAGGCCCCAACAAGCCCCCAATTCCTCGCCTCACTCGGTTTGGAAGACGCACCTCTTGTTGTCCATTTTTAGTATTTTACATAGCGGGAAAAAAGAGGGGAATGGTAAGATGGTAAGGACAGAGCTCCGTCTCTCCCCTCCGAATCTCTTGGCATTCCAACCACAATAAACATAGTATACAAAATAGCACCCTTGTGCTCTCAGTCTCTCAGCCCCAGTGACAGAAATGGTAATGAGTTCAATATTGCAAGTCTCCAGTTACCCTGGCAGGCAAGTCTCATATGGACAATTTTGGAACACAGTACAGAAAGAGAATGAATAAGATTTCCCACAGCAAAACATTGTGGGCAGAAGGACTCCAGAGAGTATATCCAGCCATACTGGGACAAGGGTTCAAGAGACACAGTGGGAAACACAGACCCTTTTACCAAGCAAAACACAAGGGTGTACAAGAGGGGTTCAGCAAGAAGACAGGACACACTGCATAGGCAATAGTCATTCTAGTAGTGAAAAGATACCTTACTGTAACGTCGGTGCAGAAAACCTCTATCATGGTTTGGGATGGGTCTACACTGGCCAGAATACTCTGGCTCTGAAGCTGCTGCAAATTCTCCCTGTTACCCAGACACTCCACACCAATGCCAGGTGTGTGTTTACACAGCATTCTGCTGTGCCACCTGGGGCCATTGCTGCTGGTGTGAATTGATCACCCTGAGACCAAAAATGAGGCACCTGCTGTTGACCACATGGCTGGGTGCCTTGTTGTGACCTCAGAGGGACCAACATGCACCAGCAGCAGTGATGCTGGGCAGCTGCTGTGGAGTTTCCAGATTTTCTTGGAAGATCCAGAGAAAATTGTGAGTTTTTAAAAATTGCTTTAATGCAAGGATGACACAGATTTTCTGGAGGTCTGGCCTTCTCATGTGAAGATAGTCCAAAGTTAAATCAGGCCTTTGTCCTTGCATCACGAAGACGGGGTGACATGAGGGTGTGGGGAAACCAGTTCATTTGGCCCATGTAGCATGCCTTTATAGGCCCTAGAAAAGCCATATAGAATATAGAATTAGAAAAATCTATGGATCATAAGTTTCAGTTCTTTTAATGTACTAGTCATACAAGGCTTGTTTATTTCCATGGAAGCATTAATGTGTTTTTAAAAGATTTGTTGGAAACTTTCTCCCACATGCTGCAATTAGGATGGAGGAATCAACCCAGAGGTCAAGAAGCTTTTGTATCAACTGAATCACCTCAGCTCTGGTTACCAGATGAACCTAGCAAACAATTTGTTCATGCAAAAAGGATATGAATTTTTTCAGGTAAGCACTTTCATGTTCTCAAAGGAAGGCTGAAAGCTCAGTAACAGGGGATACAAACTGAGTGCAAAAAGTCTCCTGATATCTTCATGCAGGTCTGGGAAAGCCTAAAACTGTGGAGAGCTTACAGTCAGTGTGGACAATATTTCGATGGACCAGTGCTCCAGCTGCCTGTGTTCTTAGACAATATTTACGTAGGCCACTGCAAACTCAGGAAGAAATCAAAATAATCACCATCATCTCACTGCCACTGCCACCTTGCTTTTCAACCTTTGCCCCCATACTTCTAGAGAGCATTTTGGGGCAAACACCTTGTTTTCAAACTCATTTTCAGGGCCCTGGGTAGCCCTGGGGGACTGTACTTTCCCCACTTTCACCAGCTATGGTTTACTTCAAGAATGGGCAACTTTCTAGGATCTGGGAACCAAATTTTAATTCTCCCTTGAAACAGAGGGGAGCTGCCCCTTGCTGCTCCTGAACTGCCAGATGTATAGCCATGGTGGTGACATGGCCACGGCAATAACAAAAGCCAGTAAGCTGTGTTACCTTTTACAATGAGTTGTGTAAGGAGAACACAATCAAGCTTCAGGGAGACTTCCAGGTGCTTGAACTGTGCTTTAAAAGAAGGGGTGTATTCCCTGCATGCCTTGTTCTTAGAAGTAAATGAAGCCTCTTGTTGCTGGCAAATTTTAGTGGCACAGTGATGACTTTAGTGCGTTTGGGGGAACAAAATCAGCAGCAGGATTTCTCTGTCTGGCTCATGTGCTGGCCATCTCTTGTTGCTGTTGTATGCCTACAAGTCATTTCTGACTTAGGCAATCTTAAAATGAACCTCTTGTGGGGTTTTCTTGTCAAGATTTATTAAGAGGGTAATAAATATTCTGAGGGTAAGAAGATCACCCATTGGGTTTCCATGACTGAGCAAGGACACAAACCCAATTTTTCAGAGTCATAGTCCAATACTCAAACCACTACACCACACTGACACTTACTCTTACTTTCAATAATTATCTGAAATGAGTCCTTCAGCCTGGAGTCATCTTCTTAGATTAGGAGTGGAAAACATATGGCTCTGCAGATGTTCTTGGATAACAACTCCCATAATTTATGATCACTTGGCTGATGGGAGTTAAGAATCCAACAACAACTGGAGGGCCACATATTCCCCATCTCTTTGTTTGGTTAAATAGAATCCACTGTGACGTTAAAAGGAATGTATTGTCTAAAAGCACTCTAAATGTTTTAATGGTCCTAAAGGAACATTCTGCAAACCTTTAACAGCTGCCCTTGTGTCTTTAGCCTCCTGACATTTGTGGCCAGTTGCAACTGCTGCTTTCACAGAGCTGAAGGTTCCCCTTCTGTAATCATCTATCTCCTGTAGATAAACTTCCCCAGCACACCCGGGGAAGAGGACTCATGTGGAATGACTGGTATCAATAAATCACTGTTTAAAAATGTCTCAGTCTACAAAATTTCTTATTCATTTTTTTAAAAAAATTCCACAGCAATATCTCATGTGCGCTAAAGATGTCTATGGAGCCACACTGCAAACAGTTGACTTTTTGAATGCCATTGAAGAAGCAAGGCAGACAATTAACCTTGAAGTTGACAAACAGACACAGGGTAAGAAACCCAAAAGAGTAATGTACTCTTACTTCTAAGACACTTGGGGAAACAACAAAACAAGAATCTCTTCCAGGCAGTATGGGGGAGACAAGTTTCTTAAAGCAAGGTCAGGACTACAGAAACTTTCAGAGGGTCAGCTGTGTGAGCTGTACAGCAGGGGTGGGAATAATTCACCTCTCCAGATGCTGGGGACTGCAAGTCCCAGCAATCCTGAGCCAGCATGGAATTCCAGTCCAACAACAGATGGAAGGCAACATGGGAGCTTATCGCATTGGTTATTAAAGTGACTTACCTCTCCTGACTTAAATTTTAAATTGGGCATCATCTGGACCCTTTTGCAGGGATTTTGCTCCCGAATCCACTGCCTGGGTCCATCTTCATTCCTAGGAGCATTCTGGTGGCCATTTTCTTAGGCCAGAAAACTCCTGGTTTTGAAAAGAGGTGCGCTGAGTGCCCCTAGGAGCGGGAATGGACCCAGGCAGCGGATTCAGTGGCAAAATCCCTGCAATAGGGTCCGGATGCCGCCCGAATTAAAATTTAAGCGGGGAGAGATAAGTTACTCTAATAACCAATGCAATAAGCTCCCATTACCACCCCTGCTATAGAGATGTCTCAGGAAAAGGTCAAATCCCTCTGACACCATATGAAAACTGAGGCCAAGCCCATTTTACAAGTGACCCACTGCTCTAAAGTATCTGGCTGTGCTTTTAAAATGGTCTTGGGTTTTTCAGCTCCTGGATTCTGTAAGATAGATGGAAGAAGGAGGCTTACCCTTGCAGTCTATGGAAGGTGGAAGGCCCACATCATCAGGCTGGGAAGACACAGGAGAAAGTGGCAATAGGTCCCTCCTTGAAGGGACCAGTCTGTGTATTGCTTTCTCATCTAGGTCTCCTATGGGGCATTATATAGGGGAAAGTTCAGGGCTAATGGTGAAAGAGTAACAAATAAAAGAGATTAGTGGCAAAATGGAGTTAATAGTCCAGGCAGGTAGTAAGATCTTCCCTCCTGGAGGTCATCAAGCAAAATCTAGAAAGATATCTGTTGGAGATGCTATAGTCTAGCTATAATGAGCATGGATTGGGGATTAAATTTAAAGGTGTCACCAATGGTATGCTTCAGTTAGATTACCATCTTACGTATGTTTTTTTCTTGCATTGCTCCCAGGCTTTTAAAATTATTTTTCATGGTAAGGAGAGTTTTAGAAAGCTAGGGTTGGGGTTGGCAAAATGGAGGCCTGGATTGCATTGACCAGCATTAATCACCATTGCCTATCTTGGCTAAGATTGCTGGAAGTGGTAACTCAATGACATCTGAAGGGCTGCACTTTTTACACCCTTGACATAGGATGTCCTTATTATGCATCCTCACCTAATGCATGGATGCACAGAAGAGCATGCTTTTTTCAAAATGCAAAGTTCAGATAGTTAAATCCACCTTACTACTGTATGAACAAAAGGTGTGCACATTATTCTTCAGATATTTCTACATTAATTCTAATTTCTTTTGCTCTAAGGAAACATCAAGGAACTTTTTGCTCCAGGTGTGATTGGGCCAGAAACTGTGTTGGTGCTGGCAAATGCCATCTACTTTAAGGCAACCTGGGAACACCAGTTTGATCCAAATCGTACAACGGAAAGGGATTTTAGGCTGAATGAGGTATTGAAGCATGTAATTATAGGCACATGTGACCCTTTTCATGGTGGAGTTAAGTAGGTTATGAAATAGGTTACTAAATAGCCATCAGTCTGAATGTGAACCCAGGGGCACTCTCCCAACCTCAATGGTTGAGTAGTATTCTATCACACAAATGAACCTGTGGCTATAACTACACTATAATTGTAACTAGTATAACCAGGGGAATCTCAGAGAACTTTTCACCTAGTCCTTACTGCCAAAGAAGTGGAATGGAGTGGCATGATTGATAAAGACTCTAATAGACAACTTTGTTTCTGCAACACCTACAGAGTCTACCAGTTTTCTTCCCTTTGTGAAATAGTGATATAATTAGAGAATACCATAAAGAAACTAGAGATGTGGTGGCTCAAGTGGTTAAGACACTGACTCTGTTCATTGCAAGATCGGCAGGTTGGCAGTTTGAGGTCCAGGTGTTTCATAATAGGGTGAGCTCCTGTCTTTAGTCCCAGCTTCTGCCAACCTAGCAGTTTGAAAGCATGCAAATGCAAGTAGATAAACAGGTACCACTTTGGTGGGAAGGTAAACAGCGTTCTGTGCAGTCATGGTGGCCACATGATCACAGAGTAGTCCTCGGACAACGCTGGCTCTTCAGCTTAGTAACGGAGATAGGCACTGCCCCCTATGGTTGGAAATGACTTGACAACCTTGTCAAGGGGGAATAGCTTTACCTTTACCTTTGCCTTTATAAAGTAGCTAACTACTTTATGTTATATCACTAGATGGCAATAAAGATCTCCACTGTGTTTGATGCAACTCAAGCAAAAAGAGGAAATAAGTCAGAAATAGCATTAGTGGTCCCAAAGCCATTCTTCCCCCCCACCCCACAGATAGCCAGCTTGACTCTAAAACAAAATGCGGTCAAAAGGTGCAAATATTATAATGTTTTGACTGGCCTAATAAAGGCATTGGCAGATTAATTCTCTTTAACATCACACATTAATGTTAACTTTAATGATCCTATTCTGCACCATCTTCCTTGATTTGGTCCAAACTCCTGCCAGATGTAATGATATCAAAAGCATAAAGTAACAGTTATCTAAACATCTGGCATCATTTCTAGGAGTCTTTGAGGCTTATCGCATAGCTAAAATAAAGCAGTTTACCTGAATCAAATTTAATTTTAAATCGGGCTGCATCACAAATATTTTGCTGCCGAAATCACTGCCCGAATGCCCCGGGTCCATCCCTGCTCCCAGGCACATCTTTTTGAAACAGAGAGTTTTCCGGCTTGAAAAATGGCCACTGGAGCGCTCCTGGAATCAGGGACCTGGGCTGCATTCAGGCAGCGATTTCAGTGGCAAAATCTTTGTGATAGGATCCGGATGCAGCCCGATTTAAAATTAATTAAATTAATTAAATTCAGGTAAAATGCTTTATTAGCCATGCAATAAATTCCTTTGTCTAGAATGACTTAGTGTGCAGTTGTTAGAAGCAAAAAAAGGAAGGAAGGCAATAACTCCCGTTATTGCTGGTTGGGGCCAAAAAGAGTTGGAGTTGGGCACTGCTTTCCCATTTCTAGTATAACATGGCCAGTTAGTGGCTGCTGGCTAGTTCAGATGTTCAGAGCATGGAAATAATAACACATGATTATGGGTTTAAGTCTCACGCTCACCATCGGGAACCAACCATTATTTCTGTGTTATTTTTCAAACTGTATTTGATAAATTTTGTTCATTAGGGAAGCTTGAGTATGGTTGGAGGTTTCCCTCCTCCTTAAGAAGGAATTATTAGGTCTGAAACTTGTGGAACAATTAGTGACTTATTAAAGATTTCCTATTTTTGCCTACTACCATTTTTGAAACCTTCCTTTTGCCTTGCTAACGTTGCAGAAGAAATTGATGGTAGGATTCCAAGGTTCTAGAAAGCACTGTTATCTCCTTTCAGGCTGCAGGTGAGGAATGCAATTTTTAACACCCCCCCTTTTTTAAAAAAACAACTCAGCCCTTAAAAAATCAAAACAACTATCATACCAGGGTTAAGAGGCTGCAGTACAGTTGCTTGCTCATTTTTTACTTGCATTTTTTTCTTTTTCTTTTACTCAGAGGGAGGAGTCAAACATGTCATCTCCATTTACAGCTTGATCCGGCATAGTACTTTATAACTCGCCATTTCATTCTACTCCACATGCAATTCCATGCATTACTAAGAATTTAATCTAAGATATTTAAAAGTGTTTGTATTATAAAAATTCCCCACAGCAACCTTTCCCAACCCTAGTGCCTTCAGGATGAGTTGGAATACAACTTCCATCATCTCCTCCCCAGATAGCATGGTAGTCATGTTTGTTAGGGATGGTGGGAGTTATATTCCAGCGCATCCCGTGGGTACCAGGGAAAAGTTCTACCTCAGGACTAGGTATGCTTAAACATTTACAAAATGTTTGGGGATATGCAATACATCCCATGCTGGTAAATGTCATTAAGCCTAGCTATTTTTAATATGACTTCTTTGCAAAAATGTTTTGTCACTGAATTGAATGTCGACTATCCAATTTGCAGCTGAACAGAACAATGACTTAAAAAGAAGAAATAACAATATAACAGCTGGAAAAATTATATATGCATAGGACATCACAATGAAAACATATAAATCAACATCCATATTTATAGTTCCCTTATCCATACCAGTGGATTAACAATGTCTAGAAAGATCCCTGGCAATCAGTTTCCTATCCATGTATGTGTACACAAGCACACAGTATAATTAATTGGTTGAAGTGCTTTGGGAACTTTCAGAGAATAAACCCCATTATCTGCATCTTAGGTTCAGGCTCTCTTTCTAATTGGATGTCATTGGCTGTTTCTGCTTTTTTTTCGTATTTGGAATGGAGTATTTCCACCTCAAATATTGGTGACTGAGGTTACATTTTTAATTAGGGAATTCCTTGTTTATAACTCAATTCCCTAGCCACCCCTATCCTCCAGCAGCTCCAAACATATGGACAATTGGAGTGTACAATATTATCAACTAACAGTTCAGCAGTCATGCCTTCAGTTTGCAAAAGAAGTAAACGTTGGCAGCATGAAGCCTTCTTGCTGTGTTTAGGTCTGATACAAGAGTGTGTGTATTTTATTTCTTTCTATCTTTAAAAATAGAATGAAAGTAAACCTGTGCAGATGATGCATCAGAAAGGTCAATTTAAGTTGGGACGTGCAGGGGCAACAAATGTGCAGATCCTTTGTCTTCCGTATGTTGGTGAACTCTTGTCCATGATCATTCTGCTGCCAAAGGACATCAGTGACCTGGAGCAGGTAAATGAAGTTCCCATGTTTGTCCATCAAACCATAAATCTCACAGGCAATGGTCCAGAAGAGACATATGTTTCAGCTCATCTAGTTCATCATCACTGGTGTGTGCCCCCATTCCCACTTCCTTTACCAACACGACTGAGTGAACTAACCACAGTTTCCCATTATGTCTGAACCAGATTTTTTTTGCTGATAGGATCAGAACTTCCAGACCAAATTTCTTCCAGAACAGATGCATACTGTGCAAACACCTTACCTCATTCACAGAGCAGGTCCAGATTCTTTTGTTTTCCACCTGCAGTACTAGAGAAAGTTACTTGTTTGGATGATAGCTACTGGAATCCTTCAACCAACAGTGCCACTGGCCATAATGGTTGAAGAATCCTGAAATTACAGTCCAAAAGAATAGTTTGTTCAGGCACTTGGCATTTCTAACCTCCTTGTGACTACTGACTGCTCTTCTGGTTTTTAAAAAACCCTTTTCAGCAACAAACAACCAACCAATAAATTTATTTATTTGGAGTATTTATACCCTGCTCTTCAGCCACAAGGGCTCTCAGAGTGGCTTACAAATGGTTAATTAGATGGTTCCCTGCCCTCAGGCTTACAATCTAAAAAAAGACAAGACATGAAAGGAGAAGGGAATGGCAGTGGGGAAGGGGAGCAGGTCCAGGAGTTCTCTCTCTCTGAGGCCTGGATCACGGCAGATGGAATGGAGGAAGGGCTCTCCTTCTTACTCTAAATGGTGAAAAGATGGAACAACAGCTGAATTTTTTTTTTGGACTGGTAGTTAGGAGCCCTTTTTCTGTTAGGAGCCTTCCTTCTGGAAGCATCCCAGCTTTCAAAACCAACATCAAAGCTGTTGGTGATACAATAGTGCTCAGCATGGAAAGAGCCGAATCTGCTTTAGGAGATTATCACACATCTTAAAAACGTGACTTACCTCTCCCGAATTGAAGTCTAGTTTGGGCTGCATCCGGGTCCTATTGCATAGCTTTTGTTGCCAAATTTACTATCCGAGTACAGCCCAGCTGCAACACAGGTTTTTAAAGCGCTTCGGCAGCCATCTTTCAAAGTTGGAAAGCTCCCAACTTTAAAAAATGGCTGCCAAGAGCATTAAGGGACCCATGCTGTAGCTGGGCTATAATTGGATGGCAGATTTGGTGACAAAATCCATGTAATAGGACCTGGAGGCAGCCCAAATTAGACTTCAAGTCATGTTTTTAAGATGTGTGATAATTTCCTTAGAAAGAGCAGCAGTGATAAGGTTAAATAGTGCTTCAGTGACCTATAGTCTTCTCATGTCTTATTCACCTATTCTAACCTCTCTGATGTAGACTGATATTCTTAGGGATGGCTCCAGGTCTTCCATTTGTTTCTGTTTTCATTTTTTTCCATTTATTTATTTATCCATTTGTTATTTCATTGCTACTGAAGTGAAACTACTTTAGTCACGTGTGCCACACTGCAGAATTAATGCAGTTTGACACTGCTTTAACTGTCATGGATCCATTCTATGGAATCCTGGGATTTGTATGTTGTTGTGACACCAGAGCTCTCCAACAGTGAGGAGTAAATATCTCACAAAACTACAAATCCTAGAATTCCATACCATTAAACCATGCTAGTAAAGCAGTATCAAACTGCATTCATGCTGCAAAGTAAGTGTAATCTTTGGGAGCTTTTCTATCTCTAATGGAGTTCCTGTAATAAAACTACTGGTAGTTTGTTTTCTGAAGTCATTGGGTCATTGCTCCTTCATCATAATAGCTAGCTATTGCATGCACACACTATCTATCAAAAGCAACAGAGTCCTATGCACTCTTAACAGTAGCAAATTTATTATAGCTTGAGTTTTAGAGGACTATACCGGTGGTTCTCAAGCAATTTTTCCATTTTATTCTTGTGACCCCCTTTACATCTATATGCAGATGTAACACGCCCCCAACCGTAGTGTTTATTTAGTGTGTGTATATTTTCATTCACACATTCATGTATAATCATACTTCTATAAGGAAATAGCTCTCATCTACCTCTTTCTGCTCCCTCAGACAGACGGTCCAAGCATTCTCCATGCCTTTCTTTTCTCATCGAGGAGAATAAAAAAGTTTGGGAAACAGAGGAGAGATCATGGACTCCAAATCTTGTGCCCCTCTTGACTACTAGATTATATGGATTTGGGGATTTTGGCCAGTTTTTTGCTTGCATGTACTTGAATCACCTTATCTAGAAATGAGAACTATACAGTGGGCCTTTGGTATCTTTTGGGGTTTGGTTCCAGGGCTCCCTGTGCATACCAAAATCTGTGGATGCTCAAGTCCCATTATATACAATGGCATAGTAAAATGATGTCCCTTATATAAAATGGAAAAATTGCTTTTCGGAATTTATATATTTAAAAAAATATTTCAAAGCCATGGATGCTTGAATCTGTGGATAAACAAATCAGTGTATGTGGACTGTACTGTAGTTCATAAAAGTTCATGCTCATTAAATGGGTTCTTCTTTAAGGTGTCAGACATCTTCATTGTTTTTGCTAACATGGAAATAGTCACAGTTTCAAATTGTGTTTTCACACCTTGGTTTGTTCCATTCCTGGTAACCATTCTTGATAATATTCCTAGTTCCATTCCTGGTAATAGTCCTTGTTGAGGTACCATAGGAAGTTATGTTTAATTAAACAAGGAAGTGTTCTATTATAGCAGGAAGAGAAGAGAGGAAGCCAAGGTCATAAACCTTGTAGAGGTCTCAGTTTACTGAACCAAGTTATGAGTGCCGAAAACAGAACAATGGCTGGAATGCTATCATGGCATTGCATGCTTATAAATGGGCTTACGTATTTGGGAAATAGAATTGTGGAGATGTAAAATGTCTGTATTCAGTAGATGGCTGCAGGTTCATAATTACATAGCAGAGCTGGCAAAGGCATCAATGCACAATGGGACACCAACAAGGGGGTTCTGATGTGCATTAGACACTCTTGATGTGCATTGGTTACTCATTTTTGCAATTCAGTAATAGGGTTTCTTAGTGCCTCTGCTACTTAGGTAAGTGCACACACATTTATGTTAAGTGAAAGGACATACAGGATTCTTTGTTGGGACTAACCTGGAATGAGAAAAGCAAGTGAAAAGATTCCTTTTCAAATGTGAAAGTAAGTATAAATGGATTTAATCTGATCCATTACATTAATTCAAAATGATTACTACTATCTCTTAATAAATAGTCAAATATGTTGACCATAAGACAAATTCCAAAATCCACATGTGGTTAAACCTTAATTAGGCCAATAAAAAGGTACAAAAATCACTGTTGTTGTTGCTGTGTGTCTTCAAGTCATTTCTGATTTATGGTGACCCTAAGGCAAAACAGGGATAAAACATGACAGTTTTAGAATCATGTAGATTCAATCCCTTTTCCTTCTGTGTCATATCTTTAGGTTGTAAGCCTGAGGGTAGGGAACTGTCTAATTACCAATTTGAAAGCCACTCTGATAGCATTTCTGAAGATCGGGGTATAAGTACAATAAATAAAAGTAAATAAATAGATAGTAGTAGAGTCATGTAATGTCAGTGTTCTGTTGAAATGATTTGTGAAGAAATATCAGCACACTATCAAATTATATTAATCAGGTTAAACCCTAGTGCATCCTTAGTCTTGCTTGAAACAGAAAGGCAATAAAAGACAATATATTTTGATTCTCCATTTTGAAAATACATCAGCAACAACAAAACCTTGAAAACTCAAAACTAAGTGGAATGTATATTTACCTCTTGTTGGTTTAGTGAAGAATATATGTATCAAGTTAGCGGTTTTTCTTAGGATGATGCCAGCAATGTTTCTGTTATTGTATCAAGGGAGGGTGGGAGGCAGGGGTTTATAACAATCTGGAAAAAGGGAGAAAATGTGGTATATAAAATGATATGAAAGATGTTACAATTGTTTATTTGGTTTAGCTTTGCAGTATGAAAAAAAAAACATATTAAAAAAAAGAAAAGAAAACTCAAAACGGTCTCTGTCCAAAGAGAAGCTCTCAGCCTCTTGTAGATAGATAATGAAAGTTTCTTAGGCAATCTCTGTACCATTAGGGGTGGAGAAGCATTTAGGAAATGGAACAAACATAGTGATTCAGTACAAGAGAGACCAATGCATATTTTTCCTTTGTTTGGAGGGAAGAATCCGTTAGAAAACAGAAGCCTCCATTTGGGGGTGATACAAACCCCTACTTCTCAAATTTAGGATCCCACTGCTGAACGGCTAATCTCTGTATTCTTCAAGTCGTGAAGTCTCTTTTCTGATTTTTGTCTTATAGGTTGAAAACACAATGACCTGTGAGACGCTGGCAGATTGGACTTCCTCAGAAAATATGATGGAGCATCATGTGGAGATATATATACCCCAGTTCAAACTAGAAGACACCTTTGACCTCAACTTTACTTTGCAAGCACTGGGGATGACTGATGTGTTTGATGAAACCAAAGCTGACCTATCAGGAATGTCCCCCTCACGCCAACTGTTTTTGTCCAAAGTTATTCACAAAGCCTATGTGGATGTTAATGAAGTGGGGACTGAAGCAGCAGCTGCAACAGGTGCTTCTGTTTCTGTCAGATCCATAGTAAACTATGAACTATTTTTGGCTGATCACCCATTCCTCTTCTGTATCCAACATAATCCAACTAATACTGTACTTTTCCTTGGTAAATTTTGCTCTCCTTAAAATTCAAGTTAGTTTCCTTCTTTTAAGGTTATTAAAGATCAAACTAGTGTTGCATTTGGAATATTTTCATTTTTTTATACCAGGGAGTATTCTATATAAAGGTTCTTTCCCCTGTGAATAGCAGTTTTCAGCTAGAGCTTTTCTTTAAGGTGGGAGGGGATGTCCCTTTAAAATGTAACAGGCATTTTCTGATTGGAAAACCAAAAAATAGTGGGACATTTAGTTTCAGAAAAATAGGAGAATGGAATAAATGCTTCTAAGCAGCCCCTCTAGGAAAAGTACCATCTAGTACATTTTTTTAAAAAAACCTCAGCATTTGTAATATATTCAGGTATGATAGAGTCCTGTACATAGAGTCATCTAGCTGGTCCTCTTAATGGGCATCTTGGTATATCCAGCTATTAATGCCCTACAGTACTTCAAAATAATACTAGGTCAGGGCCATTGTGGAAAGTTTAAAGTGGCTTGACCCAGCCCTCTGATGCTAGTTTGAATGCTGGGAAAGGTGGGAAAAATAAGAGATCCAAATGCAAGCTCCTTCTTCTAGCCCAGATAAGTCAGTCAATTCCTATTATGTTCCTCCTTGGGTCAGTACTTTGTGATGTCACAGGGGCCCTGGTGATGTTATCTCCAACATTTCACAGATGAAAACTAGGCCATGTGTGTCAGGATATTAAAAATAATTAATGAGGAAGAGCTAGGAAAGGTTGTAGGAGATTACTTTTGTTTGAGCTTACTGAAAAAGGCAAGATTTCACTTGCTTCTCTCCTCCTCCCCCCTGATTTAATGGAACTCAGTTTGCAACAATGCAAGGAAGCCTAGGGGAAAGTGGAAGTGAGTGAGAAACTTGGAGATTTTAAAAGTAGCTGAGGACTTTATCATACCAGCATGTCCTACCACAATCATGTTAGTTTACTAATGGAAGCATACTGATTTGACATCATTTCTTATCACAGTTTCTCTCACGATAGTGCTTTGGTGATCCATGGTCTCATGATCTGTTTTCTGCACTGCCAAATCCTACCTTTGGAGAGGAAGGGTGGGGAATGAGAGATCGGGGCTGCCATCCATCTTCTGAAACTGGCTGCAGTGTGAATGTGTACACAGCAGCCAGCATTGAGAAGGTGTTGGCAGCAGTGATTGCTGTTCCACCCTCCCACCTGAAGCATGGTGCTGCTGTGTGCATATTCACACAGTAGCCCCAGGCTTTGGGAGGAAGGGGGGGTCACAAGTGGTTGCATCTTTCAACTGCCTCCCAAAGCCAATTGCTATCTATGTGAATGTCCACACAGCAGCTGGCTTCAGGAAGGTGTTGTAAACAGCTATCACTGCAAAGGAGAGGGAGGAGAGGGGAGAGGAGCACTCACACCATGTAACTGCTTGAGAAACAGAACTACAGCAGAAAGGACCTATCGCGCAAAGACAGTAATGGAATAGCAGTGAAATTAAGAGCCTATTGAAAGGTTTTGCCCATCAATGAAAAGGTGCACTACAGTGATGAATGGAATATAAGACAGCAGCAGGACAGACATAATGTGGTGTGATAAATACCGGCCAAATATGTTTTTATCTATTAAAATTGTGGATTTTATAGCCTTGTGTGATTAGATTCCAAAAAAGTGGAACAGCAGAGGATTAATCAGAACTGACCTTGCCAAACTGGGATATTTGGAGAGTATGCAAGGGGAAGACTGTGGTGATGTCATTAAGCATTGTATAGTAAGCATTAACCATTACTGCACAGAGTATGACATTCTAGTATATAAAAAGCCCATCAAGTCTAGCAAATTAGAAAAAAGATATACAGTCGTCCCTCCTGATTCATGGGGGATCCATTCCAGACCCCCCCCCACAAATTGGAAAAATTGCAAATATCCAAGTCCCATTGGATATAATGGCCATATGCTCATGCGCATGCTGTTTTGTCCCTCCTGGCTTCTCGTCTGCGAAAATTCAAGACTGCGAATGGGAAGTCTGTTAATTAGGAGGGATGACTGTATATGCATACTTTTCAAGGCAGAACTCTCACTCTGAGACTCCTCTTCTTTGCCCAGAGGAACAGAGAATAGAGTCCAGGCCCTGACATCTAGAAATCCTGCCCCATCCTATAGGGTATGATTGCTTTCATTCAATATAGGAAGTACTTATGCAGGATAATGTAGGGAGGAACCTATGAAGCTCCTCACATCATTTCTCTAGTGTGTACATACAAAGTCAAAACACCTGAGCAGATTTTATGGGATAAATGATTTCAAACTCTCTGTTGAAATTTGGATTGGCAGACTGAGGGTCAATGAACAATTTTGTCACAAAAGAAGAACTTGGCAGCCTGTGACCTCTTGTTGGAGATGTTAGTAAGTTTCCAGATGCAAACCATAGGTGTAGAAAGCAAATCAAGCACTCCCCAAATGGGTACACCCCCCAAAAGCAAAAGCATACTAGGAATGCATCTATACTGTGGAAATTATGCAGTGTGACACCACTTTAACTGCCATGGCCCCATCCCACAGAATCGTGGGATTCGTAGTTAGGGGAGGCAACAGCACTCTTTGTCAGAGAAGGCTAAAGACCTTGTAAAACTACAAATCCCAGGATTCAATAGGATGGCACTAGAGCACTTAAAGTGTAGTCTAACTGCATTATTTCTACAGTGTTTGTTGTCGTGCGTGCAGAAAGAGTATATTTTAGTAGTCACCACAAGGGGGAGTGCTTAGCACATGGATGTGCTACCTAGTTAAATCACTACGAAGCAGTTTGTTTTGCAGAGGCTAGGCAGATGTAAAGTGCACATTTTAAAGTAGATCTGCACAATTTGTGACTGAGACAAGTGTGGTCATCAGACATGTTTGGGAGACTGCCAAGTAAAAGTGCTTGAGGACTCACATAGTTAAACTGTGGAATTCAGTGCTGCAAGAGGTAATAGTGGCTCCCAAATACGGTGATTTCAAACAGAAATTAAATGAATTCTTGCAGAATAGGGCCATCATTGTCAATAAGTGTGAATGGCTATATATCACCTCCAGTAACTGAGGCAGCATGCCAGAGAATGAAAGATGGTAGTTGCAGTTGCGCTTCTTTTTTACAGATAAACGTGCTTGGGCTCACTCAGACTTAGGTTATTACTGCACACAGATTGTAAACCATGAGACCACAGCAAAGGAAGCAGCTTTGGTGATACTGATCCAACCTGTACGTGATCTGTCCCCCATGCATCTCTTTTTCCACTCAAGGGGGGGAACTCGTGAATGACTTGGCAATTGTGCAAGTCCCCAGGTGAGAAACATTGCTCCCAGGACAATTGTGTAATTATAAGTCACGTGGTGTCACAGTATCCCCTCCTTCCCCGTCCCATCTCCCCCTTGCTATTCTGAAGCAACCTGGTTATTCTTAAACACACACACACACACACACACACACAAAAAAAACCACACAACTTCAATGATGCAGCAGAGCTCTGAAATTGCACAGAAAAGAAGGAAAAATAAAAAAACAAAAAACCACCCAAAAACAAATTCCTACAGACATGCTAGGTAGGAAAAGGCAGAGAAAGGATAACAGGTTAAGGTAGAGTTCAGGAAGAGAGTGTGATGCGGACAGCAGCCCTGGTCATGCGATTGACTGAGGTTCGATGATGCATGGCTGCAAAGAAGTATGTTGCCATTTTATTTTTTCTTGCGTGACTGCTGTGAGAATGGAGCTGAAATGATAATGTCCTCAGACACCAGAGTTGAAACAGTTCAGGTGGATGTAACCTTGGCTCCTGCTTGCTCAGTGTTGATGGGCACTTTTCAATTTGTACTGCCTGAGGATGTGACCAGGATCCTTGGAGAGGTGAAAGCCACCACTTGTGTACTAGCCTCCTGGCTTTCCTGGCTAATGAAACAGGCCAGAAGAGGACTGGATGAGTGGGTAAGGATAGTGATTCATACCTCTTTACAAGCTGGTGGCTTCCGAATTCCAGGGGTCCTTGATGAGTAGGATTATTTAGCTCCATTTCAGGCTGGTTTTCCCTGGCTGAAAAAGGAGTGGAACTTTTCAGCTCCTTTTCTGGCTGGCTTCAAGGTGGATTGGGGCCATGGGGTGTTTTCGCCATGGCCCCAATCCATCTTTGGAAGAGGTGGCTTCAAGCCGCCCCTTCCGCCTGTCTGTTACACCCCATAGAAACTACAACTGTAAATTTGAACAATAAAAGAAATGGTCAATCTTAGCTGGTCAAACCATTTTTTAAAAAAAATTAAAAAAAAATTCATTTCTATCCCACCTTTCTTGTGATATAGGACCCAGGGCAGCTCACAACATGAATTAAAGCAAAGTACCTCTAAAAACCTAATGACAAAACAGTTTTAAAATTAAAAATAAATGGCCATATTAAAACCAGGTTGGGGCCACAGCATTTGGGGCCGCAGCATTTTTCTGGTGCAAAAAGAAGCAAAATGCTGCTCCTTTTTGCGCAGAGAAAAAGGTCACCTTTTCCTGCACTCTTGCAGCATGCGGCATCTAAACGCCATGCCGCCAGAGCACCAGAAAGCTGCTGCTGTGTGGTTGGGTGGGCAGCTTCCCAGCAGCTTCCTAGTGGCTTGGGGGCATGTGTCATGCGTATGCCACACCCCAAAGCTGCATGGAAGCCGGTGTATTCTGCTGGTCTGTTTCAGCCCTAAGTCACTAAATCACTGTTCAAATAAAAAGGTCTTTAACTGTTGTCAGAAGGAGAGGGGAAGAGAGAGGGTCTCAGCCTAGTTTCCAGTGGGAAAGAGTTCCACAGCTGGGGGCAAGCCACTGAAAAGTCTCTCTCTTGTTCCCTCATCGTGAACCTGTGATGGTGATGGTAAATATTCTTATTTTATTTGACCTCTACTATGTAAAGCACTGTGCAAATTTCACAGTGCTCTATAAATAAATGTTGTTGTTGATTATGATGATGGGACTGAAAGCCTCCCCACCCCGCAAGGATCTTACTCTGGATTTAAACCATATAAGTCACAATCAGCACTTTGAATTGTGCCCAGAAATGGAATGGTAACCAATTCCATTCTGTGCTTTGTTATGTTTTCTGTAACCAGCTCTGGTCAGCATACTAGCTTTTTGGACTGAGTGAAATTTCCAAACAGTTTCCAAAGGCATCGCTGTGCATTACAATAAACCAAACGGGATGTCATTAAGGTTTGTATCACCATTGCTAGATCTGATATCTCCAGGAACAGGGCACAAGTGGCACGTAGGTTTAACTGTGCAAACAGCAACAAGGGTCTTTTTTATTTCAGACTCATCTTAGAGGACATGTATGCACATCTGCCTTACCTTTGTTTTCTTTGAGGGATTGACCTTTTTGATGAACTAGCAACCTTTTCATCCTCAGGCTGCTAAACTGATGAGCTAACCAGCAGCACCCACTGAAATTCCCTCTTCTGCACAACCCATGAATGGAATAGGAACCCTCTCTAGTTGGGAAGGTGGGAAATGCTTCTAAGCCTTCTGGAAGATGAGGATGGAGACATCTGCAGCCCTCTTTTCCCTAGGAGGATTTGGCAGCATCAAAGTGCAAGAAGCATGTGTATGTGGAGGTACTGACAAAGGACCATGAAACATTTGCTCCTGCAGCACCACTGATAATCCAGCCTTGTACATGAGGCAGTTGCATCACTCCCCTAATGATAGGACCAGTCCTGCACACAGTCTGGAAAAAATATTCCTGTCTTCCTTCCTTGGAGAAGGTAGAGTAGACCCTTTAACAAAAGAAATGCTCCAGGGAATAATGAAAAGGAGTCCTGTTGTCCTGAACTTGAATAGATGTATATGTTGCAAAATGTTCTGTAGCTCTTTCTGTGCTTTGTTATGGAGATCAGTACATGCAAAGTTGTGGGCGTTAGGGAGTGGTTACACAGACTGTGGGCTAGAGAACTTGACTAGTTTGTGGCTGCCTCCAGATATCAAAGGACTGCTGTCCCAACTGTAAAATAAATAATTATTCTCCAATAAATAGCACATCTTATGAAACTGCCCAGCACCAGTATGCTATTATTTTCGCCTTGAGCTATATCCACTGGTTGGCTAATTCAGACAATTTCACAACTGGATTTTTAAAATGCACCTTATTACAATTACTATATCTGCTGACTTCGGTTTCCAGCCTACAGTTCCTTGTAATATCTTTTGTGTGATAATCAGGGAGCTTATCACATGCCCGCATGCGATAAGCTCCCAGGTCTGGGCAAACAGGAAGCTACTCAGACCAAAAATGGGAAGGGAGGTTTTGAGCAGCCCAGTCAAAGTCCCTTGAAGGGGTGGTCAACATTTACTTAGACCACTGGAGGGGATCTAATGTTTGATGACAGCCTGGAAATGTTACCTTTTGCACTACAACTCCCAGAACTCCCCAGAAAGCATGGCCACTGGCTCCACTTGCTGGGAATTCAGGAAGTTGTATTCCAAAAAAGTAACATGCTATGGATCTGATTTTTCTTCTCCATGCCCAACAGATTGACCTCAAAGGGGTGGTGATTGTGCATGAGGTCCAGGATAATAAATTAAGCCTTTTGCACTAGGTCTAGCTACAGTACCTTTTTGGGCACTACGTGGGCCCTTTACCTTTCTTGGCACTTCTCCAAAAGTGACTGAATATACACACAGCACATTACCACTTGCAGGGTCTTCATCTATCTGGGATCGTATGGCTGAGCTACAGCTTCTGGCATCTCTGTGCACTGCCCTTTTAAGCTTTTATGAGCTTCCTTGTTCAATTCCTTCTAATACCTCTAATGGGACCCTTGCAATATTAGTGTTAAAAACACAGGAGAGAGAACATGAGGAAGGGGGAAACTTTTTTTGGAGTACAGCTGCCAGAGTCCCCCAGCACAGAAAATAGCAACAAATGTGATTTTGTTCAAGCAAGGTAAGTTTTCTCTGACAAAAATATGATTTTCTTTTTGGGAAACACAATTTCTGCACAAAAATTCTCCATGCAAACACACCACATAGGAATTTTTCTCAGCATAAATCCTGAACTGCAAATTGAAAACTGCACAGTTCTTAAGGACATTCTTACAGTGGAGAAACAATAGTTAAATTATTTGTTCTTGTCCATGAGAGTGAAATTTATAAAGATTTATATCCCTACAGTCTTATCTGACTCTATTTGACACCTTTGCAAGAAGTTTGCTCTTTGATATTATGTCATACAAGAGAATTGCATGTGGCCTTAAGATATTTAAGACACCCTCAGATGTCACATCATTATGGATGGGCTTAGCATACTGAATGCAATTCTTTGAACATTAAGTATGTCTACATATTAGATACAATCTTCATCCATTATAGTGATCTTGTTTACAAGGATAAATGTTCTATTTCATTAATCCCTCCCAGGTGGTTTAGGCTCCTTCTAAATCTAGGTATATTGGAGGTGTATGTGTGTGCTTAAATGCATGGTTGAACAATACATTTTTCATAACATTCTTTTTAAAGTGGAAAATGCTGTAACCCCATTGAAAATCCATCCAGCTGCACTAACCCAGTGGTACTTGGCTTTGAGTAACCATATGTAGATGCTGGCTATAAATATCACACAAACAGTAGATAAAATAAGGTTTCCAGAACCATATTTTGTTCATATTCTGCTTCCAGTGAGGAACATGTCCTTCAAAAGTCCACGTAGAGAAGGGTGATATCAGCAGGCATGGCAAGGGAAATATATTGCATGTAGAAGTTCAGGATATAGAGGCATGTACTCCTGCCATCTTTATTTGGGTTATTGTCGACATGCCAGGGCCAACTGTTCATAATACTGCTGGGTGCAACATCCTTTCATTCATCTTATTTAAAAATTAAATAAAATTGGGCCCTCCACATTTGCTGGGTTTAGTGGTGCAGGATTCCTCAAAAGCTCCCCCATGAAAGATGCAAATGCAAAAATGCTTTTTTAACCCAAGAGAAAACCTCTCTAGGATTCTCTAGCTCCTTCAGCACAAGTCTGTGGTCAATATCTGCTGGATGTTGACCATAGAATTGTGCTGGAGGACCTACAAATGGCTAGAGAAATGTTCTTTCTAGGATCTCTAGATTCTTCAGTGTAACGTCTGGTGGACATAGACTCATGCTGGAGGACCTAGAGATTCCTAGAGAAAATATTAATCAAATCTGTGAATAATCAAATCCACAAAAGTCAAAGACAGTAATGTGGACAGTTGATTTTGTGTGTGTGTGTACGAGTGTGTGTATACACAGATAAAGTGTGTGTGTGTGTGTGTGTGTGTGTGTGTGTGTAGGGGGCAGGCGGACAGGCATGGTCTTGTTTACAAATAATCATTTTGCATTTATTTTTTAACTTAAAGATCTTTCCTACTAGAGAATGATGCTTATTTCCAGCTGAATGTGTTTAATATGAAGGCAACTAAGGCAAACATCATTTTATTCTATTCCTGTTGTCCTAACATGCTGTGATTTGAGTGGAAAACAACTGAACCTGCTTGAAGGAATTCTCAGGAGTTGTCAAAGCCTTTTGGGTGTGTGTGTTTTGGCTGTATTTGCAACATATCAGAAATGCTGAAGCAGTTCTAAAATGTGGAATGGTGAGGGGGCGGAAGGATGAAAAATGCTGGTTGTGTGCTTTACAAGAAAAATAAAACATACAGGCATCTTCTGAAGCACCACTCCCATAATAAGTGTCAGTGTCTAAGACAACTTTTTGCCCTCCTGATGTTGATGAGCTATAACTACCACAAAATGTATGAGCAAGATGGGCAGCAGGGGAGGAGATGGCGAGGAGAAGCATGTTTATTCAGCATAGAGAATGGTGAGCAATGACAGGGGTCTAGATGGCCACATTCACCTATTTTTGGACTAAGACTGCATCTACACCGCAGAAATAATTTGGTTCAAACCCACTTTAATTGCCAGTTTGTTCCCAGAATTCCATTGCATTGAGACATGGCAGTTAAAGCGGGTTCAAACTGTATTATTTCTTCAGTATGGATGCTCCTTCAAGTAGTTGTTTCAGAAGTATACACACATCAGGAGGCAGAGAGTTAATTTTAGCTCCTCCAGACCTATAGCAAGGTGCACACCTGCTGGCAACCAGACATGACAATCTGAGTGACCAGAAATAACTTTTAAGTGGGTTTTGGAAGCCAGTATGGTGTAGTGGTTTGAGTGTTGGACTATGATTGAAAACCAGAGTTTGAAAGCCCACTCAGCCATGGAAACCCATTGGGTAGTTAAGTCACATTCTCTCTGCCTCAGAGGGAGGCACAAGCAAACTCCTTCTAAACAAATCCTGCCAACAAAAGCTTATGACAAATTTGCCCTAGGGTAACCATAAGTTAGAAGTGACTTGAGGTAACACAACAACAAAAATGCTAGTGGGTTTTCTTCCTGTTGCAGAGGGGGCTCCTGAAACAGCATTTACAGGCCAAAATTACAGCCTGGGAATTTATTTTCACCTGAAAAAAAGTATTTTCCTGTCTGAATAACTTTTTCAAACTTGGGAGGAAAGTCCATGGGGATATAGGGCCACATAATTCCCATCCCTGAGCTAATTATATGATTCCTTGTTCTCAGCTTATATCAGTAAGCCTTGGCCTGGATCCTGAATATCCATATTTATGCCTTTTGCATATATAGGGAGGGAAACTCTCAAGTGGGTGAGAGCAATAAGAGGCCAGCATTTCTCTGCCACAGTTCTAACAAAACAGAATACAGATATTTCTACAGAATTCAGAATTCAAGTATTTGTATTTTTATTCTTCAGATATTTCTAGAGAAGCTTTCATGAAGCTGCATTAGGTAAAGTGATGCAGAGTTCTTTGAGAAAACAAGATTTTATGTTCTCAGTTTATAAGACCTTCAGCCAAAAGGGGAAGTCCAATGAACACTTTTTGAAAAGTCATCTAGAAATCTTCATGTGTCTCCCTGTGAAATGTCTCTTTCAAGTTAAAATCTGTGCTGATATATGACTCAGCACATGTGCAGCAAATATTTAGTGACTGCAGCTGATGCGACTGATCATTGGATTTAAGCTCCTGTGACAACCAATTGGGTTACTGCTCACATGCAAAACATTTCTAGAAACACAATTTCTGCTTCCATTTCTAGGTATTCTTTCTGAACCAACAGGGCAATTGCAGAACAGACTGATGCTGTATTAACCTGCATTAATGATAATGTATGGGAGAATGGATCTGGTGATCCTATCGGATTAGAGCACTAATTATTAATATATTGCTTTCACTGTGGTGTAGTGGTGTGAACACTGGATTACAACTCTGGAGAACAGGGTTGAAATCCCTGCTTGGCCATGGAAACCCATGGAGTGACCTTGGACAAGTGACACTCTTTGGTCCTCAGAGAAAGGCAAAGGCAACACACACACCATGAATAAATCTTACGAAGAAAGCCCCATGGTAGGGTTAGGGTCACCATAAATCAGAAATGACTTGAAGGCACACAACAACAACAACAACAACAACAAACACAACAACAGAAAGAGAATTAAATGGACCTTGCTGGGTGGATGTGATGGGAGTTGTAGGCCAAAGTAGCTGAAAGATTCTGGGTTGTTGTCATAGAAGTGTGGATTTGCTACCTCTGGGTTGGCATGATAGCTAGTTCTGAGGCTATTCATGTGTGGTGCACATTTATCTATGTAGGTGTGGTGGTGGAATTGAATGCTCCTGTGAGGCATGAGGCTATGCTGCTGGTAGGATCTTCCATATCAGACAGGCTTTTGCTGAGGAGCCAGACTAAATGTCCCAAACAGCTATTGGGCGGCAGCAGCAGCAATTGGGGGGGGGGGGGGAGTTGACACTGGCAGAAGATCTCTGAGACAACATCAGTGGCACCATAGCTAACAAGTATTAGTACTGTGCAGAAGGAGGCACAATAAATCCCTTTTGAATGTCTTTTACCATGAAACCCTATGATCTGATAATCCAAATAAAACAAGATGTAGCACCAGAAGATGAAATTCCCTGACACTCAATGAGCTATTGGGGCAGAGCAGAAGACAACTATGAGTAGTGCTATGGCTAATGATGCAAAAAAGATTCAAGCCAAAAGGACATTCAGCTGTTGACATCCTCAGAGGTGAAAAGAAAGTCTGAAGCCACACAACACATATTACAGGAACATGGAATGTGAGAAGCATGAATCAGGGGAAGCTAAACTTAGTAAAACAAGGGATGAATTGTATAAACATTGTAATACTTGGAAGTTTATTACATTGGAGGGAAGTGCCCAAATCCCATGGATAAACGGGATTTAAATCTGGGAATATCCCACTGTGGGATTGTTTTCCAACAATGTCGGGCTAATTGAGCATTAATGCAACATTAACCCATGCAGAAAGTCACAAAATCACACCACTTTTTACTTTCGGGAAAATCCTGAAAGTAAAAAGCGGCACAATTTTGCCCACCTTCTGCATGGGTTAATGTCACGTTAATGCTCAATTAGCCCAAAGTGTCTGAAAACTATACTGCTTTTGCAGGATATTCTCAGGATTTAAATCCTGTTTATCCATGGGATTTGGGCGCTTTGCCTCCCGTGTGATAAACCCCTTGGGGTAAGTGAGCTAAAGTGGACAGGAAAGAGATGTTTTGAATTAGGTAATTACACAGTGATTTACTTAGGAAATGAAAATCTAAGAAGAAATGGGGTGTCATTAATAGTGAGGAAAAATGTAGCAAAAGCAGTAAAAGGATCTCATGCAAAGTCTGGCCAAATTATGTCAATAGGACTTCAGGGAAAACCCATCAATGTGATCTTATCTGGTGGATCTGCTGCTGCTGGGATGGCAAATCTACTCCTGATTTTACCACCATTGCTCCGATACCTGGTCTGAACAGAAGCTCAGCTGATGCTGGAACCTATCCCTTCAGAGGTTCAGCTGTGTTCCCAAATAATCTGGTGGAAATGCAGAGGACTGGGGTGAAATCAAGATTGGATTACCTGCCCCTGCAGTGCTGAATCTACTTGCTGCCCCTGTGTAATCTTAACCATTACTTACAACTAACAAGTAGTGAGTTACTCTTGTTAAGGTGGGGAGAAGAACAGCAATGAATAATAACATAGAGTTCCCAACAAGTTTGATCTCACAGCTATGGAAAGCTACACAGTGTTTTTAACACAATGTCACTGAAGTAGTATCCCATCCCTTGCTGCAGGCCAACTTTTAATCAGGGAAGGATAACCCACCTCAGACAATATATAGTCAGCCCTCCACATCTGCAGGGGTTAGGAGCCAAGGACCACACAAAGTGGAAAAAACACGACTGTGTTAGGCCCCCCCCATGTGAATGAAAAAGTGTCCTATACCCACCAAGAGCACCAAGCACCACCATAACTCTCTTTGCAACCTTGAAACAAATAGCCTCCCCCACATTTCCAAAGTGCTTCCACTTTCAATCTGATGTTAGTAGCCACAGCTTCAAAGTATCCTCCTCCTCCCCCTCCCCGTCCTCCTTCTCCCTCCTGGACAGACAAAAACAACACCGTGTCTTCCCCACTTTCACAAACCTTGTATTCTCATTTCCAAAGTCTTTCCAATCTGAATCTGATGTTTGCATCCATCACCACAAAGGGAAGGCATGGTGTTGCAAGGCTGACCTTGTTAAGCAGCAGCTACAAAGTCACAAAGTCAAAACCACAAATCTGAAACCTGTGAATGTGGAGGGTTGACCGTATTAGCTTCATTTTTTTTTTAAAAAAAAGGTTATTCCAACAGCGCAATACCACCCCGAAAAGCAAAATGAACTTTTTTTTGGCTATACAGAAGCAATTTACTTGCTTTAAGCTGTATTCGCACTGCAGAAATGATGCAGTCTGACATTGCTTTAACTGCCATGGTTCAGTGTTATGGAATTCTGGGAACTGTAGTTTTATGAGCCATTTAGCAATCTCTGGGCCTAAGCAGACGGCGCAAAGCGCCATCTTCAGGGCAAGGAAGGGGAGGGGCAGCCACACGCTGGGCGCTCCTACCCCTTCCTGAAGACGTCGTCGGAGCGCCGGACCCTCCGCACGTCTGGGGCTCCGAGGATGCCTATCCGCTGCAGCATCCACACACGCTGCGGCGGAAAAGGTGCCGAAGGTGCGCCGGCAGCCTTTTGCGGCACACCTTCAGTGATTTGTGGAAGGAGCACTATTTTAGCGCTCCTTCCTGGGGCGGCGAAGCTGCACCGTGGGGCCGAGGTGTGTGGATGCCTCGGCCCCGATCCGCAGCTTCCTGGGGCGGCCCCGTGCCGCCCGTCTGCTTCCCTCCTCTGTCAGAGAGCTCTGGTGCCATAACAACCTACAAATTCCAGAATTCCATAATATTGAGCCATGGCAGTTAAAGTGGTGTCAAACTGGATTATTTTTGCAGTACAGATGCAGCCTTGAGTTAACTAACTTAACTAACAGGGCAATCCAATGGCGATGTGCCAAAGTAAATCCCCACACATTCACACACCAGTGCAAGATCTGGAGTGTGATCACAGCAGGAGCAAAACAAGGGGATTGCCCCCCAGGTAAGAATTCTGCCCCCTGCAAATTATTATTTTTTCTTCATTCCCCAAACTTCTAGCATTGCAGAGTGTGACAGTGAAAATACCTGAGACACCCAGAACTCTTATTTGTATTCCTTTGGTGGCTTTGACTGCTGCTTTTCTTTGGATGCTTAAACTGCATTTCTAAATTCTCAAATGAATTTTTATGTTTCTGCAATGCTACAAATTTGGGGACTGAAGGAAAAAAAAATCATGGAGGACAGAGTTCTTTGATGGCAAGAGAGCTCTCATTTTACCCCCAAGCTACACCCCAAACCATTCCTGCTGCCTCATCAAATATATGCTGCCAAGGTTATCAAATATATGCTGCCAAAACTGGGCTTATAAACACAGTCACTTAATTGCTTAATAAACAATTAGGATCTTATCGCATTGCAAAATAAGGCTACTTACCCCTGTCAAATTGCAGTCAATTTCGGAATGCATTTGGGAATGATCATATTAAAAATGCCACTGATGCCACTGGGCAACTGCATCCTGGCTAAATCCTGGCTCCCAGCCATGCTCAGCCGGCTGATTTTCAAAAAATCGGCTGGCTGAGTGCAGCTGGGAACTGGGATTTAGCTGGGATGCAGTCATCCGGCGGCATTGGCAGCATTTTTAATGTGGTCATTCCCAAGTGCATTCTGAAATCAACTGTAATTTGGCAGGGGTAAGTAGCTTTATTTTGCAATGTGATAAGCCTCTTATTATGTCTAGTTTTCCCAACTACACATGATTAGTTTTCAAATGACATAATTATTGTGTCCAGCTGCAGGATGAAAAGCAAACCAAATCAAACCCTGCTATAGATTGCAAGGAACCATAAAATACAACCTAATTAACAATGGTTTAGTTTACTGTAATTTTTTTTTATGACCATGGGGTTGCCATTTAGAGGTTCTACCTCAGGCATCTTTTGCCATCTCTGACTGAGCAAGATGGGGCAGGTCAGTCCTGTAATCCTGCCAATAATGTGTAATGCAGCTATAAAATGCGGTTATGTAAAAGGTGTTTTTTTTGTGTGACATGCTGGCTGGGCAATCCTGAGACCTGTCATATTTCCACACTCTAGGCAAAGTTAAGAAGTGAGACAGACTAACACAGCTATTTGTCTGAAATCTAGGCAAACCTGTAGCCTCATTTGCTGATACAGTAGAGTGTAAGGGGAGGGAGGGTAGTGTGTAGATGTTGGGCTGCATAACCTCGCTTGCACCCAGGAATTCTTTGCAAATCACTGGCCTCTCAGGTGCTGAGGTGGAGGGAACAGAATCCTGTTTAAATAGCCTGGTGAACATTTGCACAAGGAGAGAAACAAAAGATTGGGAAAGAATCAAACATCTTGTCCTGCCTGCCAAATTTCCCCTTGCTATTCTCTGCCAGGGGAACATGGGGGAAAGAAATGTCATGTTTTCCCAGCTTGATATGTTTTGGTTTGGAGCCAGCATGGTTTTAGAGTTGCACGAGGACTCCAACAGACCTGGGTTTGAATCCCCACTCAGCCATGGAAACTTACAGGGTGACCTTTGTAAGGGTTTCCACTTATCCCAAACTCTGCAAGCCGTGTGTGGACTTCCTCCAGTGCCACTGCTATAGCTACCAAATGTGAAGGCCTCCAAATTGCCCTTGTGGTTCTTGTATGTGACTTTATTCATCTTATATCCCCACCAGACACCACCATACTTGATTAGCTGCTGCCACCACAGATGCCATGTGTCTGAACCCAAACCTTCCAATACCCCTTATATAGTGTTATTGGAGCTAAAAGCATATAAGACAAAAAAGTTTATTACAGTAAATAGAAATTGAGCATAACATCACAGATTTACTTAATGTATCTAAATCACTTCTCTCACACACTCATCTACTATCTAACTCTGTCTTTGACTCTAACTAATTTCTATTACTGGCCCAGACTCTCCCAACCACTCAAACACCTAAACCTAACTTTGACAGAATCATGTCTAACTCTTCACCGTCATGCACACCTGCCTTTTAAAAATTTCCTCAGAGATTCTGTCAATCACCAGTCACTCTCACTTCCCATTCTTTCACCCCCTTCCAACATATTCTTATCTTATTATATCTACTATACCTTGCATACAGAACCATATCATCTTACTTTGTCTAATAAATGAAACATTTCCCCCCCAATCTTGGATCAACATTTCCCCCTTCCCCCAGCCTAAGTGGAAGGCAATGGCCAACCCCCTCTGAAGAAATCTTGCTAAGAAAACCCAAGGACAGGGTCACCATACATTGGACTCAACTGGAAGGCAACTAACAACAAACAACAAATGTTTTATTTGGCAATAACTGTGACACACCTGCACCAGTGGCTTGAGGCTTCTAGGGCAAAGGGATGATAATCTGTTCTAGATTTTGAGGTGAACTTTAAGGGTCCATTACAAAGTGTTGAACCCCAAATAGATTCTTCCCTTTGGATATTTTCTTCAAAGTTCTTACTAATACTTGGAATGAATTAACTGCCTCAGTGACATGGAATCTACCAATTACCATAGCATAATTATTTAACTTCATAATAGCTTATGAATATAGCCAGAGAATCACCTCTGCCTGGAAGTTTCATAGAATCATAGAGTTGGAAGAGACTGCGAGGGCTATCCACTCCAATCCGCTGCCATGGAGAAAAACACAATCAAAGCACCCCCAACAGAGGGCCATCCAGCTTTTGTTTTAAAACTTCCAAAAAAGGGGATTCCACCACACTCCGAAGCAGAATATTCCACAGTTGAACAGCTCTTACCATGAGGAAGTTCTTCCTAATGTTTTGGTGGGATCTCTTTTCCTGAAGCTTGCATCCATTGCTCCATGGCCTGTTCTCTGGAGCAGCAGAAAACAAGCTTGCTCCACCTTCAGTATGACATCCTTTTAAATATTTAAACAGGGCTATCATTTCACCTCTTAACCTTCTCTTCTCTAGGCTAAACATACCCAAATCCCTAAACTGCTCCTCATAGGACATGGTTTCCAAACCTTTCACCATTTTGGTTGCTGTCCTCTGGACATGCACAGCTTGACCATATCCTTCTTCAATTGTAGTGCCCAGAACTGGACTCTATATTCCAGATGATGTCTGACTAAATCAGAATAGAGTGGTACCATTACTTTCCTTGATCTAGACACAACATCCCCAATTAAATGAATCTTCTCCAGTATCATGGCCTAAGGACGTTATCACATGGGGAGTTGTGGGGAGAAAGTGGAAATAAACGGGACGAGCGGAAGACTTTAATTTATGGGATTTGTCCCGTTCCGCCTCGTCTGATAACTAAAATAGAATTTAAAAGGGGGTTAATTCGAACAAAAACCTGATCTTTTCAAATCCTCAAAAATTCCGAAAATGAAAAGATCAGGTTTTCGTTTGAATTAACCCCCTTTTAAATTTGAATTTAGTTATCAGACGAGGTGGAATGGGACAAATCCCGTAAATTAAAGACTTCTGCTCATGCCCGTTTATTTCCGCTTTCTCCCCACGACTCCCCGTGTGATAATGTCCTAAGACCTGTTAGTAGGAGGGGAAAATGAGGCTTAGCCTTCAATGAAAGAGAATTCCACAGACTGGGATAAAACACCACAAAGCCCGCTCTTGTGTCCTTCATTACACCTTTGTTTCAAAAAAGCAACTTTTTTGGTACTTTGTTCTATACTTGGAAATGTGAAAAGGTGCATTTTGGGTTTCTGTCTACCAAATGATAGGAAAAAAATACTCAATAAGAAATTAAAAATGGATCCAGCTGTGTACCTACTCTGCCTAATAGAGGATGAGTTGGATAAAGAAAATGGCAGAGTTTTGTTTTATATGACCGTAGTGGCCAGAATGCTTATAGCTCAGCTATGGAAAACAGATTCACTCCCAATGACAGAAAAGTGGATTATGAAATTATTAGATATAACTGAGATGAGCAAATTCTTGCTTGTTGAGGATAGGAATGTGAGTAATTTCAAGAAAGACTGGGACATAATAACTAAATCTGTAAGTAATATATTGGGTGACCTAACAATGATTGGCTTATTAGACTGAAGCTGATGATTTAAGATTATCAGCTTCATGAGGTTGATGATAGAATCAATAATTAGCTTCAGGATATGTCATATGCCAGGATATAGTTCACCCCTAAGCAATGAATGATATCAAGATGGATGGGAGGGGAGGATGAGTGATAGATATAAGAGTGTAATAAGATTGTGGTGTTTCTCTTTTCTTTCTTTCTTTTAAATGATACTGTGTATAGAAATTTAATGAAAACTAGTTTTTTGTTTGTTTTTTGTTTTGCTTTTACAGATAAATTACATTACTTCCAAGCTCTGGCAGCAGCAAAATGTATGGAGACACATGCCCAGAAGCAATTAAGAAGCACTGTTGTTCTGATGCTGTTTGCACCTTCATGTTTATTGCAGGTCAATGTCACTTGCTTTGGCAAGGTGGTATGCAAATACCTGATTATCATTTGAACTAGAAGGTGTGGGAATCAATTTCTGCATGGTTCCCATGTCAGCATTGTATCAGTATGACACCCAGCATTGTACCCATCTGAAGCAATAAAGTGGTTTGAATCCTGTTGGTGTCCAAGGTGGATATCTGCATTCAGCTCCAGCTCATGGAAGCAGAGTTATGCAGGCCATTGTGCCTGCAGATGTGGCTAGGTGCACACAAGATACATGTGCACATGAGATGCACATTGATTTGCACATGCAGGTGTGCATTTAGATGCCATTCAGCACAAAGTTTGTGTAGCACAACCCATGCACAACTGCATGCAAAGATGTATGTGATGTAAACCTGGTGCAAGATCTCTGCTTAAGTTTTCTGCATCTGGCCCCCAGTTCTGTCCTTCACTTGTGGTCTTGTGTAAAAAGACAAATTCATTACTTCATACCCTCATCCATGCAAGGGGGTGGGGAAGAAGGAGTTAAAAATTCTTTTAAGAGGTTTGAACCATAAACCACCATTCAAGGCTAGTGCTATTATTAGTCAGAGAAATGGTTGTGTTAGGTCAGGGGTAGGCAACCTTTCCCCTTTAAGGGCCGAGGGACTTCAGCTCCCAGAATCCCAGGAGCTATTGGCCAACATGGGACTATTGGCCAACATGGCTGAGGCTTCTGGGAGCTGAAGTCCCTTGGCCCTTAAAGGGGAAAGGTTGCCTACCCCTGTGTTAGGTAATGGGTGCTACTTGTAGGCAGCAGTATAGTGTTGGGAGAAAGACCTGTGTATGAAGCAGCCTGCCCTGGTACTCCTGAAGCTAGGTTTCAAGTGTTAAGGGAGAATCAGCTGCCAGCCAACTTTTGTATATGGAATAGGGGAGAAACCATTTTGTTCTTCATCTCAGGCAGCAAAATCTTGGGCCATCATGAAAGAGTGATTGGCAACCATTTTCCACAGTATTATTTTTGATTGGACAAACACCTTCAAAATTCCACATTGTTTTTTTTTTTGTTTGCTTTTTTTTGTTACAGCTGTTGTTGAGAAAGAAGCAAAATGGAAAATTGTCTGTTGACCTGTATGTAGTAGAATGAAAACACACTGTGCATTATGATTTAGTTGACATACATTTCCACTTTGCCTTGATCTTGAGGAGACTGAGTTGTTTATAGGAGTATTACCTAGCTATGAAAACTAAATGGAAGCTACATGTTCAGAGGCAGTATACCTGAAAATAACACGCTGGGGGCAAAGGCAACAGTGGTTCATTGAAGATGGGTTAGATACAAAGTGCTAGAAAAAGAAGAAAATATGCAGACAATGATCACAAGCAATGGGTTCCTTAGATGCTGGGTGGAGACTCTAGGAAGAGGAATTGACATCACTTCAGATGTGTTGGGGAACTTACAGGCTTAGGTAGTGACAAGTGAGTAAGTAGACTATACCATTGTCCCTCTGTTTATCATATCTGCTATACTTTGTCCACCAAACTGTTCATCAACTCCTGAATATTGTTTGCCTTATTCTGGGTGGTCGTTCAGTGATATAGGTTAAGCTGACTTGGAAAGGCTGAGTCATATGCCCTGCCTCTTTAAGCTGAGGGTTACACCTTGTGTTGGAGAAGTTGTTTAGCTGTCTCCAAAGTGTCTGTGAAGGCTATTTTTCAGGAACACCTATCTTGATTATACAGTCTTATGTGTGAAATAGAGTCAGAGGTGAATACAGTTCTCCCATGATTTTGGAGATACACATAGGAACCAAAGATTTTAATTCAAAATGTTCTTTTATTTTGTGGCATCAGCAGCACTAGTAATGATGACAACAATGATGCTTGTATTCACTTTGAAAAACACATAGGAAATAGACAGTGTATTTGATATTCTAATACTGTAAAAAAACACCATCAGTCCACAAGAGAGGAGTATCACCAGGTTTGGGAGAAATCACAAGATTTGCAGGAATGCAAAATAGGACATTTTGGGAAGGACACCAAGGGCGTGTCTGAATGAAAAAAATGCACAGTTGCCAAAACCAAACAAAAATGCAGACAAACATAATGGGGGACTAGAAAACTGGAGTGGAGGTCTAGGAAGAAACAAGAATGGAGTGGAGTATGTTAATAGTGGGCATAGCTTGCTGGCTAGTACCTTGAACAGGAACATCACACACTGGGTGCATCCAGACTAATTCAAAAAATCCGAAAGTCCCAGATTTTGTTCCTGTTCTTTCTGATTTTATTTTGGAGATCCATAAACATTTTGTCTATCCCAGAATATGTTTTGTCAGCTCCAACTACCATCAACACTTTTTATACCAGCTCCCCAGGTTGGTTTATTTTAAACCAGTATAAAATCAGAAAGAACAGGAACAAAATCTTGGTCATTTCAATTAGTCTGGCTGTGTCCACTGTAACATTCTGTTGAAAAGCCTACTTGTTAGAATTCTATCACATGTTAATATTATGGACATAGACTGATGGGATACAATTTCAAGATCTGATTTTGTACCTTGTGTTACTATAGATCCATATCTGGTTGCCACTATTGGATTTGAGTGAACATGTGGGCAGGAGGTAGAAAAATGGTTGGATGGAAAAGATGAATGGAACTGACCATGTGGTAACCAATTTTATCTGGCAGTGATATGGAATCAAGCCATCAAGAAGTGATAGAAGCAATGTGATTGCCCCATGCGATGAAGGCAATGTCAATGTGCATTTTCTCAGAATAGTTTATATAAGATTGCTGTCTTTCAGTGGCTCCAATTAATAATACTGACGAAGTTGGTTGTAGTCAATTCTTTTGACAGAGGAAGTCTATGTTCTTGTAGAAACTTGAATTAAGAAGACTACAGTTCTTCAGATCTGTTTAAAGTTTGTTTGAATCTTATTCATGGTTGCATAGGACACTTCTTTCTTACCCCAGGCACCATGCATTGGGCCTTGAACCTTGGGCACTTCACTCTGCCATCTACCATGCATGTATAAAAACCAGCATCTTATGTGAGGTGTCAGCTTGGACTGTGATGTGAGTTGTACAACTGCTGGATTTCAACAACTCTAGGAGTATTGAGGACAGAAAGCTGACAAGCAAGGAATCTGGTCTTGTTCAAGTCACTGCAACTGGCTCAATTACCCAAGTTCCCATGGTATGACTATATTATATGTGCTTATACAAAGTGTAGCCATCCAGATGTTGTTAGATAGCAATACCCATCAGCTTCAACATTACCAGTGGTGAGGAATCTTGGGAGTTACTGTTCAATGATGTCTGGAGGACCAACATTTGGAAGAATTGTTGCAAATTTAGAATAGATTACTGTGGAACTGTGATTCATAATGTGTACAGGTCTGTATTCTATATATAATATAACAGTGATTCATGCAGTAGGGTATACTGAGTGACAACTGAAGGAGAACACAAAGAGCCTATGTAGCCCACTTGTCATTATTGCTAATAATGTAAAAGAAGAAGAGCAGGTCTGGCACTCCCCATCTCTGTGCATAGTTGTAAAAGCTGGATAGTGAAAAAAACTGATAGAAAATCAATTAATTTGACATGAAAAGAGTTCTGTGGATACTGTGGACTTCTAAAAAGACAAATAAATTGGTCCTAGAGCAAATCAGGCCTGAACTATCCTTAAAAGCCAAGATGATTAAACTGTGGTTATTGTACTTTGGCCATATCATGGCAAAGTGGAGGGCAATAGAAAAAAGAGGAAGACCACATACAAGGTTGATAGATTCAGTTAGGGAGGCCATGGCCCTCAGTCTGCAAGACCTGAGCAGGGCTGTTAATGACAAGGTGACCTGGAGGTTTCTAATTCATGGGATTGTTATAAATCAAAGTCAACATGATGGCAGTTAACAATAACAAGAAGGCCTAGTATGCTGTACAGGTGGAGTAATATTATATAAAAAAGGGAACGTGGCTTCTGAACTTTTAACAGTTTTATAGAAGATGGGATTTCAGCAAGTAAAGGTTTCATGACAATAGTGTATAGTGGTGGCTCCAGTGTCAGTAGGGTGGTGAATCTGCTCCTGGTCTTAGGCGAGGCTTTATAGGTGCTGAACTAAAGCCCAGAGCAGATTCACTGCCCCATTGACATTATAATCTATATCTGTGGAAATGGTGTCTTCCACATCACTATTAGAGGTAGACAAGCCCCATCTTCTTTTTCCTATGGCTATTCCTCACAGAGAGGTGGCTCGACCATTAGGTGATTTGAGGAGCAGTTGGTTAAGGTTAGGATGGAAGCAGCAGTGAGGTGTTGGAAGACATAACTGTATGTGTCTTATGGCCTACCTACTTCTGCTAAGGTAGTCAGGTATGACTAAGGATGTCATCTTGCTAGCTGTTTAGGAACCCCTGGTAACTCTGCTCAGCATTTTCTGGTAGCAAGATATCTTGGGCTGATGCCAGAGGTTGCAGAAATGATCTTTGTTCCCAAATCCTCCTCCTCTTGCCAACAAGGTCACAGTGACAAAAAAGTAACTTTTCCTAGGCTTTGTTGATAACTCTGCCATGTGCTAATCAGAGAATGCAAGGTTGATAAACCCAAGGCAATTCTTTTTTTCCTTTTTTTCTTTTTAAAGATGCATATTTGTATCTCCTAGTACACTTACTGAGTACTAGGATATACACCCTTAGTGAGAAGAGGTATCATTTGGCATTAAATGTTTGTTAACTTGTGATGAAACACCTTCAGGGGTTTTGGCTTTCACCACGGAAGAGAAAGTATAACGTCAGTTGAACAGGGCAGCAACAACATTCCAATGGTAGAACTATTATTTGTATTATACTTCATTTTCTGTATGTAAATGATCTTTAATAAAAACATCACTTAACTCTAAAATTCACATGACAAGTGAAGACAGGAAAGGTTCTCTGCATATGCTAGTACATCACAGGCAGGTAATCCTGGATGGCTAGTTCTGAACCTCATTGCCAAAGAAAAGGTAAATACTTTTGGTTGTTCACTTGGGAAGGGGATTGGAAGAACATTTCTTGACAAATGGTTTTTGAAGATAAAGGAGGTCCTGTCTTATGACTGCTGTACTTTGTCTGGTTGACTATGCAGATATTTGTTAATATTCCATTTGCAGGTGTTACGCGAGTGTAATGTTAGCACAGCAATAAACACTTTCTGTATGAAGTCTGAAATGGCTACTTCTGGCTACATTGTGTAAGAATGCTATGGGTTTCAATGGGTAGCTCAGTGTAGCTCATTTTTTCTGGATAGTGAGCCAAATATCCAAGGTCTATATGATGAAAGCAATTATCTGGAATGGGCTCTAGATTATATAGGAGCACTTTCAAATGGAGGCATACATTTTTAATATATATATATGTGTGTGTGTGTGTGTGTGTTTGTGTGTGTATTATATATACATATACACATACACACAACCATTTTTGATTCGTTTCATCTGGTTTGCTGAAAAATCTGATTCAGAATTTATTAAGATTATTTAGCAGAGTAAGGCAACATTTCTAAATCGAGTAACATCAGCCAGGAATTTATCTCCCAGATTATTGGACATGCTGCCTGGGGCTTCTGGGAGATGAATACTAACAACATCTGGAGCTCTAGTAGTTAACAACCACTGGATCAGTTTGCTGTTTCCTTTAAACAGCCAATGTTATTCAGAGGTGACTAATTTTTTATACTTTGATAACTGAAGGAATCATGGGAACTATAATTTATTGTGGCACCAGAGCTCTCTGACAGAGAAGGCTCAATGTCTCAGAAAAAAATACAATTCTCATGATTCCCTAGCACTGAGCCAGGGCAGTGCCTCAATTTAATGTGCACTATTTCTGGCAGTCTGCTTAGGCCCTGAGTCAATTGGGTTCAATTGTTTGTAGGCTGATTTGTGAGTGGTTTGAGTGTTGGACTATGAGTCTGGAGATCTGAGTTCAAACCTCTGCTTGGGCATGGAAATCCACTGGGTGACCTTGGGCATGTCACTGAACAAATCTTGCCAAGAAAATCCTGTGAACCTTAGGGTCGCCATAAGTCAGAAAAAACTTGAAGGCATACAACATAGACTGATTTATATATTACTTATGATATTATTGTGCATAAATATATTTTCTATGCAATTCAGTGTCCTTGAGAAATGTATCTGTGAAACATGCATCTTTTTAAAAAACAACAACTGAATGTAGTTTTCATTCTGTCCTTCACAATTAGACAAATAAAGATGTGCACACCAATGAGATTTCTGTTTATTTCTAGGCTGGCTGGCTATTTGGCACAATGGCCTTCCCCAGTGAAGCTGACTTTTTCTTTGACTTCTTTCATCTGATGAGAAACAACCAGCGCAATGAAAACATTCTGTTCTCACCTTTGAGTATCTCAGCTGCCTTGCATCTGCTGTACAACTGCAGAGGGGACTCTGCTCAGCAGACTGAAATGGTAGGTGTCTATTCATGAATAAATCTTTCCTTCCTCAGGCCTCTGATCTTTAAGGCTTTATTGGGACAATACCAATAGAACATATTTTCCCATGAAGCATTGTACTCTTTCTAACTGCAGACAGTACTCTCAAGTCATTATTCACAGCCAATTTGTGCATGCAGCACAATTATGGAGTGTGATTTTTTCCAGATGATACCATATCAATGTTAGGCAGGGAAATGGAACATATAGTCAGCCCTCTGTATCCACATGGATGCACAGATTCTGCATCCATGGATTCAACTGTCCATGGCTTTAAAATAATATATTTTTTAAAATTCCAAAATGCAAACCTTGATTTTGTCATTTTATATAAAGGATGCCATTTACTACCCCATTGTATATAACATAACTTGAGCATCTATGGATTTTGGTATCCATGGGGAGTCCTGAATCTAAACCCCAGTGGATACTACAGGCCCACTATACAGTTGGCCCTCCACATTTGCGGCTTTGACTTTTGTAGATTTGATTATTTGCAGATTTCATTAATAAGTTTTCTCTAGGAATCTCTAAGTCCTCCAATGCAACTCTGCCAGAAGTTGACTATAGAAGAGTGCTGGAGAACATAGAAGTTTCTAAAGAAAACACTTCTCTAGGCATTTGTAGGTCCTCCAACATGATTCTATGGTCAATTTCTGGCAGATATTGATCATAGAATTGCACTGGAAGACCTGGAGATTCCTAGTGATGTGTTCTCTCAGGTAAAAAGAATAGTGTTGTTGTTTTTTATTTGCAGTTTTTCCACATTCATGGGGTCCTTCACCCCTAACCCCAGATAATGTGGAGGGACAGCTGTATACATGACCACCATTACTCTTAAAATGCCCCTTTACAGGAAGAAATATTCAGGAAGAAAGTATTTAGGTTAGCTCCTCCCTCTCCCCACATGCAAAGTTTCAGTGAATATGGATTTTTTTTTAAAGTGATGGAATATTCTCCACCTGATACAGTCCAGGAAAAGATGTACTGGATAATACTGCTAATTATATGGATTTGCTGCATATCTCCATAATAGATTCCAAAGGTAGGAGTAGCCTGGCATGGCTAGGATGCAGTAGTTATTTTCTTTACTCAGTTTTCCTTGAACATGGGACACTAAAGTAAGCATATTGCATTTTGTTTGTCTTCATTTTTTGATACTAAGAGTGGAGAAGTTAATGGTTTGAGTGTTGGACTACAAGTCTGGAGTTTGAATCTCTGCTTGGCCATGGAAACCCACTGGGTGACCCTGGGCAAGTCACATTTTCTCAGCCTTAGAGGAAGGCAGCAGTGTCACTAGGGTGTGCAAGGTGTGTGGACCACACCAGGTGACACCCTAAGGTGAGGTGACACCACTGCTCCTCAAATACCTACCTTTTGGCAGAAATTGGCTATGACATTCATCTGCTTCCCTTTAAAATGCTTTAAGAGGTGGTGGGAATGGGTGAAGCTCAATGGAAGGAGAAATGAGAGCCCCTCCATTTTTAAAATTAAAATTTAAAATTTAAAATATCAATTTGTAATTTTTTAAATAAAAATTATTAAATATATTTTTCAAATTTTCTTTAAAAACATAACATTTTAACCAAATCTTCATTATGTATATGTAAATACATTTAGCTTGTGCTTATGATATTGTAATTTGAAGGTATAATTTTAATTTTGCTGGTTGTTTGTGTCACAACTCTTAGCATGACATTCAGTGGTATATGGGAATTATGATTAATGAATAACACTAGTGTAAAAAACATTATTGTATGGTGTGAAATGGCAGGAGGTGGTGACACCATGAGTTACCGCACCGGGTGACACCAATCCTAGGGATGCCATTGGAGGAAGGCATAGGGAAACCCCCTCTGAACAAATCTTACCAAGCAAGTCACAAGATGGATTCGTCTTAGGGCCACCATAAGTCAGCAAAAACTTGAGGGCACACAACAACAAGCAGAGTATAATACACACCCAGTCAGAAGCAGAAAGCTTTACAAAATCAGCTCCCATTTTTCCTGTAGCTGTACCCTTCCAGCTGTGGTTAGGCATGCATATCTGTTTGTCATTCCTGTTGAAAACCTTTCTTTTCAGATAAGCATTTTGTAAGACATGCCAGTTACAGTTTCATTAATGTATTTGCTTGTCAGTTTGTATGAGTTCATTTTTAAGCACAAGTAGCCCTGATGTCTTCAACACAGATAATTTCCAGGATGGATAGCATTCCTGTCTGTGACCATCAAGTTGCTATTATTTGTACAGTTCTGGAACAGCTGCACATGTAGATGTTTTTCAGCAATTCAAAGCAATGGCTCAAGTGATGAGAAAACATGGCTGTCTGACAATGACTGGATTTACAGGGAGAATATTTAGAGCCCTTGCAGCAACTTATTGGCATAACAACCCAAACACTATATTGGATCCAGAATAGTGGACTTCTGCTTGTACTGAATAAACAGAGGGGGAAGTGATCTTTATGATCCTCCCTTCCCTTATGCCCAAAGCTCCTGAAAAGTAGTAGAGAAGGACTGGTAAACCCTCAGGAGCACTGTGTGAAGTGATACAGAGGTCAGGAGGGGAATATGGAATCCTTTTGATCACTGAATGGTCAACCTAGTTTCATTCCTCTGACCCTAAATTGTGAGTTTTAAAGAAGGTTGGGAAGGACTGATGCCCAGGGACCTAAAAACTTCAGCCACAATTCAATTCTGATTAATTTGCTCATTTGTGCCACGGGCCAAAAAACCTATTAACCTGTTTTTAACCTGAAGAGCTGCTTACCTCATTTTGGTGACATGTACAACATAGAAAACTATGTATTGTGTACATGGTGCCTTTATAGCCATGGAAACTACAGGATGATCTTAAATGAATTTTGTAAAATCCTCACCACCACTTTCTCTTGCTGCTTGAATTAAAACAATTTGTATTAAATACCATGTAATGCTGTTGTTATTCTTTTTTAGCTGTCTGGTTTCAGTCAAGATAAAAAGGGCCTGTCTTCAGGATCTAGACAGCATTTAGAAGAGCCACCGAGCTGCAATGCCTTGGAAGGCAGTCAGAGATGGCACTTTGTGTGTACGCCATGTGGTGTGTAAGAGACATTGATCTGGCCTCATGATAGTCTTACTACCTTTTCAGTGAATATAGCTGTACTAAGAACTAGTGAGACATGTGCCTGGGTTGCAGCCAGCATCTCTGCACATGTATCTAGCTGGGGGTACTTAACTGTACAACCATAGGGAGGCTGCCTTATGTAATTGATCCACCTAGTAACAGGGATGGGAAATGCTGGTGATATTATGAATGGCATGTGCCCACCCCCCGTCCCATGTTTTGAAATTTGTAAGCTGCCAAAATTGAGAGAGCACCACCAAGTTTTTTTGCAGTGACAGAAAAAACCTGCCTTTTCTTTTAGGTACACAAGAGTATGCTGGGTTGGCACTAAATGGAAGTGCTAAGGTTTTTACAGACAGGGCACACTTTGGGCTGATATCCTCTGCTCAGTCTGCACTGCCCATAGAGCCACAATTAGGGGCACAAGTTTACCACATCATTCACCTACTGCAGCCTGTAGTTTGTGAACATCTGGAATAACAACAACAATGATAATTTATAACATCCTTTTCACCAAAGGGCAGAACATCTGGCATATATAATCAAGAATGAAACAATAAAACACAACACTATAATATATTAAAATACTAAAATAATATACTAATGTACTAAAACCAAAATCGTCATCAGTTGCTACCCATCTTGGCCATCTTTGCCACACTCAGCAGCTTAATCCGGCAAATCAGAGAGAAAAGTCTTCAACCCTTTATGAGAATGGGTAAAATCCTCCTCAATTGGAGGTACAAAGGAAGACTGTTCCACAAATGTGGAGCCGGATCCTGAAAGGCTTGCAGCCTTGATATAGCTGTATGCTTTGGAGTAACCACCAATAATCCTTTGCCTGTGGATCTTAAATTCCTAGATAGTATATAGCAGGGGTAGGCAACCTTTCCCCTTTAAGGGCTGAGGGACTTCCACTCCCAGAATCCCAGGAGCTATTGGCCAACATGGGACTATTGGCCAACATGACTGAGGCTTCTGGGAGCTGAAGTCCCTCGGCCCTTAAAGTGGAAAAGTTGCCTACCCCTGGTATATAGCATGCTAGCCAAGCTGCCAGATACTGGGGTAGGTTAAAATGTATGGCCTTAAATATCATGACCAAAAGCTTCTAATGAGCCCTTGTAATGAGTTTTCAAATGAGTTTTCAATATGACACAGAGGGCTGCAGTAGTTTGGCCAATGCGGTGGGCAGAGAAAAACAATAAAAATAGGCTCTCCCACCTTGCTTGAACAGAATTGCTTTTTTGCTATGGCCACTGCATATGACACAAATTGCCTCTGTAACATTACAGCAGAAATAAATTTTAATTCTTTATGCTTCTGGTCCACTTACAAAGCTTGGAGTGGATTGTAATTTAGAGTGGGCAGATATACAGAAATGAACATAAATATTTCTTTCAAAATGTATTTTGTGCAGTTTTACTGTAACAAGAATGTAGGAGCACAATGAAATGTCTTTTCTACATGCATTTGTCAACCTCATTTATCTTTTCTTTCTCCATTTTTCTGGAGATGAGTGTTCTGTGATTTCTGAAATACCTGAAACAGCCATTCAAGAAACACAAGACAAAGAAAGTGGCAGAGGTACAAGAAAAAAATGTCCAGGTTATATATCAATAAGAACATTTTAGAATTGCACTTCTGGAAGCAATATACAAATGGGAATGAAGTTGTATGTTTCAGAATGTGGTGATCTAGTTGTTTGAACATCTTGTTTATAAAAATCCCTGCAAAGATGGATGCATAAAGACAAATATATTACTTGCCTATCCTGAAAACAAAAGCATCCTGTTACAAAAAAAATGGTTATCTAGGATGAAAATACTTAGCAAGCCTGCAGTGAAATATGTGCATATTACTTTAAAAAGTCCAAGACATATAGAAATATGTATAAGGACTTTTAAACACTTGCAAAATGGTATGAAAATGAGATAGCATACCTTTAAGATGGGGGGGGGGGGATGAAAAAACAGAAATAAAAGTTGAAAGATTAATTTCTCTCTAAGTATAGCCTAAAATAAAATATATAAGAATAAAATAAAACAAAAGAAAATGATGTCCTGGTTTGTTCTACATTTAGTAATAGGTTAAAGTTCTAATGTGATTTGCTTCTTATTTCCTACATTTAATTTTATATTTCCCCTTCTCTCCCTATTTGTAGCTCAGGAGGCTCTGCCTAAGTCTTTGGAAGAAGACTGTGAGTTGTGTGAAACAAAGGAAAAACTTTCTATTACATCTCCCCTTCCACCTTCTAAGAGAGATGATAGACAAGAGGATGGTAATTTGACCCGTGTTATCTCATCTACTATTGGTCATCCTAGTAGTGACGAAGATGTTTCTTCTCAGTTTGTTCTTTGGAGCAAAATGATCCCTAACTGTGAAGATGTCAAAGTTTTAAGTCAAGAAGAGACAGCTCCTGAAGGGGAAGCTTCTCACAAATTGGCCAGTTATCCAGAAAACCCGAAGGGATCATTCACACAAAGAAACATGGCTGCTGAAGATGTAAGACCACCTTCTTTCTACAGTGTACAAACAGCTGCAAAATGTACACTCAGTACTTCATTCCATCCATCTACACATACTGAACACGAAATGGCAAAACTAGGGAGTGCTTCTGAAATATTCCTCCCAAATTCAGAAATAAGTAATAGACAGCCAGTAACAGAAAGTGTTAAGACTACATCAGGTACAGCTTGGTTGTTCTATACTGAAGATGTTGGTTTACTGAGAAGATACAATGAGAATGTTCTCCGAAGCCAAGAACAGCCTTCTATGGAAGAGTTAACACAACCCAAACAGGCAAACCCACTTGGAAGCCAGCAGAAGTTATCTCAATTCAAAAGTGTTGCCAGTTCGGATAAATTCTCAATTTCACCTGTTTCTAGTATGGAAACAGTTGCAGGAAATATGCAAAAAAGTCAAGCGCATGTATGCAGTTACCATGTGGACTCTATGGAAAATGAGGATTCTGGCACAAAATTCTGTCTTCCATTTGCCCCTCCTTCTTATGAGATGAATGATGGGCCACGTTGCAACGTTTTGATTCAAACTCCAGAAGATACTAGTTCCCAGCTTAATTCAGACCGAGATATTTCTTCACACTTTCTTCCACGAAGTGATGATTTTCCAAAAAGAGAAGAAAATGAGATTATACACCAAGAGCAATCTTCTCCAGCAGACCAGATCAGATCCCTAGATCCCCCCAAAGTATCATTCTTAAACCATACAGATGCATTAAATACACATTGGTCCTCTGATGTGGATGGTGCTACCAGAACTATGCTTAATAATGATGCCATTTTGAAGAAATTTCAGCACACCATCAACCAGAAAATAGATGAAGACCCTTCAGGAAAAGAAGAAATCTCCAAACAGATTCCCCTATCAAATGCTGGGCTAATAGCTAGGCTGTCACACAGCACTGGGGATCACAAAGTGAATTATAGGTTAAATCAACCAGTCTCTGAATTACTTTCTTCTCCATATTATCTTCCTTGGAAGAAATACCTTACAGGAAGACAACAGAGGGAGGCTCTAATACGTTCCTGTTATCTTCTGAGACAAAATAGGTTTGAAAATATTGCAGCTTCACTTGAAAGCAGGAGATATAACAGACAGGCCAGGATACAAAATCTCCCTTTTACTACAGAACTCATGGTGCAGCCCTGCCCATGTCTACACAGACGTAAGTTCCATTATGTTCAGTGGGGCTTTCCCCTAGGGATGCAGGGATATTTCAAGAATGGGATGGGGTAGACCAGGGGTAGGCAACTTTTCCCCTTTAAGGGCCGAGGGACTTCAGCTCCCAGAAGCCTCAGCCATGTTGGCCAATAGTCCCATGTTGGCCAATAGCTCCTGGGATTCTGGGAGCTGAAGTCCGTCGGCCCTTAAAGGGGAAAGGTTGCCTACCCCTGGGGTAGACAGTGAAATGCAGAGCTCAGAATGCTACTTTTAAAAAGTAATTATTCCTTTTTTGAAAACTTGCAAAGGCAATTTGTTTCATTAGCCATTGTGACACTCCCCAAAGTAGTTCATTAAATGACTCCTTAGTTACTCATTATGGGGGGGGGGGGGGAGGAATGAAGGATTTTTCCAGTTGTTCCATTTCACCCAAAGAAGATGGATAAAACCTTGTTAGTTCAAAAGTAACTTGTTACTGTGGTTGTGCAACCTCTTTGTTTGAATCCTGAATCACCTTGGTTTGGATCGATTTGGAGTGGCTTCAGATCAGATCAGGTCAAGCCAATTTGGTTCCGGAATGGATTGCCTGAGTCAATGCCATCATCAGTTGTGTCACCCTCCATTGACTCCCATACAACACAATACAGAATTCTTAGTAATGTTTTTGTACTAATGTTACTCATAAATCATAATTCCCATATATCACTGAATGAGTGGCAAACAACTGTGACATAAACAACTATCAACACTAAAATTATGCCTTAAAATTACAATATCATATGCACACCCTAAATGTATTTACATTTACATTGTTTCACATGGTTAAACTGAAAGTTAGATAAGATGTGATGTTTTTAAAGAAAATTTAAAAAATATTTTTTAATTTTTTTAAATTTAATTGCTTAAAATTAAATTTTAATTTTAAAAAACCCTATGGCCTCTCTTTCTTTTCCCAATAACCTTTCCCCACTCACACCATCTCTTCAGGATTTTAAAGGGACATAGGCAAATGCCACAGCCCATTTCCACCAAAAGATAAATTTTGGGGGGCACTCACCCCCACCTGAGAGTGTCCACACACCCCATACTCCCCAGGGATGCCCCTGGCCCCAGTCCAAACTGAGTGCTTTGGGCACTCAAATGGTTAGAGAGGGAAATTTCCAAATACTGTATCTTCAATATTACCTTTTAAGGGAAATGCCAGGAAGGTATGATCAGGAGGGGTTGTATAGGATTGTAATTTGCTAACTGACACTGCTGGTTTCCAATCTGGGTGCTTGCAGGGAATGACTTTGGGATGTCGCTGAAGTTATACAGTCTTTCTCCATTCACTGTTAACTGCTCTTCGGCATTTGTGGAACCTGATGGGAGCTGACGGGATTGCAGCTGTGTCTATCAGGTTGCATACACACTGCAGAAACAATTCAGTTTGACACTACTTGAAGTGCTATGCCACAATGTGTCGGAATTCAAGGATTTGTAGTTTTGTAAGACATTTCTCTGTCAGAACTCTGGTGCCACAACAAACTACAATTCACAGAATTCCATATCACTGAGCCATGGTACTCTTTAATCCTACTCCATAATCTTACTCTTTGTTTTGGTAGTAGCCTTTTGGTTTGGGTATTCATGTTTGATGATTTGACTGTGTAGCCCATCCTTAATCCTGCCTCCGCCATTAGCTGGGACCTAGTTTTCTTAGGTTACTTTCAGGTTCTTCTAAATTGCACTTAATTACTATATGTGTCTCTATGTGAGTACTAGATTTCACTTTTTAAGTTCTATCATTGCCTGTTCTTCCAATAATTGGTAATCTTTTAGTATAGGTGTCAGCTTGTTGCTTTAGAAAATTAAGATTCCTTTCATTTTATATCATTACAATGTGGATTTCTGTGTGTGTAGACATTATTTATTTATTAATAATTTGGATCAGGTGCACTACATGCCAATAAAGTGAAAGCATATGACTCTGTCTATGTATATTAATCTTGTTACATTACAAAAGCCATTTAAAATGACTTTAAAAGGCCAATGACAAACTAGAGTAACAAAAATCATGCATTTTTGTTGGTGTTTAAAATTTAAAATAACAGATATTAAAAATCATCCTTCAAAATTATAATGAATCCAAGGTAATTAATTAATTTATTTTTTCTCCCTAAGCTCTGATAAACATATATATCAGCCATAGATAAAGAAGGAGCCATGGGACAGCAGCATTAAACTAGGAAGCCAAGAAGTTGGTAAACTAGCAGGAACAGCAATTCATGAAACAGAAACTAAAAGGGAACAACATTAACTCAATAACCAGAAGAGATACATATACAGCCCCAAACCTTCTTGAACACCTGCATTTGAACCAAGAACCTAAATATATACAGTTCTGGGCTTGGCAGATTTTATTTGCAAGGATGGTGCCATTGCTGAGAAAGCCCTGCTCTTCAGAATTGGCTACTTTATCTTCAATCACTTGGAAATCTGGAACAAGACTGCTGATACTGACTGGATCATGTGGGAAGAAGCATATAGAATAAAAGAATGTAACAAATATTAGCTGAAAAAGCTGCTTATTTTGTAAAGAATGAACTTGCCAAGGTGCTGTAGAAGATAGGACAAATAAACATAATTTTCATACTTATCCTTTAGTTCAGATCTTTCATTAGACTATGGAGATGACCACACTACAGTTATGTTGAATTAAAAAGTTTTAATTTGGACAGTTTTAAAAAAGCTGTAAAGACAGATCTCTTCCGGCAGGCCTTTCCAGACTAGATGGCCGGCCTCGGGCTGTCTCGGGCTCCCTCTACGTCTAGGACATCATGTGGCACCAGGTTCCCCCATTGTGTGAAAATGTGAAAATTTTATGGGGTTCTTGGAATTGTAATCATTGATTTTTATTGTAGCTATTACATCGATTTTAATTTGTAATTGTTTAATACTGTTTTAAGGGTGGGAGGGATATATTTTGTATTGTATTTTATGCTGGTAACCGCCCGGATTGGGAAACCATTGGGCGGTATACAAATAATAATAATAATAATAATAATAATAATTAAAGAAACTTACCTCCCCCAAATTGTAGTAAAATTCAGGCTGCATCCTGACGCTATTGTACGGATCCCCCCCAAAACCCCCCCCCCAAAAAAACCCATCAGGATGCAGCCTGAATTTATCCAGGCTGACTTAACTTGCTCCATGGCCATTTTTCAAAGTCGGATTCCGACTTTGAAAAGTGGCCGCCGGAGTGAGTTAAGTCAGCCTGGCTGAATTCGGGCTGTATCTGGATGGCAGTTTTTAGGGAAAAATCTATGCGATAGTGTCTGGATGAATTTTACTTCAATTCAGGCGAGGTAAGTCTCTTTTTAATTTGGCTTAATGGTAGTGTGATAATCTCTCATAATTGGAGGCTGAGAGAGAAGAGTATTTGAGCAGGGAGAGAGTCCTTACATCAGCAAAGGGCTCTCTCGATCTGACATATTTCACAGGGTTGTTGTGTGGATAGAATAGGTTGGGAGTGAGGCTGCTTCCCACTTTGAAATCATTGGAAGAAAGAAGATATATAGATGGGACTAATCAAAGAAATACAATTATTAGAATGGGAGAAACATTCCATACTGCATCACTGCAAGCAAGAGCAATAGCAGCAGGTCCTTGTATTTAGAAATAACTTGATGAAATGTCTGAAAAGCAAAGTGTTGCATGCTCACTTTATCAATCACTAGAAAAAGATTGTAGCTGGGAAAACAGATCTTATAAGAATATGTTTGCAAGGCAGTTCATATACTTATTTGGATTAGAAAGAAAATTGCTTGATATAAAAGATAAACATATACCTCTTTGAGGCTGCATAAGTGGACTTGAGTTACTGCTCTTAGTGCAACTTGAATTCTATTAACCCATTTAAGGTTCTTCAGTATGATTCTGTCCTGATTAGCTCAGAAACATACTTTAATTATGTTCAATATAATTAATGCTAATAAAGCAAAAGCCCACACACATTCTAGAAAGTTCTGTGCTTGTTCTTTTAAAATAATTTGAAATGTCTTTAACTTTCCAACAAACATCTGACATTATCAGTTCTACAAGGGGTGAGAAAGGTTTAACATTCCAACTGGGAAGGTGCAAGGTCAGTAAGACGGGGGAAACTCCAAGGATTCCTTTATCCTAAAATGTTCTCCTTGCTGAGTCAGTTGGAAGAAACAGCTGCCTCTGATAGGAATCAAACTATTCTAGAATCTCTGTACTTTGAGAAATGAATTATGATCGGGGAAGCCCATAGTTGATGTGTGATTTCCACACTCCAGCATGGTGAAGAAAAGTACCAACCTGGATCCGTGAGCTGCTAGTTGTTAAAGTGCATACACATTCATTTAAAAAGATGGAAAACGTGTTAATGCTCTTACCTTGACTGCTATATTGTGTGTGCAATAATCATGTTTTATGGTTTCACATTTTACAAGAGCATGATGTTTTAGCCTTAATATTCTTCTTTGAAGAATTTGATGACTAATTGCAGCACAACACAGTGCAGAACAAGAGCCTTGAAATGTAGTAAACATGAAAGGCTCCCCCGTTACTAGAAATATCTGAAAATGAAAGATTTTACATTTCTTCATTTAAACAGAGTAGCCAAATTACAGCACAATACACTTAGGGGCGAAGCAGAAGGGTAGCAGACCAGTTGCGATCACTCTGGGACTGTGGTGAATGCATGGCCCACTTCCAAAGCAGGCTGCCACTGCAGTCCCAAGCCAGCTCCTTTTTGACCAGATCCAAAGAACCGGATCACAGCATCAGAACAGCTTTCAGCTGCTTTGGGGGCATACATCATTTGAACACCATGTCCTCACAGAGGCTGGAAGCCACTTTATTTAGCTTGTGCATTTTGGATTTTAATTTACTCCACTGTAGCCAACAAGTTGAAAACATGGCTTATCTAGGTGAAATCAAGTAGCATGAAAGGTGATGTTTTACATTTGTCTATCAACATAGAAAGGAGGAAGTGAATTCTCCCAGTGGTGAAGTTAGCATTTTGCAGGACAGGTTGAGTTTCCCTTATCCGGAATTCTGAAATCGAAATATCCCAAAATCCAAAATTGTCCACGTGGGTGGCTGAGATAGTGACTCCTTTGCTTTCTGATGGTTCAGTGTACACAAACTTTGTTTCATGAACAAAATTATTAAAAATATTATGTATAAAATTACCTTCAAGCTATGTTTATAAGGTCTATATATACAAAACTTCAATGAATTTCATGTTTAGACCTGGGTCCCATCTGCAAGATGTCTCATTATGTATATGCAAATATTCCCAAATCCAAATAACTCTGATATCCAAAACACTTCTGATCCCAAACGTTTCGGATAAGGGACACTCACTCAGTCTGTATAAATAGTCCATGACACAAGCTGAGTTTGAAAGGAGGATATTTGTATCTTCACATGGTTGCCTCTACACACTGAAAGAATCTTCATGAGTTATCTCAAGGTCATGTGAGTTAACCCCTACTCCTGCTGCTGATAGTGTGGATCACAGCCATGCCTGTCACTATCAGTGTTTGTCTCAGAAATGCTTCCCATCATTTGCCCATTTCACCAGCATGTTCTCAATGTACATCAATTTCCAGGCCTGAGACATTTTGCTGCTTGAGATGAAAGACAAGATGGTGACCCCACCCCCTCCTGGCTTTCTTAACAGAAGCTGATTAAATTACCAGTTAAATCTTCAACAACTGGCAATGAGTCAACCTCCTCCACCATATGTAAGACGACAGACTAAGATGGGGGCCCAGGACAGTTTGTGTGGCAAATGACATTTTCCTCCAACAGAGGTTAACAGTTAAAAAGTACATAGAGAACATCCAGGAAGCTTCCATTTCTCTCCTCATGATTTATTTCTTAGGGAATTCCTTCACTTTACCTGATGGTAGGACCAGTTCTGTGATGTACATGGGTCTTCTGCTTCTTCTCCTTCTCCTTCTCCTTCTTCTATTTATAACTGACCTTCAGCCCAACAATTGGACCAAGACAGCTAACAACATGTCTAAAACAATACAGATTAACCATACAATTTTTTTGGATACAGTCGGAGACGACTTGACAACATTGTCAATGGGGAATACCTTTACCTTTTACTATCTATATTAAACAATTTATCAGGTTAAACATTTAAAACATTAAACGTCTTTCAAAGATTAGATAGATCATATATTGGAAGGTAGGTCAACCAATTACAAACTCATTATAGCTACACATTTCTATATAGGAAGAATAACCTTATATTTTAATTGATTAGTTTTCTTCCAAAAGCACATAAGAAGGGCTGTGCTGAAACAAACTCATTAAGCTAAAATCCTGTTTGCATCTTTGTTTCCCAGATGCTTTTGGAAAGCTCACCTGCAAGACAAAAGTGCAATTACACCCTCTGTGTTGAGTTTCCCACAACTGATCTATGGAGGCATAGTGCCTCTGATACTGGAGATGATATATAACCATTCTGCCTAACAGTCATTGATGATGATGATGTTGATGATTATTATTTATATGCTGTTCTTTTTCCTAAACTGGGACTCAGACACTTTACAATATTAAAGACAGTACAATTAAAAGCATACAAAATAGTACTTTGAAACAGAATTAAATTACTACATTATTTAAACAAATGCATGTTAAAGTGTAAAATACAGTTTAAAAAGATAAAAAAAATGTTTAAAACAGTTTAAAACAGTATAACACCCCAGCCTGCTATTTAAAAACTTTCTGTAAAATGTTTGTATCCATAGATCATTTGTGGGAAACTCAACACAGTGGGCATAATTGCCCGTTTGTCTTGCAGGTGAGGTTTCCAAGATCATCTGGGAAAGAAAGATGGCCTTATGCTTTGTGAATTTATCCAGCCCCCCTTTAAAGCCATGTAATTTGGCATGTGCATGTGTTCCTTCAAGTCGCCTGTTGACTTATCGTGATCCCATGAATTTCATAGGGTTATGACAAGGAATATATTAGGCAAAGAATATTCAGAGGTGCTTTTGCCAGTTCCTTCCTCTGAAATATTGCCCAAAGCACCTGGCAATCATTAGCAGTTTCCCATCCAAATACTAAACAGGGCTGACCCTTTAAGCTTCCAAGATCAGAAGGGATCTGGGTGTTTTTGGGAGTATTTAAGTACACATAACTACAACCAACCCTCTGTATCCATGGATTCTGCATCCATGGATTGAACCATCCATGGATGGAAAATATTCCCCTCCTCCCCAAAAAATTCCCAAAAGCAAACCTTGATTTTGTCATTTTATATAAGGGACATTATTTACTACATGATTGTATGTAATGGGACTTGAGAACCCATGGATTTTGATATCCATGGGGATCCTGGAACCAAACCCATGTGCAGTGGTGTCACTAGGGGGTGTGAGGTGTGTGCACTGCACCAGGTGACACCCTAAGGGGGAGGGTGACACCACTTCTCAAACATTTGCATTTTGGCAGAAATGGGCTGTGGCATTCACCTGTATCCCTTTAAAATGCTGAAGAGATTATTTGAGTGGGGTGAGGCTCAGTGGGAAGAGAAAGGAGAGGCATTATTATTATTATTATTATTATTATTATTATTATTATTATTATTATTTTAAAAAATAAAACTTCAAATTTCAAAATTTAAATTTTAAAAAATTTTCTTTAAAAATATCACATTTTACAAAACATCCACTTTAACCACATGGAATTATGTATATACAAACACATTTATTCTGTGCATATGATATTGTAATTTAAAGGTATAATTTTAATTTTGCTAGTTGTTTATGTCACAACTATTACCATTACATTCAGTGATATATGGGAATTAAGATGTATGAATTAATTAATACAAAAATTACTAAGTATTCTGTATGTTGTGGTATGGGAGGAGGTCAATGGAGGGGTAACAACCTGAGTTGGGTGACACCAACCCCAGTGACACTCCTGCCCCTATGGATACCAAAGGTCCACTGTAGTAAATTATTGTGGCAGTAAATTCCACTAACTATATGCTGCATAAAGGTTTCTTTTGAACCTGACTTACTTTACAACTTTTTTCTTCTCTGGAATAGCTTGAGACTGCTAATTTTCGTCCATACAGTTGATCAGAGCTAAAGTGATCGGGAGTAAGTTGCAAAACTTTTTTTGGCAGTCAAATATCTTAATCTTCAACTGTGTTCATAAAAAAGATACAAATAAACTGAGCTAATTGCAACGTTACACCCTGATTAACAGGTGTTTTACTGAGATCAGTTGTTGAACAGCACGTAAGCAAGACACAGACACAAGTGAATCAACAGATGATTTCAGCTGATAAGTAATGGCAATATATTATCTTGCTCCATTCACTGAGTCATTAAATGTGCCATTATGAAAACAGTATCTTGCAAACACAGGACGACCCATGATGGTTCAAACTGAAAGCTTATCTAATCCAGTGTCTCTTTCCATAGTGGTCAACCAGATGTCTGAGTGGGAAACCCACAGGTAGGACCTGAGTACAATAACGCATTCTGCCTCTGGTAAATGAGTAATAGCCATTGACACTTATATCCTCTTTGAAAAAAGGTAGCTTCAGGAAAGTTCTGTTCTCTCATCTTCCTTGCTATATCTGCCACAAAGGTCTGCTATACAGAATTCTTGTCAAGATTATGGAGATAGTAACAAAATAAGTATTTATTGATATATCATTTGTTTCTGTTGATTTATTTTTCTCAACTTCCTTGAGCTTCCATGTCAGTTTCTTAAACACTAGGTTTATCTTCAAATGGTTCTTCCTTGAAATAATACGTCCTTTCATCACTTTTATATAGCTGTTCAATGTATTGTTTCTATGTACAGTCGCCTCTCCATTTTCGCAAGGTATCTGTCCCAGACATACACACATCCCGCAAAAATGGAAAATCGCTAATATTCAAGCCCCATTGGTTTGAATGGCAGTGTGTGCCTGTGGCCACCTGTGGGTGCACGCCCCATTTTGTCCCTCCATTTGCCACCCATAAACGGGCAAGGGACATGGACTCCGAATCTGCAAAAACAGACTTTGTCATGTAATATGTTTCCCTGTTGGTCATATAGCATCCCACCGTTTAGTTGAAAATTCCCTTTGATTTCTTGGATCTTATGGAAGAAGTCTCTTGTTCTATCTTTTTATTGTCATCTTCTATTTCTCTGCATAGATTATTATAGTAGTTCTCTTTGTCCTGGAGCACAAATCGCTGAACAGTAGCATTCAGCATTCTAACCATATTTCTGTCACCTTTTACTTTTGCTTTTCATCTGTCCTAAATTACTTGAAGTGTTTCATTTGTCCTCTATTGAAGCTTCTGTTTCTTTTTAGTCTGCATTCCCGCCCCCCCCCCATACCTGGCTTCAATCCAGCTTCTGACTCCCAGACAATTAGGTTTAATAGAACAAATCTATTTTTTACTTCTCACATTCTTCTTGCACTATATGGAAATGTTCTTCAGTCTGTATTTTGGCATGATGCTTGGTTTGGTGTTATTTTTTAGCTTTATTATAAATTTTGATATTAATAGTTTATTGTCTGTGCCACAATCTGCTTCTGATCTTGTTTTTGCTGAAAGAAGGAGGCTTCTCCGTCTTCTGCTTCTAACTGTGTACTCTATTTGATTTCTAGAAAAGACAATAATGCTTGTAAGGTAGAAGACAGTAGGAAAAGAGGAAGACTGCATTCCAGATGGATAGACTCAATCAAGGAAGACACAATCCTGAATTCACAAGATCTGAGCAAGGCTGTTGATGATAGGAAGAGCTGGAGGTCTCTCTTTCATAGGGTCATTATAAGTTGAAGCTGACTTGGAGACAATTAAAACAACTATAAAACAGAAGTCACCTGCTACTAAAAAAACAAAAAACAAACAAACACCTATTGCTTCAAGTCGTTCAACATGTTTCACTCTAGGGTGGAAGAACTCTTGGCCATCCAGATATTGTTAGACTCCTGCCCCTGTCAGCATTGTAAACAGCAAGACATTATGTAGTTCATACTCATCTGAACGGCCAAAGGTTTCCCACCCCTGGCAATGTCTCTACTGGATTTCAGAAAGGAATCTTTTTCTATCTGAAAAAAAAAAAATTAGAAATTGAATCTCGGATCATTTGTGTGAAAAACTTGCATACTACCATTGGATTGCAGTTCCTTCATTGAGCCTTGGATGGATATCAATGGTAAGGGAGGTGAATATTGCTTATATGTATTTATTTCTTTAGTTTATATCCTGCAAGGGTCCCAGGCCAGCTACACAACCTTTCCTCATTGAGCACACTGGTGACACAGGCCCCCTTTCAGATACAGACCATAGTCCTATCCCAGGGATACAATTGGATGAATCACAAGACATTTGTTTTCTCCATTCCTGAAATTAAACTGTTTTTTTTTTAAAAAAACCATGCCTTGAAACATTTTTCACATACGCTCTTGCTGCTTTTTTAAAAATAATGTTAAAACTAAAAAGGAGTCCTATTTTGTAGGTAATTTGGTTGGTTTTAATGAAGGATCTGTGCTAACATATAGGTGTTGCTGAAACAGACCAAAAGAAACTGGGAATTTAAAGTGTGACTTATCTGAATTTTTCATTTTTCTTTGGTCGGACCTATGGAGAGAGAAAAAAAGATTGCTGGCTTGGCAATATGTTTCTCAGTGGAACAACAACTCTACAAAAGAATGGAATGAGTGGATGTAGAGGTGACAAGAAGTGTATAGCCCAAACCCAAGGAGCTATACAGGGGGCCCTTGGTATCAGCTGAGGTTTCGTTCCATGGATAACAAAGTCTGTGTATGTTCAAGTCCCATTATATACAGTGGAATAGTAAAATGGTGTCTCTTATATCAAATAGCAAAATCAAAGTTAGCTTTTTGGAATTTATATATATTTTTGGAATATTTTCAAGCCCTGTTTAGTTGAATTAGTGGACAAAGAATCCATGGTTAAGAAGGGCTGACTGTGTTAAGAGAATTTACACTTCTTTATACTAGTCTGGAAAAGTGTAGGCCCTAATCAGATAGGCCAAAAGTGCTGCCTTCAGGCTGATCCAGGAGTGTGGTGTTCAAATGACGCGTGCCTCTGGATTGGGTCAAAACTGCGCTGCAGCCGCCTAAGGTGGCCCAAACCTGGCTACAAAAGGAGCGCAAAAGAAGCGCTCCTTGGTGGCAATCCATTGCAGACTGCAGTGGTGTCTGGCTTCAAGACTGTGGTGGCTGGTCACCGCGGCCCCATGCCACTCAGGTCACACTTGCGGTTGGACTGGCTAGAGGCTGCTCCAAGCTGCCTGTCTGCTTGAGACCTATGATTGCATTAATTTAGGTCAGTACTGAAACATGAGTACTGAATTCATCACATATGTCTGGAGGTAAATTTTTATTTTTGGTTTTGGGATACTATTCTGGACTTTCATTTTTTAAATGATTCATTACTTCTTTTCCTTGAGCCTTCTGTGCCTTTCAAGAAAATACATTTTCTCACCCAGTTGTTAACATCCCAGATCAGTCCATAACCCCAGAGGAACAGAGAGGAGTCTACCCACCCCAGTATTCCTTTAGTTTCCCCTCTTGGAATATGGATAGACTGACAGTTTATCATGCCAGGGTCCACTTGCTCTATCTATGCACATACCTATTTTGAGGTGGGCCATCAAGCCAATTTTATAATAACTTTACAAGTATTACATCTCTCCTGCTCTTCATTTAACTATGCTGCCCTTCCTTGTTAAACTGATAACTTCACAACTTAAAATTTCTGGCTAGCGGCCAGCCCCAGATTATATTTTTCTCCCCTATCTCATTGACATGTTCTTTTCATCTCATCTAAATATGTCATGATATCTTTAATATCAGTTGCAAAATTCCCGTTGACTTTGATGTTGGATAAGTTTCATAAGCTAAATCCCTTCTGTTCTTTTAATAGCTATAGGTGTATAAGTCTCCTGAAATAATTATATGTCCTTCAGGGCTTGCATTTTTTTAAATTCTTGCTGCTACTGTGCTTGGATTTGCTGCCTACAGAAATCACCCTTTTAAAATATAAACCATATATTTAAGCAGGTTTCCCAAGTGTTTTGTAATAAATATGGAAATGTGCAATTTTGTTTCTGAGAGTACAATTGACCTCAGTGAGTTGCTGATGTCTGGGCAAGGGACATAATTATTATGATTTGTGATACCATGTATACATACAACTTCCACTGATAAAATGCAATATTATTTGTGAATCAAAGAATATTTTAAAATATGTATTTGAGAAATGGTAAAAAAACCCCACATGTTTATTGAGCATTGGTAAACTGTGATGTGGAGAATTCTGGACTGAAGGGAATCTTCACAGTTCAGGGCTTATTCATTGCAAATTTCCCATATAGTATGTTTGTGCAGAAAGCAGCATTTTTTGTTTAGATAATAATATAATTGTATGGAAATAATGGATGGAATTCTACATTGCTTCCTTAGGTATGTATGTCTAACTAAATAGAAACTCCTGGCCTGACTCTACCCAAACTCATTTCACCAGGCTGCTGATGGAAAGGGTGAAAGAGGTTTATTCAGTTAGTGACTGAGATGCAAGGAGGATGAAGTTTCCACCCCATCCTGACAGCCAGAGATGCTTGATAAGAACCTAAGACGGGGTCCTGCTTCTGATCATTGCAGCCTCACTGGCCAGTGGGAGGAGGTAGAAATGTCTTCCTCTATTTGTACCATTTGCCAGACCTCCTTTGCCCAATCTGGTGGCTGCCTGGAAAAGTAGGTTTGGTAGGACACAGTGCCATAATTGTGACTATGTAGTGTAGAATTGTGGATTTTGGACTATTTTCTATGCAAAAACACCAAGTGCAAATTTTGTGCAGAATAAATCCTGATTTGTGAATCCCCTTTTCTTTGAAGAATTTCTCACAGTAACAGGAAAATTGATAAAAGTATCCCCTCCTTCTTTCTAGAATGAAATTAGCAAAGAATTACATTATTAATCTGAAAATGAATTGCTTTAGCCATGTTTGGTGTTTTGCTCCCATGCTATTTTTGACTGATGAATCAGTAGTGGATATAACAAAATCCTTGTAATAGTGTATATAAGAGACTGCACTGACACAAGAAATACCTAATTCTCCTTCATTGTGCTTCAATTTGCCTATTTCTAAGCAGTGATCCCAGAGGTGGTAAGAAAATTATACCACAGTGTGGCCTTCTTATCCACAGATTTCAGCATCCATCCATGGATTTCAGCATCCGCAAAACCTCTGTTGTCACCAATGGTGGTGTGTGCACACAGCTGCACCACCATTAATCTCACCTGCACAGGTCCCAGCTCCATCACCACCCCTTTGGGTGGCTGATGGGGCTCCCGCAAGGCTGGGGTGTGGTTGACCAAGAGTGGGGAGTCTCCCTCTTAGAAAGCCAAGTCCTGCCCGGTGCTGTTGTAGCTGCCACTGATGCTGCCTTCCTCCTCCTCTTCCTCTCCCTCCTAGCAGTCCTCCTCCTCATTGTCCTCCTCCTTGCAATTGCTCCCACCACCCAAGAAGAGCAACTTGTGCCAGATTGGGATGACTGCCCATGGGGCTCTGAGGGGCTGTGCTGCTGCCGACAGAAGCTTCTCTTCTTGGGCAGCAGGAGTGATTGCAAAAAATAGGAAGAGGAGGAGGAAGAGGACAATGACAAGGATGACTGCTAGGAAGACTGCTAGAAGGACAAGGAGGAGGAGAAAGGCCATTTTGGCAGCAGCTGCAACAGCACCAGGTAGGATTTGGCTTTCTAGGAGGGGGGGCTGCCCACTCTTGGTCAGCTGCACCCTGGCCCAGCGGAAGCCCCCTCAGCCACCCGAGGGGGTGGCAATGGAGCTGGGATCCCTGCAGCCACTGCCACTCTGGCTCCCAGAGAAAGAAGAGGGTGACTCCTGGCAGAAAGAGGGCTTCAGCTCCTCGCTCCCTGTCAAGTCTGGTGCCTGCTTCATGAAGTCCCATTGGCCCTAATGGCAGCACAGGGACAACAGGACTTGAGAGCTTTTGTGGATCTTGGTATCCACAGGTGGTGGTGATCCAGAATGGATCCCCCATGGATACCAAGGTCCCACTGTATAATGGGGATTTTCTGTAAAATTTATCACTTTTTCTCAGGGCTTTTTGGAAAAAAGTACATAAAAACTTGCCAGATAACAAACACACTTTCACACAGAGAAGATGACAAAGACACCCTTTTTAATGTTTATAATCTTCAGCATCATTGTTACTTGCAAGATATGGAATAATTTACTGATAAAACAGAAAATTCACAAATCAATAATTAAATGTATAAGGAAATGTCTTGGCTTGCCATTGCTCTCATTGTTGTTGATTATGATGGCAGCAGGAATGGTGTTCATGTGGTCTATGCAATTCACAGGGCTATTGTTTGGAGTAGTTAAAGGAGACAATCCCTCTCCCATGGCAAATACATGGTGCTGAGTATGCTGTTGTTGTGATGGAGCTTCTTGTAGTTTTTATTTGAAAATATCCTGGCAAGGATTGGCAGGGGGGAGACACTCTCAGAACCTTACCCCTGTTGTATTACCCAGTGCTGTAGAGAGCTGGGTGATGCTGGTGGCACATACGCCCCAGTTTTGCAAGGGGAGGAAGCCATGGAAAAACAAAGCAACACAAAGTAGAGACCACAGATGTGAGACAGTTGCATTCATGGTCAGTGTACTGAATGCTTTATGGCTTGAAAGAGGGATCCCAGGAAGCAAGAAATGGAGGTTTAGGGGATGGGGAAAGGAGGCCAAGAAAGAATGGTACGCTCTTTTCCTGGGACTGTCTGAAAACACTTTCAGACCTTTTGCCACAACATATTGACTAGAGATCTTTTACTTTAGTTCTTAGAACATGTGTGTCTGCACAGACATGAATGTGTGTGTATTCCTTGAGATATCCCTAGCAATACAGTTACTACAGCACTGTGTTCAGGCTATAGTCAGCAGTAGCCACAATGTTGATGATATCTAATGGTGGTGATTGCTAGCCAATGTACAGGTACATCATTATGGCACACACGCCATAATGCTCATCCACTCCTTCCTTCCTCTTTTCACCAAATACTGTAGTTGGCATGTACATCCTGTGACTCAGAGGTCCTTGGCCTCTCATGCCAATAAAAAATGCATCTGTGTTTATTAGTTCAGTCTCTTGTACACTTTTATCTCAGTCAAGGCTCAGTGATGGCAGCAGGATCAGCTATGAAAAAGATATGCATGAAACTAATTTAAGTTTGATGCTTTCATAGTCTGTGCTTCATTTATACAAATTATGTTCTCCTGATCAACACTTTTTTGTAAGACTTAAAATGTGATGGTGCCAAATGTTCTAGCAATGTGACCATGCTCAGCACATAATGTCACAACAGCACATGCCTTGAGCATATCAGAGGGATACGTTTCTGAAGTAACTGAACTATTGCTTTGTTCATGAATTTGGCATGAAAGCTACTTGAATACTTCACATTTTCATACCTTTTCTTTCTGCTTCTGCTTTCTGCCTGAAAAAATTTCTAATGAGACTTCAGTACATCTGGGAATGTAGGATTCTAAAGAAGTTAGATCAATTAAAATCAGGGGTTCCCAACCTTGGGTGAGAGATGGAATTTCAGGGTGTGTGACAAAAAGTGGCTTGTGTCCTTGAGTGACAGGTCACAAGTCATCACTCATATTTTTCTGAATAATTTAGAATCTAATTGCTCAGTGCAATATGTTCATTTTTTAAAATTCAATTTGTTCACCCTCAGTATTGTATGTGATTCAATTTGTAGTCCAAAAATTAGAAATTAGACTTCTTCATCTTCAAATGTGATATTACTTTTGTAGGGGATGCGAACATTAATCAAACATTTTCTAGGGGTGTAGGTCATAGAAAAGGTTGGGAATCATTGATGTGAGCTACCCCTATTCTCTGTAAAGTGCTAGTACAAACATGCCCAAACTGCACCCCCATGTGCAGCTAGAAATGGGTGAGAAATTCACTGGGTTCAGAAATACATACAAGCCAATCCAATTCCAATGGATTTTACAGTTAGAAATCTACACTTTTACAAGCTTCTGATGTAATCTGTATACTATAAAAGTAAGTTCATCCAGTGTTTAGAACTGAAATGTGAACATGAAAATGAGCACTTTAAAAAACATATTTTGTACCTATTTCTAGTAATTTGTTCATTTTGGGGTGTGTGAACATTGGCTTATTTTTCAATAGGTACTTTACTCACAAATACTATTAACCTTTTTGTACACATTCTTTGAAGTGTCTATTTGAATAATTGTGTTTGCAACATTCTGAGACGAAGAATTCTGATGGATAACAATATTCTTGTTTGTATATTGATTCAAGAACTATAAAATCAGTAAGTCTGTACTGGAATGAGAACTGAAATGAACAAAACTCCTCTGTACCACCATTGAAAGGTGCTCCATGCAATCAGGAATCAGATTATTTCAACCAGATTAGTTCACGATTAGGCTCGTAACAGTGTAGGGTGCCTAAAAGCATACATTGTACACAGGTAGGCTTATTTTAAAAATATGCTGAATGTGTGGACTTTGTGATGGAACATGTGATGATGGGACAGACACTGCATTGGCCTGGGTATCATATTCAATATATGGGCATAGGGCAGAGATGAGAAACTTGCAGCCATCCAGGTGTGGATGGACTGCTGCTTCCATCACCCATCACCATGGGCTATGCTGGTAAGTTGCAGCCTAGCCATGAACAGATGGCCAATCATTCTTATCTATGTTGTATGAGCTTGAATAGACAGTATACAACACGTATGTTGTTTAAACCCATCTGAAGTTCAGTGAAGCCTTAAAAATGTACAAACCCATCCAATGAGAAATGCGTTTAGGGGAGGTTGCTCTGTTCAGGTAAATATGTCTATAACTAATGCTATCAATAAAGAGATGTAGTGTTCTCTATTCAGCTATTCTGTTTTCTGCTGATGACTTCTGTTTTTAGGTTGCAGATGTGCTTACCCACATGTCTCCAGATTGTCGGGGAGGAATAACTCATTAATTATAATCTACATGTTACAACACAGAGATGGAATCATATCGTGTACTGCAATTATTACACATACAAAAGAGCATGTGTGCTTGTTCAGAAGATACACTTTAATTATTATCAATTGCTCACATATTAACTAGTACTTTCTGTGTACTAAGGTCAATTTGTAACTGATTACCAGAGAAGAGCATCTCTTCACTCTGTTTTTGGTTGAACTCTAGTCCTCATTGTGCCACCAAACTTCCTTGAAGGTATACAAGGACCAAGGGACTATTATTATTCCAAAACTGAGGGACAGGTAAAGAAGATGTTGGAGACTATGGAACTTGAAGTGTTAATGTCAACAAAATAATCTATATCAATGGTTCTCAAATGGTGGGGTGGAACTCTCAGGGGGGCACAAGAGTTGCTCAAGTGGGGTGCAAGATTTGGTGGCATTGATGCCTCCTCATCCTCCTCTTCCCAAACCTTTTCTATCCTGGAGGGGAAGAGAAAGGTAAGTAGAGCACTTGGAGTCTCTGCCTCAAGGAGGAGGAGGGGAACTATTTCCTTATATTATGTTAAACGATGAATATATATGAATGTGTGAATGACAATACACACACTAAACAAACAAAATATTTTATTCATATATGAAATCAAGTGGGATGCATGCGATATCCAGATGTAGATGTAAAGGGGGCCAGGTCACAAGGGTAAAAAGTTTGAGAACTGCTGATCTCTATGGTTTAAGAATTCCAGTCAAAAACTAGATTCCTTTCAGCCAGTGCTGATTTTCTCAGGTTCAGTATATTAATATAGGAAGGAACAAGGTAGTCTCCTGCCTGAAGTGAAAGACAATACACACCCCTTCCCATACAGAAGCCAATAGGACCTACAACTGAATATGGCAATGGAACATGAATCCTGAGGGCAGTGGGCTACTTTAATAGCTTCAGGAAACACAGTGTGACACAAACAGCATGGCTTCCATCAGAGAAATGGCTAGGAACTGCCACTCTGGTTCCTAGCACTTGTGTGTTTGAGGCATTTGCCTCCCTCTGTCTAATGGTAAGACTGGCCCAGGGGAGAACCTGTTGTGAAATTGCACAGGATCTATTGTTCAGCTCTTTACTTCATAGTTTACACTACATGCAAAGTGGTGTCAAACTGCATTGTTTCTGCAGTGTAGATGCAACGGAAATTTGAACTCAATTTGCAAGAACTGAAATAAGTCAAGGACAAATGGAACCAGGTAGTTTATCACATTGGCTTTGCTCCCATGATAGATGCAGGATGTAACTTTAAGAAAGCATATCTTATTGCATTTCTCCATCACTGGGGAGTACACAGCCCATTTGCAACTTGGGCTTCTCCAGGCTCCTCCTGCATCTTTTCAAAAATGGGATTTTCCCATTCTTGAAAAGCTGCGGCAGAGACCGGGTTGCAAATGGGCTGCATACTCCCTGGCAACAGGGAAATGTGACAAGATCTGCTTTCTTAAAGTTATCTATCATAGGAACAAAATCAATGTGATAAACTCCTATGACATTGTAAAAGCAGGTGAAAATGTTTCTTGGCAGAGGATTAACCAGTCCTGTTCCTGCCAAACTGGGACTGGAGTTTAAATGCCAAATAGTAAACTCCTTTCCTTGTACAGAAAATTAAATTAGTTATACCAAGAACATGGAAGATTAACATTTAGTGTAGTTGGTATAAAAAAATACATACAATTTTAGATTAAGAAAAAGAAGCTAATATACCAGAAATTGGCAACTTCCTGTGGCCAGGTGGGCAAATTGGGCACATGCCCCTGAACTCATTGGGCAACACCATCCCTGATTTTGTTGACACCTTCTTAGCTGACTTTGTTGACATCAAATTTCAGCAGCAACTGTGGCAAATGCATAATTGTACAGCTCTCTACATTGGCACAGAAGAGGAAGGTGGGGAAAAAAGGTAAAAGCAATAAGAAATCTAGATTTGGCATATGGAGCTTCTAAAAGAATGCTATGGGCGGGAAGGAGAGGTTGTGGAGGCACTATCAATAATGATTTGTATTATTTATGGAATGCTAAATTCATTGCCATACAATACTAGTCCCTACAGCAGTGTTGTAAGTGATTGGTCAGTACTGCTCTTACTAGCAGAAATTACTAATAACAAGTGAGTATAACTGGAGCTTGGAAAATATAGTCTTTGGAGTAGAGCTCTCAAAATCCCACAGCCAGAAACTACCAAGCAGCATCCTTGCTCCAATATTACTGTATTACTGTGCCCACAGCACAGATTTTGCCCACAGCTCCTGCTTAGACATTATGCCAAAGACCAACTTTGGCACTACTAGTTGGTCTTTGGATAAGGAAGACTCGATCAAAGACCAACTAGTAGTGAGTGTTCAAGGCTCCAGTTGGATTTGAACCAGGGACTACCCAGCTCAGATACACATGTAACATCCATTCTGTATCAACTCAGATAGCTTTTTGGGTCTAAACAGATAGAAATGGTGGTGACTTCTGTAGTTCTTGTTACTAGCACAGAATCTTTGTACAAGTGTTATTAGGAAAGCTTAGAATCAAGCTGAGATTGGGGTGGTGGTGATGCTTATGAATTTACTGTCCAGATTGTTAAAGGTGAGATTGCATCTACATTGTAGAAGTAATGCAGTTTGATGCCACTTTAGGTACTCTACAGAATCCTGAGGTTTGTAGTTTTGTGAGGCACCAGTACTACAGCAGAGAAGGCTGAAGACACCGTAAAACTACAAATCCCAGCATTTGTAGGATGGAGCTACAACACTTAAAGTGGTGTCAAACTGCATTATTTTTACAGTGTAGCTGTACCCTGAGGGAGGGAGGGAGGGAGATAGAGAGAGAGATAGAGAGAGAGAGAATGCCATTTTATAGATATCCAGTTCTGGAGCTCAAAGCAGAAATCCTAAACAGGATTTCTAAAACTTGAAGTCTTATGTGGCTTGCAACTTTATTTGCAGACTGCCAGAAATAGTGCAAATTGAGTCCACTTTATGGGTTAGGGTTAGTGCCCATTTGCAGGCAGCAAACAGAGAGGGACAAAATGGGGGGCACGCCCATGACACATGCTCATAGGTGCCCACGGGTGCGCACCGCCATTCAAGCCAATGAGGCTTGAATATTGGCAAATTTCCATTTTTGTGGAGTGTGTGTGTCTGGAACGAATCCCCTGTGAAAACGGAGGGGCGATTGTACTAGGTTTAGTCAAGTGGTTTCCAAAACAGGAATTGCTTAAAAATAGATGTGGGGAGATAATTGGTGTTATGCTCTCTTCTATTTAGCATTTTGACTCTCAGTAAGGTAATGAAACTAATCATATGACTTTTAACCTGTTTGCAATGGCCATAAGGGAGCTGGCTTTGTTAAAATGGTCAAAAATGTGACTTGACATTACCCATATTGAATCCAATCAATTCCTAGTTTTCAATAGCCCCACTCACAGAACTGTTCAGGAGTATTGCATATACAGGACATGCCCCCAAATGTATACACCCTTAATAGCTTCTTCTTGTGGAGCTACCTTAAAAATAGAGTGTATGCCAGAAAAACAAATACACTTAAAGAATTAAAGATTACAACAGCAGAGAAGTGTCACAAAATTACAAGAGAAACTTTAAGTGAGGTTTGCAACTATGCACTTTGATGATGCAAGCAATGCATTGCTGCACAGTGATGACAATCTTAACACCTTACATAAAATCGCAATTTAAGATTGAATTTGTAACTGATTAAAATTATAACATTTATTCTTCAATATAAATATATTTACAGATCGAGTCTTCCTTATCCAGAATTCCAAAATCTGAAATACTCCAAAATCCAAAATTGTCTGCGTGGGTGGCTTAGATAGTGACACCTTTGCTTTCTGATGGTTCAGTGTACACAAACCTTCTTTCATGCACAAAATTATTAAAATATTATGCATAAAATTACCTTCAGGCTACGCATATAGAGTGTATACAAAACCTAAATGAATTTCATGTTTAGACTTGGGTACCATCTCCAAGATATCTCATTATGTATATGCAGATATTCCAAAATCAAAAAAGAAAGAAAGAATCTGAAATCCAAAACACTGCTGGTCCCAAGCATTTTAGATAAGGGAGACTCAACAGCCTTCAAATTATCATCATAGCCACTATTAGCTGTTATTTTGGGGCGGATGCCCTATATGAGGGGCTTTCTTTTTTTAAAAAATTGAGCAATTGCAAATTGCCAAGACTAATTGCCAAGCGTTGTGCTGGAATGTGATGCATTAAGATACTTCTCATTACCTTACAGCAGGGGTGGGTAATGAAAGTTACTAAGGTAGTTCTCATTACCTTACAGCAGGGTCTGGGCTCTCTCCCACCCCTCCATTACTTTGTGGAGCCTGTTTTTACTGTAAAATGCTGTTTTGTAAGGGCTCCTGTTTATTGGCTTTTGTGGGGCAATGAAGGATGTTTTACAACATGGGAGGGGACTGGGCCTTGTCCCTTGCCTTACATATGGGTTGGTTGCATTTATTATTATTTTTTAAAAAAAACTTCTAGAGAAGGTTCCTGTAGAACAGAGCAGAACAAGGTCATGTTGCTGCTTCCTCCACTACACAATCATTAATAAACTTTCTTGGAACATCAAGAGTGAGTCTGGCTGCTGCTTTGCTGCTAGTGGTGGCCATATTTCCTTGGGTGGCTAAGGCTGCATCTGCACTGCAGAATTAATGCAATCTGACACAGCTTTAACTGCTGTGGTGCAATGCTATGGAATTCTGGGATTTGTGGTTTTGTGAGACATTTTGTCTTCATTGTCAAAGAGCTCTGGTGCCACAACAACCTACAATCCCAGGATCCCATAGGAGACATGACAGTTAAAGTGGTGTCAAACAGCATTAATTTTGCAGTGTGGCAGCAGTGACTAAACAGTCTAGCCACATCCAGGGAAATGTGGCTACTGGTCTCACTTGTTTCATTGCGCTGGTCATTTCTCAGGGGTTTATCACATGGGAACCATATGTACTCCATGCCGATAATGATTAAAGTGGCCGCAACCCGCAAAAGCATGCAAAGCGCAAATGATTTTCACACACAGAACACAATAATGCATTAGAAGCAAGAAAGAGGATAGAACGCACATTGGTTTTCACACAGATTTTCACACATTGATGGGTTCTTCTGTTTTTATTGCACTTTTATTTTTGCCTGCTCCTCAAACTGGCAAAAGCAAAGAAGTTCAAAATAGTTCATGTGTTCATTACAACTGAGGACCTTTCAGCTTCAGTTGTAGAGAAAAAATTTGAAAGCAAGTTCAGTTTTAATTTTTCTTCAATATGATAATTTTATGCCAAGCAAAGTTATAATATTTCTTATTCCTAGAACAACAAAATGACTTTCAGTCTGTAAAGAGTGTGTGTTAATATTGCACTTTCTTTCAATTTTTCCAAAAAAATCTGTTTTTTCTCCCCCCCCCCCCAAAAAAATCCTAGAAAAATATTTTTTCCCCATTGATTTTAAAATTACAGAAATTTTACATCTCAAGATGTAGTTTGGGTCAGTGGTGTTGCCACCCTGGTGTGAGGAGGTGGGAACTGCTGGCCATAAACAGAAAATGGCAATCATAACTCTTGACCTGAACCAGTGGTGTCATTAAGGGGGTGCGGTGGTGAGTTCACACCGGGTGACACCGTAGAAGAGAGGTGACACTCGATTGAGATGTCCTCCCACTGGGGGCACTCCCAGCCCTGCTTCTCTGCAATGGTAGTGGTTCCTCACAAGGAGCTGTCACCACTGCAGGGAATGAGAAGGCTGATCCTCACCACCATCTCAGGAACTGTCATCAAGAGGGACCGCCGCTACTGCAGGGAAGCTGGTCCAGGGGCGCTTGGCCTTCTCATTCCCCACGGTGGTGGTTGCCCCTTGTGAGGAACTGCCACCATTGCAGGGAAACAGCGTCAGGGACACTTGGCCTTCTTATTCCTTGAGGTGACAACAGCTCCTTGTGAGGAACCATCAACATGGCAGGGAAGCAGGGCTGGGGGTGCCTCCAGTGGGAGGACAGCCCAATTGAGTGTCACCTCTCTTCTACAGTGTCACCCAGTGTGAACTGCAGTGACACCACTGGTTCAGGTCAAGAGTTATGATTGCCATTTTCTGTTTATGGCACACAGCATAGACTGATCTGTGGAATATTGATACAGAAAGATCTTGCCTCACTGTGTCGATTGCAGTAACTGTGTACAATTCACATCTAAACTCACCATAGGACTGTATCACATTCGGCTTTTAAACTGTGATTACAGCTGGAAAAAAATGGATTTGGCGATACCATTCAACACTGCCTCTGACCTGAAACATGTATTAGGGCACCCTATATTCAAAACATAGGTCAACCAATGTTGTTATAAGGATGGGGAAAAATATGGAAAATGAGACATATACTTATGATGTTAGGGAAAATTACAACAAGATGCAATTCAGGTGGTACCTGACACCTGACAAAGTAGCTAAAATATACAAAAACACAAAAGATGAACTTCAGAAACATTCAGAGAAAGAAGTACCCTATTCCAGATGTGGTGGGACTGTAGAAAAGCAAAAAAATATTGGATGCAAGTTCATTAATTGTGAAAATATTAAATAGAAATATGAAATTGAAGCCAAAGTTGTACCTGTTGGGAATCACAGAGGAACAAAGAAAGAAAGCATGGCAAGCTGTTATTAGATATGATAATAGCAGCTAGAATAATATTTGCAAAAAAGGAAACTAAAAGAAGAGCCGGACTTAATGGAATGGATACTTAAATTATATGATTTTTTGGAAATAAATAAACTTACCTATTTGACTAAAAATGACTCAGTGGATAAATATAAGCAAGACTGGTTAAATCTGCAAATATATTTCAAACAAATATGGGGAGAGCAAAGTATATATTGGATAGATTGAGGATTATGAAATGACTAAATCCTATATAATCTGTGTATATAACATATAGTAAGACAAACATAAATTTATATATGAAAAGAATATTAAATGAAATATAGAGCAATGTGAAAAGAAAAAAACAAGTTATTAAGGTGTCAAAGATATTCATGAATTAGAAGGAAGTTATTTTATTTAGTATGTTTGATTCTTGTAAATGTTTGTAAGTGTAATGTAAACAAAAAACTCTATCTAACCAGATAAATTGTTTAACAGTCCAGTTATATATAGAGAGATTTTTTTCTGCCAACTTCAGAAATTTCTGTTGTTGATATATCAAATGTGTAGTCCCTGAAGAAGGCCATTCAGTGCAATATAAAGGTTGAAATGCATTGATCTTTTTACAAAATAGGATACTCACCAAAGAATAAAATACAGACACTCCATAAGCACATGGAGTCGCTTCTCTTCCTCTGCCTGTGAATTGTAATGTGTACTTCTCAGTACCTGTTCATGAAAAGTATTCTTCCCCTTTCCAGCCCAACAGGTCAAAAGGAAAGTTATTATATATTGACAGCTTGAAAAAAAAGTCACTTTTTAGACAAATGTCTCATGCTGATGATGGGATTCTGGTATCTGTAGTCCAAAAAGTAACTTTTCCAAGCTGTGCCTATATCGCAAATAGGTGAAGTGAGGTTGACAGAGAATGGCTTGCCTTAAGGCAGTGTTTCTCCATTATTTTCTGTCACTCCCCCCCTAGGAAAGAAGAAAACATTTCGCGCCCCCCCCGCGTGATCACATGGGTGGGTTTGGCCAATCAGAATAGAGCTACTGGGGCTGTGCTGGGACAATCTCCCTCTCTCCAGCCGTAACGGGCCCCCCTTTATGGAGCCTCGCGCGCCCCCCTGGGGGCCCCGTCCCACTATTTGAGAACCGCTGCCTTAAGGCCATCCAGGGAGTTCATGCAGAGGCAAGATACACATCAGGGAGTAGTGCTAATATATAACTCCTACCTATTATGCTGTATGAACTCTCATGTGGTAGAGCTATTTCGTGACTTGCCAGTTAATCTTCTGCTGTCTCACTTTTTTCAGCTGCTTTTAAAACATCCTAGCTTCTCTCTCCTTTCCCCATTTCCCCCCTTTCTTGTTGGCTCACTTCAATTGCTGCAAAATGAATTCAAAGTGCAAGGGTTGTTTGCATTCAGTTAACTCGGAAAGCAGGAAAGAGGGGAAGGGAGTGGAATCTTGCCCTTCCCAGTAGGTTCAAGGAAAAGCAACCTGCTGCAGTCTCTCCCAGGTGGTCTGTTTTACTTCATGCACAACCTTTGCCATCTTAACCACCCTATGATGTCACTTGGCCACACATGTCCTGATTTTCATCTGTGAAATGTTGAAAGGCATACCTTTCCAGGCATGTCTGCTGGGAATAAGAGAGAGATCCTTCTGAGTAGCTGCATCCAGGCTTTAGAACTTCCTCCTTAGGGAGGCTGGAATGGCTGCTTCCTTGGTGTCCTGCTAGCGAGTGAAAAACTTTTCTGTTCTCCAACTGAGTGTGATTATAACTTGAGTGTAATTTTACTGCTGTGCTGTTTCATTTATTTATATCTTCCATTTTTAATGATTTTTGAAAAGTTTTATACCAATAGATGGTTTAATTGCATTATAATATATATATATATATGAGAAATGTCTTTGGATATATTTTAATCTGTATTTGTTTTAATAGTTTGTAAGCTGCCCTGTGTCCCAGTTATTTGGGAAAAGATGGGATATACAGTGGGCCCTCCACATTCACTGGGGTTAGGGACACAGGATCCTTGTGAAAGTGGGGAAAATGCAAATAAACCCCCCACTGTTTTTTAAACTGAGAGCACACTTTTCTAGGGAGCTTATCGCTTGGCGTTTTAAACCGAATCAAGCCTCCTGGGCTGCAGCCAGGAGGCAGGGATTATTGCATGCTAAATCGCCACCAAATCACTGGCCGCCATCAGCCCAGGTCCCAGCCGGGGTCAACCGGCACTTTTTAGAAATTGGAACGCTTTCTGGCTTCTAAAAAGTGCCAGCTGAGCCCGGCTGGGACCTGGACTGATGGTGGCCAGTGATTTGGCTGTGATTTAGCATGGGATAATCACTGCCTCCATTCAGTTTAAAATGCCAAGCGATAAGCTCCTAGGAATCTCTAGGATCTCCAGCACAACTCTGTGGTAAACATCCAGTAGATGTTGACCATATAATTGTGCTGAAGGACATACAAATGCCTAGAGAAGTGATTTCTCTAGGAATCTCTAACTCCTCCTGTGTTTTATTATAGTCAACTTCCAGAAGACCTAGAGAATTCTAGAAATAACATATTAATCAAATCCGTGGATAATCATATCCACAAAAGTCAAAGCCTCAAATGTGGAGGAACAACTATAAATGAATTAATAATAGTAGTGGTGTTAGTATAAAAATGCTTTCATTACATATCACCTCCCCCTCCCCAGAGCTCAAGGCAGTAAGCATGGCATTTTTCTTCCCCACTATCCTACAACCCTATAACATAGGCCAGACTGAGAAAGAATGACTACTTGAAGTCATGCTTTGTTGGGGATTCTGCAACTTAAGCATGCTGAATCCTAGGAAGACAAATGCACGACTATGACAGTTTATTGTTTTATGACTCCTTCATTTCCTCCTTCTCTAAGAGCACAATTTTCTTTGTCTCTGGAGGAATCGCCATTATCTCTCTCCGTCTCCTTTTCTACCTTATTTTCTTTGCAACATGAATATTTACTTGTGTATGAATATGCACATGATTTTGTAAGTAAATTTACCTTTTTATATTACTCTAAGAACTTTGACTTAGTTCTTTATTGGAAGACACAGGGACACTGGAGAATAAAAGTGGTTTGCTTTTTCCTGTTCATGCACTTTCTGTTGTGTTTACTTTGCTTTAGAGAGGTTGATTTAATAAGAGATTAAATCAACCTCTCTTATTTTCCTGAGCTTTCTAATGAATCTCAAGAAAAATTCCATCATGCTTTGCATTCTAAGGCTCAGCGGAGGCTTAAACTATTGCTGCCAAGCCCCACTATGCCACATTTGCTCTTAAATAATCAGACATTACTGTAAGTTATTCACTCTTTAGTAAAGTTGCCTTTTAATCCCCATGACAAGCAAATGTCAGATTCAGAAGAGATTTTTTTCCTTTGGTATTAATATCCCCTTATTTGGATCTCAGACAGATCAGGTGGCAGCAATAGCAACAAAAAGAAGCAGCAAGACCAAAGAGCTCCCGGGGATGTTTTGCTGGCATGAGGAACCTTAACTGCCCTAGGAATTTATCTGGCTCTGGCTCACCTGCTAATCAAATGGCTAGGTCTGAATGTGCATTTACACTTCACAACTTATAACAGTGTGACTCTATTTTAAGTGTCATGTCTCCCTGCTATGGAATCCTGACATTTGTAGAATGGGGAGGTACTTAGAATGGTCTGCTAAATTGCTGGAGTCTGCTCTAGCAGAGTAAGAATCTGGGTACCTCACCAAACCACAGGATTCCATAGAATGGAGCAACAGCAATAAAAATGGCCCCAGATTGCTTTATGTGTGTAGTGTAGATACACACATAGCTTCAGACCACACAATTTCGGTTTTGAGCTCCAGAACTGGTTATCCATAAAATGTCCTTCTCTCTTTCTCTAGGTGCATCTATACTGTAAAACTAATGCAATTTGACATCACTTTAAGTACTGTAGCTCCATCCCATGGAATCCTGGAATTTGTAGATTTACAAGGTATTTAGTCTTTTCTGCCAGAGTGCTGGTGCCTCACAAAACTACAAAATCCCAGGATTCTATTGTATTATCAAACTGCATTATTTCTACAGTGTAGATTTACACCTCCTGTCTTTCAGTCTCTCTCTATGTGCCTTCAAGTTGTTTCCAACTTCTAGCAACTCTCAGGCAACCCTACCATGGATTTTCTTGACAATTTTTTAGAGGAACTCCATTGCCTTCCTCTGAGTCTGAAACAGTGTGACTTGCTCAAGGTTATCCAGTGGATTTCCATGGCCAAGCAGGGATTTGAATCCTTGCATCCCAGAGTCCTTCTCCATTACTCTAACCACTACACCATGCTGACTTTATTAAACAGCCTTTTATTTATTTATTTAGGCTAAATTATTTATCTCTCTAGACCAGGGGTCCCCAAACTATGACCCGCGGGCCGAACTCAGCCTGTCGAGGTCTTTCAACAGGCCTGTGGCTGGTCCTGCCACCGCTACTGCCACCACCACCGCCGCCACCACTGTTGCCACCCCGCGCATGCGACGTGGGGCCCCATTTTGTGTTCCAAAATGGTGCCTGGCATCACGCGCACATGCTCATGACTCGGGGTGTCATTTTGGAACACAAAATGGCACTGGAGTAGTGCGCATGCATGCGTGACGCGGGGTGCCATTTTGTGTTCCAAAATGGCACCCGGAGTTGTGCACATGCGCCTGGCACCGCATGCGCATGACTCTGGGCACCATTTTGGAACACAAAATGGTGCCCGGTGTCACACGCGCATGCGCACAACTCGGGCACAATTTTGTGTTCCAAAATGGCACCCAGAGTCGTGCGCATGCGCGCGCGATGCCGGGCACATGTGCATGACTCAGGGTGCCATTTTGGAACACAAAATGGCACCTGAGTAGTGCGCATGCGTGCACACATGCACCTCCGGCCAGCCCTCCAAAGATCTGGGGGACGACGAACTGGCCCCCGGATAAAAAAGTGTGTGGACCCCTGTGTCTAGACTAATGTTGTCTGCTTGGGAGAAACAGTGGTCCTCTGTATTCTCAGGCAAGAAGTCATTTTCCTCCCATCTCTTGTATTACCCAATCCTTTAAAAATAGACCGAAGGACAGACGTTGGGACTTTTGGCATACAAAGTACTCTGCCACTGCATTGAATTCCCACCACTGATTCCTTAAACCATCTCTTCCAAATCACTCCTACCCTCTCAAGTTGGTTTCTGCTTAGTTAGCACATTGGCCACCATTGCTAACTAAGCAGGAGTCAACTTGAGAGGATAATGCTTCACTCCAGACAACCTGCCATTGCAATCTTTCACTGTGCTACTCCCAGCTCACCCTGACTAGTAAAAAGTATGGCCAGAATCCTGTTGTTGCTATTGTGCAACTTTTTTGGATGTCATGCAAAGGTGGTATCCTATTCAGGGTTGTGCAAGTCCTATTAAATTGGCAGAAAGCATTGCACAAGCAATTATACTCTCTAGGAGGTTCTGTAAGTGTGGTCTAACTTAGCAAAGGGTGGGGATTGGGGTTAGTTATAGGACCACAAACTATCCAGCACATAATCAATTTTGCAATCTAACAAAATTGTGTTTTGTTATAGGAGCATGGACTACCCAACACATCACCAATTTTGCAGTGGTTTGATCCAGCATAGCTACACTGGTATAATTTCGCTTTATGCAACTGGTGAACAGGAACTTGATCTGTATCTCTTATAGTCAATATTGCTGTATCATTCAGTTCAGCCCAGTTAGGGGGACACAAACATATTCCTCCCTTTCAGTGAGCCAAGTGATGTCATCAAAGCTTACCCAAGACATTTTTTAAAATTTCAAAACATTTCTTCACAAATGTTTAGGGGTACAAGATTCTGATCTGCCTCACACTCTTAGATCCATGTTTGATTAATCTAATTCATGACACAAAGTTATTTTCTAATGAAAATTAACCCTGTAAAAATTTCACTATAATATCTAGATATTGCTTACTTTATTGATCACAGATGTCAATCAAGTTGCTGTAGTACATTTTCTTCTTTCTTTCTACAGCAGCAAGAAGTAGTTACCTGTGAACTGCTCAAATAGCCCTGCATCTTAAAGACAGAAGTTGAGGTGCTTATCCCCAAATTCAGATAACTCAGAGAAGTGTCTGGAGGCCTCTACATGTTTAGATCTACCAACTCTAACTAATCCAGAAAAAATAGATTTCTTTGAGCAACAGCAAGTGTGGCATTAATTTAGTTGGTCTGTGATGCTTTTTATTGAGGTTGATGAGGAAGAGGACTAGGGAGGAACCCTCTTGCTCAAGGGATAGGTACCTACCTCAGGAATCTGTGGAGTAGGTGGATGACCATCCTTTCCTCTATTAAATTCAATGCAAGTGTAACCAAAGCATCATTATTTTTGGCAAAGTCATTAAAGTAGAATAAAGGAAATATGTGTCAGTGCCCATGCAGAAACTTGACAATAGGGTCAAGACACATGAAATCTCTTTGTTGTGGTGTAGTGTCAACAACTTTGGAAGCCTTTCTAACCCTGTTACCACATAACCTTGTTGCCACAATGCTTCTGCCCTCCCCCTTTAACAAGCACTTTGTGACTTGGAGGAAGCAGGCAGTAGGACCAGTACCATATGTCAGGAGAAACACAAAAATTTCAGTTCAGTGCTAGGTCTTCCCTTTATCACAGTGCTTAAAACCATAACATGGTTTAGTGGTTTGAGTGTGGGATTATGACTCTGGAGACCAGGGTTTGATTCCCAGCTCAGCCATGAAACTCACTGGGTGACCCTGGGCAAATCGCATGCTCTCAGCTTCAGGGAAAGGCAATGGCAACCCCCCCCCCCCCTTTGAACAAATCTTGCAAGAAAACCCAATTATAGGATCACCTTAGGGTCACCCTAAGTTGGAAATGACTTGAAGGTGCATGAGAAAGAAAGAGGAAAACATACAACAACAACAACAACAACAACAACTACAAAGTTGCCTGTTAGATTCTAAGAGCTGGTTGTTAAAAAAAAATAGTTTTTCTCATCTTCTGCTAGAATCTAGCAAATTATCATATGGTACAAAACGTTTGCCATCTCCTAAAGTTTTGGACCTAAATATTTATCCTTTTCCTTTGCCTGTCAAATCTTTAGTTTCCAATATTTGCATTGATATTGATGAGGCGATCCTAAAAATTTGTGGTGGTTGTCATTTTCTTTTTTCTTTTTCTTTTTTTCTGACTAGAATATCCATCTTCCTGAAACATTTTTCCAACTTCCCGCTCCCCACATTGCATCAGACTACTCAGTGTTTACAACTCCATTCATATCTCTGACTTTTGTTAAACTCGAGCAATCAAATAAAACATTGCTGTTTTTGGGGTTTCCTTAAGAAGGGAGATGTAGTATAAAATATCCCATGTGATAAACATGCTTAGACATGACAAGTGGGTTCTTTGTTGTTATTAACTGCCCATGAGTTGACTTCAATGCATGGCCACCCTGTGGATAACATATTGTTGGTCTATAACCACTGACCATGCCTTCTTCTGGGAATACACCAATCCATTCCACTACATTCTTGTTTAGCCACCTCCACCTCCACTGAACATAGTTTTATAGGATTGTTTTGGGCTTTCATTTCTATTTTCTTTATATTTCTGCAAACCTTAGTGTCTCTCCCCCAAAACAATGTTGTTGGTACATTTCTATTGAGTGTGGATGGTGCTGTTTTGGCTACATAAGTAGAATAGTTTTGTATTGATACCTAGCCTTAACATGGAATGCATAGTATATGACAAGCTGCTTGGCTTACGTTTAACTCTCTTGAAAAATGGGCATGGTTGTTGTTCAGGTTTGGACATGAAATGTAGAACTATGTTTTGAATATGCCCAGCACCACTCATTCTGATACTTCACAGAGTTAACTGGATGTTGCCTTTTTCTTCTCGTCTATGAAAAAAAAATGTATGCAGGGTGAAACAGATAATCACATTTTGAACAGAAAGTGGCTATAAACTAATCTGCTCCAATCTAGCATTGTTCCAGACACATTGGATAAAAACAGTCACCATGTTGACCAAAGATGATGAGAGATGAAGTCCAATACATCTGGAAAACAACAGACGGAATCTTTCTCAGTGATTACTCAAATCACTTAGATAATGATTGCATTGCATTTTAAATATTTCTTGACCCTTTAGGAATGAGTTGTGGCTACATATCCCCCCCCCCCCGTCATCTCCATCATGGACACCTTCATTAAATGCCTCCCCCCCCACCCAGTCAATTCCAGCAAGCCTCTCCTTTGGTGTTTTACCATTTTGTGAAACTTTTTGAGAAGAGTATGCAAAGGGACCGTGTAGCACCTTTGAGATGCTGGGCCTTTGCAGACTGCCAGAAATAGTGCAAATTGAGTTCACTTTAACTGCCCTGACTCAGTGCTAAGGAATCATGGGAACTGTAGTTTATTGTGGCACCAGAGCTCACTGACAGAGAAGGCTCAGTGTCTCAGAAAAACTACAGTTCACATGATTCCCTAGCACTGAGGGGGGTTGCAGACTGCCAGAAATAGTGCAAATTGAGTCCACTTTTAGGGTTAGGGTTAGGGAATCATGGGAACTGTATTTTATTGTGGCACCAGAGCTCTCTGACAGAAAAGGCTCGATGTCTCAGAAAAAAAACAAAAAACAATTCCCATGATTCCCTAGCACTAACCCTAACCCTTAAAGTGGACTCCATTTGCACTATTTCTGGCAGTCTGCAAAGGCCCTAAGTGAGTGAAAGAAGTTGTAGCATAAATGAAGTCCTGGGACCCTTTTGAACTACACAATCACAGCTCTGATTCTGCTTTAATTGCAGTGACAATATTCTGTGGAATCCTGTAATCTGCAATTTAGGGAAGGGATTTGGAATTATCAACCAGAGAGCTCCTCTAGTGTCTCACTAAACTACAAATCCCAGGAATCTATTGAATGCAGACATGGCAGTTAAAATGGAATTGTAACACTGTTATTGTGAAGTGTAAAAGGGTTCCTGTTTCCTCTGTACCATAGCTATAAGAGAAGGACCCGATGCTATGACTGAGGTTAGGGGAGACTGCTTTAAGATGGTATGTAAAGTCCCCCACAAGTATTTTACCCACACAATTTATACAATGTTATGGACAATTAAAACATAATGAAAGAGAGAAAAGACAAGATGGCAATGGTGGTCTAGCAGAGAGAGAATTTTATTGTCACCAATGGTATGTGGTAGCTTCCAGATGTGCTAAATTTCCTGAGTTCTTGACTTTCAAAAAGCTATCCAAGGTGCTGAAACATCTGGAATGGAGTTACTGCCCCACTGACTTGGATGCCACCAGCTGACAATGTTTGTCACCAGTGAGGTTGTAGAAAATAGCAAACAGATGCCTTGGGAAATTTATTTAACCACTGTAAACAAATCACTGTGAATTATAATATATGCATTACCCAGTGTTATGAATCTGGGAGTGTGGAATGAATTTTGCTACTAATAGTATTTTCTTTCCAAGTTCTTCCCACCTCTCCCTAAAGAATTCCTGATAGTGTGCCACCAGTAAGGATTAGCACTGTGACACACCTTCATTTGTTCAGCTGCTTGAGGAGTTTTTGGGTGGTATTGCCAAGAGCTGCTCCCTTCACAGATCAGTTCTAGAAAACAATTGAGACACTCTGAATATTCTTGCTCAAAGCCCAGAAACGTAGAATGTTACAGAAACTTTGTAAACCTGCTTTAAAAAAAGTTACAGTGCAATATAATATACATATATAAATTTATAAAATATAAAAAGGGTCTATTTGAGTAAACAAATGTTTAACAAAAAAGAAAGAAAAAACACCAAGGGAAGAGAATTATTGTGGTTCCAGAGTAAATGCAGCAAATCCTAGAACAAATGCAGAGAGGATAATCAGAAAGAGAACATCTTGACCTTTGTTTAGAACCTGGGAGTGTGAGATAACTCTTAATTTAATGGGAATCTGAGTTTCTTTGTTAAAAGGCCAGTCCCTGACTATTATCATGTTCACCTGTGTTCATTACCTTCCATTTTTATTGTGAGTGATCTGACCAAATCTCAGAATTAGAAACAGAATTCACTGTCTTTGCAACCCAACATTTGAACAATAAAAAAGCAGGGCTAGTTTTTGCCAGTCAGAACCATTTTGCAAAAGAAATTAAATTTTGGGCGCCTATTGGAGAGCACAAGAAAACATGTGGTCCATTCATGCTACCACATGGATGCAAAATGTACCAAAGATTCCATAGAGTATTGTTGACTATAATAGAATGTGGAGGGTTGTCTTACCTGGAGAAAGTGGCTATGTGTAGATGTGGGATGCATTACTCAGTCTTTATTACTGTAGCGTTATTTCCCTACACAACATATTCTTAGATCCCCCTGAAAAATGTTTGTTTAATCTAGAAATTCCTTCCACATTAGACCTGTAGAGAACAAGCTGTTGGAAATGGGGTGGGGGTGGGGGGAGAGAAGCATGTTGTTCAAAGTCAAGATGAAAAGCTCAGGTGTTTTCCGGTTTCCATGTTGTTTGACTATAATATCATTTCCTCTTGTGCATTTTAAATTACACATGCAAAGTAATGTATGAAATACAGAAGAAAGTATATCTCACTATATCTATTAACCAAGTGCCAGGTACACAACTCATTTACATACATTTAATTTGTTAAATGCAAAAGTGTCAGTTTTAAATATGCATTTTCATTTTAAAATCTACTTCCTTCATTGGCTTCCTATAGCCTGTCACACCCAAGGGAGCAAATATATGAGACAGCTACATTTTTCTTTGTGGATGCACAACCAGTGTTCTTCATATAAGCAGTTTTGTAAGTATGCACATATAATAGGTGACATTTATAGTCAGGGCTGGCCCAAGATATTTGTCTGCCTAAGGCAGAGCAGGAAAACTTCTCCCCTAGCCATCCAAATGAGCAATCATACCTAAAATCTGCCAAGTTATTTTGGCACGTGAGGCAGTAAGTCCCACAAAAATTTCTGCCCTGTCCTTCTTAGTAATATAACAAATTACACAACAAACCCTTTTTGGTATTTTATGATGACACTTCAAACCTGCTGTCTGAGGCAGCTGCCTGACTTTGCCTAAGGGTTTTCTTCATTTTAGAACCAGGAAAAGGGACTCATTTATGGTTTAATCCAGAGTGATGATGAAGAGCAATGGCCACGAAGACCAAGGACCAGCTTCCAGGATTCATCTGAGGCTTGGAGCTAGTGATGTACCCTCTGACATTTTATAGGTGAAAACTGGGACATATGGGGACAAGCCACATCAGAGTGTAGTCAAAATGGCTAAAAAGTTGTTAATGAGAAGCTAGAAGAGGTTGCAATGGTTTGCTTTTGCCTGAGTTTACTGGGAAGGGCAAAATGCTGCCTCTCCTCTCCTTTGATCCATTGGGAGAGGTGGGATATACAAATTATTATTATTATTATTATTATTATTATTATTATTATTATTCTGATGAATTAACTGAGTGCAAACTACTTTTGCACATTGAACTCAATTTGCAGGAACCAAGTTGAGGCCATAGGGAGAAAGTGGAACGAGGAGAGAGAAACTGGGACATTTTAAAAGCAGCTGAAAAAGTGAGATGAAAGAAGATTAATTGGAATCATCCCTGACAAATTAGGACAGTTGGAGGGTGTGGAGTCACCCACAAGGAAAACACTAGGAGAAATTCTTTCTTAGCTGTCTCCTTAAGAATAAAGAAGACATACAGTGAAAGGAGTGAAAGTACTAGTCTTACAGTGTAAATCAATATAAGTATCTCATTTCTTACCAGCATTACAGGCAGGTATGAGCATATAGACCCATGGAGTTAAGGTATCTATAGGGGGTCTGCTATTTACTTCAGCAGCTGAGACACTTAGTGGATGGGCAGGGGCCTGGCTTTAACCATGTTGTGAATGTGGAATGTATCTGCTTGTGCAGGAGCTTAATGTTTCAATATACTGCTGAGCCAGAAAAAATTACTTTTATTAGCACAAAATATCTTCTAACAAACTGCAGGACAGATCTATCATTGTCAGTGCTTTTAAGCATTCTCACCTGGGGTGGGGTGGGGGTGCTAACCACCATGTTTATGGACAATATGGTTGTGTTGTGGATGATCATCAAGTGAAAAATAACTTGAAAATCATGTGACCTTTTTAAATAAAAAAAAATTAAGAGTGTCTAGGAAGTTTAGGGAGTACCAGAATGCTTCTGGGGTCACAAAAGTGGGGTACTTTCCCCATGCCTGGTGTAAAGGGAGCATTGCCTCTTTCCTTTTGATTCTGACAGCAAAGTATCTTGGACTGTATAGGCTGCCTTCATATACTACTTCTATAAAATCCTATAGGATTATTTATATATACATTGATTCTGAAGTCTGCCCCACACAATTAATCAGGACTTTCTTCCAATTCAAGAAGTGCATATAATTCCAAGTTGGATTAGGCAATCTTTGCAAAAAACAAAACAAAACAAAAAAACCCAACCCTCATCATATGTGCTGCATTTCATTTTCCCTGAAAGCACACACATGTAATTACTGAGCAGGTCCGATATGTATAGCTTTCATTATGCAAATATCCTGAAATCTAATCACCAGTTGCTTGCTAGAATGCAAACCGAAATAATGACAGTGGAGGTGTGCAAAAGTTTCAATTTAGTCTGGTACAATCTAGAACAAAAACGCCAGCTTCACAGAGATATCTCTTGGAAGACAAGGTAAACTTTTCTATTCTTATGTGTTTAAAAGATTTTTGCAAATGCCATGGGAAAGAAAGATCTGGGCTTTAGAGAAGCTGGGGCACGTAGTTAAGACTTATTGGTCTGACTCATTTATGGTGCTAATTGTTTGAAGGTTGAGTGAGTGGGAGTCAGCACTTAATTTGGACTCCGATACTTCTGCTGCAAGTGTGAAGCTGCTGAGTCTAAAGTTAATTTACTGGAAAGCTCTGGAACCAAGTTTGGACAAGTTATCTTTCTGGTTTACAACTCCTAGAATCCCCCAGCCAACATGTAACTTGTCCAAGCTCTGCGAGAGCTAGGAAACTCCGTTTTAGAATTAACTATTCAGTTGATCTTTGACACACGTGAGGTCTCCCCATCCTAATACCCTCCAGATATTGTAGATCAAAAACTCTGATCATTCCTGACAATTACCTATACTGGTTGAAGCTGATGGGAGTTGCAGTCTAAAACACCTAGAGAGCCCTGGATTGTAGATGACTGGCATTAGCTTTTAGGAACAATGTATATTAATGATCTTTGATTTGAATTCATGTCAATCTCTTGTTGTTGTTGTGTGCCGTCAAGTCATTTCTGATTTATGGCAATCCTATATCAGGGTTTTCTTGGCAAGATTGGTTCAGATAGGGTTTGCCATTCCCACCCTCTGAAGCTGAGAGAGTGTGATTTGCCCAAGGTCACCCAGTGGGTTTACATGGCTGAGCCAGGATTTGAACCTTGGTCTCCAGAGTTTATTGATCGCTGCCATACAGTCATTTTGCAATTTTGTCAATAGATATAATCATGGTGAAACTTTCCAGTGCAGATTAGTGAAAAATATTTTTTGGTAAAAAGTCCAGAACTTGAACTGGAGGCTTGGGGAAAAGAGATATCTTTAGATTAGGAGCCCTATTGGCACAGTGGTTAAATGCTGGTACTGCAGCCACAACATTGTGGGTTTGATCCCAGGGGTCCAAGGTTGACTCAGCCTTCCATTCTTTCGTAGGTTGGTAAAATGAGTACCCAGTTTGTTGGGGGCAATTGGCTTACAGATTGTAAACTGTTCACTATTAAGTGGTATAGAAATGTAAACACTATTGCTAAATGCTATTGCTATATCAGTGAGTGGGGGAGGGAGAGATTTCACAACAAAGTGTAAATGTTTGCCTTTGGATATGTTCCAGAAGAAACTGCAAAAATGTGACTTGTTTCCAAGAACAAGCTGCGGTTACTTTTAAATACTTCACAGTAAGGTGTGCCCATCTAGCTCACAAAATTATTTTGTTGCCTTGCTTTATAGCAATGTAATTAACTAGCCCTTATTGGTGGGAACTGGGAATAGATCAAGTAATCACGTTGATTATCTAGTTGGAAGAAATGTTTTCGCATGGCACACAGCTCTTTAACTGTGCAAGGGCTCATCTTTTTCCAGTCCAGTTCACTTTCATATCTCCTCTTGAGTGCTGACATTTTTGCACCATTTTCCTGGTAATCAGGACATTTCTTCTTCTTCCATCTTAATTAATTACAGGGGTCTCAAAAGCCAATTAGTGATTTAGGCCAACAGAGTGCAAAGTTCCACTATTTGAGTGAGGAAACTGAAAATGGAGAAATGCTTGTGTAAAGTGGTATTGGATACCTCATCATACAAATGTCTTAAAGGTACAACTACCCCATAAGCAGGAGTTGGGGCAGTGTAGTGCCTTTAGAAGATTTCAGTCATTTTATTTGAGGAGATTAGGGAGTTTGTTACAATAGACTTGAAAACAGGAATTAAAACAGGATGGTAGTGACTGTGGATGTACTTTATCACATGACACTGTGTTTGTCCAGTAGCTGGTCTGTAGTCTATCCACTGCTTGAGTGCTGCTATTCATTGATGGGCAAAATCTGTCAATGTTTCCCAATCACAGAATATGCAGGCAGTGACATGATGCAATTGGGCATGATTCTGCTCCTCTCCTCCTTCCCCCTCATTATTCCTAAGCAGGCCATTTTTCTTATAGTTGTAAACCGCTTAGACATCCCATAGCACAATATGAAGCAGTATATATAAATGAAGCTGCTTTTTTTCTTTTTTAATTTCTTTTTTAAAAAAACAAAAACATGAATGGATTGCTATAATCATGCAATTGTGCTAAAAATAAATAAAAATAAAAATAAATACAGACCAAAAGGCATGCTGGGAAGGGCAGAGAAGTTGGGACATGGAGGACAGTGTGAGGAAGGCAGAAGTCAGGCAGAAGCAGCACCATTGCTCCTTTGAAGAGCAATGCAATAATCACAGAGTGAGGTCCATGATTATTTTCAGTTGGGAGCTATGTACTGAAGAAGTTGCCATAATGCTACATAAGCAATAAGGTTTGACTACATCTTTATATTGCTATGACCAAATGAAGGCAATCCAGGAACCACTGTCATCCCATGGAATATCACTGTTTGACACTGCTGAAAATGAGAATGTGCATGCTTGCTTTTACTCAAAGTTACGGTACTTTTCCTAACAAGCATGAGAGAGAGAGTCACAGAGGTGACATTATATTTTCCTCAAACTATAAATTTTACCATTATTTTGCATCTGCTGTTTTTGCTGTGACATAAGAAAACAGAGGCCAGGCTAGATTATATATGCATTGTGTAAGAAAGCAAGTAACACTCTCTTGTGAATATATCAAGGTAGCAATAAGCTGAAAAACTGGACTGGAAAAATGCAGCAGAATGATTTGTCATATTGTCATTTCTTTAGGGCAAACTGATTTCACCATGGCCTCCCTCGCTGAAGAAAATGCAAAGCTTGCCCTTGATTTTCTCCATCTGCTAAGCAAGGAACACCCACATGAAAACATTGTGTTTTCTCCAGTGAATCTTTCTGCTGCCTTGAGTTTATTACGTTATGGATCACAATCTGACAAAAAGGTCAAGACAGAAAAGGTAAGAGACATATCACTTTGCAGGCTGTCCCCTAAGGCCTAGAGTAGCATTTGAACATCCTGGAAATACAGGGCTTGGAAAAGTTACTTACTGAACTTCTGGGAATTCTGAGAGTTATAATCCAAAAGAGTAATATCTTCAAGATGTGAAAAATTTACTTTTAATTCAACGTGAGGGAAACATTAAGATCTGCTCATTTCCATATTGGGCATGGGGTGGAAATGGGACACTTTTTGTTAAATTCCCAGAACAAAGTCAGTATGTTTTCCTCCTGTTTCCTCTTGGTTATAAATTGTTTCATGAAAGACCAATTTACCATGTGTGGAGAAATCCTGTCAAAAGTATATAGTATGCCCTCTGGATCCACAGGCCCCAGATTTGCCAATTCCACCAATTGCAGATCAATTAGCCAATAATATTAAATGGTGGCAACATGAACACAACATGCTGAAGTGTCTACATATGTGTTGTCACCATTTAATAATATAGGACTTGGACACCCACATTTTTTCATATCCATACAGGGTCTTGGAAACAAACACTTGCAGATATGGCTGCCCACTGTACTTTGAAACTAAATTAAAGATTAGGAGCAGATGATGAAGATAAAATGGGACAGGTAGCATGAAAGAAAACAGTAACGGCCTAAATCTTATTGTTAGTCCTGACTAGAGTACAGGCATTGAATTAATTGGATTCACCTACATGTTGACTCACTATTTAACAATTGAGTTAATGTGTCTACTCTAGTTTGACTGAAATCCAATAGGATTCCAGAGAAAACAATTTATCCTTTAAGTAGCCTATACTAGGCAATCTTAAAAAGAAATCTCAGTTACTTGCAAGGCACAAGGATTATCCATGTTGTTCACAGTAGGACAGATTTTACAGGGGAGAATTTTTATCCCATACACTTGAGAGAGATAAAATAATCCACTAGCCAGGTGAGCAACTAAATGGTAGATGGAAGAAAATCCAATGAGCATGAGCAACATTGAAGATTTTCAGAGTGCAAAGGAGGGAGGGGGAAGAATTGCCTTCCTCACCATTCTGCTGATGAAAGTCATTCCGTTGATGGGAAGATATTGATGTACCACCCAGTTTAACAGGTAGCATTTTCATTACCACATTTTTCAATAATTGATTCTCCTCCTTTGCATTAGATGCTTCATCTCAACAAAACTAAAGAGAACATGAGTGCAGAAACCAGATGCCTTTCTGAAACATCAACAAGAGAACATACTTTGGGAAGCAAGCAAAGCACATATCTTCCAAAATTGCCAAATGGTATGTTTTTCTTTCAACAAGACGGTTTATTAATTCAGCATTTCTGCAAAGAAATAATCTAGGATAACATCCTAGGATCACTTTTCTCCTTGGTCTGTTGCTATCACTGGGTGTTGGCTTATATCCACTTATTTAATTTAGACATGGATCTTTTTTTCCTTAAGATGAAAATTAAAAATGCAAAGTACAAAATAGAAGAGTACAGAATAATATAAGCAGCCTGTTTAAGGAGTAATCCCAACCTCTTCCAAAATGGAGAGGATTTTTACTGATATTTCTTCTTCTTCTCAACTGCTCCAAACCCTTACACCTTCACATTTGTTTTATATGTGTTTCCCCCCTGTTTTATATGTATTGGTTTCTGTGTTCTTATTAACATGGAACAGGTTCTCCTCCTCACAGTAGTCTCCTCAAATATATGGATGGCAAGGAGTGAGACCAATCAGGACAGAACAGCAGGGGTTAGATTTTTTTATACCTCACATAATTATAATTACATGAGAATTAATTTCTCCTTGAATTTAACTTAACTTTGCTTGTACTACTTGCAGCTCAAGCCATTCGGAACAAAGCTACCTATAGAAATTCCTCCTTGTTTACAACATCTGGAGAAAGTGAGCGACAAACTACAGATGGCAGTTTGGTTTTGTCAGCAGCAGAAACTATTCCTCAAGCTGATGTTGAGGAAGGTGTTTCCCTTCATTATATTCCTTGGAGAAAACATCTCATAGGAATGGAAGAGAGTGAAAATCTAATTCAAGAGAAATCATCTCCAGTAGAGAAGGTGTCCAGAAATCAAGATAATGCTCACAAGAATGCCCATAAAAGCCTGATAGAAGCAAATCCACCAATGTCTTCCTCACAAGCTAAAGACGCCACAGAGGATATGAGCACCTTGTTGTATGAATTTAGACACACAGTAAAATGTGCAGATGACAATGCACAGGCATTCAAGGAAAGTTGGGTCCTCTTTAAAGAGTGTTGTGACAACATGTGCACAAGCATGTCAAACCTTCAAGGTGTTTTAGAAACCCTGATTACAATTTTAAGAGAGTAGGGAAAAACTGCCTTTATAGGAAGAAATTACATAGAACATAGAGTCCACTTGAAAGATAAGTCTCATATAAATTGACTGATAGTTTATGTCAGCCTTCCTCATCCTCCTGAAATTTTCTAGATGATTTGGACTTGAGTGTGTGTGTGTGTGTGTGTGTGTGTGTGTTGCCTGTTGACTTATGGTGACCCCATAAATTTAATAGGTTTTTCTTATGCAAGGAATATTTGGAATTGGTTTGTCACAGGCTTCCTCTGACTATAACCCAAGGACTACAAGTCTCTTAATGGCTAAACAATGGCAACACAGGCTGGAGCTGATGGGAATTCTAGGGTGCCAAAAGAAAAAAGAAAAAGAAAAAGAAAAAAGAAAATGCTGTTGATTCATTGCCCTTTCAAAATGCAAAAATTGGTGTTGGATAGACAATTTTATCGTGTATTATAGAGTGGCTTTTTATTCATTGCCAGAAAAACAGTCCGAAAGGGGACACAAATTTGCATAAAATGTGTATAAGCTGTGAGTGTAGAAGCAAGTTTGGAAGTAATTCACTGTTCATGGGTTACTATAAGGGATCTTCTCCTCTTCTTAAGGTTCTTTTTTCATCATCAAACCAGTCTTGGAGTAGCCATTCCACCACACTCCCAACATGTTGGCTTTTATTCAATGCATCCATATTTATAACTGATAAACCATTAATGAAATTTCAAAAGGTGGTTTTGAACATTTTAATTTACCTGACTTTTGATTGGTTTATTTTATATTACTATTTTAATTTGTTTTTATCACAAACAATGTAATTTGCAATCAAAACAATAAACAATAAAAGATAAAGAAACTGGAAGGGGAGAAAGAAATAGATGAAAGAATAAAGATGATCTAAAAAGAAAGAAAGAAAAGGGGGAAGAGGCATACAACTGATACACAATATGGTTTTGATTCCCAATCCTGACTGTAATGAAAATAAAATAAAAAAGGGGAAATTTTTCTACCATTACAGATCCAGCTAAAACTTCCTACTAAAATTCCTAATAACCATAGCAATAGATTGTTATATAATTAGATGCATCATTGCCCCCAAAATTCATAAACAGTATCCAGTCTTTAAGAAAATTTTCAATTAGTTTATCATTTAGAACCCACATTAATTTGGCCATTTCAGCTAGCTCAGCAACCTTGAGAAACCATTCTTCCATTGTTGGTGTTTCAGACTTTTTCCAGGTTTAAGCAAACTCTGTTGTCATATATTGAAGAAATGATGCATATTTACTATCCAGCTTTTTATTTAATTTACTTGATTTCTTCTGCTGCATTTTCCTTCTGTCTTGTATTAATTTGTGATGATTCTAAATCTATATTAGCTTAAAATGTGTAAATTGTTCGGGAGGTTGTAGAACTATACATGCCTAATAGAAATAAAGTAAATTAACATTTTTGGTCTTTCCTCTTCATTTAATTGGTCGAGGTAGTGGTAATGGTGGTTAGAGCCCTGTTTTGGGAGACAGTCCTACAATTACATATGGAAATCTTATTTTGCTCTCTGCCTCCCTGTATTTGGGTACATGAACTTTTTAGCAGAGGAGAGACTCTAGGCATTTCAATACTATGCTAGAAAGAGGAAATAGTTTAGCTGGTATTTTTCACTGGCTAGAGGATCCATTCCTAACCAGGCAGATCTGTTGGACTACAACCTCCATCATCTTCAGGCAATGTGGCTGCTTGTTTTCTGGCTGAAGCAATGTGAGTTATGTAGTCTCTGAAGTGCGCTAAACTGTGGGAGACTGGGCTTGATCAATTCTTTTCCTACTGATTATACAAGACCATTGTCAGATTTCTGTGGGCTTCTGCAACAACTTTCTGCACAACAGTTATAATGGCAGTGTAGAAGCTATTCCCCAGCAGGGTTCCCAGTTCCTGATTTCAGGGCCATCCTCTGAGATCAAGCAATGACACCTTACAATGTCATAGGGATGGGGCCCAGTGATGCCACAATATTCATATGAAAAGTGGCAGACCCTAGGGATGTCATTAAGCATGATAAGGTAAGTATCAACAAAAATCACCATGTCCAAAAAATTAGAAAAAAATATCTATGCACACATGTTTTTCAAGACAATCCAGAGACTTCCCCCTTCCCCCTGAGGACTGCAGAAGTGGGTCCATGTGCTGAGAACTGGGGATTGTACAACTTTGGGCTTCTGCTTGCATGTAACAGAAATCCAGCAGAAGTGGATTTCTGCAACTGACTCCTCAAAGTCCCCAAGCCTTATTGGAAGTCTTCTTGACCATATTTTGAGCAGCAGGAGGGAGCTATGCAGAGCCTCAGATTTTTATACTTTCTTCAATGTCATGCTGTGTTCAGGCCAAAATATTTTAGTCTCAAAGCTCGGAAAGTATGCTGTCTTCACAGTTTTGACATGCATGATTATGAAAGGGCAATTGTGTATGTATTGCATGACAAAAGCAAGCCCTCTAGATGGTAGACATGACAAAGTATCCATTTGTTTCTGCCCCTCCATTACATCTTTCTCATTTTGGCTGCATATAGAAAATATTTTTCTTTGTAGCACTGCCACTGAGATCTTACTTTGGAGCAAGTATTGGCTTATACTTTTTATGCACCATTAATCAAACATTGTACATTTGTTTATTTTGAGTTAGCATAATATGGTATTATATATAAGGTAAAAAAATTGTAAGGTAATCTAATTAAAATCATTTATTATGTGTGATAAATTTAAAATAAAATAAGGGAGGGAGTCCCCCCTCCCACAAAGACCTCATTCCAACATCCCCTCAGCATAGGGTAAATATCCACATGCAGACCTATGCTATGCCGGGCTATATACCCCCATCACCTACTGATAAGCCCTTGACACCAACTTCCATGGCCAGTCTATGCTTCGCAGTGAACAAACAGGCTTGGAGAAGCATCTGGCTATGTCTCCATTAACCAGATCTAGCATGATATACAGCAGTGTTGAGCCCCCTGCAGGACCCTGGGATAACTCAGTGTGATGCCATCTTTTCAAGTCTGGCTATGGGGGATAGAGCCAGATGCTTCTACAAGCCTGTCTGGTCACCAAGAAACACAAAATGGCTGTGTGGGCAGTGCTGGGGCTTATCAGAAGATTGGGAGTGGGGACTTTGGGTTTTGTGCAAGGAGGAATACCAAGCTTCACACATGTAAGAGAAACTGACACATGCAAATGCCCCTACCAGAATTTGGGCCTGTTTGGCTGAAGGAGAAAAATTCCAGAGATGTCTGGCATAGCAATAGCAACCAAGCAAATACATTTCTATAATGCTTATCAATGCACTTAAGCACCCCCTAAGTGGTTTACAATGTGTAAGCTAATTGCTCCCAACAAGCTGGATACTTGGAAGGATGCCAGGCTGAGCCGAGCCTGAGCCCCTGGCTGGCATTGAACTCACAACCTTGTGGTTTGTGAGTGAGTGGCTGCAGTACAGGCATTTAACCACTGTGCCACCAGGGTTTTATGGCATGGCTTCCTCCCTCCCTCCCTTCCTTCCTTCCTTCCTTCCTTCCTTCCTTCCTTCCTTCCTTCCTTCCTTCCTGTTTCATTCCCCAAATCATGACAGTGCTTTATGATTATGTATGGGCTCCCTGTCTTTCTGTTTCTTCTCCCTGAAAATATTTGACAAATCATTTTTTATTGGCAAACAGGTTTGTGGAGAGGTTGTTTCGGTTTCCTGGTTTTGTTTTCTGTGAACATTTCAGGAATGTAGAAGAGACTACAATCATGCAATCATTCTAAGTAATACCAATAACTCCCAAGTCTAAAATTACCTATCTTTATCATCGTTTATAACTGATTGTCCCTTCTGACTCTTATGCTTCTATGGTTCTTTTTCAGCAGGAGTGCAGTGGATTCTAGAAATCCACAAGTGAAGAACAGGGCAAAGAGAAGTATAGTCAAACATGGACTTTGGAGTTCAAGAAAGCTAATTTTAATAAGTTCAATACAGGTGGAATCCTTTGACTAAATGTGCTAAAAGAAAAAGATACCCAGAAATGATGAGTGTTCTTAAAGGAGGAGTTGCAAAAAGCACGGTTACATACAATCCTATGGAAGAAGAAAAATGGGAACCATCTGAAAAAACCAATATGGCTGCACAGCAAACCCAAGGAGGAAGTGATTATTATTATTTTTTTTTTAAAAAAAGTATATATAAAGAATGGAAGGAAGGATGAATTGCCAAGGAAGGATATGGATGTGTGGCCTAAGTGCAGGAATAGTATGAAGAAAGCTAAAGTCCAGAATGAGTTGAGAATAACTAGGCAAGCAAGGAGCAGCAAAAAGAGATTTTCCCCCCAGATATATTCAAGGCAAGAGAATGACCAAAGAGACAGTGGGGCTGCTATTCAGTAAAGATGGTAAAATGCTAACTTAATACCTATTTTACTTCAATTTCTCTCCAAAGAGAGGATTGTGTGCTTTCGTGCAGCAGCAGAAATCTGCTGTTGCAAGAGATCTGGGTTACAAATTAAGATTGATAGGGAGTTAGTTAGGATTCGCCTAACTAACCTAAACAAGTTTGAATCTGTAAGGCCAGACAAACTGCCTCCCAGAGTACTGAAAGAATTTGCTGATGTACTCTATGAGCCACTTGCCATCATTTTTGAGAAATCTTGGAGAAGAGGTGAGGGGCCAGAGGACTGGAGAAGGGTTGCTCCTCTCTTTTAAAAAAAATAAGGCAAGAAAAAAAAATCTAGGAACCTCCAGATCAGTCTGATTTCAATAACAGGAAAACTATTAGATTTGATTATACAGGAGTCTGTCTGCAACTATCTTGATGACAGTGCAATGATCAGTAGGAGCCAGCATGGGTTTATCAAGAACAAATCCTGCAAAAGTAATCTTATCTTTTTTTGATCAGATCACTAGATCAGTAAATGATGGGAATGAAATCCATTTATCTGGATTTTAGCAAAGCATTTGATAAGCCACTCCCAATATTTTGATTAGCAAACTGATCAAATGTGACATAGATGGGAATACTCTCAGATGGATCCATAAGTGTTGAAAAACTGTGCTCAAAGAGCCATCATCAATGGCTGTGCTTCAAACTGGAAGGAGCTTTCAAGTGGCATGTCCCACGGTTCTATCTTATGGCCATTACTCTTCAACATTTTAATGAATGACTTAGATGATGTGGTAGGATGAATTCTTATCAAGTTTGTGGATGATACAAAATTTAGGGTTAAGTAACACACTGGAAGATAGGAACAGAATTCAAAAGGACCTAGATAAACTAGAAAATTAGGCAGAAGTTAATTAAATGAAATTCACTAGAGTCAAATGCAAAATTCTACATTAAGACCACAGAAAATAAAAATCAATGTACAGATATAAGATGGATGATAGATGGCTCAGCCATTTATGTGAAAAGGACCTTCAGAGTATTGTTAATCATAAGGTGAACATGTGATAGTTTATGTGATGCTGCAGCAAAAAGGTGGATACTATTTTAGCCTGCATTAACAGAAGCATAGTTTCCAAGTTGAGAGGAGTAATAGTCCCACTATGTGCTGTGCTAGGCAGGCCTCGTCTGGAATACTGCATTCAGTTCAGAGTGCTTTATTTTAAGAAGGATACAGACAAATTGAAACAGGTTCAGAGAAGAGCAATGAAGATGTGTCGTGGAAAACAAAACCTATGAGGAAAGGTGGAAGGAGTTGGACATATTCATCTTAGTGAAGAGAAGAATTAGAGGGTGGCATGATTGCAATCTTTAAATATCTCAAAGGCTGTCACAGAGAGGAGGGGCAAGACTGTTTTCTGCTGCCCCAGAGGGTAGGTTTGAAGTTAAAGGGAGAGTAGATTTGGATTGAATATTAGAAGGAAGTTCTTGACAGTGAGACCAGTTGAGCAATGGAATCAATTCCTAGAGTGGTGGTGGGGGTCTCCTCTTCTGAATGCCTTCAAAAGAGTCTGTACACCTACCTGCTGGGGATACTTTAGCATTCAGCAAGGGGTTGGCCTCAATCACCCATGAGACCTCTTCCAACTGTATGGGGGTGGGACTATATTGTCTTTGTGGCCCCTTCTAACTCCGGGGGGTTGCAGACTGCCAGAAATAGTGTGAATTCAGTCCACTTTTAGGGTTAGGGTTAGTGCTAGGGAATCATGGGAACTGTTATTTTTCTGAGACATTGAGTCTTCTCTGTCAGAGAGCTCTGGTGCCACAATAAAATACAGTTCCCATGGTTCCCTAACTCTAACCCTAACCCTAAAAGTGGACTGAATTCACACTATTTCTGGCAGTCTGCAACCCCCCTCCATGATTCTCTCTATGTGCATTCAAGCACACATGCATTCATGTATACATGCACACACAGCATGAAGATCTGATGATTAGGTATGTATGGGAAGAGGTGATCCTTCAAAAACAGACGGAGAAACCTCACATTTAGCAACTGCTCTTTCTGTTGGAACTCTCCGAAGCTTTGATCACTAGCCATCTTATCTTATATGGCAGCTGGAAAGGGAAAAGTAAACCAAGTAGGTGCAAGATATATGGTGGATGTTAATACAGCGTAAGGAACATTGATGCTGCCAAATGGTTACTGGGCACATCTAGAGAATTATGCAACTCTCTGTATGTGCTTTGATCTTTTTATTTCAAACAACAACTCTGCCACATATGTAATTGGCAGAAGAAGCTTCAGAAACTAGAACAAGTTTCAAAATAAGTTTCTTATGTGCAGAGGCAGTGCTGATCAACTAATGTCCAGAATTCTGCTAGTCCTGCATACATCTTTACAGAATGTTGTATGAAATATAAGATAAATAATTATTATGGTCACAGACTAGCATAAGAACAACAAAATACGGCATATCGTTATTTGAAAGAGTCCTTGGGAGTGGTGTCCTTTGAACATATCTGCTAAATACAGAATCATAGAATCATGAAGTGGGTAGGGAACCAAAGGTTATGCAGTTCAACCTCCTGCCATTGTTAAACTATCCCAAGAGGTGGCCATCTAACCTATGTTTATAAACCTCTAAGGATGGGGAGAGCACCACCTTCCAAGGTAGGCTATTACACCGTTAAACAGCTCTTACAGCTTTTGTTGTTAACTGCCCTTGAATTGGCCTCGACTTGTGGTGGTCCTGTGAATGAGACATCTCCAATCCTTCTTATCCTCAACTGCCCTGCTTAGGTCCTACAGACTCAGGCCCATGACCTCCCTGATTGAGGGCCTTTGCAGACTGCTAGAAACAGTGCAAATTGTTCACTGTTAGGGCTAGGCTTAGGGAATCATGGGAACTGTATTTTATTGTGGCACCAGAGCTCTCTGACAGAGAAGGCTCAATGTCTCAGAAAAAAATCATTTCCCATGATTCCCTAGCACTAACCCTAACCCTTAAAGTGGACTCAATTTGCACTATTTCTGGCAGTCTGCAAAGGCCCAAAGTCTACCCATCTGGCATGTGGTCTTCTTCTCTTTCTGCTTCCCTTTACCTTGCATAGCATTATAGTCTTTTCTAATGAATTATGCCTCCTCATGATGTGGCCAAAGTATGATAGCCTCAGCTTCATCATCTTGGCTTCCAGGGAGAGTTCAGATTTCATCTGTTCTAGGACCCATTTGTTTGTCTCTTTGGCCATCCATGGTATCCTCAGCACTTTTCTCCAGCACCACATCTCAAATGAGTTGATTTTCTTTCTGACAGCTTTTTTCACTGTCTAGCTCTCACATCTGTACATGGTGATGGGAAATACAATGGCTTGGATGATTCTAATTTTAGTGCTCAGTTGTATATCTTTACACTTTAGGATCTTGTCTAGTTCCTTCATGGCTGTCCACCCCATTCCTAGTCTTCTTCTGATTTCTTGACCACAGTCTCTATTCCAATCACTGTTTGATCCTAGGTAGGGAAAGTCTAACTATTTGGACTTTCTCATTTACTTGGTTGCATTTATGTAGATCCTCTGTGGTCATTGTTTTTGTTTTCTTGATGTTCAGCAGTAAGCCTGCTTTTGCACTTTCATGGCTTTCCTTGGTAATTGTCTATGGAGATTATCACACTACACTTTTAAAGCATCGCTATTCCTCTTTAACTGGTCTGGCTGCCTCCTGTTGCATTCTGGGGTTTGTAGTTCAGTGAGGCCTAAGACCTCTCTGTCTGAATATTCTAAATGCCCCTCTCTAAACTGCAAATCCCAGAATGTAACAGGAGGCAGCCAGACCAGTTAAAGTGGAATAGCACTTTAGTAGTGCAATAATCACCATTAGTCAAGTCTATGGAGTTTTCTGCTATAGTATGGTGTCATCTGCATATTTTAGATTATTAGATTCTTTCCTCTTATCTTCACTCCTCCTTCTAATCACACAATATTTTCTGCATATAAGTTGAACAGGTAGGGTAATGGAATGCAAACTTGCCTGACCCCTTTGCTTACTATTACTTAAACACTTCACAGCACTTTGTATGATAAATGTATGATGCAGATTTAATCCAGGATTGGATTAAATTTGTAGTCCTTCAGGTGTTGGTGGACTACATTCACTATCATTCTCACCACTGACTAGCAATAGCTATTGCTATTGCTATGTTGGCTAGAGCTGATGGGAGCTGAAGTTCAACACCCTGCAAATTGTCCAACTTTGCTTCATCGCCTTTAATAACCTGGCAAGCAGACCAGTACTTTTATCCCCCATATTGAAGGGGGCGGGGCGGACTGATGCTGAAAGAGAGAATCATTTACCTAAGGTCATCCATTGATGTCCTGATAAATGGAAGATTTAAAGAAGTGGCTCTAGTTTCTCATTCATCTATTATATCCCAACATTTCACTTTCCCTGTCAAGAAGGGGAATAGGAAAATGTCATGTCTCAGTCCTGATTTTAGGTAGATTTGCACTATACTGTTTGATGGCACTTTAACTTCCATGGCTGCATGCTAAAGACTCCGGAGATTTGTAGTTTGGTGAGGTACTAGAGAGACAGTATGGTGTAGTGGTTTGAGCATTAGACTATGACTCTGGAGATGTGGGTTTGAATCCCTACTTGGCCATGGAAACTCACTGGGTGACTTTGGGCAAGCCACACTCTCTCATTTTCAGAGGAAGGCAAAGGCAAACCCCATCTGAAAAAATCTTGCCAAGAAACCTCTGTGATAGGGTTGCCTTAGGGACACCCTAAGTCATAAATTATTTGAAGGCACACAACAACAAGAAGGTACTTGGAATTCTTTACTAGAGAGATCTAGTGCTGTCCCTTAAACTAGAGACATAGAGCTCAGTAACATTGAATTTACATATCTCATCAAATCACAACACCCAGGCTTTTATAGGTTGAGGCCATGGAAGCGGTACCAAACCACTATAAGTGTATAGTGTAGCTACCCTCCATATTGTGTTCATCAATTTTCTTCCCATGCATGTTTCATGTTGAGTGGCAAGAGTTTGGGGGAGATATGCATGGAAATTCATGTACGTTATAATGCATTCCCCCCAATGTATACTCTTATTTATGTATTTATGCATTCCCCAGGATTTCCCCCTTTGCTTATCATGTGTTTTATGTATCTTTTCAATTCTACAGATTTCTAGTCATTCACATTTTAAATAGCAGTAGCAATAGCAAGTACATTTCTATACCGCTTACTGGTGTACTAAGCGGTTTACAATGTGTAAGCTAATTGACCCTAACAATCTGGGTACTTATTTTAGCAGCCTCAGAAAGATGCCAGGCTGAGTCGACCTGGAGCTCCTGGCTGGTAATGAACTCACAATGTTGTGGTTAATGAGTGAGTTGCTGCAGTACAGGCATTTAACCACTGTGCCACCAATGCTCCTGGTATGCATTGCTTTGTGCATATTTAATTTCTTTGGAATACCCTATAAGCTTTGGAAAAGTGCAACAAACAAACAAAAAAAATCAAGATGGAATAAATTCTTTCCTGAAAAAAAATCCTGAAAGATGCAAAATGACAATTTTCATTAAAAACTTTCCATTCCTACTTAGGAATGCCTCCCCCCCCCATACCCTTGAAACCCAGGACCATATGAAACCATTTGAGCTTCCTTGGTTTTCATCTCCTCACAGCTCCAATTAAAAGAAGGATGTGGCTCCTGGCAGGTTGGTCAGTGCCTCTGTTAAGAACTTAATGGCTAACAATGACTAACTACTTGACTAACCTTTCGGGCTAAGAGCTGCATGGCATCTCATAGTTTGTTGATAATAATAGTTGTTATATCTTATCCTCTCCCTTGTTCTTTACTATTAGTTACCATTTCTTACATTTCTCCCTTTGGATCAAGACAGAAACAAGATCAAATTATACATATAACACAATTAAAAGAACACATAAAACTGTTAAAAGAACATACAAACCTGATACATATTACAGACACACAAGACAATTTTTGAAATTCATATTTTAATAATCATCTGGATACTGGCAAAGATCAGTGGTATCATAAGGGTTGGTAACACCCCAGTGTCGTAACTCATGCTGTCACCCCCAGGCTGCCTGGCACAGTCTCCATCCACACACACCCCTCTGCCAGCCAGACCACTTCTATGGTGGTGAGGCTGGAGTGCTGCTGCCACCCTGCAGCTTTTTCCAGATCTAGCAGAGCTGCTGGACAAGCGGGAAAGGGAGGAGACTTTTTCCTGATGGCTCACAGACTTGCCAGACCCGGAAAGCAGCCCCTTTCCACCAGTGGTCAATGGTGGGGTTGGGCTACTTGCGGTTACCCAGCAACCTTTTTCTCACTCAGCCAGCAGCCCTACCAGAACCAGAAGTAGCAGCTGATGGACAGCAAAAGTGCCCTGGCTGGTGGAGCCAGGGGGGCCTTGGGATGGGTGAGAGTCACTGCCCCAATGGGTGTTCACTCCTCTGAGGTGTCCCCGGTGTGGGTTACACCCACACACACCCTAGTGTTGCCCCTGGCTAAGAGCACCCTGCTGCTTTCCCCCCCTTCTCCATGATCCTCCTGGGGCAATAACCAGGAGCCCAAATATGCTGGATTGTAGCCTTTTCCTGGAAATGAAGGAACACATTTAAAGCAAAGCAAAGCAAAGCAGCTTCATTTATATACCACTTCGTACCACTCTATGGGGTGTCTAAGCGGTTTACAACTGTGAGCTGATTGCCCCCCAACAAGCTGGGTACTCATTTTAGTGACCTCGGAAGGATGCAGGCCTGAGCTGAGCCTCAGCCCTGGCTGGTATTGAACTCGCAACCTTGTGGTCTATGAGTGAGTGGCTGCAGTACAGGCATTTAACCACTGCGCCACCAGGGCTGATTTAGGATCTAGGTGCACATGGAGCTTAATGAGTAAGGGTCAGGAAAGGATCCGATTGTGAAATAAATGATCCTGCTTCTTTCCTTCCTTCCTGTCTTCAGCATATGAGAACTACTAATATTCTTGGCCATTAGAGGCCAAGCAACTATAAAACTGTTAAAAGAGCATATAAAACCATTAAAAGATCATATAAACCTGGTACTTATTAAAAACATATATATAAAACCAAGAGCATATAAAACTGTTAAAAGAGCATATAAAACCACTAAAAGAGCATATAAATATAATGCATATTTTTTAAAAAAACACAGTACAATGTCATCTGGGCACTGAATTCACTTGAGGTACAGTTTGGACTAAAACCTGAAGAAGATTGACATTGTGGCCATTAGCCTCCACTGGACTTCTGATTTCAGTTCGCTGAGTAGGGAAAAAGAGGGAAGGAGAAATGGGGGAGGAAGGGAGAAAAAGAGGAGAGGCTGAAAAAAGGACAGACAAAGGAGATACTTTTTTCTACCTTCGATTTTGGCCCTGCCCACTGCTGGAATGTGATCCTGAGAATGTGGTCCTTGAGAGAGAAAAAAGGAGGCTCCTCATCCTTGTGCTAATGTTCTGTCTAGAAGGCTTGGGTGACAATGATACTGGGACAAAATTGAGCAAGATATAATGACAGGCAAGTCAGTATCTGACTGTGCTGACTTGCCATATACCCTGGACAGTGGTGTGGGTGTTTTCCAAATAAAATATTTTCCACAGCCTGCATATGAACTAGAGATAGCTTGTGAAATATATAAAAAAAGACATTTTCTCCACTCTTGAATCTATCTACCTATCTGTTCTGAAATTTGGTATATGAGCCTTTATAGTACAACATTAATCAAGGATTTTGAATTCTTAAATGTTAAATAATGTAATTTACAATCTCCATCCTTAAGAGCAAGGGTAGGCAACCTTTCCCCTTTAAGGGCCGAGGGACTTCAGCTCCCAGAATCCCAGGAGCTATTGGCCAACATGGGACTATTGGCCAACATGGCTGAGGCTTCTGGGCGCTGAAGTCCCTCGGCCCTTAAAGGGGAAAGGTTGCCTACCCCTGCTTAAGAGCAAGTACTCATTAAAATTAAGTGTATCTTTAGTTGTGCATCTTTATTGCATCTACCAAATCATCTGGCTGTGATAAATCAGTTCCTTACTAAATCCAGGTGTAAAGATTGCTGTGTTCCTCTTAGTGAGCCCTGTTGCTCTGGGGGCAGAATCTATCCTACACTTGGCATTTCCCCTTTGATATATTAACATAAATGCTCTACATCAGGCATGGGCAAATTTGCAGTTGGGGCACTTGCACTCGAATTCTTCAAACCCACTGTGAAATGCATCACTGTCAAATTTGGCTTTGCTGCTCCAACTCAATATTTTTTGTTTAATTTGCTGCCACCATTGACTGCTGAAATATTGTGGCAACTGTGGCAGCTCTCTCTGGTGCAGAAGGACGCCACATTACCTTTCCATACAATGGAGCTGTGGTAGGTCAGAGGACAGAGGACCTTTCTTCCTACTTTTGTTATCAAAGGAAGCAACTCAAAGGGAACAGAAATGGTGGTGTGGGAACTGTTTTTGAGATGACAGGGTGCTGTGGGGAACACAAAAGACAGATGCAAAGTCTACATGTGGCCTGGGTTTGTCTGTCGTGCATCATCCATTTGCACTTTTGAAACCTGAGAAGGTGATAGAACTTAAAATATAAACATATGCTATTTACTTTAGGACAGTAAAATGACAGAATCTAGATAGACTGATATGGCCTCCGTATCAATAAACTTAAAAATACTAAAGCCATTGTTCAGGTGTATCTTTTTGCAAATAAGTTTCTCCTGAGTTCTAATTAAACCTGTTCAGAATCAGGATGATATGATTGAAAGAATGAGGTTTCTGCTTTAGGGAAGCAGATATTGCAGGAACTAGATCAAGAATTTGGGTTCTGCTCATTAGTCAATTAGAATTTAGGCCAGATCACACTGACTATGCATATTATGTCTCTGTGGCATGGCAGACAGATAAATTGGCACAGGCATTAGGGCTGATATGTTAGAAGGAGAGACTGGGGTAACATAAAGATCAATCTTGATTAGGCATCCAAATAAGGGAACATTTAATCCATCTCCTAAACTCTTCTGGTTCTGTTTCAGAACAGAAATGTCGTATTTTTTTAAGGCCTAATATACCAGGGAGAAAGGTTCTAGTCTGGTCCATTCTGTACTGGACTATTTTGTACTAGTTGTGGACAGGATCCTATTTACACCACTTGTGCAATGAAGGTATTGAAGAATACAAGCAGAAACTGAGGGCTTGTCTACACCAGCCAAAATACTCCAAGCTGCTTCCATACTATTCTGGCCCAGAAGCTGACCCAGATTCCCCCCATTATCTCTACACTCCGTAGTGATGCCAGGCATCTGTCTACACAGGCAACCCTGCTTGCCACCATGAGTCACTTCCTTTGAGGTCAGAAACGAGGTGCCCAGTGTTAATCACATGCCTGGGCATCTTGTTGTGACCTCAGAGGGAATGACTTGCATCAGCAATAGTGGTATCAGGCAACATAGTGGGGACATGTGTGTAGACAGCCACCCAGTGTCACTACATAGTGCCCCACTTTTTATGCAACATCTGAATCAAAAGGTACGCTTTTAATAAACAGTTTAAGGGAGTGATAGGATGGATTCAGTGTGTGCTGGTCATATGTTGTGAAGACCATCTGCACTCGAATTGAGGATTTCTGTTCTGAATTTTACAGTTTCTTTCACATTTAGCATTGAGTAGTCTACTGTTTTCTGAATTTCTAATGTCTTTTGAATGTCAAAAGAAAATCAGACTGCACTTTATAAATTATAACAAAACCTTAGAGTATTTAGACCATAAGAAATCAAAATTCATGCTAAATGAAATGGAAGTGCCACAACATCTGATTGTCCTTATATATATATATATATATATATATATATATATATACAACACACAAGTCAGACAAGGTTGCATTTTATTACCTTATCTGTCTAATTTATATGCTGAATGTATCATACAGAAAACAAGCTTAGTCTCAGAAGAAGCTGTTGCGAAAACTGGAGGAAGGAACATCAAAGGTTTAAGATATGCAGATGATACCACATTACTTGCAGAAAATAGCAAAGACCACTTCTGATGAAAGATAAGGCAGAAGATACAAAAGCAGGATTATAGCTGAATATTAAAAAGACTAAAATAATGACCACAGATGATTTACTTAAATTTAAAGTAGACAATAAGATATTGAAATATCTGTACTTTGGCTCAGTCATTAATCATATTGGAGATTATAGTCAAGAAATCAGAAGAAGACTTGGAAGGGCAGCTATGAAGGAACTATATAAGATCCTCAACTGCAAAGTTATATTATTAAATACCAAAGTCAGAATCGGGCCATAATATTTATAATTTCTGTTTATGGGTGTGAAAGCTGGACAGTGAATAAAGCTGACAGGAAGGAAATCAAGTCATTTGAAATGTGGAGCTGGAGAAGAGTTCTGTGGATACCCTGGACAGCTCCTCCACCCCGACAAATGAATGGGTCTTAGAGCAAACTCTCATTAAATGTGAAGAAGATTAAATGGAGTCTCTCATGCTTTGGACATATCATGAGATGAGATTATTCATATGGAAAGACTGTAATGCTCAATAAGGTCTGGAAGGCTGTATGAAAAGAGGGAGACTGCATTACAAATGGACTGATTCACTAAAGGAAGCCATGGTCCTGAATTTGCAAGACCTAAGTAAGAGATGGGCTCTTGATAAATGAGGTTCTTGGAGGCCTCTCATTCATAGGGTCTCCATAAGTCAAAGTCAACTTGATAGCAAACAACAACAATAAACACTATCATTTAGTGCAGGGGTAGGCAACCTTTCCCCCTTAAGGGCCAGGGACTTCAGCTCCCAGAATCCCAGGAGCTATTGGCCAACATGGGACTATTGGCCAACATGTCTGAGGCTTCTGGGAACTGAAGTCCCTCGGCCCTTAAAGGGGAAAGGTTGCCTACCCCTGGTTTAGTGTATCTATCATCCATTCAACATGACAGAAGACTGTCTAATTCTTACACAGCATGATCACTGTTGACACTATTGACTTCAGTAAGAAGGGCTGTTTTTTTCTTTAAAATATATTTATATTTATAAAATATATTTATCACAACTATAATTAGAGTAGAAATTAACTTGATACAACCCTTGGCCAGTCAGCAAGATCAGCTTCGTGAAATATCTCATATCTAGAACACGGGCTTGCTTGCTCTAATTGTTTTTTATGAAGGCACTCTTGGCTCGTTAATTCATTTCACCCATGTAGGTGCAAGCCTGAAGGCTCCTGGGCAAATTCAAATGCAACTAGATGTTGAAAGGGGATGACATACAAGGAAGCCAGAGGGAACATTGCTCCCTCTACCCTGAGGGATCAGTAGAAGGCAAATCAGATCTAATTGTAAGTCTCTGGGTGATTTTCTGCAGACTAGCCAGGATTTTTTGCAACAATGAGGTGCTGAAACAAAAAGAGAGGCGGGAACCAGAAGTTGACTTTTACACAAAAGTACTGTGAATTTAGTATTATGTCTGCTGCTGCGTTTTATTCTGAGATTTAAAGCAGCTATCCTAAGAGTTAAAAATTTTTGGGGTATAGGGTTTAACATTACTTCCTTATAGTTTACATTAAAACCTGGAATTGATTTAATGGCCCTATGACATGGTAGCCACTGGCCAATTTTGCTAGAACTAAAACCACCATTTGATCATTAGCTTCTTTTATTCTAAAGAGATGTCTCACCCTGGCACCACTACTTTGTACCTGGTTTTGGTATAAAAACTTGAGATGATGATGGTGATTTATTTAGTTTCCACACTGGTTGGAATAGTGGTCTAAAGCTGTAGAGTAAGGTAACTGGGTCTATTAGTTATTTCAGTTTCCCACAATACAACTTAAGATCCACATTAGGGAGATTACTACAAGTGTTGCTGTATGCTTTCAAGTCAATTCTAACTTATAATGACCCTAAGGCAAACCTATCATGGGGTTTCTTGGCACACGTTATTCATAGAATCATAGAATCATAGAGTTGGAAGATACCACAAGGGCCATCCAGTCCAACCCCCTGCCATGCAGGAACTCAAAAATCAAAATCATTTTGAATTTTCATCCTGTTCTCTAGGGTATTAGCTATCCCTCCTAATTTGGTGTCATCTGCAAATTTGAGAAGCATGCCCCCTATTGTTTTGTCCAAGTCATTGATAAAGATGTTGAATAGCACTGGGCCCAGGACAGAACCCTGTGGCACCCCACTGGTCACTTCTCTCCAGGATGAAGAGGAGCCATTGCTGAACACCCTTTGGGTTCGGCCAGTCAACCAGTTACTAATCCACCTAACAGTTGTATTGTCTAGCTCACATTTTATTATTTTGTTTGAAAGAATATCACGGGGGACCTTGTCAAAAGCCTTACCAAAATCAAGATATGCTATGTCTACCACATTCCCTTCATCTACCAAACTGGTAATTTTATCAAAAAAAGAGATCAGATTAGTCTGGCATGACTTGTTTTTGAGAAACCCATGTTGACTTTTTGTGATTATGGCATTTCCTTCTAAATGTTCACAGAATCTCTGTTTAATGAACTGTTCTAGAATCTTTCCCGGTATTGATGTCAGACTAACTGGGTGATAGTTGTTGGGATCCTCTTTTTCCCCCTTTTTGAAGATGGGGAAAATGTTTGCCCTCCTCCAGTCTGCTGGGACTTCTCCTGTTCTCCAGGAGTTCTCAAAGATTATTGCCAGTGGCTCTGAGATTACATTTGCCAGTTCTTTTAATATCCTTGGATGTAATTCATCTGGTCCTGGAGACTTACATTCATTTAGGTTAACCAGGTATTCCTGTACTACTCTCTACTTATTCTGTGCTGCATTTCCCCTATTGTGTCTTCTGCTCCATTTTCCTCAGGTTAAGCACCCTTTTCCTTTTGTGAGAAGACTGAGGCAAAGAAGGTGTTCAGTAGTTCTGTCTTTTCTCTGTCCCCTGTTAGAATTTCTCCACAGTGGCCCTACCATTTCCTTCTTCTTTCTTTTGCTATGGACATACCCCAAAAACCCCCTTTTTGTTGTTCTTAACCTCTCTAGCAAGCCTAAGCTCATTCTGCGCTTTGGCTTTCCTGACTTTACCTGTACATGTGCTACCTATTTGTTTGAATTACTCTTTAGTGATTTTGCCCCTTTTCCATTTCCTATACATCTCCCATTTAACATTTAGTTCAGTTGAAAGTTCTTTTGTCATCCAACCCAGTTTCTTGAGACACCTATTTTTCCTTCTCATTGGAACAGTTTGAGATTGTGCCTTCAGTATCTCCCCTTTGAGAAACTCCCATCCATCTTGAACTCCCTTCTCCTTTAGTATTCCTGACCATGGGATCACTCCCAGTGTTTCCCTAAGTTTGTTGAAATCAGCTTTCCTAATGTCTAGAATGAGTATTTGACTATGCCTAGCTTCTCCTTTCCACTGTATAAGAAACTCCAGGAGAACACAATCACTCCCACCTAAGGATCCCATTTGCACTTGCACCCCATCGACCAGGTCATCCCTGTTGGTTAGGATAAGATCTAAAATAGCTGACCCCCTTGTTGTCTCTTCCACCTTTTGGACAATGAAATTGTCTTTGATGAAAGTGAGGAATTTGCTAGACTTTGAAGTATTAGCTGAGTTTGACTTCCATTCATAGCGGTATTCCCCTTTGCCTTCCTCTGAGGATGAGAGAAGGTGACTTTCCCAAGGTCACTCAGTTGGTTTCCATGGCCGAGTAGGGATTCAAACCCTGGCACCCAGAGTCCTAGTCCAGTGCTCAAACCACCACACCACATGGGCTCTTGGCATACCTAAGTTAATAATGCCTCTGAAAAAGAAGCTCTTTTTTACAAAGGCTTTATATGCCCACCAAACCCTCCTTTTCCTCTGCCTAGCTGCATGTTTGTTTTAGCAGCATCAGCACTAAGAGGATGGTGAAGGAGAGCTGGAGGAACATAGACTTTTGATGCCAGGTTGCAGCAGTGTGTCTGAAGTAAGCAATGCAATAAAAGCTTGAGCTGGAATGAGACCAATCCTACTGTAGCTGTAAGTGCCTGCCAACAACAAGCAAAGAAAACAGCAGCTGCCTCCAGATTACCTTATTAAGCATATGTGAACAGCAAAACAGAGAGAAAATGGGAAAGCAGATAAATCTGCAAGGTCAGCTATCCACAGCATTTTAAACAAGAATAGAACTATATTCAGTGGAAATGGATTCACTTTGCCCTTATTGTGGCCAAAAGACAATATTAAAAAAAGAAAAGAAAAGAAGTTAAACACCTATTATTCAATGGACTGAAGAGTTTATATCCCTATCTATATGTATGGCATATAGATAGCAATTTTGTATGGGTATCTTTTTGGATATTTATTGAAGTCTATGGCTAGATTTCCCCCATTATTATACCACACTCCACCATGGAGGTACATTGATGAAATTAAAATTTCTTGGAGGTTTTTTTTTTCCACATCACCCCATTATAGTGCTGTGATCTGACTTCAACTGCCATGGCTGCATCATATGGAATCCTGGGACTTATAGTTTGGTGAGGTAACTAGGGGAACCCTCAGGCTGAGAATTCTAAACACCATTCCACAGAATGTTGCCATGGCAGTTAAAGTGGAATCATACACTTTACAATTGCTACAATTGTGTGACATGAAAGGGCCCTTAGAGGTCTCAGCAGATGCATTTTTAAAGTGGGTTCCAGAGCAGACCTTTGTGATTGACCCTACTGGACTCTCAAGGTCCTGGCAGTTGTGCAAGACCTCTGAGTTCTATATTATACCATCCCAGTGAACCCTTAATGAGAAGCAGCCAATAGAGACTGCTGCCACATTGCAGAATTAATGCAGTTTCACCCAGCTTTAATTGCCATCCTGGGATTTGTTGTTTGTTGTTGAACCAAAGCTCTCTAAAACAGGAGGCTAAATATCTCACAAAACTACAAATCAAGAATTCCATAGCATTGAGCCAGGGCAGTAAAAGCATTCTCAAACTGCATTAATTCTGTAGTGTAGATGGAGGCAGGGTGTCTGTGTATATGTGTGTGTCTGTGTGCACTGGCTGAAACAATATATTGAAATGGACACTTTGATGTATTGTCCACAGTACTTTTTCCACATTGAGTCTGCAGTCTATACATACACTTACCTGGGGAAAAAGTCAATAGTGCAGACTCATGGGGGATGTATGGGAAGACAAGGGAAGCAGGAACAATACAAAAGGCCATTGGGGCAGCTTATTTATTTATTGATTTATACCCCATCTTTCCCCCTCTGCTTGGGACTCATGGTAGTTTACAGGATTTATCTGCCCATGCAATAATAATGCTCACCAAGAAAATATCCTTTCTGACCCCAGATGTACATTGTACTAACAAATATCATCAGCAGACTCTTCAAAATTTCACAGACGAAAACTGGGATATGTGTGACTAAGCCACATCAGAGTATGGTCAGCAGGGCAAAATGTATTAATGAGGAAGAACACAAACTAGCTAGGAGAAGCTTCAGCAGTTTGCTTTTGCCTGAGCCTAAGGCTTACTGTCCAACATTTCAGAGATGAAAATCAGGATACATGTGGCCAAGTAACATCAGCATATGGTTAAGATGAAAAAGGTTAGTAATGAGGAAGATCATATGAGCAGGGAGTAGTTACAGCACTTTGCTTTTGTCTGATTCTACAGAGGAGGGCAATTAGGGGGAGAAAGACAGGAACATTTTAAAAGCAACAAAACAGGCAAAATGGCAGAGGATTAATCAGGACTTTCCTTGCCAAATTAGGAAAGCTGGAGGGCATGCAACATGTCAGCCCGAATCACTAAGTAACCATAAAATGCCCCTCTTCCTCCTGAAAAAAATTGAGGGAAAATGCTAGTAATGTGACTTTTTCTAAATTCAAATATTAAGGAAAAAATCCAATTGAATCAAAGGAAACTTGACGTTACATTTATATAAATTCCATTGTTTCAATGGGCATACTGTAGTTTGACTAACAATTGGCTATAGGCCGAAGAGTGCCAAACAAAGAATGTCAGATTTACCATGGGGATTTTCAGTATAAACCAGAAAAAAATGCTCACTGCTAATAACATTGCAGACTCAGATAAATACTACTTGAACCAGCCATATGGCACTTATCCAATTTTCTTGATGCAACTAGTCATGAGTAACAGCCAGTAGCCCAAGATGAGAATGCATAAATAGCGTTTAGCATCAAATGATTATCAGTTCAGTGATCAGATGAACACTGTAGGGCAGAGTTCATTATATTTTACTTGGACAAGTCAGTAGCATTGAGCACTGCCATTCAAATAAACTATTGTGCCTCCCTTATCGTTTAACAGAAGCCATGGTCATGACATACTCTTCAAAATAATCTATTAAATAATCACGAAATAAATATGAATAGGAAGCATTACTTTCCTGGACAACCCTACTGGATGAGACATTTCTAAGGGAACCTTAGCATCTCAAAGGGTCTTCGCAGAGAAACTCATAAATAGCAGTCAAGGTTGTATACAGATAGTACATCCTATTTCTCAAGGAAATGGATCTTTAGGTGCACTTCTAGTTCATGCAGGATGCCAATGAGATCCAATATCCACTTTCAGTACTTTCAATAAAATGGATATCCCCTCACACACATCCCAGAATTAATTGTAATTCACATTGGTTCCTTGGCAGGCTGATGTTAATACTGAAATAATTCCTAAATGTTAAATAGTAGTGACCAACACAGATTCTATGTTATAGCCCCCAATGGATTAGATTTTGATGGTTAAACTAGCAGGCATCCTGCTCTGGAAAATGAGGAATATTTTAATGTACAGTTTTTTAAGATATATATTTTTATCGTGATTTATATCATGCCTTTCTCTCAAATATTTATATTATGCTTTTCTCCCAAAGAACTACATTTATTGTTAAAATCAAATCAAATAAATATAGTTTAAATATAAATGCAGATTAAAGGCACAAATAAATATACATCAAACAAAAGAAACAGCAATGCCCATCCAAATAAATGCCCCTGCCACAACAACCTACCTTGTTAAATGCCTGTCTAAGTAAAAAGACCTTTGCCTGCTAACAGAAGAACATCAGCCTAGCTTCCTTTCTTTAGGCAGTTATATTTCCAGCATATGGGCAGCAATTAAGAAGACCTTTCTTGTCTTCCCATAATGGACGGGGGGATGGGGAATATAGAAATCTACACTATAGAAATAATGCAGTTTGATACCACTTTAAGTGCTACAGTTCCAGCCTATGAAATCCTGGGGTTTGTAGTTTTACAAGGTCTTTCACCTTTTCTGCCAAAGAGTGCCTGTGCCTCACAAAACTACAAATCCAAGGATTTTGTATGATGGAGCCATGTCAGTTAAAGTGGTGTCAAACTGAATTATTTTTATAGTTTAGATGCACCCTCAGAGAAGTCCAGGGAGATTTGTAGAGAAGACTACAATCTTTCAAATAGTTTAGACTCATGTTGTATAGGGTTTTATAGGTAATAATAATCAGTGCTTTGACTTGTGCCCAAAACCATAACCAGTGTCTTATACATAGAAACATATCCCAAACCAGTGGAGTCACTCACTCCTTGTACCCATCCCCAGTAAAGAGTCTGGCTGCAGAATCCTGTATCAGTTGGCATTTCCAAAATCTTTCAAAGGCAGTCCCAGATAAAACATTTTACAGTAGTGCAAACAAGATGTCATCAAGGCATGCATCATTGTGACCAAATTGGAGTGCCAAAGGAGCATGGAAAAGCCATGGAAAAGTGCCAGATTGGGGCTGTGGTGTGCAGTTGCCGTGGCCCTGATCCGGCAAGGGGCCGTCTGTTTAGCCCCACAGACTTAAGACTCTAACACTATATGGCCTTATCCTAGAAGATAATACCATCACCCACTGAAGGACATTGAAAACAGAGGGGCCAAATAAAGCAGTTTCAAACCACTTTGAAAGCAGGGCATTTAGATGATGCAAGCCTACAAAGCAGGTGGAAACCATATTGAAGCTGCACTCCAGGGCTAAAAACCAAAGCAAAAAGAACCCAGGATATTCTGACTTAGCCCAGAAAATGTGCACCATTGATCCTAAATGTAAATGCTCCAATGCCAGAGTGGTTCTAAAGGAGCAATCTTTCCTAATCCTAATCTAAAGCTGCATATAAACGCATCGGTGCAGGTGTGCTTTTAAAAAGGACAGAGCTGCCATACAGGGCAATAAAGCAAAAAAGTGTGACATCACCAGTGGCTGCATTTACAACATGCACAAACCAGACAGTCCAAGAGGGGGCATGGGGTGACGTGGTGTGTGAGGAAGTGTCTCCATGATTGTGCTTTGCCAGTGTTTTACTGGCCACACCGATACTCCCATCCGCTGTACTGGTGGATTGGAGGTGCAACTGTGTGGCTGTTCAAAGGGGCAGCCATCTAAGGGGATGGCATCTAGGCAGTAGGTGGTCACCAGTGGTGTGTTTGTGCAACAGTGCACATGGATGGTGGGGAGACAAAAAAAAAGTGCCATGGCTTGATGCTGCACTGTGCGGTTGGGTCATATGCATTTGGGATGTCTTGGGCTGCTGCTGAGGACAGTGGGGTTTTGAAATGTTTTTGGAAAAAACAGGTTCAAGCTGCTTTTCCTGCCTGTCTGTTCCACTCCAAAGTGTTATAAACAGCTACCTAGTTTCATCTAACAAGGCAGACCCCAAAACATTATGTTCATTTTATATGTTTTTAAAGTTCTGTTTGTTATTTGCTTCAGTAAAGAAATATATTTGATATCTGTCATATGTATATGTATTATAATACGTAAACCTAAAGAAGAGGTTTGGAAAATATTGGCTGGCAGAGAAGTTTGTTCATAAGCATTTGATTTAGACTCAGCCCAGTAAATTCGCCCATCCTTGAAATCCTCAATATCCTGAACTAGATATCATTAAAAAAGTCAGTTATATTGCATATCTATACATATCTGTTCATATACATCTACTCTTGTGTCCAATGGTACTTATTCCTCAGCAGGGATAGAAATAATATTTGAAAATACTCTAATAAAGGTTGAGTGTCCCTTGTCCAGAATTCTGAAATCAGAAATATTCCAAAATCCAAAATTGTCCACATGGGTGGCTAAGATGGTGACATCTTTACTTTCTGATGGTTCTGTGTACACAAATTTTGTTTCATGCACAAAATTATTAAAAATATTATGTATAAAATTACCTTCAGTCTATGTTTATATGGTGTATATGGAACATAAATTCATGTTTAGACTTGGGTCCTATCGCATTATGTACATGCAAATATTCCAAAATCTAAAAAAAATAAAAAAATTAAGAAATCCAAAATAAAAAAATAAAAAATCCAGAATCCAAAACACTTCTGGTCCAAAACCTTTCAAATAATGGAGACTCAACTTGTAATAGGCAAAATAAATAAATAAATAAAATGGGGAGGGAAGCCCATGTAAATCATTGTGTCCAGCACCTAAAATTATCTAATTGCACAATTTCTTAAGTCTACTGAGTTCACTACTCCTCATATTTGCACAATGGGCTATTGCTAGCATATCATTATATTTATCTATGTATATAGATAGCTATAGATATAGATATAGGATTTGTTAATTTCTTCATAAGCACTAAATGTCTGTGAAGTGATATCTGACTATATTTCCTATTTGGGTTATTTTCTGCTGATGCTTTCCACTCTTGATGCTTGAAATGTGCTTACTTAGATGTCTCCAGATTGTCTGGGCAGAAATGTTTTCCTATAAAACGACTCATCTCCATGCATCATATAAAATCTTGAGTTGTGAAATGGGGACTATATCCTGTTGCAATTACTGCATATACAAAAGGGCCCACGAACTCATTAGCAAAAGCGGGGAGGTATTATTCAGAGGTTCTTGATAACGTGTACAGTAAGGAATACTTGCATTGTTGTTTAGATCAGCTTGCCACTGACTGTTAAGCACCACTGTCGGTACAATTTGTACATGTCACACTATTTGCTTCTTCTTTTGAGTTACTGATTTTTTAAAATATGTATAGAGACTTTGAGACTAACTGAAAACAGAGGGTTGTAGCATGAGCTTTCATAGACTTTAGTCTGCTTCTTCAGATGTTTATGGTAGATTGAAAGCCAGGGACAGACAGGAGTGCAGGAGTTTAACTGAAGAAAACTGAAAAGGAATGTAGCCAGCATGGTTAGAACCCATGAGCTCTACATGATACATAGTTTGCAAAGGGCTCCCCACACGTAGGTCCTTAGGAACAACATCCTGTTGTTTGCACTTGCTGAGAAAGAAGATAACTGTCTGTATCTGGGCAAGTTTCTTGAAGAGGTTGATGGATTTCCACTTCATTCAGCTAAATTTGGTGCCTTTCATAGTGGTAGAATTTAAAGATATAGCCATGTTAGTCTGTAGAATTAATATGTATAGAGATTTTGTAGCACCTTTGAGACTAACTGGAAAAAAAGAGTTTTTTTGTGTTAGAAACTATGATAGACCTTCAGGAAAAAAAAAAGGCACCGCTGACAGGTTCTGAAAAAATAATTATTTATATAGGTTTATCAAATAAACTGGGATAGTCGAAATACAGCCCATTTTTTGTGAGCCGAGACAGCCATAAACCATTCTTAGAAATGTGAGGAGGCCAGGGAAGGCTCCTGGAAGCATGGTCCTGCTCTAATACAGCATTGCTTTATTATTAATACATGATTTGTTTTTTGTTTTTAGTAAAACCCACACAAGTGAGCTTCTAGACACTTCCAAGGTTAACAAAATATGATGGGTGGGAGATTTATTAGCGAAAATTTGGTTCGGAGGGTTAAAACTGGCCTCTAAATCCATTTTATTTGCTCATCCCTTAAATGCATAAATGAAGACTGAGCTTTGTATGATTAAAATAACAATCATATCACATATTTATACATGTCTGTTCATATGTGTCCAATGGCACTTGCTTCCAGGTAAGGGCGAAAATAATATTTCAAAATATTCAAATAACAGACAAAACAATCATGACCTTCCAAAGTGTCAAGAAACCCCTGTCTAGAAGAATCCTGGACAAATGAGAATCTTCATACTTTAAGGATTATTTTGCAAGAAAAAGGCACATGGTTCCTTCCCCTGCTAAAATGGAATTTTCTGATGTGGAAAACAAGTTTCCTGCACATAAAATATCATTTTCTAGACGAATATAACACATCAGCATAGAAAATGTTTTTTTTTTTTTGCAGAGTAAACATCAAACTGTGAATAATCCTTGCAGTGGGGAAAGATGTAAAATTATTTGCTTTTGGCTATGAGAACAAATTTACAAATATTTACATCCTTTGTTCTAAAGCAATTATTTATACTTGCACAATGGGGTGTTGGAACTGTGGCTTTCTAGATGTTGTTCAATTTTGGTTCCCACCAGTCCCAACCAACTTGGGGACAGAATTGATGGTAGCTACAGCTCCACAAGGACTGAAGAGCTACGCACATTCTGATGTTATTGATGACCATATTGCAGCTGTAATGAGTTTTCTTTCCATTAAATGTGCCCTACACAACAGTGCACAAATGTGTGATTGCTCTTACCATGCAGGTTTGTAGGACACTTGTCCATATAGGCCAGGGGTAGGCAACCTTTCCCCTTCAAGGGCCGAGGGACTTCAGCTCCCAGAATCCCAGGAGCTATTGGCCAACATAGGACTATTGGCCAACATGGCTGAGGCTTCTGGGAGCTGAAGTCCCTTGGCTCTTAAAGGGGAAAGGTTGCCTACCCCTGATATAGGCTGTCATACTGTTGAGAGGCTGGCTGCTTTAACTTGAGACCCTGTCCCAGGTTTCTTGCCATGCTCTTTAGCCCCCAAGTCCCAGATACTACAAGGATTTCTTTTTGCCATCTTTTGTATTGGGCATTGTCTTTCATCATCCTGATACTTCTGTCATTGAATGGAAGCGGTAAGATATTAAGAATGGCGTGTTGTAATTTATTTATTTATTTATTTATTTAGTTATAACCACTAACAACCTAATATACAATCACAATCAAAATGAGATATATCTATAAAATACATGCAGAAAATAAAGAATCAGAAACAAGAAAAATAAAGAGAAGAGAAATATACATAATTAAAACACAGTAGGGCTCTGACCCCCTCCCCCATCTTAATGAAAAGAAAAAGAAAAAATACAGGAAAATACATGCAGAAAATAAAGAAACAGAAAGAAGAAAAATAAAGAGAAGAGAAATATATATATATATATATATATATATATATATATATAGTTAAAACACAGTAGGGATCTGATCCCCCCCATCTTAACTGTAATGAATAGAAAAATAAAAAATATAGGAAAAATACATGATTTTACCATTATAGGTCCAACTAAATAATCCTGCTAGAATTACTAATAACTATTTTAGAATTACTAATAACCATTTCTTATTGCTCGAAATGTCCACAGTTTTCAAGCTTTCAATCATCATCATCATCACCATCATCATCTTCATTTGGCTTATCCTTTAGAAACCACATTAATTGGGCCATTTGGGCTAATTCAGCAGCCTTAACAATCCATTCTTCCATTGATAGTGTTTCAGTCCATTTCTTAGTTTGTGCACACAATAATCTTGCTGCTGTTATCATGGCCCAAATGCTTTAATTTTTTTCCAGAAGAGCCTTCATTGAATCCAATGTTTTTTGTGTCATTATCACAAAGTCATCTGCATAAGCACCCAGTATATGCTGTTCTTTCTTTCCCCTTAGTCAACAGATTCAGTTGTTTTGGATGATATCTGTCAGTAGGGTTTCCAGCCGCAAATATGAGCAGTAAAGGTGAGAGCAGGCCACATTGTCTAATTCCCTTTTTGTATTTCAACCAATCTTCTTGCATTACCATTTACTAAAATCTGGGCATTTTGCACCAAGAAGATTCCTGCATGGCAGGGGTTGGACTGGATGGCCCTTGTGGTCTCTTCCAACTCTATGATTCTATGTCTTCATTGCCCAAATAATATTTTCATCAAAGTCCATTTTCTTCAATGATTTAAATAAGTAATTCCAAGAAATATTATCTAATTTTTTTCTCTTATCAATAATAATAATAATAATAATAATAATAATAATAATAATAATAATAGCTCCTTTATCATTATGATGTTCCAAATATTTGATGATATTGAGAACAATCCTTACATTAATCGTTAATTGTCTGTTTGGCAAAAATCGACTTTGATTTTCATAGCTATTCTGAGACGCTTTTTAATTTGCTTGCCAAAATAATAGTAAATATCTTGTAGTCATTGTTTAGTAATGAAATAGATCTGTAATTCTTTCTTAATGACTCATGTGTAATTTATTTATTAATCACTGTAAAATAGGCATTTCTCCAAGAGTCTGGCATCTGGCAATGAAAACTGTTCTTGAACTAACAATCTTTTGTTGAGTTTCTTCAGCAAAATTTTTCTTGAGTTTTTTCTCCAGATTTTTTATTCCATCACTCAACTTATTCATTTTACCTTCTCTTCTTTTTTTCAATCTGAAGCCAGATTTTATAAATTGTCCTTATAAACTTTACTTGCATCCCAAACTATTGTAAGTGCTGTATTTAAGTTCTGTTCAAATTTCTATTCTTGTTTACATAGTTGTAACATTTTTATCTTCAGAAGTAGATATTAATTTATTCTCCATCTAAACTGTGTTTGCTGTGTTTTCAGGGACATTATTGTGCGTTTATGGTTTGAAAATGTTTTTGGTAGAATATTTATCCTCTTTACTGGGTTAGTCATATTCTTAGAATCCAAAACATATCTGTTCTAGAGAAAGAGCATCATGATTTGAAGAGAAAATGAGTTCTGTTCAAAAGGTTAAAGGACAAGGCCCCAGAAGGAGGCATCCAAAAGACAGAGTTGTTAAGAAGAAATGATAATAACAATATAATGATATATTTTTATTGAAAAAAACACCGAAATTGAATCTGAAAATAATATCATGAAATGTAAATGGACTAAATTTACCCCAGAAAAAAAAGGGAGGAATCCTTAATAAAATCTCCATTACGAAATTATTTGCTTTCAAGAGATATAAGTAAAACAGACTATAGACTTTTGCAGAATAGAAGGATGGACCTTGAATTTGTGTCTGCAAACAAGAATTAAAGAAATGGACTAGTCTTTTACATAAATCAAACAATGCAACCATAGTGTATTTTAAGATGGACAAATTGTTGTTGTTAAACTGCCCTTGAGACGATCTTGACCCATGGTGACCTTATGAATGAGACATCTCCAAGACCCTCTGTCATCCACTGCTCTGCTTAATTCCTGCAACCTCTTAGAATCATAGAGTTGGAAGAGACCACAAGGGCCATCCAGTCCAACCCCCTGCCATGCAGGAACTCCCAATCAAAGCATCCCCGACAGATAGCCATCCAGCCTCTGCTTAAAGACCTCCAAGGAAGGAGACTCCACCACACTCTGAGGGAGTGTGTTCCACTGTCGAACAGCTCTTACTGTCAGGAAGTTCCTCCTAATGTTGAAGTGGAATCTCTTTTCCTGGAGCTTGCACCCATTGTTCCGGGTCCTAGTTTCTGGGGCGGCAGAAAGCAAGCTTGTTCCTTCCTCAATATGACATCCCTTTAAATATTTAAACAAGGCTATCATGTCACTTCTTAACCTTCTCTTCTCCAGGCTAAACATCCCTAGCTCCCTAAGTCATTCCTCATAGGGCTTGGTTTCCAGACCCTTCGCCATTTTAGTTGCCCTCCTTTGGACATGCTCTCTATCTGTCAATCTATCATCTATCCCCTAATTTTAAAGAACACAGATGAAACATTTGGAAAATATATGCAGTGTTTCAAAAATCATCATCTTGTTATGAAATCTGCAGCCAAAATTGTTCATAATTATATGAGGTAGCATGAGTTGTATTTGTAATCCCCTATGATAATTACATTAGATGATTACAAATGTCCAGTTTATGTGTTACAGCAATTTCATTATGTAAATTATATTTAATCAAACTGTTGCAGATTTGGAAACACAGCTATCTTTAATGGTCATGGGGGCGTTTCAAGCTCAGTATAAATACCAGCACCTTACAGCAGGAGAGCATCACATTCAACTAGCAGTCTGTGATCATCTCTACTGAAGACCAGCTAAGGATCTTTCCTTCCAGGTACCCTTGTGATTAGTAATATTCTTCCTGATATCCAATGGAATGTTTTAGACACTTAAAACATATAGCTTGATGAGTTGGTTAGATTATAGCTTCGTTTCCCTGACTGACAATATGCTTCATCTCAATGGGTTCTGGTGTAAAAGTATGGGTGAAAGAGTATCCTGAAAGATTGTACAGTGCTGAATGGTTTTGTTTTTCCCTTAGCCCTTGTGAACTTCATCATGACCACCTTGCCTGAAGCCAATGCTAAATTTGCCATTGACACCTACCAGGCATTGAGGAAGGAGCACCCATGTGACAACCTCCTTTTTGCTCCTGTGAATGCTACCTCTGCTCTGGGTCTGCTTGCCTTAGCATCTGGATGTGAACAGGCAGCTGAGATTGAGAAGGTGAGTATCACCAAGGGGAAGGGATGGGGTCTTCAAACTGGCTTCATTGGCAAATGGGCTTGCCATCACTGCTGCTCATCTATTATCACACTCTTTTAGGATGATGGTTTCTTCATTTTAGACATACCAGACTATTCCACTACACTCTTACAGTGCTATTCCACTTTTACTGCTCTGGCTGCCTCCTGCTGAATCTTAGTGGAAAAGCAGGACATGCTTTTCATGCCATTGTAATCCCTTAAATCGCAAAGCTCATTGTTTTGTTCCAAAGCATTATAGATACCAAAAATTGCAGTAATGCGGCTGTTTTATAGCCTTAGTATGTGTTGATAGAACTATACAATTTATACACAAATCTGCTTTCCTACATTATTGCCCAACATTCATTCATTACATCACGTGTTCTAATGGAGCTTGTTCTGCTTTGCCTTCATCACTATTCTTGAAAATTTCTGTGCCCTTATACTGAAAAGCATATATGACTTCTTTCTCTCCTCCCCCCTCTATATATTAACCTATAATTTTAACCAATTCAATTGTGCTTTTGACTATTAATGTATTATTAATATCCTAAAATTATGCATTAGAATGCATATGTCCAGAGCACAGTCTTTATGTAAAACCCATCATGTGTACAAACATATACCTCATAAGCAGTATATAACACATGCCTAGAGCAAATAACTCCCCCCCAAATTTCTCAGTCACAAGGTAGTGTGTTGCTGTCATTGCAAGGTAGAGATATATCTCCCTTAAGCAGGTCAACACAAATGTGGATCATCAATCTGGACTGATTCAAATATGAGCATGTCGAAATATCCATAAGATTGGGAGGTATAAGAATATCCACTTTGTGGTTGGTTACAAATTGGACCCCACCAAATGTTCCTATGAAGTCAACAAATGTTGTTCATATATGACTGGAATGTCTGAAATGATTTTACAATTTTAATCAAGGTATTGCACTGGGATGAAGTGAAAGAGTGTATTGGGTCCCTAAGCAGACGATATCTGGGAGCAGCCAGAAGCTTTGGACAATCAGCAACCAGACTAAAGGTATTTACAATGATGTCCAAATAAATTACTGGAGTATTTTACTCCTATACCTAATTGATATTTTTGCATTATTGTCAGTCATCTCAACATCAAACTCCTTGCCAACTGGGAGAAACACACATCTGAAGAAAAAATAGCGACCATGATTTTTAAAGTAAAAAGTGCAAATATTGTTGAAAATAAATAAATAATTTTTTTTAACAAATACATTCCCAATGAAATATTCACATGTGAAGTAGACAATTCTTTCTTGAGTTGCATGTGCACCATTTTTTGCAAATGATACTTATTTGCCTCTTTTCTGTTGTATTTTTAAGTGAAATAGAATATTCACATTAGATATGTTTCCCATATATTTGGGAACCTTAATGTGACTTGAAGAAGAGATTTGTTTTGGGTGGGTGGAGGGCGTAACTACACAGGACTGTATTTGGATGAGCTGTGAGAGCAAAGGTTTTCTAATTTCCTTGCAGGCACAACAAAAAGTTAACATCTGCCCCAGACCCAGTCCTCGTCCTGAACCAGTGTGCCCCAAACAAAGAGCATGCCCTGAACCTTGTCGTCCAAAACCGCGACCATGCCCTGAACCAAGACAACATCCTGAACCAACATGTCCAAGGCCAAGGCCATGCCCTGAACCAGCTCGTCCTGAACCAACATGTCCAAGGCCAAGACCATGTCCTGAACCAGCTCGTCCTGAACCAACATGTCCAAGGCCAAGACCATGTCCTGAACCAGCTCGTCCTGAACCAACCTGCCCCAGGCCAAGGCCCTGTCCTGAACAAACATGCCACAAACCAAGCCCCCGTCCTGAGCCTGTTTGTCCCTCTGAAGCACCTTGTCCTGAAAGGGTAAGTGGTAAAATCTTTGGATAGTTTCATGTTTGGGTGTTTTTATAAATGTGACAAGAAGTTTAACAGCTAGCTATGGCTCAGAGAAGGGAGCAACAAAACATATTTTAGGGACTACTGGCCAAGTGCTGTTAAACATAAACTTTCCTTCTTCATTATTAGGATGTTCCAGATTATGAGTGTGAAACACCCAAGGGAGTCCACACTGCATTCAGCAAAATCCTTGCTGTCCTGAATGCACCAAGTACCAACTATACTCTGAGCTTTGCCAACAAGCTCTATGGAGACCATGCCATTGCCTTCATCCAGGTAACACTGATTTTGAACCTCAGAAGATTTCTGTTGCACAGCTACTGCATGGATCTCTTGTTATTCTGATATTTCTTTTTCTATGATGTACTTTATCAGCAAATCCAGTCTTCTGAGGCCTTATGGAAGCATGGTATGGATCTTAACTAGTTAACAAAGAGCAAGCCCTTTTCAGGAGTGTTATCTGCTTTCTGAAATCCTGTGTCCATGGAGACACATCAACCTTTATCTTTCTTGTTTTTTCAGGAAACTGACAAGAATTTTTCAATACTGCAAAATAATTGAGAGCTGTAGGCAATGTTTTTAATAGTTGTGAAGTTAGAGAGGTATTCCTGATTGTTCTTTTTTATTTTTAATTGTTCATATTGTTAAAATAAAAGTGATCCCTGGATCCATTTTTTCCTCTTTCTGTTCAGAAATTTATTTATTGTGCTCTGAAACTGTACTGGACAGATGTGGAGGGAGCAGATTTTCACAATGCCCCAGAGGAGGTGCGGAGAATCATTAACCTTTGGGTTGAGGTCCAGACACATGGTAAGAGCATACCACCTATTCATTTCCTCTTCCTGATTTTTTTGAGAAACCTTTGACAGGGATCTCATATTGTTGATCCTGAGCTGTTGTTGGTCTAAAAAAGCAAAAATCAATTCTTTGCTGAAACATAAATTGAGACCAGGAAAGGACTTTCCTGAGGCCAGTCAAATATTCAGTAACAACATACTTTCCCCATCAATCTAACAAGATTTTTTTTGTGAAGGGACAGATATCATGATCCCCAAACCAAGTTCCATACAGATTTGTTGGACAAACTCTCATCATCACAGCCAGAACAAGGTGTTGCCTGGGTTTGGCAGTGGTGGTACTCCAAAACACTACTATAATTCCCTTGAGGTAGTGAGAAGAATCATACATTTTTGGTTGAGGCCTAGACACATGGTAAGAGGACACCATTCACTCACTGCTTTTTCCTTAAATTCAGTGAAACCTTTGACCAGAAGATCTCTTATTGTTGGTTTTTTCAAGCAAGCAAAGGAATCTTTTTAAGAGACAAGAATCAGACTTTTTTCAAAATCAATAAAAGCACTTCGTCAATAACAAATATTTTCTTCCATAAAAATTACTGAATAGCTTATTGTAAGAGCACTTCTACTGCCCTTCATTGATGTGGTTTCCTCCAGATTTATTGATTTTGCCCCACTACCTGAGAACGTTGAAATCTCTAGTTGAAAACACGTGAAATGCACCAGGCTGGTGAAAGCTGATCTAGACATTCCTCAAAACCTAGAAAAAGGAGGTCAGATTAATATAGATGTAAGACTGGAACAGATTATAGCTCTTAGATGTTCATTTTATGAGTGTGCCTTTCCCATTGGTAGGGATACAGTGAAATATAACAGCAAAAAAACAAAATGGAAGTCAACATATGTCTATTTCTTTGCTAGGTAAAATCAAGAATCTCCTTCCCAAGGACAGCTTTGACTGTCTTGTTCAGCTGCTACTGGTGAATGCTCTCTACTTCAAGGGACAATGGCAAGTGAAGTTTGACAAAGAACTCACAGTAGAAGCCCCATTCTATCCCCATTATACAGATAAGGTGAGTTATATATTATTTATATGTATAGCTTCCATCTCCTAGTTTTGCAAAGCAAAGGGGAATGTAACCATGTCAGCTATTTTCTTGCAACTTCTCACAGGCATGTTTTGGGAGGTTGTGAGAGTTGGTGCAAAGATTTTTATTTGCTCTTTTGTTGGAAATCATGGTATTCATGCAATTGAGATTTCCGGTGCTAAAGTCCCACTTTGGAACAATGCTACTAAGACATATCCACTGATTTCTGATTTCAAAGGAGTCATGGACATGGCTAATTTTAGCAGGACATTGTTTATGGACAGATTCTGAATATTTCAGGTGTTTCTCCCAATACCTTTTTCATGGAGGAGGTAGGCTTTAAAAAAGTAAAAATTGGATAGATTTTGCTCCTTGTTTCCATTGCATGCAACTGTTAGCTACAAACAAAATAGATCTATCTAATGAGTAGCATTTACAGAAATGTTGATAATACATTTGATGGGATATGTGATCTAGGGCTTGATTTAGGGCTTGATTCTTCAGCATTACAACCTATGTTTTCAGGTACATAGACCTCAAAATAATAAAACTGACAAAATGAAGGATGGCTCCCTTCATGCTACATTTACCTGACTTCCATCTTTATCATTTCAGAGAGATTGCTACACGGTGCAACTAATGAACAGGAAGGGTGTTTACAACACAGGCACCTTTGATATCTGCAACACTGAGGTGCAAGTGCTTGAGGTCCCCTACAAAAACAATGAACTCAGCTTGTTCATTCTGCTCCCAACAGACTGCAGCCCAGAAGCTCTTGAACAGGTAAGGCATCTCCTCACACTACTCACTGTATACATTTGTTGGGTTAAGCTCTCTATGGATCCAGCCACCCATCTCTGGCCATCAAACAATAAGGCAATGTTTGTGCAAAACTATTTCTTATTAACTGTGGGTTGCAGCCATCTTTCTTTTGGACCAGCATCTGCATCTGAATCTATCATGAGTTGAAATATTCTCACTACAATTTTGTGCTTGTTCCTCTAGCTGGAGGATGCTCTGAGCTATGAGCACCTGCTTGACTGGTCCTGTCATCTGAAGCCTGAAGAGGTGGATGTCTTCATCCCCAAGTTCAGCTTAGAGAAGAGTTTTTATCTCCATGAATATCTAGATCTGCAAGATCTTTCTGATCCTGAAAAAGCTGATTTCTCTCAAGCAACAACCACAGAAGGAGTGGCTCTTACTCAGCTGGTCCACGATGCTTTCCTTGAGATCGATGAGGAAGGTGGTGAGGAAGCAGAGGCCTGCCGTTGTCCCCGGGATAGGCGTCCCCGTCGGGAGGCTGTGCAGTTTGTGGCTGACCATCCCTTCGTGTATTTTGTCCGCCACAATTGCACCCAGAGCATTGTTCTCCTTGGCAAATTTGCTAAACCATAATAAAGTGACCCCTGTGATCCATACCATGAAGACAATGGAAGATGAATACGGAAAACCCTTTTTAGAAGATGTCAGTCTTATGCATCATCTTCCCCTTTGTATCATTCTCTGGAGTGCCCATCACTGCAGAGATTTGGGCAAAGAAGCTTTCTATTTGGTGGTGGGTCTGATTCTCACTTTGAGTCAAGAATGCTTTAAAGGCTTCATTCTTTTTCTATCTGCCATTTCCTTTTCTGACCAATTTTACTTCTGTTTAGCTTCTTAAAGAATAGGCTTCCTCCTGATTTCTGGAAATTCCAGGTCTTGAGATTGAAAAATTTATATGGTAGCTAATTAAATTTAAATATCTACAATCAGAGAGCAACAGATCCTCTCTTTATATGATTTTTGAGGAAGAACAATATCCTAGGAGTGTTGTTTCCTCCATTACTGTAGCACTCCCTTCTCCCACACATTGGAGTGTTAAAGAGCTCAAATCTTTTGGGATAAGGTCACCTTGAATGAAATGTAATGAGTTAGGAAACTTGTAGTGAAGTGCTGGTACAGATACTTTTTAGAAAAAGACCAAACAATATTGGTTATTGGACCAATTAATGGACCAGCATTAATTCAATAAAAGGGAAATAAAATTCCAAAGGGATAGAGCTTGGGTTCTTCCTTCCCTTTTCCCTTTCTTCTTCCTGCTTCCTAATGACAATCTTCCTGTTGTTGCATGATGCAGGTTGCCTGATTAACTGAAACATGCTTTTAGAGATTCTACCATATTTTATTGCCTAAATTCAGCAGCATTTTGTCATCTTATACTGACTTTCATTGAAGAAGGCTCATTTCAATGGCACTTCCTCTGTGTATACATGAATAGGCTGGCAGTCTGAAGCTATAATGTTGTACAAGAATTTTTCATTATTTCTTATAATCCTATGTTTTTCCTTGAAATATATGAAACTCTGTTGTACCTTCCCTACAACTTGAACTGCAGCTTCTAAATATCTCAATAAAGCATTGAATGAATTATGTTTTTCTGTAGTTTTCACTGCGTGTGTGTGTGTGTGTGTGTGTGTGTAGGGAAGTGAGTCGCGCCGAGTCGTGGCTGCCATTTTGTTTTCTAAAATGGTGGCCATGGCTTGTTTGCGCATGCGCAGGAGTACTGAGCATGTGCAAATGAGTCGCGGCCGCCATTTTGGCAAACTCATGCAATGGTGGCGCGGCAGCAGCGCGTGCGGCAGCTGCGGGGGTCGGCGGCGGTGGCGGGGGTCAGTGGGGGCCGGTCGGCGGGGGTCGGTGGGGCGGGTGCGGCCCGCGGGCCGTAGGTTGCCGACCCCTGGCCTAAATAGATAAGCAACTGTGTTTAGATAAGCAAGAAGTGCCAGCTTTGAGCCATGTTGGGGGCATGGCATTTATATGCAGAGAGCATGCATACACAGAAAAGCAAGCACAAAAAGGAGTAATGAAAAGCCTCTCCTGCCAGTGGCTGGGATTGCAGTGGCAGCTCGCTTTAAAAGCAGGCCCATGTGATCACCACAGTCCTGGTGTGATCGGCGCTGGCATGGTCCTGGCGTGATCTTTTTGGTTTGTCTCATTTGGACCTTAGTCCAAAATGCAAAATGTTTATTCAGGAAATGACCCACAAAATTTGAGTAAAAAAATCATACAACATTTTTCCTTTCACTCTCATTAAATAATACATCATATCTTGTGAGTCTGTGGTAGAAACAGGCAACACACTTTAAGTTATAGCATAAATATTATTTTTAATGGCTGGAATCCTGTAGATTATTCCGAATGAGAGTAGACTCATCCAATGAATTGTTGAATGGTAAGTCAACACACGGTAAATCACATTGATTCAATTAGTCAGGACTAATGCTATTATTTAGCCCCTTGTTTTAACTTTTGCATATTTCATCTGTAGGTCAGGTAAAAGCTTTTAAAGAGGAAAAGAGAATCCTTTTAGGAGGCAAGGCACTGAAACAGTAGTTGATCTCTGACTCAGTGTGTCACCCAAACCGTAAGATTTATACAAGTGAAAAACATTTATGTCTTATGAGCTTATTATATTGGTTATTAAAGTGACTTACCTCTCCCAGGCGGCATCCAGACCCTATCACAGGGATTTTGCCACTGAATCCGCCACCCAGGTCCAATATAAACATTGCAATACATGGGGTGAGTTAGCTAATGTAGACAGGAATGGGACATTCTAAGTCAGAGAATATCACAGTGTTTTACTTAGAAAATGAAAATCTAAGAAGAAATGGGAGTGGCATTAATAGTGAGGAGAGATGTAGCAAAGGTAATCAGGAAGTATAATGCAAAATCTGATTGAGTAATATCAAGACTTCAGGGCAAAACCCTTCAACATAATCATAATCCAAATTTAGGTTCCAACTACAGAGGAAGAAGAGGAAGAAATTGAAAGATTTTATGCTTGACTCCAAGAGGAAATAGATGATACCCAAAACAGGATATCTTATTAAACATAGGTGATTGGAATGTAAAAAGTAGGAAACAGAACAGAATCAAACATTGTAGGAAAATTTGGCCTAGCATCAGGAAATGAAGCAGGAGGCCAACAGTTTGCTTATCAGAAACACATTCTTCAAGCAACCCAAGAGGTGTTTATATACATGGACACACCTGATGGCCAATATAGAACTCAGACTACATAATTGGAAGCAGAAGATGGAGAAACTCCATTCTCTCTGCAAAAACAAGACCAGGAGCAGATCATGGTATAGACCACGAACTATCTCTCTCTCTATATATATCTATATCTATATAGATATAGATATATAAATATAAATATAAAATGAAACTAAAGAAGAACACTAAATCAGTCAGCATGCCATATAGCCAAAACACAGTAGAGCTCTGTCCCATCTTAAGTGTAATGAAAATAAAAATAAAAAGGATACAAATATACACTATTCCACCATTACAGAGAAAACAGAATGCACTAGAATTAGTAATAACCATAACCATAGATATATATCATTAGATTTCTTATTGCTCAAACAATTTATAAACAGTTTCCAAACTTTAAAAAAATATCATTGGGCTTATTATTTTCAACTCACATTAATTTGGCCATTTGGGTTAACTCAGAAAACCTAACAATCCAACACTTGTTCTTCAGTCTGTTTCCAGGTTTGAGCAAACAATAATCTTGCTACTGTTATCATGTATCAAAGACATAAACCTTACTTATTATCCAGTTCTTTGTCCATAATGCCCAACAGAAACATTTCTGGTAACATCACAAAATCTACCTTTAATTTTTTTTGGAATTAATCTTAGACCAATAGTTTTTCATATTCTTACAAACCCACCACATAGGAAAGAAGGAAGGATTCCTCCTTATCTTGACATCCCCAACATTGGTCTGAAAAACTCTTAGACATTTTTGACAATTTGTTTGGAATTAGGTACCATCTGTACATCATCTTCTATAGATTTTCTTTTTAATGACTACTCAATGTAAATTTCACATCTTTGAACCAGATTATTCCCATATATCCATATAGATATTATGCCCATTTACTATAATGTGGCTTGAGCATTTTTTTCTCATCCATGGGGTCCCCTGGAACTGAATCCCCATGGATGAGAAAGGCACACTGTACATGTTTATATTTATAGAGCTCTAAACAAAATTTATTTTCTCCTACCTTTGTTTCTTCAATGCTCTTATACAAGTTAATTTTAGAAATTCCCAAGCTACACTTTTCTTTATCATCATACATTATTTTACATTTTATTCTGGGTTTTTATTGCTTGCCAAACCAATCTGGAGATTTCTTCTTGCTATTTCCCATAGGTATTTCCCATGGGGATCATCTAAAGGAAAAATAAGAGCCTGGGCCTAACATTTGTTTTTATTATTGTGATTCTTTCCCAAAGGAATAAATTTAACTCTCTCTATTTTTCTAAAGCTCTTTTAATTTCTTTCCAGACCTTTTCATCATTTTTTTGAAATAGTAAACTAGTAAACTATTATTCTTCATTACTGTAACTCCTCAATATTTAACCCTATTTTTCCCACTTTAAAATTTTAAAGAGCAGTTAATTCTTTTCTCTTCTATTTCTCTTCTATTTTTAGTCAACAATTTTGTTTTATCACAGTTCACTTTAAACCCAGAGCATGTCCCAAATGCCCCAATTTCCCCCAGAAAATTTCCCCTTCATTGAATCCAATGGTTTTTGTATCATTATCACAAGGGTCCAAAAACATACTGCAAAAATAATCCAGTTTGAGACCTTTTTTAACTGCCCTGGCTTAGTGCTAGGGAATCCTGGGAACTGTATTTATTGTGGCACCAGAGTTCTCTGACAGAGAAGGCTAAATATCTCACAAAACTACAGTTCCCAGAATTCCCTAGCATTGAGCGAGGGCAGTTAAAACAGTCTCAAACTGGATTATTTCTGCAGTGTCGATCTTCTAGGTCATCTGCATAAACTCTCAGTTTCTTTCTTTACTCTTACTCCACAAATTCAATAATCTTTCCAAAATAATCAGTAAAGGGGAGGCAGCCTTGTCTAATTCCCATTTGTATTTCAATCAACATTGTTGCATTACCATTTACTAAAATCTGGGTTTTTTGAACTGAGCAGATTGTCTTTATATAATATTTTCACCCAATAATATTTTCACCAAAGTCCATTCACTCTGATACTTGAAAAAAGTAATTCTAAGAAATATTATTGAACACTTTCTCTGCATCTAAGGAAAAAAAAATCAAAACAGCCTTTTTGTCATTATGGCCTGAAGCAGACAGGTGGCAAGGAGCATCCTCTGTCCGCTCCAGCCATGATCAGGGCATGATTGGCCCAGGACTACAGCAACCACACAACCCACTCTCAAAGTGGGCCACTGCCATGGTCCCAAATGGGCCCCCACCAGTGGTGGATTAAATCCGCTCCTTTTTCCAGCAGGTTTGGATTGCCTTTGGGGGCATGAGTCATCTGAATTCCACACCCCCGAAGTGGCCAGAAGATGTTTCTTTTGGCACATCTGATTCTAAATAAGGTATTTGATGATCTATTAAGGATAGTTCTTACATTCCTATTATATTATTATTTATTTATTTATTTATGGCAAAAATCCAATTTGATTTTAATGAGTATTCTGAGGAATGTTTTTCAATCTGCTTGCCAAAATAGTAGTAAATATCTTGTACCGTAGTTATTGTTTAGTAATGAAATAGGTCTTTAATTCTTTGTTAATGTCTTGTCTGTACCACCTGTAATATCACTGTAATATAGACATTTCTCCAAGAGGCTGGCATCTACCTTTTTTTTTTTTTATGATGCATCACACACCATTTTTAATGATAGCAGCAACCCATCTTCAAATTTCGCATAATCTATTGCAGAAAATCTGTTTAGGGCTGGCGTTTTTCCAGATTTAATATTTTAAATTGCTTCAACAAGCTTCATAGTTGGCACAGGTCCATTCAAACTTTGCTTTTGTTCTAGAGGTAGTATAGCCAGTTAGAATCTATTTCTCACATGGGACATTTTCTCTTTGCCCCTTGAATATAAACTTCTATGGTATTCCTCAGTCTTTTATATTTTTGAATTACCTATAACATGCTGATCTCCTTTCCTAATCTTTACCACAGTTTTATTAAAAGCCTTTCCTATCACAGCTTATATAAAAAGACTTCCTATATTTATTTGCAAATTCACAATTCTGTTGCTTAAGATATAACCATTTGGCATCCATCTCTTGGACTGTAAACAATGCAAATTGTTATTGATATAACTTAATCTTTTGTTGAGTCTCTTCAAATATTTTCTTGAGTTTTTTCTCCAGATTTTCCATTACATCTGTCAATTTATTCTTTTTAGCTTCTCTTCCTTTTTTTCAATCTCTAGAACCATATTTTATAAATTGTTCTCTCCTACTTTACTTGGATCCCAAGCTTTACTTGCATCCCAAACTATTGTAGATGCTGTACTCTTATTTAAATTCAACTCAAAGAATTTCCTTAGTTCTTGTTTACATTGTTGTAATATTTCCATCTTCAGAAATAGATATTCATTTATTCTCCATCTCAACTGTGTTTGCTTTGTCTTCAGGGACATTATGGTGGAACTACAGTCTGAAAAAGTTTTTAGTAGGATATTCATCCTCTTTACTAGGTTGGCCATATTCATGTTCTAGTGAAAAATCATCACAATTTGGAATGAGCAAGAGTTCTGTTTTAAAAATTGAAGGAGGAATTCCCAGATGGAGATAGACAAAAAACTGAGAGCTGTGAAAAAGAAATGTTAATAACAATATAATATTTTTTTTATTTTTAAAAAACCTAAAATGAATCTAAAAATAATTTCACACCATGTAAATGGATTAAATTCACCCCAGCAATTTTTTTTCATTTCCTAAAAATAAAATAAAAATAAATCTGAAATCTGAAATTATTTAACTTCAAGAGACCCATATAAGAAAAAGAGATTGTAGACTTTTGCAGAATAGAAAGATGGACCTTGAATTTGTGTCTGCAGAGAATAATAAAAGAAATGAAATAGTATTTTACATAAATGAATCAAATTGTTCAATGCCAAGGTTCGCCCCCAACTTCTTTATGGAGCTCAATTGGGTCCATATAGTAACATCAATGCACTCGAACGTGTTCAAACTAAGTTTCTTAGGAAAATCTTACAGGTTGCCCATTGCGTCCCGAATGTTCTACTTAGGAGGGAGGCTGGGGTTATTAAAATAGAGTCTAGTTTGTGGATCAGTATACTCATCTATTGGCAAAAATTGCATAAAATCTCTGGGAGGCTGACAAATTTAATTTTTTTGGATCCCTTTAAATCTACTTGGGAAACTTCTATTCATAAGAAACTAGATGATCTAGGCTTTAATCAAAACGAACTTCTAAAGCTTGAGGTTGACAAAGCCAAATCTATCATCAAACAAAAAATTATAGAAGCAGAAGGACGTGCTGACTCTGCTTCCTTTTCTAAACATGTTTTATTTGGCTCACAAATCTCGCCTCTTGTTCCAGCTCCATATTTATTTCAGGTCACTCTCCCGAAGTTCAGAAGGGCTTTGACTTTGGCGCGTTTTAACGTGTTGCCTACTGCTATGCTGGACGGTAGATTTAAAAAAATACCTTTTGATTTGCGTCTCTGTCCATGTGGTTCAGGTGCTGTTGAAACCAACGAGCATGTTCTACTCTATTGCCAATTTTATAGGGACGCTCGTCATCAACTGATTAGCCCATTATTGAGTAAATTCCCAGGCAAATCTGATTCCTTTTACTTACGCTATCTACTAGATAATAAAGAACATATAGTATCCCATATGACGGCTAAATTTTGTTATATTGTTTGTAAAATGCGACTTCAACTGACAAACGAACATTTTACTATCGTTTAGATAGCTTTGGCTGACAGTGTATAAATGGTCCAATTTTAGTCTGTTTATTAATTTACTAATTTATATATTAATTAGTTTATCATTATCATTACTATTATTATTATTATCATTACTATTATTATTATCATTATTATCACTACTACTATTGGTTCAATCTAATTTTAAAAATGGAAGGTGTCAGAGGGTACGGCCGTAGTGCATTGGCCAACCAATTGATATGTGTCAACAGGCGACTCACTCGCAGTATAGGTGTGATTAATGTGATTAATGTGGTCAGCCTAATTAAGTCTATCTATCCAAATGAGTAGTACCTTACAGATATTACTATCTTGACACACTTGGCAGAATATCCCTTTGTCTTATATATATATATATATTTATAAATATATATATGGGAATGATTGTTTGCGCAGGAAAATGTCTCCTAGGGATAGTACCAAGCGACTAGAGCTATGTATGAGGTGGTACCACCTTATTCCATTGCGGTTATTAGAATTTGTACTTATTATGGTGTTTAGTTCATAATTTAGACTATCTTAGACTATTGCACTGTCCCATTACTATCTATTTTTGTATAAATCAGGATTGGTAGTAGCAACTGATAAGTCTATGTAAGAAACTACTGTATACAATCAAGATATGTTTTTGATATTTCTGTGCTGGCCGAATGGCCGTAATAAAGGAATGGAAACATAAATGAAACATTGCAGCCTAAATTGATACTTGAAGATGGACAAGGTAGATGTGGAATTGTAGAATGGCAACTACAATGGGCATTTGTGGCCCCAATTGCAACATTTGAATTGAACTTACCAAACCTGATTTGCATGACTGGTTGGAATGGGGTTGTTGATCCTAATAAAGATAAGTGTAGCAGGGAATAAATTAAGAAAGATCAAGGGACTACTCAGATCCTTCTTTAAATATACAGTATTTTGGATTAGTAGAGGGTTGGAGACATTCACAACCAAACTCTAGAGATATTAAAAATAATTTCAAGAGATAATAATCTATGAAAGCAACAGCCAACACTCACACTCATGTGGCCAAACATTAAAAGGATGTCTTTTAAAAGGGAGTCTGTGAATGTGGATGGGAGTCTAAATTTCTGTCTGTGGTAATGCCTCAGTGAGTTATAAGGCCCCTTTTGTGCCAGGACTTTAACAGAAAGGTTTCAGGGCAGAAGTTTTGGTGACTTCTCCCAGAATTGGGTTCCAATTGTGAGAAACTGACATTTTTTCCTTGTGAGAATGAGAATCTGAAGCTGACTAGTGAGCCCTTGAGAGAGGAAGTCTTTTAAATATGACTCCAGTCCCAGCAAGCATTTTGTCCACCACCCCTAAATTACCACTGTGCTTTCCTTAGAATCAGCATCTAATGTATATGCATATGAAATCTCTACATAAATGTTCCTGTGAGAATGCTGATTGGCACTTGGCTCCCAGGGACTTTGATTTGGCTAGCAGAAGCAGCCATATGAAAAGAATGGGGAGTTGTTTCGTGTCACAGCCTAAACATTTCCATTTGCAATGTCAAAAAGTAGATGGAATCAAAGGCACAGGGCATAATATCCCAGCAGAATAGAGAATGTGCCTGAAACAGTCAGATAGACTGTCCATACACCCTGCTTCTTAGGGTTAAAGTAAATGACATACTAAATGTGTAGTATCTCACAGTGAGAGAAAACTCACATGCAAGCCGATAAGAGCCCTGTTTCAATCAGGCACAACACACACACTTAGGGGAGCCATTAAAAAAACAACACAATACACAGATCCCCAGCAGGGGGCAAAAAGGATACAGTAAGCTGCATTTAATTTTTTTTTTAATGGTGGGGCTGTGAGAAAGCAAAAGAATTTTGGGATATTATAAAACAAAGGATGGGTGAAATTTTGAAAATTCATTTGAAAAAGGATCCACAGATGTTCTTATTGGGTATTCTAGAGGACCAGGACCTGGAAAGAAAACATGGAAAATTTATCTTTAATCTTATATCGGCTGCTAGAATAACACATGCAGCAAAGTGGAAATCGAAGGAAATACCATCAATTCATGACTGGATGATGAAAATCCTTGATATAATGGAAATGGACAAACTAACATGTTTAATTAAGGCTGATAGTGAAGAAACGTTTAAGAGAAATTGGAAGGGATTGGTCGATTATTGAAAACAAACAGGAGATTTAGTAAATACAATAGGTTTGGACTAAAATATATAAAATAAGAGTGAAAACAAGTGCTGTGATAACATGCTAAAAATAGATGGATTTTATGGTAAGTTCAAAAATGAATTAGAGTAGTGAACTAACAAGTATATAATGTATGACATGGGATATTAAAAGGTGGATAAAATAGTAGTAGTAGTATATCGAGCTAAATTGCAAGGCATGTCAAGTTTAGGAAGTGTTTTTAATGTTAATGTTTGTTAGTTGTTTGTTGTATGTAATAGTCTTGTATTGATGTATTGTATTTTTTTTCTCTTTATTTTTCTTATGTATGTTTTATGTTCATGTTTTTATGTCTTTTTTTGCTTTTAATCAATACAATTTATTTAAAAAATAAAAAAATAGTGGTGGTGATGGTGTGAGATTTGATCCACTCTGATCAGCTTCATGTGTCTTACTCTCACACAAATGTAAAAAGATATCCCCTCATTTACATTTACGTTTATCAAAATATTTACATCCCACCCTGTACAAGTAACTTGAGTATAAATAGATTAAATCAATTTACAACAATGAAAATAATGAAAGACAAGATGGCTTTCAAATTATTAGCAATAGCAAGTGTGGCTTTTGAAAGTATATAACAGGGCCTGACCAAGATTAGGAGCATGAGAGTGGGTGCTGAGAGGGCTTTAACTCTTTTCTACCTACAAAACATCTGAGATTTCATTATTTGCAATAAAAAAGTGGCCATCCTTCCAAAGTGAAAGCTTCTATTCCAAGACAAATGGCAAGGAAAAAGGAGTCCTATAGGGATAGGGACTATCTGTCTATCTATCTATTTATCTATCCTCTAACTTTAAAGAATAAAGAAAAAAACTTTTGAAACATATGTGCAGTGTTTAAAAAATCATCACCTTATTATGAAATCTGCAGCACAAGGTGTATATAATTATATGAGATCACATGAGTCGTATATATTTAATACCCTATGATAATTACAATGGATGATTACAAATGTCCAGTTTATGCATTACAGCAATTTCATTATGTAAATTATATTTAATCAAACTGTTGCAGATTTGGAAACATAAGCATCTTTAATGGCCATGGGGGTGTTTCAAGCTCAGTATAAATACCAGCACCTTACAGTAAGAGAGCATCTCACTCAACTAGCCGTCTGTGATCATCTCTACTGAAGACCAGCTAAGGATCTTTCCTTCCAGGTACCCTTGTGATTAGTAATACTCTTCCTGATATCCAATGGAATGTTTTAGATACTTAGAACATATAGCTTGAGGAGTTGGTTAGATTATAGTTCTGTTTTCCTGACTGACAATATGCTTCATCTCAATAAGTTGTGGTGTAAAAGTATGGGTGAAAGAGTATCCTGACAGATTGTACAGTACTGAATGGTTTTGTTTTTCCCTTAGACCTTGTGAACTTCATCATGACCACCTTGCCTGAAGCGAATGCCAAATTTGCTGTTGACACTTACCAGTCATTGAGGAAGGAGCACCCATGTGACAACCTCCTTTTTGCTCCTGTGAATGCTACCTCTGCTCTGGGTCTGCTTGCCTTAGCATCTGGATGTGAACAGGCAGCTGAGATTGAGAAGGTGAGTATCACCAAGGGGAAGGGATGGGGTCTTCATACTGGCTTCATTGGCAAATGGGCTTGCCATCACTGCTCCTAACTCTATTATAACACCCTTTTAGGATGATAGTTTGTGCATCTTAGACTAAATCAAATAATGCCCTCTCACAATCTGTCTTAGTGGAAAGGCAGAACATGTTTTTGGTTCCATGGAAACTCAATGTTTTGTTCCAAAGTCAAGACCATTATTGCAGTAATACAGTTTTTATAGAGACTTATTTTGTATGGGTACAACTATACAATTTATACACAAATCTTTGCTTTCCTACAGTATTGCCCTAGGTTTGTTCATTGCATCACATACTTCTAAAGGACCTTGTTCTGCTTTGCTTCAGTCAAATTTCATGAAAATCTGTGTACATTTTTACTGAAAAGCATATATGACTTCTCTCTTGCTCACTCTACATATTAACCTCTTAATTTTTAACCAATTCAATGGTGCTTTTGACTATTAATGTATTATTAATATCCTAAAATTATGTCCTAGAATTTATGTGTCCATAACTAACTCTGTATATGAAACCCATTATGGGTACAGATCATAGAATCATAGAATCATAGAGTTGGAAGAGAACACAAGGGCCATCCAGTCCACCCCTGCCATGCAGGAACTCCCAATCAAAGCATCCCTGACAGATGGACATCCAGCCTCTGCTTAAAGACCTCCAAGGAAGGAGACTCCACTACACTCTGAGGGAGTGTGTTCCACTGTCGAACAGCCCTTACTGTCAGGAAGTTCCTCCTAATGTTGAGGTAGAATCTCTTTTCCTTGAGCTTGCATCCATTGTTCTGGGTCCTAGTCTCTGGAGCATCAGAAAACAAGCTTGTTCCCTCCTCAATATGACATCCCTTCAAATATTTAAACAGGGCTATCATATCACCTCTTAACCTTCTCTTCTCAAGGCTAAACATCCCCAGCTCCCTAAGTTTACACCTAAGCAATATATAAAATGTACCTATAGAAAAATCCCCTTCCTCTAAGTTCTCAGTCAGAAGGTGGTGTGTTGCTTTCACCACAAGGTAGAGATGTACCTCCCCTTAGCAGTGCAACACAAATGTGGACCATCAACTTGGCATGATTCAAATATTGTGCCATGACCATGTTGAATTGTCCATAAGTTTGGGAGGCATAAGAATATCCACTTTGTGACTGATTGCAAATTGGGATTCATCAAACATACGTATGAAGTTAACAAATATTGTTCATATATTATTGGAATGCCTGAAATGATTTTACAATTTTAATCAAGGTCTTGCATTGGGATGAAGTGAAAGAGTGTATTGGGTCCCTAAACAGAAGATATCTGGGAGCATCCAGAAGCTTTGGACAATCAGCAAGCAGACTAAAGGTATCTACAACAAAGCCCAAAGAATTACTGTATGTTGTTACTCGTATCACTAATTGGCACCTTTTGCATTATTGCCAGTCATCTCAGCATCAAACTTCTTGACAACTGGGGAAAAACACACATCTGAAGAAAGAATAGTGACGATGATTTTTAAAGTAAAAAGTGAAAATAGATAGATAGATACACATACAACAAATATATTCCAAACAAAATATTCAAATGTGAAAGTGATAATTCCTTCTCAAGTTGCATGTGCAGGTTTTTTGGTGTGTTTTTTTGGGTAAATGATACTTATTTGCATTTTTTCCATTATATTACTGGGTGAAATGGAATATTCATATTAGACATGTTTCCCATATATTTGGGAACTTTAATGTGACTTAAAGGAGGGATCATTATTTTTTAGGTTAACTAGTCTGTACTATACCTGGAGGACTGGTTAGAGCAAAGGTTTTCTAATTTCCTTGCAGGCACAAGAACAAACCTGCCCCAGGCCCAGACCTCGTCCTGAACAAGTCTGCTCCAAACCAAGACAATGTCCTGAACCAACATGTCCCAAACCAAGACAACGTCCTGAACCAACATGTCAAAGACCAAGACCATGCCCTGAACCAGCTCGTCCTGAACCAACCTGCCCCAGGCCAAGGCGCTGTCCTGAACAAACATGCCAAAGGCCAAGACCCCGTCCTGAGCCTGTTTGCCCCTCTGAAGCACCTTGTCCTGAAAGAGTAAGTGTAAAGTCTTTGAGTAGTTTAATTTTCATGTTTGGGTGTTTTCATAAATGTGTTAAACAGTTTAACAGAAAATCTATTTAGTAGCTGGCTATGGCTCAGAGAAACAAAACATATTTTAAGGACTACTGGCCAAGTGCTGTTAAACATAACTTTCCTTCTTCATTATTAGGATGTTCCAGATTATGAGTGTGAGACACCCAAGGGAGTCCACACCGCATTCAGCCAAATCCTTGCTGCCCTGAATGCTCCCAGCACCAACTATACTCTGAGCTTTGCCAACAAGCTCTATGGAGACCATGCTATTGCCTTCATCCAGGTAACACTGATTTTTAACCTCAGAAGTGTTTCATTGCACAGCTACTGTATAGAAATCTTGTTATGATACATCTGACTCTGTGATGGTCTGTACCAGCAAATCCAGTCTTCTGGGGTCTTATGAAAGCATAGTTTGAAACTAAAGAGATTATTATGTGAGATTCACTGCTGGGATAGACCAGGGATGTAAGGGGGGGTTGCAGACTGCCAGAAATAGTGCAAATTGAATCCACTTTTAGGGTTAGGGTTAGTGCTAGGGAATCATGGGAATTGTTTTTTCCCCCCCGAGACATTGAGTCTTCTCTGTCAGAGAGCTCTGGTGCCACAATAAACTACAGTGCCCATGATTCCCTAACCCTAACCCTAACCCTAAAAGTGGACTCAATTTGCACTATTTCTGGCAGTCTGCAACCCCCCTAAGTTTCTTGAGACAGATCTTATTGCATTCACCCATCGCCGGGCAGTATGCAGCCCGTATGCAACCTAGGCTTCTCTGGGCTTGTCCCGCATCTTTTCAAGAATGGGGAAATTCTATTCTTGAAAAGCTGTGAGAAAACCTGGGTTGCATACTGGGTGCATACTGCCCAGCGATGGGTGAATGTGGTAAGATCTGCCTTAAGAAAGTTACATCCCGGGTCTATCCCAGCAGTGAAGCTAATGTGATAATCTCCTAAATTAGTTAACAAACAGCAAGCCCTTTTCAGGGGTGCCATTGACTTTCTGGAATTCCATATCCATTGAGGCGCATCAAGCTTTGTCTTTCTTGACTTTCAGAAAACTGACAAGACCTTTAGAACTATAGGCAATGTTATCATCTAGAACTGTAGGCAATGTTTTTAATAATTGTGAAGTAAGAGAGGCATTGGCCAATTTTATTTTTATTATTGAAATAAAACTGATCCCTGGATCCATTTTTTCCTCTTTCTGTTCAGAAATTTATTTACTGTGCTCTGAAACTGTACTGGACAGATGTAGAGGGAGCAGATTTCCAAAATGCCCCAGAAGAGGTGCGGAGAATCATAAACCTTTGGGTTGAGGTCCAGACACATGGTAAGAACACACTAACTATTCACTGCTTCTTCTTATGTTTAGTGAAAACTTTCCCCAAACCAAATTCCACACAGATTTGTTAAACAAAGGGGATTATCACATTAGCTTCACTGCCAGGATAGATGTGAGGACACTTCCAGCCATGTTTGGACCATGTAGCATCTAAACATCACACTCTCAACAGCAGCCCTTTTAGCCTGTCTGTTTCAGGTCAAGAGTCAGGCTTTTTCAAAATTAACAGAATTACTTCTTCAGTAAATAGCTTGTTGATTTTGGCCAGCTACTTGGGAATGTTGAAATCTCTAGTTGAAAACATGTGAAATGCACCAGGCTGGTGAAAGCTGATCTAGACATTCCTCAAAACCTAGAAAAGAGGTCAGTTTGATATAGATGTAAGACTGGAGCATATTATAGTACTTAGACATTCCTTTTTTCCTCCACAAAGAGTATGCTCTTTTCCATTGGTAGGTATACAGTGAAACATAATAGCACAAAAATGGGAAGTCAACATATGTCCATTTCTTTGCTAGGTAAAGTCAAGAATCTCCTTCCCAAAGACAGCTTTGACTGTCTTGTTCAGCTGCTGCTGGTGAATGCTCTTTACTTCAAGGGACAATGGCAAGTGAAGTTTGACAAAGAACTCACAGTAGAAGCCCCATTCTATCCCCATTATGCAGATCAGGTGAGTTATATATTATGTATATGTTCAGTTTCTGTCTCCCAGTTTTGCAGAGCAAAGGGGAATATAACTGTGTTAGCGATTACCTTGCAACTTCACACAGGCACATTTTGGGATGCTGTGGGAGTTGATGCCCTTTTGTTTGGAGATCATGGTTCTCATGCAGATAGTGGTGTCAAAGTCCCACTTTGGAACAATGCTGATTACACATAGCCACTAACAGGCAGTCCCACTTATTTCAGTGGAATGGTGAACATGGCCAACTTTTGCAGGATCGATATGGACATTGTTTATAGACATATTGTGGACATTTCAGGCCTTTGTTCCAATATTGTTTATGGAGGAAGGAGGGTTCCAAAAAAAGGAGACACTTGATATGTCTCAAACATTGTCTGGACAACCAGCCAAAGGCTGATTGCTACACAGTTGATAGCCAGCAGCTAATGAGCAAGTTAAGTGACAGAGCAATGTGCAGTTCACCATTTATTTTACTTTAGTAAATAAAAGCCGTAAATCTCACACTGAGTTCAGCAATGTCCAAGTCAGGTAAATGGCATCCAGAATCAACAAACACAGTCCAGGTCAACCACAGAGTTCAAGAACATGATGAGGAGCCATGTAGGTCAGATAATTTCTGACAGCTCCTGGGAATTTATAGATCAGCACCTCAATGCAAGTTCTGCATCATTATTTGTGCTTCTGATAAATCCTCTGAGACCACCTCAAGCCCTCCTTTTCTTGTCTCTGCCTGGCAAAGGTAGGTAGGGGTAAATGGTCTCCGATACATGAATGGGTAGGACCCTTGGCCAGAGATGGTACTGCACTCTGGTTTGTCTCTGAGACACGTCGCTCTGGAAACTTCTCCTGCTCTGGTTCAGCAGCAGATTCCAGCATGTCCACTGCTTCACTGCTTCGGAGTTCATGTCCATGTTCTGGAAGCAGGGTGTGACAATGTGCCTTGTTACCAATTTCCATTGCAATGCTACTGCTAGCTGCAAACAAAGCAGATTTATTCATTTACAGAAATGTTGATTAATAATGGGTCTAATGGGACTATTCATCTAGGGCTTGGTTTAGGACTGGAGTCTTCAATTTTAGCATTATAACATATGCCTTCTGGTTCATAATCCCCCACATTAATATAGCTTGCAGAATTAAATCAAAAGGATGGCTCCCTTCATGCTACATTTACCTGACTTCCATCTTTATCATTTCAGAGAGACTGCTACACTGTGCAACTAATGAACAGGAAGGGTGTTTACAACACAGGCACCTTTGATATCTGCAACACTGAGGTGCAAGTGCTTGAGGTCCCCTACAAAGACAGTGAACTCAGCTTGTTCATTCTGCTCCCAACAGACTGCAGCCCAGAAGCTCTTGAACAGGTAAGACATCTTCTCACACTTCTTACTGTATCCATTTGTTTGGTTAAGCTCTTTATGGATCCAGTCCCCCATCTCTGATGATCAAATAACCAGGCAATGTTTGTGCAAAACTATTTTTTTTTATTAACTGTGGGTTGCAGCCATCTTTCTTTTGGACCAACATCTGAATCTGAATCTATCTTAAGTTGAAATGTTCTCACCACAATTTTGTGCTTGTTCCTTTAGCTGGAGGATGCGCTGAGCTATGAGCACCTGCTTGACTGGTCCTGTGATTTGAAGCCTGAAGAGGTGGATGTCTTCATCCCCAAGTTCAGCTTAGAGAAGAGTTTTTATCTCCATGAATATCTAGATCTGCAAGATCTTTCTGATCCTGAAAAAGCTGATTTCTCTCAAGCAACAACCACAGAAGGAGTGGCTCTTACTCAGCTGGTCCATGATGCTTTCCTTGAGATCGATGAGGAAGGTGGTGAGGAAGCAGAGGCCCGCCGTTGTCCCCGGGATAGGCGTCCCCGTCGGGAGGCTGTGCAGTTTGTGGCTGACCATCCTTTCCTGTATTTTGTCTGCCACAATTGCACCCAGAGCATTGTTCTCCTTGGCAAATTTGCTAAACCATAATAAAGTGACCCCTGTGATCCATACCATGTAAACAATGGAAGATGAATACGGAAAACCCTTTTTAGAAGATGTCAGTCTTATGCATCTTCTTCCTCTTTGTCTGACTGTCTGTAGTGCTGATCACTGCAGAGATTTGGGCAAAGAAGCTTTCCATTTGGTGATGGGTCTGATTCTCACTTTGAGTCAAGAATGCTTTAAAGGCTTCATTCCTTTTCTGTCTACCATTTCCTTTTCTGACCAAATTTAATTCTGTTTAGCTTTTTAAATAATAGGCTTCCTCCTGACTTCAGGAGGTCCCAGATCTTGAGATTGAAGATTTTATGGTAGCTAATTAAACAATCAGAGAGCAGTGGATCCTGTCTTTAGGAGATTTTTTGAGGAAGAACAATATCCTAGGAGTGTTGTTTCCTCCATCACTGTAGCACTCCCTTCTCTCACACATTGGACTGTTAAAGGATTCATATCTTTGGGGACAAAGTCACCTTGAATGAAATGAAATGAGTAAGGAGACTTGTAGTGAAGTGCTGGTTCAGTTACTTTGCAGAATGCCAGAAGACCAAACAACATTGCTTATTCTCGGAACCAGCATTAATTCAAGAGAAGGGAAATAAAATTCCAAAGAGATAGAGCTTGGGTTCTTCCTTCATTTTTCCCTTTCTTCTTCCTGCTTCCTAATGACAATCTTCCTGTTGTTTTATGATACAGCTTGCCTGATTAAATGAAACTAGATTCAGCAATATCTTGTCATCCTATACTGACTTTCATTGAAGAAGGCTCATTTCAATGGCGCTTACTGTGTATACATAAATAGGATGTCATGATGAAGCTATAAAGTTGTACAACATAATCCCATGCTTTTCCTTGAAATATATAAAATTCTGTTGCACCTCCCCCCACAACTTGAACTGGAGCTTCTAAATATCTCAATAAAGAAAGCATTAAATGAATTATGTTTTCCTGTAGTTTTCACTAATGTGAGGGTTGTTGCAGAGTCTAAGTTCTTCTTCGTCTTTCATAACAATCTTCAAGGCATTAAAATAGCTGAATTTCACATACGGGCTTTTGTGGACAATTTGATAATATCCTTGGGGTATCCATTAACAGACATGGGAAAGTACTGGAGAAGTTATAAAATTTTGAAAAAATATAGGGACTAAAAATTAACAAAGAAAAACCAAACATATTGATAACACATGAACAACCAACATATTCTATTATTAAAAACAAACTTTAGTATAAGTTAAAAAAATCTGGGCATTCTAATTACAAATAAGAACTCTGAATTATTTGTAAATAACTATAAAAATGGAAAAACATAAAACAAGAGTTAAAAAATTGAAAGGTTTAAAATTGTACCTTTTAGGCAGGATTTTGATGATTAAGGGCCTTTGCAGACTGTCAGAAATAGTGCAAATTGAGGCCACTTTAACTGTCCTGGCTCAGTGCTAGGGAATCATGGGAACTGTAGTTTATTGTGGCACCAGAACTCTATGACAGAGAAGGCTCAATGTCTCAGAAAAAAAATTCCCATGATTCCCTAGCACTGAGCCAGGACAGTTGTAGGGCATCGGCAGACGACTAATTGGGTCGTCTTCCGGGCCCGGAAGAGGAGGGGCAGCCGCATGTTCAGCGCCCCTTCCTCTTCCTGAGGTCACCCCTGGAAGCGCCGGCCATCCGCACGGCCGGCACTTCCGGGTTGACCTCACGCCGCGGCGACTGCACTCACCGCAGCGTTTGAGTCAGGGAAAGTGCGCCCGCCGCTTTTGGGGCGCACTTTCCCTTAAATCTAAAAGGAGCGCCAATTTGGGGCTCCTTTTAGATTCGGCGGGGAAGCGCCGCAGTGAGGCTGCCTTGGCCCCGCGGCGCTGCGGACCAGGGCGTCTTGGACGCCCTCGTCTGAATCCCCCCAAAGGGGCCTCAATTTGCACTATTTCTGGCAGTCTGCAAAGGCCCTAAGATGATCACGCTTCCAAAAATGCTATTCCTATTTGAGACAATATACATAATATACATAAAACATACATAATATACATAATACATATATGGTGTATTTTATATGTATTATGTATATATACACAATACACATAAAATAGGGATGTGGAATGTGAGGAGCATGAACCAAGGGAAGCTGGGCATAGTAAAAATGGGAATGGAACACATGAACGTAGCAATACTGGGACTAGGGCCTTTGCAGACTGTCAGAAATAGTGCAAATTGAGTCCACTTTAACTGCCCTGACTCAGTGCTAGGGAATCATGGGAACTATAGTTTATTGTGGCACCAGAGATCTCTAACAGAGAAGGCTCAATGTCCCAGAAAAAAAATACAATTCCCATGATTCCCTAGCACTGAGCCAGGGCAGTTAAAGTGGACTCAATTTGCACTATTTCTAGTAGTCTTCAAAGGTCCTAAGTGAGTTAAAATGGACAGGAATGGGCCACTTTGACTAAAACAACCACACAGTGTTCTACTCAGGCAATGAAAAGACAAGAAGAAACAGGGTAGCTTTCTTACTAAGAAAAGATGTGGCAAAAGCAGTCAGAGGATACAATGCAAAATGAGACAGAATCATTTCAGTAAGGCTCCATGGTAAACCTATGAATATCACCATAATTCAAGTATATGCACCAATCACAAAGGCAGAACAGGAAGAAAGTGATAGATCCTATGAAGGAGTACAGGAAGAAATTGACAGCACACCAACACAAGAAATCAAGCTGGTCACTGGTGATTGGAACACAAAAGTTGGAAGCAAAGAAGAATCAAAAACAGTAGGCAGATTTGGATTAGACAATAAAAATTAAGCAGGTGAGTGTCTGATAGATTTTTGTGAAGTCAACAACCTATTCATTACAAACACATTTTTCATACAACCAGAAAGAAGGCTACACACATGGACACCACCAGATGGTAAACACAAAAATCAAATAGATTATATAATTGGAAATAAAAGATGGCGGAACTCTATACTGGTGGCCAAGACAAGACCAGGCGCGGACTGTGGCACAGATCATGAATTACTCACAACAAAAATAAGAGTAAGACTCAAGAAGAAAACAAAGCCAATGATTATACTAAAATATGATCTAAATAATATCTCAACAGAATTTACTGATAACATAAGAAACAGATTCTCACTGCTAAGCAAAATAGATTGATAACCAGAGGAACTATGGTCTGAAACCAGGGACATAATAAAAGAAAATGTAGACAGACACTTTCAATAAACAAAAAGAAAAAGAAAAAAAAACACGGATGAAAGAAAAAATACTACAAGCAATAAAGAAAAGAAGAGAAGAAAAACAAAAGGGAGATAGGAACAAACTAAAGGGCTGTACAAACCAGACAAAAGGGCCGGCCTGGGGATGGAGTGAAGGTGTGGTCCCGATACCGCAATCATGCTATCCACCTAGGGATCACATTGCAAACATACGATGGCTAAAGGAGCACATCAGAGAATTCCAAAAGAAAATCAGCATGTGCTTTATAGACTATAGCAAAGCCTTTAAATGCATAGGCCATGAAAGGCTATGGAACACCCTTAAAGACATGGGAGTGCCAACACATCTGATAGTTCTGCTGAGGAATCTGTACTCAGGACAAGAGACTACTGTCAGAACAGAACACGGAGAAACAGAATGGTTCCCGATTGGCAAAGGGGTCAGACAAGGCTGCAGCCTTTCACCCTATCTTTTCAACTTGTATGCAGAACATATTATAAGAAAAGCAGGCTTGGACACAGAAGAAGGAGGAGTGAAAATAGGAGAAAGAAATATCAACAATTTAAGATATGCAGATGACACCATAATATTAACAGAAAAGTTCACAGACCTGGAAAACCTACTATAAGGAAGATCAAAGAAGAAAGTGCAAAGGCAGGCTTAATGCTGAACATAAAGAAAACAAAAATAATGACCACCAAGGACCTTCACAAGTTCAACCTAGACAATGAAGAAATAGAAATAGTAAAAGAATTCCCATATCTGGGATCAAACATTGATAGAAATGGGGACAACAGTCAGGAAATCAGAAGACTAAGAATAGGAAGGGTGGATATGAAAGAACTAGAAAAGATTCTAAAATGCAAAGATATACAACTCAGAACAAAATTTAGAATGATGCAAGCCATTATATTCCCTATTACCATGTATGGATGTGAGAGCTGGACAGTTAAGAAAGATGATAGGAAGAAAATCAATGTGTCTAAGATGTGGTACTGGAGAAGAGTGCTGAGGATCCCATGGACAGCCAAAAAGACAAACAAGTGGGCCCTAGGGCATATCAAACTGGAAACCTCCCTGGAAGTCAAGATGACTAAACTGAGACTGTCATACTTTGGACACATCATGAGAAGAGAGGACTCTTTGGAAAAAAACAATAATGCTGTGAAAGGTGGAGAGAAGTAGGAAGAGAGGAAGGCCACATGCTAGATCAGGGGTAGGCAACCTTTCCCCTTTAAGGGCCTTCAGCTCCCAGAAGCCTCAGCCATGTTGGCCAATAGTCCCATGTTGGCCAATAGCTCCTGGGATTCTGGGAGCTGAAGTCCCTCGGCCCTTAAAGGGGAAAGGTTGCCTACCCCTGTGCTAGATGGATGGACTCTATTAAGGAGGTCACAGGTATTAAGCGGTTGTAGGATTTAAGCAGAGCAGTGAAGGACAGAGGGTCTTGGAGATGTTTCATCCATAGGGTCGCCATGAGTTGAGAGTGACTCGAGGGCAGTTAACAACAAAATTTTCAGACAATCCCCATTATTAAAAATGATGCATAATTAAAAGATGGCAGAGAGATATTACATTGTTTATCTGGTAGTAGAAAATCTAGAATAAAACTGAAATATTTACAGTATACTAAGGAAAGAGGATGGCTAGCTCTTCCAAATTTTAGGTTATATTATGAAGCAAGCTGCCTCTCCTGGATCAGGGAATGAGTGATTTTACAAAATAAAAATTTATTGAAATTAGAAGGCTCAGATTTACATTACGGGTGCCATGCATACTTGTTTTATAATAAAGAAAAAGTAAACAGGCCTTTAAAAAGGATTATATAAGAGACTCTTTGTTGCCTATCTGGAAAAAATATAAAACAAGGCTATGTACTAAAATACCATTATGGGTATCCACACATGAAGTGTTATTTAAAAGCAATTCATAGCTAAATGAGAAATGGATAAGATATAAAGATTTGCTGATTCTTCAGAATAATAAATGGAGAATAAAAGCACAAGAATTAAGGGAAGAGGGACAGGTTTGTACCTGGTTTCTGTATAGACAAATAAAGGAAATGTATATTATGGACAACAAACAAGGAGGAATAGAAAGAACAAGGTCAGAAATAAAAGAGATAATATTGTCAGAAGGTAATACTATTTTATCAAAATTATATAATTGTTTGTTAAAAATATGTACAGAAGAAGAGGTAATTAAAGAAAACATGCAGAAATGGTCACAAAATTTTGGCCACATAATCAAACTAAAACAGTGAGAAGACACATAGAAAAAAAGGTTAAAATACACCCTATGCCAGAATGTTAAAGAAAACTATTATAAGATCAATTATAGATGGTATTTAACACCGGAAAAATATCCAAAATGTATGGTGGCTGTAACAACAAATGTTGGAAATGTCTACAAGAGAAGGGCACATTATATCACATGTGGTGGACCTGTTCCAAAACGAAAAAATTCTGGGCACAGATACACCACATTGTGAATAAAAATATTACAAGAAAATTTGGAATTTAAGCCAGTGATATTCCTTTTAAACATGTTAGAAGACAAGGTTGAAAAAAAGGATGGAAGAATAATATTTTACATGATGTCAGCAGCAAGATTGGCATATGTGAAAATGTGGAAATTGGAAAATATCCCAGCTGTAGATGATTGGTTAAGCAAAATATTTGACACAATAGAGATTGAAAAGCTTATTAGATGTTTGAATAAGGAAAACCTAAAAGATACTTGGAAGATTGGGATAAGATAATGTGATTCTTAACCCAGAGATGAGGTAAAGAAGTTATAGTAGGATTGGATTAGGAAATATGACAAATGACCAAGGACAGTACAATGAAGGACTAGCAGAAAGAATGTTGTTTTGTGAACAGATTTGAAAAGACATAGCTAGAAAAAAGATGCATAAAGAAGAGGGAAAGATGATAGAAAATTTGAGGGAAAACAGATAGAAGAAATGTGGAAAAAACAATACTTTAATAAATTGAAGAGGTAAGTCTTAAATGATAAATATATAAAATCTAAACATGCTGTTAGACCAGAGAAAGGGAAGTAAAAAATGGAGTGTGAATGGTAAATATCAAAGGTAGGCTGGTTAGTTCATTTAGATGGATGCTTAGAAATATTTAGATGATTGGTTAAATTGTTTGTTTGATTGAAAGATGGCAGTGGAAGTGGAACCAGGCTGTAATTGAAAGGAATGATTGTAAATTGTTGGTCTGTGTGCTTTTGTCTTTTTATTTATCAATGTATTGTTTTTAAATGTATGTGAAAATATTAATAAAATAATTATTTTAAAAATAACAATCTTCAAGGCATGGAAATGACTGAAATCTCACCTTATGTTGAAAAGCAGTAAGTTATAAAGTTGAAAAACAGTAAGACCAAGAGGAAAAACTCCTCCAACACATGGACTGCATCAGATCTTAAATGCTTATCTTTACAATTTGTCCTTGGTGAGACACAGTGGAGTATCATTTTTGTTAAGCTAGAAAATTAAACTGATCTTGTTCAGGTTAATGTTGATGATTACACTTATTATTTGAATAAAAAAAGTTTGAGTGCTAGCACCCACATCCATAAGTCACATAAATTCTGTTTAGAGAGGAGAGTCTTTTTTAGGCAGCAATAAAAAGTGCTTGATCTTTGACCTAGGAGTTTATCACACAGGGAGGATTGGAAGTTTAAACTGGTAAGAACCTGTGCTTATGCAGTGTATTAACAGCAATTGCGCAAATGGTTTTCACATGAAGTTGCATGCAAACTGCTTAGAATCTGACAAGAAAGTGACATGAACCAGCATATAGTCATTTTTGGGAAAATATTGAGATTTCATTTCTGTTTCATTCACAAATTCACTTTTTTTGCACAATTACTGTAATGTGAAAGCCATTTGGGTGAATTCTTCCCCTTTCTGTTCTTGTTGCCAGATTTAATAGCCAGAGCTCTTAAAGGCACAGCAGCTCTGGCAAAGGCAGAGGCACACAAAAGAGCAGCTGCTGTGGGAAGTCAGGAATGAGAGAGAGAGAAAAAAATTTGCTTCTAGTGCTGCTTTATCCTGCCATTATTCATAGCCAGGGCTCTTAAACAGCTGATGCAATGACAGAGAGAGAGAAGAGAGTGAATGAATGCTTGCCTCCCAGTCTGTCGGAGCCAGCAGCGATCAACAAACTATCTCCTTTAAGAGATTTTGGACTTCAGCTCTCAGAAACCCAAACTATTGGCCAACATGGCTGAGGCTTCTGGGAGCTGAAGTCCAAAATCCCTCAAAGGGGACAGCCTTTCCTCCTAGCCATAGCTCTGAAAGAAACAGCTACTTTCCCTCCCTGTCCCACGCACTCCCCTCATAGTCGGGACTCATTGTGTGAAAATCATTTGCGCATTTGTTCATTTTTGCGGGATGCACGCGCTTTAATCATTATTGGGATGGAGGCACATTTGGTCCTGTCATGTGAAAACCATTCTCACCTTTGCATGCAAGTGCAGGTTAATCTTGGATTCTGTGCCAGATAACAGCTTTGCATGTGAAAACCATTTGCGCAATTGTGAGTTAATCATGGGTTCTTACCATTTTAAACTTCCAATTTCCTCCCATATGATAAACTCCATAGGGTTGCCAGAAATAAGAAATGCCTTTCCCCCGTGTGATAAACTCCCTAGCGTGTCAGCCAAATCATAAGATTTATACATGGGCAAAACATTCATGTCTTAGGGTGGGTGATATGATATCTTTTGGGGTTCTGTTCCACTCTGGGATTGAAAGCATGATCACTGGAAACTCTGGGTCTTTTCAGGAGAATCTTTGGTTCCCAAAGGACTAGCCCCCCCCCCCTCCATGGCACTATCTACCTGTTGGACTGCATGCTCCTATGAAGCAAGAGGCTATGCTGACTGTAGTAGAGCAGCTGGTAGGGTCTCCCATGTCAGAAAGGCTTTTGTCAAGGATCCAGATTAATGTGCCAAATTGGGCAACAGCAGTAGTGGGGGGCGACACTGACAGAGGATCTCTCAGAGACAAAAGCTTTAGCACCATAGCTAATGCTTGTTAGAACTGCACAAAAGAAGGCAAAGCTAAGGCTTGCCCAACATCTCTGGGAATAGCACAATACCTCACAATAGGGGGTTGTACCAGTTTGAGCCAGTTTGGCAGGTCTCCATTCAGTGGAGGTAAGCAAGTCAGTTAAGTACTGAATGCTTTCATCAATGAAACAATTTCCTTGTCATCAGGAGGGGCAATGGAAGGGAAATTCCAGTTTGAATTGAGGCTTCATTTGGACAGGGATCCAGGCTGTTTTGCCTTACCTTCCAGCATGCCTTCCTTCAGTGCGTGCAGACTCTGGTAACAGGCAGCTCTCTGCCTTATACATCAAAGCCCAATACTCATATATATTGAGCATAACAGTTCTTAGTTCTTTAAAAACAAGCTTTTGGTAGGTTTGACATTTTCCAAGTTCTCAAATCTGGATATCCAATTTTCATATTATTCAAATAATTATACTTATGACTACAGTAGACCCTCCCATTTTGCAGGGGACCTATTCTACACACCCCTGAAAATGGTGACTCGCTAATATTCAAGTCCCATTGAAAATAATGGTGCGTGCGTGGGGAACACACCATTTTTTCCCTCCTCACTTGTCCCTCCCACAATGAGTGAGACCGTGGACTTCAAGTCCATGAACAAGGAGGGATGGCTGTATTATTATGTATTCTAATTAAATAAATTCAGCACATTAAAGGTGCCCCCCCCCTCGAATTACTATGCTTAGTTTGGTCACTCTGTCATCAACAGCCCTGCTCAGGTCTTACAGACTCAGGGCTGAGGCTTCCTTGATTATGTCCATCCATCCGTAATGAGATCATCCTCTTTTCCAGTGCCATGGTATTACACCTGCATTTCTGGCCCATTTCCATCCCCAGTAGCTGCCTGGTCCAGTGTGGTGATGTTTACCCATGCAACACCCACCTCCCACTCCTTAACCTGCTGCTGCCGCTGCATTCCCTATGAAGGGCCCCACCAAGGTCAGTGAGGGACGAAATGGGGCTTCACATACTGGGCCACACATCCCTCCCAACACTACAGTCCATGACTGGAGCCTTCATGGGGAATGTGGAGAGTTGGCAAGTAAGGAGGTGCATGGCTGCACAGTCAGCTGGCTGTCATAGTGGAGTTTCTAGGAAATTCTGCTGCAAATAGCAGGCTATAAATGATGGCACTAAGAGCCCTTTGGGCTGGGATTGGGTCAGATTGGCTGGAGTGGTATCTGGTCTGCTGAATCCCAGCCAGGGACTGTTTGCTTGTGTTGTCTAAAGAGGACGATGCTAGGCCGGGGGGACTTTTGACCCATGCATATAGCCCCTGTAGTGCATGCATAACAAATAAGCTTATCACACAGCACTTTGAAGAATGGGAACGTAACGGAAAGCAAGGGAATGGAACGGAGCAAAAATACATTTTACTGCATGGAAGAATGCCACCGATGCCGCCGGGAGTTCCCAATCCTTTCCCCAGCCATTCCTGGCAGCCAATTTTTGAAGGCCTTATTGAGTGAAACAGAAGATCAAGATGGAGGGGGAGGTAGCTTTATTCTATCCACTTGCTCCTGAGATAAGACCCTTTCAAGTACATATTTTGGAAGAGGGTTTTGTTGATACTTTAGCTGAACTCTGTCACTTTAGCTTTTGGCTGACACTGGCAGGATCAGCAGTGATTGTTTTCAAATTATAATATAAATAAGCTGCATTTATATTTCTGCATGACTGGTATGTCAAAGCCTAGACAAAATTTGGTAGAGCTCTGCAAAAACAAGTATTTTCCCCAGGATAATTCAAAATAATTTCATTAAAATATATACTCAGCAATTGTTATGACAATTACTTCCACCTATTGAAAAATATAATCAAAATGTTGAGACTTGGTTACTTATTTACTTTGGTTTTAGGATGCCCCTTCATCACCAGTCCAAGCCCATGTTTAATAAAAAAAATATTTGCTCAAGATGGGGAAGATTAATTTTTCTACTGGCATCCTTGAGAAATTTCTCTTTCAAGAAGAACCTGACATTGCATAGTATTTAGCAGCCTCAGGGTCATTTTTTCATGCCAAAAGATTCAGCTGATAATGCTTTTTCCTAGGCAGTCATCACTTTAGATTGCTGGCTGAGTCTTGCACAGTCTAATGCATTTCTAGAAAATCAAAAATAAGCCCTCAGTGTTTGTAAAAAATTAGCAGTGTAGGAAGTACTTCAGCATCATGCTGCATCAATATGTTCTCATTGGAACAAAACCATCACATTCAAATTGCTTGTCCCAGTTAGAGTAGATTTATTGACTTTATAGGACTTGCATTTGTGGTGACGTACTATCCCATTAATTTTAATGGATCTAATTTAGTTGGTAATAGTAATTTGATTTAGGCTTCAGTTCCTTATTAACTCCCTCTAATCCACAGTCCGCAACATTTGTTGGGTGTGTGAACAGGATACATATTGCAAAGGTGGTGTGTGGGGGTGGAATGAAGAAAAATGCAGATTAGTGATGAAACATAATCGACAGGTTGTTAGATACTATGTTTTGGGACAACCTTCTCCAACTTTTGTTTGGGGTGACAAATGCCACCATTTCCAGGCAAGTAGTTGAATTGTGCCCTTTGTAGTCCAATGCATCTGGAAACTGTCAGGTTTGGGAACACAGCTTGAAATACAAAAAGGGTCACCTGAGGGTACATTGGGGCTGATTAAAAAGTCCCCAAAATCCCAAAATTTGTTCTTCTTTATTAGATTTTATTTTGGAGATCCATACACATTCTATTTATCCCAGAATATTTTCTATCAGCTCCTAGAACAATCAGACACTTTTAAAACCACCACCCCAGGTTGGTTTATTTTAACCCAGTGTAAAAGAAGAAAACATAGAAACAAAATCTGGGAGTTTTGTATTAATCTGAATGTGCCCTCAAAGGAGCAAACAATGCATGGTGACTTTGGGAGTAACATTGTCAACCACAGGAAGACATACCATCTCCATCTAGGATTTCTTTTACAAACTTTACAAAGGTTAACTTAACTATTCACTTTAGGTATTACACATTTCCTCACTAACAATAACATGAACTAACAGCCGTTCCAGATGGGGTCTGCTTGAGCAATTTGTACAACACTTTTCTCTGCCATTTCATGTTGCTTCATTTCCTTTTTTGTCATTTTCCCTTCCAAATGCTTCCACATTTTTCACTTGACTTTCTTTAAGTTTCAGCTAGCATAGTTCCTAAGAGTTGTGCATGATCTGATAAGGCTGTGATGTCAGATGATGATAATAACAGTGATAATTATAATTATAATTATTTCTCACCTGCCTCTCCCTATGGATCGAGGTGGGGAAGAACAACAAATTAACAAATACATATCAGTTTAAAACACACATCAATTTAAAAGAACAAATAACACATATACAGATTAAAACAACCCACATTTTAAAATTCATCATTTAAAATTCACAATTTAAACATCATCTGCATAGGTTTACTGGAAGAGACTGGTCTTTAATGCTATTTTAATTTTGGTCAATATATTCAGCTGTCAAATCTCTTCTGGCAGGTCATTCCACAGTCTAGGGAGTTTATCGCATTCCCTTTTTTTGCCTGATCTGGCCACGGGCTGGGGCACACATGAACAAGAGGAAACAGATTTTATCACATGAAACAGTCAGCAAGCCATCACCATGCTGTGACCTGACCACAAGTTGTCCCCAAGCAGCATTGAACTGGCTGATTTTGCTCAGCCAGAAAGGTTCTGTCTTTCAAAAATCTGCAGGCTCAGCACAGCTTGGGGATGGGTGGTGGTCAGGCGATGGCATGGTGATGGCTTGCCAACTGTTTTGAGTGCAATAAAATCAATTTCCCCTAATTCACACGCATCCCCAGCCTGTGCCCAGATTGGGCAATAAAGGAAATGTGATAAATTCCTAGGGGTGTCTGAAGAAAAAGTCCTCTTTGCCTCCCTCCTAATTTTATTCTTGTTTCCAGTGTGCAGCATGGACATATGGTACATATAAACAATAATAATTTTTCTGCCTTTTCTATCCCATCCCCCTTCAATTTGTAGTGCATGTTCATATATGCAAGGACTTCTCTACACTCATTTCCCCCCCGTTTACATTTCAAAGAGGTCATTGGTTTTCACACAGAGACACCAAACCTTTGTGCTTCCTTCTGTTTTTTGGTTTTTTTTTAAGTTTTAAAAAACCTCTAAAAACTAATTTGGCAAGCTTTGGTGGTACATTGCTCTTCGATTTATCCACTTTGCCTCATGTTACTGTCTTCTCCTCTACAAAATCAGCCAGGGCAGCCATGAGCTTTTTTCTTCCACCATTTCTGGGGCTCATTCCACCACCACCAGAGATGAGATGAGAATTTGTTTTGTTGGAGATCATTAATTTTTTTTTCAAAATCAAAGTTGATTCCCCCCCCCCCATGCACATGCGCTTCCCCCCTCTCTCACACACACTTTCTCACATGCCACCATCACATCTTCCTCTGTTCAGCTTCTCTCCCTCCCTCTCCCTAAAGCACAAGAGAACACATGGAATGTGTCTATAGTACTATTCAGTTTATAGCAGTGAGAAATCACTTTAACTGCCATGGCTCCATCCTACAGAGTCGTGGGATCTAAAGTTTAAAATAGTACTTAGAATTTTCTGCTAGAGAGCTCTGGTCCATTCCACTGAACTACATTTCCCAAGGCAGCCTGATGGAATCTTTAGTTTCTCTTCTTCTGGCCCCTTAGGAATTGTGGATTAGGGGAAAGTTGCTAATGCATTCTTTGAGTAAATTCCAATTGCTTCACCAAATTATAAATCCCAGGATTCTGTAGGGTGGAATCATAGCCATAGATATAGGAGTTTATCACACAGGGAAAACTGGAAGTTTAAATGGGTAAGAACCAGTGACTATTCAGCGTATTAGGTGCAAATGCGTGAACGGTTTTCACACAACGTTGTGCAAAAACCACATAAAATCGGGCAAGAAAGTGACATGAACCAGCAAATAGGCATTTTTGGGGAAATAATGTGAATTCGTTTCTGTTTCATTGACAAATTCACTTTTTTTTTTTTTTTTTGCGCAGTTGCTGTAGTGTGAAAGCTACTTGTGGTTTATTCACAGGATTCTCCCTACTTTTGTGTTTGTTGCCAGATTGCCCATGGTTCTTTGGGGTGAGTTTAATTCCAGTGCTGCAGGGCAATACGAGGCAATACTGTATTACTGCTTATAAAAATCCTAAAATATGTACCCACCTTTCTTTGTAGCCAGAGCTCTTAAAATAAACAGCTGATGCAAAGGCAGAGAGAGTGAGAGAGAGGAGAGTGAATGAATGCTTGCCTCCCAATCTGAGTCCCCACATTCTCCTCTCTCTCTCTCTCTCTCTCTCTCTCTCTCTCTCTCTCAGTGTGTGCATGTCTCCTGCTTCAGCCCTCCCTTCTAGCTAGACTTACAGAGATCCCCAAACTGTATCCTTTAAGGTATTTTGGACTTCAGCTCCAAGAATCCCAGATTATTGGTCAACATGGCTGAGGTTTCTGGGAGCTGAAGTCCAAAATCCTTCAAAGGGGACAGTCTGGAGATCATGTCAGCCTTCCCTCCTAGCCAGAGCTGTTAAAGAAACAGCTACTTAGGCAAAGGCAGGGAGAGAGCAAGTGAGATAGAGAAAAGGCTGAGTTCCCCCTCGCTCTTTCCCTGTGTCTGTCTCTCTGTCTCCAACTTCAGCCTTCTCCCACAGCCAGGGTTCTTAAAGGAACAGCTGCTGAGGGAAGGCAGGGACACACACACAGACAGATTTGTCACAGTCTATGTGTGAAAATCATTTCTGGATTTGCTCACTTTTGCGGGATGCACATGCTTTAATCATTATTGGGATGGAGGCATATTTGGTCCTGTCGTGTGAAAACCATTCACACATTTGTGTACAAGTGCAGGTTAATTTCCAATTCTTCATGGGATAACAGCGCTTTGCGTTTGAAACCATTTGCGCAATTGTGAGTTAACAACGGGTTCTTATCATTTTAAACTTCCAATTTTTCCCTGTGTCATAAACTCCATAGGGGTCGCCATAAGTCAGAAATGCCTTGAAGGCACACAACAATAACAAGAACAAGTCAGAGAGCTCTGGTGCCACAACAAATTACAAAACCCAGGATTCCATAGGATTGAGTCATGAAAGTTAAAGTGGTGTTAAACTGCATTATTTCTGCAGTGCAAATGCAGACTGCACAGTGCAGATACACATACTGGCTACAATCTAACATACCCTCAGTGTAGTGTAAATATCCATATGTGGAGATACACTGTACAAGCCTACACAATCTTCATTCAGAATAGCAACAGTGTCCAGCACATGCCAATGACCGGATGCCATTGTGCAATACACAATGTGCTTGGCACAATGCACAATCACAATATGCTGTGTGCAGTGTGAAACCAATATCACAATGTTGCTGTAGTGCAATGCTAATTCTGTTGTTATCAGCAGAGCATGCCTGCTGTGCTATATTCATCCCACATGTTTAGTGCAACTTCTGCATGTATATGTCATTATCTGAATGCCCACCATGAAGTGGTGAGTAGACACTTTAGACACCTTTGACAGCAGACACCTTAATTGTCTGTTGGGGAAATTCTAAAATATGATGCATTTAACAACCATTAAAATAGAAATGGAGAAGAGTGAGAAGAGTGAGTGAAAGGCCTTAATATTTGTATGTATGTTACAGATTACAGGGTGTCAAGGCTGTCATTTTGAGGCCAAAGTGTTTGCATGTCTCTCTATGTGTCTATGCCTATGCATTTCTTTATATTTCCCTCCTACTGTACCATAGTGTCAACCTTGAATGATGCTTATTCCTCAGTGTTGTTGCTGTTGTTTTAAAATTAAAGGAGGCTTTGGAGAGAAAATGAGGTTTGCAAAACATAAACTTGAAAACAATAGCAAATCTAAGGGAAAGCAAGAGGATTGGATACACTCATGAATAATATCACAGCCCAAATTACAAGCAAAGACATCTACAAATGAAATGAAATGTGCCATTCTTATGAACCACACAAGCTGAACAGCCTTTCAAAATATTGGAATTTCTTAAAAGTCACTTCTTAGAACAAAAAGTCAGAAAATTGTGGGGATGCATTTGAAGTAGCACAATGCCATTTGGATAACCGGGGGGGGGGGGGAGTGGTTATAATCCCTTAGAATACCACCAATAAAGCAACTCAAGTGGTTATCTAAACAGAACTTAAAGCAAGTTTTTGGACTCTGACTATTAACTTATTCAGATAGACTTTTTTTTTTTTACAGTGGACTTGGTATATCTGCCAAGGTTTGGTTCCAGGACCCCCTATGGATACCAAAATCCATGGGTGCTCAAGTCCTACTATAGAGAGTGACATAGTACAATGGTGTCTCTTCTATAAAATAGCAAAAATCAAAGTTTGCTTTGGAAAACAAAATCAAAGTTTGCAACAACAACAACAACAACAAATAAAAGGAATGTAGCAATTTACATTAAAAAAAAACATTTTCAAGGCATGGATGGTTGGATCTATGGATGCAGACTCTGTGAATAAGGAAGGCCAACTGTACTAGCATTCCAGGTTCTGTAAAATCACAATTTTTTGAAATATCAGATTTGCTTTGAATACTTGGCGAAAACTTTGTAGTACAAACCAAACTGACATGAAATGTGCAATAGATGTTACTGCTTCTAACGGTAATCCTGTGGCAAAGTGATTAAAGAATTATATTTCAAGAGTTTCTGAGTGCAATATAGATAAATCTTCAGGAACTTGACGAAATCATGTACTTTCTGGGGGAAGCAGCCATACTGATTTTGTTGTGTGTCTTCAAGTCATTTCTGACATATGGTGACCCTAAGGCAGACATATCCTAGTTTCTGGGCAAGATTTGCTCAGAGGAGACTTGCTTTTGCCTTCCTTGTGTGACTTGCCCATTTACCCAGTGGGTTTACATGGCTAAGCAGGGATTTGAACCCTGATCTCCAGAACTGTAGTCCAATCAATACTCAGACCACTATGCCACACTGGCTTTCATGTCTTTTCTTTCTTTCTTTCTTTCTTTCTTTCTTTCTTTCTTTCTTTCTTTCTTTCTTTCACAATAAAAACCTCCCCACCAATTGAGATGATGGCAGTGCACCCTGGCAGCTTCCTTCTTCATCTGGAATAGAATACTGGGAATAACCTTAAGTCATTCACCTTATCTGACTGCCAAAGACCTCTGAAAAGTCAAGGATTCTAGCAAGGGCCCCTAAAAATCTCTCCATTTCCATTGGTGATTGAATGCCCCAATAAAAAAATTGGAAGGGAGAGATTTAAATCCCAATTCTATTCCAAGGTACATTGTCAGAGCAATTCCAACTCATACTCTTTAGGAGAATGACTTTTAAAACTGTCCACAGCTCTCTACTGCCCCCACCAGTATCAAATTGGCTTCAAAGATAAGCAAAAGACTCCCAAATTGTCCATACTGCTTCTTGCCTGGCGACAGAGCAAAGATGGGGAAAATGTCCTTTTGGGCTTCAACTCCTAAAATCCTGGAAGGTGTACCCTTCAAAGAATGGATACATATTCCTTCCTTTCACTCTTTTCCCACAGAACTCAAAGTGTGATGTAGATACTTCATGTAAAGGTCTCTATAAATCAGTTTCATGTATTGTCCCACCAAACCTACCATGAGGTGGATTTTGTGTAAACTAGACCACCAAATGGAACCCTTTTCCCGAATGGAACATGTGTGCTTGGGTTATGAACTTATCACACCACTATTTGTTGCTTCATTGGTGAAGATTTTTGACATCTAAGGCCTCTTACGGTTTGGTACAACAATGCCTCTTCCCATGTGAAATAATCTAATGTTAACATCTTCATCACAGACCATTCTCAGTAATTGTGGTATGTTGGATGACCAGAAGGGAAACAAATCTTTCAGTAATGCCCCCTTCCATTGTCAAATGTAAAGAAGGGCATACCTGGCATTTGGCAAGGAAATATCTCCTTTTGACACATTTTTTAAACTGTTGATGTGCTGTTGTACTCTTTTGCCTCTTATTTCTCTGTCCTAGGTTTCCTTTTTTATAAGGTACTTTAATACATTTAGTATTTATCAAAATAAGTAATTATTAAGCAATTTTATTCTATTTTCTGTTTAAAATGTTTTAAATTACACTGATATTAATATTCTATTGCAATTCTGCTTATTTTATTCTGTTTCCCCCCCTGTAATTGATCTTACAGGGTGTTCAGAGCCAGCATGGTGTAGTGATTTGGGTGTTGGACTAGGACACTAGGAGACCAGGGTTCAAATTCCTGCTCAGCCACAAAAACTCACTGAGTAAACTTGGGCAAGTTACACTCTCTCAGCCTCAAAGAAAGGCAAAGGCAAACCCCTTCTGAACAAATTCTGCCCAAAAAGTCCTGTGATAGGTTCACCTTAGAGTCGCCATAACTCAGGAATATCTTGAAGGCAAGAACATCAAATAACTGGGATGTGGCAATTTACATTTGTTGCCATTTAATGTTTGGTGTGAAGGATTCACTTTCAGGAATGGGGAGTATTTGTGGACAAGGGGAAACTACAGACTTTATGCAGGAGGGAGTCTGCTGGGACAGGCAAGGGGGATTCAGGGAGGAGGGGTTGCCATTGGGTGCAGGTGATGTTTGTCACCATCTTGAAAATTCACTTTGCTCCCTTGGAAATGCAATCCTGGGGATCCTTGGGTCCTGCAGCAACCACAAGCCATTGGGATACATCCCCCAGGATGTATTAGGAAGTGATATAATCTCTTATTCCTTGTGTGTGCTCAGGGTCACCCCAAAATGTTAGGACTCGCTCTATGCAACAAGTGAAGTAATGCACACATTACCATCTAAAGGAGGAGCTCCACCAAGACCATTATGTCCAGAGTCTAAAATTGCCTAACTATGCCACTCCTCAATCCTATGCCTTGGGTTATGACCAACATATCATTTTTACATATCTCTCTGAGGACAGCAGATATGAAGAGAGATAATATTCTGTTTCCTATCTGCTTGGTTTTCTGCTGATGCTTTCCACTCTTAATGCTGCGAACGTGCTTACCTAGCCGTCTCCAGATTGTCTAGGGAGAAATGTTTTCCTATAAAACGAGTCATCTCCATGCATTATATAAAGTTTTAAGTTATGAAATGAGGACAGACTCATAAATATCCTGTTGTAATGATTGCATATACAAAAAGGCACACGTGCTCATTAAAAAAGAGGGGGCATTATTCAGTACTTCCAGATAATGAGTGCAATCAGGAATACTAGAATTGCCATTACAGTCAGTTTGCCACCGGCTGTGAAGCAACACAGTAGGCACAATTTGTACAGATTAATACTTGTTTCTTTTTGTGCCATGTTTTTGTGCTTGAAAATTTGATAAATGATCTAAGAACAGACAAGCTTGATGGTCTCAAAAGCAAAATGTTGCTTATTTTATAATGTTGGCATATACAAAAAATACACGCACTTCAATCCTAAATATGTCTACTCAGACATATGCTCTTTTGAGTCCTAACATACTACGGTACTCCCAATTAATTCTGTATAGCAGGTGTGAGGAACATGTAACCTCCTGGTGTTGTTGAATTCAAACTCTTATCAGTCATAGCCAGCATTTTCAGAATCAATCAAGGATGATAGGAGCTGTGATACAGCAATTGCGAGACCACTCCATAATGGATATATATAGGACTGAAGTGTTAATGATGTTCTTCTAAACTAGGACAGATTAATCAAATTACATAAATAACTAGTGCTTCCATACCATACAAAAATCAGCTGTATACATATGAGTATTCTATAACTGTGCTTCCAAGTTCCACTGTTTAAAAGTAATAGGTCAAGTTAGCTGTAATGACTTAGACCCATTGATTTTTGGAGGGTGACTTTTCCTGGGTGAGATTTCAAATGGCAAAAGTGCCAAAAGATCATGATAAGAATGCTAATTTGTGAGAGGAGTTGAAATATTGTTATGGAATTCATTCTGCAAAATGCTTGTATAAGTAAATAATTTCAGCCACCCCTGAAGTATCTGGGATTTTGATTTACTTTTAAATCAAAATCCAATGAAAAAATGTTCCACAGAATTTCCTGAGAATGTAAATTTGGAAATTTCAACTAGCCCCTTGATACAAACCATATGAGATTTCTATTTATTTATATTCTACCTTTCTCCCATGCATCAGACAGAGGACAGCTATTTATTTGTATAGTAGTGTCAACAATATGAAAAGAATATATTTTCTTGGATTAGAAATAATTTGGTGTTATAGTCTAAAACTTTTTTTAGCTATAATGTCAATAGAAGAAGGAGCTCAGTTTCCTAAGATATATACTATACTAGTAGGCATGGTCCAAAGCCTGAAGGGTCATATCATGCAATTTGGAGTCCTCCAGAACTCCAGAGCACAGTAGGTGTGTCATTGCAGCCACCACTTGGCAGCCAGAAGTGATGACATGTCACTTCTAGTACTACTGAAAATGTTTGAAATTGGCATTGCTTTTTTGGATGTAATCTTCAAAATGCCTGCTTATTTGACTGGATCTGCACAGCAATCATAATGAAAGTGGAAGAGTGCTGTGACAGTGAAGTGGATTCTGCCTCTTCAAACTAGAAATTGAGTTCCAGATAGGTAAGATATATTCATGACATAAGCAATTGTGTGAATGATGTCTTAAAAGTAAAAAGTAGGTGCAAGACATCATCTAGATTGGAATCATGGAGGAAATTGAAGGAAGGCTTTAACCCAATGTGGCTTCAGCCTGAAATTTTGATACCATTCTTTTTTTAAAAATGTGGTATCTCAGTCTGAATCTCTTCTATACTCCCCCCCCCAGACCCTGAAAAGTTATGTTTCTGGATTAGTTCTCAGAGATGTAGTCCCAAAATGCCACTATTCCAAACTCTGCTTTACCATCCATTATTCAAAACAGTTGGAGAAAACACACACACATAAAGATTCCTTAGAGTCCCTTTGAGACATCAAGATTCCTTAAAGTGATAACCCCACAAAGAATATAGACTAAGAATGGGAATAATATGCCCCTCCAGATGTTGTTAGACTACAAGTCCCAGCATCCCTCATGAAGAATGCTGGTAGTTGCAGTCCAACATTATCAGAAAGACTCCATTGTCCCACCCCAGTTTAGACAAGCCTATGTAAATATCAGAATGATTTGAATTTTCTTGGTTCTGGTTAAGCTCCTGATTATTATTTCAATTTTTGATATTTATTTATTTATTTATTTATTTATTTTGGAATTTATTCTTCTAAGTCAGATGGCTCTTAACATCCCAAATCTGACTATAGTATGAACTCAAAATGCAGCTGTAACAACAGACCAACTGACTGTTATTAACAAAACTCTGCTGGGTAGCACAACTATAACTCCATCCATGCCAAGCTTTCTCCAGCCTCCAGATGTTTTGTATTACCACTGCACTAAAGCTAGGTAACATGGCATATCTGTGGAAGGATGTATACAAAGTGGACCACAAAAATTATTTGTATTTTTCAAAGTTTATATTCCAGGTAGCACAATAGTGGCATGATGGGTGGAATAAAAGAATAATCCTCAGCTTTTGCTTCCTATGTGGACATCCTCACTAGATATTCCTTTACTGGAGGTTTCTGGGAACTTCTGTGCTTTAGGGGATATTGCTATAATGGGGAGATTGCAAATGCTCATCATCTATAGAACATTGCACTGTCAATACACAAAGCACATTCAGGGCTAAAAGGATGCAACTTTCAGTGTTGCAATCTGGACACTTCAGTATATGAGTTGTACCTAATTATACTACATAAATGCAATATATGTAATAATCTATGATAATTACATTGGATGATTGCAAATGTCCAGTTTATGCATTACAGTGTTTTCATTATGTAAATTACATTTAATCAAACGGTTGCAGATTTGGAAGTGCAAGCATCTTTAATGGCAGTGGGGCTGTCCAAAGATCAGTATAAATACCTGCACCTCACAGCAGGAGAGCATCATACTCAGCTGGAAGTCTCTGATAATCTCTGCTGAGGTCCAGGTAAAGAACTTCCCTTGCACCCTCTTATGTATCCTTATGTTCGGTGATTTATTTCTTGATGCAAAATGAAATATCTTTTATCTTAGATACTTCAAAATTGTCTTATAGAGGGATGACTAGATTATTGCAGGATGCATCTAACCTACAGTATGTTTCACTTCAGTGATTCAAGGTGTAAAAATAGGAGTGAAAGAATGTCTACAGATTGTGAATTACCGAATGGTTCTTTTCTTCCCTTAGACCTTGTGAACTTCATCATGACCACCCTGCCTGAAGCCAATGCTAAATTTGCTATTGATGCCTACCAGGCATTGAGGAAGGAGCACCCATGTGAGAATGTCCTGTTTGCTCCTGTGAATGCTACTTCTGCTCTGGGTCTGCTTGCCTTAGCATCTGGATGTGAACAGGCAGCTGAGATTGAGAAGGTAGGCATCACCAAGTGTAAGGGATGGAGCCTTCAAACTGCTTGATTGAAAAACCAGTTTGCCGTCATTGCTTATCACTGTATAATAAGGTAAAGGTAAAGGTATTCCCCATTGACAAGGTTCTCAAGTCATGTCCGATTGTAGGTGGCAGTAGTCATCTCCGTTACCTAGTTGAAGAGCCAACATTGTCAGAGACTACTCTGTGATCATGTGGCCAGCATGATTGCACAGAACACTGTTTATTATACTCTTTTTGAATTACAATTTGCCCATCTTAGACTAAATCATACTAAATTGTTAATAAAAAAGAACTGAGGTCTGTAGTGTAGATACTGGTAAGCAATGTAAACCTTGGTAAAGTTTTTGTTGTCGTTGAAAAGTCTTAAGCTAAAGAACTCGAGTTTTTGCTTCAAAGTCAAGAATATTATTGACCTGTAAAACACAGCAGTAACACAGAGCTCTTCTTTATGCTGATATACCTATATATGACTTACACTATATGGATTGCACTCATAAATCCTAACTTTTATAGATGCTCTGTGTATTTCTTGTGCCTTCTCCTGCACACTTTTTGGAGGAGATAGTTATATTGTACAAAAATTTAATAATAGCTGTTGCTTTCATCACCATTCTTTACAATATCTGTGCATTTCTACTGAGAAGCATATCTTATTTCTAAATCATTTTCTGTATTAGTATGTACAGATATCCGACCCTACAAACTAATACAGCTATATTTTTAACATTCTACCTCTCTGTATTAGCTTATTAATGTTTTTAGCCCAGTGAGTTCTTTAAATGGTTCTCTTAGCCTTTATTTTACCATTTATTTTCCTTAAAAAATACAGTTTAAACTAGTATGCCTTAAAATGTCTATGTATGGAATAAAGTCTGTACAATATATGACCTCCTTCAGTGTGTGCAGACTATACCTCATAGTTAATATCCGCATAAATATATAGAATATGCCCCATTCCTCTATTTCTTAGTCATGATGTGGTTCATTGCTGCTAGATACTTAAATTGCCTAAAGAGTTCATCATCAATGTGGATTATCAAATTGGCATGATTCAGATCAACTATCATGAACACTTTGAATCATCCCCAAGACTGGAATGCATGATGACACCCACTTTGTGGTTGATTGAACTTGCCACTTTTTATTATAAGGGAGATAGGAACCAAACAATCATATCAAAGTAATAAATGTTGTTTTGTATGACTGGAGTTTCTGAAGCAATGTTACAATTTTAATCAAGGTTCTGCATTGGGATGAAGTGAAAGAGTGTGTTGGATCCAGAAACAGAAGATACATTGGATCAATCAGAAGCTTTGGACGATCAGCAACCAAACTAAAGGTAGCTACATGAAAACATGAAAATAGCATTGGTGTATATCCCTCCCACCACCAACACAGTCCACAAGCCTACTTGTGTATTATCAAATGATAGCATAAAACTTCATGCCAGTTGTGGAGAAATATATCTGAAGGAAGAAAGGAAAGCCATAAAATCTTACTCAGAACTGTAAAAATCATTTTGACAGGCATGTTCTCAACATAACATTCATGTATGGAATTGACTTTCCTGCATGCATATTAGTTGGTATGGATGCATTATTTGCATCCCTTCAGTTACATTATTCAGGGCACATATCAGACATGTTAGATATTTTGAAAAATTAATGTTGCTTTCTGCAAAGGGGATTTCTTAGTCCTTTCCTTTAAACAAATTGAATTTTGTGTATCTATTAATTTATATTCATTTCATTGCAGGCACAACAACAAGCACAACAAAGAAGTGAAACATGCCCCAAGGCAAGACCCCGTCCTGCTCAAGTCCGTCCTGAACCATGCCCCAGACCAAGACCACGTCCTGAGCCAGCCTGCCCTGAAGAACGGCCTTGTCCTGATAGAGTAAGTAAAATGTAGTAAATATGTACTAAATATTAATAAACATTTAGTAAACATTAGTAAAAATTTAATAAAAGGTTTGGTAAGTTTAATGTTCAGATTTGGCTGTTCTCAATATGTGTATCAAAAAGTCTTAACAGAGCATCTATTTATGAGCTAGTTCTAACATGGAGAAAGGAACATCAAGGTATGTTTTAAGAACTAAATTCATGTTTAAGAGCAACTACAGCTAACTCTTCCTTTTTCATATTAGGATGTTCCAGATTATGAGTGTGAGACACCTGAAGGAGTCCACACTGCATTCAGCAAAATCCTTGCCACTCTGAATGCACCCAGCACCAACTACACTCTCAGTTTTGCTAACAAGCTGTATGGGGACCATGACATTGCCTTCATCCAGGTACCAATCTGATTTTAAACTACACTGCTGCATGGGGACCAAAAACATTGAACATAAGAGCTTGACTGAACTCTAACATCAATGGTCTCTTCTACTTCCCTCAACAAATGCTTTGTCTCATTGCCCCATATCACTGGAGGAAACTGTTAGTACCATAAAGTGATTCTTTCCTCTACAAAGTGTTCCACCAGCAAAAGCTGATGTTCTGAAGTCTTTTGGAAGATTAGTAGGAATCTGAGATAGTTAGAAAGTAGTCATACATTTTCCCTAGCTGCTCCTGTTTTCTGGAGCTCTCTTAGCTGTTATCTCTCTGGACTTTTAGGAGGCTGACAAAAACATCTGTATTTTTTAAAGTCATTTGGACCAGTCATCTGTATTCTTAATAATTCTGAACTCTGAGAGGGTTTCTGTATTTTATTTTAAATTTACTGATCTCTTTTCTTCCCCTCCTTCCTTCCAGAAATTCATCTACTGTGCTCTGAAACTCTACTGGTCAGAAGTGGCCGAAGCTGATCTGAAGAATTCTCCAGAGGAAGTGAGGAGAATCATAAACCTTTGGGTTGAGATCCAGACACATGGTAAGAACACATCATCCACTCACTGTTTCTTCCTAATGTTTAGTGAAACCTTTGAAAGAAAGATCTTTTATTGTTAGTACAGAGCTGTTTGTTAAAAATAAATAAATAAATAAATAAATAAATAAATAATAGAATCTTTCCTGGAACAGAACAGAAACTGAAACAAAGACCAACCAAATCATATATTCAATAACAGGATGTTTTCTGCATAAGTCTAATCCAAGAATGGCATATATCATGTCCTCCCAACCAAGTTCCCCACAGATTTTATTGGACTAAAATTTCCAACCCCATGCCTAGCACAATGTGTTGACTGAGGATGGTGAGGATGATAATATCAAACATCTCAAGGGCATGAGCCTGATTTATGCTTTTCTCAAAACATAGAAAAGGAAAGTTAGGGGGGAAGCAGACGGGTGGCCATGGGCCACCCTGGGAAGCTGCGCTGAGGGGCCGAGGTATCCGCACACCTCTGCCCCGCAGTGCGGCTTCGCCGGCCCTGGAAGGAGCGCTAAAATAGCGCTACTTCCACAAGTCGCCAAAGGTGCTCCACAAAAGGCTGATGGTGCACCTTCAGCGACTCTTCCGCCGCAGCGTGTGCGAACGCTGCGGCGGGAAGGCATTGTCGGAGCCCCGGCCGTGCGGAGGGGCCGGCGCTCCGACTATGCCTTCGGGAAGGGGTTGGGGCGCCCACCATGCGGCTGCCCCTCCCCTTCCTTGCCCCCAAAACAGCCCTTTTAGCCATCTGCTTCCCCCCACAGTCTGGTAGATTGGAGTGATACAGCCCAAATGCAATGGCAAAAATGCAGAAAACCAAAATGTCTTGTATTAATTTCTTTGCAAGGTAAAATCAAGAATCTTCTCCCCAAGAACAGCTTTGACTGTCTTGCTCAGCTCCTGAAAGTGAATGCTCTCTATTTCAAGGGACAATGGCAAGTGAAATTTGATAAAGAACTCACAGCAGAAGCCCCATTCTATCCACACTGTGAAGATCAGGTGAGTTATATATTATGTATATGTATAGCTTCCATCTCTCAGTTTTACAGAGCAAAAGATAATGTAATTGTACCTGCAGTTACCTTGGAACAGGCATGTTTTCAGACTCTGTGGGAACTGATGCGGGGAAGCAATCAAATTTTGGGCTCAGTTTATCAAACTCAGCATTATAATCTATGACATCAGGTTCATAGCCCCCCAAAGTAATATAGCTTGCAAAATGAAATCAAAAGAATGGCTCCCTTCATGCTACATTTACGTGTTTTCCCTCTATCCCTTTTCAGAAAGATTGCTACACTGTGCAGCTGATGAATAGAAAGGGTGTTTACAACACAGGCACCTTTGATATTTGCGACACTGAGATACAAGTGCTTGAGATCCCCTACAAAGACGGTGAACTCAGCTTGTTCATTCTGCTCCCAACAGACTGCAGCCCAGAAGCTCTTGAACAGGTAAGACATCTTCTCAAACTTCTCACTGTATCCATTTGTTGCGTTAAACTCTTTATCGATTCAGCCATCCATCTCTGGCCATCAAATAAGAAGGCAATGTTTGTGCAAAACTATTTCTTATTAGCTGTGAGTTGGAACCATCTTTCTTTTGGATCCATCTTGAGGTGAAATGTTCTCACCATAATTTTGTGCTTGTTCCTCTAGCTGGAGGATGGCCTGAGCCATGAACACCTGCTTGACTGGTCCTGTCATCTGAAGCCTGAAGAGGTGGATGTCTTCATTCCCAAGTTCAGCTTAGAGCGGAGCTATTATCTCAATGAATACCTGGATCTGCACGATCTCTCTGATCCTGAAAAAGCTGATTTCTCTCAAGCAACAACCACAGAAGGAGTGGCTCTTACTCAGCTGGTCCATGATGCTTTCCTTGAAATTGATGAGGAAGGTGGTGAGGAAGCAGAGGCCCGCCGTTGTCCCCGGGATAGGCGCCCCCGTCGGGAGGCTGTGCAGTTTGTGGCTGACCATCCCTTCGTGTATTTTGTCCGCCACAATTGCACCCAGAGTGTCATTGCCCTTGGCAGATTTTCTACACCAAAATAAAGGGACTCTTGTGACCCATGCAATGAAACCAATGGAACATGTATACGGAAAACCTGTTTTTGAAGATTTCAGTGCTCTGTATCTTCTTCCTCTTTGGCTCACTCTCTGGAGTCCTGGTCTTTACAGAGATTGGGGCAAAGAGGCTTTCTATTTGGTGGTGGGCCTGATTCTCAAATCAGGACGAGTATGCTTTAAAGGCTTCATTCTTTGTCTGTCTGCTATTCCCTTCTATGACAATTTATAACTGTTCAGCTTTTTAAAGCATAGCATTTCTCCTTACCTCTGAAAATGATGTCACCTTTTTGACATGGCAGCTGACTATTTTTAAATGTCTGCAGTTTGCGAAAGAGAGAGAGTTTCTATCTCTTAAAGATAAATGAAGAAGGGCAATATCCAGGGGTGTAGTTTCCCCTATCACTGTAGCCAAGTTCTGAGAGATGTGGGGATTTTTATTGACTAATTTCACTTGGGTCAAGGTTTTAGTGAAATAGGAAAATTGATGTCATATGTCACTCACTCTGAAATCTTCTCCTCTGAATTGTACTGCTCTCCATTGCCCAACTGCTATTTGTGTGTGGTATGTATGTCTTAATTCCTCTTTTTGAGGGGTGAGATTCCATCCATCCTGGACTGTCAACCATCCCTACTATTGCCTAAAGTCAGCATTAGACTGTTATTAGACTGCCAAGAATAAGCCTGATTGAATTGAATGAGACTTTCTTCTGTATAGACATATATGGAATTGTGCTCTTAAGCTTTTAACTACAGTTTGAATTTTTAACAGGGAAAACTTAATCAGTGAAAATCTTTCTGTGTATCAGGAGACTGTTGCTTTTCTTTGAAATATGTGAACCTCTACTGTCTCTCTCCCTTCTTTCCCCACTCAAACTGTATCTTACCAATATCTTAATAAAGAAAGCATTTAATAAAATTCTGGGTTTACAGTTTTCACTAGAATTTTTTTATTTTTTTATTTTTTTTGCAAAGTAAGAATTGACAAGCATTCTATTAACAGGGCTGTCCAAGGAACTGAAACCATAAGTGAAGTGTCACCTTGTGTCGGAAAGTCAGTGATGTATTTAAGCCTTTCACGTCAAGTCTCAAGTCTCTACCTCCAGATCTTGAGACTCAAAAAAAAGTGATGGTGAGGGTGGGAATGGAGTTTCAATAACTAGAAAATCAAGAAGACGTGTGGAAAGTTGGGGGATAGGAGTAGAAGGATAGGCTAGATCCTTCTAAAGTTATTTCTTCCTAGAAGAACCAAGTTTTTTGGTGGTTCTTTTGGAAAAAAATCAAATCGGAAGAGAGCTCAAGAAGTGTGAATGATGGATTCGCGTAACACTGGAGGGGAGGTCTCACCAAAGTCCAGCTCCCTGAAGTGAAGGGTGGTGAGCTGGGCTCCCTTGGCCTCACAAACTCTCACCAGGCAGAGCAGGGCCCCACTTTTGGAGCTCCTGGACCCAGCTTTAGGGCCGCTGTCGTTGTTGACATATGGCCCGGAGGCTGCCTCAGAGGAATCAGGGCCATTCAGCTGTTCCGCCTTGCCCACGCTTCCAGGGGTCTCTCTGTTCCCTGGATCCAGGAGGGTGGTGGGGATGATGGAGGCACAAGGAGTCCCTTTCCTCACCCTACAACAGGACTCAGGAGAGCATGCTCGGCTTTGGAGCTTTGATTTGGCCAGGTCCTGCCTGCCTTTTTTTCTGGGATGTCTTCACTTTTGTGTCTGGTCCTCCTTTTCAGTGAGGACACCTGGGTCCCCCTGGGAAAGGGCCAGTCTCTTGGAGCTCTTTTGCCTCAGAGCAGTTTCTTCTTGGATTGCCTCCTTTATGGACACCCCCCTGGCTCTATGCAGCCTCCCAGGCTCAGTGGGCACCCCTGGCATCCTTAACGGCAAGAAGGACCAGGCCCCACAAAAGCGAGGATATCCCACAAAAGGCAGAACCTGACCAAATCAGAAGCTTCCAAGAGAGGACCTTTGGGGATTCCTCCTGGACAAGAGTTGAAATGGAGGACATGTCCTCTGGGAAAAGGAAGAGGGCCTGTGGTCGCACTTCTCCCAGGATAGGGCAGGTGCATCTGGGAGAAGAAGGTCTTCTTCTCTGCCTCTGGAGCAAAAGGGGGCCCCCTTGGAGCCTGGGGAAACCTGCCCCCCAGCTCTCCCGGCCAAAGCTCTCCGGGGTCCAGCCCAGCCCATGTATAAAACTGGGGCACACTAGTGGGAACAACATGGAATAAGGAAACAATTCACTTCCATAGTTGGAACTATGCATCGGCCTGAATCGAATCCATGACCTGGTGTCAAGGCGATTCGCAAACTGGTTTAAATGTAAGTGGGAATGAGCCTTTGGTGTGAGGTCCTCCTCTCTTTCTACTGTCCTCCACCTTTCCAAGCATTAATGTCTTTTCAAGTGAGTCATGCCTTCTCATGATGTCGCCAAAGTACGACAGCCTCATCTTGGCTGCCAGGAGGAGTTCTGTTTTTTTTCTGTTCAAGGACCCATTTGTTTGTCTTTTTGGCTGTCCACCAAATTCTTAGCACTCTTCTCCAGCACCACATTTCAAATGAGTTGATTTTCTTTTTATCTGTCCTCCCCCCACCCCACTATTCAGTTCTCACTTCCATACATAGTGATGGTGAATGCTATGGCCTGATATTCACTACTGCACATATAATGAAAGGAATATTCTGAAAGAGTGTTTAGAACCCAGGGAAGCTGACTTTTGGTAAGCAGATTTCTTTCTTTCACAGGTGAACTCTAACTGGCTACTGTAAAGATCTGAAAGACATGCAGCCCTTTGAAAATGTAAGGCAAGGGTTTTGCTTCTTTCTGGATCCTATTGCATTATATCCCACACCCACTACTGTATAAATATGTTTTTGCCTAAGGCATTAATTCCACTTGGTGCTGCATCCAAAGAAGTGGGTTTATATCCATGAAAGCTCACATGAAAATATAAAACCAGTTAGTCTTGAGGGTGTTGCCACATTTGTTTTTTCTTTTTTCTTTTTTCTTTCTCACATCCTTCCTCCTTTGTTGTTGTTGTTGTTGTTCCTATAAGATAGCAATAAATGCAGCAAGGAAAACCTTCTTCGCTCCACACATTGCACCTGTGAATTCACAGCTATTCAGTGTGGTTAGTGGTCTAACTCACACATGTTGTTGTGTTCCTCCAAGTTATTTCCTACTCATAGCGACCCTATCATGGCATTTTCTTGGCAAATTTCTTCTAAGGAGGTTTGTCAGAGCAAGTTTCTTCAGGTTGAGAGAGTGTGACTTGCCCAAGGTCACCCAGTGGGTTTCAAGGCAGAGCTGGGATTTGAACCCTGGTCTCTAGAGTCAGAGTCCAACACATAAACCATTATGCTATGCTGGCTTTCTAACTTACACATCTGCCCCCCTAAACTCAATTCTAGTGCCCTCTGCAGTTTGCTTTGATGCTTTAACATCATTTCACAGGTAAAATTTCTTGGATAAGGGCAAACTTAGATGATGTCATGTCATTATAGTAAACGCTGACAAGCGGTGTCCAGCAGCTCCATGAATAGGATTACACTGGATCAGTTTTAGTCAGTGAGTACCACAGATGTGAACAAACTGCTAGGATGTGTAAAGAGGACAAATGTCTCTTCAATTTCTCTTCTCCTTGGCTGGTCATCCAGGGAGAAGATTCAGTTAGATCTCTGCTGTAATGTATTGCTAATGCATCTCCCAGGGGCTGTTCATACTATGTTATAAACCAGTTTGCAAACCGGTTTAATAGTGGGTAGTTCACACTGGTGCCGGGTTTTTCATACCTGAATAGGGTGGACCCGGGGCAAAGCTGCCTCATCGTGGGTTTTCCGATATTGAGTTTTTCCTTGTGTCTTTTGAAAAATAAACAGGTTTTGTCTGGGTGATGCCAATGTGAACTTGTCCCTGATTTTATTTGGGGCTTCCTGAAGGGAGGGATTAATGGCCAGAGGGTGGGAAGAGGAGTGGAACATACCTATCCTTTCTCACAGGTCATACTTCTTGCACCTAGTTGCAGGCTCTGATGATTTCAAATTTCCCGCTACTGGGCCCTTTAACTGCTCAGCTGTTCCCCTCTTTCCTGCTTCCCCCCCCCCCAACAATGCCATAGCCCAGATGTTCAGATATTGCCCAATCCGACAAAGGAGGGTCTTTGGGTTTTTTAAAAATCTTTATTATTTTATTTGACAGAAAGTGCAAACATTTGCCTTTCCATGGCTTCAATGCATGATGATTTTGTTCTCCAGTCAGAGGCTGGTGGGGGGGGGGGAATCTCCCCAAGGAGAAACTCTCATGGGCATTTCATGGCAAGAAGTCCTCATCATCCTCTGAGGTTGGCAGGGGGGGATACTCCCAAACAGTGTGACGTAGATGCGCATTATTTGATTGACAGAACAACAAAAAAGACCCGAAAATGATCAAATGCGTTCGATAATTGGAACTTTGGTCAGTGTGAACTTGACAGGCTTAAATTGCACCAGAGAGATTTGATTGGGGTATACGTAGTGTGAATTTCTATTCAGGTCAGATTTGGTATTGCATCAACGAATCTACCCGGCTCTACCCAGCACAAAAATGCAAGTGTGAATGGGGCCTCAGGGAGGAAAGCTTTCCATCTCATTTAAAAGAAGTGGTGATACAACCATTTCTAAAAAGTGCAGTCTATGGACTTTAACAACTATAGACTACTATTGAATCTTCTTTTGGGGGGCAAAGTAATTGACAGTAGTCTTGGATGATAAAGGTTTTCTAGATCCATTTCAATCTGGCTTCAGAATAGGATACAGAGTTGAGACCACTATGGCCATCTTAGCGGGTGATCGTCACCTAAGCATCAACAGGGGAAATATGTCCCTCTTGGTGCTCTCAATGGCATGTGATACCATCGACCATGGTATCCACCTGGAACATCCAAGGGGGCTGGTATTAGAGGCACTGTGTTTCAGTGGTTCCAATCCTTTCTTGTGGGTAGGTCCCAGATGGTGGTGTTTGGGGATAGCTGCTCCTCAAAAAAGAAGCTATTTTATTGCATACCACAAGGTGCCACTCTATCCCCACTGCTGCTTAGCATGAAACCACTGGAAGAGATCATCTGGAGGCATGAGGTGGGGTGTTATTACTATGCTGATGACACCCAATATATTTCTCAATCATTAACACCGCACTACAATGTTATAGTATTACTATTCCACTTTCATTGCTAAGGCTTCTTCCTGTGGAATTCTGGGGTTTGTAGTTTAGTAGGGCTGAAGAGATCTCTGACTGAAAATTCTTTTTTTAAAAAATTATTTTTTATTGAATTCAATAAAAACAAACATAATACACTAAACGGACAAGTCATAACGCCACATCCCACCCCACCCCACCCCACCCCCACCACCCATACTCAATATACTATACATTCTTTCTAACATCAATCACAGACAATCAACACATTTGACTTCCTTTGACTTCTGCTGATTGGTTCATTGATGTTATTAAAGTTTTCTCTCGACATATGAATTGATACTTAAAGTATCTGATAAATCTTCCTTAATCATTCTTATTTCATCTAAACCAAAAATCTTTATTCAACAAATAAGAAAAAAATCCTATTTACATATTCCCATAATCATTAAACTTATCTTTTGTCTTCATTGACTATCTCTGGTATATCTAGTTCCAATTCTAAAGAATTCCTATCTCCAATATATCTACCTGTACACTTTAGTCCAAACCCATTGTCCACAATTCACCCCATTTTATTCTAATATATTTAATAAATGGTTTCCAAACTTCACCAAAATATCCCGATGTTTTTTTTTTTATAACAATTGTGTTAGCTTACCATTTTCCATTAATTCTTATACTTTCCATATCCAATCATCAATTTTAGGTATCTTCTTTTTTTTCCAGCGGCAGTTGTCATATAAAATAAAAGCCTACCATATTCTTTCTCTATTTTATCTTCTACATTTATACATAGTAAATATATTTTTGGGTCTTTTATTACTGGCTGTTCTATTTTTTTATTTCTTCATGATTTTCGGTCCAAATTTTTTTTCCCTGTTTACATTCTCACCATATATGATAATATGTTCCTATTTCCTTTTCACATTTCCAAAAAATATTTTCCTGTTTTATATATTTTTGATAATTTATATGGAGTGAGATGCCATCTAAATAACATTTTATATATGTTCTCTTTCATATTACAATTTACCGTATATTTTATTCTTTTTAACCATGTTTTTCCCCATTGTATTAATGGCATCAATTTTCCGATATTGACAGAACATTTAATCATATAGGGCTTCACCTGTTCTTCTTCCAAATCAAATTCTAATAGATGTTTATATAATTTTTTAATTCTATGATCTTTTTCTACCTTTATTATATTTTCAAATCTTGAATCTGCTTCCCTAATATTATTTGTTTTTAAATCAATTAACACTCGTTCCTTTATTTGCCAATAAGTAAACCAGGTACATTGTATACCTTCTTCTCTTAACTGTTCTAGGGTTTTTAATTTAGTTCCATTTTTTATCAATAAATCATCATATGTGGCCCAATTCGATTCTTTAAGAGGGGTCATTCTAAAAAATGCTTCATTTATTGATGCCTATCTTGGTACGCCTGGGCATACTCTTGGTTTCAATTTTGTCCATATTCGTAGCAGGGATCTCCTAATATAATGATCGTTTAAATCCTTATTTGCTTTTATTTTATCGTAAAATAGATACTCATGCCAACCAAATCTTAAGTCTGCTCCCTCTAATTTTAACTGTCTTTTATTTTCTAATTTTAACCAATCTATAGTCCAATCCATTATACTAGAATAATAGTAAATTGTTAAGTTTGGTAGTGCTAATCCCCCTCTTTTGATTTCACCTTGTAAAATTTTAAATCTATTTCTTGGTTTTTTTCCTGACCATAAAAAAATTAGATATGTCTTTATTCCAATTTTGAAAAGGTTTGTCATTCGTGATGGTTGGTAAATTTTGAAATAAAAAAATCATCTTTGGTAGTAGGTTCATTTTGATTGCTGCTATTTTCCTCATCCAAGATAGATCTAGTTTACACCATCTTTGTAGCTCTTTATTTATTTATTTATTTCCATTTTGTTCTGACTGAAAATTCTAAATGCTTTCCATAAACTGCAAATCCCAGGGTTCTACAGAAGGCAGCTGTATCTGTAAGAGCGGAACACTGTATTTCAGTGTTGTTGCATGCCTTAAAAACAATAACATTGTAGTGCAGTATTGTCGCATGCCTTAAAAACAGCCTTGGATAAAAACAATATGTCCCTTCAGGGTCCCAGTGATTTTTAAATTCTAATGATGCTTACTCTAAGGTTAAACCATATCTGCCCTATAGGGATGTAAGTCTTCATGCCAGAACAAATGATTTGCAAAGTTTTCTCTCCATCAGGTGAGACTGTAGAGACTTTTTCCACATTTGCAATGACTTTTTGCTATTTATTTATTTATTTATTTATTGTGTATGTATTGAATTTGTACCCCATCTTTCTCCCAGAATGGGACTTTAGGTCTTCTCTTGTGAAAAATGCATTTGTCCAAAAAGACCAAGCAGAGAACCTTTGTGTTCAAAAAAATTGTTTGTATAGAAAACATTTTCCCCCACAAACAACAGGTTACTTTCCTAAACTTTTTTTTTTTTTTTTTTTTTTTGCAAAAAAAGGTCCTGAAATATGAAAAAAATCCAGTGGTTTCACAATTTCCTTTTTTTTTAACTTTTTTTTTTTTACAACAGAATAAATAGAATGAAAACAGACAAACAAAAGCAATACAAAATACAAAATCAAGATATCACATATACACATAAAATATATGCATAGTACATACAATTAATGTTGTTTTGAGAACACTGCTTTTTATAAATTTATACAATATGATATAACAATGAGTTTAAACAATAAAAAGACTTCCTAATCTCTGTCTTTCCAATACTTTTTTTGCATATTTAAACACATATTTAAACATCTATTTAAATTCTTTATAGTACTCTATCTTATATTCCCTATATCTAAATTCTTTTTAAAAACCTTATTCTTATTTTACTCCAAAAACCTCTTCTCATCTTTGATCAAGGACTACTTGTATTGCTATTTGTCCCAGTGTTAAGTTTAAATAATCTAAAATTCTTGGCCTTTCTTAAATCTAACAATTGGTTCTAAACCATACATGTTAATTTATTTATTTGTATATAATCCACCAATTTCCACTGCCATCCAGACATGTTTGGGCTTACTTCTTCTTTCCATTTACTTGCATAAATTGTCTTTGCTGACATTATCATATAAAAAAGTATCTTGCCATATTTTCTTTCTAATTCCTCATCTGTTATACTTAAGAGATACATTTTAGAATCTTTTTTAAAAAAATTAATACCCCTTAGTTTAGTTATTATATTGTGTATTTATGACCAAAATTGTTAGCTCTTCTTCACAGCCACCACATACACATGATACATGATGCCTTTCTTTTCACATTTCCAGCATCAGTTAGTAATATTTTTGTATATTTGTGCCAGTTTGTTTGATGTGAGATACCATCTGAACTGCATTTTATGGTTTCACAATTTTCTTGACTGGCTTACATGATATGCTGAGGTATCCTTTGTTGTTGTTTGTTTGATTGTTTTGTTTTGTTTTGGTTGAGAATTAGAACTTTTGCAAGTATAGTGGTCCCTTTCCATCTATAGAGCTTTGGTTCTGCATCCCCCAGCCAGGGGGGAAAATGTGGACAGTTGCGCCCCATATTATTCAGTGGGAGGTGATGTGTGTATGTCCACATGAGTGCATCTGCTTGCATGTGCCACCATTGAATAAAATGGGGTATGGTGAGCCACAGATGTGCCAATCCATGGGCCCACTGTATTCTTTACCTCCCTAATACCTTACAGCAGTAGTTTCCAAACTCTGATCCTCCAGGTGTTCAGCTCCCAGAAGCCTCAGCTATCTTGGCCAATGGTATGGAATTCTGGGAAGTGCAGTCAAAACACCTGGAAGGCCAAAGTTTGGGAATCACTTCCTTACAGGGCTGTTGTAAAATAATTCAATTTGTTCCATATCTTAATTCTTGTTAACATCAACACTCTATAATTATTTTACAGTCCTCTTATCACTCCTTTATTTTCCTAGTCAAAAATAAAATCTGCTGTGTTTTGATTATTCTTAAATCCATGTAAGGATGATGTGCAACAGTTTAACATTGAATTTGCCTTGTGCAGGTGCTGTTGTTCCATTCTTGCATTTGCCACTAGTTTAATATACACCATCTGCCTATTGCAAATTAAGATGAGCAGCAAAAGGGTCACAACTAACATTACTATCTCCCCACCTGCTCAAATACATATTTATATTTTCAAGATATGTTAAAAGCAGCAAAAGGGTCACAACTAACATTACTATCTCCCCACCTGCTCAAATACATATTTTCAAGATATGTTAAAAGCAGTGTGTGTGTAATTTATTGTTTTCTGTGTGAACAAGAAATCAGTGTCTAATGGGTCTTGCCAAAATCTCTGCATCTCAGGAATTAAGGAATCTCATCAGTCATTTCAATGCTGCCAGTGTGACATTATCTCCAAGATCAGATGACTAGACGGACGTATTTATCAACCAACTAGTTGCACATGGCTACATCACAATGGGAAAATGACAAAACAAATATAAAAAAAGAATTTTTTGTTTTGTTTTCTATTTTAAACATCTTTTAGAAAGGTCATGACTATTAGTACTCCTGCAACCTAGTGAACCTTTTGCATCCTATATTTATATATTCCTTCAAGTGTATGTTGTTTCCTACTTGAGAGCCAGTGTGGCATAGAGGTTTCAGTGTTGGACTGTGACTCTGGAGATCAGGGTTAGATTCCCTACTTGGCCATGAAACCCAATGGGCAAGGCACACTTTCTCAGCCTCAAGGAAAGGCAATGGCAAACTTCCTCTGAACAAATCTTGCCAAGAAAAGCCCATGATAAGTTCGCCTTAGGTTTACCATAAATCAGAAAATACTTGAAGACACACAGCAACTACAAACTTTAAAAAAAAAAGGTGTCAGGAGCTGAATCCTTCAGCATGAATGCCATGGTTTGGAGAGTAAACCGAAAAGGATATAGCTTAACGTGCTTGTTATTTTCTGGCATTTAACATGTTATATAGTACTTCAGGTAAATAATGTTACATACAGTGATATGGTAAATGTTAAAGCTGTTGCTCACATTCCTTTGTTGTTAATGAGCAGATGTAAGGGAGCTGAGACTGCCTCAAGAAGTTCCAAGGTCAGTCTCATGAGAACACAGGTAGTGGGAGAAAAAGGAAGGATCCCATGGAAACGGGGAAAGAAAAGAGTGTTTTGCTTTTGTAACGAATGAGAAGGTAGGTCACCAAAGTTTTGAAATAGTGTATGCTTTATTTATGCTTGGCTAATGTTAGCTGGTTAGTTCTGACAACAAAGATCTATGGTGAATATCTACAATTTCTGAATAAAGATTTTTCTGAGTTCTCACTGCTGAAGACTGGATTTCTGAACTAAGGGGTTCCTGGATATGACAAAAGGTCACATTCTGTCTCCACAACAAAGCTTTCGTTTCAATCCTTTTCAAGATCTTCCAGACTTAAATCCGTGATTCTGGAGCCTTGTAGGACTTCCTAGAGATCTAAGCCCCCTACTTTTCAAGAGTGCTGTAAAAGGACATTTTTGCCATTAATCTTTGCAAATCTCATGTTTGCAGTTTTACAACATCGTTGTAATTCAACGTTTTTCTTTGTCACCCCTCTCATAGACCATAGTGCTGTGAAATTTTAAATTTCTACCAAATCTTGAGTGATTAAAGGGAAAGCCAATTGAGGTATTTCAGCTTCGTATATATCAAGCACTTCTCTGTTTTTCTTGTTATAAAGTCATTTACTTCTAACCTTTGCTTGCAAAGTTGAGATCTCTGTCTCATGATATTCTGGACTGCCCAAGGAGTATTCTGGCCAGTGCAGACAAGGCCCTATATAATTTGAATGTGCCAAGAACAGGTTAACATGGTAAGATGCAGAGCCAGTGTTGAGAAGACCACTGATTTAAAGGTGATTAGCTTGTCAGAAGCAATGAATCATCATGAGTCTATCACTTGTCCAGAAAGCAGGAGTGCTTTGTTCAGAGTCGCACAGGATGAGGATGCAAGTATCTGTTTCTGTAGAAACAAATGTGTGACAGTAAAAAAAAAAAAAAGCAATTGTCTGTCCAGGAGTTCCCATGACTAAAGCCAAGGAGAATCAGAAATAACAGCAAATGGATATTATGGGGAACTAAAATGCTTTAAAGTTATTTTAAAGAGAACATGGCCCAGCACTTTTTGGCTCAGTATCCAGTGCCTCCCCATCAGAGGGAATAGGAAGGAAGCTCTCTTTGGATAGAAAGTCTTGGTAAAAAGAGAGAATAACAATCAGACACACCAGGAGGATTCTCCTTTGTCCATTTGGGACAGCAGCAAAGAGAAAAGAAGAGGGAAATAAATCTCCATTAAAGTTGGGGAGAGAGAGACTGAAGAAGTATTGGTCCCATTTTTCATTGGTGGTGGTGGTGGTATGGAAAGAGAATTGAGATACTGCATTTATATGTCCCATCTCCACTATGCACATGTTCAAAGACAAACCCTCCAAAAACATCTCCTCAACTGTATCCCAATGGCTTAAGAACTTTTGTTGTCTATGCTCCAGCTACAAATGGGTAAAAAAAAAAATGTTCCCCCCCCCCAGCTCCTGGACAAGTTAAAACCTTCTATAGGTGCCCCAGCTGTACTCTACACATATTCAGTTGCATTCATCCATGGGAAAAACATGATGTAAGAAACTGTTCAGTTTCTATTCTGGAACATATAAGATTAAAAGATTCTGGAACATATAAGATACATATGATCTCACTCTCCCAATGCTTCACATTCACTCTTTATCCTTGCCATAGCACAAACCCTACAATATATTTGCCACCCACAAATTTGTTTGGCTTCTGCTTGGATCTATGGAATTCCTTAGGAAAACGGTGTATGAATAGTTGCAGAATTAACATGCAACTTTCCTATTTATCTGAAAGTGCAGATGTGGCTAGATTCCAAAGTGGCTGAAAATACGGTTAAAAGTTTGCAACCCCATACAGAGGTACAGAAATATTTTCCATTGAATTCAATTACACCTGGGTAGACATTGTACATGAAAAGGCATTTTGATCATGTGTACTGAGTTCAGGTTTCACTCTGAGGCATGGGCTGGGAGAAGGAGAAACTTCTAGTTCGATAGAAGCTTAGCAAAGGTTTTAAATGGTAGTAAACTCACAAGAGAACACCTGGCAATACCTGCAAACAGACAAAAAACAGAGGGCTTCCTAATACACACACCCTGGAAAAAAAAATAACAGGTCACAAAGCTTGGGTAACTTGGGTCATTTATTAAACATTTACAAAAGATCTGCCTGGGGATTTAACAAGTATTATTGTTTGGGCCCCATGTCATCGGACCCACCCTCCATGGATGCAATGGGAGAAGTACACTGGTTTCAAGGGCAAACTAGGCCCCATCCTAGGCAACTTTTCCAAGACCACCTCTCTATGGCCCCTACTGAATCCCATGACTCAAAACAGTAGTTCCACCTTGGACCATTCCCAAAAGTTCCTTCCATATTCACCCATGGATCCCATAACTCAGTGGAGGTTACTCTTTGCCTAAAGGTCCCCCCAAATGCTCTCCAATGTATTCTGGGTGAAACTTACAGAAATGGGTTCTTCAACCCAGTTGAGGCTCCAGAGTCAGTGGGGTAGTGAATTTGGTTTGAGTTATAGTCCAAGTTTTAAAGTAGCTTGGCAACCTATTTTGAAGATATGGTTAAGCACCTTGGATAACTACAACACAAGGCATATTCATCACTGATGTTGGAGGCTGCAGTCCCATGCTTAAAATCAAAGCCCCTGAGTCCCAGATGGCCATGCCTACAACACAAAACGACTTTGTTCTATGCTAACCTTCTGTAATGTTCTTCCCCTTGTTGAAGTCTTAATCTTTGACTAGTTGACATTTCAGCTTCTGCTGCTTGGAGAAGCTTGTCATTGTAATCCTTGCAAATTCATGTTCTACTACCCCCTGCTCCATGTTATGAAAATCACAGAACCACAGTTTCATTCAATGCTTTGTTTATTGATATATGATGGAGCATCAGTTCAGGTCAAGGCAAAAGATAAAGCAGAGATTTCTGTCTTGCAGTGAAAAGCAACAGTCTCATGAGACACATAAAGAGATAAAAAAAATGTTGATATTTTCCCTTCAAGATAACCACACCATCATTTATAATTTAACCATAAAACCTCATACATGTCACACAGAAGAAAATTCCACTGATTTTAGAGAGGCTTACTTCCACTTAGTAGGTAGGATGACAGCATCATGCTGACTTTAGGCAATGGACTACTTAGGCAAGCTGTATCATGATGCAATAGGAAGAGTGGTGTCAGGAAGGAGATTCCAAAGAGATGGACATACGGCATCAAATCTCATATTTTACTGCATTTTATCCACTTTGACCTTATCCCAAAAGAAACATTTTCTATTTAATAGGCCAATGTAAGTGAGCACCAAAGATGATGCTACAGCAGCAGGGAAAAGTAGACAGAAGAAGCTCTCTCCCACCCCAGTAGTAGACATTTAAATATAGTCAGCAATCATGTGAAAAATCTGCATCTCAAGAGCTGGTACCATTTACACAGGTCAGCAGGAAGGGTATCCTTTCAAAATCTGAATAGGTGTAAGTGGTCAGAGAAGGAAATGGCAGACAAGCAGAGCAACAAGCCTTTAAAAGATCCTTGTACAACTGTGAGAATTAGGCCCACCACCAAGTAGGAAGCTTCTTTGACCTAAATCTCTGTAATAATGGACACTTCAGAGAGTGAGGCAAAGAGAAAGACTGAGATCTTCTAAAAATCATTTTCCATATTCATTTTCCATTGATTTCATTGCCTGAATCACGAGGATCCATTTATGCTGGTTTAGCGAATTTGCCAAGGAGAACAATGCTCTGTGTGCAATTGTGGTAGACAAAATACAGGAAGGGATGGTCAGCCACAAACTTCAGGGACTCCCGTCGGGGCCGCCTATTCCGGGGCCAATGTGGAGCTTCCACTTCTTCACCACCCTCCTCATTGATCTCAAAGAAAACATCATGGACTAGCTGAGTCAGGCTCACACCTTCTGTGGTTGTTGCTTGGGAGAAATCAGCCTTTTCAGGATCGGAAAGATCATACAGATCCATGTATTCATTCAGATAAAGGCTCTTCTCTAAGCTGAACTTGGGAATGAAGACATCCACCTCTGAAGGCTTCACATGAGAAGACCAGTCAAGCACATGCTCATGCGTCAGAGAGTCTTCCAGCTAGAGGAACAAGCACAAAATTGTGGTTAGAACATTTCAACTGAAGATTGTTCAGACAGTGGCCCAAAGCAAAGATGGCTCCAACCAATAGCTAATCCAAAATACTTTAGCACCAACATGATTTTATTCCTGAGATGGCCAGTGTTGGGTGAAGTGATGACTAGGCCCATAAAGACCTTACACAGGGAAAGAGATATGAAAAATCCCTTACTTGTTCAAGAGCTTCTGGGCTGCAGTCTGTTGGGAGCAGTACAACCAAGCTTAGTGCATTGTCTTTGTAGGGGATTTCAAGCACCTGCACCTCTGTGTCACCAATATCAAAAATAGCTGTGTTGTAAACACCTTTCCTGTTCATCAGCTGCACAGTCTGGGAGTCATTCTGAAAACAAAAAATGGGGAAATAGTCAAACATTTAAACAGTAGGATGGAGAACAACCATATTGTTTTTGTTTCTAGAAGCCATTTTCCTTTTTCATCACCATAGATCCTAATTCAGAGTTCAAACAGTGAGACTGAAAACCAAATAATCACCCCCCCCCAAAACCACCCCAAACTTAATAATCATCAAAGAGGAGAACTGGGAAAAAGTGGCACAATCCATCAAGTCCATTTTTAACAAGCCATAACTCTTCCCCATCCCAAAAGGGGATATGAAAAATTTCAAGCAAGGCCTTGAGGCTAATGCCTCTTCTGGATGAGCAAAGCATAAAAAATATTTTAGTTAACAGATCTTTAAAATTTTCCGCAAGGAGAAGTGATCTTTATTGTTCTTTGCAAGTTTAAATGATTCATCACTATCAGGAATTCCTAGAGCAGGGGTAGGCAACCTTTCCCCTTTAAGGGCTGAGGGACTTCAGTTCCCAGAATCCCAGGAGCTATTGGCCAACATGGGACTATTGGCCAACATGGCTGAGGCTTCTGGGAGCTGAAGTCCCTCAGCCCTTAAAGGGGAAAGGTTGCCTACCCCTGTCCTAGAGAAAAAGAAAGGGGAGAGACAGCTAAATTCAATTTCCCAAAAAATGAGTGCTGGGACTTAATGTCAGTGGCTAACTTATCCCATCAAATCCAATGGTACTTTAGCATTGTACCATTAGGGTACTATAGGTCAATATTGCCAGCCAAAAGGAGTGATTGATCAGCATGGCATTCTTTGCATCATGAAGTTGGAGCTGACTTGGACCAACAGAACTTCGTACTAGGGCAAGAAATCTTGCATGTTTTCCACAGAGAAAGCTGGTGAATGTTGCAAGTTTACCATTAATTTATATAGTTTCTTTGGCTGAGTGAAACAGGGAAGTGGCTGTTATATATCTTTATAACTTACCTTAGCTGCATAATGTGGATAGAATGGGGCTTCTACTGTAAGCTCTTTGTCAAACTTCACTTGCCATTGTCCATTGAAGTAGAGAGCATTCACTTGCACCAACTGGGCAAGACAGTCAAAGCTGTCCTTGGGGAAGAGATCCTTGATTTTACCTTGCAAAGAAATAATAGACACATCATTTTGGGGTTTGCTACATTTTCAGCCATTTGATTATGCCTGATCCACACTGCAGAAATAATTTAGTTTGACACCATCTTAACTGCCGTGGCAAAATGCTATGGAACTCTGGGAACTGTAGTTTTGTGAGATATTTAGCCTTCTCTGTCAGAGAGTCCTAGTATCACAGCAAACTACAAATCCCAGAATTCCATGCCATGTCAGGAGCTTATGGCTTTTACCTCTCCCGACTTAAACTTTAATTTGGTTGGCATCCTGATACTATCATAGCGATTTTTCTGCCGAATCCACTGCCCGGGCCCATCCCGGGTCCATCCCCACTCCCAGAAGCACTCTAGCGGCCATTTTCTTAAGCCAGAAAATTCCCGGTTTCGAAAACAAGCACACTGAGTGCCCCTGGGAGTGGAGATGGACCTGAGATAGACCTGGGCAGTGGATTCAGTGGCAAAATCACTGATTTAGTATCAGATGCCAGCTGAATTAAAATTTAAGTTGGGAGAGGTAAGACAGTTTTAAAAGCCATGTGATAAACTTATCAATTAAAGTGGTGTCAAAGTGGATTATTTCTGCAGTGCAGATGGAGCCTATATAACTACATATATAACAATTTAACTTTCTATTTCTGGGTTTTTAGGGAAGTATAGGCCAGCTTTTTGTAGCATGGTGTCATTGAGGTGTTTTGGACTACCACCTCTACTGTCCCAAGTCAACCTCATGCTGGTTGTGGTGATGAGAGTTTATCCCACAAATCTGTCTGTAACCTGATCAGAGAAAGATGATACAGATCATTTCACCAGGAATTCTTAGGTTATGTTTAGGAGAGAAATATTCTGTTACTGAATACATGATTTGATTGGTCTTGGAAATGTCCTTTCCTTGTCTCAATTTCTGCTCCAGCAAGGTTTGCATCTACACTGTAGAAATAATTCAGTTTGACACCACTTTTAACTGCCATGGCACCATATTACAGAATCATGGGATTTGTAGTTTCGTTAGGCATCAGCATTCTTTGGCAGAGAAGGATGAATACCTTGTAAGACTACAAATCCCAGGATTCCATAGGATGGAGCTACAGCACTTAAAATGGTATCAAAATGCATTATTTCTATAGTGTAGATGTAACAAGGTCCAAAACACACTGCAGAAATAATCCAGTCTGAGACTACTTTAATTTCCTTGGCTCCATACTAGGGAATTCTGGGAACTGTAGTTTTGTGAGACATTGAGCTTTCTCTGTCAGAGAGCTCTTGTGCCACAATAAACTATAAATTCCCTAGCACTGAGCCCGGGCAGTTAAAGCGGCCTCAAACTGGACTATTTCTGCAGTGTGTTTTGGGAGATTATCGCATGTCTTTAAAAAGCATTTTACCCCTCCCGAATTGAAGTCTAATCTGGGCTGCATCCTGGTCCTATTGCACAGCTTTTGCCCTCAAAACTGCCATCCGAGTACAGCCCTGCTCCAACGCGGGTCCCTTAACTCGCTTCCGTGGCCATTTTTCAAAGTTGGGAGCTTTCCGACTTTGGAAAATGACTGCCAAAGCGAGTTAAGGGACCCATGTTGGAGTGGCGCTGTACTCGGATGGTGGTTTGGGGGCAAAAGCCATGCGATAGGACCAAGATGCAGCCTGAATTAGACTTCAATTCAGGAGGAGTAAGGCGCTTTTTAAAGATGTGTGATAATCTCCTTGGACCCAAGTTGATTCACTCAACAATTGCTCAGTTGATTCCTCAGTTTAGAACACCCAACTCAGGATCCACCATAAGAGATCTTTCTGCCAGGTTTCACTAAAGTTCAGGAAGAAACAATAAGTGGATGGTGTGCTCTTACCATGTGTCTGGACTGTAGTCCAAAGATTTATTATTCTCCTCACTTCCTCTGGAGCATTGTGGAAATCTGCTCCCTCCACATCTGTATCATACACTTTCAGAGCACTATAAATGAATTTCTGGACAGAGGGAGAAAATTCAGATCCAGGAATCAGTACATTTAACAATAAAAATGAATGTGAATAGTCAGAAACACCTCTCTAACTTGGGAATTATTAAGAATATTGCAAACTGTCCTGAGAAACTGCAACACAGAAATGTTTTCATTTCCTAAAAATCAGAAGAGATGGGCTTCTTTGGGCAGAGAGTTTTAGAAAGCAGGGGAAGCCAGAGAAGATGTCTTCTTTAACTATCTCAGATTCCTACTAATCTCCTATAAGGCTTCAGAATATCAACTTTTGCTGGTGAAGCACTTTGTAGAAAAGAGAATCACTATACTAAGAGTTTCCCCTGGTGATATGGGGAAATGAGTTAAAATGTTTGTTGCTGGAAGCTGAAGAACATGTTCATGTTAGAGTTCAGTAGAGCCCTGGTACTTGTGATCCCCATGCTGCAGTGAACCTGTCACATGTTTCAAAATTTGAGAGTTACCTGGGTGAAAGCAACTGCATGGTCTCCATAGAGTTTATTGGCCAGACTCAGGGTATAGTTGCTGCTAGGTGAATTCAAGGTGGCAAGGATTTTGCTGAATGCAGTGTGGACTCCTTCAGGTATCCTAGATTCATAATGTGGAACATCCTAATAATAAAAAAGAAAGGATTGTGTCTAATACTATTTGGCTGATAGTGCTATGATGTTTTTTAGATGCTCCTTTCCCCAAGATATATGTGACTGAGCTACTTTTACTTCCTATCTTCTTCTTCTTCTGCTGCTGCTGTGTGCCTTGAAGTAGTTTCTGACTTATGGCAATCCTAAAATGGGGTTTATTGGGGCTGAGACCATGTGACTCATCCAAGGTCACCCAGTTGGTTTCCATGGCAGGAATTGAACTCTAATCTCCTGAGTTCAAGTCCAGTGGTCAAACCACTATAACACACTGGCTCTCTTCTTAGATTGTTACAATCTAGAAGATCTATGAACTAGCAACAATGTCACAAAACCATATTTTACTCTGTCAAAGACTGGTTTTCTAATTCCCCCACATGTCTATCATTCTTTTTCTCTCTGTATTGTCATTTCCACTCTGCATATTTGACTGGCATTAGTGAAATAAATGGTACCTTTGAGCCCAAAACATGCCAATCTGAGTCAATTCAAGAAAACAGACTTTTTGTTCACTAACCTAAACCTCTACTTAAGTCAATCATCTCTGTTCTACAACTGGCAGAAATGGGGTAAGTCTAAAAACATTTAGATGGATTCATGAAGGCCCCCCCCGGGTGATTTTGTTTTCTTTCACTATAATTCTGTTCATTTGAAAAATAATTTTATCCCCTCCCCCCCCCTGAGTTGAAGTTATAAGTTCGTAGTCACTCGCAAGAAACAAATCCTGTAGTCTAATGCTCCAAATATGTAACAAGAGGTATTACTGAACTCAGCCATGAGTACTTTCAAGTAAACAATGGGATAAAAGTTGAAATGTATTTTTAAAATAAATTTTATTTTTAAAATAAAACCTACATTACTTCCATAGCACTTGGGGCAGCACTGATGGAGGCTATCCAATTTTAATATGCAATAATCCTGTGAGGTAGACATAGCTGACATAGTAATTATTGATTCAATGCTTAGTTTTATGGCTGAGCAGGAAATTTAAACCTGTGTTTCACTTTTTCAGCCTCATACCCCCTTTACAGATACCAAATTGCAATGGTTTGCAGGACAAAAACAGTTTTGCTATTATTGTTTTTTTATAACAAAAACAAAAACAAAAATACTGGTCTTTATGCCCTTTCAAAGGGGTGAAAAAATATGGGGCAGTTGACAATTATTTTGATGAGATGTGTTAAGACATCTTTTCTCATTAATGAGAGCATTTGTAAATATTCTTTAAATCCCTTTTTACCACTGGATTTCACAAGATGTTTTTCCAAGCTGCTCTATGCGTCTTTGCTTATTTATAAAAGATCAAATATGCAAAATATTTTACACTTACTCTATCATGGCAAGGGTCTTGTTCAGGTTCACTCCTATGAGAAGGACGTGGATACTGTCTGCTTTGCTCACTATCAGAACGTTTGGACTGTTCTGATTCAGGATGGGATGTCCTGGGATGGGCTCCTGCTTTGGACTCCTCTGATTCAGTATGTTGTCCTTCAGGTTTTCTTATGGGACATGCTGGCTCACGACAGCCTCCTTCTTTAGATCCCTCTGATTCAGGATGTTCTGCCTCAGGCCTGCTTCTGGGGCGTCTTGACTCACCACGGCCTCCTTCTTTAGATCCCTCTGATTCAGGATGTTCTGCCTCAGGCCTGCTTCTGGGGCGTGTTGACTCACGACGGCCTCCTTCTCCAGATCCCTCTGATTCAGGATGTTCTGTCTCAGGCCTGCTTCTGGGGTGTGTTGACTCAAGACGACCTCCTTCTCCAGATCCCTCTGATTCAGGATGTTCTGCCTCAGGCCTGCTTCTGGGGTGTGTTGACTCACGACAGCCTCCTTCTTTAGATCCCTCTGATTCAGGATGTTCTGCCTCAGGCCTGCTTCTGGGGCGTGTTGACTCACGATGGCCTCCTTCTTTAGATCCCTCTGATTCAGGATGTTCTGCCTCAGAGCTGCTTCTGGGGCGTGTTGACTCACGATGGTCTTCTTCTTTAGATCCCTCTGATTCAGGATGTTCTGCCTCAGGCCTGCTTCTGGGGCGTGTTGACTCACGACAGCCTCCTTCTCCAGATCCCTCTGATTCAGGATGTTCTACCTCAGGCCTGCTTCTGGGGCGTGTTGACTCACGACGGCGTCCTTCTTTAGATCCCTCTGATTCAGGAAGTTTTGCCTCAGGCCTGCTTCTGGGGCGTGTTGACTCACGATGGTCTCCTTCTCCAGATCCCTCTGATTCAGGATGTTCTGCCTCAGGCCTGCTTCTGGGGCGTGTTGACTCACGATGGTCTTCTTCTTCAGATCCCTTTGATTCAGGATGTTCTGCCTCAGGCCTGCTTCTGGGGTGTCTTGACTCACGATGGTCTTCTTCGTCAGATCCCTTTGATTCAGGATGTTCTGCCTCAGGCCTGCTTCTGGGGCGTGTTGACTCACGACGGCCTCCTTCTTTAGATCCCTCTGATTCAGGATGTTCTGCCTCAGGCCTGCTTCTGGGGCGTGTTGACTCACGACGGCCTCCTTCTCCAGATCCCTCTGTTTCAGGATGTTCTGCCTCAGGCCTGCTTCTGGGGCGTGTTGACTCACGATGGCCTCCTTCTTTAGATCCCTCTAATTCAGGATGTTCTGCCTCAGGCCTGCTTCTGGGGCGTGTTGACTCATGATGGCCTCCTTTTCCAGATCCCTCTGATTCAGGATGTTCTGCCTCAGGCCTGCTTCTGGGGCGTCTTGACTCACCACGGCCTCCTTCTTTAGATCCCTCTGTTTCAGGATGTTCTGCCTCAGGCCTGCTTCTGGGGCATGTTGACTCACGACAGCCTCCTTCTCCAAATCCCTCTGATTCAGGATGTTCTGCCTCAGGCCTGCTTCTGGGGCGTGTTGACTCACGATGGTCTCCTTCTTTAGATCCCTCTGATTCAGGACGTTCTGCCTCAGGCCTGCTTCTGGGGCGTGTTGACTCACGACGGCCTCCTTCTCCAGATCCCTCTGATTCAGGATGTTCTGCTTCAGGCCTGCTTCTGGGGCGTGTTGACTCACGACAGCCTCCTTCTTTAGATCCCTCTGATTCAGGAAGTTTTGCCTCAGGCCTGCTTCTGGGGCGTGTTGACTCACAACGGTCTCCTTCATTAGATCCATCTGATTCAGGATGTTCTGCCTCAGGCCTGCTTCTGGGGCGTGTTGACTCACGATGGTCTTCTTCTTCAGATCCCTTTGATTCAGGATGTTCTGCCTCAGGCCTGCTTCTGGGGTGTCTTGACTCACGATGGTCTTCTTCTTCTTCAGATCCCTTTGATTCAGGATGTTCTGCCTCAGGCCTGCTTCTGGGGCGTGTTGACTCACGACGGCCTCCTTCTTTAGATCCATCTGATTCAGGATGTTCTGCCTCAGGCCTGCTTCTGGGGCGTGTTGACTCACGACGGCCTCCTTCTTTAGAACCCTCTGTTTCAGGATGTTCTGCCTCAGGCCTGCTTCTGGGGCATGTTGACTCACGATGGCCTCCTTCTTTAGATCCCTCTAATTCAGGATGTTCTGCCTCAGGCCTGCTTCTGGGGCGTGTTGACTCACGAGGGCCTCCTTCTTTAGATCCCTCTGATTCAGGATGTTCTGCCTCAGGCCTGCTTCTGGGGCGTGTTGACTCACCACGGCCTCCTTCTTTAGATCCCTCTGATTCAGGATGTTCTGCCTCAGGCCTGCTTCTGGGGCGTGTTGACTCACGACAGCCTCCTTCTCCAGATCCCTCTGATTCAGGATGTTCTGCCTCAGGCCTGCTTCTGGGGCGTGTTGACTCACGATGGCCTCCTTCTTTAGATCCCTCTAATTCAGGATGTTCTGCCTCAGGCCTGCTTCTGCGATGTGTTGACTCATGATGGCCTCCTTCTTTAGATCCCTCTGATTCAGGATGTTCTGCCTCAGGCCTGCTTCTGGGGCGTGTTGACTCACGACGGCCTCCTTCTTTAGATCCCTCTGATTCAGGATGTTCTGCCTCAGGCCTGCTTCTGGGGCGTGTTGACTCACGACGGCCTCCTTCTTTAGATCCCTCTGATTCAGGATGTTCTGCCTCAGGCCTGCTTCTGGGGCGTGTTGACTCATGATGGACTTCTTCTTTAGATCCCTCTGATTCAGGATGTTCTGCCTCAGGCCTGCTTCTGGGGTGTGTTGACTCACGATGATCTTCTTCTTTAGATCCCTCTGATTCAGGATGTTCTGCCTCAGGCCTGGTTCTGGGGCGTGTTGACTCACGATGGCCTCCTTCTTTAGATCCCTCTGATTCAGGATGTTCTGCCTCAGGCCTGCTTCTGGGGCGTGTTGAGTCACAGTGGCCTCCTTCTTCAGGTCCTTTTGCTTCAGGATGTTCTGCCTCAGGCCTGCTTCTGGGGCGTGTTGACTCACGATGGCCTCCTTCATTAGATCCCTCTGATTCAGGATGTTCTACCTCAGGCCTGCTTCTGGGGCGTGTTGACTCATGACGGCCTCCTTCTTCAGGTCCTTTTGCTTCAGGATGTTCTCTTTCAGCCTTTTTTCTGGGGTGTGCTAGCTCACAACGGCCTCCTTCTTTAGATCCCTCTGATTCAGGATGTTCTGCCTCAGGCCTGCTTCTGGGGCGTCTTGACTCATGATGGTCTTCTTCTTCAGATCCCTTTGATTCAGGATGTTCTGCCTCAGGCCTGCTTCTGGGGCGTGTTGATTCACGATGGTCTTCTTCTTCAGATCCCTTTGATTCAGGATGTTCTGCCTCAGGCCTGCTTCTGGGGCGTGTTGACTCACGACGGCCTCCTTCTCCAGATCCCTCTGATTCAGGATGTTCTGCCTCAGGCCTGCTTCTGGGGCGTGTTGACTCACGACGGCCTCCTTCTTTAGATCCCTCTGATTCAGGATGTTCTGCCTCACGCCTGCTTCTGGGGCGTGTTGACTCATGACGGCCTCCTTCTCCAGATCCCTCTGATTCACGATGTTCTGCCTCAGGCCTGCTTCTGGGGCGTGTTGACTCACGACGGCCTCCTTCTTTAGATCCCTCTGATTCAGGATGTTCTGCCTCAGGCCTGCTTCTGGGGCGTGTTGACTCACGATTGCCTGCTTCTTTAGATCCCTCTGATTCAGGATGTTCTGCCTCAGGCCTGCTTCTGGGGCGTGTTGACTCACGACGGCCTCCTTCTTTAGATCCCTCTGATTCAGGATGTTCTGCCTCAGGCCTGCTTCTGGGGCGTCTTGACTCATGATGGTCTTTTTCTTCAGATCCCTTTGATTCAGGATGTTCTGCCTCAGGCCTGCTTCTGGGGCGTGTTGACTCACAATTGCCTGCTTCTTTAGATCCCTCTGATTCAGGATGTTCTGCCTCAGGCCTGCTTCTGGGGCTTGTTGACTCACGATGGTCTTCCTCTTTAGATCCCTCTGATTCAGGATGTTCTGCCTCACGCCTGCTTCTGGGGCGTGTTGACTCATGACGGCCTCCTTCTCCAGATCCCTCTGATTCACGATGTTCTGCCTCAGGCCTGCTTCTGGGGCGTGTTGACTCACGACGGCCTCCTTCTTTAGATCCCTCTGATTCAGGATGTTCTGCCTCAGGCCTGCTTCTGGGGCGTGTTGACTCACGACGGCCTCCTTCTTTAGATTCCTCTGATTCAGGATGTTCTGCCTGAGGCCTGCTTCTGGGGCGTGTTGACTCACGATGGCCTCCTTCTTTAGATCCCTCTGATTCAGGATGTTCTGCCTCAGGCCTGCTTCTGGGGCGTGTTGACTCACGACGGCCTCCTTCTCCAGATCCCTCTGTTTCAGGATGTTCTGCCTCAGGCCTGCTTCTGGGTCGTGTTGACTCACGACGGCCTCCTTCTTTAGATCCCTCTGATTCAGGATGTTCTGCCTCAGGCCTGCTTCTGGGGCGTGTTGACTCACAATTGCCTGCTTCTTTAGATCCCTCTGATTCAGGATGTTCTGCCTCAGGCCTGCTCGTGGGGCTTGTTGACTCACGATGGTCTTCCTCTTTAGATCCCTCTGATTCAGGATGTTCTGCCTCAGGCCTGCTTCTGGGGCGTGTTGACTCATGACGGCCTCCTTCTCCAGATCCCTCTGATTCAGGATGTTCTGCCTCAGGCCTGCTTCTGGGGCGTGTTGACTCACGATGGCCTCCTTCTTTAGATCCCTCTGATTCAGGATGCTCTGCCTCAGGCCTGCTTCTGGGGCGTGTTGACTCACGACGGCCTCCTTCTTTAGATCCCTCTGATTCAGGATGTTCTGCCTCAGGCCTGCTTCTGGGGCGTGTTGACTCACGATGGTCTTCTTCTTTAGATCCCTCTGATTCAGGATGTTCTGCCTCAGGCCTGCTTCTGGGGCGTGTTGACTCACAATGGCCTCCTTCTTTAGATCCCTCTGATTCAGGATGTTCTGCCTCAGGCCTGCTTCTGGGGCGTGTTGACTCACGATGGCCTCCTTCTTTAGATCCCTCTGATTCAGGATGTTCTGCCTCAGGCCTGCTTCTGGGGCGTGTTGACTCATGATGGTCTTCTTCTTTAGATCCCTCTGATTCAGGATGTTCTGCCTCAGGCCTGCTTCTGGGGCGTGTTGACTCATGACGGCCTCCTTCTCCAGATCCCTCTGATTCACGATGTTCTGCCTCAGGCCTGCTTCTGGGGCGTGTTGACTCACGACGGCCTCCTTCTTTAGATCCCTCTGATTCAGGATGTTCTGCCTCAGGCCTGCTTCTGGGGCGTGTTGACTCACGACGGCCTCCTTCTTTAGATCCCTCTGATTCAGGATGTTCTGCCTCAGGCCTGCTTCTGGGGCGTGTTGACTCACGACGGCCTCCTTCTTTAGATCCCTCTGATTCAGGATGTTCTGCCTCAGGCCTGCTTCTGGGGCGTCTTGACTCATGATGGTCTTTTTCTTCAGATCCCTTTGATTCAGGATGTTCTGCCTCAGGCCTGCTTCTGGGGCGTGTTGACTCACAATTGCCTGCTTCTTTAGATCCCTCTGATTCAGGATGTTCTGCCTCAGGCCTGCTTCTGGGGCTTGTTGACTCACGATGGTCTTCCTCTTTAGATCCCTCTGATTCAGGATGTTCTGCCTCAGGCCTGCTTCTGGGGCGTGTTGACTCATGACGGCCTCCTTCTCCAGATCCCTCTGATTCAGGATGTTCTGCCTCAGGCCTGCTTCTGGGGCGTGTTGACTCACGACGGCCTCCTTCTTTAGATCCCTCTGATTCAGGATGCTCTGCCTCAGGCCTGCTTCTGGGGCGTGTTGACTCACGACGGCCTCCTTCTTTAGATCCCTCTGATTCAGGATGTTCTGCCTCAGGCCTGCTTCTGGGGCGTGTTGACTCACGATGGCCTCCTTCTTTAGATCCCTCTGATTCAGGACGTTCTGCCTCAGGCCTGCTTCTGGGGCGTGTTGACTGACGATGGCCTCCTTCTTTAGATCCCTCTGATTCAGGATGTTCTGCCTCAGGCCTGCTTCTGGGGCGTGTTGACTCACGATGGTCTTCTTCTTTAGATCCCTCTGATTCAGGATGTTCTGCCTCAGGCCTGCTTCTGGGGCGTGTTGACTCACGATGGTCTTCTTCTTCAGATCCCTTTGATTCAGGATGTTCTGCCTCAGGCCTGCTTCTGGGGGGTCTTGACTCACGATGGTCTTCTTCGTCAGATCCCTTTGATTCAGGATGTTCTGCCTCAGGCCTGCTTCTGGGGCGTGTTGACTGACGATGGCCTCCTTCTTTAGATCCCTCTGATTCAGGATGTTCTGCCTCAGGCCTGCTTCTGGGGCGTGTTGACTCACGATGGTCTTCTTCTTTAGATCCCTCTGATTCAGGATGTTCTGCCTCAGGCCTGCTTCTGGGGCTTGTTGACTCACGATGGTCTTCTTCTTCAGATCCCTTTGATTCAGGATGTTCTGCCTCAGGCCTGCTTCTGGGGTGTCTTGACTCACGATGGTCTTCTTCGTCAGATCCCTTTGATTCAGGATGTTCTGCCTCAGGCCTGCTTCTGGGGCGTGTTGACTCACGACGGCCTCCTTCTTTAGATCCCTCTGATTCAGGATGTTCTGCCTCAGGCCTGCTTCTGGGGCGTGTTGACTCACGATGGCCTCCTTCTTTAGATCCCTCTGATTCAGGATGTTCTGCCTCAGGCCTGCTTCTGGGGCGTGTTGACTCACGATGGCCTCCTTCATTAGATCCCTCTGATTCAGGATGTTCTACCTCAGGCCTGCTTCTGTGGCGTGTTGACTCACGACGGCCTCCTTCTTTAGGACCTTTTGCTTCGGGATGTTCTCTTTCAGACTTTTTTCTGGGGTGTGCTGGCTCACGATGGCCTCCTTCTTTAGATCCCTCCGATTCAGGATGTTCTACCTCAGGCCTGCTTCTGGGGCGTGTTGACTCACGATGGCCTCCTTCTTTAGATTCCTCTGATTCAGGATGTTCTGCCACAGGCCTGCTTCTGGGGCGTGTTGACTCATGATGGCCTCCTTCTTTAGATCCCTCTGATTCAGGATGTTCTACCTCAGGCCTGCTTCTGGGGTGTGTTGACTCACGACGGCCTCCTTCTTCAGGTCCTTTTGCTTCAGGATGTTCTCTTTCAGCCTTTTTTCTGGGGTGTGCTGGCTCACAACGGCCTCCTTCTTTAGATCCCTCTGATTCAGGATGTTCTGCCTCAGGCCTGCTTCTGGGGCGTCTTGACTCACGATGGTCTTCTTCTTCAGATCCCTTTGATTCAGGATGTTCTGCCTCAGGCCTGCTTCTGGGGCGTGTTGACTCACGATGGTCTTCTTCTTCAGATCCCTCTGATTCTGGATGTTCTGCCTCAGGCCTGCTTCTGGGGTGTGTTGACTCACAACGGCCTCCTTCTTTAGATCCCTCTGATTCAGGATGTTCTGCCTCAGGCCTGCTTCTGGGGCGTCTTGACTCACGATGGTCTTCTTCTTCAGATCCCTCTGATTCAGGATGTTCTGCCTCAGGCCTGCTTCTGGGGCGTGTTGACTCACGACGGCCTCCTTCTTTAGATCCCTCTGATTCAGGATGTTCTACCTCAGGCCTGCTTCTGGGGCGTGTTGACTCACGACGGCCTCCTTCTTTAGATCCCTCTAATTCAGGATGTTCTGCCTCAGGCCTGCTTCTCGGGCGTCTTGACTCATGATGGTCTTTTTCTTCAGATCCCTTTGATTCAGGATGTTCTGCCTCAGGCCTGCTTCTGGGTCGTGTTGACTCACGACGGCCTCCTTCTTTAGATCCCTCTGATTCAGGATGTTCTGCCTCAGGCCTGCTTCTGGGGCGTCTTGACTCACCACGGCCTCCTTCTTTAGATCCCTCTGATTCAGGATGTTCTGCCTCAGGCCTGCTTCTGGGGCGTGTTGACTCACAATGGCCTCCTTCATTAGATTCCTCTGATTCAGGATGTTCTACCTCAGGCCTGCTTCTGGGGCGTGTTGACTCACGATGGCCTCCTTCTTCAGGTCCTTTTGCTTCAGGATGTTCTCTTTCAGCCTTTTTTCTGGGGTGTGCTGGCTCACGATGGCCTCCTTCTTTAGATCCCTCCGATTCAGGATGTTCTGCCTCAGGCCTGCTTCTGGGGCGTGTTGACTCACAATGGCCTCCTTCTTTAGATCCCTCTGATTCAGGATGTTCTGCCTCAGGCCTGCTTCTGGGGCGTGTTGACTCACGACGACCTCCTTTTCCAGATCCCTCTGATTCAGGATGTTCTGCCCCAGGCCTGCTTCTGGGGCATGTTGACTCATGACGGCCTCCTTCTTCAGGTCCTTTTGCTTCAGGATGTTCTCTTTCAGCCTTTTTTCTGCGGTGTGCTGGCTCACGACGGCCTCCTTCTTTAGATTCCTCTGATTCAGGATGTTCTGCCTCAGGGCTGCTTCTGGGGCGTGTTGACTCACGATGGTCTTCTTCTTCAGATCCCTTTGATTCAGGATGTTCTGCCTCAGGCCTGCTTCTGGGGCGTGTTGATTCACGATGGTCTTCTTCTTCAGATCCCTTTGATTCAGGATGTTCTGCCTCAGGCCTGCTTCTGGGGCGTGTTGACTCACGACGGCCTCCTTCTCCAGATCCCTCTGATTCAGGATGTTCTGCCTCAGGCCTGCTTCTGGGGCGTGTTGACTCACGACGGCCTCCTTCTTTAGATCCCTCTGATTCAGGATGTTCTGCCTCAGGCCTGCTTCTGGGGCGTGTTGACTCACGACGGCCTCCTTCTCCAGATCCCTCTGATTCAGGATGTTCTGCCTCAGGCCTGCTTCTGGGGCGTGTTGACTCACGACGGCCTCCTTCTTCAGGTCCTTTTGCTTCAGGATGTTCTCTTTCAGCCTTTTTTCTGGGGTATGCTGGCTCACAACGGCCTCCTTCTTCAGGTCCTTTTGCTTCAGGATGTTCTCTTTCAGCCTTTTCTCTGGGGTGTGCTGGCTCACGGCGGCCTCCTTCTTTATATCCCTCTGATTCAGGATGTTCTGGCTCAGTCCTTTTTCTGGGACGTGCTGGTTCACGACGTACCACTGGTTCAGATTCATCTGACTCAGGCTCTTCTCCCTCACATTTTCTTCTGGGACATGCTGGCTCATGATGGGCTCTTGCTTCAGATCCTTCTGATTGATGATGTTCCCTTTCAGCCTTTTTTCTGGGGCGTGATGATTCACGATGGGCCCCTGGTTCATATTCAGGACAGCCTCCTCCTTCAGATCCCTCTGATTCAGGATGTTCTGCCTCAGGCTTTCTTCTGGGGCATGATGAGTCAGGACCGACCCCTGGTTGAGACTCTTCTGATTCATGATGTTTTCTCTCTGGATGGAATCTTGGTTTAGATTGTTCTGGTTCAGGGTGGGTGATGTCAGGATGCAGTGCTAGTTTGGACTCTTGCTTTTTAGGATCATCCTCACAATGGGGATTTCCTTTGTAGCCTTTGGATTCAAGAGGAAGTTTTGATCTGGGATGTGTTGGTTCAAGATGTTTTTTTTCTGAATGGTATCTTGGTTTGGGACAGATATCAATTTTTTCTTGTGTCTGCAATGAGAATATACAATGTCTGTATTAATATGTACTTCAAGTTCATTTTTTTAAAAAAAATCTTTGCAATCCTACCTATATAAAGCCTGAACTTTTCAAAATAACTGGAATATTTGTCTGTAAGATACACTGCATTTTACAAAAAACAAAATAAAGAGAATACAATGAATCTAATCTTATTCCAATTTAGTGAATGCAAGATATTCTTTATCAGAATATTTTTTGGGGGGATTGTATGCATAAAACCTGTGTCTCGACTTTTGTGCAAACTTTTACAGATAACTTATTTTCCATCATTCTTTTGCAGATATGTTTCTCTCCAGCTTGTATGAAGTTTGGCATTCATATAAGTGGAAATAATTCAAATCTACAAACTGGATTATGTGGAGGGAAGGCCATCTGGTGGACTTTGTTTAAGTTTTCCTGTACCTACCTTTACGCTGACCGCAAATAGTCCAAAGCTTTGGACTGCTTCCAAATATCTTCTGTTTCTGGGTGTGTCACTCTCTTTCAGCTCATCCCAGTGCAGGACCTTGAATTAAATTGTAATATTGCTTCAGACACTCCAACCTTAACATCAATACTTATTAACTTGTTATTTGTGTCCTGGTGGGTTCCTCTGTCTCATGTGCCACAAAATGGCATGTGCAATCAACCAAAAACTGGATATTCCCATACATCCCATTTCTGAAAGATTCAGTATGCCTAGCATATCCTAACCACATCAAATTAAAGATCCAGATATATGTTTAGGTGAGGTGGGAATTAAGTGGTCCTCTAGATGTTGTTGGAGTGCAATTCTCAGCATTTCTTGGTATTAAGCATGCTGGCTATGGCTATTGAGACTTGCAGTCCAAGATTCCCACCTTTGATTTAGGTAATCTAAATACTATAAGCAGCAAATTGCCTTTTCATTAACAGCACTGTTAAGATGCTTTTCTTTTTTAAAAATTAACTCAAATTAAAAGATAAAAACAATAAAATGATTGGAATGGGCAAAATATATGAATGAATTAAATACATATGGAGAAGCTTAGGGATAAAAGCAGCGACCAATATCAACACTTTGTACAAGGTGACAAAATACTGTAGAAGCATGGATGAGGAGGGGGAATGTACCATGATAAATCTATATAGGCTAGTGAGTATGCGATGGGGTTATATAAAAGCATTTCAAATTAGTAAAATAGAGACATAAATCTCACCACACAGGTTGAAGCTCTATACAGCTGTATTATGGCTATACTATAGATGCCGATAACATTCTTGGGCTTTATGTCTTAAAGCCTTTCTGTGGCAGTAAAACTGCTGTCACGTATAGTCCACACTGTACATTAGTCCTTTTCTTATTTAGGCATGTTCTGATCGATAATTGTTTGATTTAGTAAAATACTGACAAAGAATAATTATAGATAAGAGGAAAAAGAGTAGTGGCAATATAGTGAGAAGCAGTGATGGCGAGCCATGAAACAATGAAACTGGTGTGAAGGCTCCATCCCTTTCATTTGGTGATGCCTACCTGCTCAATATCTGCAGCCTGTTCATTTCCAGATGCCATGGCAAGTAGCCCCAGGGCTGAAGTAGCATTCACAGGAGCAAAGAGGAGGTTCTCATGTGGGTGCTCCTCCCTTAACTTCTGGTAAGTGTCAATGGCAAATTTAGCATTGGCTTCAGGCAGGGTGGTCATGATGAAATTCAGAAACTCTAAGGGAAAAGCAAAATCATACTCAAACTATATGAATACACTTTTATCCCTACTCTTACTACAATACTGAAATCACCGAGAATAATTTTAAAGTGATGTATTGCAGAGACATTGGGGGGTTGCAGACTGCCAGAAATAGTGCAAATTGAGTCCACTTTTAGGGTTAGGGTTAGGGTTAGGGAATCATGGGGACCGTATTTTATTGTGGCACCAGAGCTCACTGACAGAGAAGGCTCAATGTCTCAGAAAAAACAACAACAATTCCCATGATTCCCTAGCACTAACCCTAACCCTAAAAGTGGACTCAATTTGCACTACTTCTGGCAGTCTGCAACCCCCCATAGTGTCATCCACTCACTCACACAAGCCACAGTTTTGAAGCACTACCTGAAATAAGCGGCATTTCATTCTATGTATAGGTGCCCATCACCAAACACATTGGTATTGAAAGGGTTACAAGGAAAGCTCTTTACCTGGACCAGCAGCTATAGTCAGACACTGCCAGCTGAGTGTGATGCTCTCCTGTTGCGAGGTGCTAGTATTTATACTGATCTTCATACCCCCTCATGGCAATTAATTAAGGCTGGATTTCTAAATCTGCAACAGTTTGATTACCTGTCATTTACATAAAGAAAACAGTGCAATGTATAAGCTGAACCTTTCTAATAAATATAATTATCATACATTATGATACTGTGTCTATGACCTTGTATAATTATGTATTAATATACCGCAGACAGCCATGCGGATTATGACATTAAGAGGCACGTCCTTACAGATGACCTGTGTATTACCACCCTGTTCTAGGACAATTTAAGATACTGCCTTTATAGTAATCACCCCTAAAGTGAAAACATTTTTAAAAGACTCTACAAAAAGAATTGAGACATTTTAAAATGAAAAGGGAAAAAAAAGAACATATCTGCAGTCCAAGTGTGCCAACAGAGAGGAGGTCCTGACACCACTTGTACATTCTCCACATCATCATTTAGGATCCAGGAAGTGGTATTAGACACTAATTCATATGGCTGTAAAAGTTGGTCATGCATACCAATCATGGTCTATCAGCCACAATCATGAAATTGAGCTTTTACATCCAGACAGTGCATTTTGGAAAACAATGCAAGAGAGGGGAGGAAGGAAACTATGCCCCACTCCCCATATGTTTCTGTTGGAGGGATTGGAAAAAACAACCTTAAACATCCATGAATGGAGTCTGATAGTAGACTGAACTCAGCATTTGGTAGCCTAGGGTTCCACGATGAACAAGCAATTAAACAAACTTTATATAGAATTCCTATAAAATCATGCAGTGACATATAAACTCACCAATAAAGAATAAACACTATTTCCTAATAATGTATGTCACACTTGTTTTTTTGCACCTAATTTCAGTGTTCTTAGTGTTATCATTTCCATAGAACATGTCAAGATGTTTTGAAACATGGCTCAGAAGGTTTTGTACATGCTTAACTTGAAATCACTAAGAAATGACAAGATTTTCTGCGTTTAAACAAGCTGTTTTCTTCAATGTGGCTGGGCATGATCTATGAAGCCCTATACGCCTTAGGTCCAGACTATCTGAAAGGCCATATCTCCCCATATGAACCTTCAAGAACTCTAAGATCTTCAGGGGAAAGTTTTCTCTAAGTCCCACCACCATCATAGGCTCGCTTGGTGAGGACATGAGAGAGAGCCTACTTGGTGGCTGCTCCCACTCTCTGGGACCCCTTCTGCAGGAGGCTAGGCGGACCCCCTCCCTACTTTCATTTCATTGGCAGGCAAAACCCTTTTTGTTTAACCAGGCTTTTAATATGTAACTGCACCAGGGAGATTTTTTTATTCAGATGAGAGCTTCACTTCTTTTATATTTTTGGTATGTTTTAAAATAATGTTATATTGTTTTAATTGTGATTATTTCAATTGTTTTCAAATTACATAGATAGACTGTAATTGATTTCCTTCTGTGACTCACCTTGGGTCCCACTCCAGAAGAAAGGCAACATACTTAATAAAGGAATAAAGAATATTTCATTTAGGTCTTATTATCACTTTCTGACCTTACCACTTCACTGCCATCCTTCACTTTTGGTGGGCTGACTGAGATTGATAAGAGTTAGTATCCAACAACATCCAGAGGACTGCAGATCACCATCCAGGCAGTACAAGATGCTGAGAATGAGCAAAGGGGGGGACGGGACTATTTCAATTTTGCACTGTTTGCAACCTTTTAAGAAGCATCTGAGTGGGCACTGTCTGGCTACATCCGGCTTCCTGGTACCCAGTGGCATCCCCACATTGAATGTCACCCAGTTCAGGGAGTGGGGTTTCTGGGGATGAGGCTTCCAGGGGCAGCACGCATGGCCTGTCTTGATGCTGCCCTGTTCTTCTCTTCATGAGGCAAAGGATAGGGAGGCATGGAGGGAAGGGCCTGACCAGGTGTCACCCCTCTTCTGGGGTGTCACCCAGTATGGGCTGCACCACTGCACCCCCCCAATGATGCCACTATGGTACCTATAGATGTTTTGAACTACAGCTCCATGTTTCCTATTAGCCATATTGGTACACGTTTAGGAGAATTATAGGCTAAAACATCTGGATAACACCTGGTAAGAATAGATGGATCTTTGAGTCTATTACCTGGCAGGATTCTTATTATATTGACTTATTTCTATTATAGCACATGGAGCTTATTTCTACTATCATGTGCTATTTGCTTGCTAATGCATTTTGAATTCTCAAAATGTCACCAGCCCTGGCTTTCCAGGGTTATTTGTCCTAATACAACAATTTCTAAAATATAACCAGCATTCAAACAAGCATTAGATAGATGCATAAAACCTAGACAATTCACTTTGATGGTTTGAAGACAGAGTTATAATAGGAGTATGCATTTGGAAAGGACTGTTCTTATCTTCCTATGGGGATGGAGGTGGTGATAATTGCTGGTCTTGCAGATTTTTATTTCTGGACAGATATACATGACCTGTCTTATCTACTGTGCTATTTTTCAATGTTTCTTATCAGTATAGTACTATATATGTAAAGAGGTGGCTAGGGAATGCTCTGTTGACTTTTAGTTTTGCAACAGTAGTTGCTGCTTCTACATTGGTACATTACCGTATCTCTGTATTGTCCCAGAAACAACTCTCCATTTCTTCCTCCCCATTCCCCCACAATGAACCAATAGTTTCCATGCCCACTGATCATCCTCACAAATTGTTGGGCTATTTTAGGGGTTCCTACTAGTCCCACCCCCATTTATTGGAAATATGGTGCTGGAAAAGAAAGCTAAGGGATATTTTTAAAGTGGGGCACAATGTCATGTGAGTGTGCATAGGATTTCAGCTTTATTGCACAGTAATTTTACTATGAATAAACTCTTTTCTTTACCATTTTTTTCTTGGCCTGAACTCTTGGTTCAAGAAACGGTATGCCTAACTTTGATGAAGTTAGTCTTGCTTGGTCTAGCTTGCTGCAATTCATATTTATACTTAATATTATTTGCAAAGCTCCCCCCAGACCTTTGTGGCTGCACACACACACACTGCAGAAATAATCCAGTTTGACACCACTTTAACAGGCATGGCTTAATGGTTCCAGGAATTGTAATTTGTGGTGGCACCAGAGCTCTCTGACAGAGAAGGCTAAATGTCTCACAATACTGGAATTCCCAGAATTCCATAGCCTTAAGCCATGGCAGTTAAAGTGGTGTCAAATTTGATCATTTCTACAGTGTGGATGCAGCCCAAGTTGTCATGTTCACATCAGCAGTGATGCCTGCATTTGGTCAAGTGTTGTACTGACTTTACTTGCTGCAGCTAATTTATATGGCTGTGTTGTAAGCCTTTTCCCAGAGTGATATTGTGCTCTCATGACCCTTTCATTAGCTCCAATTGCCCTTCGTTGGTATCACATTGCTGTAGATAATTTATATGCTTGTATTACTATGGCAACCCTCTTTTCTCTATTGTGTTGAATTCTGTTCAGTTTAATTAAGATAAAGGTATTTCCCATTGACAAGGTTGGACGTTATCACACGGGGGTCTAAAGCAGTCCCATCCCTGCGCCACCACGGTTCCTTTTCCCTTGCGGTATAGAAAGCTGCATCATTCCGGCATCAGCAAAGTAATTCCCAAAAGAACCCAGCATTCAAAAGAACGGGGATGATGCCGGGTGATGCTGGAATGGCGCAGGGATGGCGCAGGGATAGATGGGGTTTCTCTGCGACGTCGTGTGGAAACACGGGACAAGGATCCGCGATGGTGCAGGGATGGCGCAGGGATGGGCGGGGCTTCTCTGCGACGTCGTGTGGAAACACGAGGAAAAAAAACGCAATGGCGCAGGGATGGCGCAGGGATGGGACTGCTTTAGACCCCGTGTGATGAGGCCCGTTGTCAAGTCGTGTCCGACAATAAGGGGCTTTGCTCATCTCCTTATTAAGCTGAAGAGCCAGCGTTGTCAGGGACTACTCTGTGATTATGTGACCAGCATGATTGCACAGAACGCTGTTTACCTTCCCACCAAAGTGGTACCTATTTATCTACTTGAATCTGTATGCTTTTGAACTGCTAGGTTGGCAGAACCTAGGACTAGTGATGGGAGCTCACCCCATCATGTAGCACCTGGGCCTTGAATTGCCAACCTGCCAATCTTGCAATCAACAGAGTCAGCATCTTAACTACTTGAGCCACTGCATCCATAGTTTAGTTTCATCCATCAGTTTAGTTACATTCCATAAAATTGTGATGTGTCACTTAAGTCTTTTTATAGACATAAGTTGGTGGCAAAGTAGTTATAGTTGGTACCACCTCTGATAATTCCGCCTTCTACTCCACCAATTCCACTAACTGTCACTAATTCACAAGCACAGAAGTAAAACAAATTGTACAGAGTATGTACATAACAACTTTGGTGATATGAGACCCTATGTGTGCATGAAACTTGCTTTCCATCACACCTAAAGGAAGTAGTGTTGGGATCGCCCTTGTTTTTGATTGTTTAAACGCTCCTCCATCATGGATAATTTTGGCCAAATCTTCAATATTTCATTCTTGGACACAATGCTCAAAGTTGTGAAAGCATCCCATCTCCACTTGTAATGGGTGACAGAGATTATTTTATTCAGTCCATTTCAATCTAGTTTGTGGCCCGTTTGTGAAATTTAGATTGACTTTGATGGATAATCTACTTCAGGAATTGGATGGAGGAATGTGTCGCACTTGGTTCTGCTGGACCTTTCTGCAGTTCTCAGTGTATTAGGGGCTAAGCAGACGGTGCAAAGCACCATCTTCAGAACAAGGAAGGGGAGGGGCAGCCACATGCTGAGCACCCCAACCCCTTCCGCAAAACGTCCTCGGAGCAGCCGGGCCTCCACACGGCTGGCACTCCGAGGATGCTTTTCTGCTGCAGCGTCTGCACGCACTGCAGCGGAAAAGGTGCCAAAGGTGCGCCGCCAGCCTTTTGCGGTGCGCCTTCGGCGATTTGTGGAAGGAGCGCTATTTTAGCGCTCCTTCCAGGGGCGGTGAAGCTGCGCTGCGGGGCTGAGGTGTGGGGATACCTCGGCCCTGATCTGCAGCTTCCCGGGGCGGCCCACGGCTGCCCGTCTGCTTCCCCCCTTAGTCATTCTTCATGGCCACCAGACGAGAATGGATTTTGGATACTATTTTATGTTGCAATCCTTCTTAGAGGGCAATATCTAATGATGATCCTGCTCAACTCCAGTTCAACACATCTGCAGTTGATCTGTGACTATGTTGCTCCATATTTCATAGTGTCCCTCATTCTGTTTTTTATGCACATGAAACCACTATGGATGCCATCTGGAGTGTGAGGTTTAATGTCACCAAAACTGATGACATCCAACTCTATCTCTCCTTTGTATCTAAATTAAAGAAAGCTCTCCATGTTCTCAATCAGTGTCTGATGTCAGTAATGGAGAAGGTTAGATTAACAAATTGAAAAGGGGTGCTCCTAATTATTTGAAAGACAGATCAAGGAAGAGTGGTTCAACCTGTCTTGGCTAGGGTTGCACTCCCATTGAAGTAGCCACCTGGGTGTAGTGCTTAGTTCAGCCTCAAAGCTGGATACCTAAGTTTGGCAGTGGCCAGGAGTGTTTATCCATTGCAGCTGTTGTCTGACAAACTGTCTCTGGCCACAGTGACACATGCCCTATTTACATCTCATTTAGACCATTATAACATGACCTATGTGAGGCTGTCTTTGAAAAGTGTTTGGAGCCTCTGCACGTTCAGAAAGCTGTAGCCAGACTTGTGAGTAAACAGTAATTGATTCTGAATTGTAAATACATTGTAAGTGGTTTTAAGTGGTTGTTTTTATTAATTTGATTGATATTTTGTTTTTCCTTGATTCCATTATTGGCTTTGTATTTTATGGCTGTATTACTGCATTTCTTATTGACATTTACCACTTTCTGTACCCTTTAGTGGAAAGGAAAGACATACATTTAACAAACAAGATCACACAGTATCTCAAAAATAACTCAATAAACAAATTCCTAGGTAATAGATTGAGATCTGACCAATAAAAATTCATTAAAATATAGCATAGCATAAGGACAATCAAGCTAGTCCCATTAATCAATTCAGTATTTCACATAATTAATGTAAACCTTATGCACTAGGATTAAACAAAATTTCACATTGTGTGAGTTGTGGAATATTTTCTGCCCCCCCCCCCCCCCCAAAAAAAAAAAAGAAATGAATTCCAGTGTATTGCAGGTTAGGCTTAAGGTCAGGATGAGGGCTAGGGAAAAATGTATACCTCTCAAATGGTGAACTATTTGAACCCCCCTCCCCCGTGTTCCTTCAATGCAAGAAATTCTGGTTTAGATCCTGCATTAGAAGACATATTGTAAGTACCCTCCACATTCACGGGTTTCAGATTCATGACTTTGTAGCTGCTGCTTAGTAAAGGGCTGAAATAGATGGCCCAGTAAAGCTGTCTTCCAGGCAGCTTGGGAGCATGGAGTTTACATGCCACACACTGCCAATGTGCCTGAAGCTAGCTTGGGGCTGCGATGGGCTGCCAAAGCTGATCTTTTCTGCCCCTATTTGGGCCAGAGTCAGGGTGGATTGGGGCCATGGCATGTGTTTGTCATAGCTCTGGACTGACCAGCTCTGGGGTGCCCCCAATGTGCCCTTTTGCTGAAGACTGTTCTGTCTCTAATTGCAATAGCAGCTTCATTTATATGCTACTTCATACCATGCTATCCAGTGTCTAAGAGGTTTACAACTGTAAGCTAATTGTCCCCAACAAGCTGGGTACTCATTTTAGCAACCTCAGAAGGATACAATCCTGAGTTGAGTCTGAGCTCTGGCTGGTACTGAACTCGCAACCTTGTGGTTTGTGAGTGAGTGGCTGTAGTACAGGCATTTAACCACTGTGCCACCAGCACTACTCTTGAGGTTCTCAAGTGAACCTCTTCACACCCCTTCACCCTTCCTCCCAACCTGCCAAAACCAGTGCCGTACATTCTCCTGCTTTGCAGCCTCCTCATTTCCAAAGACCATGCCTTTGAATTCGATGTTTGCAGGCACCCCCAGGTGGATCCAATTTTCTCTCCTCCTCCTTCTCCTCCTCCTCCCTCACAGCCAGATAAAAACAACACCTTACCTTCCCTTACATCAGGTTCAGATTGGAAAGAGTTTGGAAATGAGGAGAATGCAAAGTTTGTAAAACTAGAGAAAATATGGTGTTGCTTTTCTCTAATCAGGAAGGAGAGGGAGGAGGAAGGAGAGAGGAGAGAAGGTGAATAATTTGCAGCCTTAGCTGCTAACATCAGATTGAAAGTTGAAACACTTTGGAAATTTGGGGGAGGCTATGTGTTTCAAGATTACAAAGAGAGTTACAGCTGGTACTCTTGGTGGGAGAGGGCCCTTTATCATTCATGTTGGGGGACTAACATATTTGTGTTTTTTCCACTTTCGTGGGAGTCCTTGGCCCCTAAAGCCCATGAATATGGAGGGGTAACAGTACAACACAGGTAGAACTATGATAATTTGTTGTCTCTCATTCCCCCCAAAAGACTCACTTTTTAGCTGCTGCAGCCTTCACTCCACAGGCATTGGTAGGCACTGTAAAGTGGAGAGCATCAGAAAATTGTCAGGCTATATCCCTACAGCCAGATGCTGAATGTTGACACCATCTGCCAAGACCTCTTGGGGTCCCTTTCAGTGGAGGATGTCATCATTCTACATCTGGCTGAGAACAGACCAACAGATGGGAACAGATCAGGGGATTAATATTTCTGTGGTTGCCAACCTGTTTGTACAGTTTTCATACTTATTGGTAGGGAATTGGTAGTATTTTCTTTCTTTGTAGAAAAATATGGTTATGATAAAAATAGAAACAAAGTCAACAGCTTTTGATGTAGGATTATGAATGCATAATTGTACATGATGACTAATCTCAGCTATCTGAATAAGACCACTGGTAAACTTTTGAAAATGGATATTTCCTGTGTGCCAGAATAATCAGATAACAATTATACTTTACATATGAGTTTTTCTCCTTTTTTATCTGCAAAATTTCAAATAATACAGGTTTTGTCACCCTTATCTGATATGCTTGGGGCCAGAAGTGTTTTGGAATACATGTATTTACATATGCATACACAATGAGATATCTTGGATACCCAAGTCTAAACACAAATTTCATTTCTGTTTCATATACACCTTATTCACATAACCTGAAAATAATTTTATACAATATTTTTCATAATTTTGTCCATGAAACAAAATGTGTTCATTAAACAGTCAGAAAGCAAAGCTATCACTGGCCACCCATGAAAAAAGTTTTGGATTTTTGAATATTTTGGATTTCAGAAGTCTGGATTAGGAAGACTCAACCTGTGCTATCATAAACAATTTCTCTGTCAATGCTTGATTCAGTACTCAGTCTTACTAAATCAGCAAGTTGGGGCTGAAACATGATAAACCCTTAAAAGTTTTTGATATGTTTGCATTTGCTAAAATATCTTTTTCTCTTCAAGCAGGGGACCATCAGAAACCCATGGGCCTCTCCTTGACTCCCGGACACTGGACTGATGTACTGGCATGCATGATTTACCACCACTAAAACTCAACATAAATCAGTAATATGTGTTATTTTTCAGTACCAAATTAAGTATGGGAGATGCCTGGAATTGCAACCAGTTCCATCTGAAAATAATGACATGGGACATTTATTTGTCCCTATGAGATGCGGAGGAATGGCTATTATTATTATTATTATTATTATTATTATTATTATTATTATGTCAAATGGCAAAAAAATCAGTGGATGCATTGGGATATTTTTTTGTTCCATCTAGTTTGTTTGTTTTAAAAATCCACACCTGTACACATGTATGACATGTGGCTGAAATTTGGAGACCCAGCTTACAATTCTTTATGTGATAATGCTGCAAAATCACTGCATTGTAGGTCTAGTTCTGTGTGGATTCTCTTAATAAAAATGACTCCAAATGACTAAAAAAAGTCCTTTCCCAGTGGATAAATGTTAAAAATATAAAAATATCAAGCAAAAAACTTCCTAATATCTTCCTATACACCAATAGTAGTTTTTGAGGTACCTTCTCTGATTTCCTGCCATGATCTACCAGTGATTACTAGAAGTGTATCTATAGTGAACCATTTTAACCATTATCTGATACCACTTTTATGGCCATGACTAAGATTTATACTTTGTTGAGGTGTTAGAATGATCTACTAGAGAGTGCTGTGGTCTGTTCCCCTGACTTGCAACATTAGAGTCCCTTGCCAACTGAACATGGCAGTTAAAGTGGAATCATAGTGCTATAATTGGGTAGTGTAGATATAGCCTATTTCTTTCAATCAATGTAAACAACATCAGTATTAAAGAGACTATGAAGCCAGAAGTAAACCCTAATCCTTACATCTCTACAGTCCCAGACAGCCCAATATTCTTATTTGGGGAATGGATGTGGATTCATTTCCTGTTATTTGTTTGTTTTATTCATTTTACAGATGACTATATTGCACTTTCATCACCAAGGATCACAGGGTGGTGTGCATAAAATTATACAAGGCAAATAATATAACAGTGTATAGCAATAGTCCAGCCTAAACAACAGGAGGTGCTTAAAAAAAAACCCAACACCTGTATATCTAGCAATCAGGTAACCAAAAATCTAAAATAAAATTTGATTGAAACTGTGTTTATATTTTTTAAAAATATCAAAATTTCAGAATATAATAATTTTAAAAATTACAAAATCCTGAGGGAACCAGAAATATATTGATTTGACCGCCAAAAAGAATATAGATTCAGCCTCAATCTCAGGAAAGCATTCCAAAGATACCCCATATCCCCATAAATTTACAGAAGGCACTCTCTTTGGTAGATGTTGCAAGTAGTCTCAAAGTGTATGTCCTAGAGTTCCAAGTGCCCATTCTGTGATACTCCATCACTTTGGGTGAGTTTCCATCAGTTCCCACCCAGTTGGCTCAAAAATGAACAGAAGTGTTTACTCCCAAATCACTCAACAGCTTAGTTCATTGCTGATTTTGGTCACTTTCTCACAGGTAAGGCTGCCAGGAATCTCTTACTATAAGGCATGTCCTTTATTTGAGGGCTGAGAAGCTTTTCCTTTTGTATAGACAGAATAAGGTGCCAAAAAATCCCATATTCTAAGGTGAGGGTCCTTCATAAAAACAAAAAGGTGTATGTCACATAATTTATGAATATGGACAGTATGTACATTTTACAGATAAATATATGGCTAAGTGAACTGAAATTAATCCTTTCATTTGGCATTTAGGTAGTTTGCAGACTTGTCGACATCTTCTCCCTGGTTGTTGACTCTGTATGTCATTAATTTTGGCTGTCCCTTATTGCTGTTTTGAAAAGCTGGCAATGCTACTCATTGGTCTTGGTAGCTTTTCCAAGATATATAATTTTTTGGTTTTACTAGCAGTCTACTTTGAAGAGCTCTTCCCATGGGAAAGGATAGGAAGTGAAACTACATCCCCAAGGAGCTCTTTTCCCAAGAATCCCTTCTTAGAGTGGGCTTTGAGATTCCACCCCTAGTTTTGCCAGAGCACTTTTTAGAAGCAGCCTCATAAGCAAGCCCTGGAGATATTTCATTGTGGCTTTGCTAGGGGACAATGGTGAAAAGTTCTCAGTGGTCCAATTAGAGCAAGTACTGAGGAACTCTGAGTGGCTATGGGCACCCAACTATGCTAGTGCATACATGCACACATACAGACATGCACACATTCTTACTTCTAGTTTGTTGAGATGCTTTCAAGACAGAAATGCTCCTGGGAAGGTTAGGGGGGCTATAGAACATTGTTCTCCCAACCTCCCCAATCTTTGTTAGCATTTGCAGCTCATTTGGACTCATTTTCCAGTTGCAAAATGAGTGAAGAAGTGGGTAGTGCATTTGGGTCACTGGCTCTGAGACTCTGGGCTTTATCATAGGCATGGGGTGGGGTAGATTCCCAGTTGGCCAGGCAGCACTGCCAACTGCTACAGCATGAAGATGGCACTCCAATGGAAGAGCTCACGGACCTGAACAACAACAGCATACACCTGTTTCTGGAAGTATCATATTTTTCTAGCCTTGGACCCTCTTTCTTAGCCTCTCTTCCAATAATGTCTATCTTCTGTTCTCTGAGGTGATAAAATACTTGGGGAGGTTCTTTATTGGTATCCTACAAAATGGGCACAAAAGATAACAAGATGTTCAGTTCTATCAATAGTAGGATGGAGGAGAAAAGCATGCATCTCTTGGAGTATAAGTGTCAAGAACTGGAGTGTCACTAAAATCTGTCACATATTGCATTGGTACCAGATTTTCCCTGTTCTGAAGGAGTGGAATCAGGCAGGTTGTCATGTATGAATACACAATCAAAGCACCTTTGACAGATGACCATCTAGTCTCTGTTTAAAAAGCTCCAAAGAAGGTGACTCCACCACTCTCTGAGGCAGTGTCTTCCATTGTCAAAGAGCTCTTGCCATCAGGGAGTTCTTCCTTATGTTTAGGTGGAATCTCTTTTCCTGTAGCTTGAATCCATTGCGTTGTGTCTCCATAGTCCATAGTCTCTAAAGCAGCAGAAAACAAGCTTGCTCCATCCTCAGTATGAATCCTTTCAGAGACTGTTGTCAGACAAACTTAGTAGTAATTAGCTGAGTCCTCCTTTCCCCCTTTTTTTGAAAATGGGAACAGCATTTGCCCTCCTCTAGTCTGCTGTTCTAGCATTTGCCCTCCTCTCCTGTTCTCCAGGGATTCTAAAAGATTATTGACATTGGTTCTGAAATTACTTCTGCCAGTTCTTCTAATAGTTCCTTTACACTCTTGGATGTAATTCATCTGTTTCTGGAGATTTGAATTCATTTATAATGGGCATGTATTCTTGTACTACCTCTTTACTTATTCTGTTCTGCATTTCCCTATTGTGTCCTCTGATCCATTTTCCCTAATTTGAGCACTGTTTTCCTTTAGGGAGAAGACTAAAGCAAAGAAGATTTTGTGTTGTTCTGCCTTTCCTCTGTTCCCTGTCAGCATTTCACCATCTTCTCCATGCAGCACTCCTACTATTTCCTTGTTCTTCCTTTTGCTATGGACATAACCAAAAAACAACAACAAAAAACCCACCCCTTTTTATTGTTTTAATCTCTCTGCCAATAAAATTAAAATCAGTTGTTGTTCTTGTTGATTGTTTATTTATTTGTATCCCACCTTTTCCCAAGATTGGGATTCAAAGCTTGCAGCAATTTAAAAACATTGTTTTAAAAAACCCACAAAATACAGAACTTAAAAAAACAATTCAACAATCAGAAAAAATTAAAACCAGGTTAAAACATATATTAAACATACACACAAGCATAGCGATTAGCATTACCCAGTACATTGTGTAAGATGGGTCTTATATCATTAGTAATCAAATGCCCATAGGAATAGTAAAGTCTTTGCTACTATGCAAAAAGAAACTAGGGAGCTTGCCAGTTTACCTTCTTTGGCAAAGGAGTTTCAAAACCTGTGGACAGCCACTGGACGTTATCACACGGGGCCTAAAGCAGTCCCATCCCCATCGCATCCCCGTCCCATTGCAGTTCCTTTTCAATCCAGAACTTACCGGCATACAGAAAGCAGCATCATTCCGGTATCATTCTGGTCGCGGCAAAATGTAATTCCCAAAGAAACCGGCATTCAAAAGAACGGGGATGATGCCGGGTGATGCCGCAATGGGACGGGGATGCAACGGGGATGCGATGGGGATGGGTGCGACGTCGTGTGAAGACATAGGGAAAGGAAGCACAATGGGACGGGGATGCGACGGGGATGGGCGGGGTTTCTCTGCGACGTCGTGTGAACACAGGGGAAAAGGAAGTGCAATGGGATGGGGATGCGACAGGGATGGGACTGCTTTAGACCCCATGTGATAACGTCCACTGAAAAGGCCCTCTCCTTGTTTTCCCAACATATGCACCTGGAAAATAGTTGGACAGAAAGAAGGAATTCCCCAGCAGATTTCAGAGCATGGGCTGGTAAGGTGAGAATAGTCCTTAAGCATGACAATTAAAAATTAGAACAAATATAAACAGCACAGCACATAAAAGGCCATTTCTCCCTGAGTAGCTAGCTCTCCAAGGCCTGCCAAAACAAAAAGGCCCTCACCTGCCTACATAAGTATGGCAAGGATGGTTCCATTCTAAGGGGTTGTAAAGATGGCCCCTAAGGAGTGGCTCTGTGCCTCCCCTAGAAGCACTGGATAGGGGCTGCAGCAACCACACACCGCAGCCCCAATCCAACTTTTTGCTGCTCCAAAAAGAGTTGGCAAATGCTGCTCCTTTTTGGAGACACAGGGGGGTTGCAGACTGCCAGAAATAGTGCAAACTGAGTCCACTTTTAGGGTTAGGTTTAGGTTTAGGGAATCATGGGAACTGTATTTTATTGTGGCACCAGAGCTCTCTGACAGAGAAGGCTCAATGTCTCAGAAAAAACAACAACAATTCCCATGATTCCCTAGCACTAAACCTAACCCTAAAAGGGGACTCAATTTGCACTATTTCTGGCAGTCTGCAACCCCCCACAAAAAGCCGTCCTTACTGCTGCCATCACAGCTCTTCTGCACCCCTTTGGTGTAGCATGTCTACACACTGCACCAGTGGAGCACCCTGATGCCACGCGCCATGCGGTGGGGCATGCGGCATGATGGCAGCATCAAGGCAGTCGGGGCGACCGGTGTGCAGTTGCCCAGCCCCAACTCCACCCCCAGGCCAGCCCTTGTGGCCAGTCTGTACAGGTCCTAACTTCTCTAGGAAGGGAATTCCAGATCCTGGGGGCAGCTACTGAGTAGCCACTTCCCATAACATCTTAAGATAAGCAGACTCATATTGGGAGATACAGTCCTTCAGACAACTGGAACCTGAGCTGGCTAGCACACTGTAGGCTGTAACCAGCATTTTGAATTATGCCAAGAAAAAAATTGGGAGCCAGTGGAGCTGTTGCAACAGCAGTTGTTTCAAGAAGCTAGAACTCAGTCCTGGTTAATATTCTGGCTGCAGATCTTTGAACTACCTGAAGTTTCTAAACTCACTTCAAAGGCAGCCTTACATAAAGTGAGTTTGGGTTGCTTGTCACAAGCCTGACTATGTGTTATTCTTAATTTCATCACCCTCTCTTCTTCTCTGTAATGATGATGAGATGCAAGAGAGAACATTAAGAAGCACCCTTCTGTGTACAGGTTGAGTATCTCTTATCCAGAATGTCTGGAACTAGAAGTGTTTCAGATTTTGGAATATTTACTTTTACATAATAAGATATCTTAGAGATGGGACCCAATTCTAAAAATGAAATTCATTTAAGTTTCATATATAGACCTTATACACATAGCTTGAAGATAATGTTATACAATTTTTCAACAATTTTGTATATGAAACAAAGTTTGTGTGCATTGAACCATCAGAAAGCAAAGGTGTCACTATCTCAGCCACTCATGTGGACAATTTTTGATTTTGGAGCATTTTCAGTTTTCATATAAGGGATACTCAACCTGTGTATAAAGGGGTATAAACTAAAAAATGTGTATTATTTTGGATATTATTTGCATATCCAATCCACTGACTGGGGAAAAAAAATCTGGAAATATTGGGCCTCTGCAGACCGGCCCAAAGGGCTGGCCTGAGGATAGAGTTGGGGCGGGGCAGCCACATGCCAGCCACCCCAATCCCTCCCCAACGTCATCCTGACATCGCTGTGCCAAAAAGGGTGAGGAAGAGCAGTGCGCCAGCTCTTAGGGTGGCCTTTTGCCCTCCCCCTAAAAGGAGCGGCATTTTGCTGCTCTTTTCGGAGCGGCAAACGGGAGGATTGGGGCCACGGCGTGGGGACCCCACCCATGGGGTCTCTGCCCATCTGCAGAGGCCCATTGTTCTTTGGATGATGGGGTGAATGAGAGAACATGGCTGCCAAAATACATGTGGAGTAGATTAGATAGAATATGCAGTACAACCCTACTCAAGAGCCCCTGGAGACTATCACACAGGGGATGGGATAGGGATGGGATTGCTCCCCCCTCCTTATCCCATCTGTGACCCAAGTGAAAGTGATCATGTGAATCTCTTTTACATGAAAGCGGGCTGCTAAGCGCTTTCAGCCATCATGGTATTAATGGGTTCTTCTATTAATACAAAAGATCACAAATGACAGGAGAAAGTGCTTTCAGCTGATGGCTGAAAGCGCTTTGCAGCCGGCTTTCATGTATAAGTGATTCACAAGATCACTTTCACTTACGCTTCCTGGGTGGGTGAATGATGGGTTCAGCACGCTTGTGGGTGAAAGTAATTTGCACTATCACTTTCACTTGCGCTTCCCTGCTGGGTCAATGACGAGTCAGCTGTGAAAGTCCTTTCTGTGATGAGGCGAGAAGGACAGGACAGGACAGGAGGTCATTGTGATAATCTCCTGAGTTACAGGTCTTTGAGTCTGTGTGACTCCTCTTTCTGCTGAACCATTGAGCTGCATGCCACAGTCTTTACATGGGTGATTAACATTCTCAGGGTTTGTTGAACCTGCCCCTTCAGACTGGCTACTGGATCTTCCTGGTCAGGAAAGAATGTAAAAACTTTTCTATCCCAATTCACTTTTGCTTGAGAAACATTGGTCTTCTAGAGCTATGGCATCATCCTATCAGCTTTGGTTGCCTATTGGTCTCCTTGATGTCTGACATCTTGTTCATCAGGAGAAAAAGGAGACTTGTTTCATTAGCTCAAAAGCCTATCATGTCCTTTTGGGGGCTAAACAAGCAAACAAACAAAACCCAGAGAGGACAACACATAATTACATATGTAACACCATAAACAGTGAGAACATTACTATAGTCTCACATTGCTCATAGCCTGCACATTGCGGTTGTTGCTGTGTGCCTTCAAGTTGTTTCTGACTTACGGCAACCCTAAGGTGATCCGATTGCAGGGTTTTCTGGTGCTGAGAGTGTGTGACTCACCAAAGGCCACCCAGTGGTTTTTCATGGCTAAGTGGGGAATTGAACCCTGATCTCCAGAGTCCTAGTCCAGTGCTCAAAACACTACAAAATAGCCTGCACATACCCACTGAAAGTTTTTTTTTAAATCGAAACAAGGAACTCTTATACCATTTGAAAGTATGTGAATAAAAAAGGATGATATTGCAGAGCATATGAGTGTACTTGGACTAATGGGAAAAGGTCTGCTTGAAAACTGAAAGAGTGAGAGATACTCAGTTTTTTCATTCAGGCTTTAAAGGGCCAAAGTCTTTAAATTTAATAACCTTTCCTTGTTCAAGAAGTGGCTTTTCAAGAAAGCACTTGTTCCTTATAAAAGTGTTCCCCTGTATGTTGCTAAAGAGTCTTAGGACCTATTCACACTACACAATTACAGCAGTATTTAATTGTCATGGCAACATGTTGTGAAGTCCTGGAGTTTGTAGTTTGAGGAAATAGTAGAGCTCTCTTGCTCATAATTCTAAATACTTCTTCCTAAACTGCAAACCCCAGAATTCCACAGGATGTTTCCATGGCTGTTAAAGTGGAATCATCGAGCTATAATTGTGTGGTGTAAAAGGGCTCCATAAATCTTCTCACTTTTGCACTGCATGGTTTAAAAAACAGAAATGCTATTACAAGTGATTAAATAGTGCAAAGTGTGTGTGTGTGTTTGTGTGTGTGTATACATATACACACACACTTTACACTATTTAATCACTTGTAATAGCATTTCTGTTCATATGGGCTACAAATGTGTAATTTTGGAAGATGCTATGACTACAGATTTGGTGTCTTGTAGGCCTAGTTATGCCAGTCAGAGTATGATGTGATGTTTATTTTTGTCCCTTGGAATTGCTCTTTACTAGAACACCTCTAATGTTGTTGGTTCTTTTGAGAAAATGAGATCTAGAGCTTATCCTGACAACCTGATACGTGTTGAACTATGTACAAAGTACTTCTTTATCCCTTTAAACTCTTGGTAGGGCTCACCATAAGTTGACAGGTGATTTGAAGGCATATACTTGAATGTGATTGAAAGCAAGGCTGCAGTTCAAACAATTAAAATGTGGTCTATCTTGTTTTCTTAAAAGATAAGGACATGTTATTGGGAATGCTTTTCACAAGGTCCAGTACACTTGTGTTGCTATTCCATTGTGTTGAAGTTTGACAGCTATTCAATCAATATACCAATTTCTTTTGAAAAATCAGTTTCCTCAAACTGTTGAGTTCATGGTAGTGTCACTTGTAAGCCTTTCAATGTATATGTTCGCCATCCCTAAGGCCAGAGGGCACTTTATGGCAACACCTCTAATTTGGCAGTAAAATTATTTCTTATAGGGCCTGAACAGATGAGTGGAAAAACCAACTTCCATGTGGCTTGTGGGCATGGTCATTAGATGACACACACATCCAAGACATGTGGAAGCCATGCTGAAGCTGCTCCTGGGCCGCCCAAATCCTCCACCCAAAAAGGAGTGGATCTTTTCTGCTCCTATTTGGATTGGTGGCAGAGGGCACCCACAGGACTGTGTTGTGTGCTTGCTGCAGTCCCGCACCATCTTGGGCCTTTGTGGCCATCTGTTCTGGCCCATAATTGATTCAATAAGGGAAGTGAGAGAGTGAGAAGGAAGCTTTTCTTCGGTCAAAAATATAAGGTATAACGGTCAAGGTATCTTCCTGAAAAATACTAATATAAAGAGATCTTACATCCATGGTTACCAAAAACTTCTCCACAACTTTGCCTGAAAAGATGTTATTTAAAGATGCAGTTCTAGATCAGCTACTTAGGGGGGATGCAGATGGGTGGCCCTGGGCCTCCCAGGGAAGAAAATCCAGCCCCAATCCTCCCTTTTGCCACCTCAGAAAGGAGCAGCAAAATGCCGCCCATTTCAGAGCCGGCAAAGAGGGCACCATAAGAGCTGGCGCGTGGCTCTTTAGCACCCTTTCCAGCACAGCGCATTAAAAGGCTGTGCCAGAAGGATGTCCTGATGCTGCATGCTGTGCGTAATGGTGGGTGGCATCAGGACGTCTTCGGGGAGGGGTTGAGGCGGCCAGCATGTGGCTGCCCCTTCCCATCTCTGCCTCCAGGAAGGCCCAAAGGGCCCATCTGTAGAGGCCCTTAGTTAAGTATGCTTAACTTGCAATTATCTCCTGGCTTGACCCTTCTAATCCTGACTTATGGCAGCAGCTGTTGTGAGTAAAAAGAGTCTGTGTTCCTGTTGACTGGCATTTCCACCTCCTTTCTGCCAATTACCACCAGTGCAACATTCAGAAACAGGATCCCACTCACAATGCCTTCTCGCACTGGAGATTGCTTATAGGAGGTGGAGTAGAAATGCCGGAACAGACCTCCATCACTTGCAATAGTTGCTTCCCAGTAAGTCAGGACTGGAGGCCTTTTACTATCCCTATATATTCCTTGTGATGCCAGTGTGGCATAGTGGTTTGAGTGTTGGGCTATAATTCAGGAGACCAGGGTTTGAATCCTCACTCAGTCTCTTGGACAAGTTACATGCTTTCAGCCTGAGGGCAGGGCAAAAGCAAACCTCCTCTAAAAAAATCTTGCAAGAAAACCCCGTTTTGGGGTCTCCATAAATTGGAAGCAATTTGAAGACACACCACCACCACCATCACCATCACCACCACAATAACATGTACTCCCTGTACTATTGAATACATAGGTGTCATGAATGCCAATCAGAATATTCTACATTACACATTTGTAGCAGCAAATGTGAATTCCAGCCATTATTTTATTAATGAAATCTGGAGTCCTGTATATAGAATGGAATCACATGTACAAAATGATCCACAAATTGAGAGAGTGGCTTAAAAGCTGAACTCCAAACCTGGCTCACCAACCTTGGAGAGTTTTTGTTTTCATGACCCCGACAAACCCCATATAGTGATATGATATGTAATGTCACATCACTAATGCTGTGATGTCCTGTTACATTTCTCAGTTGGTTTTCAGCCAAATGGCATGGAGGTGACTCTGGAGGACTGGTAAGATAAATGGAGAAGTAAGCAAATATTTGTGGGCAGATTGAGAACATGTTGGGGCCATTTGGGAGTGAAAATTAACTGAAAATTGGCTATAAAAATGAAAATTTGGGGAACGGTTCTTGGGAACCCCTGAAAGTTCACAAAAAAAGTGGGATTTAGGGTCTGCACCTGTGGCCTGCACTTTTCTGACTCTTGCCCTAGAGTTACCTAAGAGTTTTCATTACTAGGCAAGCAATAAGATACTAAGGCAACAGGAGAGATACATGAAGTCATGCACTCATGGGATATGAATTTGGCTGTGCTGGGAGTGAAGAAATATGACTGTGCTAGGTGTGGAGAAATGCTATACATAGAACTATCTGTTTATGATGCAAGTTATTGTGTTGCAATCTGTATGGTGATTGCTCTATTGTGAGAGATTCAAGGTAATCACCAAGTAGCTAAATATATGACATATTATATTTGTATATTGAATACATATTGTCATTATATTATATAAGTGATATATCCAGTATCTATCCATTTCATATCAAAACCAGAGTTGATCTCTTCTTTACTTTTTTTTTTTTAAAAAAAATTCTGAATTGTATTCTATATAAAATTGCATGTTACCATCCTTAGAATTTACACACTGATAAAAATTCATAAGGTCATTTTCACTCCCTATCCAAATAATAAAGGCATCCATAGTTTTTGTGGGTTTTTCGGGCTGTGTGGCCATGTTCTAGAAGAGTTTCTTTCTGACGTTTTGCCAGCATCTGTGGCTAGCATCTTCAGAGAAAACTGAATTGGAGGAGCATGGGTCTATATATACTGTGAGACCCTGGATAGGGAGGAGTAGTTCCCAGGTGAACTGTGTTGTTCTGTGTTGAATAGGTATTGTTCTGTTGTTAATGGCATAACTTCAGGGTATTCAATCAAGGGTATTGTCTGCTATTCCCATGTAAACTGTGTATTGTTCTGTGTTGAATAGGTCTGTTCTGTTGTTGATGGCATGGCTTCCAGGTAAGGATATGCAATCAGGGAGATTGTCTGCTATTGTCTGCTGGGAAAGCCCCTGACCCTGGTTGGTTTTCCATCTGCCTTTGCTGAGTGCTGAATCTCTTATTTTGTAGTAAACAAGATATGGCTACCAGTCCTACAAAATGGCCATGAAAGCCTACGACTTCACAATAAAGGCATCATTTGGTGCCATACAATAAGTTGTTCAGTAAAAGCACTTTCAGGACAAGTGATTTTATTTATTTATTTATTTATTTATTTATTTATTTATTGTACTCACTCCACCTTTCTCTAAACATAGGATCCAAAGTGGCTTACAAAATTTAAAATAAAAGTTTAACTAATCACAATTCTGTTTTTAAAAAGCACATGGTCGAAACAATTTAAAATAGATTACCATAACATAAAGGATACAAAATAAAACCTTTCACTTAAATCTCTTCACATAAAAATTAGCCACCTCTGGGGCCATAGGTTACCCCCATGGCAATTCTTTTTGTTCACCAGTGAAAGCTGTTGTTAAACTTGGAAGTAGTTCTTGGTTCATGTTATTTAAGCAAGAGAAGCAAGAAAGTGAGGAAATGAATGTTTAATTTCTCTCCTGTCCAAAGTACCATGGCGTCACTAGGTAGAGTGTCACCCGATGTGGGAAGGTGTCACCTGCGAAGGGCACACATTTGTCTCTTTTGCTGCTCTGCTGTCAGGCTTCCCCTCCAGGGAGACAGCCCACCAACAGAAGGGGGAGAAGGGCCCAGATCAACAACTACAACAAAAATGTACCTTCTGGCATATAAACAGGATTTAAGCCTTCTTCCAGATTTATTTGAATTATTTTGCTAGTAGCTTCTATGTATTGCCTAAATTATACGCAGATCTGTCTGAGTACTGATGAAGAAACACTGAAACCAGGCATTCAGGCTCACAGCTGAGTCCAGAAGGATTCTCAAGTAGGGACTGAACTTGGCTTTGAGGGTCAGTGTAACTCCATCCAGTATATGAGATTATCACAGCGCTAATTAAAGCGGTTTACCTGAGCGGGCTTAAAATTTAAAATGGGCAGCATCCTGATGTTATCACAATGATTTTGCCACTGAAATTGCTGCCCAGGTGCAGCCTGGGTCCATCGCTGCTCCCAGGGCTGCTCCGGCTGCCATTTCCTTAAGCCAGAAAACTCCTGGTTGTTTTTTTTTTAAAAAAGCAGCGCTGAGTGGCCCTGGGAGCAGGGATGGACCCGGGCTGCACCTGGGCGGCAATTTCTGTGGCAAAATCCTTGTGATAATATCAGGATGCCATCCATTTAAAATTTTAAGCTGGCTCAAGTAAGCCACTTTAATTAGCACTGCGATAATCTCCATAGATTGAACTCCTGCACCTTAGTCTATATTTTCTGGATTAAATCAATTTGTTCACCCTCATCCAGTCCATTACTGGCATCAGACACCAGACAAAATGGCTTCCTTGGAATTTGATGAAAAAGATAGATAAAGTTTGGATTGCTTTTAAGGAGCAATGGGTTGCCTGAATAAAGGGGAATATGGGTGAGACCAGTGAGTGTTGTTGTTTGTTAGAGCAATGTCTCCTAAGCCTTCATTTAGCAGTACTGCTTCTGTTGTCTGCTACTACCTATCTAATTGCCTGGATCTTGATTCCAATGCTGAAGTAGCTTCCTGTTGTCAGCATTTCAACCCATTATATTGCTAGACAGAGCAAACATATTGTACAATACAATCCACGGTGATTCAGAAGGCAATTCCACTCAGAGCCTTTTTTCCTTACTGTTCCTTGCAAATACAAAATGCTGTAAATATTTCAAACTTTTCCAGATACAGATTCTTTGAAATTTCCTTTTGATCTGATCAAGTGTGACTTATTAAGCAGGGCAGTTATAAGGTTAGATGGTTCATATGACTTATGTAAGGATGTGCTTCCTTGTAAGGTAATTATGATTTTCCTGACTTCAGCTTCTTGCAGAAGGCCTTCTGCTTGTTATTCAATGCTTGTCAGTTCTGATACAGTATGTGTCAGAAGTAAGTAAGAACTGCCATCAGAATCTACCACAGAACATTTGTTTTCCTCTCTTGATAGAGGTTTTGCAATAATCTATATACATTGCCCACAGTTATAGATCTTTAATTTTTGAAGTTTTACGCAGATCTTTATAGTTTTGATAATGACATTCACCAACAGGACATAAGACTTTCTTTTCTCATATTGACTTTTCTGATCTTAGCATATCACAGCAACACAATATCATTCAGAACCTTTACAATTAGAGGGAAAATGTTGTAGCAAATATAAGAAATGGCCTTGATGGGTTTCCAGTTGAATGGTACAAAGCTTTTTCCAGTCTACTAGCACCAGGTGATTTTTGTTTTTAAATGTATTAATTTTTCATATAATCAGGCACTGTTATCAAATATGATTACACTGTTAATACAAATGTAGTTACAAAGCTAGTTCCATTGAACAACTAGAATAATCAAAATCAGGGGTCACCCCAAAATGCCATATAGTTCAATAGAGGTCCATGGGCAAAATTCATTTCTGAAACAAACAATAAAGGGATGTAATCTGGTTTCAAAATTATTCTCTATGATCTCTTTTCTTTTGTAAGTAAAATTTCCCTTCAGGGCTGTAAGGACAGGTGGTACAGTATATATTAGATTAATTTTTTTTAAAAAAAATAAGAACTTAATGGAATTTACTAATTTATAGATGCATTTGATGGAAAGGATTCAAGAACTTTGTTTAATGAATGCCACAGTAAGAAATATTGGCAGGACTGAGCATCCCTAGTTGAGGTCTAGAGTCACTTGGGAAATATTGCATATGTTTGGCATGATGGAAACCTCACATCCTGCTCACCTAGCATGGCCTTCAAGAAGTGGTGAGTGAGGAGACTGAAAGTAAGCTTTTTCCCCTGTGACCTAGGCTGCATTGTTGCATTTTGGCTCACTTGTAGTGGCATTGGCATTTTGGCTAAATTTCAGGCTTTTTTGCCAGGAGAAAGAAGATTTAGAGGTGGTGTGAGTGGATGTGGTAGTTTGAGCATTGGACTATGACTCTGGAGATCAGAGACACTGGAGACAAGAATCCCAGCTTGGCCATGGAAACCCACAGGCTGACCTTGGCCAAGTCATACTCTCTCATCCTCAGAGGATTACAATGGCAAACCCCCTCTGAAGAAACTTACCAAGAAAACCCCATAATAGGTTTGCCTTAGGGTCACCATAAGTTGGAAATGACTTGAAGGCACACCACAACAATAAACAAAGTGAGTGGGTGACACAAGTCAATACATTTGCAGACAGTTTTCAGCTGTTTTGGCTAATTTCTTACTAGAGCTTGGGGAAAAGTGAGCTTTCTCCCCCCCCCCCTTTTTTTTTTTTGGACCTCATCCCAGAATCCCCCAGCCAGCATGGCCAGTAGTTCTCCTAGTTCGGAAATTCTGGGAACTGTAGTCTAAAAAGCTAATTTCCCTGATTATAACCAAATCATAAACTGGAGATATACCATAAAGGCTGTAATCCTAAATTTATGTGAGAACTAAGGCTATCAAAATTGAAAAGATTTACTTCAAGGAAAATATGTGAAATATACTACTAATTCTTTTTGAGAAATTGTATGAGGGATGAGAATTTCCATTAATCTCTCTCTGCCTTGAATTTGCCCCTTCGGTCTCATAGTTACTGTGCTTTTTTCCACCTTGGTTCCATCACTGCTACATTTCCCTTGGTATTTCTGGAACATACCTGGAAGTCACCATGAAATCCCATATGTATTCTAGAAAGACACTTGTTGTATTTGGAAACCTATGTTCCAGATAAGATTCCACTTATGAGGGGATTCTACCTCTTCTGGAATTACAAATTACAACTCATTTGTGTTTTGCTTACAACATTGGTTATATCACATGTATATCCTTTGTTAGCCTCATCACTTTGGGGTTCCTGGATTCAGTCACAGTAGCCTGAAATTGTTGCATTCATTCATTTTTAGGATTATGTAGCCAACTTCCAGGAACTTCCAGAATTGTGTTTATAACAAGCTAGACTTTTTGCAAATTTACATTTTTAAATATCAATGCTCAGAAGAAATACACCATATCGGCTACATCCTTCCAATAGAGTTAGAATCTCTCCCATAGAATAAAAGGTAAGTTTCATATAAACTTTTCTTTCTTGTGTTATATGAGGAAGATGGGTATGTGTGCATGTATGTGTTTGTGAACAAACTTCTAATGGGGGGTAGCTGTTGGGCAGGATATTAGAAAATGTAAAATTTTTAGAAATACAATAGAAAGGCAGTGTTCATAATCAAAACTGACATCATCATCATCAGAATATTTAACAAAGAATGTGTATAACATGAAAAAGCACCAGCTAAAATGAATGAGTCTTACAGGACTATATCTACTCTCACATTGCAAACAATAGTTTGTGGATTGTGGTCACATGTGAAAATAGAATCTGTTGTGCCATTTGAAAATATGGCAACTGCATGTTTCAAAAGTTGCACTACTAACATTTGCAAGGAGACCGATAATATTTCAAACAACACAAAGCCCAGTGACTGCAGTCATGCTTCTGTATCAGTTGTGTTTAAGGAAATCAGAATAAAATGATGGACTGAGGCATATGGCTTGAGTTACAAGCTTATCTCAGGAAGATGCTAAATGTAATCTTCAAAACAGTGTCAAGAGTTCTTTATAGGTCAATAATAGCTATTGTTATTTGCCTTCAAGTCAGCTTTGACTTCTGGATGAGAGACCTCGATGAACCTTGGTCAGCAATCGCCCTTCTCAGGGCTTGCAAAATGTGGGCCAAGACTTCCTTTAATGAATGCAATGTGGTCTTTATCTTTTTCTGCCACCTTCTATTTTACTGAGAATAATTTTATTTTTTCCAATAAATCAAGTATAAAAGCTTTAGTTTAGTCACTTTGGCTTCTAGTGAGAGTTCAGGCTTGATTTGCTCTAGGATCCATTTATTTGTCTTTTAGATATAGGTCTAAATACAACTGTTAGTCCCAATTAATGAAGGCTCATTGAATCAGAGAAACTTACATAAGTTTTGATTTATCAAGTCCCCATGGATTTATACTCTATTTAGGACTAAGACATTGATTAAGCAAAAGGTGGGAACATCTCATCATTGGCTATACTGTCTAAGGTTGCTGGGATTTGCAGTTTAACAATAAGGGCTACAAAATTCCCATCCCTGTTTTCATCAGTTTCATCCATTTTCATCAAGATTGGAATGCACAGGAAGAAATTATTTAACTTTTTTCTTCTTAGGTATTTTATTGATAAAAATAATCCCCCATCATGCTTTTAGTGTGTGCATGTGTGGGTAGACACATGCTTTCTGATGCTTCATTTTCAAAATAGGTCCAACCAATTCAACATGGAAAGAGTCCTTGTCTTCATAGGCCAAAAAGCCCATTTCCCCCCTGTTCTGGCATTGTCCTGTTCAGATAATGTAGATCCCAAACCCTAGATCTTCCAGGAAGATCCAGAGCTCTCCATTGTCACACTGGGGTACAGGTATCCTGCTGAGCTGCCAAGTGCATCTGCTGTTTCCATGGGTCATTTGTTCTGAGGTCAGAACAAGGTGCCCAGCCTTGTGATCATTGCTGGGTGTCTCATTCGGACCTCAGAAATGAGCAACCCACTACGGCAGCAAAAGCATTGGGCAGCTCAGTAGGAAGCCTGTGCAGACAGCCACCACAGCACGAGAAGGAAGGGCCAGGTAACAAGGGGTGGTGGTGTGAGATTGGAGCAGCTAGGGGGCCAGGATACTCCAGGCTGCCCCCAGAGAGTCCTGGCCAGCACAGACAAAATCACAGTTGGAAAGCAACTTGTGTTTCCTAATCAGATAGACAGTGCTGATCAGACAGGTAAGAACAAGTCTATACTTCTGAAATGGGACAGCATTGCAACACTTACCCAACCCAGCACGTTTGCTGAGTAAGCTTGGTTGATAAAGATTAGCAAGTGCTTGACTTTTGCTTTCCTGAAAAGAATATGGTTGACAGTTAAGGCTTCTACTCTCAATAGCCATATGTGGATGCCTGTCACTCAGATGGATGAAACCAAATAAAAATGAGATTTTTGCCTGGGCATACTGTCACTTTGGTCTTCTCTTCAGGGTTCATTTCAAGTGAGAAAGACTCTGTCTCTAATTAACTATGGTCCCCTGTTTTATCCAAATGTTTTTTACTATTATTATTTTTAAATTGTATTAATTTTCCCTATTGCACATTTTCCTATGAACCTACAAATGCAATATAATATGACAATCACATTCCTGAGTTCCATCCAATATATTCCCATGCTTTTTAAGCAGCAATTTAAGTAAAAATCCTTTATACTTTTGGCACATGTTTCACAATTGTTTTTGCACTAACATAGTGACATTGTAACACAGGATTAGTCTGAAGAATAGTCTGGGAATAGTCTGAAGATGATTGAAGAGTCTGGCTTGTTCTGCAGCTGATTGGGAAAATAAAAACTACAGTTAATTTAAGATTTACTAAAGGGAAAAGTTAAGTAAAAATTAATTTGATAGTTATTTAAAGATTTCTGAGCTTATCAGAAAAGGTTTGGGTTACCAGGGAAATATTTAAAATATCAAAATACCAGTCTTTTGAATCAACTTTTTAATGTTTTTAATGGGGTTTTTCTGCTATGACTCCCAGGCCCGTGTTCTATAACTATTGATAGCATTCATTTCCTCCATGCTTGGCATGTTTGGCTGTAAATGCTGGGGTGTGGGTAATAAACATCCTGCAAAATGAATGGAATGACCTTTAAAATTGCCAAATAATCCCACCACTGTGCATGAGCATTTGCTTGATAGTACCACTGCTTTTCAGAATTTTCAAGGATACCTTCCAGATTTTTGGACTACAACTCTAATAGCTCCTGATCATCTGTCATGATGTCAGAACCTATGAGAATCACATTGTAAAGCTTTTGGTTACTATCCTAGCTCTAAGTAAGAGTGGACAACCTGTGACTCTCCAAATTTTACTGACTGCAGTTTTTATCATCCCTCACTATTAACTGTCTTGTTTGGGGATGATGGAACTTGCAGTCTAACAATGGAGGGCCACATGTTGCCCAACCATGTTCCTTAGAATTAAAATATATTGGAGTAAATTTCTATGAAAATATATTTGAGTATTTTTATGTATGCTGGAATAAATTTTTAATCAACCAAGTGATTTCTCTTTGGCTGGTAACACGTTCTTGTGCAAATCAATGCTGCATATATATTACACACCAATGTCCTGTGCTATGGCTACACACAATACTGGAGACATTGTCCCTCACACAATTTTCAAAAGATGTGTTCAGCAGAGATTTTCATAAGCTGAAGTGGTTTTAGTCAAAATGGTTTCATTTCAGTGGTTAGCTAATTCCTCTTCCAGAAAAAAAGTTGTGCCTCTTTCTCATACAACCAATATCTTGGTTCATGGCTACACATGAATCTGAGGTATTTTGTGACAGATGAGGAACATGGAAACCATAAGTCAAAGCAAACTTCATAATGCCGACTTGTCAAAGCATAGGTACCACCCCATTTAGATTAGTTGGAATGGTTGTCATTATATATAAAGGATACCAAAAACCCAAATTTATCAATTCTCAGACTCTGTAGTCTTTCAACAGCTGGTTAAGACCATCTGGTTCTACCCCTATTTTCAGTATTACAGGCAACTGTACTTATAGCTCCAAGAATCTTCCAGCCAGCATAGGGGGTATTGCAGTTAATAATAATAATAATAATAATAATAATAATAACTTTTTCAAATATTGGTTATATCCCTTGGTTCTATGCCTGGTATTCTTAAAACAAGAAAGAATATAATCTACATGAGGTGATATGATAGCCGTGTTTAAATATTTGAAGGGATGTCATATCGAGGAGGGAACAAGCTTGTTTTCTGCTGCTCCAGAGACTAGGACCCGAAACAATGGATGCAAGCTGCAAAAAAAGAGATTCCACCTCAACATTAGGAGGAACTCCCTGACAGTAAGGGCGGTTCGACAGTGGAACACACTCCCTTGGAGAGTGGTGGGGTCTCCTTCCTTGGAGGTCTTTAAGCAGAGGCTGGATGGCCATCTGTCGGGGATGCTCTGATTGGGAGTTCCTGCATGGCAGGGGGTTGGACTGGATGGCCCTTGTGGTCTCTTCCAACTCTATGATTCTATGATTCTATGATTCTACATTTATGGGGAAACATTGAATGAGTGAATGGGACTTGATTCAAAATTGACTACAATCCTCCTCACAGAGAATTCAGGTGTGCCAACAGGACAATTAGCCTCATTCAGCAATTTTGTGGGCCAGTCTTGAAATTGCCATGTCAGGATGGACTATAGTAGAGTCATCCAGGAGAAATGATAACATTGCTTGGTATTGGATCAATATTATGATGAAATTTTATGATAACTTGATTAGTTTGGTTTCCCATTATTAGAGATGTTAATCAATATAAAGATACACTGATGTCTCCACAATTCCATATTTTATCTTGGGCCATTATCATGTTGTAAGATGTAATGTATTGATACAAGGATGGTTTTTGTATGATCGCTTGTCTGGTATGTAACAAATTATCATTGTGTATGTGCTTTTTAAATTACTTGGATGTTTTTGTTATTTTTTATTATGACACTGGGAGCATCTATATATGTTAAGAGTTGAGTGGCATAGAATTCTTTATCAGGAAAAGGAGACTTATTTTTCTGTGTGGTTTGCAAGTGTGCTTTGTCAGCTCATAATAACCAAAAAACAAAATCTTCTTTGTTGTCAGCTCTTATGGTTTGGGAATCACTGTTTTTATGCAGGCGCACAGATGAAGTAGCTGCGTCATCAGAAATCACCCAGAGAAATAAACAATTTTATTTATACAATTTTCTTTATAAAAGTATACTGTACTGTCCCTTACTTTCCAAGAAATGGTGTCCAACCTAAGTAAAATGAACAAAACATTACCAAAAGAAGTAGGAAAGGTAGAAAAACAGCATAAAAGGCTGCATCCCTCTTGGCAACCAGTGTCCCTGTATTCCCTGAGCAGCTGTTCCTTTAAGAGCTGCAGCTAATGGGGAAGAGACATTCACACAGACTACAGAGAAGCAAGCTTTTTCTCTGTGTCCCTGCCTTTGCCTCAATAACTGTTCCTTTAAGAGCCCTGGCTGCTCATTCCAAAGAACCATGGAAAATCTGGCAACAAGTACAGAAACAGGGAGAATCCCGCAAATGGCTTTCACACTAGAGCAATTGCCCAAAAAAGCAAATTCGTGAACGAAATAGAAATGAATTTACAGTATTTTCCTAAAAATACTTATTTGCTGGTTCGTGTCACTTTCCTGTCAGATTCCAAGCAGTTTGTGCACAACGTCGTGTGAAAACCATTTGAGCCTAATATGCTGGATAACCACGGCTTATGACCTGTTTAAACTTCCAATTTTCCCCAGGTGATAAACTCCCCTGAAGCCATGGGGATGGCTGGTGTGTTTGTGGAGGACAAAGCTGACTTATCAGGCAGGTCAAGAACTATGGCCATAGTCTGTGTGCAAAGTCATTCATAAAGTTTATATTGACATCAATGAAGAAGGTACAGAGGCAGCTGCCTTTACTGGTGTAGAAGTGGTTCCAGTGAGTGTGGAATTAATTCCAGAATTTGGAGCTAACCACTCCTTCATTATCTTCATAAAACATAATGAAACTGAGAGCATCCTATTCAGTGGTAGATAGTCCTTACCATAACTGATAACTGATGCTGAAATAATACTGCAGTGTATAATACTGCAAGCACACTGGACTCGGTCAAGCTGCTGGCTATTTCATGCTACAAAGGATGATGCTCATGATAGTTGCAGCTGCAGTCATTGCAAAATTTTCTGGGAATTGCAAGTCTCATAAGCTTAGCAGAGCTAACAAAATGTAAGATGTCTTGTGAGAGATTTCTGGTCTCACAAGACCTTAGAAGTCATATATTGACCTGAGCACCAGTCTTGGTCTCTTTTCATGGCTGAATATGGTATGCTATACCACCCGCCTCAGAAACTTGTCACTTCCTAGGCATTGGCTGGTCACCTAACATTGACAGAAAATTTTTTGTCATCTCATTGTGGTATGTTTTTCACCTTCCCTAGGGATTGCCCATGGGGGCAGGTTTCTTGGGGTTGCTGGTTAGACTGTTACTCTTTTTCAGGATGGTTTGGAAATTGGATATACTTATTATTATTATTATTCTATTTATTTATATCAGGGGTAGGCAACCTAAGGCCCGGCGGCCGGATGTGTCCCCCTGCCACCGCCGCCACCGCCACCACCGCCGCCACCCGCCATGATGATATTGATTATTGTTGTTATTACTTGTTCTTGGGGTTTTCTTGGCAAAATCTCCACAGGGTTTTGCCATGACCTTTCTGGGGCTGAGAGAGAGAGCATGCATATTTTAAAAAATTTCTTATTTTTTAAAAAATATTTATTTATTTATGGTGTTTCGGCCCCCCAATTGTCTGAGGGACAGCAACCCGGCCTCCGGCTCAAAAAGTTTGCCTACCCCTGATTTATATCCTGCCTTCCTCCCAGTACAGGCATGAGAAAGAAGACCAATGGAATAAACTGGGGGTCTTGCAATGGGGAAGGGTAGTTCCTGGAGAACACTTACCAGTTTTAGGGAACTGGAGGATGGCTCCTTTGTGGCTGGCCTTCTACACATTCTCACAAATTGGTGAGAGGTGGCTCTTGATTGAGTCTGAGACATACTGTTTCTGTAGGCATTTGAATAACACATGGAAAGATGGGTTGGGATCCTGTACTGTTCTCCTCTCACTTTGTAGTTATTGAGCACCTTCACATCATTTCTGACTTATGGCAGCCCAAAGGCAAAGCCATCACAAGGTTTACTTAGCAAGATTTGTTCAGAGGGGGGTTGCCTTTCTTTTCCTCTGAAGCTGAGAGACTGTGATTTGCCCAAGGTTACCTAGTGGGTTTCCATGGCCAAGCAAGAAACAGTCCAAACCCTGGTCACCAGAGCCGTAGTCCAATGCTCAAACCACTACACCATGCCGGCTCTCCTCCTCTCTGTACCTTAGCATGTTTTTATTGTACTTTTATTAAAAGTTATGGCCTGTTTTACTCCAGTTATGGGTGTCTTTTTATTCTTCTCACTATGAACGCATTTATCACTGGTTATACTGAAGTAATCACAATTGAGAAAGCCTTACATGCATGGGATTATAACCAGAAGACATTTATTACTTTTCTTTAACCATTGGGGAAAGTAGGAGGAGTAGGGGAGTACAGAGCCACAAAACAAAACAAAACACACACCACAACCCTAGAAGAGATCCCTTAAAGGGTAAAAAAAAAAAAAATAGCAACACTTACTGGTGAAAGAACACCAATTCCCTCTTGTTATACATATATAACAAGTTTGAAATATAACAATTCCTTTTCAGAGGCAATAGTCATTCCTTGAGCACTTTCATGCTACATAATAAAAGCACTATAATCCCCCTTTAATTGCCATGGCTGCATCCTGTGGAATTCTGGGATTTGTAGTTTGGGGAGGCCCTAGAGTTCTTTGGCTGAGAATTCTAGACGATGCTCCCTAAACTGCAAATCGGGCCATAATTATTTAGTTTGAAAGGACCTCTTGTCTCCTTGGTGATTAGTTCCTTCTTGTACCCTCTTTTAACAAGTCCTGTAGCTTTTACCCCAACACAACTTTGTAGTCCTCTTTATTTTTGCTTAGCTATTGCCAGATTGTAAACCAGCTTCATGTTAGGCCTTCCTGAGCTACAAACCAGAGCTTTCCCCTCTTTAATCAATCATTGGTAAGTTCCCATTTTTGCAAAGTGACCAGCTGAGCATGGCTGGGATCCGGGCTGCAGCTGGGTTGCAGTTGTTTGGTGGCAGTGGTGGTGATTTATATGCAACAATACCCACTATTAACCTGAAACGTGACTGTATCCCATTGAGGATAAGTCACATTATTTAGAGTGAAAAAATTTCCATTGTCTCTAAAAATGTTTTGTGAAGATGCAGTTGTTTTGATGTATTTATGACAGTTCTTGAAGATTCAATCCTAACCTATAGAAATCATCTCCAAATAAAGTTAAATGTTCCTCACTTTAGTTATAGTACCACTCTATTCTACTTTGGTTAGACCTCACCTGGAATACTGTGTCCACCTCTGGGCAGCACAGTTCAAGAGGGATATTGACAAGCTGGAGCATGTCCAGAAGAGGGCCACCAAAATGGTGAAGGGTCTGGAAACCATGCCTTAGAGGAGAGACTTCGGGGGGATGCAGACGGGCTAAAAAGGTTGTTTTGAGGGTGACCTGAAGACATGGTCTTTCGATGACGCACGCCAAAAAGCGCCTCCTACCTGCCTCTTCCTCTGAAAGGATTCTCCAAAAAGGAGTCCCATTTTTCTGCTTCTTTCGAAACCTTCGCACCCAATGGGGTAGGTGCTTCCTAACCAGAGGATATTCCCCAAAATTCTCCAGGGCTTCAAAGAAGACCAACTTCAGTGTCTTAAACTTGGTGCAGCACTGTTGAGGAGTCCTCCTGAAGCTCTGCTGGTGGAGGGCTTGGGAGGCCTGGATAAAGTCCCCCCGCTTAGGCCGGTTGGTACTGGCCATCACCCTCCTCGCAGCTGGCTCCGGGGTCAGGGCATGGAGAAGAATGCCCACCTCCTTGTCCATCCAATACTCAATCCGGGCAGGCATTCTCCTTCTGGCTGCCATCGTCATCCTGGGGACCTGCGGAGGTCCGCAGGGGCATTTATGGGCAATTGTTGCAGGGGCAGATGGCCTTACCTGGCTCCTAGCCAATGGGGACCCTCAGAAGAGCAGTTTGTATGTAGGCCCCAATGGTAGCCTCAATCAATCAAATAGGCCGTTAGGAAAGCTGACTGTTGGGAATTTTGCAACATTGTCAGAGATTACAGTTGGTGGTTTTTGCACTGTATCTTTCTACATCCCTGGTGGAGCAGTGATTAAATGCCTGTACTGCAGCCACTCACTCATAAACCACAAGGTTGCGAGTTCAATACTAGCCAGGGCTCAGGCTAGACTCAGGCCTGCATCCTTCTGAGGTCACTAAAATGAGTACCCAGCTGTTGGGGGGCAATGAGCTTACAGTTGTAAACCACTTAGACACCCCATAGCGTGGTATGAAGCGGTATATAAATGAAACTGCTTTGCTTTGCTTTATTGCGAGGAAATCTGGCGTCAGGTGACCCCCCCCCCATGCCCTTTTGTGTGTCTGTCCCTGTGTGTCTGTGTGTGACTCCCTTAGGCTCATGTTCAAGGATAACTGCATAAAAGCAGGAATGCCATCCATACACAGAGTGGGGATAATAGGATCTCTTAATGGCATAGTGCAGTAGTGTCCTACAAAAATGTTAGCCATACACAGAGTGTGGATAATATGAAATATTTATTGAGGTGCTTATTATCATGCCATAGTGCAGTAGTGTTCTACATAAATGCTAGCCATACACAGAGTGTGGATAATAGGAAATGTTGTGTTCAGGTGCTCATTATCATGACATAGTACAGTAGTGCCCTGGACTCACAGATGGAGGAGAGGAGATACTTCAGATCCTCCTGGTCTCAAAGAACTCTGCCAGGGCCTCCCTCACAGCCTCCCCTTCTCTCTGCCTCACAAGGTCATTGTCCTCCATGGGTGCCCCCAGGGTGGGCAGCACAAAGCGGCGCCTGTAGCACCCTCCCTCATCCAGGACCCTTCCCTTGGTCTCACAGATGTTGTGGAGGATGACACATGAGGTGATGATGGGGATGACAGTCTCCTCTGCCACAAGGAGTGGGGCAGTGAGGCACCTCCACCAAGCCTTCAGCCACTTGAAGGCCCTTTCCACCACATTCCTGGTGCAATTCAGCTTCCTGTTGAATCCTTTCTGCCTGGCATTGGTGGTGCCCTGGTAGGGCTTCATGAGCCACTTCCGAATGGGGTAGGCGCTGTCGGCGAGCAGGAGGGAGCTGATCTGCTGGTCCCTCGGGGTGATGGTGAGGTTCCCTGGCACATAGATGCTGGCCTCCATGGCCTGAAAGATGATGGAATTCCTTGCCACCCTCGCTTCGTGAGTCGATCCAGCCCAGCCCAATTCCAAATCAACAAGCTGTCCTCGATGATCCGATGTCCCCTGGAGGATGACAGACAAACTCATTCCTCCTCCCCAAGGGTGGCACCCGTCTACGGCACCCACTACTTGGGGGAAGCTGATCTGTGGGTGACAAGAAGGGGGAGAAGCAGAGGATGAATGATAAAAAGTCATGGCATTTGCTAACTGATGATGTTTTTAACGTACCTGCACAGGTTCAATGGCCCTAGCAGCTGAATCAATACAGTAGGAGCCACACTGTATGCCAGGTCATGATGTATTAGGCGTACCTGTGCAGGTTCAACGGCCCTAGCAGCCAAATCTATACAGTAGGAGCCACACTGTATGCCAGGTCATGATGCATTCTGCGCAAGAGGGAAAAGTGACAAGCATGTGCGACTGTGCTTACCTGAGCGGCTTCCCCCAGGTACACTGTCTGTGACAGCAGCAGCTTCACCATGGTGAGGGCGAACTCCAGCAACACTTCCCCCACAGTGGTTTGGCTGACCCCAAACTGCTCTGATGCCTGCTTGTAGCTGGCTCTGTGGGCAAGAACCCAGATGGCCATGGCAACCCTCTTCTCTACCGGGATGGCCTCATCATGGTGTCTGCCCACTCCATTTGTGGACACAGTACTTCTACTATCTTGTGGAAGAGGGCACAGGGCATTCAGAAGAACATCCTCCATTGCTCATCGGACCAGATGTATGTGACAAACCCATCCCATCAGTCGGTGCTTCTGGGCAACATCCACCAGTGGCACGGGGCTCTCTCGGGTGGCATCAGAGTGGTGGCGGCAGCAGTACACCGTACAATGTGTCTTGCAGCACCCGCTCTACCAAGTCTCACTTCTGGGTCCTCAAAATCATCACTGCAGTCTTGCATGAATGCACCTGCAGCAGGAACCATGGCGGACACTCCTGTGGCTGTGCATTGCAGGCTGAGTACCAGTGCGGACCACTCGATTGCCGTGGTATCCATGATTTCTCTACAGCGCACAGTGCGCAGGTCCTTAGCAATGCCAACATTTCTGTTAAAGGGGCTGCGTTGTGCCTGCGCATGTGCGCAAGCACCGCAGAGACCGTGAAAAAAAATTAAAGCTGCCACTGCTGGTCCGTGCAGTTATTCCATTCCTATTTAGGAAAACCTTGGGGCTGGCTGTGCGGGTGATGTGGCTTTACTGCAGCCTCGGAAAAGCTGCATTAACTGGCCCCCAGTGTGGTTGCTCCACCCCCACTTAGGGCATCCTCAGGGCAGGTGATGCGGTTGCTGCAGTTTGGGGAAAAGGCAACTTCAGGTCACCTTTTCCTGCCCATCTGCAAAGCCCCTTCGGGAGCTGGGTACGTTTAGCCTGGAGAAGAATGGTTAAGAGGTGATACAATAGCCCTGTTTAAGTATTTGAAAGGGTGTCATAATGAGGATGGAGCAAGTTTGGGAGGAAGCAGATGGGTGGTCCTGGGCCGCCCCCGAAAGCGGAGGACACCTCGGCCTCAATCCTCCCTTTTGCCACCTGCGAAAGGAGCGCTAAAATAGCGCTCCTTCCGCAAGCAGCGAAAAGGGTGCCACAAGAGGCGTGGCGCGCCTCTTCGGCATCTCTTTCGGCTCAGCATGTCTGGATGCTGAGCCGGAAGGATGTCATTGGAGTGCCCGTCATGTGGACGGGCCGTTGCTCTGATGACGTCCTCAGGAAGGGGATGGGGCACCCAGCGTCCGGCTGCCCCTCCCCTTCCTTGGATTGAGGACAGCGTTTCTTGCCATCTGCTTCCCCTCTTTGTTTTCTGCAGCTCCAGGAATAGGACCTGGAGCAATGGATTCAAACTACAGGAAAAAAGATTCCACTTCAACATTAGAAAGAACTTCCTGACAGTGAGAGCTGTTCGACAGTGGAACAGACTCCCATGGAGAGTGATGGAGTCTCCTTCTTTGGAGGTTTTTAAGCAGAGGCTGATTGGACATCTGTCAGGGGTTCTTTGATTGTGAGTTCCTGCATGGCACAATGGGGTTGGACTGGATGGCCCTTGTGATCTCTTCCAACTCTATGATTCTATTATTCACGAGGACTCGGGCTAGTCCACAGACAATTAGCTGCCAGTCTTCAGTAATTTCCAAAAAAGAAACATTTGTAGCCAATGGGCACAAATGTTGTTCTGGTTCCTGGTATACTAGGAAGGGGGAATTTCCAGTCAACCGCATCAGGATTTAGCAGGAACAGTCCCAATTAATTCTCTATCATCTGACTGTTTCAGCTGCTATTCAAAGAGTTTTTCAGATATCCCAGTTTCTCTATCCCCCTCTCACTTTTTCCCTTTGTCCTCAGATTACTTCAATTACTGCACACGGAAGATGAAGTGCAAAAGTAGTTTGCACTCAGTTCAACATGGGGGATAGGAGAGGAGCAGGAGGAATCTGGTCCTTCCTAGTTTGGTGTTGTGGTGTGTCTTCAAGTCTTTTTTTTTTTTTTTAACTTATGGAGACCCTAACTGTTAAGTTAGTAAATTGGGGTTGGATTGCTGATTAGTGAAAAAATAAGTCACATTATTTAGAGTGTGATAATCTTCATTGTATCTAAAAATATTTTGTGAGGATGCAGTTGTTTTGATGTATTTATGACAGTTCTTTAAGATTCAATCCTAACCTATAGAAATCACCTCCAAATAAAGTGAAATATTCCTCACTTAAGTTATAGTACCACTCTATTCTGCTTTGTTAGACCTCACCTGGAATACTGTGTCCAGTTCTGGGCACCACAGTTCAAGAGGGCTTTTGACAAGCTGGAGCATGTCCAGAAGAGGGCCACCAAAATGGTGAAGGGTCTGGAAATCACACTGTCCTCCTAAAGCCGGCTGGAGCCATTCCGGAACGGGTCGTGCCGCCGATTCCGGAATGGCTCCGCCGCCGAAAGGCTAATTCCGGTTGGACAGCCGGAATTACCTTTATGCCGCTTCAGCCGGAGTTATCCTTGGTTCGTCCGGAGTGACGCCGGACTTAGGGCTCCGTGTGTTTGAACACACGGAGCCAAAAGCCGGCCGGACGCAGGGATGACACCGGAAGGGGCGGGGTTTGCCGCCGCGTGTGTGTAAACACACGGGAAATGGCGCCGGAGCGAGGCCGGCGGGAGGCCGGCTAGCGTCCTCCTTTTGCGCAGTGTGAAAACGTCCTTAGAGGAGCCTTTTTCCTGGTTTCAGAACCTCTGGGGAAGGAGAGGGTCATGCCAGCCATATGGGACTGGTACTTTGCAGGGCCTAGACACTGCAAGAAATGTTAAATGAATTAGCATCAACTATATAATCATCTTTTATTTGTCCGTGGCATAATATCTATCACAGTACAAAACAACATCAATGAATTGAATCATCCACTAGAGATCTCTAGCCCTGCCTTTAGAACTTTTAGATGCAGCAATCCTTGCTTTGCCACCACAATTCTTTTATTTCTTGTTTAATGTTCCCACAATCAACTGGGATTAAGTGGAGGCTGTGATGTTTGTTGTCTTACTTTGTTCCCTTGTTTCCCCGTAGTAGACTAACACAGCTTGTTAATTGCTGTCAAGTTAGACTTTGAGTTACGGCGAAACTATGAGTGACGGACCTCTGAAGTTACCTGCACACACACACTACAGAAATAAAACAGTTTGACACTACTTTAACTTTCACGGCTCAATGCTATGGAATGCTGGGATTTGTAGTTTGGTGGGGGCACTAGAGCTCTCTCACAGGGAAAGCAAAATAACTTACAAAACTACAAATCCCAGAATTCCATAGCATTGCACCATGGAAGTTAAGATGCAGCTCTAGTCATCCTATTCTCAACAATGATGCATAGGTCTTCCAGACTCAGAGCTGTGGCTTCCTTGATTCAGTCTATCCATCAGAAATGCAGTCTTCTTCTTTTTGTACTGTCCTTTACCCTATCATTATTGTCTTTTCTAGTGTGCCATGTGTTCTCATGATAGTTTCAGAGTATGACAGTCTCAGTTTAGACATCTTGGTTTCTAGGGAAAGTTCAGGCTTGACTTGCTCTACGACCCTCAGATTTGTCTTTTTAGCTGTTTACAGCATCCATAGAATTGTTCTCCAGCACCACGTTTCAAATGAGTTAAGATTCTTTCTTTCAGCTCAGGGACTCTAAGATGATACACAATAGGTTATTTTTTTAAAAAACATTAAATAAATAAATAAATAAATAAATACAAAATGAAACACTCGACTTCTCTGTAAAAATTGCTCTAAAAACAGTTGTAAAACCAGTAGAGCAAACACCCCTTATTTTAAGGCTTATAATTTTAAAATGTAAAAATCAGTCATTGTCGATGTCATTGCATTAAAAATATGAATTTTGTTTCATTTCTCCAAATTCTACTGCATTTCCCATCCCATTCTTGTATTGTATTATGTTGTCATGCTTCACTTTTTTTCTCTCACACGTGAATTCATGTTTAATTTTTGGCATCTAAAAATGTGCATGCTTTTTTAGTAATATGAAGGTGTGTGTTTTAATGTAAACTTCCCCCATTGACTAAAATGCATTTGTGTACATTTTAGAATTCTACTGATTTTTAGGCACTCACATTTGAAAAAAACAATGTGCACATGTTTTTGTGTGCATTTTTATTTTTCCAAGCCACATCATGAGCCTTGCAAATGTGCAGATTTCCAAGGCAAAGTGCACTTTCTCTTGTAAAGAGTCTTGGGAAATATGAAACAGCTATCATCACTGAGAACCCCAATCCCCAACTAATTCCTTTCCATCCTAACCTCTGTGTCTCTTTTATTTATCCATTTAGTGTGTTTTACTCTATGAAAGACCCTGTTGGTACTTGCAGTAGAGTGCTTGGTAACTTGCTTTTCAACATGGACCAGATTATGAATGGTGCAACAATGAAGACAACCAGAACCATTGACTTTGACCTCACTACCAAAATAGCCAAGAATGAGGGCTCTCTAAAACACATGAAGTTATGTTTATCTTCCAATGACAACAGAATCTTCTGGAGAATTTCCCACACCCGTCGGCTCCCAAATCCTGTTTCTATTAATAGTTACAGGACTCATCTAGGTGTCAAAAAGCTGTAAGGTTCCATTACATGCTTAGTGGCACATATAAACCAACTTGCTGGAACTTGCATTGTTGACAAAATAGAATCCATAACCTTGGAGGCACTGCACATGATGGGGGTTGCAACCTGATTTCTAAGTAAATCTGTGATTCGACAAGAGATGTGACCTCAGTAACCCCATTCACAATTTAATCCCATGTTTACCTTCCAGTAGATCAGAAAGAAACCACACCAAAAGCAAAATATGCAGGTGGTGTCAATACCTCTATCTATGCCAGCTGATGTCTTTCATCACTAGAGGGAGCACCTCTTCTGAAAATGTACTAAATGTTTTTGGCTAGTTTGACCTTGACTGTAGGGAATTCATTGTAGATGCATTATTCTTTAATACGCCTAGAATCACAATTAAACCAATAATAGAAATTTAAGGACCAAGTGTAAATAGTCTTGGGAATAAACTGAGCCTCTTTGCTAGAACTTGCTTCACTACTCTAATATTCACATAGAAGGCAGAATGTGAACAGGTATGACATTTCTTGACATTAATGCAATCTATCATGGTTTTATTGCCTTTCCCCCCCATAGTATGTATTTTGCATTGTTTTCTAGAATCATCCTGAACTACAGATATTCTGCTCTTCATGTATTCTGCTACAATGTGGTGTGCAGCAAGGTCCAACTGGGTAAGTGGGCTAGTGAGAGATGATACAGTAGCTGATTCAGAGTATCATGAAAGCAAATGAGAGTAGCAAATGGGTATTACATTTATTATTGTAATTATTATTATTTTTACTGCCCGGGATGGGAAGAGGTAATTGTGGAATTTCTTGTTCCATGCAAATACCCTTCAACAGTTCCAGTCTGAGCATCCTGCTGAATTCTCTGTCATTCCACTTTTCCAGTTGCTTTTAAAATGATGCAGTTTCCTGCAAACTGAGTTCAAAGTGTAAAAGCAGGGGCACAGAATAAAAGAGGAGGGTGAATCTTGCCTTTCCCAGTAGATTCAAGCAAAAGTAAACTTCTGCAACCTCTCCTAGCTTGTCTGTTCTTCCTCATTATAATTTTTGCCACTTTGAGCTATACATTGCTGTTGCTCGGTTGCATGTGTCCCTGTTTTCATCTGTGAATGTCTGAGAGTATATGCATGTACCAAAACAACATGCCTAGCTTTTTGTGATTTTTGGAAGGGAAGCAGGAGGGAGGGCAACTCAGGCAGTAAAATGTCTTGAACAAAACCAGCCATGTCCACATTGTTGACCTCATACCCTTTTGATTCTTTCTATGTTGTAAACTGCTTGTAGGATTTATTAAAGTTAATGTGTTACTACATGGACCAGCCTTCTATCACCCCTAGTCAACCTTTGATATCAACTCAATATTTAAAAGGGATGTTCAGTCACATAGCCACAGAAGGGTACCCCAATGCTAGGAGGTAGTCTGCCCAAATATGAGGATCTGGTAGACTTGGCTTTGCAGCACTAGCACATATAAACAGGATAGACCCTTTGAGATTGGAATCTGCATCATCCTTTCACATAGGAGTGTGATAGTGAGAAGGTGCGAGGTATTTGCCAGGAAAGTTGGAAATCAAAAGCACTGCCATCTGGAGATGACATCTCTTTCTTTTAGCATGTTTGCATTTATTGTCCAGTCATTTGCACATCTCTGGCCAACTCTTGTTCCTGGAAAAATCCACTCAAAAATCCTGAGAAACTGAGCCAGTTTATCTTATATAAATGGCTGTTTGGGCTGTTCTAATTCAGTCTCAATTGAAACTAGGCAGACAGTCTGTTGGATTTCAGCTAGACTCCTCAGTATTGCTAGCCAACTCACTTCCAAGTAGTGATCTGGGCACAATCCACTTTACAGCCATGCTCCAACTGAAGATCCATCTCTAGAACCGGTAATATATTGCCCTACCCTCTGAATTGCTATCAAACAATTTTACATTGTATTCATGTGTGACTGAATGTCTCTGAGTGAAAGTTGATAAATAAATAAATAAAAAGGGATGCAGTGGCTCAAGTGGTTAAGAGTGGTTACTCTGTTGATTGCAAGATCGGCAGGTTGGCAGTTCAAGGCCCAGGTGCTGCAGGAGGGGATGAGCTCCCATCACTAGTTCCAGCTTCTGCCAACCTATCAGTTCGAAAGCATGCAAATGCAAATAGATAAATAGGTAGCACTTTGGCAGGAAAGTAAACAGCGTTCTGTGCAATCATGCTGGCCACCTGATCACAGAGTAGTCGCTGACAATGCTGGTTCTTCGGTTTAGTAACAGAGATGAGCACTGCCCCTATGGTTGGACATGACTTGACAACTTTGTCAACGGGGATACCTTTACCTTACCTTATAAATAAAACCAATTAATTTGGAACCTGCCTTTGGAGTTCTGGGTTCACAACTGATATACATAGTCTAAAAGTCCCATATAGAGTTGCCCTAGCCCTCTCACTGCTTCCTATTGAGCTAAATTAATTTCCCCATGGAGTTCAATAAGCGGGTGCCCTCCCAGGCAATTTGGGTAACATATGAGTGCATGCAATTGCTAAAGGCATAGGAATTTTTCATATGAGCTGTCCAACCCTATACATTTTTTTTTTCTTGGAAGTGAGTCCCACTTCTTTCAATGGAGAGCTCTTCCCCTGTTCCCATTAGTAACTCCCTTCCTGGGGATAAAGTCCCACCGAACATAACAGGCTTATTTCTGGATAGGCTGGCACAAAATTGCACACTATTTTTTAAAAACATCCTTGCTTGTGTGGCTTCCTCATTTCCCAAGTGAGAGCTGAATGAGACAACACATCTGGTAGCAATCTATTTTCATTTTTTGTGAGGGAATGACTGAATAAAATGAAATAGACAATTAAGAGACTTATAGAAACCACTCACATTATTATATTTATATAATAACATAAAGAATCCCCCTGGGTCTTTCAAAATGAAACAGAAACATGTAAGTCTTTATTCTCTCTTCCTTGGCAGATGCAAGATTCTGAGGGGTTTAATTGTTTAATATGTTTTCAGCCTTTGGTATTCTATTTAAATTTGAACAAATTGGCTTTATTACATGCCACCCTGAGATTTCTGAATAGAGTGAAGCGCAAAAACCAGGTTATGCATTAATTCATTCTATTCATTCATTAAAATATTTATATCCAGCCCTCTATCCAGACATGTGTACACAACTTTAAATTGAATAATAAAAATGGTTCTAAAGGGTTAAAACATATTAAACAATTTAAGTAGTTAAAAGGAAAGATTAAAAACATTAGAAGAGTTCTGATGAGTTGTTCTTATTTTACAGTGCCACCTAGACAGCTTTCCGATTCCACATTGAATCCATAAGAGGGGTGACACCTGATCAGGCCCTCCTCCTACAGAACAACAACAATAAGGATCAGCAACACTTTGCAGAGGTTTAATGTCCACCCACCTCCTAGAAAGGGAATGACTTCTCCAACCCAGAGCCAAGGCTGATAGGGCGAGGGGTGGGTAACATGAATACAAAAAACAATACTAACATTTCGGCATAGTGTGGTGTGGGTGAGCTCTCCGAGGAGCCAGCCAAGCCAGCTTGGCCAGATTCAAATGCAGGCTCTGATTCAGAAGCAGGGGCATCAGTGAGGGACCCCAGCAGCTGTCAGCCCTCCCCCCCACCCACCCGCCCGCCAGGGAGATCCAAAGAACTGCAGGTTGTCAGATCCAGAGGGGATCCCTAGGGGCCATCTAGTCCAGCCCCATTCTGTCAGAGGGCAGACAATCGGGATGGGTGCCCTCCGCTTTTACACATGGAGCCCCAGCTCTGCTTCCTCTCCTTTCCTTTTGTTTTGGCTTCACCATTCCTTCCCAGTTCCTGCCCAGGTGCCTCTTTCCAAGAGGGAAGGGGGTGTCTGCCAGGTGCTTTCTCATTCACTTTGACTTTGGTCTTGCCTGGATGTCGCATTCTAGTAGCTGTACCGCCAAAAGACCGATCACACTACACTGCTGAGCAGCAGCCCTGCAAGACACAGCCCCCTGAAAGAGAAAGAGAGATGCCCCCCTCTCTCACCTCCCATGACTCTCTGACACAAGGGGGGGCAAATGGTCTGGGGAGGGAGCAGACTGACTAACTAATGATGCCATTTACACTTACTTAGGAGATTATTGCATTGTATTTAAAGTGGCTTATCCCCAAAACAGGAGCTTTCCATTTTTGAAAAGCCACTGGATAAGTGCAACTGGCATCCAGGCTGCATACAGATTGCACTCACCTGCCGTGGCTGCATGTGATAACACCTGGTTTTAAAATTAAACTTGATTGCATCCCATCGGGGATACATCACTTTAAATACAGTGCGATTAATCTCCTTAGTGTAAGTGTAACCCAGGGGTAGGCAACCTTTCCCCTTTAAGGGCCGAGGGACTTCAGCTCCCAGAATCCCAGGAGCTATTGGCCAACATGGGACTATTGGCCAACATGGCTGAGGCTTCTGGGAGCTGAAGTCCCTCGGCCCTTAAAGGGGAAAGGTTGCCTACCCCTGGTGTAACCAGTTCTTTTTTCCCTTTTTCTTTTTTTAATTAAATATTAAACATTCACACACATCAAATAAAGAAAAACAAACAAACAAACAAACAAAAAGAATTGCATAATACAATTACTGGACATCAACCCATACCTTTCTAGAACAACCTACCACAACATACCTTTCATACGTTACTACTTTTAACTCATCCACATTCAACATCTTAAAAGAACAACCAAAATTTAAATTCATAAATTTTATATTCTCAGTTCTTCTTCGTTCAATCTTCTCGCTGAAACTTCCTTTTCTCCCAACATCCGGTGTTACTCTGTCACTCTTAAATTTCTCTTAACCTCTTTTTTGTTTAAGCACCTCCTAAAATTTCTTAAAGTTTTAGCCTGCCTTACCTTTCTATGATACTGCATGTTCCATTTCCCATCTTACCATGTATTTTATACAACTTCTAACAACAAATATTAACCTTCCTTTTGTTGTTAACTGCCATCGAGTCGATCTCGATTCATGATAACCCTATGGATGAGACATCTCCAAGACCCTCTGTCCTCCACTGCTTAATTCCTGCAAACTCATACCTGCAATCTCCTTAATAGAGTCCATCCATCCGGCATGTTGCCTTCCTCTCTTCCTACTTCCCTCCACCTTTCCCAGCATTATTGTTTTTTTCCAAAGAGTCCTCCCTTCTCATGGTGTGTCTGAAGTACAACAGTCTCAGTTTGGTCATCTTGGCTTCCAGGGAGGTTTCCTGCTTGATCTGCTCTAGGACCCATTTGTTTGCTTTTTGGCTGTCCATGGGATCCTCAGCACTGTTCTTCAGCACCACTTCTCAAATGAATTGATTTTCTTCCTATCATCTTTTTTAACTGCCCAGCTCTTACATCCATACATGGTAATAGGGAATACAATGGCTTGTATGATTCTAACTTTTGTGCTGAGTTGTATATCTTTGCATTTTAGAATCTTTTCTAGTTCTTTCATAGCCACACTCCCCATTCTTAGTCTTCTACTGATTTCCTGGCTGCAGTCCCCATTTCTATCTATGTTTGATCCCAGGTATGGGAATTCTTTTACTATTTCTATTTTTTCATTGTCTAGGTTGAACTTGTGAAGGTCCTCGGTGGTCATTATTTTTGTTTTCTTTATGTTCAACATTAAACCTGCCTTTGCACTTTCTTATAATATATTCTGCATACAAGTTGAACAGAGCGTTGTCTGACTCCTTTGCCAATTGGGAACCATTCTGTTTCTCTGTATTCTGTTCTGACAGTAGCCTCTTGTCCTGAGTACAGATTCCTCACCAGGGCTATCAGATATGTTGGCATTCCCATGTTTTTAAGGGCATTCCATAGCCTTTCATGGTCTATGCAGTCAAAGGCTTTGCTATAATCTATAAAGGACATGCTGATTTTCTTTTGGATTCCCTGCTACACATGTTTGCAATGTGATCCCTAGTACCTCTTCCTTTCCTGAACCCTGCTTGGACCTCTGGGATCTCTCTTTCCATGCATGGTTGGAGTCTATGTTGCAGAATTTTCAGCATGTTTTTGCTTGCATGGGAGATCAGTGCTATGGTCCTATAGTTGCTGGATGGGGATGTATATTGATCACTTCCAATCTGTTGGCCATCATTTTGATTTTCACATCTGTTGACATATGTTGGTTAGCATTAGAGTTGACTCTGTCAGTGTGGATTGCAGCAGTTCAATTGGAATATCATCTGTTTCTGGTGATTTGTTTTTTACTATTTCTCTTATTGCAGTTTCCACCTCACTTTTTAGAATCTGGGGTTCATCTTCATATGGCTCTTCATTCCATGTGTCCTTCATTATTGCATCCAACATCTTTTTATTCCTTCCTGGTCTTGAATTATGTTATAGATCGTCCCAGTCCTTGGTTTGAATTTTCCTTTTATTTCCTGGATCTTGTGAAATAGATCTCTTGTTCTTCCCTGTTTGATGTTATCTTCTATTTCTCTGCATTGGTCATTGTAGTAATTTTCTTTATCTTTCTGCACAAGTCATTGTACTGTTGCATTCATAATTCTTAGTTTTTCTTCTCTTTTTTATTTCTTCTCTTTTTTATTTATTGTTTATTGTTTGTAATTTTTTTTCTGTCATCCATGTCATAACCTTCCTACTTCCACTTTATTTATTATTTCTGCTTTTTCATGTTTATTCCCCATTAAATTTTAGGGTTGCTATTTCTCTCCACTTTTGAGATAAATATGCTATTAACACAACCCACTCTTCTAAATATTTATTCACTTCTGCTTCTTGTAACCAGTTCTTAAGCAGTAGTGCTCCCTGCAAAGTATGAATTGCGCTGGGAGTGAGGATGCCAGTGAGAAACTGGGCTGGACTCAATCTTCCATCATTCATGGTCAGGGATCATGGGAGCTGGAGTCATGTTCCCATGGGTGGGTGCGTGGGTGTGCCTTCAATCACCTGTTGACTTATAGCAACCCCATGAATTTTGTAGGGTTTTCTTTGCAAAGAATTCTCAGAGGTGGTTTCGCCAGTTCCTTTCTCAGCCTGAGAGGAAGGAATGGCGAACCTCCTTTAAACAAATCTTGCCAAGAAAACCCCATTATGGGATCACCTTAGGATCACCATATGTCAGAGACAACTTGAAGAACAACAATGGTGTGGTATGGGAGGAGATCAGTGCAGAGGGGTTGACACCATGAGTTGCCGCACTGGGTTACGTCAGCTCTAGTGACACCATAGGATTAGACAATGAGATGGATTGACCATTCCGCTGACATGGAAGTTGAGTGCTGCTGTTCTGCCATTTTGCAGAAGTCATCAGGGTGCTGCTGGTTAACATGGAGTTCCAATTTCAATTGTATTCCTCAGGCAGAGGCATTTCTAGGGGCGCAGGGATTGTGGATTACACTGTGTGACACCTCAAGGGGTGTCTGCCTTCTAGTGTGGAGTGTACTGATATGCTTAAATACTGATAGACTGGGACTCCAGGTGACTGAAGATACTGGGAAGTACCAGGTCCACCCATCATGAGGCAGCAAGGAGGCCAGCTGCGATCCTGTCACTGAACTCCTGGAGACCTCTCCCATCACCAAATGGTGTTTGGACTCCTTCAGGACTTGTGAACAAGATGGGTAGACCAGAATATGCTAGGACACTGAGAGTCCCTTTGGTTGTCCCGGTCCACATCTCTCAGGAGCAAGTAGAGCCTTTCTCTTCCATAGTGACCTGATCTATTCCTGAGGGATCATTAGCCTGGTGGCTCCAAGTCTAAGGGTAACAGCATAAGTTACCACACTGGGGTGACACCAACCCTAGTTACACCATTGTCCCCAGAGCCCACTATGAATTCCTACATGTATATAAATTTTGCACAGAATTGTGCCTGAAGAGTCTGGGCTGCAAATCTTTTCTTGTCTTAGGCCCAAAACAGAGGGGCAAAATAAAGCACCTTCCAGGATAGCATTCAAATGACACATACCCCCAAACCACACAGAAGCTGCACCAAGATCATCTAAGGTGGCCCAAACCTGGCCATAAAAGGAGCAGAAAAAAGTCATTCCTTGCTGGTGGTCCATTTGGGACTTCGGCAGCAGTTGACCTCGGGAAGCTGACCTCGGGACTCCTTTTGCCCATCTGCATGACCCCTAGCTGAATTGTAACCTCATATAACTTGCTTAGTTCTTTCACAAAAACAAACCACGAGCATCATCTTTGGTTTCTGTCACTCCTGGTATTGACACCAACTTTTGACAAACAGGAAGTTTCAGCACAAAGCATGAAGCAGTACAAGTAACTTGAGGTTCTTAATGTCATAGTTTTCTTTTCTTCACTTTCCTGTTTTCTTGGGAGTTGCCAGATTGGGAAACTGCAACATGTGCAGAAGAAGAAGTTAGTTAGGAAAGGATAAGAAAGACGAGAGGCATGTAAACTGTATAGTACCATGAAGGGGATATGGGGATGGGTCACAGAAAGGACACAGAGAGAAGTCAGAGAAAGGGTTCACTGTTTCTAAACTATGGCTGAGTGGCATCACAACATGTACATTTTTGAAGTGTTTAATTACAGTTCTGGAACCTTCCTGTGTGGTAGATAATGAACATTACAGTTTTCACAAATGATACTGGGGGGGGGGGGGGTTTAAATATCTCTCCAGGTAAAGTGGAGGAAAACATTCTTCAACATGTATTTCCCAGTTCATATTGCCTAGTGTCTAGGTGTTCAGTTTTGGATTGCTGTGCTTCAATCATTCATTTATATGGAATGTCAGCTCCATAGCATCATCAAGTCCCTAACATCATCTCTTCTTCCCTTGGTTATTTCATCTTATTGTAGACTGCATTTTTTTTCTCTTTTTGTTGGGAAGAATGGAAGAGTGACACAATTTCAGTAAGTGTAAATGGAATCATTGGTGCTACACTTCTGTCTTCATAAGTGGGTGTGAACAGTGACGTATGAGGCTGACGAATTCACTGTTGTTCAATGCAGATTTTTTATTACAATTCCATTCATCATTATCTTATTATGCCATCCTTAAAAAAAACACAACTAAATATTTTAATTAAAGTTAAAATTAAAATGCTGATGGCAATAAAACATTTGGGGAGATAGGAAGAGTGGTAGTAGAGGAAGACAAGAATGAGACTGACTGATTATGGATTGTGTTTGTTGTAGCATTTACTTCACAATGAAAAAATGACACAGAAGAAGGCACACTTCTATAGTGAAGAAGTCAGCTAGACAGGTGAAAGACAGACAGATTTGAGGTGTTCATGTGATGTTTGCTTATGTTAATAATCAGTATTTTATCCTGTAATGGTTAAGGATATTGGCCAGAATTCTTTGGGAGAGTTGCAAATGGCTAAACTACTCAGTGAATCTTGTCCCAATATCCATTTACCAGGCAGCAGCTGCTGTGATCAATGGTGGTCCATTCCCCAATCTGGAAGACGCTGGCTGGTGTCTCCACAATGTCCCATGAGCAATATCTGTTGCAACAGGCTGAAGTAAGACCCCTGAGGCAATTCCAGAGATTGCTTTTTTTGGGGGGGGGGCATCAGCCAGCTGCTTCCTGATTAAAAGAACAGATGCCTTTTGATTAGAGTGGCTGCTGCCCAGTAAAGAGGGTACTATATAAGTTGGGGACTGGGGGACTTTTTCAGTCCCTAAGTGTCCCCGAAACTAGGTGCTATGTTGGAATTGTGAATATGAAACAATCACAAGTGTGTAGATCTAGGTTAAACATTTGCAACTGCCCAACAGGATTTCAGCCTTCCCCCCCCCCCCCCCCATAAGGCTTTATGCCTGTGTTGCAACACTGTATTTTATATAAATTTGCTATAAGAGCTGGCGATTACAAGCAGAGCTATCATTCCCCACCCCCCAAATAAATGTCATTGTAGTCCTAGCTGTCCAATTACTCTTATTTGGTCTGTCACTCTGATTTTGTCTAAAGAAATATCCCTCCTGATGTTTTGGATTTCAGCACCTACACTCCTTCAGTGACCTGAAATACAAAACATCTGTGGGATCAAATTTCCTCATTTCTGGCCTGTCACCTGATTGGAGTCAGGGGCTTCATAAAATAGCCTCAGTATTCTTTTGCTGACTGTGATATCTCCCAATGGACAATTTAGTTGGAGGGCTGGAATTATAGATCAGTGTTGGGTAGGGATATAGAAACAGGCAGTCGTTAATACTGTGGATATTCTCTGTGTGATCCACAATATTAATGGACAGGGGAGTTCATCAATTATCCCTTTCACAGCTGGATATCAGAGCACAGAGTTGGTGCAAGCAGGTATGTGGAAGTCAGGGAACAGTGGGGGAAGTAAATAATACATGAAAGGAACAATAAAGCAAACAAGATCTTATAGCAAGAGTTTACTGGAAACTGAAGTGCAGACTTGGAAAAAAGGAGGAAGAGCTTGTATTCTTGCTGCAATGTACAGGCTAACACTCCACTCCAGGAACACAAGCCTTCAGCAGTTTCAAAAAAGCTTTATTCAACAAGTAGGGATAATTACAATACATAGTTGTTGTTGTGAGTGCAATATGAGTTTCCCAGAGTGTTAACCCTTTTAAAGGAAGCAAAAATATGCAAGTATGAAAGTTAAACTTGTTTCCAGCTTTCCAGCTTTCATTAGCACAACAGCAAAAGTGTGAATCTAGCTATTTTATTTTAAATATACTTTCCTAAGAAATAAATACTAACTCAAAAAAATGACAAACTGTCTAACTAAGGAGGGACAGGAGAATGCAAACATAAATTTCCCAACAATTACCTTCTCATTCTCTTAGACCAGGGGTAGGCAACCATTCCCCTTTAAGGGCCGAGGGACTTCAGCTCCCAGAATCCCAGGAGCTATTGGCCAACATGGGACTATTGGCCAACATGGCTGAGGCTTCTGGGAGCTGAAGTCCCTCAGCCCTTAAAGGGGAAAGGTTGCCTACCCCGTCTTAGACCAATGTTGAGGATCTTCATTCCTTCACATAGTCTTTGGAATCAATCTTTTGGCAGACGTTTAGTGTGGATGTCAGCAATCATTACCTCAGTGTTGCAGTATTCCATTCTTACACATTTCTTTTACTTTATGAAAAGCAATGTCAATGTTCTTCTTGAGTGGCTTTTCACTCCGAGAAATCTTGATGCAGCTTTGATTGTCTTGCATCAAAATGGTTGGTTTGGGTTCTGTAATCCCAAAGTCCAGGAGTAAGTTGTGCTCCCATTTGATTTTGTCACATGCTGCCTTTGCTGAAACACACTCAGCACCTGTAGAAGGATCTGTGATTGTAGATTGCTTCTTACTTGTCTAACTTACAACTCCTCCGCCCCAGAAGATCAGGTTTCCATTAGTTCATTTTCTGTCTGCCAGATCTGCTGCCCAGTCTGCATCTGCATAGGTGATCAGATGTGGATGGTTATAGGCTGGCAGCATCAGTTTGTAATCTGTTGTTCCTTTTAAATATCTGGCAACTCTCTTCGCTACAATGAAATCTCTTTCTGTAGGAGATTTAACCATTCTGCATAAAATGCCAACTGCATTTGCTATGTCAAGTCTGGTGAAGTTGGCTATGTATAGGAATTTTCCAACTGCAGTCCTATACTTGTCTCCATTTTTCAAAGGTTCTGATTTCTTAATATCCTTTAAGAATCTTACTTCCATTGCAGTTGCCATAGCATTTGCATCTTTTAGGTCAAGATAGTCCAAAAGATCCTATATCTTCTGTTTTTAATTCAGGAAGAAATTTCCATCACTACCTCTTTGTATTTGCTCTCCAAGATAGTGTGAGATATATCCCAAATTCCTGATATCAATTTCTCTCTTGAGATGCTGGATTATCTCTTTACTATCTGCTTAGTCCTCAGTGCACAGGATAAAATCATCCACTTAAATAGTGATATAAGTCCATTTATTATTTCTGAATCTCTTGTATACACATTTGTCAACAGGGCCTGGAGTGAACCCCTCTTTGATAAGAAGTTGGTTCAGTTTCTCACTCCATGCTCTGGCAGCCTGTTTTAAACCATAAATGCTCTTTTGTAATTTGCATACAAGATGTTTCATAACCAATATTTGGAAACCTGGAGGTTGTTCCATATAAAGTTGTTCAGTGAGATCACCATAAAGAAAAGCTGAACATCCAGATATTGAACATTCATTTTCTTGTAAGCTGCAACAGCTAGGATTGTTCTGATGGTTGTATGAGTGACTACTCCAGCAAAAGTTTCATTGTAATCCTCACCATATTTTTGAGTTTAGCAACAGGTCTTGCTTTATATACACATATATAAGTGTATGTGTAACTGCTGAAATCATCAGTAATAGTCATAAAGTAAGAGTTACCTCCTGCTGACTTTTGATTCATTGGTCCAGAAAGATCATCATGTAAAATATCCAATGCCTTGTTGGATTGTCTTGCAGTAACTGGAGGATGTGAAGCTCTTGTGGCTTTTGCTTTCAAGCATTGTACACATTTTTCACTGTTAGAGCATGCTTTGAATTTAAAATCTCTTGCAAGCTCTTGATTTGTCAGTCTCTTAATATTTTCAATACTTTGATGAGCAAATATTCGATGCCATAAAGTTCAACAGTCTTTGTGATTACATCTGGTCACACTGTTCACAGATAAATGTAAAATCTGCATCTGTTAACATCCATGAGATCCTAAGTCTGCTCTAAAAATCAAATTTTTATCATGAAAACCCAAACAGGTTTGCTTTCTGAAACTAACATGGTTGCCTCATGATGTTGTGGTTTGCACACTGTAAAGGGAGGCTTGCAAATCCTCCCTTAAGCATCTAGGATTTGTGAAATTCCTATTCTGTCAGGACCTGGTTTTATTTGCAAACTAACAGTCCCTTTTCCCTGTGCAAAACTTCAAAGTTACATTTGCATCTAAATCAACAAATCATTCTTTGCTATTGAAGCACTTGCTCTACTATCAATAAAAACTTGCTTTTTATATTTATCTCCAGCAATTTGAAATAATTGTTGTTGAATTATACCAATAACAACATGACTTGAAGATTTCTATTTAGGATTAAAATCTTCTTAAAGTTGCTTTTGCTTTTAGTATTCAGTCCTTGATGTTGAAGCTTTTTTAGCTCAGCTCTAGTCTTTGATTTATGAGTTTATCACATGGGAGGGAAGCGCACAAATCCCATGGATAAATGGCATTTACATCTGGGAATATCCCACTAAATCAGGATTGTTTTCAGGTGACATCAGGCTAATTCAGCATTATCCAAAGATTAACTCATGAATAAAGCGGCAAAATCACACTGATTTTTACTTTTGGGAAAAATTGTTCCAGTTAAAATTTCAGTAATCGTTGGATTAGGATTAGTAGAAGCCATTCTCTACTGTTTGCATAGGAAAGAAATCTTTCTTGAAGTTAATGTCTTCAGGAGAAGTAGTTTAAAAATAAAATAATGTCCCCACTGGGACCTCACTGGGATCCACTGAGCCCATAACTCAAAAATATGGGGTGCAATTTGAATTTCCCAGGATGTTAATAGAGGGAATCCCTGTCTAACTAAGGAGGGACAGGAGAATGCAAACATAAATTTTCCAACAGTTGTGAGGACTGAAGAATTATTTTCTAGTTACACCATATACTTAGAGTTCAAACAATTCACCTGTTACAAAAGCCTTCACCACATTTTTCAGCAATTCAAAACATACTATCTTCCCAGGTCTTACCCTTCCTACTTTTCCCTCCATACCAAACAATGGATTCCCATAGGAATGACCTTGGTAATTTGCAGCTCATACATCTTCCCCATACATCTACTCATTATTGCAAGCCATGCCTGATACACAATCTTTATGTCTCCAAGCATCACCAATAGGATTGCATATCCCATCATCCCACATTTACACACATATGTTCAAGCACAGCAATTAAGTATGGCAGGACCATGTCTGGCCTATGATTCTGACACTTGCCTTTTCAGAAACATGCTACCTTCTGAAGTGGTATCTATTTGCTTTCTATGTTTTCTTCTGGAACATGTGTTTTAAATAAATCACAGTCACAAAGCCTCTAGTGCTTTCTCATGGGACCTTATCCCACGGGGCCAAAAGCAGCAAGAATCCACTAAGAATCAGGCGCTATAGCGCTATAGTTTTCCGCGTGATCCCACGACGTCGCTCAGAATCCGCTAAGAATCAGGCGCTATAGCGCTATAGTTTTCCGCATGATCCCACGACGTTGCTCAGAATCCAGCAAGAAACCGCTCGGAATGCAGCATCATTTGCATTCTTTTGAATGTCGGTTTCAGCGGGCATTGCAATAGCGCGAGGTGATCCATAGCGCTATTATAGCGCTAGCGCCATATTTATACTAGCGCTATAGTACTGGAATGATGCTCATATCGCTTTCTTGCCACTTTTGAGAGCAGCGTGGGATAAGGTCCATGGAAAGGAAATTAAGCTCTACCATGGAGCTTTTCCCCAAGTGGTGAGGGCATAACAATAGCAGCCTGAGTCCATGGTGAAACATGTGCATTGTTTTGTTAGGTCCATGCAAGCTTCCTTCATATTTAAAAAAGAATGGGTTGGCCACAGACTGAATAAATCAGCTCTGAGCAAGGAAAACTATATCATATTATTCATACAATACGTACATCTCTGAACGAACATCAAAGCAGGTTGCAAGAAGTCATACCCACAAAAATGTTTGTTATGAAAGCTGAGTGAGGTTTCCATACGTACAATCCCAGCTTTTTGTGGAAGCATGAATCATAATTGATTGTTCGAAATCTAGAGGATGCATTCTTTTAGGACTGAGGTGTTTGAAGTGAAAGTTCAAGAGTGCTCTGGTTGTCAATGAGGTGAAACAGGTGTGGCTTGGCAGATGTAAACAAGAGAGATAAAATGACATACAAAATGGAATGTGGGCTGCATGCCTACCTGTTACCTAGTGACAAGTGAACAAACAGTCTTCATGGGAAAATCAGATTTCAAGATAATTCCAAATTATAGCAATCAGATTTGAAAATCATGTTAAGGAACACATTGGGTTAGATGGATATGGGCTATAGTTGCCAAATTTATAGGTAATACAACAGATTAGACCGTGAAATCTAATCCTCTTTTAAATCCACTATTAAAAACAATAAAACAATAAACAATAAAATAACAAGAATCCTCTATTTAAAACAATAACTTGTCAAGAAAAGAACAAAGGGAGTCAAACTGTGTGATCTTCCATTTTATGGAAACATGAACAAATCTTGCCAAGAAAATCCCTTGATAGGGTTGCTATTAGTTGGAAGCGATTTGAAGGCACACAACAACAACAAATGTCAATTCATTATCCATAATAAAGCAAGGAGTAATATGACATCTTTGGCTTTAGCCATCCATAAACAATTGTGGGAAAACATTTGTTCATGTAGGTTCATGCAGTCTACAATTCTGTCCCCACTGCTGTCTTGCTATATACCTCTGGAAGCTTACAAACAATGTGTAAAGGTTTTTCAAATTGTTAGACCTTGGCATTTGTTGCTAAAAGATATACTGCCTCTGAACATGGTGATACCATGTGAGCAACAAGGAATCTAACTATTATTAGATTGTTCTTCTATACATCTGGTTCAAGAGCTTCAGTTCCCTATCTATCATAAATTATCTCACAAATAAGATGCTAATCAAGAGGGTCATCAGTTCGGCAGCATCCAGGTGAACACTTTGAAGGGAGTAAATAGTATTGAACACAAAGGAGCGTATTTCCATGTAAATATGTATAGCATTATATTCAGGGATAGCCGTTCTGGTCAAATAGCAAAGTATAATATCCAAAATCCACAAAAAACAGTGATACCTTTCATCAGCCAACAACAACAAAAAAAATGCACAAAATACATGATGCAATATCTATGCAAACAGGCCCTTATGTCTTCTGAGATCCAAACAAATTGAACAAACAATCCACAAAATATGTAATGCAAGCTTTCAAAGCATAGATATGCTTCCAAAGAACATCACCAACAATACCTTGAGAAAATGCAGACCTCTGATTAACATTATCATTTTATTTTAAAAAAATTATCCTGTATGATTTTTAACACCTTTGCCTGATGGAGAAGCCAGTGGAGCTTCAAAAACTTGCATCATTTAATTTTTGCATTTTGATTAGCCAATTTAAGGTAGCACTGTTTTGTGGATTTTGGATGTTATTGTACTTTATTACATGGCCAACACAGCTACCCCTTAATATGCTTCCTAGATATGAGGATATCACATTTTAGTGCTACAGGGGATCCTAAAGAGAGAGCCAATGGACTGGGACTTTACTATTTGCAAAGGTAGAACTTTTTTTAATTGGAACTACATTTGGCATGTTTCACCAAAACACCTAACATTTTCTAATGCAAAATCATGGAGGCTTCTCTTGAGAGATTCAGTGTTCTCCGCCTAACAAAGGACATCTGGGATCTCAGAAGAAGTACCCTTTTGCATCGCTAAGAGAATTCAAATTTTATCTTCTGGGCTCTGGAATGATTTGTTCCCAGTGCCATATGGCCAGAAGGAGGAGGGACCCATTTGCATAGATATTCTTCTAAAGAACAAAACCAACAAGACCTTGTGAAAATGGGTCTGTGATTTTCTCTGTGATTAACATTGTCACTTTTGGACAATGGCTTCACAGTCGTAGTTATTATTGTATATTGTTTATTTGTTAATGTTAATATTCCCATATTAATTAATAAAGTATATATTTTTAAAAACCAGCAATACACTGCATTATGCCATGTATATCACACCTGGCCTAAATTAAAAAAAAACTCAAGTGTTTGATCATGACAATTATGGAATTGAACTTTTTTTAAAAAAAATGGATTAAATGAATATATATATATATATATATATATTACAGTGTGTGATTCTGAGTATGTTGTGCTGATTCTCTAAAGCACAGGTAGGAAACTCAGACTACAACTCCCCTCAGCTCTCTTTAATTAATAGTGAGGAATGATGAAAGTTGCAGTCCAACTACATCTGGAGATACATATAAGTTGCTGACTTACAAGACTCTAAGATTTTGAAGAGTAAAGAAAAGCTGAACTTTACACCCATTTTACTCAGAGAGTAGTAAGTCAGTGGCGTTCCCACACCAGGTGATACCTGGTGTGAAGGGGCAGGGCTTCTGGGGTGTGGGACTTCTGGCCCTAGACTTCCAGCAGGATTTCCAGGGTGGGCCCCCCTGAAAAGGCCACCCAAAAAGCCTTCCCACAGGGCCTAGGCTGCCCAAAAAGTCTCCATGCGGGGCTTAGGCTAACTGAAAAGGCCCTGAAACAGCACCTATGGGGGGCAGGGAGTAGACCTGGTGTTACCCCCCCCTTCTTGGGTGTCACTCCTCTTCTGGGGTGTCACCTAGCGTGGCCCACACCCCCTGCACTCCCATGACGCAACTGTAGTGAGTAGCAATTTCTCTCTTCAGTAAATCTGACTGTCACTTCTTTTTTTGTATGAGTAATACATATATTGGGAAAGTTTTGTATTTGATTCATTTTCTGCATGTCTATATATAGGCTGAAAAATATATTCTTAATTCTGAATAGGTGACAAGTTCATGGAATTTTCTCATGATGACAGCAAAAAGTTATGATTCGTCCTGTAGCAATTCTACAGAATAGCAGTAGCTGGCCTGAGAAATTTCTGTTGTGTCATTCTTGCATGCTTTTTAAAAGTCATACTCTCCTTAGGATGCCTCACTTTTTCCATAGGGACACATTGCATCACTCACATTGAGAAACTTGAAAAGTTTCTCTGGGAGTGGTGAGAAATCCTATATAATCAGCATGACATATACTCAGAAGTACAGTAAGGTGAAGAGAACACCTTCTTTCATCATTGGCTTAAACAAGGTATGTAGAGTGTTGTATCTTCTTGAGTTTGTGGGCTTTGTGCTATATTATGCTGCCACACCAAGTATATTTGATATATTAATAGGGTGGTTGTAGACACTGCATGTTTTAGTATATGTTTATATAAGAAAAAAGGTTGTTTATACTCTAATCTCACATGTATTTGTTTATTGAGAGTTCAGTCCTGCTAACTTCAGTGGCATTTATTCCTGAAAATATTCAAAATATTGCAGCTAACTTTCTAAGACACATATTCTATACAATTTATTATTGTGCCATAATTAGAGCTGAATATAGTTTATTAATGTGATGTGTGTGTGTGTGTGTGTGTGTGTGTGTGTGTGTGTGATTTGAGCTCATTTATTAAGACAGTAATTGTTAGTAACGACACTGACATGTTTCTTGTATCTAAAATTACCTTCAAGGGAGTATCATATTTACAAATCTGGTGAAAAGACCGAGCAGCCATGAAAATGAATATAGTAGCCCAGAATATAGTTGGAAGGATTAAGACAAGGTTTTATGCTGCAGAAATGACATAGGTTTTGGCCCAGTAAAATGTAGTAGTTAAAGAACAGCTTGGAAGACTTATTTTTTTTACTATAGCTCCCAGAATCCTCATTCATCACTGATTTTGCTGTTGTAGTCAAAGTTGTAACCCAAAATAATGCTAATTGTAACAAATATTATGATTACAATTTCCCCAAGCTCTGAGCTAGAGCATCAGATTTGGACCAAGCAGTTGTTGTGTGTCTTGAAGTCATTTCTAGCTTATGGTAACCCTAAAGTGACCCTATCAAAGTGTGTTTTCTTGGCAAGATTTGTTCAGGGGAAGTTTGCCTGTGCCTCCCTCTAAAGCTGAGAGAGTGTAACTTGCCTAAGGTCATCTTGTGGGTTTCCATGGCCAAGTGGAGATTTGAACCCTGATCTTGAGAGTCTAAGTCCAATGCTCAAACCACTACACCACACTGGCTTGTACACCACATTGACATTAGGATTACCTAATTTATTACCTTCCTGTAATTTTACCATAAGCTTTATGGATAGATATTGACAGGTTGTAATGCTCAGACAGATAGCCAGCATGATGTAGTAGTTTGAGTGCTGGATTGACTAGGGCAAGTCACTTTCTCAGCCTAAGAGGAAGGCAATAGTAAATCTTGTCAAGAAAACTCAATTATAAGGTCACCATAAATCAGAGTTGACTTGTAGGCACATAATAACAACAACAGTGCTCAGGAACATGCCATGGAAGACCTCACTTGCAGAATTTGCACACCAAAGTATTGTTAAAGACACTAGATAAAACTTAATGATGTTGTCCTTTTTGTGCTTAGATTATTCTGCTTTGGCTTTAAGGAGTCTACGCCTCTGAATTTCAGAGGTAGAAAGCTAGATGAATGGAAGCATTACATTGGATTTGTGAGACATGTTAGCTACTTTACATATCAGCTGGAACCCTCCCTATAGAAGTCTGTGTATGTAGAAGTTTACGGTACATGCATTGGCTTCCCCAGATCAGTTTTTGAATGAATACTATAATATAGGGTCAAGGAGCCACAGAGCTCTGGGAATATGACCAATAGCATAGTTCGGTGTAACAGTTGTCTGTGGCCCAAGTGTCAGGGCATATGTCCTCCCTTCAGTGGCTGAGTGAGGTCACTTCCTGCTCAGGCCATGGACCACCAGTGGTCCGATTGTCCCTTTTACCCAATCAGTTTAATTAGTGTGGGAAGGTGGCCATGTCCTCAAACAATCTAACAAGCATTGACGTAGCCTGTGAAAAATTGGACATGGTATCAGTTGGGTGGACCTGGATTGTTAAGGAGTGGAACTGTGAGAGTGGTTATTAGAAAACTATTGGGAGGGTGAGAGGCAAGACTAGACTTGAAATGACTATTGTTGGGAGTGGACAAGTAAATCATGGGAACAAAGGAATCTGCAAAACATTGTCTATGGCAACATTTCTTCAAAGGCAGCCAAGCCCATTAACACCAGTCAGATTAAAGACAGAGATTTTAGGAGTTGATTTTGTACACAGCTTGGGACAAGCTTTTCTGGTATGTCTCAATAAAATCTAGCCAAGAAAAAAAGTCATGATGAACTCATTAGTGAAGATTATCGCATTAGGTTATAACATGGCTTACCTGAGCCAGTTTAAAATTAGAAGCGGGTGGCATCCTGATAGTCACCAAAATTGCAGCCCAGGTGCAGCCTGGCTCCATCGCCACTCAGGTGGGCACTCTGGCGGCCATCTTTTCAAGCCAGAAATCTCCTGGCTTTGAAAAGAGGTGTGAGAAGCGCCCCTTGGAGCGGTGATGGAGCCGGGCTGCATCCATGTGGTGATTTCGGTGGCTAAATGCATCTGATACTATCAGGATGCTGCCCGCTTCTAATTTTAACTTGGCTCAGGTAAGCCACGTTATAACCTAATGCGATAGTCTCCAGTATTTCTGAGTGCTGGGTTCAAGAAGATAGAGCCAGCATGGTTCAATTGTTTCAGCAATGGACTTTGACTCTAGAGAACAGGGTTCAATTCCCCACTTAGAAACCCCCTGGGTGACCTTGAAAGAATCACACATTCAGAAAACCCCATGATAGGTTTGCCTTCAAAAATGACTTGAACTCTACAACAACAAGGTAGAAGAAGACATGTATCCCATGAGAGCTAATACCTTGTTATGAGAAGTATGCTGCTAATAAGTTCATTATTTGATTCACTGATACATGCAAAGATAACACACAAGGAATAAATCCCTGTGGATACCTGCCAATATAAAAGGCATGGATAATGCCTGAGGAACAGTCTTAAGGCAATGGCCTTGCTTGTTCATCACAGTTCCTAGGACCCTGGATTACCAGGATGAAGTGCCACCCTACTGTCTGACTAAGCCTGCTTGTTCATCGTGTTAGCAGGAACAGTAAAAAACAGAAATCCTCCATCTGTCTATTCCTTTTTTCCCCTTTTTCTTTTTTTTATGTTTGGAAATGCTGGTTTGTTTTTCTACAAATAAGCTAGGGAGGATGCATTGCAACTCACTGAAACTGGCTATGTTTTAGCAGGGGAATTCCAACAACAGTAGCAGTGCCAGAAAGCCTGGTCCAACCTTGAACTGACTGACTAGATGAAGGGAAATGATGGTGGTCCCATCATTACAAGGAGGATTCCTATCTATAGGGCAGGACACAGATTGAGAAATAGCAATAAAAACAATGCAGGCTCCCCATTTTAGTGCAGGGAGGGAGTCCACTAGATCCCAGGTGTCAAAAGTTTAGAAAATTCTAGTCCAGTTGAAGAAAGAGCACAAACTACTCAGCCACTATACATTTTTAAAATTATTTATTAGGTGCTTGTATATCCTGCTTTTCTTCTAATAAAGTAATGTGACTTACATGGTTACTCTCCCCCACACCCTTCATAGGGGGGTTGCAGACTGCCAGAAATAGTGTGAATTCAGTCCACTTTTAGGGTTAGGGTTAGTGCTAGGGAATCATGGGAACTGTTATTTTTCTGAGACATTGAGCCTTCTCTGTCAGACAACTCTGATGCCACAATAAAATACAGTTCCCATGGTTCCCTAACTCTAACCCTAACCCTAAAAGTGGACTGAATTCACACTATTTCTGGCAGTCTGCAACCCCCCTTAATCTTCCCCAAAACCCTAGCACAGGGGTAGGCAACCTTTCCCCTTTAAGGGCCGAGGGACTTCAGCTCCCAGAATCCCAGGAGCTATTGGCCAACATGGGACTATTGGCCAACATGGCTGAGGCTTCTGGGAGCTGAAGTCCCTCGGCCCCTAAAGGGGGAAGGTTGCCTACCCCTGCCCTAGCAGATAGCTCAGGCTGAGAGAGCGTAGCTGTCCAAATCCTAGGATTCCTTAGGATGGAGCTGATAGTTGAAGTGATCTCAAACTGCTATAGCTGGTAGTGTAGATACACTTATGCATGAGTTCTATTGGATTGAGCAGCTCTTTTGAATCCATATGAGTTGGTTCACCATTCAGTAGAGCTACTCTGCCTGGGACTTCCAATAGGACTCTGGCCTTAGGCTTCTTAATGGTACAGCCAGAATTAATATGCCAACATGAAAAATAATGTTGACGGAAAAGACTTGAAACCACACTATTATGTATGCTGCTATGCTGCTTAATATGTACTACCACAAAACTAAAACAAGAAAGATGAGTAGGCATGTGGTTCAAATGAATGATTCATTGTTCCGGAAAGCTTATCTTTCAGGCCAGTTGCCTGTTTACTAGTAATTGCCAGAGTGTTTTTAATAGCAGCAAAGGGATTTGGGTGAATTTAGAAATGAACAGTCTGAATTATAATTTTGTATCTTCTTTAAATAGGTTTAAATAGGGATGGAGGCTCTGGTGATAGCAAACACTGGCTTTGCCATTGAATTTTTCAAGCACGTGTGCAACAATGAAAGCACCAAAAATATTCTGTTTTCACCCTGGAGTATTTCATCTGTCATGGCCATGGTGTATCTTGGGGCCAAAGGACATACTGCAGACCAGATAGCGGAGGTAAGTTTTATGCTTATTTATAATGTAAATGTTTTGAGAAAAAGTCTGGCACTACTCTGTATAACTACAGTAGCTGCACACATAAGAGGGTCTGTAGAGAAAGGCATTTGTGAAAACAGAGCAATATCTCCCAACCTTTCAATAGCTGTTGTGTGTTTGTGCTTGGATAAAAGTGGGAAGTACATTTCATTCAGAGCTCAGAACTAACAATTTTTTTCTCCCTACCAATTAAAACAAAAATAAAATCAAAGATGGTTGCACTGGTCTATGTGATAAACAAAACAATCCAAACCCAGCAGTTGTGGCATTTTGGTTGGTTTTAATAAAGGCATTGTCTTACTGTGGGTTTTTCTTTTGTATTTTTCTCCCTATTTTTAAAGCTGGTTGAACTGGTATTCAAACTTATTAGAAAACAGATAATAAAGTACATGGTGAGAAATCAGTGTGACTTTACTTTTTGTGTGTGCCACATTGTGAAATACAGAAATGAGACTAATTAGTAACTTGAAGAGTAACTTGACCTGTGCAGCCCTGTGTGCATCCAGCACCTCATTTAAAGCAAGGCTCCTCATTTAAAGCAAAACATTTGGGGTTATTAAGGCAAATGACAAAGGACAAGATGGTTCTCTCTTCTATAGTGAAGCCACCCGAATACAGAGTTCAGAGACCAGAGTATGGTTTCTCAATTGCTCCAACAAATTGTACACTATCTAGTCACCCCATGGAGGGAAAATGTTTGGATAAGTATCCTTAAACATTATCTACAATGGTCTTGATTTTATTGACTAGTAGTAGGTTTGCATGCCAGAAAGACCTTGATAGAATCAGGACTATTTAATTTATAGACTCTCTTTTTTCAGTCACTCAAATTCAGCTCTCAGTATATTTAAATAACAACAATATTCAATAATTACAAAGAATACATGAACCCATTCCAACCCATTCCAACTACTTTGCAGGTAGCCTAGTATGTCTGATATGCCAAGTCCATGCTGCATGGATACATTTTCTTTGCCTACTTGTTGTACAGATGGCATTAAAGATTTTTAAAAAAACACATTCCAGACTATGTTTTTCCTTCCAACACTGGTACATTGTATGGTTTGGGTAATGTGCTTAGCAATGCTATGCATTAAATTAAAAAAATAGTCCTTAATTGACTTTGGTCAATTTTAAACTACTTATAGTCATTCATCAGAGACCTAGGGCACTTCCAGACAGGATTCCTAGTATTAGCAGTCAAAAAGCTTTTCTGTAATTCTGTGGAGCTATTCTATAATTTACTCCCTAATCTTTTTTTATTTTGGGTGGTGAGAAAAAATATGGAAAAAAGAGTGAGAAGCCAGTAAAAAACGTATAAATGGAGGACATGATTTAAACTTTCCTTAACATTCCAGGCAAAATACAATAAAAGCCTCATCTGGAAACTAGTGCAGAGCACCTTCTAAAATGGTTTAGACATTTCTTTTAGCAACAGTCACCCAACATTGTCTGACAACTCTCTCTCTTTTTAAGAGTTTCCAGAAACACTTTGGTATGGCATTTGGGCTAGCCATTCAAGGGAAAAATATCTTCTAAAGATGTCCAAAACAAAGAGCACAGCCAAAGTAGCTATCTGGATCCCACCCATTATTTAGAACCTTCATTCTGCAAAGATATTAAGAGGGATAATTAAAAGTATGCTAATTCTTACAAATGACTGAATGTTACCTTACACTGCTTTGGAACTTAACTAGTTAGCTAAAACTAACACAGCAGACCAGTAGTGAATAAAATTTTTAAAAGGCTCAGGTGAGAGTAGTTCTTTAAAGAGTTTGAAGTCATGTTTCTTTGTCCCAACATGATTAGATCTTCCTCTGGTTGTCCTCTTGTTCTCCCTATAAAGAACAGAGTAAGATTAGATAACCCCCTTGTTCTCCATTTAAGGGGGGGCTTTAAGTATTCTCTGAACTGGGCTAAAGCAGAACCAGGGCCAAACACACAAACGTCCACCCAGGTGTCCTCCAAACTGCTGCTGCTCGATTCCTAGGGATTCCATTCAAGAGACATTGTGCACCAAATCCATCTTTCCCTCTGTAACATTTTTTTCTGCTAAGAAAAAAAGATGGAAGAAGCAGCGGGGAAAGCTCTCAGGGCTGCAAGTGCTAGTTGATGATGACTGGACATGTCTAAGATGCTTTAAATGTCTAATTGATTCCACTGCATTTATTCGACTTGCAGGTGTTTCAGTTTGATAAAGCTGGGGGCATTGAGACCACTCAGATTAGAAGACAACCACGAGCATATTCCAAAATGGAGGAACTACTGTATAACTCTTGCATCTCTATTCACAAGGTAACATCTTTAAAACAAACATTGAACATAGCTAAGATGAATGTATTTTAAAAAAAACAGTTTAAAAAACCTGTTTGAGCATTTCTGATTCTCCAAAATTAAATGTAAATAATGGTAGGCTTACCTGTTTTTCAAAAGATGTTTATGCATTTAAAAAAAAACCAATAACAACATTTGAACATTTCTGACTGACATTCCTACATGCATGTACTTTTAAAACAATGAGAATGGTGTGACTACTGGTTTACATAAACTTTTGTTCTTCACATTAAAGTCTTCAAGGAAAAAACACACAAATGTGCATATAAGTCTTAGGCCTCTGCACATGGGCCCTTTGCGGCGAGTTGGAGGCAGGGAAGGGGAGGGGCAGCCACATGCCGGCTGCCCCAACCCCTCCCCGAAGATGTCCTGATGTCACGTGCCCTTACGCGCGGCGTGTGGCATCAGGAAGTCCTCCGTGCATAGCGTCCTCACGCGCTACAGCGGAAGAGCCAGAGAAGAGCTGTGCGGTGGCTGTTGGGGCGGCCTTTTGGCGCCTCCAATAGGAGCAGCATTTTGCCGCTCTTTTAAGAGGCGGCAAATGGGAGAATCGGGGCCACTGTGCGTGCTAGCAGTGGCCCCGATCCTCTGCTTCCCAGGGTGGCCCAGGGTCACCCATCTGCATCCCCCCTTAGAAAATTATTTTTATACTTCTAGATGACAACAGTCATAACATCTTTATTATTATTTTTTTATATGTACATTGATTGCAAATGAATTATGTTGGGTGCAGCTAGTCTATATATCTACTGGCAAGCCTGACCCATATTAAGGCTGATTTTCCAAGTAAGTTTGACTTGGTTAGCATCCATTGTTTCCTAGTAGTTCTCTCTTATGATAAAAAAGTAATATAATTCATGTCATAATATCAGCAACTATTCTATATATCAAAGTAGAACTGTATTGGTCAGGATAACAATAACAAATCTAATTTTTTAAAAAAACAAGCAAACTATGTTTCCACTGAAGGTTGAAGACTAGGTAGACATCTCAAGTCTTGTTGGACAACAGAAATACAATCCACAATAAATGAACATTCACAAAGATGCTTCTCCGTTGTCCATTTTCAGCTGAAACTAAGCATACCTGCCCATTTACATTCTTTTAAGGATTTTCATCTTAAATATGGTTCACTTTCTCTGGATTGATCCTGCAATACGAAATAGCCACTGAGAAATATAAAGTTGTAAAAATGTCCAGTGTAGTTAGGAGCTCCATTTTTTTGTCTTTATCCCAAGTTTCTATCCTAAAAGAAGATGGAGAACATGTCATTTTCCAGAGGTTGTTGGATTGTATCTCTCACCAGCCCTGGCCAACATAGCCAATAGTGAATGCTCAGGGGGGGAATGCAGTCCAGCAACATCTGGAGGATCACATATTCCCCATCCCTGTCCTAAAATAAACAGATTGAGGTTCTGTCATAAAAATTTATATTTTATTTTGGAGAAAACTAGAGGGTCCATGAATCATATTTATGACAGCATCTTCATTTTGTTCTGATCTCCTACAAAGGCGAATATTTTATTATTTTCATTAGCGCTTTGTGGATTATATGTCTCATTTTTCAGGTGAAGATAATATCCCAAAGCACCTCATACGAATTTAGATTCAATACATAATGCTAGTGACTGGTGTTATTATATAAAAGAAAATAAGTCATAGGCTCTACCCTCAAGCCAAAAAGGAGGAAAGAAAGGGAGGTCAGATGAGCCTATTCAGTTTTACCCTGTCAGAATGAAATGACTTAGTTATAACCATGAGTACATGATATGGACAAGTAGTGGGGAACATGTGGCCCTCTAAAAGTTGTTAGACTCTATCTCCATTGGTAATCTAACAGTATCTGGAGGGCCACACAATGTCTGGAGAGGCAAATGACAAATAATGAAGGATGTAACAAAACACTATAGACAACAGGACTATGCATATAATATAGGGTTCATCAATGCTGTTTTTTTTGGTTTTGTTTTGTTTTTTTAAGTTTAAGCCACCCACTGAAATATCAAGCAATGTTCATTCAAGATTCCAGTCTCTTATGCAAGAAATCAACCAACCCACAAAACATTTTTTGCTTAGAAGTGTCCATCAACTATATGGAGACAAATCGGCACCTTTCCGAAAAGTAAGTGGAGCATGTGTCTGAGCACTGAGCATGCAAGCCAGCACAACTTACTATTGCAGAAAAATGTATATAAATATGGTCTAGGGCTGTATGTGATGGATTATACTCCTGTAAGGCCAAGTTTCCTGATGCTTTTGAATTTCTGGGATTAGTAACTCCTGGCTTTCCAAATGTGTGAATTGCCTTTGTTAGAATCCTTTTGCCAGTAAAGGCTGAACTTTTTCCTGATTTCTCTGAGATATGTCTTCATTGGTCATATACTGTGATATCTTCTTCTTTTTTTTACCACTGATTTCCAATTCCCTTGAGTACAGCGACACTGTATATGTTAGTGCTGGTCCATCTGCCTTGAAGAAGGCAGGTAGAATCTAAACTAGATAGTAGGAATGAGTTGGGCAATCTGAAAACACCTCAGTTTGAGGACTCAAGTCCCAAAAAGAAACTTCTCAGGGCCTTGTGGAGCACTATTGGTCCCTTGAGTCACCTGGCATCCACTAAACTGTAGTTGTAATGTGCTGTGGCAACTGATGTCTTCCATGTCACTGAAGTAGTGATTCCATTCTAGGATTTTCCTAAATTTAAAGCACTAGCTAAGCTGTTGCACCTGTTTAAGCATAGCATTCAGCACCTTGGAGAACTTTTTAAAATTCAGATTTAAAATCTGGAGTTCATTCACCAGCGCATTGACATGGGAGCCACTTGCCATTACTGCCTCTGTGTTAATGCAAGGATAAAGCCGAAAGTAGTCCCTTTCTCTAGCATATAGTCATGGCAATGCAAAGGTAAAGTTTGTGCCTATCTATTCCTGGTTAAAATCTCCTAGTACCCTATGTATTTAATTTAGTAAAGACAATCCTCTCTTTGAAAGGTTGCCAAAGGATTGTCCTTTATCTGTAAACATTCTTTATTTGATGGCCTAATTAAGCCCAAGTCTGTTTTTAAAATATATTTTATAAATAAAATAATATTTTAAAAACACTATAAGAAAGAAAAGTGAGGCTCTTGAATCTGCCATTGGAGAGCAGATTGAGCAGAAGGCACATGGGCCTGGTGACAGTCTTTGCCTCTACAGGGAGCTATGTTTTACTAAAGCTACATCTAGACATATGAATTAATACAAGTAAGTGTGCATCCCCTTTGATGGCTGGTGCTACTGGTGGTGGTTGTCTTCTTCTTTTTCTGCTTCTTCATCATCATCATCATCATCATCATCATCATGGGCTTTCACTGCCTTTTCAGTGATACATAAGGGGCCACTCTTCCAGAACCTTATAATATGGTAGCTGGGACCCTACAGGTAGCTTCAACAGACACTACACTACTTCAAGGGTGGGAATCATGAAGTTCACAGACTGTATCTGCCCCGGGGGGGGGGGGGGCTTCCATTGTCTTCTTTAAATATTCTAACCTCCTTTAAATAATTTTCCAGCTGAAAAAATTCCCTGGGGTGCAGTTTGCCACTTAAATGTTGTTTGAGTGGCCCAAAACCTGAAAGAGCAAATAATCTACTTCAGAAGTGACCAAAAGTAATCAGAGTGTTAATTCTGGTGGGGGGAAATGGCAACCATGGCTATATGTTGTGACATCACCATCGGAAATACCAGGAATGGCTCTTCAACACCCAGTACATGTGCATGCCCATTCTACATGATTTGTGCTTCAAGTATTGCCCCAGAATGAAAATGTTAAGGCTGTCCACATATTCTCTTTTTCTTACATATTAAATAGTTTGGGGACATGATGGCGTTTGTTTCTAATTCATTTAGGATTATTGTTCAGAAACATATAATTCTGAACATTATTGTTCAGAAACTGATATAAACATATAATAACTGTCTGTTTTAAGTGCAGGAATATATTCGCATTTTAATTTGCTTCTCATGATGTATAAGACATTTGACCATCTCATATATATAGTTTCCTTGTTTGGCTTTGACACATTGCTAAATAATATAAAATGATGCTTTATCTTTAAGGAATTCTTACGATTAGTGAAGGAATATTATAATGCAGATCCACAAACAGTAAACTTCCAAGATGCTGCAGAAGATGTTAGAAAAGAGATCAATGCCTGGGTTGAACACCAGACAGAAGGTAAGCTCAGAGGGGTTTCTCTGATATATAATGTAAATGGAAAGAGGTCTGAGGATGGTGATGGATAGCTCATTGAAGAAGAAAGCCGGTTTGGTGTAGTAGTTTGAGTGTTGGAGTAGGACTCCAGGAGATCAAGGTTCAAATCTTTGCTCAGCTATGGAAACCCATTGACCTTGGTCAAGTGACACTCTCTAAGTCTCAGAGAAAGACAATGGCAGACCCACTCTGAAGAAATCTTACTGTGAAAACCACGTGGTGTTACCTTAGGGCAGTGTTTCTCCATTATTTTCTGTCACGCCCCCCCCCCAGGAAAGAAGAAAACATTTCACGCCCCCTCCACGTGATCACATGGGCGGGTTTGGCCAATCAGGATAGAGCTACTGGGGCTGTGCTGGGACAATCTCCCTCTCTCCAGCCGTAACGGGACCCCCTTTATGGAGCCTCGCGTCCCCCCTGGGGGGCCCGCCCCACTATTTGAGAACCGCTGCCTTAGGGTCACCATAAGTAAAAAAATTACTTTAAGACACACAACAAATACATGAAGAAACTAACTACTGAAGAGACAAAGGGTCTTTTCATACGATACAATTATAGCCCTAAGATTCCACTCTAACTACCAAGAAATCTCCATGATAGGTTTACCTTAGGGTCACCATAAATTGGAAACAATTTGAAAGCACACAATAACAACAACATCAACAACAACTCATTGAAAATGTTGGCCCTCAGATACCATGCTCAAAAATCAAAAGAACCAGAAATGGAACTTCCAATTTCATAATGCTTTTATCCAAATCTGTGATATAAAATTCATTTCAAATACTGTGGACTTTATCACACGGGGAAAATTGGGGCTTTAAACAGCAATTATCCCATGCAAAATGCAATATCGCACTTAGGATTTTCACACGCATCACTATTAAACAGGCAATAAACAGCAACAAATCATTTTTGGGATTTGCCCATGAAAATCTTAAGTATAATATTGCGTTTTGCATAGGATAATCACTGTTTAAACCCTCAATTTTGCCTGGTTTCCCCCATGTGATAAAGTCCTGTGTACCGTTCTAGTCACCACAGGTTAAAGAGGATAAAGGGGATATAACAGGCTACTAAAAGGAAACCTTGTAAGGATTTTTTAGTTTTGGTGGGCAAATGTATGGAGGAACATAACAGAGGTGCTTAAAACTAGACATGCTGTGTAGAAACTGGATGGATAATGTTTCTCCCACTCTAGTGTCTAATGCTAGAAACTAGGATCATCATCATCACACACATGCAAAAAGAGAGAAAAACTTGCATGTACGGTATAGTCATGTTATCCAAATGCTACCTCCAGCACCAGGGGCTATTGCTAAGGAAAATAAGCAGGAGGGTGGTATTGTTACCATGTCCTGCTTGTGGCTGGCATGTGGGTGGCCCCTGTGTGAACAGAACAATGGGTTGGCATACTTTTGGTCTGATCTAGAAGCACTCTTCTTGTGTGCATGTCAATGGGCAAAACTACAGAACATCTCTAATGATGAAATCACATTTAAGTGATTATATCAAAACCAGCATGTGCCTTTATCTCCCTTCAAATGAGTAAAGTTGCAGAAACATATCATTGCTTCCTTTCTCTCCTTCCCTGGAAAGGTAAAATAAAGAACCTGTTAAAGGAAGGCTCTGTAGATTCACTGACTCAGCTGATCTTGGTGAATGCCCTGTACTTCAAAGGAAACTGGTCAAAGACATTTAAGAAAGAAGATACAACAGAACAGCCTTTCAGACTGAATAAGGTATGAAATTATAAATACTGAATGACTAAAAAACAGTAGGGCAGTCTGGTCCACCATTCAATTGCCATGCCTTGATGTGGTCATCTACTGTGCATTATACTGTTATAAAGTAATAGTTACAGACTAACAAAGAAAAAGACAGATCCCTGCCCCAAAGTGATTGCAGGTCTCCCGTGCAGTCTAGGATTGGTGAAAATATAAGCTATGCTTGTTATCTTTCAGAGCACAAGTAAGCCAGTGAAGATGATGTTCCAGCATGATACTTTTAATTGGAACTACATAAAAGAATTACAGACTCAAATTCTTGAGCTTCCCTATCTAAAAAATGACCTCAGCATGTTTATACTACTCCCTGATGACATTACTGATGGTAGCACTGGTCTGGAAATGGTAAGTAAAAGCACCTGTCTAAATTGTTCTAAAATTGAGAGATTTGTTTGGCACTTCTAGAAGATGAGGAAATTGTCAGAAGCAGGAAAAACCTTCAGAAATAAACTATACTTAAGCTAGATCTCCAGAAAATCTCCTCCAAAATAAAATGTCTGTAGTTATATTATCTATACTTTTAGCCACATTCAGTTCCTTCAGAAAAGGGGAGTGTATCTGATGAGAAAATGCTGGACTTTCATTAAGCCATAACTAAAATACCCCTTACAAAATGTCCTTTACTTTCTTTGTTTCAACTGATCTTGGGAAATAGTATTTAAAATGCCACTCTCTGCCAAAATCTAGAATCATCTTTCACCCTGAATCCTGATATTATGATTTATTCAATTGGGGTTGTTCCACTCCTATCTTTTAACCAAGAGAGGTCAACATGTGACCCTCCAGGTGTGGCTATTCTGCACCTATAGCCAGCACACACAATCAATAATGAAGGATGATGGGAGTTATAGTCCAACATCTGGAAGGGCACAAATTGTCCATCCTCTTTTAATTTTAATGAGACTTATTCCTTTCCTTCTGAATATTGGAAGATCACCTTCTGTAGATCAAAATTCCACACCCTTCCCCCTCCTTTTATAGTTAACATATATTTTAAATCTTATGGTAGGGTGTCTTCACTGGTTATCATTCTTTGACTTTAACCCCTTGTAACAGAAGACATTGCTTCAGAGTTCTGTAAACCATCACAAAGAGCAAAATGCTGGTAGGATTAGTCATTGTTCAACAAAGCACATCGTGTTAGGTATTCCAGAAAACAGTTGTGCATGTCTAATTTAATAAACCTGAGTATAATTTTCTGTTTGTCTTTTCTTTTTAAACAATTGCAGCTAGAAAAAGCATTGACTTATGATGCTTTATCCAAGTGGACTAGCCCAGAAGAAATGGAAGAAGTGGAGGCCAATGTGTATCTCCCTAGAGCTCAATTAGAAGATCGCTATGAGTTAAAGTCAGCTTTGAACAACATGGGAGTAACAAATGCCTTCAGCACAAGCCAAGCTGATTTCACTGGGATGTCTGAGAAAAGCAAGCTGGTTCTGTCCCAGGTTTTTCACAAATGCTTTATTGACATAAAGGAAGAGGGCACTGAGGCTGCGGCTTCAAGCGGTGCTAATGTAGATGGACGAAGTGACCGGGGTGCCATTTTGTTTGCAGCTGATCACCCTTTCCTGTTTTTTATCAGGCATAACAAAACCAAGACCATTCTCTTCTTTGGCAGGTTCTGTCATCCCTAAAGCATTGCAGCTTTTTGCTTAGCAAACAGGAAGGATCTTGCTGCAGCACAAAATACACAACATAGGCAGAGTTTGTACAAATATGTCTAAAGAGAGGGAGGTTTCTTCATTTTCCTGTACTTGTGGGGAAAGGCAGAGCATACATATGGCTACAGCTGATATGTTCAGCAAGAATCAAGTCACTGTTTAAAAAAATATAGAAACCTTCCAAAACCACACCATGACATGATCTGCATTTTCTTCTTTGTAATGCACATCACTCTGTAAATTGCATTTTTAGTATAAATATTTACTAGAGTAATAAGCCTGATCTAATTTGTTTCAAACTGTGAATTTTTTTAAAAAAGTACTCCTGGAAGTCAATGAATTTATATCACCAACCTCCTGGTTACATTTTTGTAAACTAATGCTTATCACACTTGGTATTACATTTTATAATATAAACATTGGATTGCAATTATACTGGTGATTTTAATTTATTGTAATAAAATATTTAGTTTTGTTGTTTCATCCCTGTTTTTTTTTAATACTGTGTTTCATTATTTCTTAACACTGTAGTATTGTAAAACTCTCTGGATTTTTGAAAAGGAAAGCAATACAGGTTGGGTATCCCTTATCTAGAAATCCAAAATTCTCCACATGGGTGGCTAAGTTAGTGACACCTTTGCTTTCTAATGGTTCAATGTATGTAAACATTGTTTCATGCTCAAAATTATTTAAAAAATATTACTTTCAGGCTATGTGTATATGAAGGATAAATGAATTTTGTCTTTAGATTTGGGTCCCATCTCCAAGCTAACTCATAATGTAAATGCAAATATTTCAAAATCTGAAAAAATCCAAAACACATCTGATCTCAAGCATTTCAGATAGGAAGCCTCAACCAGTATAGAAATGTTTTAATAAATTTTATACACATTGAAAATAATGTGTGTGCAAGTTACTTAGCCAGTTTTTTATGTTGCAATAGATAAACATGTGAGTAAATAGCATGTGCTACTTACTAAAGTGTAAATCATGAAAAGACCCTGGAAGCTGATGACTTTCCTGTCACTAGGGCAGAGAATCTACACTGTTTAAATCTGAATTTTAAAGGAGCCATCCAAGATGCTGAACTATTTTACAAATAAGTTCAGAATTGCTACTTTAAAGTTCAGACTAAAAGCTAGAATGGATTCACTGCTCCACTGATATGAACGTCACTACCTGGTAATGCTTAAAGACTAACAATTTTAGGCCACATCTAAACAGCAGAGTTAATGCAGTTTGGCACTGCTTTAATTGTCATGGCTCAATGCTATGGAATTCTGGGATTTGTAATTTTTGTGAGATATTTAGCCTTCCCTGTCAGAGAGCTCTGCCGCCACAGCAAACTACAAATCCTAGGATGCAGAATCCGTAGATACGGAGGGCCAACTGTAGTTTCAATCATTCAAGCTTGCAAAAAGCCCTGTGTCTTAGCCACTGGATCCTGTAAAAAATAAGATTTCCAATAAGTGGTATATGCACTGACTATGGACCTACCACAGTTAACTACCACCTCAGCGGAAAGTAATGTCAAAGGGAAAAGTGGGTATGAAACTTTCATCAATTGGAGAATCTCTCTTCCGCTTGGCTCCCAGAAAATAATGTACTTTTACACCGTATATGCATGCCACATGTTTGTAACAAGGGGATTCAGTTTGGCATGGATTTGCTTTATTTTTGGAAAAGAGGGCCTAAATCCTGTTTTAGGCCTGATAGAAGTAAACCAATTGAATCAGTGGGACTTACCTACATGTTAACCCAAGATTCATCAATTAATGGAATGAGTTTACTCTAGTAAGCATTCACCAATAGGATGCCAGCCAATATTTCTTAAGGAATGATCAGGAAAAAAATGTAATTGGCAAATCTGTGGTATGTGAACCACTGAAGTTTTATTAATACATCTTGTACCTACATTTCTCTGCACATGAAATAAGGTTACACTCAGTTTTAAAACATAAAACCTCTCCACAAAAATCTAATAAAGGAATAAAATATACACAAATAAATTAGGGTTATAAAAAACAACAATGATCAGTACTTTTTGTCACTCTTACAAGTGGAGAGCTTGGAAAAATTAATTTGGGGTTACAGCTTCCAGAATAATTTGGGGTTACAGCTTCCAGAATATGGTAGCTATGGGATTTGTGGGATTGTTATCCCACAAAGGAATTTTTCCATGCTCTATTTCCAACCTAAGTACAGAGTGATGTATCTTTGCCATTCCCAAGATTCCCACCATTGGATCTGGCAGAAATTATAGATATAACTGCCATGTTTCTCACTGTGTGACTTTCAGGTCAGAGCTTGTTTTCGTACATCCACAGTTGATCTAACAAAACAAAACAAAAAAAAATAGTATCTTAACACTATGGGAACCTATCTTCCTTTCCTTCACAAGCAGCAGAACAAGTGCTCTTGTAACAATATTCAAATTTATAAGCTTATCGCATCAGTACCTGTAACGTTCCCATCAAGTCCCTGGAACGTAATGATATGGGAACGGGTGTTACTGCATTAGACTATTGATAACGGGATAGTAACGTTATGAGAACACATATTGTCACACTGCATATACTGTTGTACTAGTACCGGCGCTAAAGTAGTTCCTCAGCCGTCCCTCATTGGCGCATGCTCACTGTTGTGAAAATCCCTATGTCTGCATTGGAAAGAATACTACCGAGAGGTTTAGGTAGCGAGCATTCATTGTTTTTTTCTTGTAAACACAATGAAATTCAATCTACAAAAATAAAATAAAATAAATTAAATTGCCTGCAGCACCTTCCTTGTATCAACACTGGAAGGGTTGAGTTGAGTTTGTGGACATTCTAGGACGGGAGGGGAGGAGATTGTCTTAGCCAATCAGAAAATGAGAATAGATTGAGACCGGGTAGGATTATCACACACACACATCATCTGGAACGGTCTGTAAATGTTCTTGCTGGCTGAGAATGCATGGAGCAGACTAGGGGCTGTCAGAGCACAGAATGGGAACTCGATGAGGTTCATACCGTGCAATAAAATACATTCTGTTCCATTCTCATCACGTTCTCATTACGTTCTGAGAACACAGTGCAATAAGCTTAAATATAGTTTAGTATTTAAAACTATTGAGAGAAAATAGATTATTATAGATAACATAGAGTAGCTGACAGTCCTTAAATTTGGCAGCAGAAACTTGTGGTTAGAGGTTGAGGGTGAACAGGATGTTGACCCAAATGATATAAATAAGAGGAAGTAAGGGCTGCCTTATATTTCTGTAGAATTATTTCTTCACAGAGAAATGCAAGTCTGGCTGAGGAAGCATATAAATTTGACCAGCTCCAGGTATTGTACCATGTCAATGTCAGTTATGAACTATTTCTTGGTTAGTAGCAGTTATGAACTTCTATTACTTCTTTCACAGTTTTGCCCATTTGTATATTAGAGTGAACAGTTTTGTGTAGCAGATTTTTCTTGTTATTCATCTAAATAAAGAACAGGAAGTAACTTCATAGAGTATTAAAGGATAAATTAATATTTTTCCTCAAAGCAGGGTGTGTAGAGAACATCTGAATTTTAGATGTCAAACTGCAGCTCCAGCATCCTTCAACATTAGCAGGATTTCAATTAATAAAGGATTTGTTGTTTAATTAATTAAAAACCTCAAAAGTAAGAAAGTAGGAATAGTTGAACTTCAAGATTTTATAGCTGCTAGACTGCAAGACCCAACATTTCTCACTATGAGCTATGCTGGCTAAGATTGCTGGGAGTTCTCATTCAGCAAAGCTGGAGAGTCTTACAGTGCTCATCCCTGTTCTAAATAAAGAGCTGGATTTATTGTATTGATTGGAAATGTATTGCTATTAAGATCTGTGGAAGCTGATCTATTAGGGAAAGTAGGCACACTGCCTACCAACCCAGGATCAGGCCACACACACACACCAACCAACCCATCCCTGCCTGTTCCATATTATTGTTGACTTTGGCTTCTTTCATTGGCTTCCCTGTCCTACCATTACTGGTGGGCACTATCTACCATTGATCATTTATGTGTCATTGTTTAAGATATTGCTAGGCAGGTGCAAAGAATCATCAGGATTTCTCAGTGCATTATATATAAAAGGGTTGGGTATAAATCTAACATGTATGAAAGAAATGGAACAAAAGCCACAGTGCTTCTGGAGCTCTACAAGTTGTGGACAAATGAGGAAAAACCATCTTTTCCGAACAACTTCAAAAAACAATTCCAAAAGTGTATAGATGCTCCCTCTAATGGAGATGTGATGTAGTTGTTTGAATGTTGGGTTAGGACCCTGAGAGGCAAGGGTTCAGATCCACATTCAACCTTGGAAACTTGCTGGATGAACTTGGGCAAGTTGCACCCTCTCATTCATGAAGGAAGAGAAATAGAAAACCTGCTCTGATGAAATCTTGACCCCCCCCCCAAAAAAAAAACTCTAGGATATAGTCATTATAGGTTTGAGGAGACCTGAAGGCACATAACAACAACTGGAGCTAAGCCTGGAGTTGTAGTTCTTTACAAAGGCTTAGGGATCTGATGGGCAAAATGAAGAAGCTATCTAATATGACAGATGTTGGGGCAGCCATTCCGCCAGAGCCCCCTTTTCAGTCCACTCCAGAAAGATGCTACTTTATTTTTAACCAGCAGCTGGATGTTGCTGATATCTCATGTGCTGGTTGTAACAACACAACTGAGAATATTTTGAGGGAGCTATGATTCTGCACAAGATTTTTAGGGAGTTATTCAGTTAGATCCAGCAAGTGTTCTTTCCCTATTAACATGCATGGAATCATGAAAAGAATAATGACACCAATCTTTCCCCTCCAGAGTTGTTATTCTTGTAATATTTTTCTTGTAATATTTGTCATAGGTTTTAGCAATGGACTCCCTTGCAGTAGCCAATGGCAACTTCACCTTGGATCTTTTCAAAAAGCTGAATCATTCATCCCAGGGCAAAAACCTTTTCTTTTCACCCTGGAGTATTTCTTCTGCTCTGGCCATGGTCTATATGGGAACAAGAAGCAACACTGCCACCCAGATGGCTGAGGTAGGTTCTTCAGTGTGGCTTTTGTGTGTGGTGTAATGGTCAGCTCTTTTATGCTAACATATATGATAGACACACACTTCTGTCTCTCACAGAGTTGATAGATTTAATACAATATTGTACTAATCCAGTGGTTCCCAATCTTGGGTCCACAGATGTTATTGGACTTCATCCTTGTCCCCCCAAATGAGGGAGGAGTAGTTCAACAACATCTCAGGATCCATTGATTGGAAATCACTGTGCTAGCCATTCTCACATAAGAGATCATTTTAAAGTATGTGTCATAACTAAAGACAACAACTAAGAAAACTGAAGAGTCATCTAATGCAGATGATGTTGATATCAACAATCATTTATGAACCAAGCATAGCAAGCCATTTAAACAAAACAAAGCAAGCCAATTAAACATAACTATGGATTGAACAAAATTTTGACAAGTTTCAGGACTCAAAGCACAGTGTTTTAAAAAAAATATGATGATTAGCAAAGTGAATCATTACTTTGAATACTGAGTCAGTATTTTTTTAAATGCTATTTGATTTAAAGGATTATTAAGAATAAACTATTGTTGCAATGTTTTAAAATAGTTTTGCAAATAAGATAAAAAAATCTTATTAAACTGTTGATTGTATAAGTTTCATCCTTATTGTTGTGATTAGTATTACTGAATTACAAGTGGGTACCAATACGTAAGGGACGCAGTGGCTCAATGGTTAAGACACTTAATCTGACAATCACAAGATCAGCAGGTTGGCAGGTCAAGGCCCAGGCACTGCATGATGGAGTGTGCTCCCATCACTAGTCCCAGCTTATGCCAACCTAGCAGTTCAAAAGCATGTAAAACTGCAAGTAGATAAATAGGCACCACTTTGGTGGGAAGGTAACAGTGTTCTGTGTAGTCATGCTGGCCACATGACCAAGGAGTTATCTTTGAAAACGCTGGCTCTTCGGCTTAGTCAGGGAGATGAGCACCGCCCTAGCAGTTGGTCTTGACTAGACAATCTTGTCAAGGGAAAATCTTTACCTTTACCTACCATCATATAAGTTCTCTTATTTTGCATAGCTTTATTTTGAATGCCATATGGTAAATGTATAAAATAAATAAGTATATTACTACTACTACTACTACTACTACTACTATTTTTCTCCATATTCAGATTATTTAATTAACTTTACAATTATTATCTTTGCAACTCTACTTACAGGTGCTTCATTTAATTATGGCAAAAGGAACTGAAAGTTCTTCACAGGTAATATCATAATGGGGGAAGAAAAAAAACAGAAATAACAATCTTACTTAGAGGCAGGTTGTATTGGCTTGTACAGTGGCTGGATTGGTCAACTACAGCAGAAGGTTAGTTATCCGTGTTTCAAACAGTGGTTAAATGCCTGTACTGCAGCCCCTCACTCACAAACCACAAGGTTGTGAGTTCAATCCCAGCCAGGATCTCAGGGTTGACTCAGCCTAGCATCCTTCCAGGGTCGCTTAAATGAGTACCAGCTTGTTGGGGACAATCAGCTTACACATTGTAAACCACTTAGAGACTGCTTAGTGCAATATGAAATGATATATAAATGAAGCTGCTATTGCTATTGCTATTTGTTTTTTCCAAAAGAGAATGAAAGGAAGGGACTAGCAAGCAGCTACCTAATTCAAGATGGTCCTGTTTAGCAAGTATGGAAGATAATTGGCTTGGTCTTCGCACCCATTCCCCAAACCATGTCCTATAGCAGAGCTGCTACCTCCTTCTGAGTAGGTAACTGAAGACCAGATAATATTTCACAGGTAGGGTCACCATGTGTCCTACTTAGAAGGCAAAGTCATCCATTTGAAGGAGGTCAGAATATAATCATCTTCTTGAAAAGCTATCTGGTCCAATTTCAGGTTAAAGATAATGAAACATATGAAGCTGGAACAGAGGCCTTGAAGTTATCCAGCATAACTTTGTTGTCTAAGCATATGATTCATCTGGTTATAGTAGTCCCCATATTCCTCTAAGGGCATGTAGTGTATTTTTAATTAAATCATACTGATTATATCTAAAGACTTTATATCTAAAGTCTCTATAAAATTAACATATGTAAGTGTTATGCAAACATCCTTTATTCTCTTTTTTATAGTGTGTTCCTTCTTTTTTAGAGATGCACACGTATCTTCTCTACATGCAAGATATTGTTCTGGGTTTTCTTTTCCCTAACTGTACTAGCGTTTAGAATAGTGTGTCTTCAAATGCAACTGAGATTCTGCGATTCTGCTAAATAATGGTGTCTCTCTGAAAGGAACCAGATCTCACTGAAGGTGAAATCATTCATGAGCTGTTCAAGGAAATGATTACTGAAATCAACCAACCGAGGAGCACTTACTTGCTTAAAACTGCCAACAGACTATATGGAGAAAAGACTTTCAAATTCATTGATGTACGTATACCATTTACACTAAACTGTAACCTCTAATTTGGAATTATTTTAATATAAATACTAGCCTAACTGCCAAGATTCCTTAGGGCAGTGATGGTGAACTTTTTAGGGACTGAGTGCCCAAACTGCAACCCAAAACCTACTTATTTGTCGCAAAGTGCTGTGTCCCTCTGACTTTCTAGTAACAAACTCTGGCAAACTGTGTGCTGTGGTGATGGCATGCGTGCCCACAGAGAGGGCTCTGAGTGCCACTTCTGGCACAGGTGCCACAGCTTTGCCAACACTGCCTTAGGGTATTGTATAATCCTAAACTGTTGAAGAGAGCAACTGATGTGCCTTGCATATTAGTTTCATTCAGCCCTTCTTGTTCAACAGGGAATGTCCAGGGACTTGCTGGGAGTGGTCCCTGTATGTGATCTAGGGTTGCCCATTCCAGATCATCCCAGACCTTGAGGTTTCTGGGCCAAAACCTAAGATCTAGGGATGACCACTGATGATGTCATTAAGTCACATGTATTAAGTACCAACCACAGGTGCTCACAGTTTACATTCAAACACATATATGTACCCCAGATAAAAGCTAGAAGGCAAGATTAAAAATCCCTTATCCTGCTCCCTAAGAGAGTGGGATAATCATTTTACCTTGATTTGGGAACATACTCATTATGTTCCCAGATCAAGGTAAAATGATTGTTCCACTCTCTTAGGGAGCAATTTAAGGGATATTTAATATAATCTTCTAGCTTTTATCTGGAAGGTGGATGTAAAGCAGAGTGAAGGGTGAGCTCTGGCACTATAGTAACTGAGGTGGAAAAGAAAGCTAAGTAAGAAAATACTCAGACCTGCCCTGGAGAGTCTTTTGCTAGTTGCAGCAATAAAAAAGTAAATTATTGCAAATAATTATAAGTTGGTGCTCTACTAGCTGAGCTGGAAATTTGTACTTTCTTTTTGCCCAGACCTGAACCAGAAAAAATGGGAGAATTTTCATCTTCATCTCCTGTGTGGAGAAGATCATGAAAACTGGAGGCTCAGGCCCAAGGCCCCAAGATCTGGTAATCCTAAGTGAGGTCCTGATATTTCTTCTCTCTCATATGAGGAGGCTCAGTGGCTGCTTAAGCATATGTAGTTCAAAAGTAAGACTCATGCCACACTCCAAGTGTTGGTGGACTACAGCCCCAGAAAATCTAATCAGCATAGCCAATGGTAAAGCAATGGTAAAGTTGCAGTTCCACAGAATCTGTAGGAGTCCTGTTGAATATTCCCATTCCTGCCTATAAGAAATACTTCTTTGGAGCATTATTTCTTGGCCTCTCTCCCTGCTCAGTTTTTCAGTGTAGCTGCACCATTAATTGTGGGCCAAAATAGCATGTACGTAGTAGGATCATTCTATATTCCTGCTGGAAGGTGTGGATGTGACATGTACAAGAGGAAGAGAGAGATATAAAAACTGTGTTTATACATTTCAGGAATACCTACAGCTTGTTAAGAAATATTATCATGCAGAGCCACAAGCAGTTGATTTTTTGCATGCTGCAGAACAAGTCAGAGGCCAGATAAATTCTTGGGTGGAAGGACAAACTGACAGTAAGCTAATTCGTTCATTCATTGTGATATCTGGGGTTCTCCTAAAATACTTTAGAAATTGTGGGACTAAACCTCAATGTCATATGTATGTTTTATTTTTTTATGGAGCACTTCACACACTTTGCTTTGTTCTACATTAAAAACCAAAACACATGGATCACTTGCATTTTTTTTTTGTTCTATTCTCCTTAATTGCAAGCCATCTTTGTCAAAAGCAGAATAATATTATGAAAAACACACTCCCTAAGCCTGGACATTGAAAATGGATCCTTCAGTTGTTAATTGAGATCAAAACAGTAGGTTAGGACTTCATTAGCCTTTTTGAGAATCCAGCCCTGATCAAACCAGTCTCCATCAGTTTTATTAGATAAAAAATAATCAAATGCAGAATTAAGTTGACTGTGCTGTAATTCTTTGTGGATCATGAGAATGAAAACTGCAGACCAATTTCAGAACTTTATCCTAAGCAATGAGATATATGAATAAACACAATTAAGACCCATTAAAATTAGAAAAAATAATCAACCCCCTACAAGCTTTAGATGACATCCGTAATGAAACAAGTTTCTCTTGTGTTCTAGAAGTTGCTCACCCCTGAGGGGGACTCCAAAATCATTTTGGGGAGCCTATGTGGCAAAATTGCCTCCTCATGCTCTAGAGGGGGAAAGGGACCATTTTCAGTTTGATAAGTTGGTTTTAAAAAATGTAGGGAGGGCCATAGGGCTCCTGTGGATGCAATTTGCCCACCTGTCTAGATGGAGATATATCATGTACCTGTATGGGAAAACACGTGCAATGTTTCTGAAGGTAAGATGTGGAGTGTTCTTAGGAACCTACCACGAGTTATATATTTCTTGATGAGGGGAGATGGTTCCCTGCTTACTACTTGAAATATACGTGGCTTGTACTGTTTCCACAGAGTGGCTTAAAAGTTAGCTCACCAGATACTTCCTTCTCTTCAGATACCAAGTAAAGTTGCAATGGAAGAATTTGCCAACCAGTTATAGGATCTAGGAAAAAAAACAACGAGACCTTTTCAGTAGCCAGGGGCATGTCTACACAGGTCAAACGGACCAGTTCCCTCCATCCTCATGACACTCTGTCTTCACGATGCAATTTGTGCAGCCCCAGTTTGCAGCAGACTGTCTTCATGACGTGAGGCCACTTCCACAACAAATCTGGACCATCCCTCCCTTAAACTAGGGAGCTTTTCGCATTTTTAAAAAAACACATGCCTTACCTTTCCCCAGCTTCAATCTTCTTCCGTGATATACCCAGATGCTATCACATGCAAATCGCTGCTGATTTGGCTGCAATGCTGCCTGCCAAATTCAGCCCAGGTCAGATGCAGGCCAAAGCCACGTCCAGCCACCAAATTTTTGGAGTCGGAAGCTCCCCGACTTTGAAAAAGTGACAGCTGAGTGCAGCTTTGGCCTGAGTCTCAACCAGCGGGTGGCATTGTGGCTAAACTGGTAGCGATTTATGTGTGATAACATCTGGGAGTATTCCAGAAGAAGATTGAAGCCGGCAAAGGTATACCAGCTTATTTAGTGGAGTGATAAGGTCCCAGATTAAAAAGACTTCTCTTTTTCTGGAGGACACTGGTGGGCTGTTTACACAATGTCCTGCTGTGTCACCAGCTGCCACCACTGCTGGTATAAGTCACTCCGAGGTCACACGAGGAACCCAGACATGTGATTGATGCTGGGCACCTAATTTTCAACCTCAAAGGGAGTGACCCACACCACCAGTAGCAGGTGCCACAGTGGGACATGTGTGTAGACAGCCAGCCGGTGTCACTCCAGAGTGCAGAAGTAACGGTGTGGAGGGGAATTAGGGGTAACTCCAGGACCAGAATACCATGGGAGGAGCTCAGAGTATTCTGGCCAGTGAATACCTGCCCCCAAAATCACTTTCCCAGCATCAAAATTTGGCAGCAATGTGACACAAGTAATGATGTTACCTGTAAAATGTTACATTTTGGGTTAATGGGGGCAATAACTGGTAATTTGTAATGAGTAACTTCTATAAACCAGTTTTTCATATTACTTTTTGGGGAAAAGTAAGGTTGAAGGGCTGTAGGAAATGAAGAACCCTAGTAAACTACTTGGACAAAACATTGATCTGGTTTAGTAGAAGGCAGTTCCACAAAGCAATTCCCCAAATGTTTTGGAAATACCAGTACTCATACTATCCTTTTCTTTGAAAAAGACAAAATCAAGAATCTGTTGCCTGAAGGTGCTGTTGATTCTCAGACGGCATTAGTCCTAGTAAATGCCATTTACTTCAAAGGAATGTGGGAGAAAAGATTTCAGATAGAAAATACCACTGAGAAGTCTTTCAGACTCAGTAAGGTAAGTATCTGTTAATAATAAAGAAGTGTGTCATTCTATGACATGAGGAAATTTCACTGACATTAATTTATTATAATATGTAGTAACTCTGCACAATGTCTGCAAAGAAAGCATATTAAAAGGAAAACCACTAAATTAATACAGTAAAACATGAGATTTAATTTTTTCTTTTTGTTTTGTTTTGTTTTCCTTTTTTAAGGGACAACAATTACTTTACTAGCAGTTGCACTCTTGCATAGCTAATCTAGTTCAATTTGCCAAGGAGTTATTGCAATAAAGTCTACTTTAATATGGCACTATAATGCTTGTGAAGCTTGTCTTAATTGAGATGCTTGTTATGGAGCTTTACTAATAGTACTGTAATAGCGCTGTAAATTAACATGCCCAGAAGGTACAGAAACTATAAAAATGGAGATAATCTACTCAATACAATGCAAATACAATGTGTTTGCTATTGAGAAAATCACACGCTCAGATGTTACCTGTGTTAGTACAGAGCTGTCTCATTTTAAACATGTTCATTTGAAACTGCCTGTGAAGTTATGCAGTATTTAAGATAGGTACTTGTCATTCCTATAACGTGGATACAAGCAAAGAAGGCAATAATTTATCAGCCAAAACAACAACAACAACAACAACAACAATAATAATAATAAAATTTATAACAACAACTCTACTTTCAGTATGGATGCAATTGATGTAGGGAGCATCTACACTGTAGAAATAGTGCACTTCGATGTCACTATAACTGCCATGGCTCCACCCTACAGAATCCTGAGATTAGTAGTTTTGTGAGCATTCTTTGGCAGAGAAGGCTAAAGACCTCGTAAAACTACAAATCCCAGAATTCCATAGGATGGAGCTATAGCACTCAAAGTGGTGTCAAATTCCAGTATTTCTACAGCGCAGATGCAGCCTTTGCCTTAATGTTAACTATGGGGGGTTGCAGACTGCCAGAAATAGTGTGAATTCAGTCCACTTTTAGGGTTAGGGTTAGTGCTAGGGAATCATGGGAACTGTTATTTTTCTGAGACATTGAGCTTTCTCTGTCAGACAACTCTGATGCCACAATGAAATACAGTTCCCATGGTTCCCTAACTCTAACCCTAACCCTAAAAGTGGACTGAATTCACACTATTTCTGGCAGTCTGCAACCCCCCTATGGCTCCATTCTTCTATCTGTTCCCTTTTAATCCCGCTTTCCCCTCCTTTCTCCTTTCTGTGCTGCTGCATTTTTCATCTCCTGTTCTAGCTGTACAATCCCTACAGTTTTTTTTTTCCTTTTTGGTATGTATTATGGTCTTTCAAAATAAAAATTTAGGCTTTTCTTTATCATTTGTGAATAAAAGATGAGACTGCTTTTCCTAGACTGCTGCCACACTGCAGAATTAATGCAGTTTGACATTGCTTTAACTGTCACTGCTACATCCTCTGGAATTTGCAGTTTGCTGTGGCACCAAAGCTCTCTGACAGACAAGGCTAAATATCTCACAAGATTACAAATCCAAAAATTTGATAGCATTAAAGCACTGTCAAACTGCATTAATTCTGCAGTGCAGATGCAGACTTTTAGTTTTCTGTGCTGCTCTCTGGTGAGAATACAGAATTCCTATATGAGAAGTGGAAATGTTGTAGCCACTGGGTGACTGTAATAGCACCTTTCATTTTCTGGTTTCACTTCGAGCAGATGGAGTTCTGTCTTACTCCCACATTCTCATCATGGGCCCCAAAAGTCACAACTTTCTCACATTTGGGATGTGCCAGAGACAGAAACGGCAGTCCTCACTGAGTAAAGCAGGGGCGAGCAACTTATTACCCATTCAAATGTTGGTTTAATTCAGTTCCCATCATCCATCACCATTGGCTTGATGAATGATGGCAGTTGAAATCCAATGATACCTGAAGGGCTACATGTCACACACTTCATGTCATAAACCTTCTGTGTTTGCCAGGTCTGAAAGGCGCTTGGTTTATGTAGAAAAGCTATTGATATGTAATTCTTTAAAACTGCAGATCCAGTCGAAGCCTGTGAAAATGATGTTTCTAAAGGATACATTTCCAGCTTTCTACATCGACACCCTGAGAGTCTATATTCTTGAGCTCCCTTATGTTAGCAGTGAACTTAGCATGTTAATCCTGCTGCCAGAAAACATCTTGGATGAGTCTACAGGTCTTGAACTGGTAAAACATTTGTTTGCAGATTTTAGGGGACTTAGCAAACATATATAAGTATGAATTCAGATGTGGATAGAAAAATAATATTTTATTTCTCCTATTGAATGGGAGGTTTAGAAATCCAATAAATGACAGGCTTGTATACCTCTTTCATAGTGCAATTTTGGGGCCACTATGGGGTAAGAGTTTAAGTGTTTATTATGAGTCTGGAGGCCAGGGTTCAAATACCTACTCAGCCATTGAAATCCACTGGGTGACCTTGGGAAAAACACACTGTTTCAGCCTCAGAGGGAGGCAAAACCAAACCCTTCTGAATAAATCTTGCCAGGAAACCCCTGTGATAAGTTTCCTTTAGGGTTGTCACAAGTCAGAAAGGACTTGAAAGCACACAACAACAACATGCAATTTTATGGACATGCTTCTGAAACAATTCCCACTGTGTTCATTGGGGGCAACTCCTTGGTACATGTATATAGGACTGCATATTTAATCAAACTTTTTCTAGACAGGTCTACTCAAACCCCACTAGAGACTGACTTGTAGGTCAGTGTACACATTGAGAGTGATTTTCCCAAGGTCACACATTGAGAGTGGGCAATATGTGGCCTAATAATATTGGACTGCAACTCCTAGCTTCCCTCTCCATTGTCTATGTTGGCTAGGGCTGATGGGAGTTATGATCCACCTCTGGTGCACACAACATGTTCTAAGCCTGAATAATGGTAGTCCCAATTAGAGTAAGACCATTTAATCAACAAGAACCTTTATAAATGTTGACTCATCAAGTTACCATTGATTCCATGAGTTTACTCCAGTTGGAGCCAAGAATAAGAATGTTCCTAGAAAAGTAAAGAGGGGCCTTGCTTTTTAAAGCTCTTGTATCTTAGCGTTAAAAAAATTAAATGAGAATGGCCACAGATTTTGAATGTAAGATTCAAGAGTCCCTTCTCCCTTTTTCCCCATTAAAGCTACAGCCCTTTCACACCATATAGTTATAGTACTATGATTGCACTTTAACTGTCATGGCAATATCTTATGGGATTCTAAGATTTGCCATCTAGGGAGTATTTAAAATCCACAGCCAGGGAGCTCTAGTACCTCACCAAACTACAAACCTCAGGGTTTCACAGGACATAGCCACGGCAGTGGAAGTAGTCGTATAATAGTATAACGTGAAAGGGCCCCTCCATTCAATTTTGTTAGCTAACTGGTTTTGTAATCTAACTGTAGTTGGAAAAAGAACTAACGTATGAGAGATTATCGATATGGACCAGTCCAGAAATGATGGAGAAAACAGCAGTGGAGATCCAATTGCCCAGGTTCAAATTGGAAGAGAGTTATGACCTCAAGTCTACTCTAAGCAGCATGGGGATGCAAGATGCCTTCAATCAAAGCCAAGCTAATTTCTCAGGAATGTCAACTGGAAATGACTTGTTTTTGTCAGAGGTGTTTCACAAATCCTTTGTGGAGGTGAACGAAGAGGGTACAGAGGCAGCAGCTGCCACTGGGGCTGTTGTTGTCACAAGGTCATCTCTGCAGCCCATAAAAATTGAAGCGGACCATCCTTTTCTCTTCTTTATCAGGCATAACAAAACCAAAAACATCCTTTTCTTTGGCAGGTTCTGTTCTCCCTAGAATGTTTTATATATTCTATATTACATTAAAACGCTGAAATATGAAGCCCACTCATTAGGTCAGAAGTTATGTGGACGTTAGCAGGATAATGCCGAACAAAAAATGCTTAGAAAAGGGCTGAAAATGTTATGCATACAAGTCTAAGCTGAATGTTGGCTTAAGCCAATGGTTCTTAACCTTTTCTTCACCAGGGACCCCCTTTAAATATATTTTGTTGCCACAGACCCCCCTCCCTGACATCATCATCACCATCATCCCTGAACATTGAACCAATATTACACCATCTGTTAAACCTTCCCTCAGAGGCGTTGGATAGGGAAGGATAGGGAAGGAAGACGTTTCTCCTGTTTTTCCCCACATGTTTGCAACTTGAGTGACTTAAACAGCAACATGCAGGCCCAGCCACCCAGCTATCCAACTTTTACCTTGGCTCTTGTCATGTAGCTACTCTGCTATGGCAAGGTAGTGGTCTGAGCTGCTTTCAAGCCTTCAAGTCTTCATGGACCCCCCTGTAAGGACATCATGGCCCTTGGGGTGTCTGCAGACCAGAGGTTAAGAGCCACTGCTTTAAAGCATCGCAATGTGTGTAAAGGTTTTGTTTTGTTTTTACTTGCTCTCTGAAGTATATCTGTGCTGCCCAATTCTATTTGTCAAAAGAATAAGAGTATCATTTTGTGAAATGAAAAAGGGACAGATGCCCTGATTCTTTGAAAGCCTTTCCGACTGTCCCCTTATTTATGTCCCTTTCACCTTCTTTTTTACATTTTGGCCTCATCCCTTCTGTCCCTCTCCCTATGCTCCTTCATAGTCATTTGTTATCCCATTATTCTCCAATCTAAACTCATTGCTCTCCTTCCCTCCTCTTATCTCCAGAGTGGCCATTTTGTCCATCCACTTTTAAAACATAAATTTTATGTAGGTCTGTTTCCTCTTGCTTCATGCCAGGTTTCCTTATCATCTAGTGAATTTCACTCAACAGTGTGTGTAAGTTATATGCCTTGAGGCTTAAGAATATATTGTTTTGGCTTGAAGTAAACAACATGAAAAACTGAAACTCACATATGTCCAAATCCCATTTTTAGCCTCAACTAGAATAGACCCATTAAATCAATAGAACTGACGTAAGTGCTACTTACCAAGCTTCCACTGATTCAGTGAATCTATTTTAGTTGCAACTTGCAATTAGATTTAGGCTATAATGTCCCATCTTCTAGTTTTCCAAATGTCCTCAAATGGTTAATCAGAATATATAAGTGATGCTTAATTTAAGGTGAAAGTCACTGGAATTTATATTATTCTCCAATTGCACAGTTTTGTGTTTTACTGCTTTCTGATCATTGTCTTTTTTTTAAAGCATAGTATCTGATTCTTTCCTTTACCTGTAGCTGCACAGAAAACAATAGATGCTGTGAGATAACATAGAAGAGTTGGGTTGTACCATTTGAAAATGAATGTCTAACCATCTCTTGTTAAATGTTGCTTGAAAGTTGTCATTCTGTAGTATATTCACATGACATTTTTATATATTTTGGTAGAACAAGTGTCTAGAATAGAAATGATCTTGGAAAATTGTTTGGTAAATATGTATCCATAAATAATACAAGCTCAATTGGCACTATACCTCATAATTGTATTCTGATTCACTGGCTTTGTATCCTATGTAATGCCATTGATGACGATCCTGTTTCTAAGATGAGGTGCTCCATTCTGAAGATAATTTGGGAGAAGGGATGTATTTCTCTTCCATTTACCAAGACTATAATGCAAGATCCACCATCACATTTTGTTTCAACGTGAAAAGTCTTAAACCTTTTGTGTGCGTGTGTCTATACTAATATGTAACATACTCCTAATTGCCATTTTTTGTCTGCCATGAAGAAAAAGTATTTTTAAATGACCTGCTATTGGCACCTGATCCCTTCCTCCACCACCATGCAAATGTTTTGTATGTCCTGTGATACAGGCTCCTAGTTAAACAACTTAACATTTTACCTGATTGTAAATAAAATTTGAAGATACTTAGCAAGCCAATTATTATTTAAATAAAGGTTATACTGCAAAGCTAAGGAACTTATAGGGCTCCCCCCACAAAAGGTGAATTACCATTTGCATGCTCATAATTGGCCAAGTTGGGACTGATGGGAACTCAAGTCCATTATATGGTCCCCTAGCCCTGCTGCACTGCAGCAATTTTCTCCAACATTATCATAATATTTTCAGAGTTTAAAAGAGCAGAAACAGAGACATTTCAGCTATTTGGGGTTCACTTGTTATGGCTTTTTGAAGGGTGGGGCAAATATCAATTTTAGGACACTCTTTCCCTTCTAACATCTTCAGAGGTTTTGGCCTAATAAAATTAGTTTAGCTCCTCACACTGGTAGGTGAAGCTAAGCAGGAGTGAATAGCATGCTTTGACATTCATATCAGCTTACTGCTATATACTAAAAGAGTCAGTGTACATTTGTGAACATTTGGATTTCTTGCATTTCAAGAACAGTGCAGTTGAACTACTGTCAGCAACTGCAGAACAGTCAGCTTCTTAAGCTGAATGAATTAACAAATATAAACTGCTGAGATAGGACTTTGGGCCTTTGCAGACTGCCAGAAATAGTGCAAATTGAGTCCACTAACTGCCCTGACTCAGTGCTAGGGGATCATGGGAACTATAGTTTATTGTGGCACCAGAGCTCTCTGACAGAGAAGGCTCAATGTCTCAGAAAAAAAATACAATTCCCATGACTCCGTAGCACTGAGCCAGGAGTTAAAGTGGACTCAATTTGCACTATTTCTAGCAGTCTGCAAAGGCCCTTTATCTGTTTTGTTGTTGTTAACAGCCCTCGAGTCAATCTCGACTCATGGCGGCTCTATGGATGAGACATCTCCAAGAGCCTCTGTCCTCCAATGCTCCGCTTAATTCCTGCAACCACTTAATACCTGTGATCTCCTTAATAGAGTCCATCCATCTAGCATATGGCCTTCCTCTCTTCCTACTTCCCTCTACCTTCACCAGCATTATTGTTGTTTTTTTTCCCCAAAGAGTCCTTTCTTCTCATGATGTGTCCAAAGTACAAGTTTGGTCATCTTGGTTTCCAGAGAGGTTTCAGGTTTGATCTGCTCTAGAGGTCTCTCATTCATAGGGTTGTCAACTTGATGACTTGTTAAAACTTGATGACAGTTAATAAAAAGCTAGATTTACAACAGTTGTGATCACTGCACCATGGCTCATGGTGAAAGGTGGCTGGGTGTGTCATCATAAAGCACCCCACTCAACAGCACCTCAGAACTCCTTCATTTGGTGTGGTGCCTGACTTCTACGTTGGGTTTGGTGTGGTTGAATTGGGAGGATTGTAGCTATGTCTCCCACACAGGAGACGGCCAACCAATTTTATGAATTAGGAACTGATCACTTGTTTCAGCAATGCAGGAGCTGTATGATGGTAGGAACATAAGCAATGAATCTGTCTTTTAATGAACAAAGTAACAACATAATTAGGAAACACAGGAAACAGAACAGTTAATATAGATTTGTTTTCAGTTTTTATTTAAACTAGGTTGAATGTCACATCTAAAATAATATTGTTCAAAAGAAAAATATAGTAGTGTTTCCTGCATCAGATTCAGAATTATTTTTTTCAAGGCCAAATCTTATAAATGCATCTGAGGCAGTAGATCAGGGGTCCTCAAACTACAGCCCGTGGGCCGGATCCGGCCCACCGAGGCCTTTTATCCGGCCCGTGGCTCGTCGCCCGCTAAGCCCTGCCAATAGTCGCAGGGCAGGATGGGAAGAGAAAGGCCGCAACGTGAGCGCGCGCGCGACTCCAGCCGCCATTTTGTTTGGGAACCACCATCTTAGGATGAGGGAGGCGAAGTGGCGGCTGAGGGAACAAGGAAGGAAGGAAGGAAGGAAGGAAGGAAGAGAAGGAGGCAGGAAGAAAAGAAAGAAGGCATGTGCCCAACCCAGCCTCAGCCGATGTGAGCAGCGGGAGAAGGGGAAGCGGCCCTCTACGTCCCTCGCTAAGGGAAACCAGGGCTCTGAGGAGGCGGGCGGTTTGTAGGCCGCTCCTGCCACTGTTGCTGCTGCACTGCCACCACCACCGGGCCCGCCTGGTGTTTTTTTTTTTCCATCTGGGGCTGAGAGAGTGTGGCCTGACCAGGTAATCCAGTGCCTTCGAGTCATTTCCGGCTTATTTTGACCCTATCATGGGGGTTTGCTTGGCAAGTTTCTCTAGAGGAGGGTTTCCATTACCATCTGGGGCTGAGAGAGTGTGGCCTGACCAGGTAATCCAGTGCCTTTGAGTCATTTCTAACTTATGGCGACCCCTATCATGGGGGTTTTCTTGGCAAGTTTCTTCAGAGGAGAGTTGCCATGGTTATCCTCTGAGGCTGAGAGGGTGTGACTTGCTCAAGGTCATTTGTTTTGTTTTGTTTTTACTCCGGCCCTCCAATGGTCTGAGGCTAACCGGCCCCCGGCTCAAAAAGTTTGAGGACCCCTGCAGTAGATGAAGTCTATAAAAGCTCATGCTGCCAATTTCTTTCTTTCAGTTAGTCTCAGGTGCCACAAGATCTCTCTTCATACAAATTCAGAAAGTGTAATTCTTTCTACTACTGCTAGAACTGTATTGAACTTGCTTTTTTCAGAGAAGATAGCTGCACCTGCTTACATTTACAAATGTCCCTATGGTGCTTTGCCTGTTTTATATGTTTATATGGTTTTGTATTATTGAGTGATTATGGTATGAGATCTTGTTAATTGGTATTTTAAAACAAATAAAGCAAGGTGTAAGTGCAAAAATGATTGAGTGTGGAGTGTGCTTGGTCTAACACTGATGTGATGGTTGAAAAGGAAGAGAGAAATGACAATGGGGGACTGGAAAGTACTTAGAGTGAGACTAAGAAAGGATCAGGAATATATTTGAGGATGTCTACTAGAATATGAAGTTTAAAAAATAAGAAACTGTAACCATAAGGTTATATGAATATACTTTTATTAAACTTGTTATTTTAACATATTATTCAATAACAGTTGTTTGTTCAATGCTGTCTGTTTATATAGACCTCCTACGATGGGTTTTGTCCAAACAGTAGATTAACAAATTTTAGGATATGCTGGCAGCAAATAACCAGAAAAATAGAAATTCTGTAGAAAAAAAATGTGATTTCTTGCACTCCTGGGGTGAAAAGGCATGACAGCTCTCTCTGCCCCCACTCAACTTATCCAGGAAACAGGAAGACCAAGAATGAAAGCTCTCACAAAAAGTGGAGCCAAGACAACTGAAAAGCCCTCTGTTCTTGAGTAATGTATATACAAACAATAAAGAGTACACTTAGCAAAGTTTGCTTGATCTTCCAAACCAGCTCATGACATTTTGGGCCTTTGCAGACTGCCAGAAATAGTGCAAATTGAGTCCACTTTAAGGGTTAGGGTTAGTGCTAGGGAATCATGGGAATTTTTTTTTTCTGAGACATTGAGCCTTCTCTGTCAGAGAGCTCTGGTGCCACAATAAATACAGTTCCCTAACCCTAACCCTTAAAGTGGACTCAATTTGCACTATTTCTAGCAATCTGCAAAGGCCCTTTGTCTCCTATATTCAATAAATCACACTGAATATGAACTGTCATCAATGTGCCTTAGAAGCAGGACTTAGAATAAAGTCATTGTCACTTTCAGTGGCTCATCTTTTGGAATGATCACCTTATCCACAGCCATTCCTCAAATATTAACAGCACCATAAAAGCCTGCTGCAGGCAGAACTACACCAGTTTAAGTACTCAGCATTATACAGTGTAAATACAAATTTGAAGAATCTGATGTGAAATTAAAAGCTTGATGTATTGTATTGTCAGCAAGTAATAGTGACATGTGTTTGTACTGAACCTGCAGAATATGCAACTTTTAAGGAGAACAATATCTACCATAGAACAGAATGCTTCTGGTTTTGTTGTGGCATATAAAAAAGAGGAATGGATGGTCAGCTGTGAATTGTGGCACAATTCGAGCGCAGCGCATATTCATAACAGCTGCTGTAGCAGCTGCGGCTTCCGTGCCCTCTTCATTAACTTCTACAAAGGATTTGTGAACAACCTCAGACAAGCATAAGTCATTTTGGGCAGACATCCCTGAGAAGTCAGCCTTGAGCTGATCAAAGGCCTCAGACATCCCCATGCTAATCAGAACAGGCTTCAGGTCATATGTTTCCTCCAGTTTAAATTTGGGCAGAGACAACTCAACTTCAGTTAGGTCCATCATTTCTGGATTGATCCAGTCTATGAGTTTCTCATATGTTGTTTCTCTCTCTAACTGAAATACAAAAAATATGAAGCATTAAAGGAAGAAGGAAAACCTGGTTACAGATACAGATCTGATCCTGTATTTAATCTGGTTTAATCCCAAAGGAATGAAAATTTCATGAACGGGAGTGTAGGCAGATGAAGTCTTCCTTCTCACAGCTAGAACATCAGAGTGCTCCCCTAAACCCCATCCCATCACCTGATTTTAAAATACTATGCACACTACTCAATTTATTTGCTTCTTTACTCAATATTTTGGCCTTTGCAGTTCCCATTCCAAGAGGAATCTTCTGATACCGATGCGTCTTGCTTTACAGAGTTAGACTCATATTCCAGTTAAAGAGGAAGACAGATATCTCAAACCATCATCCACTGGCATTCTATTAAAATTGAATGATAATTTAATGAAACTTTTTTTTCAAATAAACGTGTGTCACATTAGTAAGATCTCTCTTTAGGGCTCTACCAGACAAAGTTGTCATTTTAAAAAATATATATTTTTATCTTTGCTGTGTTTGCATACTTACAGCAAAATGATAAAATAAAAAAATGAATCATTTTAATAGTTTTTGCAGAGTGAAGTCGTAGGCTTTCATGGCCAGCATCCATAGTTTTTTGTGGGTTTTTCGGGCTGTGTGGCTATGTTCTAGAAGAGTTTCTTTCTGACGTTTCGCCAGCATCTGTGGCTGGCATCTTCAGAGTAAAAAAGTTTGTTGTTTGGGGTTTTTTTTGCAGAATTATGCAAACACAGCAAAATTAAATAAACCAACAGGCATGGAGTTAGCCTGCTTTGGAACAGTGAGTGAGAGGAGAAGGAAAATCAGGCACATGGCACCTCATGACTGTAATGCTAGAATTGAAATGAAGGGGCTTATCACACGGGGAGAGGTGGTTCCAAGCAGTCCAGTCATGTGAAAGAAAAGAGGTGTGCTGAGAAATGTTTTCAAGGCACTATGTTTCTGTTTCCTTTCGTAACACAATTGCCACAAGACACAAGGCTGGTTTGATAATGTCCCTAGTAAGACTAGAAGATTCACCAGTTCTAGTATTCTGTTACCCACAGCAGCTGTCCTTGGAAAGATCTTAAAGATGGCTTGCCGGTGCTGGAGAGAAATTCTAATGGGGAGGTCCAGACATACATTGTCACTGAAAATGGATGGCCTGCTTTTAGAGACTCTGAACAATTTGGCAATTCCATCTTTAAAGACAAGAAAATTAAGGGCTATTCTCTAAGTTCATAAGAAAAAGGAATGCATGAAGAGACATATACATACAAGTAATATATGTTTTGTCTAGCACTTCTGTTTCAAATAGCTCCATCATTAATTTATTTGACACAGAGAATGTGACTAAGGAAGGAATCTGGAGCTCATACCTGTTCAAAATCACTACAATTATGCTGAAAGTATGAAAATTAGGCTTTGGTTACTTGTATCTCAGCACGATCTAATACACAAATGAGCTGATTGTACATAACCCAGAAGTTATGACTGGCAACCTTATCACTAGCTGTTCCTGCCCACATGTACATATAATAGAGCTACAGCATGTTGAGGATGGGGGAAAGGGTATACAGCTGATTTCCAGGAGATTCTGCAATATAAAATAAAGTACAGTATTTCTGACTGTACCTATAGCAATATCTCAAGGCATATTAAGGATAGGTTTTATTGCTATGGCAGTATTCAGTGACTACCATGCCCTGGCATTTCCATCTAATTGCATGCCTCACCTTTTCCAAGCCAGTAGAATTATCTTCAATTTCATCAGGAAGTAGAATAATCATGCTGAGCTCTTTATCCACATAAGGCACTTCAAGAATTTTGGTCTGATAATCCGCTATGTAGGTCATATTGTATTTTGCTTTCTTAAACATCATCTGCACTGTTCTGCTTTCATTCTGCAATTGGGTGAAAGGTGTGTTAGAAAGAGAGGCAGAAGGCAGGCTGGATCACTCAGTGCAGCTTTTGAAAAAATGACAGAATGAGCATTCTGCTGTGAGACCAGGATTTAACACAGTAGCAAATGCACATCTGGCCATATGTCTGTGAATACAAGGGCTAAATTACATACCTCAAACCAAGTGCTAGTGCAAACGAGAATAATCTCACTGCATCCGTTGAATTTATATAAATGTTTGATTCAATGGATCTAATTCTATTTGGGATTAACAACTGGATTTAGAGCACTCCATTTATGCTCAAGCAACCATGCATTGTCCCAGTCTAAAAGAGGACTTCTGCAAACAAACTCTTAAAGAAAAACAGAAATAGACATACAGAATGGAAATACTCTATGACAAAAGGAGGCAAATTTTTATACAACTTCTATTTATTCAAATCTGTTTGTATCTCATTATCATTTCTGACGTAAACTGGAATAGTATTCCATGAATAGAATACTTTTATTTCTGATCCAGTCCGTGTACCACAATACAGCTTCCTTACAATAATTTAGGTTATTTTACTAATGAGGTTGTCTCCACTTCAGATGTTAGACAAGGATGAGTTCTTGCTCCCACTTCACGGATCTCTTCCAGCAGGCCTTCCCGGAATAACTACCTGGCTAAAATTGGAGGTGATCCACTATTTATCCCTCCCGCCATTTTGATATGCAGCCCAAATTGGACTGTATTGTTTTCTTTTTATCTGCAAATTTGATTTTAACTCTATGATAGTTTAAACCTGTTTTAAGGGGTGGGTGGGTGGGGTGGGAGGATGGAATGTTTTTACCTTTTGTATTTTTAATCTGTTGTATGCCGCCCTGATTGCCGAGCAGAGGGGCGGGTTATAAATAAAGAACTTATTATCATTCAATTGTATTTGTCAGAGCTTCCCTCTGCTATGGTGGTGTTAACATCCCATCTGTCTAAAACTGGTGTAACCCTTCTGATTTCTCTGACTCCTTTGAACCACCTCAGACCAAGGATGCGGTGCATAAAGTTTCCTCAGTAGGGTTATGATCTTATTATTTTTTGTTTTTATTATTTTTTATCTATTGACTTAGAAAAGTACCAAATCGATTGTCAAATAGAGGTTAGTGGATATAAGTTACCAAGGAAAAGGAAAGTTGCAAAAGGAAAGAACATCACTAATGCAAACAGCAAAGGTATGTAAAAATGTAGCGTCTACAAATTTTTTCATGCATAAACCAAAGTAGTTTGAAAAATTAATCTCCTGCTCTTGGCTTAGATATTTTCTCATAAAAATAATTTTACACAGTGAGGCTAGTGATTTGATGACAGCAGATGGGTAGGGAGAATGGGTATCGGTTAATAAAAAGCATGCACCTGTTATTCAACTTCCCCCCCCCCCATACCTTGTTAATCTTGAACGGCCGTTCCATTGTGCAGTCTTTCCAGAACTGATTTGCCCAGTTTCCCTTGAAATAGATAGCATTTACCAAGACCAGCCTTGTAAGGCTGGTAATTATTCCCGGTGCAAGAAGATTTGTGATTTTACCTTTAGGAGGAATGAAAAAGCTGCTTCAATACTGGTAGCTATTTTTCCATTCACAGTAATTTTCTATTAAACATTCTTGGATCACACAGTTCCTTTTCTCAAAAGGTAAAGCTCTCACATCCAAGATTTGCTCACCTGATGTCTGTTCTTCCACCCAGGCATTTATATGTTTTCTAGAATCTTCTGATTTTTTAATGAAATTATGCTTCTCTAGACTGGCATGGTAGAATTTCTGGCTGGAGTCTAAAAATGGCTGAAATACAAAACAAAGGTGTTTCAGTACTAGAATCTATAATGATTTCTGGATCTTATTAAAACTACACTCTCACTTACATTTTGTGCCTTGGGCACACGCACCATTTTGTCCCTCCCCGCTTGCCATTCACGAAGAAGTGAGACTGCGGACTCCAAGTCCGCGAACAGGGAGGGACGAAAGTATATGGAAATCCCACTTCCATATGCAGATATGCTGAATCCATATATGAAAATAGCATTTCAGTGCTGTTTTATGAATGCTAGCTTAAATTCTTGGGGAAGACATCTCATTGTACCCCAACTTACTTACGGGAATCACAAGGTGTTTGAACTGCAATATAATCCATGGTGATAAAGGATATACACTTGTCCCTCCACATTCACTGGGGTTAGGGGCACAGGACCCCCATGAATGTATAAAAACAGCAAGTAACAAAAACACTATGTTTTTACCTGAGAGAACATCTCTCTAGGAATCTCTAGGTCCTCCAGTGCAACTCTGTGGTCAACATCTGCCAGACACTGACCACAGAATTCAGTGTGACTTTTGGTTAAAGTTGACTACAGAATTGTGCTGGAGGACTTAGATATTTCTAGAGAGAACATATTAATAAAATCCGTGAATAATCAAATCCGTAAAAGTGAAAGCCACAAATGTGGAGGGACGAGTATACAATCATCACTTTGCAGCTAGGAATTACACAAGCACATCACTAAATGTTTTGAGCAACAGTGTCTGCATAGTCTTTCCACATTACCAATGATAAAGTTAAGCTTGTACTATCTACTAAATTACACTACAGCAGAGCTGGACAAAATGCATCCCCCAGGGCCATTTCTATTGCCCCAGGTGTCAGAAAATAAATGCTGATACAGGGCTTTTTTGTCTTGTTTGGGGCCTAAAAACATGACAAAATGCCCCCAGAGCTCCTATAGGGGCACTGGGAGACAGTTAAAGATTATTTATTTATTTATGGTGTGGGTTCGGCCTCCCACAGTTGCCCACCCCTGCATGGAACATGGAGTATGTGTTTATTCAGAATGTGAGTTTTACCACTATTCGACACCTCATTCTGGTGATAATTGTTCTAGGTTTGCAAGCCTCAACAGAGCCTATGTTGAAGTGGGCATCACTCAACTCATGTAGACAGCAGGTTAAATTGCCACAGCCCAATAATTGTATATAATAAACATTTAGGTATATAACCAACATTGGCAAGAATTTCTTGGTGGTAAGATATGTTTGAAAGTGGAGTAGACTTCCTTGGAGAGTGGTGAGGCTCCTTTTTGGAGATTTTTAAACAAAGGCTGGATGATCATCTATCAAGGATACTTTAGGTTTGGATTCTTGCATTGGCCAGGGATAACTTACTGCAAGGAAATTATATGACTCTTCTCCAAAGAGCCTGTTGGCTAGTTTCAGCAAGTACTTGGTGCCTGGCTTGTTAATTTCAGAAATAAGTCTCTCATATCCCTGATGCATCTCTTCACCTTTGGTCACAGATAATACCTGCAAGAGGAAATCTGGTTGTTAGTTATATTTTATGTTGCATTCAAATTTGAATAGAGATATTATCAAATGAAAACCCGCAAAATGAAAAAGTCCCTTTCAGTGGAATAGATAGTCTGACAAGCCACTACATTGATCACAAACCCTTTCTTGCTTTAATTCATTTCCGCAGATTTTCTGTTCAAGGGAAAGAAAACAAAACTGTGCGTTTTTATAATTATAGTTAAAGAGGCAAAAACATCCTACAGTTCCTCTTCCAGACTTCATGAGATAGAAAGGCTCATGGTGTTAGAAGAGAGACTATTTCTTAAAATTCATTGTTTGCAAAAGTATTTTAAAGTTTGGAAATACTCATGGTGAGTCCAGCACCTGGGAGAGACGGTTACAGTACAGTAAGACAGGGTAACATGTGGATTCTGTTTCTCATGAACCTGGCCAATAGTGAAGGATCAGGGAAGCGCAAGTTTATCAACATTTTTGCAGTACCAGGACAGTATTAGTGTCTTCTCTCTCAAATGACTTGAGATACATTGCAAATTGGAAAAAGTTCTATGTTCACTATGGGCCTCTGCAGACTGCCAGAAACAGTGCAAATTGAGTCCACTTTAACGGTTAGGGTTAGGGTTAGGGAATCATGGAAACTGTATTTCATTGTGGCACCAGAGCTCTCTGACAGAGAAGGCTCAATGTCTCAGAAAAAAAAACAAAAAACAATTCCCATGATTCCCTAACACTAACACTAACCCGTGAACTCAATTTGCACTATTTCTGGCAGTCTGCAAAGGCCCTGTGTTATTTAAAAAAATGCTTTAGTAGGATATGCAGACATGGGTATCAAAGTGAGCACTGCAGCAGTGGTAGAGAGATGAAGTGCCACATGAAAATGGTCAGTTTTAAAAGGAACTAAAATACTTCCCCTTCCTTTTGTGACAGAGAAAAAACAACAGGGCAGTAATGTTTCATATAACAATTTTCCAACATATAACCCTTTTACCAAGTTACAATGTATCACTTTTTTGGTTATTACATTGTGGAATTCTGTTCTGACCATGCAAGGACCAATTACGCCACTCCCCCAACCCAGCTTGTAAGCCCTGCAGCCTGTCCACTTTAATATGGCCATTTCCAGGCTTTCAGATAGCAAGTGGGTCAGTGGTGGTACATTCCGCTATTTTTCCTTAATAAGATGCACTGCAAGGACATCACCTGCAGTGACGTCCCAAGGACCCCTGGAGATCCCTACATGCAACATGCCCAGATAAAGGACAATAATGCAATTTTAACTGTGTGTAGGCTTGCCATTTGATGTTGGTGCATTACAAGTTTAATAAAAAAAATCCTGGATTGACAGGCCTGAAAAATGTCCTGGCAGACTGAGCCAGCTAAAGCAGCAGATCCCATATTCCTAACATCAGGAGAGAAATCTTGTGAAAAGACTCTTCACCCTGACCTGGAGGCTCTGAGTGGTACTGTATGGGCATGTCAGTCCCAGAGTCCATAAAGTGGGAAAGAAAAGGAGGCAAGCGGAAACTCTGAACAGAGAAGGGCTTTCGTTGTGTCCTGATAAGTGTGGTTATGTTACTTGGGCTAGTCACTGTGGTGGAAGTTTGCTTCCAAGCAGCTGCCAGAGTAGGAGGGAGTCCCTCTTACTGTCATAGCTGCTTGGTAGTTTCCTGCCACCCCCTCCCTATAGGAGCATGTGAAAAGAGTATGCTGTTGGCATGACCCATTATTTTTTATTGTTGTACTTGTAATGCACCAACATCAAATGCAATAAAACAATTTTAAATGTCAAAATTGGATTTTTGGTGGTTTTTTGTTTGTTTGTTTGTTTGTTTTGGGGGGGTGAGTTGTTGATAAGCCACCAATCCTGTCCCGTATACTTTGTCCTGGTTTTGTGGAAGAGAATTATAGCAACCCTAACTGTGTGGATGGTGGCTCACCTATCTTGGCCTATAGGGAATATGCTAAGGCTAGTAACCTTAGGAATTTAAGCTTGTGAGCAAGCCAATTCCTTAATTACAACATGACCCATTATACAGAAATGGAAGCATGAATTCAAAGACATAGCCATATTAGTCTGAAAAATCAGAATGCAAGGGGATCTTGTAGTATATTTGAGACTAACTGAAAGGAAGAAGCTGGCAGCATGAGCTTTTGTGGATTTGAGCCTACTTCCTCTTGCATTGGAGGAAGTAGGCTGAAGCCTATGAAAGCTCATGCTACCAGCTTCTTTTTTTCAGTTAGTTTCAAAGGTGGTATAAGATCCTTCTGCATACTGGGAGCATGAGGTTACTCAAAATTCACAGTTGAAAACCAAAACACTTCCCTCTCCCTTAATAACGTTTATCTGGACTTACTGTTGCCATTTGTGCTGCAGTGTTCCCTTTAGCACCCAGCAAGACCATTGACAGAGCAGAAGAAATACTCATAGGAGAAAAGAACACATTATTTGTTGTATCCTTTTCACTCAGTTTCTTGAAAAGGTTGAGAGCAAAGGCAGTGTTGGCTTCTGTGAGGCCATCCATCTTTCAGAACCTGTGGAAGACGAACAAATGTCAATCATCTAGAATGTTAAAACTCAAGTGTCTTTCATAAGACATTTGTTATCAAATTTGTTATCAAATCCCATGTCATAGTGGCATTAACCCACCTTTTCCCATGTTCATATTTTTCTGATGTGTTCACTCTTGAAAATACCACACTTTTCTCACTTCCATCCCAGAGGATAAGAAGAAAAGAAGTCTAGGGCAGTGATGTGAAAAATCTCTCAATTTCATTGAAATTTCCATATTATACTTGCATTTTCTCCCATCCCTATTTTTAAAGGGCTGCAAGACCATTTCCCATTCAGAGAATCACAAATTTTAAATGTATTTTTCCTTATTCATGCAGTATAAGTACAATCAAGTGGCTAATTTAAGTAATGTTTCCCATTGATTCAAGTATGTTTCTGCTTCTTTCTTTCAATTTTAACATATGTCCATATTCTCAGAAATTCTCTATAAGCATTGAAATGTGCAAATGCTTGAGGCATGCTACGTGTTTTCTTGCAATATGTCTCTGCAGGTGGCAAAACGTTACTTATATCAAGGCTGTTGAGTCCAACAACAAAACAAAAAAATCCACTCCTGGTCTATGGTATATAAGAAGGAAGGCAAACACTGAGGTGAGCAAGCCAACCTGTTGCAGAAGGAGAAGGTTACCATAGAGTCATGCTGGAGGACCTAGAAATTCCTAGAGAGAACAGATTAATCAAATCTACAAAAGACAAGGCCACAAATGTGGAGGGATGACTGTAGAGTATTTTTAAAAACTGAAAATGGCCCGAAGCAGCCGAGCCAAAAGCACCACGCCAGGACCACACTGGTGCTGTTTGCACCAGGACCACGGTGACCACATGAGCTCAGTCCTAATCCAGGCCATTGCCACCACGTTCCTGAACTGAGCTGCCTGAAGGATTCTATCAGCTCCTTCTTAACCCAGTTCTTTGGAAATGCATTGGCGCAGCTTCACACTGTGTTTGGGCCATAAGCCATGTAAATGGCATGTCCACAATGTGGCTGGAAGCCACATCATTTTGTCCAAGTGTTTCAGGCCAACACTAGCAATATCAGAGGACAGACAGTCTTCTGATGGTTTCCATGTAAATACTTTCAGAATAGTGGAATGATACATTCAAAGAAAAATGTTTAGGAGAAGGCTGTCATAATTGATCTCTTCCACCACTCATAACAAAAATAACAATACAGGAACATGTGTATTATGGTCTGATCAGATCTTGAACCACAAGAACAAATCTCAGGTTAGAGTATATGATGAAAACCATCGTTGACCATCAATGAAGGCAACATATCGACCTTTGGAAGAAAAATGCTCTCATAGAAACTAACAGTTTCTTAGACAGGGAAAACATTCGTACTTGGGAGAAATACTTATTCCTAAAGCAAGAGAAGAACAAGGATAACACAATCAGTTTCCAGAATTCCCTGCTTTATCAAAGATCAAGATTTGAAATGCAAGCTGTCCTTCCTGCACAACTCTGCTGAACAAAGGGAAGACTACTTTATCTCAGAGTCTTTTTCCAAGAAGAATTACAGTTGGCCCTTCATTTTTGCGGGGGATCTGTTCCAGACACCCACCCACCCCGCAAAAATGGAGACTCATCTATATTCAAGTCCCATAGGCTGGAATGGGGTGCGCCCCATTGATTTTAAGGGAGGTCACCCCTCTGTGAATATTCAAAACCGTGGACTTCAAGTCCGCAAGAATGGAGGGGCGACTGTATATGGGTCACAAAAGGTCAAGTAAACAGAGTTCACAACTTCACTATGGCATAGTCTATTCCAATAATGTTGAGCACATTTCCAACCTGGCTTTTCAGCAAACCTGTACCTACTTCCATACTAATAACTGAAACCGTTATACACATTTCAGAGTGCTCAGAATAGATCTCAACAAATTAAAACTGAACCCATTCAATAGAAGAGTTCAATGATGAACATTGTTACTCCATACAAAATGATGAAATTAATTTGCCCTTAAAAACAATGGGAACAAACTAATCCTCTTCAGTAAGGAAAAAATATGGTAATTTTCAAGCAATGTTCACCTCTGGTAAGTGCAAATCTCTCATTTGCACTGCCCATTTCGATATTCTATGAAAATGAATAATCAAAATACTTGTACAGGTTGACTTATTCAACCAGGTGACCATCTATTTTCCATGTAATCTATTTTACTTTTTTGAGAAAATGACCACTTTATACTTAGCATAGTTAACAGCTGATTACCTCTTCAATAGTCTCCAAAGGCCAGCCAAAAATCTTTTAAAATCCTACCTAGTCTTTGACAGTTATCTGCACAAAGAAGCAAGGAGAGTTTATTGAGGCTACTTTTAAGGGATGAAAATCTATGAAGCTCTTTGTGTGAAATAAATTACCAACATAGATGTTGAGCAATAGGCGGCTACTATACAGCTCTGTCTGATCTCTCCCTTAAATTAACTTAAATTAACATAAATTAATTTTAATGTTATTTAAGTAAATAACCTTCAGGTAACCTTCAGGATTACAGCTCCCTTAACTAGTATTATAACATAAAGATTTTTTTAAAGCCAACAAAGCTTGATGGGTAAATCTTCTAGTTTCTGTCACAAGACCTCAAATCTTCACTGATTTTTACTATTTTTATTGAAGTTTTGACAGATATAGTTCAATCCCATTTGAATATAGAGGAATTTATATAAATTTTTTAAATAAATATTTATGAGGATGACAAGGTTCTATTAACCACTACCCCCCTCCCGGCCACATACCAACACAATACCAAAACGTAAAAAAGTTTTAAAAAGCTTTCAAGCTCTTTTGGGGCTTGAGATAAATTGTGAAATGCCATAGGGAAAGGGGATGAAATCTAGCAACAGAAACTGGAAAACTTTGGCACAAGAAAACAAAAAATATATATAAATATAATTTGGCACAGGCCCACTAAGAAAGAATGTTTGGAGGAGTAAATGAGAATATTTAAAATGTTACCATATCATGTATACATGAAAACTATTAGGTGGATTGGGGAGAAACACTCTATATTCCATTAGTGGAAAGAATACAGTCGCCTCTACTTTCTCGCAGACTTAAAGTCCACGGTTTTGCATATTCATGGAGGGGCGACCTCCGTGAAAATCAATGGGGCACCCCCCACAGGGCTGCACCCCATTCAAGCCTATGGGGCTTGAATATTACCAAATCTCCGTTTTCAAGGGGGGGGGGACAGATCCCCCGTGAAAACAGAGGGCCGACTATATAACTGGACTTCATGCCCATGAGGTGGAAATCTGCAACCCTGATACAGAATTAATTAGTACCTTGTTTCAAGCTTGGAAACCCTGGGTTAGAAAAATATACACCAAACCCTTCTCTTTCTTCCTTTTTATCTTTTACCCCTGATTTTAACTTGATTACAAAATGGCTCAATATATGGGATAGAAAAAAATGGAATTTAACAGCTGAAAGACTTGTTTAACCTTCCATTAACAAACAGAAAATAAAGGGATCACTGGAATTTGGTTAAAGAAAATGCAAATAATCCCTGTTCAAAAAGAGATTCTAAAATAAGATAAGGTTAGGCTTCTGACACAGTTTTAAGCAATTTGTTTTCCCATCCACAACATATCTGAAAGGACATGCTTCAAGTATGCCTAGCTGGGTCACAGGAGCAAAATCTGAGAATCCACAAGGCACCAAAGTAATCTTGAGAACTGGATTTAAATATAGAAATAACAAAAATTATAGAAAAAGTTGAACCAAGATTTCCCAACTTGAATAAAGGAATCTATATTCTAACCTGCACTGCAGAATTAAAGCAGTTTGACATTGCTTTAACTGCCATTGTTCAATGCTATGGAATTCTGGCATCAGTAGTTTTATGAAATATTTAGTTTTCCCTGTCAGAGAGCTTTGGTGGCACAGCAAACTACAAATCCCAGGATTCCATAGCATTGAGCCAGAGCAGTTAAAGCAGTGTCATACTGTTTTATTTCTGCAGTGCAAATTAGACCAAAATTAAAAATTGTTCATAGATAACACACGAATCCATATAATTTAGCATGTATTTTTAAATAAATACTACTTCATTGCTGGAAGGTTTATGGGAGTAAAGGAGCACTAAAATCTACTGTGCTTGGCTAGATTGTCCTAAGATTGGACAATTTTGGAATCAAATTCTTTCATAAATGACTGTCCAGAATATACATCCCATTTCTTAAGTTAGATGTGTGCTTAAAGAAAAATCCTCTTTCCTCTGGCAGAACTAGAGGAATGGATTAAAATAAACACTTTTGTTTCCACATTCTGCAACTGTTTTAGTGATTTCTGTGCAAATGCACAAAAGATGTAATTGGGTTACAATATATTATCATCATCATCATCTTTATTTCTAACTCTTGCCTCCAGCATGGCTTTTGTGTCCCAACAACAGTTATTTTGTTCTTGTTCTTGCGTGGCTTTAAGTCATTTCCAACTTATGGCGCCCCTAAGGCCATGTAATCATAGGTTTTCTTGGCAAAATTGGTTCAGAGGAGGTTTGCCATTGCCTTCCCCTGAGGCTGAGAGCATGTGACCTGCATGGCTGAGTAGAAATCAAACCCTGGTCTCTAGAGTACACCACACTGGCTCTAGTTATCTAGTTATTTCATTATTTGCTCTTAATGATAAGAAGTCAACATTCAGAAATTTCCTAGCCTTCTCTTGAAAAAGCACTTACAGATGAGCTGAAGTGCTGAATGCCGAGTAAGCAATGGAAACCTGGCACTCTGTCAAGTTTGAGAACATATGCTGCAGGCTTCCCTTTTTCCATTGACAAATCCAGGCCCTTCCTCTGTTTCCACAGAAGGGTGTAACAAACCGCAACACTGAATTCCAACCTGGGTTTCATCTTCCACCAAGCATCACCACACCCTTCACTCCCTGCTAGTGGGCGCACTGCTCACCTGGCACTTTGGACTATCACCTAGATGACACCAAGGGCAAATCAACCAAGATCTTCCCTGGCGAGAAGGAAAGAGCAGAAAGAAAGTCAGACACACCCTAATTGGCAAGCCAAGTAACATCATATGTATTCTGTTGTCAATTCAAGATTAAACAACCTAACTATCCATCATTTCCAGTATTCAATGGATGAATAGAAATTTCCAGTGCAAATTAAAACATGCACCAACCAGCAATGTTGAGTGCTACTCTTCCCCCCCCCCTTTTTTTTTTTTTTCCTTTTGGATATTGGTAAAGCCGGCATGGCATAGTGGTTTGAGTGTTGGACTATGACTCTGGAGACAAGGGTTTGATTCCCAGCTCGACCATGAAACTTACTGGCTGACCTTGGGCAAGTCACACTCTCTCAGCCTCAGGGAAAGGCAATGGCAAACTTCCTCTGAACAAATCTTGCCAAGAAAACTCCAGGATAGGTTCGCCTTAGGGTTGCCATAAGTCAGAAATGACTTGAAGGTATGCACCACATGCACACATCAAGCCCTTCTCCGTACAGAGATGTAGTGCTGGGAAGAGATACATAGCATGATCAATTTCTTGCCAATCTTCTGCACTTAATTAAGAAACCACAACTGCCCTTCTCTCCCAATGCCAATCACGCACTGCATTTGCACTGAAGAAATAATGCAGTTTGATACTGCTTTAAATGCTATGGCACAATGCTATGGAATTCTGGGATTTGCAATTCTGTGAGATATTTAGCTTTCTCTCTCAGAGAGCTCTGGTGTTACAACAAACTACAAACCCCAGGATTCCATACCACTGAGCTATGACAGTTAAAGTGGTGTCAAACTACACCTTTTCTGCAGTGCAGATGCAGCCATAGGGAGTTCTTTACTATTATTTTTATTATTACTACTACCACCAACTTTATTTATATCCTGCTTTTTTCTCAAGACTATGACTCAAGCCATCTTACATGTTAAATCCACTCTGGGGATCCTGTCATGCTACAGCTACACATTTATAGTACTATGATTCCACTTTAACTTCCATGGCTGGATCCCATGGAATCTTGGTGTTTGTATTTTGGTGAGGCACTAGAACTCCCTGGCTTAGAATTCTAAATGCCTGTCTCTAAACTGCAGATCCCAGGATTCCATAGAATGATACCATGACAGCTAAACTGGAATCACAGAAAACCCAGGAGTGTGAAATGGGTCTCAGTTCAAGTTTTAATCTCAGGTACAGAACACTATCAGCAATGTAGGTTCACTGAAAATTTGGAGTAAAATCCGGAGCTTATTCACTGCCTCACTGACAGGGAAGATGCCAACAAGCCATCAAATGGTGCCACAAATCTCTCTGTAGCAGCAAAAGCACAGGAAAGGAGCACAGTTACTCTTTTGAGGTTGTCAGCAAAACCACGTATGTCAGCAAAACCAGAAATAACAAAATGGATAAGCTTCCAAAGATAACAGCCCTCTTCATAAGATATTAGTCTTGAGTATAAAATAGAGCCAGGATGGTGTAGTGGTTTGACTATAACTCTGGAGACTGGGGAGTTTATCACACGGGCAAAAGAAATGGGATAGTAGTGCTATGACCCCGCAATATCCTGCGAATATCCCGCAACAACACTATGCTTTTCACATGATGCCGTCATTATTGCACGATTATCCTGTGAATAAAGCAGCAAAATCACGCTGCTTTTTATTTTCAGAATTTTCCCAAAAATAAAAAGCAGCACAATTTTGCTGCCCTCTTCACAGGATAATCATGCAATAATGATGACATTGCACAACATTATGTGGAAAGCATCATATGATCATGCGATATTTACGGGAGCATAGCGTTTCTTTTGCCCGTGTGATAATCTCCAGCAATTCGAATCCCAACTTGGCCATGGAAACCAACTGGGAGACCTTAGGCAAGTCACGCTCTCTCAGCCACTGGCAAAAAACACACCTGAACAAATCTTGTCAAGAAAACCCTGTGATAGGCTTGCCTTAGGGTCGCCATAATTCAGGACCAACTTGAAGACACACAAAACAACAACAAAATTAGAAAGAAAGAAAAAACAAAGAAAAATAAAATAACCTTTAAGATACCACAGAAAAACTTGGGGTTGGTTTTGCTGCAAGACTAGCTCACTACTCACAGAGGATTTTTACTGCTGTTGTTTGCTTCTAAGTGATTCTTGACTTATGGCAACCCTAAAGCCACATTCACAGGGTTTTCTTGGCAAGCTTCTTCAGAGAGGGTTTGCCCTTGGCAACCACTGAGGCTGAGAAAGAGCAACTTGCCCAAAGTCACCCAGTGGGTATTTATGTCCTGTGGGGAACTGAACCCTGATCTGCAGAATCATAGTCAACCCACTACACCAGGGGTAAGCAACCTTTCCCCTTTAAGGGCCGAGGGACTTCAGCTCCCAGAAGCCTCAGCCATGTTGGCCAATAGTCCCATGTTGGCCAATAGCTCCTGGGATTCTGGGAGCTGAAGTCCCTCGGCCCTTAAAGGGGAAAGGTTGCCTACCCCTGCACTACACCATGCAGGAGGTGGTGATGATGATGATGATGATGATGATTTTCATGATTTCCAAACATGGCAGGGAAATTAATCTCCAGAATCACAGTCCAATGCTCAAACCACTGTACCACACTGGCTCTCTATTGTTGTTCTTGTTGCTGTTGTTATTGTGCATGATTTCCAAACAGAATGGAGAATGAAACCTTGATCTCCAGATGCTACACCACACTGGCTCTCTATTATTGTTCTTATTAATTTTGCATCGTTTCCAAACATAGTGGAGACTTAGGGCCTTTGCAGACTGCTAGAAATAGTGCAAATTGAGTCGACTTTAAGGGTTAGGGTTAGGGAATCATGGGAACTGTATTTTATTGTGGCACCAGAGCTCTCTGACAGAGAAGGCTCAATGTCTCAGGAAAAAAACAAGAATTCCCATGATTCCCTAGCACTAACCCTAACCCTTAAAGTGGACTCAATTTGCACTATTTCTGGCAGTCTGCAAAGGCTCTTAAACTCTGATCCGCAGAGTCACAGTCCAACGCTGAAACCACTGTACCACACTGGCTCTCTATTATTATTATTATTATTATTATTTATTGCGCGATTACCAAACTGAGCAAGTGACAGCTGGCCTCAAAGAGAGAGAGAGAGAGAGAGAGAGAGAGATCTAGCCTTGAAGAGAGAGATCTAGCACACCCACCGGCCGTGCCCAGCTTGAAAACCTCCCAAGAATGCAGCAAGGCAAGCTGAGGAAACAAGAAGCAAAGGCTTACCGGGAAGAAGAGGGTCGAGAGGCGGCTGCAACGAGGCCGGGGAAGGAGGGAATGGCTGTCAAGAGAAGGAGAGGCTTGGGGACAGTATTAACCCGGCCTCCCAGCAGGGAGGGACAGCGGGGGACTTTTGCCGGGGCAGGGCTGCTGAGGCGGGGCGGGTGACTCACAGATCCCCCTTCCGGGATCGTCCTGGCTTCGAGTCTCGGATATCAGCTCCGGGAACTGAATAATAGTTGCTAAGGCGCCTGGGTTGTGCAACTCTATTCCCCTCAGGCCCCTGGGAGAGAGCCAAGCACCTGCCCTTTGCCCGGGCCGCCTCCTCTAATAGCGCTATGGTTCCACTTTAGCTGCCATGGCAACATCCTAGGCATCCTGGGATTTGTAGTTTAGGCCATTCTCAGCCACAGCAGACTTGGGCCTTACTGAACTGCAAGGCCCAGAAGGCCACAGGATGTTGCCATGGCAGTTAGAAGTGGACTATAGGGCTATAACACTGTTGTGTGGTACAGCACAGATATAAAGCGGTTTGACACCATTTTGGGCCTTTGCAGACTGCCAGAAATAATGCAGATTGAGGTCACTTTAACTGTCCTGGCTCAGTGCTAAGGAATCATGGGAATTGTATTTTTTTCTGGGACGTTGAACCTTCTCTGTCAGAGAGCTCTGGTGCCACAATAAACTACAGTTCCCATGATTCCTTAGCACTGAGCCAGGACAGTTAAAGTGACCTCAATCTGCATTATTTCTGGCAGTTTGCAAAGGCCCTATAACTGCCATGGCAACATCCTAGGGCATCCTGGAATTTGTAGTTTAGGCTATTCTCAGCCACAGTACACTTGGGCCTTACTAAAGTACAAGGCCCAGAAGTACCACAGGATGTTGCCATGACAGTTAAAAGTGGGCTATAACATTGTGGTGTGGTACAGCACACATATAAAGCAGTTTGACACCACTTTCACTTCCATGGCAACATCCTAGGGCATCCTGGGATTTGTAGTATAGGGTGTTCTCAGCCACAGCTCACTTGGGCCTTAGTAAACTACAAGGCCCAGAAGTCCCACAAGATGTTGCCATGGTAGTTAAAAGTGCAATATGGGCAAGTCGCACTCTCTCAGCCTCAGAGGATGGCAATGGCAACCCTCCTCTGAAGAAACTTGCCAAGAAAACCCCATGATAAGGGGCCAACCACCTTTGGGTCACCATAAGTTGGAAATAACTTGAAGGCACAGAACAATAACAAAGGGCTATAACATGGTTGTGTGATAAAGTGGTTTGACATCACCTTAACTGCCATGGCAACAACCTATGTATGCAATCCTGGGATTTGCAGTTTAGGGCATTCTCAGCCAGACCACACTTGGCCTCACTAAACTACAAGGCCTCAAATGCCACAGGATGTTGCCATGACAGTTAAAAGTAGAATATAGGGCTAAAACACTGGGGGGTGATACAGCGCAGATATAATAAAGCAGTTTGACACTATTTTAACTGTCATGGCTTAGGGCTATGGAATCCTGGGATTTGTAGTTTGGTGGGGGCACCACAGCTCTCTGACAGGGAAGGCTAAAGAGCTCACAAAACTAGAAATCCCAGGCTTCCATAGCAATGTGTCATGATATTTAAAGTGATGCTAGCTGGTTTATTTCATACTGTTGTCAACCGCCTGGATTGGTTCGCCACAGGGCGGTATACAAATTATTATTATTATTATTATTATTATTATTATTATTATTATTATTATTATTTTATTATTATTTCTGCAGTGTGGCAGCAGCCAAGGACAGTGAAGAAAAACAGTGATCCAGGAATTTGCAGCAAACTTTTAGGGAAGGGCTAATAAAGCCTAGGAGGAGTGTGGCATAGCAGTTTGAATGTTGGAGTACAACCTGAGACCAGGATTCGATTCCCTGCTCAGCCATGAAACCCACAAACTGGGTGACCTTGGGCAAATCACATTCTCTCAGCCTCAAGGGAATGCAATGGCAAACCTCCTCTGAACAAACCTTGCCACGAAAACCCCATGATAGAGACTTAGGCCTTAGGGTCGCCATAAGTTGGAGGGCCGACTGTAGTAAGAACCAAGTTGTAGTATTGGGAACAGCTTTAGCACAGTTACTTCTCTGCTCTGAACCCAATGATCCATTAAGCTGAATGAATCAGCACACGCCACACCTTAGGGAAGGACTTTATTTGAACTCATCTTATTAATTAGTATTCTGGTTGCTTTAACATGTTGTTGGCAACCAGAGACGTTATCACATGGGGGAAAATCTGCTGGTTAATCCACACAAATCCCAAACAGGAACTGGATTTGTGCCTCACGATCTCACACGACGTCGCACAGAAACTGGACAGAAACTGGTGTTATCCGAGATCTTTTGAAATTCGGTAGTTTTAAGGAATTGCATTTGCGAAACTACAGTAATTTCGCATTTACCGTAATGTGAAAAGCAAATGCGCATTTGGGAGCATTTCCCTGCTTTTCCCATGGTTCCACGGCGAGCATTCCTCTATCTGCGCATGTGCAAGAAGATCATTTCTAGTACATTTACGGCTTGGTGACAAAGTGCTTGGTGACACATCTGCTCAAATAATAATAATAATAATAATAATAATAATAATAATAATAATAATAATTTTTATTTATATCCCGCCCCTCTGCCAGGCAATCGGGGCGGCGTACAACATTACAAAACTTAAAAACAATACATCAAATTAAATCCCGTCCCTCCTTCACCCACCCGCCCATCCCCCCAAACATACAAGCAAACTAAATAACAATAATTAAAAATACAATTTAAAAGCATAATTTTCTTGTCAGCATGGTGCTGACGAAGATGTTCTGGGCAGCCCTATATAGCCTCCAGTGTCTGCGGGGGTGGAGCGGAGGAGGGGCAGCTCAGGCTGCACAGGTGTTCTCCCAGGGCTGGTCCTCCGGAGCTGGTAACTGGTCCTCCGCAGCCTGGAGGATACTGCTGCTCGCCACCTGGTGCTGGCGAAAGGAGTCTCCAAAATTATGAAGCAGTTTCCTGGCTAAGCCATGGAGACTCACTGAGTGACTTTAGATTAGTCACACTCTCTCAGCCTAAGAGAATAGCAATGACGGCCCCCTTCTGAAGAAACTTCCCAAGAAAACCCCATATAGGTTCGCTTTAGGGCCACCATGAGTCGGAAATGACTTGAAGGCACACAACCACAACAGCAAGGACTAAACAAGGCCATTAGGTTTTGCATATATTACTTAAATCTCAGTAATAAACCAGCTTTAAAACAACAAATAGGAAGGAAATGTGTTTTTCTTTCTTTCTTTTTTTATATCTGAACAGTTTCCAAAGGCAGTTCCACACATAGTGCATTACAGTAGTCCAAAAAGGATGAATCCCATTTTGGGAGAAAGGTGGGATATAAATCCAATAAATGAATCAAAATAATGAATCAAGGCATTAGCTAGACCTGGCTTCCCAAGGAACAGGCACAGCTGGCAAACTAGTTATAATTATGCAAATACACTCCTGGCCACAGCCAAAACCTGGGCCTCCAGGCTCAGATCTGCATCAGGAGCATTCCCAAGCTGTGAACTTGGAGTGTAAACCCATCCAGCCCGGGATGAATCACTATTCCCTGATCAGCTTTACCAGGAACACCTGTCTAAATTAAGTTTCAATTTGTTCACCCTCACCCTTTACTGACATCAGACACTGGTTTAACTACAGAAACAGGTAGAGTTGGGTGTCATCTGCATACTGATGACACTTCACTTCCAAACTCTGAATGACTTCTCCCAGTTGTTTCATGATTGTAGATGTTAAACAGCATTAGAGCCAGAACCAGCCCTGAAGGACATCACAGAATAAGGACCAGAGGGTCAAGCAGGAGTCCCTCAGCACCACCTTCTGAGTTTGCCCCTCCAAGAAAGACTGAACCCCATCCAAGAGAGGTGACTCAGAAGGATACCATGGTTGATGGTGTCCAAAGCCACTGAGAGGTCCAGCAGAACCAACAGGGACACCCTTCCCCTGATCAGTCCTCTGTGTAGGTTTACCAAAGCTGCCTCTGTCCCATAACCAAACTTAAAGCCAGATTGAAACCGATCTCGATAATTTGTTTCATCCAGGAGGCCACAACACGCTCCATTCCCTTTTGGGATATTGGAGACTGTCCAATAGTTTCCCAGTATGGTGGGATCCAGGGTGGCTTTTTGCAATAATCTTGATTATATTCCTTTTGTGGCCATGTTTCTTTAATGGAGATCTGCTCGGTTATTTCCCAATGGTGTCATGTAGTCCAGCTGTGTAGCTGTTGTGGGAGTTGAAACTGTTTCTTTAAATTTACCAGCTAAAAGTTTTCATGAAAGTATTTAAATTGGCTCTGGATTGCACCTAGCAGATGCTGCCTTTGTTAGCGCGCCACTACATTGAAGGGTGTGTTTGTTTGTTTGGAGTGAATTCTGAAGTAAGTAGTTTGTAAACATATTACAGTCATCCCTTCTGATTCGCAGGGGATCTATTCCAGACCTCCCCCCCTCCAATTGGGAAAATCGCAAATATTGGGGTCCCATTTGTTTTAATGGTTGTGTACTCCTGCACGCAGATGCCATTTCATCCCTCCCCGCTTGCCGTCCGCTAACAGGCAAGACCGCGGACTCCAAGTCCACAAACGGGGAGGGATGAGTGTATATGTGAAATTAGTGGAGTTGCATTTGTTGCAGTTTTGTTTGTAGCCATTTGTGTGCTAGAAAATGTCTACTGAAGAAGACTCGGAAACAGCTATACAGGTCCCAGGAAAGATAATCTTGCAGAAACTTTAGATCTCTTTTACAGGAAATCAGAGATGTGTTGCCAATAGTTTGTTTCGTGTTTGTTAGGAACTTGAGCATGTACTTTACAGTAATTTATGAGTAAACTGAGGACTAAACAGACTGGTGTATTTTGGGCATATCAGGAGTCAGTGTGACTCATTGGAAAAGATGATAATTCTTGGTAAGGTGGAAGGTGTCAGGAAAAGAAGACCACATTACAGGTGGCTAGATCAATCAAGCAAACAGGTGAGCTTATCGCAAAATACTCTTAAAACGGGGCTAGTTCGCTTTAACAGCTCTGTCTCCTGTTCCATTTTGGGGTTTGTAGTTCAGTGAGGCTTAAAGGCTCTCTGGCTGAATATTCTAAATGCCGCTTCCTAAACTACAAGTTCCAGAATGCAACAGGAGGCAGCCAGAGCAGTTAAAATGACTTAGCTCCATTTTAAGAATGTAGAGCGATAGTCTTGCATGTCTCTTGAGTTTGCAAGACCTGAGCAGGGGACTCTTGGAAGTCCTTTAATTCATAAGGTCATCATTAGTCAAAGTCAACTTGATGGCAGGGTGACCAGTCATCCTCCTTTTCCAGGACAAGTTCTACATTTCAACCATCTGTTGAAGGGAAATTTCAAAATGTCCCCCATTTTGAGCATGACTTAAGAAGCCCATTGAACAACACAATGTTTGCTGGTGTTATGTCTGCTTGGTGGCCTGTCCTCAATGCAAATAGGGGGATAGGATGGATCCTCCTGAAGTTCTTCTTTTCTTAGCAGTAGCAGCAGACACGACTTGCACCCAGCGCTCAGGATGCGCTTGTTTCTAGGAGAGGAAAAGGACAGCAAACATGTTAGGCAATGGGCTGCTTCAGGATGCAAGGCAAATGTTAAAAATTTCCACCCCACTTTTAATTTCAGCACAACGGACAAATGAAAGGAATAATTGAAATGTACCTTCTGTCAAGAGTTTGTTGCTAGTAAAGTACCATTTTAAGCATTTTGTCTTGCTCAGTTCTAGAAGTCCCTTGCAAAACCAACAAGGCATTTTAACAAAGAAAAATATGTTTGAGTACATACTAAAATACAGTATGGATGCAAATGAGCCATATGAAATGAATTTACATATTAGTGTTGTTAGCTTTGATTTTGTCATGCCCTCCATTTTTCTGGAATGTCCTTCATTTTGTGGTGCCTTATCCTCCTTTGCAGTTAGGACCTCTGGTCACCCTACGTGATGGCTAGCAACAACAACAACAGTGGCTCAAAACATTGGAAGCTTCTCCATTAAAAGCCTAAGCATTGCCTCTGTCTCAGGCTACATCCGCACTGGAGAAATAATCTGGTTTGACACTGCTTTAACTGCCTTGGCTCCATGCTATGGAATTCTGGGAATGGTAATTTGTTGTAGCACACCAAAGCAAAGCTCTGGTGCCACAACAAACTACCATTCCCAGAATCCCATAGCATGGAGCCAAGGCAGTTAAAGCAGTGTCAAACCAGATTATCTCTCTAGGGTAGATGCAGCCAGTGCCCTTGCCACAAAATAAAAAATTGGGCCAGGAATTTATTTATTTTTTCCCTGTCACAACCTAAAGTTAGAAACACTCCTGCTGGGAAATATGCCTGCTGCTGGTCACTAGTTAAGTTTTACTTTTTGTTTCCCTTCTTTGCATAAGAAGGAAAGAAGTTACTTTTACCAAGTTTGAGTCTGGCTGGAATCCCATGCTAGGTAATTCAGATGCATGGTTTTAATTCTGATTTGGGGCAAGTCACACATTCTCAGCCTTAGGGAAAGGCAATGGCAAAACCACCTCTGAACAAATCTAAACAAAACAAAACAAAACATGACATTTCTGTTTTAGGGTTGTAATGGTTTGAGCGTTGGACCATGACTCTTGAGACCAAGGGTTTGATTCCCTTGACCTTGGGTCCCTTGGGTGTCCTTGGGCCAGTCACACTCTCTCAGCCTGAGAGGATGACAAGGGCAAAACCCCTCTGAAGAAACCTACCAAGAAACCCCCCTGACAGAGTTGCCATAAGTCGGTAACGACTTGAAGGCACACAACAAGAACAATAAAGGTTTCCCACACGCTTTGGGGCTCAGTTCCACTGTTTCCCCCCTATTTCCTTCAGGAGGGAGACTCCTGCCAGGACCTACTAAAACACATGATAGTACTTGCCCACAGGGAAACCATACTTGCCCATAGGGAAACATTGAAGAATACTTGCCCAAAGGGATTCATTGGGGAATACATGCCCATAGGGGAACACTAGGGAATACTTGCCCATAGGGAAACATTGGGGGAAACATGTCCATAGAGAATCATTAGAGAATACTTGCCCATAGGGAAACATTGAGGAATAATTGGCCATAGGGAATCATTGGGGAATACCTGCCCATAAAGAATCATGGGGTATACTTGCCCATAGGGAAACATTGGGGAATACTTGCCCATAGGGAAACATTGGGGGAAACATGCCCATAGAGAATCATTAGAGAATACTTACCCATAGGGAAACATTGAGGAATAATTGGCCATAGGGAAACATTGGGGGAAACATGCCCATAGAATCATTTACTTGCCCATAGGGAAACATTGGGGAATATTTTTCCATAGGGAAACATTGGGGAGTACCTGCCCATAGGGAAACATTGGGGAATACCTACCCATAGAGAAACATTGGGGAATACCTGCCCATAGGGAAACATTGGGGAATACCTACCCATAGAGAAACATTGGGGAATACCTACCCATAGGGAAACATTGGGGGAAACATGCCCATAGAGAATCATTACTTGTCCATAGGGAAACATAGGGGAATACCTGCCCATAGGGCATCATAGGGGAAGCCTCTTCCATGACGTCTCTATGGGGAAGTGCTGCCCTTTTCTCGGCGCGTCCCATAGAGCCTCCTCCTTGGGGCTGTCCAAAAGGGCGGTGCCTGGGGCTCCTCTGACCTAAAAGGCGGCGAGGCTTGGCTTTGGGGGACTTTGGCTCCTTCGGGGAAGCCCAGCTCAGTCTCTCCTGGCTGTGGGTCTGCGAGAGCCCTTCAAGGCGCCCTTCTTTGGTCCAGCTTGAGGCATCCAAAAAGCTCTTGGGAGCCCAGAGGCAGCCGCAGAGAAAGCGTAAGGGCTCCCCAACTCTGCAGGGAGCATCTTCTTCTTCTTCTTCCTGTTGTTGTTGTTGTTGTTCTTGTTGCTGTTGTGCCTTCAAGGTGTTTCCGACTTAGGGCCACCCTGGCTGTATCCACACTGCAGAAATAATCCGGTTGGACCCCACTTTTGACTGCCATGGCTCAAGGCAGGGATTTGTAGCTTAATGAGATAATTTAGCCTTCTCTGTCTCTGTTAGCTTTGGTGCCATAATCAAAGTACAGTTTCAAGGATCCCACAGCATTGAGCCATGGCATTTAAAAATGGGGTCAGAAATGGATTATTTCTCCAGTGTGTTTTAAACCTAACCTATAAATCCCAGGATTCCACAGCACTGAGCCGTGGCAGTCAAAAGTGGGCTCCAACTGGATTATTTCTGCAGTGCAGCTGCAGCCAGGGTCGCCCTAAAATTATTTCTGCAGTGCAGATGCAGCCTAAAAAAAATACAGTTGAGTACATAATAAAACCATATGGAATGAATTTACTGTATATTTATATTAGGGGTTTTTAAGCTTTTATTTTGTAATGTCCTACATTTTTTCTGGAATGTCCTGCATTAAGTGCTGCTTTGCCCTCCTTCGTGGTTATGATACTTGGTCACCCTGGATGAACTGGATTCTGCAAAGAGGTTTGTTCCTAACAGCTGTCCTGTTCCCTAAATGTCCCTCCCTGGTGCATCTACACAGTAGAAATAATACAGCTTGACATCACTTTACGGCTCTGTCCTACAAAGTCTTGGGATTTGTAGCTTTGTGAGGCACCAGCATTCTTGGGCAGAGAAAGCTAAAGACCTACAAATCCCAGGAATTCATTGGATGGAGCAACAGTACTTAAAGTGGTCTCAAACTGCATTGTTTCTACAATGTAGATGCACCTTCCAGGAGGGAAATTTAAAGAGCAGGACAGCTGTTAGAAACAGACCTCCCTGCCTTGATTTTTGAAGTGGGATGAAAAGCTCGGGAACGCTGGTTCTTGAGGCTGCTGGCACCTTTTGGGTAAAGTTATGCTGTGCCTTCCAGACAGGGTTGGAAATCAGGAGGCCACATGGCCTTGGACTGCAACTCCCAACAGCCTTAACTAGCCACCTGCCTTAGAATAGGAAACCACCTTCAAAGGCATAGGGTGGGTTAATGCTGACAGGCCATGGCTCTCTGGAGCTTCTGGTTTTTCCAGTCCTGGAAAATGTATGTGTTTTGCTGTAATTTTCATTGTCAGAGAGAAAAATCACCAGAGTGGGTGATGAAGGGAGAAAGGCTCCTGTTGATTCTTCTCCCTGTCATGTCTGTGTCAATAAGCACACAGAAGTTTCTATTGGGAATGGTGTTTCCAACCTTGGGTAAATTCCCAAAAGTTCAAGTCACGTGCCCTCAGCCTCACGGGAAGGCCATGGCAGACCTCTGAGCAAATCTTTCCAAGAAACCCCCATGATGAGTCACCAGAAGCGGCAAACTACTTGAAGGCACACAACAACAAGAAGAAGTTTGTGGTTTGCACAGGTAGGAGTCCAGGACGGAAGTGATGAGTTGGATTTTGCAAAGAAATTATGTGTCAATGGCTAAGCTACTTATGGATTGTGGATCTAGTCTGGGCAGAATTATTTCCCCTCTGAAAGATCAGATTTACAAAGGGGTGCTGTGTGTGTGTGTGTGTGTGTATGATTTGGACCCACCATTGTTTGGAAGATCAGGTGGCAACCATGGCCAGCATCACCTGCAGACTCCTTCAGCTGGTGCACACTCCCTAGAGAAGGTCTATACATAAGGGCCTTTACAGACTGCCAGAAATAGTGCAAATTGAGGCCACTTTAACTGTCCTGGATCAGTGCTAGGGAAATATGGGAATTGTATTTTTCTCTGGGACATTGAGCCTTCTCTGTCAGAGAGCTCTGGTGCCACAATAAACTACAGTTCCCATGATTCCTTAGCACTGAGCCAGGACAGTTAAAGTGGCCTCAATTTGCACTATTTCTGGCAGTCTGTAAAGGCCCATAAATCATTTCCCCTTTAGACTATACAGGGCTTCCCCAAAATCTGTTCAGAAAAAACTGAAGCTGGTGCAAAATCTGGCAGCAAGACTGTTTTTGGATCTATGGAGTTTATCACATGGGGGAAATCCCGTGCGGAAATGGGGCTTTAAATTAAACAAAACCCGCAAAAGCAGGTGTTTTTTCAGATGACGCCACTGTTAAAAGGAGGTTAATCTGAACGGAAATTAGACAAAAACTGCTTCATTTTACTTTCGGAAGCAATTTTTGTCTAATTTCCATTCGTATTAACCTCCTTTTAACAGCGCTTTTACTTTTCACACTGGGCAGAACGGGAGAAATCCCGTTCATTAAAAGCTTCCGCTTTTGCAGTTTTTTTAAACTTTAAAACAGCGATTTTGCACGGGGCTCCCCATGTGATAAACTCCTATGATTTATTGATTGTTGCACTAGCTTGGTACCACTTGCATTGACTTCCAGTTTGTATCTGGTTCTGGTAAAACTGCTAGTTCTTGCATCTAAAGCTCTAAAAGGCATAGATCCAGGATATTGGAAAGAATGCCTTCTCTCTTGTGAACCTAACCACAGGTTAAGCACTGCCTCATAGTCCATAATTTGTCCCCAAACTAAGAAGAGATTGGTTAATGGGGACACATGATAGTCTTTTCAGTGATGGCACCCTACTTGTGAAATTTCCAAGTGACATTAGTTTAGCTTCTTCTTTGTTTCAGAGTGACCAATAAAAAATTCATTCTGCATGGTGTCTGAGTGACTTTTCACTTGATGAATTTCCTCTTTAAAGTTGCATTTAAAGATTAATGAGTAAAGCCTAAACAGTTTTATTTGGCATAAACACCCAGAGACTGCAGTTTGCTTCTTCAGATGTGTTTGAAGTCCATAAAAGTTTATACCAAATCTAGGTCCAGATTCTCTTTTAGTTCTAACTTGAGGAGACTCATTGAATCCATTGGATTTATCTATTTGTTGACTTACATTGATTGAATGGGTCTACTCCAGTTGGGAATAAACAGCAGGGTACCAGACAAGGATATTTTTCCAGACTTTGGCCCTTTGCAGACTGCCAGAAATAGTGCAAATTGAGACCACGTTAATTGCCCTGACTCAGTGCTAGGGAATCATGGGAACTGTAGTTTATTGTGGCACCAGAGCTCTCTGACAGAGAAGGCTCAATGTCTCAGAAAAAAAATACAGTTCCCATGATTCCCTCTCACTGAGCCAGGACAGTTAAAGGGGACTCAATTTGCACTATATCTGGCAGTCTGCAGAGGCCCATACTTTGTTAATCTTTAACATGACATGATTCTTTGTGTGTTGTGTAAAGTAGTTGCTTCCTGCCCTCTCAATTCTTAGTTCATTGTTATTATGTTCTTTTAAAAGCTTTTTTGCTTAATGTTTGAAATTTGTTTTGTTTTGTTATTTTACAGATATTCACCATGGATCAATTATCTAGCACAAATGCTCATTTTGCCCTTGATCTCTTCCAAGAGTTGAGTGGAGCCAACTCAACAGGCAATATCTTCTTTTCCCCACTTAGCATAAGCTCTGCTCTCGCCATGGTCTACTTAGGGGCCAGAGGTAACACAGCAACACAACTCTCAAAGGTCAGCAAGTCTGTGTTTATTTTATGTTGCAACTTTTAGGCTGAGTTGTGCGTAGTTTGTTTTTCTATGTGTAGATGTTTATTTAAAGTATGCCACCAAGTAGGCAAAGCTTTTATTTGAATTTAATTGCATCTGAAGTGAATAATCTTTCTTCATGGCAGTTTATAGCCCTGGCTTTTATGGGGACTGGTTTTGTTATTATTGTATCATGATAGTAAAACACTAATATAATAAAGCTAATTGCCCTTCCTTCCGTGGCTTAGACTTTGCACAGAAATTTGTCATATATGTGTGCCATCCCATTAAGTAAACAGTCCAATCTATGTGGAGTCATCTGAAGCAGAAACAGAAATGGTGCTCAGAAGAAAAACCCATGCTGTGCAAAAAATGGTATGAATTTCCCCCCCCCCCCCAAAAAAAACTAATGCTGAGTTACATCACACTGCTGTTTCTAATGTGAGTACAGAATCGTATGCCAAAAAGTTGATGTTACAGATTGGCTGTGTATGCTGGAACTCTGTGATTATGATTATGTTAGCAGTACAGAGCAGTTGTTAATCTTCATACAACATGATAACACAGCCTTATAGTGTGACACTTCCTAATCTAAGTGATGGGGATTGTAAATTAACATGGAACAGTGTGTTTGTTGCCTCATGAAAGGTTTCAAATAAAGTAAAATGGAATTGCAGTAAAATGCTTTGTTAAACAGTCAGAAAGTATATGCTCATTATTCAGGATTCTCAAATATTTCCCTTATTTTTCAGTACAATTCATGTTTGTTTTGGTTTTGAATTCAGCATATGCAAGCTCACCTGTCTTGTCTATGGCATGCTCAGCTGTACACACATTGCACTCTGTGTGTTTGTGTGCGTGCATGCATGCATGTTTTCCGTTAGGGGATCAGAAAGATTTTGAGCGGTCCTTCTTTTGTATTTCCTTGATAAATCTGTTTCATTAAGTAGTCACAGTAGTTATGAGTTAGGCCACAACTTTTTTTTCAATGTAGACATTTCACTTTGATGCTGTTGAAGAGCTTCATTCAAGATTCCAAGAACTCAGTGCTATGATAAACCGGAGTGATGCACCTTATATACTGAAGCTTGCTAATAGGTTATATGGAGAAAAAACCTACACCTTTTTGCAAGTAAGTTGACTGAGATGATGTAAAAATATCAAAAACTTGTTTAGTCATTAGAATTGTTTTTTAATTACTATAGAACAGAAGTGGCTTTTCTGCAGCATCTCAGGCTTTCCTCCACAACCTGTTTGTTTTTAGTGAGGGTGGGGTGGGGAATGTGTCTTCAAACAATATATTGCTGCTACTCCTGAGGCTTATTGGCTTACCTTAAAACAGCACACATACCCCAGCTCCCTGAGAGTGCAAAAAAGGAAGAAGTGATATTTGTCTGAAAACTGGTGCAAAATGGTTTGGTGTGGTTACAGCCCCCAGTAGGTGTTAAAATTTGACCTTACCCATGTCATAACTGCACCTCTCCTACCCAGGAAGACTATGATTTCTTACTGAATTTAGTGATACTTAAGAACATTGGCCAAAAATGTTTGCAGTATACATAATGTAAATTTACATATACTAAGTTACATAGTAGATGTGCTAAGAAGCCTTGTTAATGAATTGTGAAGATATATAATAGGACACTGGCAAGCTCTCCCTAGCCAGTGTCCTTATGGGCATCAATCCTAATGCACATTTACCACTTTGTTGACTTCCCTGGGTAGTATCATAATGGCAGTCCCGCAGACATAAGCCCACATATGATGATGTAAGTCCCCAACAGGGTTTCATCCATCGTTCTTCCTGACCTGAAATGAATCTTGAATAATGTACTCACATAGTATAGATTTTGAGCCACTATTAATGTCTGAGAATTTTTATGAAACTCTTTATGAAAGAACTGACATGCTGGAAAAATTATCTTTAACTACACTGATAACTAAAGACCTTTTCATACTACTCCCATGATCCATAGTAGAAGCAGGGTTTCTACCATCCCTATGCTACTGGGATTGTAATGCTGTGTTTTCTTGTTCAGTTTTGGTCCCATGAATATAGCAGTCTTGGGATGAAAGCTTTCCTGCATTGGAGCAGCTGTGGGTGACTAGACTTCATCTGTATCTACCAGAAATAAAGTGAGAATGGAAGGTCAGGGCAAAACTTGGGTAACCATTCCTATTACATGCCCCAAACACACCCACCTGATCCTGGTGAGAAGAAACTTTCATAGCAGTAGAAAAGAAAAGAAAAGAAAAGCCAGAACAATACCGTGACCTAGTCTGACAAATTGATTATTTTCAGTGGAAAAAACCTGGAGGGGAAAAAAAATCATGTGAAGAGCTCCCTTTTTTGCTGATACTAACCCACTTCCATCATATTATAAAAGCCTTGTATGAAAATTACCTAAGGGAAGCAAATGTAATTACTGCTTTTAGCTGGGGAAAGGAAGATTAATTAGATACATAATTCATAGACATGTGAGTAATTAGATGTATAATTCATAGATGTGTGGTGTCTTTGTTTGTTAAATATACATTGATGCCTATATTCTGTGATTTCTTTAGGATTTCTTGACTTGCACTCAAAAGCTATATGGTGCAGAGTTATCCACAGTAGACTTCCAAAATGCTGCAGAAAGTGTACGAAAGCAAATTAACCAGTGGGTAGAGGGGCAGACTGAAGGTAAGAGGTTCTTCATTTGTCATACCTTTATTTAAGAACTGCTAAAAGTGCTGAAGGAAGAGGCAAAATGAAACCAATCTTCCCATCACCAGAGAAAGGTCTAATTAAATATGTCGGTCTGTTTCTCTGGCTTTTGAGGCATTTATCCAGTACCTGTCAAATTAATTAAACTAAACGATTTTAAAAACAAGAACTGATATTAATACCATTCTTCTTTTTCTTTTGGAACTGATTTTGTATTTCATTCCCTATCAATCCCATTGAGCCATGTATGTTTGGTATCTGTTGCATGGCATAAAAGTTAATAACTGATAAAAAGTCAACCTAACATTGTGAGAGTATATCTAGCTGGGTTACATTGACTCTGGGAACAGGGTTAGCTTGATAAATTCAACTAAGGGTGTAATCATGGGACTGACTTCTAAATAACAAAGGATTCCACGTGTTGAAAACAGACAAAGTAATAACATTTTCCAGTAGTAGGTTGACTGCAGTTGGAAACTAATGGTTTTTTCGGTGAGGCAGTCCTTTCCAAACTCCTGCCTTATAACAAGAGGGAACTTGGGTGCTGAGTTATGATGGGTAGTCAGGTAAAGCAAAACCACTGAAAGGTATCGATGTGGGAGCCCCAAAATTTTCATAAAAAGGAAAATAAAATAAGAGATAAAACCTGAAGTCACAAACTACTGGGGGACAAAATAGTCCAAGAAGAACTGAGCATGCTTGGTTGGTCATGAGGTATTGAGTGTCTTGAGTCTCCCTTATCTAAAATTCTGAAATCCGAAATATTTTCAAAAAACCAAAATGTTTTTCATGTGTAGCTGAGATAGTGACACCTTTATTTTCTATGGTTCATTATAAACAAACTTTGTTTTGCTCAGAAAATTAGAAAAATATTTTAAAATATTAAAAATAACCAGTTATAAAATTACCTTCAGGCTATATGTGTACATGAAACATAAATAAATTTTGTGTTTAGACTTGGATCCCATCTTCAAGATGTATGTATATACAAATATGGGTATTTCAAAATCCAAGAGAGAGAGAGTAGATCCCAAACACCTCTGGTCCTAGCATTTCGGATAAGGGAGACCCAACCTGTATCTTGAAATGAGATGGTTGGCTGATTGAAAAACTCACCAAGAGCATCCAAACTGCAACAGTTTCTTGTAGGTTCTAGATATTAAACATGTTGATCAAGATCTCTGCAAAATATAAGAACTTTTTTCAATCCTAAAAGTTGCATAATATCCTGGTGCATAATATTTACATATGTCATAGCAGCTGCTAAAGCTGCATATTTCCCATTGCATGGAGAACATTAACTTCTCTGTTAATGTTATATGTTGTTGTTGTGTATATTCAAGCCATTTCTGACTTATGACAACCCTAAGGTGAACCTTTTACAGGAATTTTTTCCTGGCAAGAACTGCTCAGAGGGAGCTTGCCATTGCCTTCCTCTGAGAGAGTGTGAGTTACCCAAGGTCAGCTGTGTACCATTTCCTTCTAGGTAAAATCCCTGAGTTGTTATCTGAAGGCTCCATTAATCAACTGACCAAACTGGTTCTGGTGAATGCAATCTACTTTAAAGGTAGCTGGGATGAGAAGTTTAAAGAAGAAGACACTAAAGACATGCCTTTTAGGCTCAGTAAGGTAACTCAAAGGTGTTTCACACACTCATCATTTTCTATATTGATGACTAAAGTATCAACAGCTTTATTGTAGTGGAAGGTGCTGCCTGTGAGCCATATGCAACCATAAACTGCTCCAGAAAATCATCTGGAGTGATGTTGCCCGAAACACACCCTTTTTATAACCCCCAACTTCCTTGTATTGCTGCAAATCAGCTGAAAAATCCCAGAGCTGCAAACGAGACTTAGGGGTCTATCCACACTCTAGAAATAAAGTAGTTTGACAGCACTTTAACTGCAATGACCTGGTGCTATGGAACTCTGGGATTTGTAGTTTTGTGAGCTATTTAACCTTCCCTGTCAGAGAGCTCTGGTCTCCCACCAAACTACAGATCCCAGAATTCCATAATGTTGAACTAGGGCAGTTAAAGTGGTGTCAGACTGCTTTATTTCTGCATTGTGGCAGCAGCATCAGTCTGATTTTCAGTAGTGCAAAAAAAAAAAATATGCTTCTCCCAGCCTTCCCTGCAGTTACTTACCCTGAAAGTAACAATAGGGAAACATCAAGTATGCCATTAACTGGCTATGCTGTTAAAGTTTGATGTAGCTGACTGTCCTATGCACAGTAACTGAGGGCCTTTGCAGACTGCCAGAAATAGTGCAAATTGAGTCCACTTGAACTGGCCTGACTCAGTGCTAAAGAATCATGGGAACTGTAGTTTATTGTGGCACCAAAGCTCTCTGACAGAGAAGGTTCAGTGTCTCAGAAAAAAAATACAATTCCCATGATTCCCTAGCACTGAGCCAGAGCAGCACTATTTCCATTAGTCTGCAAAGGCCCTTAGACGTAAGCTCTATTGAACTCAGTGTTTGTTAAGACTCATATGTAATGCTAAAAAGCATGACATTGATAGTTGATAGTTTTGCAAAAAATTTCTTTCTCTGGAATTGTTGCCATCAATTTGATACATAATAAACATAAACTTTTATTTCTGTTTCTATATCCTCATCTCTATCATATTGATACTATTCAGAAAGAAAAGAAGAATGTAAAGATGATGTTCATGAAAAAGAAACTTCCTCTTGGTTTTATTAATGAATGCAAATGTCAAGTGCTGGAACTACCTTACAAGGGGAAAGAACTAAGCATGATCATCCTGCTGCCTAATGATATTGAGGATGATTCCACTGGCCTGGAGCAGGTAATTCTCTTATTCTCCCTTTTGCATTCCTGAATAGAGCCAGGTTGCAGATACAAAAATGTGGTTTTGTAGTTATTAATCATCAGCTTATAGCAGAGACAGGCAACCTTTTTGAGACCTGGGCCGGTCTCCCGTAGCCCAGGTCTCAGCTGGGCCAAGGGGGGGGAATGGTGGCGCGCGCACACACACACACTCTCCGCCACCATGTGCAACCCCCGCCCCGCTGCCACTGCAGCCTTTGTTGCGGGGGTCCCCCCGGGGAGGATTCTCTCGGCGGGGACGGGCCTCCTCCCGGGAGCTGCGCGCGCTCCCAGCACTGTGGCCGCCATTTTGGTCTCCAAAATGGCGGTCGTGACGCGTTTGCGCATGCGCAGTAATCCTGCGCATGCGCAAACACATTGTGGCCGCCATTTTGTAGACCAAAATGGCGGTCGTGGAGCGCACGGCTGGGCAGCGGCCGAACCGGCCGCCGCCAGCGGCGGCAGGGGTCCACCTGGGCCCATAAGTCCGGCATACTGGGCCGGAACCGGCCCGTGGGCCGTAGGTTGCCGACCCCTGTTATAGGATCACTTATCTACATTTGCAGGAGCATTCTTTAACAACATATGAAGCAGTCTTGTGCTATGATATATTATTTACAAAAATGTTGGTGTTCTGAAGCAAGAGCATGTACCACAGTTTCCAGATCCCTCATATCCAGATAAGGGCGCAGTTGGCATATCAGCGAAGCTGGTAACAGGCACTCCTGACCGCCGCATTCACCTGACTAGTCATGTGAAGCGACGAGTCTAGGAGCACCCCCAAGCTGCGAACAGTCCTTAGAAGAGAGTGTAATTCCGTCCAGGACTGGAGACTGTATTCCCAGATCTGGTTTCGGGCCCGTGACTGTCAGTACCTCCCTTTTGCCTGGATTTAATTTCAATCTGTTTTTCCTCATCCAATCCATTACTGCCCAAAGACATTCATTGAGAGGAGAGACGCCATCTGAAGTCTGAGCCGATGATCTGGCCACGGAGAAGTATATCTGGGTGTCATCAGCATACTGAAGACACCGCGCTCCATGCCTCCAAATGATCTCATTCAGCGGCTTCATATAAATGTTAAATAGCATCGGGGACAGGATGGCGCCCTGAGGGACACCACAATTAAGCTCTATTTTTGAAGTTCAACTGTCTCCGAGCCTCACCCTCTGGGATCTGCCCGAGAGAAAGGAAAAGAATCACTGCAAAGCAGTACCTCCAATTTCTAACTCTCTCAGGCGATCCAAGAGGATGAAGTGGTCTATAGTATCAAAAGCCGCTGAGAGATCCAAGAACACCAGCAGGGTCACACTACCCCTGTCGATGCCCAAGCGGAGGTCAATGGTCAGAGCAACCATGACAGTCTCCACTCCATATCCTGTCCTGAAGCCGGTTTGAAATGGATCGAGATAATTGGTTTCATCCAAGACAGCTTGGAGCTGGGAAGCAACTGCCCTCTCAATCACCTTGCTAAAAAAAGGTAGCAAGGAGACTGGTCTATAACTATTTTTATCCAGGGAGTCCAATACTTTTATTGTCAGAGTATTATCAGCTTCAGTAGGCAGTGGTCCTTACAAAGGGCCTTTCCCAGCTTTGTCAGGTCATATGTGTAGGAAAAAAAGTTGATTCTACCTCTTGCTTAACACATTTCCCCATTATGAATCCAATGGAAATACTAAACCACAATGAGAATGAACTAAATATGTCCTTTATATTATTATTGTAGCTGGAGAAGCAGCTCACTTTAGAAAAGCTCCAGGAGTGGACAAAACCAGACAACATGTATTCCTACAATGAGGTTTATGTGCATCTGCCTAAATTTAAGTTGGAGGAGAGCTATGATCTTAAGTCATATTTGGCAGCCCTGGGACTGCAAGACATCTTTGATAGTGGCAAGGCAAACTTGTCTGGAATGTCAGGAGCCCAGGACCTCCATGTGTCCAAAATAGTCCACAAGTCATTTGTGGAAGTGAATGAAGAAGGCACAGAAGCAGCAGCAGCAACAGGCATCATGGTGATGTTAATGAGCATGCCCATGGAAGAGAATTTCACTGCTGACCATCCCTTCATCTTCTTTATCCGTCATAACCCAACAAATAATATACTGTTCTTTGGGAAATTTGCTTCTCCATGAAAAGTAAAATAAATCAGAAAACCACAGCCTAGTCCACAGAGCTGCTCCTGTCAAAATCAGTGTCATTTTGCTCCTGTTCTGAGAAAGGAATGGTTCCCAGGGCAAAAAGTTTGTCATAAGGTAGCATCAAAAAACCCTGCTTTGTTACCAGGATTTTACATCTTTGACAATTTTTGGAACACTGTCTTACCTTGTAAAACTAGTTGGCTGCTTACTGCTTTAATAAAAGTTGCTTCTTGAAGCAATGTTTCTGCAAAATTTGACCTGGTATATATGATACAGTTGTCTGGTATTTATTTGATGGTGTGGTGAAAGGTTTTTACTTTTTCTTCATCTGGCAGTTCAAGAAACTACAGTCAAACCAGGCAGAACAGATCTAAGGTAGATGCAGGAGGACTGTACAGATTATGGGGTATGAAACATAATTATTTCCTGGTGTGGAAACCTACCTCCTAAAACAGTATTTCCTCCTTAAAAATAGAATGTTCCCAGGATGATTTTTTTAGTTGCCTCAGTTCAACTAGTTTTGTGACATAATTGGAAAGAGGGAAGTTAACTAGTGGGGTAAGGCCTAAATCCTAAAAGCACCGGATCATGTCTGATCTTGGAAGCTAAGCAGGTTCAGCTCTGGTTAGTACTTGGATGGGAGATCACCACCAAATATCAGGTGATGTATTCTATATTTCAGAGGAAGAAACTGGCAAAACTACCTCTGAGTATTCCTTCCAGCAGGCCTTCCCAGAGCAAAACCCTAGGAAATTCATGGAGTTGCCATAAGTTGATAAGAGACTTGAAGGCACATACACGCACAACTGGAAGTGAAAAAAACCTGCAACTACATGTGCTTAAATAACAAGGAGCCACTAGGGGGCAATAGAAATAAAGATTACTAGTTAGGGCTTCATGCAAGATTCCCTTTCTGTTGTCAGCTCTGTACCTTTTTTATTTCATGGGATGTTATTCTCCATCTTATTCTCAGTTCCCTTTGTGTCTTGGAAAATCACATTTGAGTTATCAATAATTAAGAGATTTGACTGATTTTGACTATCTGATGTTTAAGATAGGTTAACACTGGGCTTTTCTACACATACAGTAAACTCTATGGTGCCCTGGAGTTTCCAGATTTGTAGCAACCCTAATATAGACAAGACCTGTGTTGTGGAACAGTCTGAACAGTTCATGTATTTCTTTTTCATATACCAGTTCTCTCCATGTGCAGGAGCATTACATTTTCTAGTAAGTATAATGTGAACATACTTTTGCAAAACAAAACAAAAATGCTCTTCCCCTTTACTGGCACTTACTTTCTATATATATTTCAGTGTTAAGAAGTTTTGGAAACTTACTATCAATCAGCTATGAATTAAATAGCCCATCAAAGGTATTATGCTGAATGAGAGTAAAGTTCATTAAGCCTGCCTGTCCTTATTAGACAAACACACTTGGCGAGATAGGCAAGTATAGTCAGTAGGAAAAAATGCACCGAATAAACAAGACTGAACTGTTTATATATTGGTTTGTGACTGACACTGGTAAAATGTTGCAATCCTTAATTCATTTTTATTAAACACAAATAATACAACAACAAATACAAACACAGTTTATATGACCAAAAATGTCCATACAAAAACTACAAACAAAACAGCAACAACAATCCTAACATAACATAAAATAACTAACACCCACTCTGGCTTCCTCCCTCCCTCCCACCGCCAAACAGTGGTTATATCCCTCTGCTACAATCCTGCACGCATGATGCTTATCAGATTGATAACTGCTGTGTGGGTCCCTCATTTTGAATCAGATCATTCCTCTATCAAGTGCTATGCTAATGTGGGCTTCAATACAGTAGGACATAAAGTCTCCACATTCTTTGCCCAAGATATATCTTTTTTTTTTCCTAAAAGCATTTATCTGTTAAACAAATCCAGGGTTCATTCTTTTTTTGTCATTCTACCAGGAAAAGCAGTTCACTTTAAACATGCTGCAGGAAAGGACATGATCCAGAGACATAGTCCAATTCTGAGGTTTAAATGGATTTGTCTAAAGTTATGAAGAGAGATACAATTCTGATATTTACTTACAAGCCCAAGGAGTATTGCAGTGTCTTTAAGAGTGACAAGGCTTATTTGCCTGTAATGTCAGGAACCCAAGATCTTTGTGCATCTAAAATTATCCACAAGTGAATGAAGAGACACAGTGACAACATGTAATAGCAGGTTCATTTTGTGAATTTCAGTGATGACCATCCCTTCCTCTTCTTTATCCATCATCACCAAACAAGACAGTGTATTTACCTTGACAGATTTGCCTCACCAAGAAAAGTAAAGAGCCATATGCTGTAGAGCTGCTCCTATAAAAGTTGCTTGTTTGAAAAAGAAAGAGGGAGCAGTTCTGATTTATGGGGCAGAAAGATTCTCTTGTTTCATTTAATTTTGGATTCTCTTAATGGGACAGCATCTGGGTGGGATGAGAGAGATAATTGGTGGTTACAGGCAGTGTGTTCATGCAATAGTGCACATCATTGGGGTAGGTGAAAAATAATAATCAAATAGTGTGTCGATGCCACGTGGTGTGGACTGCCCATGGCTGATTTTTCTATACTCAGTTGCTCACACACAGTAAATCGTAAAGCAAAATCAGCACATATATATCACAGATACAAAGCAGCACACTTATTAGGAAAATCTTAAGGCAAACCTTTAAAGTGGCTAACACAAACCTCCTGGACTTACTGCAGGTTAGTAGGCGTGATCCTCTCTGATGGGGCTACTGACTCCAAATGTTGTCCACTTAATAATAATAATAATAATAAAATTTATTTGCATCCCGCCCCTCTGAGAACAATCAGGGTGGCTAACAATGTTAAAAATACACAATACAATCAAATCCCCAATACCCTCCTCCCCCTAAGAAAGCATTAAATCCAGTAAAGATTAAAAAACATACAAATTAAAACTGACCAAGTGGTCAACAACATTATACAGTTATACAAACCTCATCATACAGCAGCATTAATCGGTGAAAAATGGCAGTATCCAGTACATAACTACTGAAGAGATTCCTGACTGGTTCTCCTAGGAAGATTTCTGGTTTCTGAGGCCGGGATATCTATTCTGGGAAGGCCTGCTGGAAGAGATCCGTCTTAACAGCCTTTTTAAAGCTGTATAAGGATGTAAGTAGACGGATCTCATCCGGCAGGCCATTCCATAATCTGGGGGTGACGATGGAAAATGCCGTCTGGGAGGTAGTCGAGAGCCTAGATCTTTGTGGCTGAAGTAGGTTTCTCCCAGAGGACCGGAGTGCGCAGGGAGGATTGTAGGGGAGAAGGCGGTCCCAAAGATAGTTTGGACCCAATTTAGGGCTTTAAAGGTGATAATAATACAAGGTGATAACCAACACCTTGTACTGGGCCTGGAAACTAATAGGCAGCCAGTGGAGGAACTTCAGAACCAGAGTAATATGGTCCCTCCTAGATGTTCCAGAAATTACTCTGGCTGCCATATTCTGTACTAATTGCAGTTTCCGGACCAAGCACAAGGGTAGCCCCATGTAGAGCGCATTACAGAAATTTAGAAGTGAGGTTACCAGTGCGTGTACAACAGTCTCAAGGTCCCTTACTTCCAGAAAAGGGCGCAGCGTATCAGCCAAAGCTGATAACAAGCGCTCCTGACTGTCGCATTTACCTGATTTGTCATCAGGAGCGACGAGTCAAGGAGCACCCCCAGACTGCGAACGCAGTCCTTGACGGAGAGTGTGATCCTGTCCAGGACCAGAGGTTGCAACCCAATTCTTGGTTTCAGGGCCGCTACCGTGAGCACCTCCGTTTTGTCTGGATTCAGTCTCAATCTGTTTTTCCTCATCCAGCCCATTACCGCACGAAGACATTTATTGAGAGAGGAGACGCCATCGGAATTTGAGACCGACGAACAAGATAAGGAGAAATAGATTTGGGTGTCATCAGCGTACTGATAACACCCAGCTCCATAACTCCGAATGATCTCACCCAGTGGCTTCATATAGATGTTAAATAACATCGGGAACAGAATAGCACCCTGTGGGACACCACAGGTGAGCTCCCTTTTACTGGAGCAACTGTCCCCAGCAGCACCCTCTGGGATCAGCCTGAGAGGAAGGAATGGAACCACTGGAGCGCAGTGCCTCAAATTCCCAACCCCCCCAGGCGATCCAAGATGCATTGTGGCAATTTTGGTTTCCCAAAGCAGATCAATGGGATGTATGAAAATTCAGATTCTTGAATTTTGTTATAGTTATTATATATCTTGACTGGGAGGTCAGGGATTAGCCAGGTAGAAAAACATCTTGGGCCAGCCCTAAGAATGACACCCTACCCCCAAATATGTCATCTTGAAAGATAACAAACATCCTGTATCTATTATTGCAGAGAATATCCCATCTATCCCCACAACTAAATACATGTCACCTAAAGACTCTAGCTCAATTGAAATGCTGAAGGGTAAGGAGGAATGAGTGATTTGTTTGCTCTGGAGTTCCATCTGTTGTTAGCTTCTGGCACTGAAATTAAATCACACCAATGGTTTTTAAAAGCAAGGATTCTTTACTTTTATGGGCACCTTATTGAATTAGCTGTATCTTCCTAGCTGATCTTTACACTGCTACAGGATTATTGGCAACATGTTCTCTGGTCACCTATGTGAATGACAAAGCTTTCAAATAATTGCTGCATGTATAATTATCACGGAGCTTAGAAGGAACATTTAAAAAGTTACTTGCTAGGGAAGCTTTGCATGTGGTGCTGTATCACTGGTTTTAAAAAGTTCCTTTGTTGGATTTTTAACCCACCTTTCATCCAAGGAATTTAAAGCAATACACACAGCAACTTATCTCATGTTACTTTTATGCTTGCAGCAGTCCTGTGGCATAAAGACAGGCTAAAACTGCAACAAACTCAGTTACCAAGTGCTTGGTGTTTATCACCTAGTGTGGATTTGAACTCTGGTCCCCAAATTGCAGTCTCATACTTTAGCACAGTGCTGGGGAATTTCTGGTCCTCTTGAAGGTCTTGGGCTTTGAGTTCCATCAACCCCAGACTGCTCTGACCAGTAGTAAGGGCTAACAGGAGCAACAGTATCAGAGATTTTTCACCCCCACTTTAGACATTGCATCACACCCTCTTTTAGCCGGAAAGAGTTCAGGTTTCCATTAGCCTCCGAGGTTCTGTTCAAAGAAGCACCATCATCCTTCTGTAAATTTATTTGTCTTGTGACAACATATAAACTCAGGCACCTGGCGTATTCAAACTGAGTTTGATGTGCATTGCCAGGAAATTCTGTGGAATATATAATCAGGATCAATGGCAGGGTCATCAAAATGACATTCAGCAGTAGTCCAGGGTAGAGTTTTACTGTGGCAATAAAATTAAGTCTTCCCTTAACACAACCACAGTGCTGTTTATGAAAGCCAGGATATGCTTGGGTCATTGTCTGGGCATCTAGGTATGTCCCAGCTCTGGGCATACCTGAAAAGCAACAGAACATTACTCCATAGTGGTAATGGTTTCCCTGCACCCAGCCTCCTTAAGAATGCTTTGTGTAATATGTTATCATGCACTCAGGCCTGCCACTGTTTTGACACAATAGCCTGTGCTTCAGGAGCAATGGCAAAAGCTTCCAGTTTAGGGAAAGTAAAGGCTTTTGCAGTCTTGAAGCTCAGGCACACCGTCTTTGGGGTGCACAGTGATCCCACCCCATTCATTCTTGGCAGGCCTGTTGTTCTCTTTAAACATCTCTTACAAAACTGCATGCTTTGACACCAGCCTTCAAAGGGCCATTAAGTTAATGTTTTCAACAACTTCTTATCTGGGAGAGTCCATTTGGTTAACTTAGCTTTTTGACATATAAACAACAGTTGGTGACTCAATTACCTAGAAAAGTTTCTTATAGATATTTATGTCTGCCTGAATTAAACTATACTGTGTGACTTCAATATAGTGAAATATTACACATTCTGCAAAGTCTTCCCATAAATTCTTATACAGGCTGTGTGTCCCTTATCTGGAATTCTGAAATCCAAAATACACTGAAATCCAAAATTGATCATACGGGTGGCTGACATACCTTTGCTTTCGGATAGTTCAGTGTACAGAAACTTTGGGGCTGAACAGACTGCCTGAAAGGGGCAGTGGCAAATTGCTCCTTTGCTCGCTGGATCAGGGCTGTGGCAACCGCACGCCACGGCCCCAATCCAGTGCTTTGCCGCTCTAAAAAGAGCTGGCAAAATGCCACTCTTTTTTAGAGTGGCAAAAAGCCACCCTTGCCACTGGGGCGGCGGTTTTTTAGTGTTGTTTGGCACAGGGTGTCAAAGACACCCCCTTTCGCTGCCTGACGTCTGGTTGGGTGGGCGGCGTGATGCAGCATCGGGGCAGTCAGGGTGGCTGGCATGTGGTCACCACGCCCCCACTCCACCTCCAGGCACAAAATGGTTAAAAATAATGCACAAAATGGTTAAAAATATTACAAATAAAATTACCTTCAGTCTGTGCGTATAAGGTATATATGAAACGTAAACGAATTTCATGTTTAGACTTGGGTCTCATCTCCAATATAGCTCATTATGTATATGCAAATATTCCAAAATCCTAAATAAATAAATCCGAAACTCAAAACACTTCTGGTCCCAAGCATTTTGGATCAGAGAGGGTCAACCTGTAACATAAAATCTTTAAAATTAGAATGGAGGCAAGACAGCAGTTACCTTTCTGCAATAAGAAGGTAGAATTCCGAATACAAATAGTTATCCTGCTCCTTGTCTTCAAAACAGGGCTACCTCTATCATTAGGCAGAGTAAGGCAGTGGCCTCAGGCAAGGATTTCAGATATCATGAAGAGAATGAAGTTATACATTGTGCTGTTGTTAATTATTTGCCAAGGAAAGTGGTGTTTCTGGAGATTTTCTTGCACCCATTCCAAGATAACAAACCTGGGATGCCATTTTCTACTCTGTCTTGGGCTGGTCCTGCTCAAAGAAAAGGATGTTACCAGCGGCAACTACCCCATTACTTTCTGATAGTGAGTTCTAATTGGAAATTGAAAGCACTGTTGGTTTGCAACTGTGAAGACAGAACTATTCTAAATTCTGCCATCTGCTCTGCATTTTATTCAAAGTATTCTTTTTCTAAATGTATATGTGGAAAAGTTGCTTGTCTGGACTAGTCATGATAGCTAAGGGCAGGGGTAGGCAACCTTTCTCCTTTAAGGGCCGAGGGACTTCAGCTCCCAGAAGCCTCAGCCATGTTGGCCAATAGTCCCATGTTGGCCAATACCTCCTGGGATTCTGGGAGCTGAAGTCCCTCGGCCTTTAAAGGGGAAAGGTTGCCTACCCCTGGCTAAGGGTGTCAGAGCACTGTCCTCTGTAAAACTAATGTTTCTAGCCTCTAATGAAGACAGTGATGGTATTGTAGCCAAGGGCTTCCCTAGGTACAAATTTCTGACCCCCTCACTACGTAAAATGCTTCTTATATTGAAGCTGTTTGTCCATCAGTACAGATGGCTGCACCTGGATTGTGTTATCAATTCAAGTCTGATTCTCAGCGAGTGCCTAAGTAACAAGGCAAATAGGGTGCCATTTCATAAAGATTTGAGTTAAATCAGGAAAGGTTTCAGTGTGCCTGTTGTCTCCCATTTTTAATCACATTGGCCGGCTGGCCACTTATAATTTCCCCCCAAAGTTGAAGGTATCCTTGGAAGAATTAAGGAGGGCTAAAAATGAGGAGATGCAAGGTCAGGCTACTAACGGCAGAATGCTACATAGCTGCGTTAAGCCATGGAGCATGCTCAGTGGGCAGATGAAGTTTTCCAAATGCTTAATAGTGCAGGCATGCTGAGCTGAGCATCCATGAAATTTAGATTACTCTGCTCTTTATGCATGACACTGCTGTATGAGTGCTTACCAAGGGGAATGCTTCTCCCTGAATATACGTGTGACCTAAAGAAAAGCACTAGGATCAATACAACCTGATTATGATGCATTTCTTTTGAAAATTAATGTGAACTGTAGAGTATCTATCTATATAAAAAATGTAAACATGTTTCATCATTGCAGCTGTAGTTGCTTGCCCACACAGAAACCTGTTGAATATATTTTTGGGCTCTTTAATGAAGGCTTAGAATTTGAGGTGAGTATACTCACATGTAGTTAGATTGCCATGATCCCTCATAAGCAAGTGCTGATGGGGGTTGCAGCCCAACATCACCTCAAGTTGCCAAACTTTGGCCAGCTCAAGTTGCAGAATATCTTAAATACATTAGGGAATATTATGGGTCTAGTTTCTGTCTTTCACTCTTTATGTAATTCTAACCCTCTTGGTCATCTTCTGGATGGAAATCAGCACTGTACTGTGATGTGTAGAAACACAGTGGGCAGCTGCCTCCTCTTTGTGTCAACCAAAACTATGAAAGCAACAAACATACTGATTGAGAATTTTGGGGCCAAATCTAATTGCAAGAAGTTCCAATGTGACAAAAAATCAGCTTTCTACTACTTCTTGTGTTTGTCAAGTGGCCCTAAGCTTCTACCCACAGATAGTAAGTCAACATGGGTGGAAATAGATGTCCAACAATAAAGGTGAGAATAATGTAGTTTAGTGGGAACACTATGCTTGCAGATTCCTGGCTGTCAGCTCTTAGTAGGAGTCTGTCCACTAGGTCTTATCTCAAGTTACTGGATTCTCTTTAGATGTTACCATCTTCCAGCAAACTCTTCTGGGTTTCTCCCATCTCCTGCCTAATTGAAGAAAAGTAAGAGCTACCAATTCCCAGCAGTTTGAAAAAGGAAAAGAAAAAACCCTAGTGTCTTCTGAAAGAACATCGTATTTCTAAGAATTCTTTTTAAAAAGCAGGAGCAAATTTCACTGCTTCAAAATCTTTCTTTTCCAAGGGTAGAAAAATATTTATTAAAATAGTTCTGTCCCCTATTTCTGTCCTTAAGGAAAATACTGAAGTAGCTGGCAACAAGCATAGAAATATTCACCAATTAAACACCAGAAAAAATATTTAAATAAAAAAGGGAAATCAACACCAGTAGGTTATCAGAAGAACAAGACAAAATGGACAATGGAGCTTCAGCAACTTCAAGCGAAGCTCTGAAAAAACAGCAGTGAAAATATACTCTACATGTTAACCTGCTTTAAAAAAACAGATCAGTTGACTCTCTAGTGGAAGAGGTAACAAAGACTGGGCACTACAACCAAGATGCCCTTGCCTGCATATCTGTCCCTTAAAATACTCTTCCCTAAGAAGATATAAATCCTATTGTATGGTTTGGTTTGCAAATTTGGCTAGAACTTGGGAAAACTACTTTTTGGACTACAAGTCCCAGAATCCACAAGTCAGCAGTGCCACAAGCCATTTTGTCATCTGAGGCAAATAACAAGATAGATGCATAGAGTTGGAAGGGATCACAAGGGGCAACCCCTGCCAGTCTACTTTAATAGCCTATTAACATGAATTTGTGAAAACTATTTCTGTTCAGTTTTACATCTATCCATGTTGTCACAAATTAGTCATCTTTGTCACTGTTTTAAATCTTTTAAAAATATTTTATGAGGAGCATTTCTGAATATTTAAAGCAAACCCATAAAATGTGAAGACATAACAGAGGTTGTTTTTATCCCCTAGCATAGGGGTGCCTGGTGAAATACAAGACAAGGTTCCTGAACTTCTAATGGTCATGTAGAAGTTTTTTACTTACAGAAATTTCCCTTTCTACACAATTATTAAAGGTACAGGAGTCTGGTCATCTGGTAACTCTACTCTAGCAGAGGCTGAGTAGAAGGAAGCAAGCCTCTAGCAGTCATTCATGCAATGAGAAAGAGAGAGAAAGAGGTTGGGGGGAAGTATGTGTGTGTCAGTAACAGGACTAGGATTGCAATTCTTCACTAAATTTCTTCTTGAAGGTAGCAACGAGTAATTTCAGCAATTTTCTTCAAAGTGTTTTTGAAAACTGTTTCCAATTTGAGAATTATTACAGTACTTCAATGCTGAAATATCAGTTTCAATGCTGAAACATTGACTTCTATACAGAAAATGCCATTTTCTATGCTAATGAACCATCTACAAATGTTACACAGAATAAATCCCCAAATACAGTGGGCTTTGGTTCCAGACTGCTTGTGGATGCCAAAATCGATGGATGCTGAAGTCTGATTAAATACAATGCACAGTAGAATGGTGTCCCTTATATAAATGGAAAAGTGAAGGTTTGCTTTTTGGAATTTATGTATCTTTTAAATGTTTTCAAGTCATGAATGGTTGAATCTGTTAATAAAAAAATAAATAAATCCATGGATATGGTGGGCCAACTGTATAACATCTTGTGCAAAAAACTACACAGATGTTGCAATGAAATATTATTTTTCATGCAGAAAACACTGTTTTCTGTGCAAAACAGCCATATGCATTTTTTTTTTTACAAAATAAATTCCAAACTCTGAAGATTCTTGTCAGTCTAGTATTGCTCTCATCAGGATTTCTCAATGCTCGAAAAACATGTTTTTCAACCAGTTTTTGGAATATTTTCAAATATTCTTTCCCTCCCTAGACTGGGTAAACACCACTTCAGAAGCATGCTTTAAGTTCACAAGAATGTAATTATTCATGTTGAGGCACACTAACCTGCCCACCTTACTGTTTGGGTGTTTCTAGTACACAGCACAGAACTAGTGACAGCTATCCAACAGAATTAGATTATGAGATTGCAATCCATCCAATTTCCAAGGAGCTCCTGAGGAATCTCCTCATTGCCAGCTATTGCTTAACAAAAACATATGAAGTTGGAGTATCAGTGGGATGCCATGTGCTCATTATCAGGATGCACACATAGAAATCGGCAATGCATCCAAGTACAATCATAACAACATACAGACCAATACATTTTAAATCAACTTTATTTAAGCAATTTCAAAATATCAAAAACAACTAGACAAAACTGTTTTCTACTTTAAGGCACAAATGTACTATTTTTCTTTCCAAGCCCCTTTTCACAGTTCTGAGCAAATCATATTAAAATTGCTAACAAAGGATATGGTCAGATTAAAATTAGGCTTTTTAAAGTCTCACTGATTGTACATGGAGCACTAAGTCCCTCCTTAATCTATTTTGATTAAAAGTGCCCAATTTGATCTAGACCAGGGGTAGGCAACCTTTCCCCTTTAAGGGCCGAGGGACTTCAGCTCCCAGAAGCCTTAGCCATGTTGGCCAATAGTCCCATGTTGGCCAATAGCTCCTGGGATTCTGGGAGCTGAAGTCCCTCGGCCCTTAAAGGGGAAAGGTTGCCTACCCCTGATCTAGACTGTGTCCCCTAATGCAATTTTTTTAAAGAATGTATGTTAACTGAATCACATATGCTTATTAAAGTCCAGTATTTCAGCTGATCTGGCTAACTGTAAACTAGACTGCTGCCATCACTTTGCAACATACTGTCCCAAACATCTGAGTGTTTTCCTCTCCAAGACAAACATTTCAACCTATACCAGATGGAGACTGCTAGTTAACAAATCATGAACATGTCTATTGAAATATATGCCACCATGAGCCAAGCAATTCAGAATTATCAGCTCAGATTACAGTGGCTTTAAAATAGAACTGAAATGGTAAGAAATACTGCAGAATACAAAATTGTGACCAGCATGGCAGAAAAAAACATTCCTGTATAGTATGTCATTACTATGCAAAAAAATTAGTCCCTTTCAGCTCTTCAGGCAGGTATTCCTGCTCTACAGGTTCTTTATACACAGGGTTATATTTATAATCTTTACCATAGCCAAGGTCTTTCATAAGTCTGGTAGGTGCATTCCTCAAGTGCAAAGGAACTGGTGGAAGGGGTCCTTGATGGTTTCTCAGGCATGCCTTGACATTGTTATAAGCACTGTACACCTCTATAGACTTTGGTGCTCTGGCGAAATAGACGACACACTGTGCTAGTAAGACCTGGACAACCAAATGAGAAAAAACCAGAAATGGTTTGGAATATCTCTGGAAGGCACACTAGTGATAGAACTATATGTTACACTCAAAAATCCAACCCCATGTACCAGGACCTCAGAGTAGCTTGAAAATCAGTAAATAGTTACCCACATGGCCTGCTCCTTATTGTCCCAGAGGGGATGCTGTGTCAAGTGGCTATTATGTGACAACGGGATGGAAGAAATGTCTTTTCTTTATAATTTAACTCTTCCACAGATACAGATGTGAAAACTGATAGTGAGACTGTAAGTTGTTAGGGTCAGTTTAAAATGACACTGTATGTAGGTTCAGAATAAAAAATGTGGGAACAGAGCAGCCATATCAAAATGAAGTAACAGTAGGGGAATCACACTTGTGTATGTTACACTTTATCTGTATCTACACATATATCTAGGTATATACACACATATGTCCCTGTCTAGGACCTTTTCTCCCGTATTGTCCACTAAAACACAATTACAGTTGGTCCTCCATATTTGTGGCTTTGACTTTTGCAGGCTTGATTATTCATGGGTTCTCTCTCTTGTATGTACACCTTAACAAGGTGGGAGAGGGGTGGTTCAGTGTTTGAGAAACCTTAAGTGTAGTGCTTTCAGGAGGCCATACTCTGTCAAGAGTCTAAACACCTAGTGGAGTCAGCTACTAATGCATTTAGTAGGTGCATTTGAATCGAGCTTTATATGTAGCAGACATTTCTAACCTAAGCTAAGGAAGCAATCGCTCCAGCAATAACTTTATTTATACTAGACATCACTAAGAAGGAAAGATAGGGCATCAGGAAGAAGGAAACAGAAGTGGCAGGAGGAAGAAACACTTAGTAGTTAAAGGATGACTATTACAGAAATGAATTAATAGACTACTTCACCTCACATTCTGGCATTCCAATGAAGTGGCAACCTTGATAAGCAGCAACAGCTTGAGTTAGTGCCATGGGATCTGCCAGTCCTACAACCAAAACATAATAATTCAAGAGTTCATTATCATTAGCAATGTGCCACAAGCAGTATCTCTTTTATGTCTTAAGGAAAAAGGCTCACAAGAGGGCTAATGTAAGGGTTTGGGATCACTGGATGCTTGCCGAGGGCCATTCTTTAGCAGGATTAGTCTTGCTTTTTTTTATTTATTCTTTCATTCATTCCTTTCTTTTATCCTTTCTTTCATTCCTCATTCAACTGTTCCCTGTAAGCAAATTAGCAATGACAGAAGAACAAGATGGAGAAATTCAGGCCTTTGCTTACCCTATCTTCTGTGCAACTCTACAGTAAGAGATCAATGGGAAAGAACTACTTGAAAGAGCAGTGGTGACAACAGTGAGCAGGACTCTCAAAACTTGGAGCCAGCTTTGTTTCACTGTATCAGTGATTACATCAAACAAAATAAATGTTTCAGCAAAGAGAACTATGTTGAACTAAATTCAAAGATATAGTCGTGTTAGTCTGTGGAATGAGTACATAGAGCGATCTTGTAGCACATTTGAGACTAACTGAAAGAAAGAAGTTGGCAGCATGACCTTTCATAGACTTCAATCTACTTCCTCAGATGCATTTGACAGAGTAGAAGCCAGGGACAGACATATATGTGACACTGGTATGTGAGAATGTTAATTCAAATTCAAAATCATTTGTGTATGGAAATGAAGTAGCAAGCCCAGTTATAATGATGGTTGTTGGTGGACAAAGGCATTGAAAACTAGCCTTTTTGTGTGGAAATGAAGTGGCTAATCCAGTTTGGCATAGGAACTAGCCTGTGGTGAAGAGAATAGATGCCTTTAGGACACCCCTATGAGGAGGGGTCAGATAGTGTTGAAATGTGTGTAGTGAGCCAGGAAGCCATAATCTTTGTTCAATCCATTGCTGAGGGATTGTAATTTGTGAATGGACTCCAATTATGCTGCTTCTCTTTCCAATCTATGTTTGTAGTTCGTTTGTTCAAGGACTGCTGTTCTGAGGTCTAAAATGAGATGCCCAGGGAGACTGAAATATTCTGCCACCAATTTTTGTGTAATCCAATTCCTAATGTCTGATTTATGTCCATTTATCGTCTGGCGCAGGGACTGGCCTGTTTGCCAGTATGGCATAAATCAAATTGGAGGATGAGCATGTGAAGGTTCCCCTAATATTGTCGGTGATGCCATTAGGTCCTGTGATGACATTTCCTGGATAAATGTGTGGGCAAAGTTGGCAACTTTTCCCCTTTAAGGGCCGAGGGACTTCAACTCCCAGAAGCCTCAGCCATGTTGGCCAATAGTCCCATGTTGGCCAATAGCTCCTGGGATTCTGGGAGCTGAAGTCCGTCGGCCCTTAAAGGGGAAAGGTTGCCTACCCCTGGTATGGAAGAATGCTCAACTAGTTTCTAGCACCACAAAGCTGCAGGTTTTTTGTTTTTTGTTTTTTTGCAGTTGTGCTGCCAGTGGCGGCCATGATTTCCACGATCCTGCTTGCAGTGGTAGCCCACTCAAAGGGGCTTAAAGGTCAAATGCAGCTTGTGTGTTCCCCACTTTTGCTACAGAAGGATGTTCATTTGTTGTCAGCTGCTTAGAGAAAAAGCAGGACAGAAATTGTTTAAACAGAATGACATGCATATTGCTGCTTCATGTGATATTCTGTTGGAGCAAGAGCTACATTTACACTTAGAGAGGAAGAAAAATATATATCTTAAAAACAGATCTATATAATCATATAAAAGCCAGAGAAAACTGTCAATCAGTTCTCTTGAATTACCCACCTATGTCTTCACTAGCAAACCTCACCAACCTCCTCGCCACATACAGTGGATCCTCACCGCCTTCAAGCATTCGAGCAAGCCAGTAAAGAGAAGCATTTTCATCGGATCCTCGCATAGATTTATGGAGAGCAGAGATGCAATTGTAATGCTCCTCACCTGTTTAGAAACAGACAGAAGGCCACATTAATCCTGGGCCATTCAAAGTAGCTGACCACCAGTCTGCTCAGAGAAAACAAAGGGAAGTACTTCTTCACAGCATCTTATCAACATGTGGTTCTAACTATTATTAAGAAGTGGTAGCCATTATCTTAGATAGATTTAAAGAATAATTCCAGTCTTTCCATGGTCACAAGTGTTCACAGCTACATTTCAGAATAATCCCAGCTCAGAATCAGTTCCTAGGTAATCAGAGCAAGCAAATACATTCAACACATTTGTGTCTTCCTTACAACAGGAGACACAGCTGGACAAAGGCAGGGGCTGGAAACCTGGGATCCTCAAGACATTCATAAACTACCATTGAAAATCAAAAGGTGAGAATCTGAAAATCAGAATCATTTTTTTTTAAAGTAATCGTTATTAGGGTTGTCAAAGTGAAAACTGGACAGAGTCCCTGTACCTTTAATGCAGGGGTAGGCAACCTTTTCCCCTTTAAGGGCTGAGGGACTTCAGCTCCCAGAATCCCAGGAGCTATTGGCTAACATGGAACTATTGGCCAACATGGCTGAGGCTTCTGGGAGCTGAAGTCCCTTGGCCCTTATAGGGGAAAAGTTGCCTACGTCTGCTTTAATGGCTGCATAGAAGAAGGAATTTCAGCAGGTTTACAATCTGGTAACCCTATCAATATAAATGTATTAAAAAGGCATGCAATGTATACACATTTAATGAGGTAAATTAATCAAATGCTGGATCCTTTACTGACAAGCAATACTAATCAAGAATGCCTAAATATATGTGTGTTGAATACTTTAGTAGGAAAATGGAGAACACTTAATCTGCTATTTTACTATTGAAAAAATTGTTGACAAAATAATCAAGTGCTCTATTCTGTCAATGTCTGCATTCTGATGTTGCATGCAAATGGCGTAGTATTTTGGAACCAACATAAGATATTGAAAAATCTTGTAAACTTGAATTTTCACATGCAAAATAGAATTTTGTATTGGACCCTGTGCCCAGGACTGCTTGTTGATACAGGGTTCAGTACTGGGTGGGCTTATAAAAGGGAAAGATAAAGGAGTTCCCCTTTGACAAGATTGTCCAATTGTAAGGTTAGTGCTCATCTGTTACTAAGCCTATGAACCAGAGTTGTCAAAGATGACTCTGTGGTCATGTGGCCAACATAAATGCACAGATTGCTGTTTACCTTCCCAATGAAGTAGTCCTTATTATCTACTTTCACTTTTACATGCTTTCCAACTGCTAGGTTGGCAGAAGCTGAGACCAGTGATGGGAGCTTACCCTATCACACAGCAGTTGGGCCTCAAACTGCCAACCTCCCAATCTTGCAATCAACATAACTGCTTGAGCCACCACTTATAAACAACTTACAAATTGTTTATTTATCTTACTATGTTATACAGAGACATGTTTTTTTAAAGTTTTGATTTTCATTTCCAGGTCCTCACCTTTGACTTTTCTTTTGAGTACCCCTCTCCCCTTACCTAGAAAATCCAAGAAAATCTGGAGGGCCACAGGTTCTCCAACCCTGACAAGGGAAATCCAATATGGTTTACTGATCCTAGAAACCAACAGGTGCACTCTTACAAGCTTTTGTAGGCTTCAAGAACACCTGTAACAAGTGAGGCTACCAAGCACTTGCTTTTAATATTTATCTGGATCTATTTTTATAATATAGCTTCATACAATATTCACTATAATGTACCATTCAAATGACTGTGTCAAAATGTGCCATTATCCAATATTCCTCCTGATAAGAGAAAACATAGTGTGCATGACTATTGTACCCTGCAAATCTGCAAATAATACATAACAATATCTTTGCACTGTTCTGCCTCTGGTTTTAAAAGCAAAACCTTTTTTATTTTCATTTGAGAATTTGTAAACATGTGTCCCTCTTAACGGATTTCCTGTGAGTTTGGTCCATCCATCCCTCACAAGGGTGGTCTTGTCTAAGACACACAAGGCCAGCAGACAGCTATTTTTAATAGTGCTCCACACAAAGAGCTCACTGGTATGCCATCAATATCAGGCCAATATAAACAGCATGTCTGTGCTCTGTCACAGTATTTAGGCTTTCAACTTGAGCTGGCGGCAATAAACCAGGCAGCTGGGAGTCTCGTCATACCCTTGGGAATGGCGTCGCCTAGTCTCTTTAAAAACCAAGATGGCTTTTAAATATTTGAAAAAGCAAGCGTAGCCTATCTTTTCCAGCTGCCCTTCTTTCTCTGTTCAGTGTGATAATCCAATAGGTTTCTTTCAAGCATTAAACAGGAGAAAAACAAAATAGGAAAAAACATGTTGCATTGACAATCACTGTGACACATATATAAGCATACACAAAAGAGCACAAAATGGTCCCATTTTTGGCAGAGACCTGTAGATAAAGGGTTTTGTTTAGAAATAGTCTCACAACTCCCTTCACATGTTCGCTACTTAAATTCTAAAATTCCAAAAAGTTCTAAAGTTCCAAATTGCAGTCAACCACTGAGGACTTTTTAAATTTTAAAGACATTTTAAAGAGTTTCAGCAATGGTCAGTACTTGTCTTCTCAGCCATAAAAGGTGAACAGGGCTCTTAACGTTATATACTGGTGTCCCCTCACTTTTATTTTTTTAAATAACAATAATTGTATGGGCTTGAGTACCTCCTAGACACATCCAGGCAAATTTTTAAACAGAAGTTGGGAAGATGAAAGATGAAACCTTTGACCGAATGAGTGTTTTTTGTAACACAGCAAACTTTTTTTCCTGGATATTTCCTGTGTAGACTGAGCACACTATTTATTTAAAAAGTCTCAAGACTTCAGAGTGAATGAACTTTGTTTACTGGATCATTGCAAGAACAGTCCCAAGTACCTTTTTAGGCTGACTCCATCCCCTTTCAGCTTTTGGTTAAGGTGCAATAACTGTACTTTCTTTAGTCCCTAAAACCAGGGCTGACTCTTGCAAGTGTTTTGACTGAATGTTTAAAAGTGGGTTTTAATGCACTGTTTTGATTTGTTTTTAAAGGATGTTTTGATTGCTTTTATCTGCTTTGTATTTGCATAAGGAAGTACTTCAATAAACAAATAAATATTTCAAAATGCATTATTGATTGGTTGATTGACTGATTGATTAAATTTATATCCTGCCTTTTTCCCAAGATGAGATTCAAGGAGGTTTGCAATAATTTGAAAAAGACTTAGGTAAAACATTAGTTTTAAAAAGTTAAAAAATAATTAACATTATAAATAAGTTTTAGAAGTATTTTAAAATTCATGATAAGCTTTATAGGCAATGTCAGAATACATAAACGTGAAAATTAAAGCTTATAGGTAATAATATAACAAACCTCTCTTTTTCAGTAACATAGTGAATGCACAGCCATTTTGCAGTGTTTTTTTATATTTGAAAAAAAATCTTGATTCAAGAGCAAGGATTCAAAATGTGGAAGCTAAAACAAAGGATTAGAATGTGCCTCCTTTGTTTCTAATTCCCTAGTATTCCCTGCTTTCTTTTTCAATACTTTTTATTTTATTTTGCAATTACGAGTGCTATTCTTTTGAAAGAATCACATAGTGTTGTGATGAAGATTTTACTAAGTTTTAAAAAACCAAATGACTTCATGTAGTCCCTTTTGCTCTTGCATGTGAAGATGAAATATTCCAAGATTTACATCCCTACTTGTGGCATCTTAAAGAGTAAGAAATTTGGTGCAGTAGAAGCTTCAGTGTTTTATAACCCAATTCAAGTGGGATACAGGTCAGAAAAGCTCCTGCTGCGACAATGCCCTTTTTTGCAGCTCTGTGTCTTTTGAAAGAGCTAGATTTTGCCAATTGATTGGGGATGCTAGGAATATATCTATCTTTAGCAGATGTTTGATCTGGATCTGCTAGGGGCATACACTTTGTCTCCATGAGGAGTGTCAGGTACTAATTTCTGTAAATCAATCACTTTTTAAAAGGACTAGGATAATACAAAAGCTTGCCATCCTAAAGAGAATCCTGACTTATGTGGAAAGGGTAGAAATTCCTCTATCTCTTTGGAAGCTATTGTTGTTGAACAAGTAAACATATGAAATTGCCTTCTACAGAGACAGACTATTGGTTCATCTAGCACAATGGTTTCTACACTGGGTCCATCAGTGTAATAACATTCAGGCCTCCTGAGCAAAAACCATTTTTGACTGGAAATGCTAGGAACTAAACTTTTTAATGCAGTGATTCCCAAACTTTGGTCCTCCAGGTGTTTTGAACTTCAACTCTCAGAAGCTCAAGCCAACCTGACCAACAGTTAAGAATTCTGGGAGCTGAAATCCAAAACACCTGGGAGACCAAAGTTTGGGAACCACTGCTTTAATTAAAAGTATGTGTTCTGTCCCTGAGCTATGTCATTTTAAATTGAACACTTTGAAGTATAGGTTGAGCATCCCTTATCCAAAATGCTTGGGTCCAGAAATGTTTTGGATTTTTCAAATTTTAGAATAGCTGCACATACATAATGAGATATTTTGGAGATGGGACTCTAGTCTAAACAAGAAATTCATTTATGTTTCTTATATGCTTTATGCATATAGCCTGAAAGTAATTTGAGACACAATATTTTTAATAGTTTTGTGGATAAAACAAAGTTTGTGTACTTTGAACCATCAAAGAGCAAAGATGACACTATCTCAGCCACTCATGACGAGTTTGGGAGTCTAGAGTATTTTGGAATTTCAGATAAGGAATACTCAACCTGTACATAATCTGAAAACTTTTAGGTAGACCAAGCACACTGTTTATTTAGGAGGCTCCGAATCAAGACTAGATGAGTGAACCTAGATCACACCGGATTTGTACCAGGTATGGGGAATGTCTGGCCCTTCAGATATAATGAACTGCTATGCTGGTGAGAATGTAGTCCAGGTACAGCTGGAGGGTCGTATCTTCTTTTCCTCTGGTATATAAAGGGATACTAATGATCCTTAATAAAGGACAAATAAAGGATTTAAATGGATTCTGTTTTCAATGAGCTTTTGTGCCATGCATAAAGGTATACATGCAAAACAGGAAACTGAAACTATTTTTAAACATCACACTTCCACTCACAGTGCCAGCCAAAACTAAAATTGGGACCTGAATAATATGTGGAAGTGAATTGGTACTAGCAATGTATAGCATATTTGTGATTTTTTTTTCCTCAAAGAAATAGGATATCTCAAGTTTTAATACACTATTTTTTGGCTTTTTCAAATATTGGAACTTGTTTGGTGAAAATTTTATTTGTATAAAAACCATTTCATTTTGTGCAAAGTACATTTTTGTCCGATAACATGTTGCACTGTGCAAAATACATTGGTGCTTTGTGGAAAAAATATTTTTAACAAAATAAATTTGTGGTGCAAATGATATTTTTGACAGAAAATAGAGGTTCCCAAGTCACTAGAACTTTGATGAAAAAGCAATAAAAATGTAGGAAGTTTCAAAATCTCAATTAGTGGGGAGAAAAGTTCTGATTTTTTCCCCTTGTCTAAGAAGGAAATAAGTGAAGCTTTACCTCCATAGTTGATATGGAAAGTCCTGTGCCATATGCATAGGCCCTACACAGATTTAAAAATCCTACAGGACATTCAAATACACTCTCTTTCTCCCTTTCCTTTTCTCTCTTCATGCCAAGGATTATATCCAGGTATAAGGTACTTAGAAATGAGATCTAACACTACCTCTTCTTAGGAGCTGACTGCTGCTAAAGACAAAGCAAGAGAGACTATTGGCCAATTCTACAGGCTTATATTTCATTGTTTATGAAGGGAAGAGTTAATAATTCCCATGACTAACCATTTTCGGTAGAGTTCTATTTTGCAGAAAGTTTGAAAACTCATCTCTCTCATCACAACATGTGTTTTAATCATAGGGTCTGGTGCCCTGATTCTTTATTGATCAAAAAATTGTTAAGTAACAGAATTTCCAACACAGAACAAAGCTTAGCACTGGAAAAAAAATCTCATGAAAAGCATTTGCTTGAAAACCAATTAAGTATGAGCACATAACTAGTTAAATGTAAGGAGACAAAGCTAATCCTCAAAGTCCAATCTCCAATTCCAATCTCCGCCGCAAAGACAGACAAATGGCCAGCGTTTGCGATGCATAATGGTGCCAAGTCACGAATTTAGCTAGAGCTGGTATCAAATTAGGAATCCTCGTACAGAGTCATACGCAAGCAGTCTGACATAAGCAAATTACAAAATTCATTTCCTTAAAAAGGATTGCCAAAAATAAAAGGGATTATTGAAAATTTCTATTAAAGACAGATCTGAATGGCAATATCTATGTGGAGTGTGAGTGGTGTAAACATAACTAGTATCTGCACATAACTAGGACTCTAAATGTTTCCCAAATAATTTTAAAAAACCAACTGAGCACACCCTTTGGTATCAGCAGCAAAGTATTTAATATGAATGAGAGATTTTCCTAAGTACTAGGCATCAGTGAACCAATAATGGTGAAATGGTTTTCCGTGAGTCATGCTAGATGGCAACTTTCCAGGAAGCCTCCAAAAGTGAAAGTCAGAGATAAAGAAATACAAACAGTAGCTCTTAAGAGTTTACATCCCATGTATAATCCATAACACAACTAATGTGCTGATCTTACTTCAGGTTTATTCTTGCTTTTTGGCAGAAGTAAGAAAACATACTGATCTTATTCAAGCATTCTGAATTTTATTCATGGTGAGACTGAGGGGTTGTGCCATGTTGAACTGGGATGTTCAGAAGGATATCTCTAAACTTGTTTGTCTGAATGAAGTTCCAATCATCTTCATGATCAAGAATGGTGATAGCACAAGTCCACTGAGGGATACAGCCAAGCTCAGTCAAACTTGCTTACAATTGCCCATCAGAACTTCCTGCACAAAAAGGTGAGTAAGGAGAAGTAGAGTTGGTGATTCTCAAGAAAAGATAGATAACTTGTGCTCCTCTATAGATGTTGTCCGACTGCAACTTCCAGCAGCTGCAGCCAGCACAGCCAATGGAGAGGGATAAGGGGAATTGAAGTCCAGCAAGATCTGGCAAATAGTAAGTCATCCAACCTTTGTTGCTCTTGTTTGTCACTGAGTTAGTTGACTTTGACTTAGTGACAATTCCATGAATGAGAGACTTCCAAGAGCTCCTGCTCATCAACTGTTCCGCTCAGGTCCTGTACACTCAGGGACATGGCTTCCTTGATTGAATCAATTCACCTATAATGCATCTCATTTCCTATGGCCCTCAGCAGCTACACTTCTGAATGACTGAATAGGGTTGTGGTGATAACTCATTTGTAGAGGAATAAGCACATTATGACGCTCAGATCTGTTTTCCTTACTCAAGAAGAGTTTGGCCAAAGCTAACACCAAGATTGTATGAAGTACTTAAGTTTCAAATTGAAGTGCATGCATCCATGTACAAATGTCTGAATGTATCATGATGTCAAAAATTCTCTGCACAGAGAAATAGTAGTAGTACAGAAGGGGAAAAGCAAGGCTGTATCCCTTGCCTGACATTCTAATTTAGTTATTGTCTCCTGAGAGCAACAGCTATCTTATTAGCCAAGACCTTCTCTCCCAGTAAAGCCTTTTGGGTTATTAGAAGGTGAAGAAAAATATTACATTTTAAATATTTGGCTTTCTGTTTTATTATTTTAATGTATATGTTGTTATATTATGGCAGGGGTAGGCAACCTAAGGCCCGGGGGCCAGATGCGGCCCCCCGAGGCCTTTGGACCGGCCACAGGCTGGTCCTGCCGCCGCCACCCCCCGCCATGATGATATTGATTATTGTTGTTATTACTTGTTCTTGGAGTTTTCTTGGCAAAATCTCCACAGGGGTTTTGCCATGGCTTTTCTGGGGCTGAGAGAGTGTGCATGCATACTTTTTTTTAAAATTTTTTAAATTAAACATTATTATTATTTTTATTTTTTTATTTTTTATTTTTGGTGCTTTGACCCCCCAAACTGTCTGAGGGACAGCAACCCGGCCCCTGGCTCAAAAAGGTTGCCTACCCCTGTATTATGGTATTATCATTGTGTTCATTGCTACGTATAGTAACCTCTTTGAAAGAAATGTTGGGTATACACTCTATCTTACTTGTTCTTGGGGTTTCTTAATAAAAAGATTTTTTTTCTTATTATTCTTAATAAAAAGAATTCAGTAGAACAACACTAGGCTCATTTCCATCACAATAAACCACAGTTCAGCATAATCTCCAAATGAAACAAGTGCCTAAGCACAATAGGCTCAAGTTCCCAATCCTTCCATATTTTAAAAAATATTAATTTCAGATTTTCATGCCATCTAAGCAGTTACTTAATCTTAACTACGGGTTGTTCAAAACAAGCTGGTATCAAATAAGTTGTCCCTCGTAACTTGTGGGAGGGTCCTGTTAACTGCCCTGGCTCAGTGCTAGGGAATTCTGGGAACTGTAGTTTGCTGTGACACCTGAGCTCTCTGAAAGAGAAGGCTAAATGTCTCACAAAACTACAATTCCCAGAATTCCCTAGCATTTCTTTCAGAGAGAAAAATTTTTAAACAAAGAAAAAATATTTTAAATGATGCTCTGACAGCATCTTAAATATGATATTTTGTTTGGGCTGCAATATGGCTACCTACTCTGTGATTTCCCTTGGCAGAGAAAATACACTAAATACATCTTGCAAAACTTTACAGTTGAATTGGGCATCTTGATTCAGTCACAGATATGCCATATAGGTTGCTCTATCAGGCACTCACCGGCTCGATCATAGAGAATATGGGACCTCTGGAGACCTTCCTTCACGTGATTTTCTTTGATGATCAACCCCTGAGTGGAAGAGTCATCAGTACTACTCTGATGGGAGAGTTTCATTAATCTGGCCTGAACAGCCATCTGGAGTCCATTCAATCCAGTTCTTGCATCACCGTCACAAAGGTAAGCAAGTGTGTTGATAGCTTTTCTTTCAATACACACACATGACCTGAAATAAAATAACACTGTTTTGCTTCTAATTACAAATATGACACCTGAATTCATTACATATTGTTCAAGGGCTACATTTCTTTGCAATGAACACTGAGCACCAACTGGATTTAAAGGTTAGCCTTATGATATGCCACAGTGGATAAATGTTACAGGAGCTTTAAAAAGAATAATTAATGCACAATACCTTTAAAGCATAATGCTTTTGAAATTATTTGAACCTTCAGCTCACAGCACTCTGTAACTAGACAACAGGCATGAAGCAGGAAGGAAAGAGAGTTGCTGCTTTCAACTTCAGTCTTCCTAATGTCTCCTTCTGGGCCTACTTATGTCATAAAAATTCCAAGCTCAAGTGTCTGAAGATGCCACACTGAGCACAAATAAAAACAAGTTTCAAGTTTTGTTGTGCAAATGGTCTTCAAAACAGGGATGGCTCTTCAAAGTACACCTCCCACAAAGCCCAGCAGCACAATCAACAGTAAGAAATGATGTGAGTTGTGAAATTAACAACATCTGGAGGGCCACATGTTGTCCATACCTGCTGTAAATCATTAGCTTTTTTTAAAAAAAAGGGGGACAGACAGAAACATGGGAAAGGTGGAAAAGAGATAAGACAGGTAGGCTGTACAGATTAGATGCATCAGTGGTGGTAATACAAAAATTAAATATAGTCCCATATTAATTGAGAAATGTTTCTTCTGCTGTGTGCCAGATTTTTGTTTCTACATGGTCAGAATTATGCATACAAATACAGGCTGGGTCTCTCTTAGACGGAATTCCAAAATCTGAAATATTCCAAAATCCAAAATTGTCTATATGGGTGCCTGATAATGACACCTTTGCTTTCTGAGGTTCAGTGTACAGAAATTTTGTTTCATGTTGAAAATTATTAAAAATATTGTGTATAAAATTACCTTCAGTCTATGCATATTAGGTGGATATGAAACATACATTAATTTCATGTTTAGACTTGGTCCCATGTCCAAGATCATGTATATGCTCCCCGGGTCCTCTTCGGTCCTCTGGGAGGAATTTGCTACAGCTACAAAAATCGAGGCTTGTGGCTACCTCCCGGGGGGTGTTCTCTGTTATTGTGCCTAAGCTCTGGAACGGCCTGACGGACGAGATCCGTCTTTTAACATCCTTAGACAGCTTTAAAAAGGCTGTCAAGACGGATCTCTTCCGGCAGGCCTTTCCAGACTAGGTACACCGAATTGATCTTCCCGCCCTAGATTGACAACCCTCCATGAGACGATCCTCACGTGGTCCCATCATGTGATGGGAGGATCGTCAAGCCAGGTTCTTGGAGTCACTGGGCAGGATAGCTACATATTTTAATATATCCAAATTGAATTATTGTTTTATTATTGTTTTATATTGTCTCGATTTAATCCTGTTTTAAGGGGGGGAGGGGTTGTTTACATTGTATGTTTATTGTAAATTGTGTGTTTTAACTGTAATGCCGCCCGGATTGGATTACCAATGGGCGGGGTATAAATAAAATTATTATTATTATTATTATTATTATTATTATTATTATTATTATGCAAATATTCCAAAATCCAAAAATAAATAAAATAAAATAAATAAAATAAATAAATAAATAATAAAAAGTAGAAAAGTAAAACAATTAATTAAATACAAACCAAAAAAACTCAACCCTCAGAAACCAAAAACACTTGTTCCCAAGCATTTCAGAAAAGAAAGACCCAACCTGTATCTCTAAAGATCTGTGTATCTTTCCATTTTTAATATACATTTATTTTCTTCATTATCTTTTTTTATTCCTCCCTTCCTCAAGGCAGCTCATAATAGCACATATGATTTCTCCCTCCCATCCTCATTTTATCTTTACAATAGCCCTGGAAGGTAAGTTCAAAGGAAGATCATCCAGTGTTTCATGGGTAAAATGGAGATTTGAACACTTGAGCTTCCCTAGGCCTTGTCTTATACTCCAACCACTACACCACATTTTCACTAACAGAGAAATACAACCAACTTTTTTTTAGGGAGAGAAGATATCATGCCTAGGAATCTGGCACATACAACCCTTGAACCAATGCTGTTTCCAGCAATTGACTCAACGCATTTATCCAACAGGGATTAGTGTGGGGAGACTGGGATAAGCAGCAATTCCTTACAGAGTACGTTGGCACTGGAAATAAATTTAAGATTGCTAGGAGTTCTGCACTTCATTCACTGAAGGATTTATGAGCATTTCCCTGTAGTGAGGCTGCTATCAGTGTTGCATCATATTCTTTAATTATATTGTTCATTTAATTAAATCTGCATATCACAAAAACTTCCTACATGGGTGCTTATGGAGGTCATGAAGTATGACATAATTTATAATGCAATAGCCCTCCACCCCAAAGCACTTAGAGTAAGACAAAAGACCATGTTTAATACTTCCATTACCACAACTACCCCTGATATGGAAGCAGGTTTCCTATCATGATTAGTTTTCCTATCATGATTATCATGAAAGCACCAACCCAGTTCTGGTTGTTAAAAAACAGTTTTGTTTTTAATTCTAAGAGAGGGAAGTTAAATCATTACCCACCAAAAAGGATGGGACAGAAATTGGAGAGGTTTTGTAGAACATTCGTACACAGGACCAATGTTCCAGGGACAATTGGAAGTATAAACGGTGACTAACCCTTCAAAATCGCACATTCACGATTAACATTTTCACACAACGTCACATTCAAAGAGCGATTATCCTGGGAATATCCTGTGATAATCACACAACTGCGCTAATGGTTTTCACATGACATCACAATGAACAGCAAGTAAAGTGCCATTATCCCATGAATATCCAGGCAATAAACAGAAACAAAGCATTCATTTAATTTTCCCGTGGATGAATTTTTGCTGTTTATTGCCTGGTTACTCCCTGGTTATTCCTGGGATGATGGCTCTTCTGGGTGAAAATGTTTTAATTGCGTTTTAACCTCAAATGCGTGGTTTTGATCACCGTTTAAACTACCAATTCCCCCCCGTGATAAACTCCTAACTCTTGGTAACATTGGATATATGAAATTCCTTTACAGGAAGGTAAACACATTTGCAAACTTTGCTTTGGATATAGTGCTTGCCACTCCATCAGCTGCTGGACGTTCATTCTCTTTTCTCTGCACAGTGTTCAAGCACCCTCATGGGTATTCTCTCCTCCTTCTCACAGTGTTTTGCTACCATCCAAATGGAGCAAAAGGTTATCACACAGCAGTGTGCACGCTCAAACTATGGGTGGGACATTGCAGAAGGCCCAGTGGCCACTATTACACTGCTAAGACTGCAAAAAATGCCTACACCCACACCCACACCAGGTTTTCAGACACTAACTTATGGTTTTGAAAAATTGTATTTTTGTTGTAAATGTTTTTAGCACCACAGGGGGTGGGGGCAGCTACAATCTATTTAGAATATCAACTGCCTGTCCTGGAGGTTTCCATAATGTTATCCCACGGAGTAGCCACCTGCATCCATCCTCTTTTTGAACATCAAGTTGATACCAAAAGGGATATTTTAGGCCTGTAGCTAAGAAGGAACCTCCAGGGCAGAAAACTAGTCATGCCATGTAAGGACATCCATGACCATATAAGTAGATCCAACTGGCTTATTATGGGGGAAGCTTAAGATCACATGGTTAGGATAGATTAATCAATATCAGAATCTACATAATCCATTCATTGATAGGAGCGATGGTGGGTGATAGACCTGGTGTTTGCAAAAGAACAAAAGTCTGACTATACTACCCTCTAGAGGAGATACTCCATCTAGAGGAGACATTTGCATTGATTCTCCAGTCATTTACAAGTTCCCTTCTCATTTTTCTCTCCTGAAAACTTCATTGTAATCCCAAAATCTGTCCCAGGATAGATTTTGTCTGGTAAATATGCCTGCCAAGACACTTCCAATTTGGTCTTGCTTGATATTCAGACAGACACTCTCTCAGTATCTTGTTTGACTCCTTAGCATTGCTGGCAGCTGCAGAGCACTTCACTTCACAGAGTCCCCCAACTGGAACCTTCACTTCTGGAACTGGTACAGGACTACATTCTGCAATTATTAAAGTCACTATCTGCAACCACCTTTTATATTGTTAGTTCTTGTGAATGTGTGTGTGTGCATGCTTTTATGTGAGTGGTGATTCCCTTTTACAAATAAAACTATGTTTGGACCTTGCATTCTGGAGTTTTGTTTCTTGGAAATGGTATACACAGGCTTGATCCCTGCTTTGAGTTACCCAAGCCCTCTCAGATGCTGTAATTGAATTAATAAAATTCCCCTCTTAAATAGGGATTGTGGGTTCCTCTTGGGACCCTGGCATTTTGGATAACAATGAGAAGCAATGTATCCTTTGATTGGGCAGTAAATGGGACATCTAGAGGGGCTAAGGGTGGCAAAAACAGGGCCTCACTTTGCTCACCTCCATCTTAAACTATAGCCACCACCCCTCTGTTTAAAATAGTCTCTTGTCAATGAACAAACTGGTTTGATTAGTCTAACAATTAAACCTTACAGTCCTACAAATATGAATCAAATAGAGGGATGCTCTCAGCATGAGTGTACAATGTCTGATAAAATAGGTGGAGAGGACAGCCTTTTCCTTTGTGGTACCTGCTATAGGGAATAAGATGCAAGGTGTTTTCTCAACATTTGAATACTTCGTTTGCCTAGGTGTTTTTTAAAACCACCAAATTTGTTAAGTTATGCCTAAAGATATTAATGAAATATTTTATCTTTGTTATTTATTCAAGGTCAACGTGATAGCTCTGCAGGTAGGGATGTAATGAAAACCATGGTTTTGTTTCACTGAAACAAGCCATTTCAACATACCCAGACAACCCAGTGACAATCAGCCACTGCATGCAAGATCTATCACCTCTTCTGTAAGAAGACAATTGTGGTTTATTTTTCAACTTTTTTGCATTTTGCCCAAAAATATATCTGCACAAAACTAGTGTCTTTTCCTTTTGGGATGTCCAACACAGAGATAACTAATACAGATGGTCTGTCTGGCCAAAAGGATGTCAATGAAACCTTCAAAGTTGTTATTATGGTGATCCTATCATGAGGCTATTTGACAAGATTTGTTCAGAAGGAGTTTGGTGTTTGCCTTCCTGAGTGTGAGTTGCCCAAGGTCATGTAGGAGGTTTCCATGGCCAAGTGGTGATTCAAACTCTGATCTCCAGAATGATAGTCCAACACTCAAACCACATATAACACTGGCTGGTGGCTGAAAGGCAGCAGTTTCAAATCAGGTGTCATATGCTCACCCCTCACTATCCATCAAAACTCAGATAATGGTCTTTTGTACCACCTCCAGACATCTCCATGGGAAACCTCATAAATGATGCATTTCAGTAGTCCAAACAGGAAATTAATCAGAGTATAAATTATTGGGCCAATGCAGACTGGCCAAAAGGGCCAGCCTGGGGGTGGAGTTGGGGTGAGGTGACCGCATGCCAGCCGCCCTGATGCCGCCATCACACTGCATGCCCAACCGCATGGCGTGCGGCGTCAGGGCACTCAGTTGGTCCAGCGTTTAGACACGCTGCGCCAAAGGGTGCAAAAGAGCTTCAGCGGCGGTGCTAAGGGTGGCTTTTTGCCGCCCCAAAAAGGACCGGCATTTGCCAGCTCTTTTTTGAGTGGCAAAAAGCCAGATTGGGGCCGCGGTGTGTGGCTGCCATGGCCCTGATCCGACACTCCCAGGGGCAGCACAGAGCCACCCCTTAGGGGCCGTCTGTACAGCCCCATTGTCACCAAATTACTCTAGTCCAGTAATGTGCATAGCTGGTGGACAAGCCTAAATGGAGCATTCCTCACCACTGATGCCTTCAATGACATTTTTGAATTAGAGTACTCTCAAACTATGAATCTGTTCTGTCAAAGGAAGCATGCACCATCCAAAGCAAGCCATCTGCCTAATTCCTGTATCCAGGGATCACTTATCCACAGAGACTCCATCCTGCCAGGTTTCATCTTTATCTGTCACCAGTCTAGCACTTACAAAGCCTTTCTTAGCATAGATGGAACAGTGAAGCAGAGTTGGGGATCATCTGCATATTGCTAACCTTGTGCTCCAAATCCCCAAATGATACATCCCAGTGATTTCATATAAAAACTAAATAGCATAGGACACAAATGGATTTTGGAATCTCAGTGTATAACTGCCAAAGAGCTGAACAGAAATCTCCCAATTATATCCTCTGATAACAACCCTGAAAGCAGAAGTAGAACAACTAGACTGATAGATATACAGTACCTCCTACACCCAAATCACTGAGCTGTTCCAGGAGAATATCATGCTCAATGATACTAAAAGGCAACAAGAGGGCAGGGAAATTTAACAAGGGAGCACTCTCTGCACCTGTCACCCAAAGGAAGTCATCAACCAGGGTGAACAATAGCCTTTTCCAAGTGTGATGATCTGGACTGTTCACAGTATTCCAAGTATGATTACACCATAGACTTATAAAAGGGCAATACAATATTGACAAATTTATTTTGACTGCTTTTCTGGTTATGCGCAACAGGGAATTTGTCTTTTCTTGTAGCAGCTGCACACTGAGGCTGCATCTACACGCAGAATTAATGCAGTTTGACACTTCTTTAACAGCCATGGCTCAATACTATGGAATTCTGGGTTTTGTAGTTCTGTGAGATATTTAGCCTTCTCTGTAAAAAAAAAAAAAAGTCCTCTGGTGTCACAACAAACTACAAATCCCATGGTTCCATAGGATGGAGCCATGACAGTTAAAGCCATGTCAAACTTCATTAATTCTGCATTTTGTAACATTTCCATTACAAACCCAATACCCTTTCTTGGTCACAACTGACAGCTTAAACCCATCAGCAAATAAATCAAGATGGGCACTAATATACATCATTTTATACTTGGTAGCATGAATGTAATTTCCCTTTCCCCCCCTATTTTATAAAAAATGTATAGTATTAACAAGAAAAACATACACATAGAAGAAATAAAGAAATAATGTAAAAAGAAAAAATCTATCAGACATATTATAAGGAAAAGCTTTTATTAATAGCCATGTTATATCTAGCCTTCATGAAATCAATAAAAGGTATCGCGTATTGGAAAATCTGGTTATTCTTTTGTCCACCGTCACATATATGAACACGGTCAGACCACTGAATTAGTGGGGGATCAGTTTCGGACACACACACACACCCCGTGGATACACAAAAAATGGGTCCTCCAGTCCCGATCCCTAATGGCGGTGTGGCATGCATGCACCAGCTAACACAGCCACATGCATGCATAGCCATTGGAAATAGTGGGGTTTGCCATCTGCAGATACTCAGATCCGTGGATGGCAAGCCTGTGGATATGGAGATCTGACTATACACAGTTAAAATGCTCATTTCTGAAGCTTTCCAAACTTTACATAGTCATTCATTCAGAGTGGGAACAGTGTTACTTCTCCAATTTCTAGCAATCAAAATCCCAGCAGCACTCAACAGATTCTGAACCATTCCTTTATCTGTCCATGTAGATAACCTAGGTCATCTGGATCACTGCTGGAATTCTGGTTTCAGTATTTCCCAGAGGAAAGTGCCAAATTACAAATAACTAATGAACACAAGGCCATCCGTTCTGCTCATACTGCCAACCAGCTGTTATGGCATGCCACATGTAGAAGAGTTTCAAATGACGAGTCAAACAAAATAGCACACAAACGTGAGGATGGTGTGTAATATACAGTATCATGCAACACTGGCATGCAGACAAACTTTACAGTTCCTAGCCATTTCTAATGCAAGGGAAAAATGTAGTATCTATCTTTTTTCCCTCCAACTCTTATTTCTACCTTGAAATAGGCATGTTTTCAGCCTTTGCTGATGCCAAGAGAATATTGCATCACAACCCTTGGCTCTATGTCTATTAGGTCTGCTGAAACAACTGTACTCTCCCAAGGTAGTGAGTGTCACACACAGTTAAGGAGGAAATTACAGTAAATCCCACAGCAGTGAACACAACAGCATTTCCCCAGTAGATATTCCATCCATCCATCAACCTTTATTAGGCATCTTAATAATCAATACAATGAACCATACAGTACAAAATTTAACTAAAAAAAAATACTTAGCAAGGATACATTAAAATTTATCATTCTTAAATCATCTAACACCAAACTCTAACCATTATTTAGTTTGTGCCAGATTTTTGTTGCCTCCATTAGAAAATTGGCCATCAAGCGTGTAATCTGTGCATTACAATCCTCCAATAGATGTACTAGAGTTATATCAGTTAAACAGTAATCCATTTCTGTTAGTTTCTTTAACAATTTTGCTCTAGGTTTTTGATACAATGGGCAAAGAAATATAATATGTTGGAGCGTATCTGGAGATAAATCACAAATACACATTCTATTTGCAAAAGGAATCCTCAAATATCTACCCCTCGTGACACAAGAAGGGTGAATGTTCAGCCTTGCGAAGAGAAAGGCTTTCCTTGAAGCCTGTAGGGACAATGATTGGAAGTACTTTGGCATCTCTCCCCCATAGGGGGGAATGCCAAATACAGAAGGGGAACATACTCTGGGAGAGATGGGATAAGTCATCTTATAGTCCCAATTCAATAAACAGTCCTTAATTTTCTTGAAGCATTCCTTCTCACTCAGTAGGAGTAGAGAGTCCAAGCTTAGGCCTTTAATTTTTAATTTATCTTCATAGATTTTTGACCAAGTAATATAATAATTATCAGATAGAAGGAACCAAATTAAACTAGATCTATTTGGTCTATAGTGGATTTTTAGCCAATATTTGTATGCCATCAACCAAGCTGTGGTCTCGAGTGTATCTAGACCAAGCTCAGCCTATAATGTTAGATGATGAACACATGGTGGGATGGATAACAATTTCCTACAGAGCTGTGTTTGTAAGCTTTCGACCTCCCTATTAAGAGCTGTGACCCAAACAGATATACCATATAGTATTTGTGGTCTTATTTTAGTTTTATAAATTTTCATAGCTGCAAGGAGATCTTGATTTCCCTTCTTGTAATAAAAGGATTGTAGAGTCGCCAGTGATCTTTTTCCAGATTGAACAACCTTTTCTCTCTGCTTTGTCCAGAGGCCATTATAATGGAAGAGAACACCCAAATATGTATACATTTTGACCTGCTCTATAGTTTGATTATTCACCTTCCATTTCCTTGGATTGAAACCTTTTGAAAACACCAAAACCTTTGATTTAGTAACATTTATCTGTAGGTGGAACTTAACACAATACTCACTAAATCTATTCAGGGCTCTCAATAGGCCCACTTGAGTCAACGAAAGTAATACAGTGTCATCGGCATATTGCAACACAAGTAGAGGGCGAGCTCCCAACTTAGGGGGATGTGTATCAACCGTTGACATGTAAGTTGGAAGATCTGCCACAAATAAGTTAAATAAATGTGTGGCTAGAACACAGCCTTGTCTTACACCTCTTCCTACATTGATTGGGTCAGTTAGATGTCCTCTTTCTGTAAACTTCACCCTGCAGACGTTGTTGGTATGAATTTGGTTCAACAAAAATAGGAGTCTTGGGTCTATATTTAACCTGTCCAATTTTCTCCAGAGTGTAGGTCGGTGAATAAGATCAAAAGCCGCTTTTAGATCTATAAAAGCAGCATATAATTTCCCTTTGGGTCGGGAAATATATTTATTGATAAGAAATGAAATGACTGTGATATGATCTATAGTGGACATATGGCCTCTAAAGCCCGCTTGTTCAGGCCCCAGGAGGGCTTGAGTGGTCATCCAGCATTGCAATTTCGTTGCCAAATAACTGTCATAAAGTTTACCCACAATGGAAAGCAAACTTATTGGGCGATAGTTAGCTGGATTATGCTTATCACCTTTTTTAAAGATTGGAATTATAATTGAGTTTTTCCAACTTAATGGAATCTCGCCCGTATTATTTACCAGAGTGAATAAATTGGCCAAAGCTTTGGTCCATAATTCTGGACAGTGTTTCAATACTTCAACCGGTATGGTGTCATAGCCCGGAGATTTAGCAGGTTTTAGTTTAAGAATTAATTGATACACTTCATCTGGCGAAACAGGACTCCAAATAGTAGAGGGGTTCGTAATTTCAATGATGTTACCAGATATATGAGGTTGCATCTTATTTGTAAAGTATGTTATCCAAGTTTGGGGCGGAATGCAGGAACTAGATAAATTTGTGTTATTATTTAAATGCCTCCTAACTGCTAACCAAAATGTTTTAATGTCATTTGATTTTAGATCCCTATCTAGATCGGCCCAGTTTTGTTGGTAAAATGCTTTCTTTTTATCTTCGGTGTACTTTGAATATTCTGCTCGGGCCTTTAAGTAGGATCTGAGATTTTCCTCCGGATTGTCCAGAGCCAGTTGGAATGATTGTCTAAGATTCTTTTTCTTTATAAGGCAATTCTTATCAAACCAGGTGTTCTTCCCTCTAGGTGGATTTATATAGATAGATGTTTTGTTACTCAAAATAGATATTATATTCTTGTAATTTACCACGGCCCCTTCTATCGTAATACTATTTGTTAGATCATTAATTTCCAATATGAACCAATCATCCTTATAAATTTCACTAATCGCCTCCTTTGTTCGAGAGTTCCAATAGATTCGTTTTAATCTTTCATATCTAGCAATCGTTTCGGAGTTTATGGAAGGTGCGATAGCTAATTTGGGCATTACTATAGATACAGAAAGTGGCATATGATCACTTTCTATTCTTTGGCAGACCTCAAACGCTGCAACCAAATTTATCAAGTCTGGACTAGATAATACATAGTCAATAGAGCTTCTTCCTACTGATGATATAAAAGTGAAACCATTGGTGTTTGGGAAATAATCCGAACCATTTAGTATAAGTAAATTATGGGTAATACAAAAGTTTGCCAAGAATAGCCCATTTTTGTTTATAACTGGATCCATACTAACTCGGGGAAGGTTCAATGGAAAGGGTGGCATATTTGCATCCAGCAAATACTGATCACACAGATAGTCATTTGAGGGTCCAATTCTAGCGTTGTAGTCCCCCATCAGTAAACACCCTGGAGACTCCGGTTTATTAGTAATTTCATCTAAATAATTAGACAAATGGTCCCAATAATTTGAGGTGGCCTGAATGTTGTTGGTTACCGGCATGTAAATGTTAAATAATATTACTTTCACATTTTCAGATTGTAGAAAAATTGCTTGAGCAATTTTCTCACAAGGGGATAATGTTACAAACTTAAATCCACAATTAATCTTAATCAAGGTAGCTAATCCACCTTTATACCGTCCCCTTTTGCAAGATCTTTCTGCTGGCACGCAGAAAGATATATACCCAGGTAGACAAATATCATGAGAACTCCACGTCTCCTGCAAACAAATAATGTCAAACTTAGTGATATATTCAACGAAGTCTACGTCATCACATTTCCTTCCCCAACCAGCGATATTCCATGAGATTAATGTTAAACTTGAGGAACTCATGGAAGTGCTCTCCTGCAGTCACTGCGTAGGGTCTGGTTCAATTGAGGATATGATTTGATCATCCATCTGAACACAGCCGTTCAAACTTGGATTATACAGTTCTCTAGTTGGTAGTGCTGCTTGGGAAGTATCTTCTAGATTGGACTGAATTATCCCACGGAATTTTGCTGTTGTGTCTTCAAGATGTGCTGTAACCATTAATTGATTTGTGAGGGAGAGGCCACGGAATTCCTGCGTAACCTCCTCTTCTGTTTGTTTAAGCTCAGGGTCATCCATCTGTGGAGAGTTATTATGAAAGTTTTGGTCGTGTGGGCCCAGGGATATAAGCTCAACCGAATCCCTGACCCAAATTTGTGGACGAGGTTCCACTTTTTCTGCCACTTCAAAGTCAATCAGGTATTTTTCTTTGGGTGCTGGGGGGGCGCTAGATGGTGGCTGTGAAATATCAGTCTGGATGGGTGTTAATAACGAAGAAGACCTATTTGTAGTAAAAATATTTTTGAAATGGTCATCCCTCTGTATTATATAGGGCATATCATTACAGTTCATAAGTTGGCCTTTATTCACTTGATTAATTTGGCAATCATCATTTCTTGAGATAATTGTGTCCGGAAATAAAGAAGCTTCTGCTACGTGCTGGCTATTATTTATCAATTTGATTGCTTGGCAAATTTTGTTCCATTCCTCCTTAAGTATGTTAAGTTCAGAGATGTTGTTTAGCTTATTCTTAGATGCAGATCTAATGTTATCTGTAACAATTGCTTCAGGTTTTCTTTCCTTATAGGATATGAGAGGATTGATCACACTATTAGTATGTACCCTCACACAGTGTATGTCATAATTTTTTATCAATGATGACTTTTTAGCCAATAATATATTAGGAACCGCAGGGGAATTGAAGATCAGAATTATCCTTGAATAGTGATCTACTCTTGGCAGGAAATAGAAAGATTTTAACATAACCTTCCTGTAATCCCAACCCAGTAGTTTGCTTAAGGAAGATTTGATATTGTGCATATTGGACCATCTGCCCTTATTGATTGAATTATATCCTATAGCTAGCATCACCTGGGATGGCTGCATTGTTAAGGCTGAAGAGAATTCAGAGGGATTGAAATAGTCATAGAGTGGTATTACTTGAGGATTTGGTCTATTAGAATAGTTCCTTATCTCCACATTTTGTAATTTGCCTATTAGAGTCTCTAAACCATTACAGATGGAGGTACAATTTTTTAGTAAAAGTTCAAAAGTCTTTGAAATTAAAAATGCTTCCTTTGCCAGAAGATCCTTCCATGGACAATTTGTTGGTAAGTGTTCTGAGCCGGCACTGTTTTTAATCTTATCAGTTGTTAGCAGATCCTCATCCTGCAAGGAGTCCAGGATTTTATATCTATTATTTAATTCAATATCAGTTTGAATATCTGGTACTCCTTGACTGCTTGAGAAGTGATAATCTATTTTAGTTTGTTTGGAAGGTTTATTTCCAGGGTCGTGTGAAACCTTAGAACGGCGCCGTTTCCGTATTTTCATTTTAAAGGATTTTTCCCCACAGTTAAAATATAAACTGTATTTTTGCCGCTCACACTGTCTCTGTTATTAAGAAGGCCTCTTGACAGGGTTAATAAGGTTCAGAACTCCAATAAATTTTCTCCAAAGGAATCTATCTTTATCTACTTAGCTTTTGTTGTTTGGTTCAGTAGTGACCTTGGAACGCAGTCCTTTCCGTAGCTTCATGTTGCAGCCAGCAGTTAAAAGATAAAATGAAGGTAAAATGTTTAGAATTTGAAGGAGGTTGACAAAAATAGGCTTAAATAGTACTTAAGACAAAAAACAAGCCAACCTTCCAACTATTTAGGTTAAAACCAACTGTTAAAACATTACAAAATTAAAAACAAAGGCTCTAAAGTGCAGCGTCTTAAAGCAGCGTCTTATCAGGCTGCCGCCGGCCAAGGAGTCCGCTCAGTAGATATTCCTATTTGCTCCACAGTACCTCTGGAGACCATTTGGTTGTTGTCTCTTAGTTCTCAGCAATGCTGTTACATTTGTAAACAAGATGAAGCTGACTAAAAGGTTATTTTTAAAAAAGAAAGTAAGTTGAGCAAGTACACATCAGGTCACTGCATGGAATTAAGGTCACATTTAAAACAAACAGCTTAAAACCAGTTAAAGATTCTGTGCTAAAAAGGCTTTTACAAAACAACAACAACAACAACAAAATCCAAAATAAATGTCCTGGTTTCTCGCCTGAGCTAAAGCTTGCAAAAGTTACCACTGGCAATGTTGGCTGAAGAATGAGGAACTGTGTTCCAAAAAAATTAATATTTACAAACTCATACTGGATTCTATTCCCCTCAATTCATTTTTCTGTTATTTTTCCACAACAGATGCTCAGCACTGAGGGCTCTCAACCAGGTCTGTTTGGTTGGACTGGGGGGGGGGGGGTCTTAGATCTCCCCCTGTTGATTAATGCTTCTGCAAAATGTAAGGTTCCCCTGAACATTCCTCCTTTCATTTCTCAGTGGCCTGTTCCTACTACAGTCCTGTAAGTATTCAGCAGTTCTTCAGTATTAGAGGGACCAGTGTTCAGCTTGAGCAAGAAAGACCCTGATTCAAATTCCCACTCAGCTCACCGGGTAGCCCGGTCATTGTCTCACTGAGTTATTGTACGAATAAAAAGGGAAGCATAATAACATAACACCATAATTTACTGTCTGTTTTCATAGAATAAAGGTGTTGGGAGTTTTCAGCTGTTGTTGTATTCTCTTAATGCAGGGGTAGGCAACCTAAGGCCTGGGGGCCGGATGCGGCCCCCCGAGGCCTTTAGAACGGCCCCAGGCCGGTCCTGCCGCCGCCGCCGCCGCCACCACCCACCATAATGATATTGATTATTGTTATTACTTGTTCTTGGGGTTTTCTTGGCAAAATCTCCACAGGGGTTTTGCCATGGCTTTTCTGGGGCTGAGAGAGTGTGCATGCATATTTTTTTTAATTTTTAAATGTTTTTTTAATTTTTAATTTTTAATTATTTATTTATTTATTTTTGGTGCTTCGGCCGCCCAATTGTCTGAGGGACAGCAACCTGGCCCCCAGCTCAAAAAGGTTGCCTACCCCTGTCTTAATGTTTTGATCTTAAGTCTGTGTTTCAACTGACATTTTCATTTTTGGGGTGCTTCCACGTAAAATTTTTGTTAGTGGTAGAAAGCTAGTACACCTATACTTAGCACGTCTCTGAGAGTTTAGACATGGCATGTAGTCATGTCATTTCCTGTTGGTAAGTCTTAACCACATCTTTTCTCTTCCTGCTTCAGTGAGTTTATTTGTCCTTAATTTTGTAGTCTCTCTCTCTCATCTATTTGAGAGAGCACATTACAGACTCTCTATGACATGTTATGAAACCTTTAGTATTTGTAAGTACACCTACTTCATATATGTTTAGAAAGATGACTAAGGGCCTATACAGACTGCCAGAAATAATCCAGTTTGGGGCCACTGGCTCAATGCTAGGGAAACATGGGAATTGTATTTTTTTTCTGAGACATTGAGCCTTCTCTGTCAGAGAGCTCTAGTGCCACAATAAACTACAGTTCCCATGATTCCTTAGCAGAGCCAGGACAGTCAAAGTGGTCTCAAACTGGATTATTTCTGGCAGTCTGTATAGGCCCTAAGCCTACTTTCTTTCTCTAGTGGATCCTATGGGGGTGGGGGGTGGGATGACACTGAGTATTGCTCATCTTCTGCTTGTAAATACTTATTACTCTGCTTGTGAGATACACTACTTTCTCTCATATTCCCCAGCACTTTGTACTGTGACATCAACCTGCTTCATGTACATTATAGGAGGCCCAGACAATGTCTTTTGTTGTTTTCCTACCACTTCTTTTATCCCTTTCCTTACCATAAAAAATCTGCTACAGCACCATAATTATTTTGCAAAAATGGGTGGGGGTTTTGGAGACAGGTGCAGGGCATCAGGCTCACAAAAGTTGAGTCCCAGGGCGACATGCATCCCATGTACAATTTGCCCACCACTGAGCTATAGGAACATAAATGGATGCTGCTCCCCTGTTCTTCACCAGACAATAAACTGGTGTTTATGGGAGAAAGCCTCAGCAGAAAAACTATGGGTTGGGTAAGGAGTTTGATCACTATACAAAAGTCAGTGGGGATAACATCTTATGTACAATTAAACAGAAGTTACAGCTGTGTCAAATCACTAACAGCGTGCTAGCCATTGTATTTTGTGCAAATGCAACATATTTTTTGAACATAAATTGCATGAAATACTGGATGTTTTGTGCACAGGATATTGCAGCAGTATCATGTGACAGAGTGACAGAAAACTGTTTTCTTTAGTGATTTATTAAGCATAAAAAGCTCTCATCTGCATAAATTCAAGTAATCAGTGAAAAAGCATCAAAATAAAGTGAAATATAGTATTACTGACAAATGTGCAAACACTCTCATAATGTGTCATGACATGCAGAGAACAAGAATATTTGTGAAGGCAGAAAACTTGTGAATTTTCATTACCTCCCTAACATTGCTAAATTGCAATGGAAACTTAGCAGTTACAAAGGATCTTGTGCATGTCTACAGTGCAAACATGCTTCTTTCTGGGTCCTGGAAAGGCCTGGTTGTGTTACAATCAAGTTGTGCAAAGTGACAATTCACTGTTGGACGCTTCCAATGTTCTGCTACCATGCAATGCAGTGGAAGATTAGCGGTGCCAGACAGATCTCTTTTAGAGGACACTGATGCCATCTTACATGGAGTTAAACCATTAGTTCATCTTGTACTGTTTAATCTGACTAGAATTTCAAACAATAGTCTTTCCCAGCACTGCAAATAGAACCACTTCTGAAATCTGGGACCCTCTTCATACAAAACATGTGCTCAGCCACTAAGTTTTGGTTGTCTCTCTTAGCTGCCACGGCCATGCTATCCCTGTTAAGCCTCCAAGGAATCCATGCGTTTACTGGAACACAGCCGGAAAACCACTGCTCTCTATCATAAATATCAACACTTCTTCACACAGTTCTTTTCAAAGTTACCACCATCACAGTGTCCATTTGACAGAACAAATATAGGGACACGATAATCTAGATGAAAATGCTAATTGCTTCAATGCAATGTTATGTACACCTCACTGCTGCAAGCATTCTCCCCCTCTAACACTCACATTCCCCAAAATCACTTTTTTTTACTGAAAGGGAAGCTAGTTATGAACTTGAAAAACTGTCACCTTTTGGGAAGAATAGCTATTCTTCATTTTCATATGGTAATTTTAATATATTTATGTATTTATTGGTTACATTTATTTCCTGCCTCTCCTGTAATGAGCTGAAGGTGGCATACATGCCCACTTCATCCTCATAACCATATATATTCCATCTTGCTATCATATACCTTTAAATATAATGGCATATGACGACAGATGGATAGATAGACAGACAGACAGACACACTGAGCCCTTGGTATCTGTTTGAGTTTGGTTCCAGGAGCCCCCATGGATACCAAAATCCATGAATGCTCAAGTCCCAGTATATACAGCAGATAATAAAATGGTGTCCCTTATATAAAATAGGAAAATCAAGGTTTGCTTTTTTTTGGGGGGGGGGGTGTTTTCAAGCTATGGATGGTAGAATCTATGGATGCAGAATCAATGGATATGGAGGGCCAACTGTAGATATGTAAACTTTATAAATATGCCTATTCCTTAGCTCAGAAGCCAAGAGAAAAATAAAAAGAGCACTGGCCAACCCTAAGTGGAAATTTCAGAATTTACAAGTAAATTGTTCTCCTTTGGTTTCATATGAATTTTTCAACAGTTACAACATACCTGATTATTTCAGTATTATGGCAAGAACTTTCCCATTCTTTTCTTCTCATTTGATAATATACTGCTGTCCCTTTAACCTACATGATTAGGTAACAATTGCAAGGCAGGAAACTAACCAACTTTCCAACCTCTCAAGATATCCATACTCTCATCTTACACTTGCACCATTTCATATTTTTGCCAGTCTCCAAAATTAAACACAGGACATACTGGACACCAAGCTCTGATGTTTGTACCTTGTAACTAGTGATACTTAGAGACAAAAATATAAACACACAGGTGGGGAGGACACCCCAGGAACTAACACTGACTGACCTTATGATAGTATGTCAACTAAAAGGTGAAGGAAAAGTACAGCTAGTGCACAAGCAATGTTTAAAAACTCAAGTGGAACTCTCTTGATGGTAATCTAAATGAACACATCTTTCAGTGAAGGGAGTTCTGATAAGTCAATGGCCCAGGGTGAAGACAATTGTTGCTTCTTCCTGTCTTCACACAGGAATCTGCTACTGATGGGTACATATAACGGTCCCTAGTCAACAACTACAGATGCTGGCTTCTAACAGCAGTGGCCTCCAGTTGTACTTTGGACACAACTAACAACTCAGTTTTTGTTTCCCTGTTCAAGTATTTGTGTTGTATTCTTCACATAGCTCAGGGCACCAAATGAGGGCTTAATTTTATCTTTATGGTGTAATTCATAACACCATGAGAAAGGCTAGTACACCAAGCACAGAACTCTATGTGATGGTGGTAAAGCCATGTCTTCAAACCGTACCATGTGGTTGCCATAACACCTTTAAATAGGAGGAATAGCAGGTAATGATTTCCAGTGTGTGAGGTGGGTGAGTGGGAAGAGGTGAGAGAAAATGTACTCTTCTTCTGCTTGTTGGAGAAAAACAAACAATGAGAAAAACTGGTTTGAGATGGAGGCGATGCAGGATAGAAAAGGTGGGAGCACAGAAAGGTTTCTCCTTTTCAACTCCACTTTAGAGGTTTTTAGTAGACCCCTGCATTTGAAAACAGCCTGCCAGCATAAGCCTGAGAAAGTTACTGTTTTGAACAAAAAGTTCCAGATTCCACCCAACCAGCATGGTTGTTGACCACGATGGCTCAATATTTCTGGCAGTCCAAAAAACCAACTTTTTCCGAGCCTTAGTTTTCCCTATAAGAGAGTGATTTGTTCTAAGTCATGCAGTGAGTTTTAAAACCAAACTGAAACTCCTGATCCAAACTACATGGATGCTCCAAAAATGAACACAAGTGGGTGGCCCTAATCTGCCCTACTCAGTGTGTCAATGTACTCTCATCACAGAATCCCATATTGACAGGGCATATAAAGTAATACAAGGATTTCCTCAAAAAAGATGCTTTTATAGATAGACACAACTGGATAGCACACAGAAAGGTTTCCAGTAGCAGCCAGGAAGAAAGTAGAACAAGAAAACAAGTCTACCTCTCATCTCCCAGTTCTAATTGTTCCCACAGAGCTGGCTGCAGAACAGCAGATAACTTCAATTCTCTTTGACCTATTTCAAAGTCATACCAATGCAGTTCCTTAGCCATATCTTGAACTTTGTGTCATACCGCTAAAAGGTTACCACTGTCTGAGTATTGACCAATTATTCATGCTGTTGAAGCAGCTTACGCTTCACTGCTCACACTTGGCACAACACGGCAACACATTAAGAGAAGTCAGGCTAACATTATCTTGTTGAGTTTCTGGCTGGCAGCCAAAGACAGTATTATTTTGTATAGCTTTTAGTTTTTAACCTGTGCTTTTACATTTAAAAAAAATCTGTTTCTGAATAATGCTTTTCTCAATTGTATTGTATATTGTTTTGGAAGTCTGTGAGCAGAAAATCAGTTAAATTAACAGAAGATTTTGTCACTAACAGCTTTATATCTTCAATAAACATTATCAACCATACAACTTTTCTAGGGTCTCCTTTTACAATAGTTCTGAAGCACAAGATCTGGTCAATATAGGATCTATCATCTCTGAACAAGAAACATTATCCCTATATTTTGGAGGGCAAGGAATCTTTAATGTACTATGCACTATATGCCGATTTGCATATTTGCACGATGAATCCTCAGACTATGGAATACATTCAGATTGATTATACTTACTACAGAGTGAGAGAGATCATCATCAGTGTGTGCATTCCACAAGCTTTGGGGTCCTTGTGCAAAGCCAGTCTTCTACTTTATATTAACAACAAAGACAACTTGGTGGCTTTATTCACAGACTGACACAGAAATCAGTTGGAGCTCTAGCCAACCCCACTAAGTTATCATGAAGTTTACTTCCCTAATATTTTAAACTAATGACTTACATCAAATTGCCACCTATTTTTCTTTTGTCCTCCATTCTTGTCCAGCAATCACCTGAAACCACAACTCAAGAATTCTTGCTGACCTGTTAGCTGAGGCATAAAAGTGAGACATGGTTCTTCACTCATCAAAACAACAAGCACAACACAAATTTGTTTCCAGGTTATCCCAAATCTGGTGATGGGTATACTTTATGCAAATAAAGTAGAACTGTTTATAATACAACAAATTTTGCTAAGAGTATCTATGCATAATGCTTTGAGGATTTATTCTCATTTTCATGTGCTGACCAACAGAACAGTAAGAACAATTGAAGGAAAATTATTCCAATTGTTTTCTAAAGGCTGTTGAGCAAAAATTGAAAAAGCCTTGCCCCCGCCCATACTTGGGTGAAATCAGTAAACTAAGGAATGCAGCATTAAACTATAAATGCAGACTTATCCACTTGTTTACAAAGCATTTTGAAAAAATATTGAAAAAGGGGAGCATGCTAGCTCTACTCTCTTTTCTCCAGTCTCACTGCTCTCACAAGTGTGAACAAGGAAGTTCCCCTAGGTGTGGATGCTCTCCATTCAACTGGGAATCCCAAATTTTAACACTTCCATGGATAGGCTTTTCTTTTCAGACTTGTCCCTGTCAAAAGGAGGAAATCATTGGCCCTGGACTCAGAAGAAACAAAGCTCCTTCACTCCACGGGTTGATTCAACTCGCTTTGAAAATGAGCAAATAGGGCTGTATTGAGTTACAGCTGAAAACTCCTCTCTACCTAAAAGCAACAATACCGATACATGTTTTTTGGGAACTCCATCACATGTTGCTGTTGCAATGTTACAAAACTGCAATCACTGACTGGCCAAACAAGTAAGTGAGCAGGAAGTTTCACTTGGCCAGTGCGAGGTTTTTAAAAATGAGAGGGGAATTGTGGGATGAAACTGCACTACAGTTCTAACATATAAGGGCACCCAAGAAGTCTTGCTATTTCTTGGCTCTGTCTTTTGCTTATTATGTGACCTTGAGCTGCCCCGTTAACCTTTCCATGATTATGTTTACAAGTCTATATCCAACTTGTACTGCTGAGAGGAGAAAATATAAATGGCTATCAGACCCTTTGAGTTCATCCCATTTAGTAGTAGTATAGAGGAACCACACTAAAAAAACACACACAAAACCCCCTCATTATTTTGAAATGTGTGGGGAAGAGAAAAATGTGTTTTTTACATTAGGTCCTGGTTAGTCAATCTGTGGATTCAAGTTTTAAAAGAGACTGGAGCTTGGGAAGATTCCCTTTCTCTCCCTCCCTCTCTCTCTTACCGCAAAAATTACAATCTCACAGTCACTGGCCATGTTTACTGGGGAATTCTGGTGGTCCAAAAAGTAACTTTTCCAAGCTCTGGGGGTAAAAATATTCCAAAAGCCTAATGTCTTGCTACCACTGTGTCTGAATATTTCTTCAATGGATGATTGGGGGGGGGGGGGTTAGGTACAGGCTTACCTCAGTTAACAATGCCTTTGACACAGAAGCTCCTTTTTACAAAGTCTTTCTATGACCCACCCCCACCCCCTATCCTTTCCCCACTGTCTAGATAGAGGTTTTATTGTTAGATTTTTAAAAGTAGCATCAGTATCAGGAAGAGGGTAAAGGAGGGGACTGGAGAAACTAGTAATCTCTGATGCATGTAGTCTCTAGAAGATATCATGTGTTTTTGTCTACTTATGCATGGCTTACCTGACCTGGTTGTTTCATTTCATACATGCGTAATGCAGAATGTTAAGGGGGTTTTTTGGCTTGGGGTGGTGGTGCTGAAACATGATGAATTGCTTTTCTTTTTTTAAAATTAGGACCCTATCCTAAATCTTTGTTATTTCTGCCTCTGGTATCAAGGTTTCTGTTAAAGAAGTGATGTGCAGGAACCTGTCTACATTGTTAACTGAGTTATATCTGTATAGTGAAACACAAAACCTTGGCCACAGAGAGAGGCAGAATAGTTCTTCTTACTTACATTCCATCTAGAAACAAAAGCCTCCAGAAGTCAGACAAGGAAATGCCGCAAACACAGCTGTGGCATTATATTAAGGCTGTCAAGGAGTGTTGCTTTGTCCCATCCCTCTAAACCACCATTTACACCCTGCTGCAATATGAACAGCCATACAGATACAACATGCTAAATAATGAAACCTCTTCTCTTATACATATTCTGGAGTAAAATTTCACAATAAAACTGTACAAAAGATAATGGTCTTAGAGGTTTTGCTCTTTTGCTCTATGGCAAATTAGATAAACATTATTTACACTTTTAAGGCCTACTGAAATAATGGGGGTACAGGTTGGCCACAACTCCTAATGATTTCATGGAAATTAAGCACCTATCGTATTCTCTGGATTGGAGTCAATCAGTGAAGAGATAGTTGACTTGGGCAGCATCCACACTGCAGAAATAATCCAGTTTGACACTGATTTAACTGTCATGGCTTCATCCTTTGGGATTTGTGGATTTGTAGTTTGTTGTGGCATTAACAGAGAAGGCTAAATGTCTCACAAAACTACAATTAAACTACAATTCTAAGAATTCCAGAGCACAGAGCCATGGCAGTTAAAGTGGTGTCAAAATGCATTATTTCTGCCTTGGTTTGTAGGGGCTCTCCCCACTTTCACTGAGAAAAGTGAATAAACACTACTGGATTTTGTTTGGAATATGACATACATTTTCTTAGATTTTGACCATCTACTCCCAAGTCTGTATTTCCAGCTTGAAGAATCCTGTTCTTTTACTTCAGATGTCAGAACTTCTTGAATGAGAGTAGGGGGCAGGAACAACTTGCTGGAAATCTGCTTTTAGCTTTTTCTTTTTGTTTCCCTGAGGTTGGCAGCATTTTAAAATGGACATTCTCTCTTTAAAACAGGAGGGTGTAACTTGGAAATAGGGGAGTGGGTGCAGCACTGGCCCCTCCTCAACCCATTACGGGTTGCATCTGCTACAGATTAAATTTGGCAGTGCAGCAAAAGTAGAAAAGACAGTTCTATTCTGAAAACCTGCCACTGTGCCACTGAAATTTACCAACCTTTACCTAAGCAGTAAAAAACCCACTACAGTTTCACGTTTTAAACAAGGTGTGGAGAGCACATGCATTGTTTTAAAACTGAAAATACTTACAAGCAGACAACTCTGTTTTAAAACAAGGTGCATCCATCCAAATTGAAATTCCAGAGTTTCTCTGTTTGTTTGTTTTGCTGCCATTCTATAGTCAAAATATAGTGGCAGGAATACAAATTTGGCAACAAGAAGTGCTTGTATGTATAAGAACAAGCAAGGAAGGAATGCATGAGGCCACAGGCAGAGGGGTTGTCCACTCCTGGTTTAAACATGACATACAACATTGTTATCTGGGAACAACTGTTAAACTTCTACACTTCACATTCATTATTCAAAATATTGCTCAGTCTACAATGGTTATTTCTAACTGATAGAATCATTATGTCCTGGCTAAGACTTTGCTGGAATAGAAATAGTTTTGAACCCACCAGAATTACTGCATACAAAAAAGAATAGAAACCTAAAGTAAATTGTAAGTGGCATTAAGAATATAAATATTCAACTTGACTGGGCAAACCAGAAATTACCCTTGCTCGCATAAAACACCTTGTATAACCTGGAGCAAGTATTTTTTTTTAAGGATAGGAGGCTTTACAATATTTTCTCCCTATCACTTGAACTGAATGTACACAATGGCTACTTTTCTTTTGCTATTAAAGGAGTTAAGGTTTTCCCATCCTTTCTTTCTCACTTCTCCTCTGGCAGGCAGTCAACAGATTCTTTGGGTGGTGTGTGTAACACTCTGCTATTCACAAAGCATACTTACTCAGAGCTCTTGCTGTTGCTGCCATTCACAGAGCCAGCACACTGCTCCTCTTGGCTTAGAATCCGGATCCCTAAGGACTTGACCGCTCGCATCAGGATAGCTTCCATTGCCTCCACCGACAGCTTCTCAAGAACAATAACACGGCATCGGCTCAAAAGAGCAGAATTAACTTGGAAAGAAGGGTTTTCTGTGGTTGCTCCAATCAGTGTCACAGTTCCACACTCAACGTGTGGAAGGAACGTGTCCTGGCCATGGGAGGAAAACAGAAGAAATTGGTCCCCATCAATGAAAACTTCAGGCATTCCATGTGAGTGAAGTAGTTCAAAATCCAAATTGCTTTTATAATGGCTTCTGTTTGTATGGAGGTACAGGTGAGGTGCGGTGGGTATTTATTTTTTTGGTGATCATTCATCCTAAGAGTAAAGACTAACCACTTCATTCATTTCATTTCCACTGTATATCTGCTTTAGGGATCACCTCTATTATCTCTATTACCAACACAGGATTATATTTTCAGATGTGTTCTAAAATTGTTATTTGCTTCTGTAATTTTTGACTCCTTGAAAAGAACTGTTAAATAGCCTCAAATAGTATGTATAATTGCTACAACTTTAAAATAAATCTTGGGCAGCTCTCTCATTTGCCAAAAGCATTATTCAGAGAAATTGCAAAGTACTATGCAAATTTTGGAAGATTTGTCTTAAATCTTTCCTTCATAGCAATTGACCATTCCATTGATGTTTTGCAACTTCCAGCACCTATTCATGTCAAGAGTTGTCACCTGTTCCTCCAATTGCAGAAATGAAATTCTAAAACAGCAAAACATAAGCTAAAGCACACATGAACAGAGTAATGATATCTTTAAAAGTGGTGCCCCTCTGTTTCTTCCCTCAATATCCCAGGCTTCAGAAAGATGCTTTTGCTGTTTCTTGGTGGGATAGCGGCATGCTAAAATATTAGGTGCATGTTAAATTCCTAATTCCAGGGTAGTGGCTTTAACTGGAGTTCAATGTTGTTATTACTGCAAATGAAAGCTTAATGAATTTAAGAAAAGAGATAACAGAATTGCATTTTCCAAAGAGCTTAGATGAAATGTTACTTTAAAAATGCATGAAAACATGCAATAGGCCAGCACTGTTCAGTTCAGTTTTCTGATACTGTTGACCTCTAAATGTGTTGGGCTACAACACACATAACATCCAGTAAACACTGCACTCTCTGAGGATGATGGGACTTGTAGTCTGATATGTCTAGGGGTGTATATGTGGCAGCTTGGGGAAGGCTGGTACAGTAGACTGAATGTGGGACATGGACTGGGCAGACCTGCGTACAAAGCCTTGCTTATTCCATCTTAGCAGGTTCAGATGAGTAAACACATATCACTCAAAGCACATCACAGAAAAGATCGGATGCAGCTGTGACAAACAGATATTGATTTTTAAAATAGTATCACTTTGGGTTTAAAGCAACGTTGGTCTAAAACACTCCATGCAGGAGCCGTTCACTTCCAAGGGGAGAGACTACATGAAGATCAGTCAATACCTGTTGAGACTTATTGAAACGGTGTATCTCATCAATAAAGAGGATGGTTTTCCTCTTGCAAAGTCTCTTTTCATTTTGGGCTTGAGCAATGACTTCTCTGACATCGTTGGTTTTGGCACTTGTCGCTGACAGTGTCACAAATCGTGTACCATTTTTCTTACTGCTGTTTGCAATGATGTGAGCCAAGGTAGTCTGAAACCAAGAAAGAAGAGCTTGCTGGTTAATTTTGCTTTGGGAACAGAAAACAGTCAGGGCAGTGAAAATGTTCAGGCATAGTAACTCCAACAAAATGGCTCTGCTTGCCTTTTAAAAAGAGAAAACAGACTTTTTTTTATCAGTTTTGTTTAGCAATATGAAGACACAGGTGAACAAAAACAGGAAAATTCAGTGGTAACCTCCCCACCTTTCCCCCTGAAATCTTATTTTTTCAAGTACAATTTGAAAATCTGGATTATGTCATATTTTCTTTCAGAATCATGAATGAGATGTTTTAAGACATATATTTACCCCATCCCCAATTATTTCTAAAAACTATGTATCCAGTAGACTTTTACATAAGATTTCATACTTTCTGAGCAAATCATAGTTTTAATGTACCAAATTATATGCCAAACCAAGTTATGCTTAACACATTTTAAATCCTAAAACAAGCTTACATTCAATGTGTAAAGGCCGTCAATGTTGCATTTCCCCGCAATTTCCACCAAAATTCTAATTAATTCCTTCCCCCATCCCCAAATAACCTGAGGAGAAATGGTTCTTTCCATGGTTTCAAAATTTCTAGGAATTACACACTTTTCCTTGAATGTTTGTTCCAGTGAAGAGAAATATTAAATGGAAAATCCATGTGACATTAGTTTAAAAAAAGATCTTTATCCTAGCTAGGTTTGAGCAGGGGGGAAAAAAGAGAAATAAATCCTCTGCTTTCTGGCTGGTATCCCAAGAGCTATTTTAGCCTATTGGCATGCTCAGTGGGATTCTGGAGGGTCTTTCCTTTGGAGAGCAGACCCTCATGCAATTTCACACGCTGTTTTCCAAAGCCCACTCAGTTTCAAAATCAGTTTGCAAAACAAGGTGGAGTGTGAGAAACACATGTTCAAAAACCACATGAGTGTGCAGTACCTTGGACCTAAACTTCCCTTTGTAAAATAAAGTTTTATTTATTAAATATACAATTACACTATAATACAATGATACATTTGTGCTTCAATCAATTACGAGCAGAGGCTGCATCTGCACTGCAGAAATCATCTGGTTTGACACGACTTTGTCATGGCTCAATGCTATGGGACTCTGGGAACTGTAGTTTGTTGCTCTGGTGCAGAGGTAGGCAACCTTTCCCCTTTAAGGGCCGAGGGACTTCAGCTCCCAGAAGCCTCAGCCATGTTGGCCAATAGTCCCATGTTGGCCAATAGCTCCTGGGATTCTGGGAGCTGAAGTCCCTCGGCCCTTAAAAGGGAAAGGTTGCCTACCCCTGCTCTGGTGCCACAATAAAGTACTGTTCCCATAATTCCACAGCATTGAGCCATGGCAGTTAAAGTGCTGTCAAACAAGATTATTTCTGCAGTGCCGATAAAGCCTGGATTGGATTCAGTGGGAGTCCTTGTGAAAGTGGAAGGGAGGTGCATCTTGGCGTTTTGCAGAATAATTTCTCCAGCCTTTTCCACTCATACTTTATCAAAGGCAGCACTGAAGGGACCCCTTCAAACTTTTAGAACTGGCTTTTGGAGGGATGCTGAACTCTGCAATAGGAAGATGGAAGGAGCAATCACCATTATTACTCTTCTCTGTTTTCCTGGAGGGGGACCAACTACTGCCCTCTGCACTTTCCCCAAGCCAATTCTGATTGTCAGGGGAGCCTCTTCCTGAAAGAGACTCATGCTTGCTTGATCCTTCCAAAATCATATCCTGATCAAGAAAAGTATACTCTGACTGAGGTGAAATAATACTGTCCTATTCTATAGCTTTCCTTTAAGGATCGGTATTTTATGTGAAGTGATATGAACACCAAGGATATCATATGAAAATTAGGTGCATTTACCTTACATTTAGTACTGATAATTTCAAGAAATATGCGAATTCACAGGTTTTGCAAGTGTGTTCCCTTAAGCTATTTCTTTGTTAACTAGCACTTGGCCTCTACAAATTAAATGTAATCAGTGCACTTCATTGGCTGCTTGACAAACTGTTGATTTATCTAAAAGGGTGGTCCTTTTGACCTCTTCTCTTTGCCCTCTTGATAGAACACATTATTACCTTATGGCCACAGTTATTTATGAGGACTTATTAGTTCTCCTTATGGCAGCCCTATACAATCTGTGACCTGCCAAGGTGAATCCTGCCCATAGCTTTCTAGGTTCCCAGTCTGAGGTAAAGCACATGGAGGAGAAGGGGGGGGGGAAGTGTTAGTATTCTCCTGGTGGGCCAGTACACATGGCTTCTGAGCTGAGATTAATCTGGTGGGTCACATATTAAGTACATATGTTAGAAGAATTACCGTATTTTTCGCCATATAAGACGTACTTTTTCTTCCCCAAAACGGGTGTGGGGAAGTTGGTGCGTCTTATAAGGTGAATATACATCTATACATCTAAGGAACCACCGAGGCCGTGGCTAAAGGGAGGCCTCCTTCCACCTGCTAAGTAGAGGTACCACTGTATTTGGTTAAGAATCTTTTTTTCCTAGATTTTCCTGCTTTAAAATAGGGTGCGTCTTATATGCCAGAGTGTCTTATATAGCGAAAAATACGGCACTATTTCAGGCTGCTATCTCCTATCTTGGTACTGAAATCCAGAAATAAAAGGGTGGGGGGACTTATCCAAGCAATGTACCCTTTTTGTGTAATATGGAAATCTTTTTAGGCTACCCATGGAATGCACCTTTAGTCTGGTCATGCAAAGGTGAGTCTTTCACACTACACACTGAATGTGTTATGTGGAAATCTTTTTAGGCAGAATATCACTGCAATGAATGCTAGCATAAGGTAACTTGTGGTAGAGAAAAGATCTAAGAACTAAACTTGGCCTTCTGGCTGTAGTAACAACAACAAAACCTTATTTTCTTTTGTTTTGGTTAACATCATGCAGGCACCATACACTGTATTATCCAATCTTGCTGACAACTACAAAAACCATTTAACCACTGATTTTGTGCAGGAAGACTCAATTCTGTAATAAAGAATAACATATGCACTGCACTTTTAAGGTAAGGAAAGGACAGTATTAGGCTTCATAACAGATATGTTGAGCATGAGTGGCTTGCCTAAGGCTGTTTATTGAGTCCATTGCATAGGCAAGATCAAAAGCAAGTACAGTTGGCCTCCATTTTTGCAGGGCATTCGTTCTGAAACCACCCCCCCCCCCGGTGAAAATGGAGATTAGCAAATGTTCAAGCCCCATAGGGTTGAATGAGGTGCGCCCCATTGATTTAAACGGAGGTCGCCACTCCATTAATATGTAAAACCGCAGACTTGAAGTCTGCGAGAACGGAGGGGCAACTGTACTCCTTGATTTTTAATTTAGCCCAGCCTATGATCCTCTATTACATTTCACAACATGGGCATTTGTTCTGTTGTTGTTAACTGTCATCAAGTGGACTTCAACGTATGATGACTCTATGAATGAGAGAATCATCAATTGCCTGCTCTTTTCCCCAAGGCTCAGGGCCGTGGTTAAATGCCTGTACTGCAGCCACTCACTCATAGACCACAAGGTTGCGAGTTCAATACTAGCCAGGGCTCAGGCTAGACTCAGGCCTGCATCCTTCCGAGGTTGCTAAAATGAGTACCCAGCTGTTGGGGGGCAATGAGCTTACAGTTGTAAACTGCTTAGACATCCCATAGCGTGATATGAAGCGGTATATAAATGAAGCTGCTTTGCTTTTGCTTTGCTTTGATAAGAGTCAATCTTATCAATCAATCAGAAATGTGATCTTCCTCTTTTCCTACTGCCTTCTACCTTTCAAAGCATAATTGCCTTTTCTAGTGAGTCATGTCTTCTCATGATATTTTGAATGTATGACAGTCTAGTCATCTTGGCTTCTAGACTTGATTTTGTCTAGGATCTATTCATTTGGGTGTTTTTGTTTTTTGACAGTCCATAGAATTCTTCTCCAGCACCACATTTCAAATGAGTTGATTTTTTCCCTAACACCTTTCTTCATTGTCCAGCTTTCACAACCACACATATAAATTGGAAATATGATGACATGGATAAGCCTAACTTTACTATTAATTATAAATCTTTACATTTAGGGATCTAGTCTAGTTCCTTCATAGCTCTCCTTCCAAGTCCTAGTCTTCTTCTGTTTTCTTGACTGCAGTCTCCATTCTCATTAATGACTGAACCAAGGCATGACAGATTTTGAACTATTTCAATATTTTCATCATCTGCTTTAAAGTTATATAAATCATCTGTGGTCTTTGTTTTTATTTTCTTAATATTCAACTGTAATCCTGTCTTTGCACTTTGCTTAGAGGAGGAGAAAGCTCTTTCCGTCAGATCCAACAAGCCACTAATCCATGCTGCCCACTCCCTTAATGTATAGCTGGATTTTCTTCTGCTTATACTTCCCATAACCTCAATCCATGCCAGCACCCCTACATTGTAAGCAAAAGCTAACTGGGAGGCTGAGGAATATCTTCAAAATGGCACACTGATCCCTATTCATCAAGTCACATTTACACGTCAGCTCTGCTATGCAGTGCCGTTAAAAAACCCTAAAAATAAGAAAATGGCCTGAACAGAAAGGAAGAGGGAAAATCCACTACAAGGAAGAACAGGTTGCTTACCTGCAACAGTGGCTTTTCGAGTGGTCATCTGTGCTCTCACACAATAGGATTTTGCGCCTGTGCAGAGATTCCTTTTGGAAAGCTGAAAAGCTGAGCAGATTGGTGGGAGCCCCTCTCCCTCCTGTATACTGAGCATGCCCAAATCCCTGCCTATCTAGCTTCTCCTTCAGTTCGAGTCCACCACAAGAAAGAAGCAGAGACCTGACTGAGGGGAGGTAGGGCGGGTTTGTGTGAGGGCACAGATGACCACTCAAAGAGCCACAGTTACAGGTAACCAACTTTCCTCTTCATGGTCTCTGGGCCTCACACAATAGGGTAATAATAATAATAATAATAATAATAATAATAATAATTATTTATTTATATCCCGCCTTTAGCCATGCCATCAAGGCTTACATCTAAAACCGAGTACATAAAACATCCCCTACAAAGCAATACAAACTGATACAATTAATCCCCCCATTAAAATACATTAAATACGAGTCTTAATTAAAACTAATTAAACAATAAACAATTTTCAAAACAAATTAAACAATAAACACTCTGGGGCGAGGTACGAGTAAGCAAAAGTGTCTGATGGGGGGGGGGCGCAACGGATTGGAAATGATCAATTTACATCCCCTGCAGCAACTATAGGACCACAGCATTAATCTCCCACGCAAGTAAAATCATGCTCAAAATTCTGCAGCATGGACTCCAAACATACATGGGGAGAGAAATCCCAGAGGTCTAAGCAGGGTTCAGAAGAGGAACAGGCACTAGGGGCCACAATGAAAACACATGATGGCTAATGAAGCATGCCAAAGAATTCCAGAGAAAATCAACATGTGCTTTATAGACTACAGTAAACCCTTTGATTGCATAGATCATGAAAGGCTATGGAATACCCTTAAAGACATGGGAGTGCCAACAGAATAGTTCCCAATTGGCAAAGGGATCAGACAAGGATGCATCCTGTCACCCTATCTTTTCAACTTGTATGCAGAACATTCTATACGAAGAGCAGGCTTGGACACAGAAGGAGGAGGAGTGAAAACTGGAGGAAGGAACATAAACACTCTAAGATATGCAGATGACACCATACTATTAGCAGAAAACATTGGAGACCTAGAGCAACTACTGAGGAAGGTCAAAAAAGAAAGTGCAAAGGCTACTGATGAACATAAAGAAAACAAAAATAATGACCACAGAGGATCTTTACAAGTCAAATCTAGACAATTAGGAAATAGAAATAGTAAAAAAGTTCCTATACCTGGGATCAAGCATGGATCAGAACTGGGAATACAGTTAAGAAATCAGAAGACTAAGAATGGGAAGGCCAGCTATGAAAAAACTAGAAAAGGGCCTAAAAAGCAAAGATATATATTTTTAATTATTTGTTAAAATATTCAAAGATAGACAACTACAAAACATACAAAAAATCAGACACAACACTAAAACATATAAGACACATATTTAAACATGAAAAACTTCCTGAACTTCTTTTCAGAGCCTATTCAACTAACGTGTGTGCTGCGGCACATGCAGGAGCACATGCCCATTAAAACAAATGGAACTTGTTATTTGCCTTACACGGGGGGGGGGGGGGGGGGGGAGGGCTGGAATGGATCCCCCATGTATAAGAAGGGCCCACTGTACAAGTAATTGTATTCCCCATTACCATGTATGGATGTGAGAGCTGGACAATTAAAAAAAAGAGAAAGAGAAAGTAAATGCATTTGAGATGTGGTGCTGGAGAGGAGTATTCTTACCATGGACAGCAAAAGAACAAATAGTTGGATCCTAGAGCAGATCAAGCCTGAAATTTCCCTGGAAGCAAAGATGACTAAACTGAGGCGGTCATACTTTGGTCGCATCATAAGAAGACATGACTCATTAGAAAAGACAATAATGTTGGGAAAAGTAGAAGGAATTAGGAAGAGAGAAAGACCATATGTTAGATGGATGGACTCAAGATGGTCATGGGTATGAGTCTTCAAAAACTGGGAAGAGTAGTGGAGGATAGGGTGTCTTGGAGATGTCTCATCCACAGGTTCACCATGTGTTGAGATCTACCCAAGGGTGGTTAACAACAACAAATACGTTTTATTGGGCCAAAATTGGATTTGGCTTCAATTCCAGATAGATACAGCCTGTAAGTAGCCACTTACCTACCTTTGTAGAGTAGATAAGGCTTACCGTCAAGCAATTATATGAGGTGGAACCACCAATTAGTGGTAGGCTCTGGGTTTGTCAGTGGTTATGTTTGGACATGCTAGAAAACTATGAACAACCTGAACATGGTGAAACAACCCTTCCATTTGGCTGTTACTTAAGTGGCCATCTAGTTAGAAATTAGGACCTTGCTGTAAGAAGCAAGGATCTAGGTTTGTTATTCCCAAACAAGCCACGATTCATAAGCAAAGAATTCAGGGGTAGGAGGGGTCGATGGAAAAGCACTCCTTTTCCATGGACCCCTCCTACTCCTGAAAGGCCTGGCAGCAGCTTCTCCGAACCCTCTTAGGGGCAGGTGGGGCCAGAGGAAGCAAGCACTCCTTTTCCCTGAACCCCTCCCATTGCTAAAAGGCCTGGCAGCAGCCTCTCCAAAGCCTCTCGGGGATGGGAGGGACCAGGGAATGGAGCACTCCATTCCCCCGAATCCCTGTCCCCCTGAAAGACTTGAGGGATGCCTTCCAGAGTGGGAATGGAGCACTCCTGTTCCCCGCCCCTCCCACCCTGGAAATGGCTGCCCCATGGGGGAAGAGTTATTTGCCGTTTTCCCATATTCATTGGGGTCTTGATCCCCTAACCCCGATGAATACAGGGGGACTAGTGTAGAACCAAGAGGTCTGAATGCCCCCAAACGCATTTCCAAAACATGTCATAATAAACTCACTTTCATCTGTTTCTCCAACTATAATTTTTATTAGTACTTATATTAAAAATAACCAAACAGAAAAACATAGTTTGATCACTTAGGGCTGTCTTTCTAAAAAAATTAAATGGTTTAATTCAGGGGTAGGCAACCTTTCCCCTTTAAGGGCCGAGGGACTTCAGCTCCCATCTCACCAAACCATAAATTGTGTTAAAAACAGACTGTAAACCAAATCATAGTTTGATCTTCCAAACATAACTAACACTATTAGGGAGACTACACAACTGCAAACACAATGGGTGACAGGAAAATCAGACACCCTCACCTTCAGATTTTCTGAGAATTTTAGTGAAGGGAAAGAATGCAGAAAGATTTTGGTTTGGAGCAGCCATAATCCTTTAGTCAGCTACAGTTTATTGATCCTTCTGTCCTATCCTTCTCTATCCTGGCTTGTTAAACAAAATTTCCCATCATGCTTGAACCTGGAAACTGTGGTTTAATCACTACTAACAATAAGGATATGAAATCAGATTCTGAGTGCTTCATCTAAAATATGTGAAAACTTGCATAATCTTGGAGATCTATTTTTGGTGTATCCATATCCCCTTTTCATTTTTTCCTCTCAAACTCCCTGATTCACACACAATGCTGCACTTCACATTATTTTATATGCAATAGTCTTATACACACACCATTCAGACATTCACACATGCACACACACAGATACCATTTCCATGCATGAGGGGTGGAAAATACATTACTTTTGAGGCCTCTTTGGCCTTCTGTTCCTTCATATACAGCAATAGGTTGAAGAGCCTTCAAAAGGAATAACTGGAAACAGCAGTTAGGGATGTAAATCCTTGTTTGTTGTTATTGTTGCGGTGTGCCTTCAAGTCACTGTCAACTTATAGGGGCATTAAGGCCCTATATCATGGGGGTTTCTGGGCAAGATTTGTGCAGAGGAGGTTTGCTCTGAAGCTGGGATTGTGTGACTTGCCCAAGGTCACCCAGTGGGTTTCCATGGCTGAGTGGGGATTTGAACCCTGGTCTCCAGTCCAATGTTCAAACCACTACACCACACGTTTATGTCATTTGAAGATACAATACAGTCCTTAAAATCTGTGTATTCTGTGCTCTGTTAAACTTATTTGATTTTTTTTTAGAAGCCACACAAAATGCCTTAATGAGTTATCCAAATTATGTTTTACTTCACAAATATCTATGACCTAGTCCTAAATGTTTGTGAAGTCAAAACCACCTCTGTATTTACCCTAGGATGTCACAAAACAACAAGCAAGATTTCCCACTTAAATATTGTTAATATTTATCTGATTTCAATCAGAAAAAAGTATCAAAGGTTTTCAAGTTGTTACTAATTCTGTATGATATAGAAGGATTTCAAAATTTAAGCTTGGAAATGTTCAAAAACAAAAGGAATATTTTTGTGTGGGAAAGCAGTATCCTTCTCACTGTTTCTTCATAGTATGCAACATACAGCCTGATCCTATTGCATCTAAGTTCATACGAACATTTAACCATATTCAGCAGGGCTTGCTCTCAGGTCTCTGTGTATAAAACTGTAGCCTTAATTACAACCAACAGGTATAAGATATAAGAAAACTAGCTTTTTGTTTTTAAAGAAGGGATACATTGATAGCTTGAAAGCAGAGAGGATTTTAACAGTATACTGCATGACAGTTAATATTCCATATTCTGCTAAGAGACACTTCTGAGAAACATATTCTTGGATGTCAACTTCCAAGTATCATTACTTGTAACACAATTTGGATAAAACTTCTTAAACATATTTTCTTAAAAGGTTTAAGAGAGATCATGAATTTACTCTGACAGTACTAACTACATTAGGAAGCCACATCTGTTTCTAGAACTGTTTGGAATTCACCCAATTTTTAATTCATGGGATCCTTAGTTGGCACACAGCAGAAATAAACTCCTTTTCTGAAACATTATATTCAGTGCTAGCTCATCCAACTGAAAAGGTAGGATTGCACAGAGTACAAGTTCAGAGCATAGCTGAGTACTCATTTATATGATGGGTAAATGAAGGCATTACAAGGTTTCTTTTACAATATAATGTAATTATTAGTAATATGAAAAGTCTGGTTTAACCAGTAATGTTTATTCATTACTTCTGAGATACTGTTTTGGGTTAGTGTCATTTCTTTGGGATTCTGGGCATTTTCCTACTTCTGTGTTTTTATCTTTTTTAAGTAATTACAATAAAATATAAAATAATGCATTAGTAATACACTGAGCCCAAGTGGTGTATTAGTTATTAGTGTTCAACTAGGACTCCCAAAGACCAGGGTTCAAATTCTCACTTGGTCACGGAAACCACTGGGAGACTTTGGACAAGTCCCACTCTCTGAGCTTCAGAGAACAAATCTTGCCAAGGAAACCCCAAAATAGGTTTACCTTAGGGTCACCATAACAACAAATATTACTAATTTGTTACTCTTAAAGTAAGGCATAATGATTAACAAATTAATCCCACTTTTACATGTAAAATAATCCTCTGTGATATTTTAAAAAAGAAAAGACTGTTCCAAGCTTTGCACAAGATGGGATATCCCAAATACTTAGCATGATGAGCTTTCCTTAATTTGAATGTTTACTTCACCTAGTGTTCACAACTGGCAATTTCATTGAGAAAGTGAGCAATGATCCACTATCTAGTAACCATATAATCAATAGACTGAAATGGTATTGTGCTCAACAGCTGCTTCATGCTCTTATCCCACTGTTGAGTCTCTCAAGGGCTAGGGCAGGGAAGTGCATTTATTACAGATACTTGTTGCCAGTTGAGAAAGTGGGGCTGGATAGCCAAGAGAGTGGAGCTACATTCATTTCACCAGCCCCATTGCCAACATTCCCAGGAGACCAGCTGTGAAAGCAATTCTGTAGGATGAAGGTTTATAAAACTAAAAGAGCACTAAATTAAATTAGGGGCACCTTAGACACTACACTGGAAACCTGCGTTCTGTCATAATAATTAGCTGCTCTGACAATACTTGGCATTATATGTTGCATTTGTTAACTGTCTTATGGTCATAGAATCATAGAGTTGGAAGAGACCCCAAGAGTCATCCAGTTCAACCCCATACTGTTCAGAGCTTCAAACAGTTATTACAGGTTGTCTCCCTTATCCAAAATGCTTGGTACCAGAAGTGTTTTGGAATTTGGATTTTTTTTAAGTTTGATTTTTGAATACTTGTATTTCCATATACATACATAATGAGATATCTTGGAGATGGGACCCAAGACTAAACAGGAAATTCATTTATGTTTCATATATATCTTATATACATATCTGGAAGGTAATTTTATACAATATTTTAAAACAATTTTATGCATGAACAAAGTACATGCATACACTGAACCATAAGAAAGCAAAGCTCTCAGCCACCCATTTTAAAAGTGTTGGTTTTGGGAGTATTTTGGATTTCAGAATTCTGGATAAGGGAGAGCCAACCTATACCAAACAGCAACATAAGATACAATTTGGGGTCCCTTTTTTTTCTGCCTCAAGGGGCAGTGGCTTAGAAAATGCAGAAAACAAGGACATACTTATAAATCTGGCCCGATCACATGGCCCACTGCTGTATCACCATAAACTCATTATTGACCATTTGGAAACCATGGAGCTAAGCACTGAGTGATGCCCAAAAAGCTATTGGTTGAGTGTATATTTTATATAGGGACTTTCTAGCTCTGCTATACCACATCTCCAATGATGACGCTTCAGCTGAGAAATTTGTTAAACAGTAATTGACCCCTGTCAAGCCAGATTCTATTACCCTTACTCAAGCGCGCTCCTGTCAATAAACAAGGTACCCATAACTGTTGGGAGGGGAAGGGAAAGGTTTCATAATTGATTGACTATTTCTCACAGCATCACCGCTACCCTTGTTAACTTAAGAACCAAGCCAGTAAATTCCACCTCAAGGATGGGAATGCATGTCTCTACAGATGTTACTGGACTCCAACACCCATCAGCCCTAATAGAGAGGGATGGGAGGCGTTGCAGTCCAGCAACATCTGAAGGGCCATGTGTTCTTCATCTCTATTCTAAACGAACCATATCTGAATAAAATGGTATCCTCTTGCACAATCTCTCGATCATGAGATCTTAAACAAGTAGTCGCCTCTCTGTGGCCACAGATTCCTTATCCATGGATTCAACCATCTACAGCTTGAAAATATGGAAATATATAAATAAATTCCAAATAGCAAATCTTGATTTTGCCATTTTATATCAGGGACACCATTTTACTATGGCATTGTATTCAATGCGATTTGAGCATCCAAGGATTTTGGTATCTATGGGGAGTCCTGGAATCAAACCACAGGAGATACAAAGGGCCCACTGTAGTAAGGTTGGAAGGGCACATGACAACAGACTGGCAAGTGGTAGCCTACAGCCCCATTCTCCAAAATGATTTCTCTTTTCAACTTCTGGGATTGGAAAGCAGGATGCCATACAATACAGTTGCCCCTCCAAAACTACAGACTGGGGATCTGAGGTTTTGATTATTCACGGAGTGCGCCCCATTCATGCCTATGGGGCTTGAATACGCACGGTTTTTTTTTTTTTCATGCTGGGGGTGGGTGGGTCTGGAACAGATCCCCCGTGAAAAAGGAGGGGTGACTGTACTTGCTTTTTATGAGTGGCGAGGGGCAAGGGGAGTTTAGCAAAGGAGTTAGCACAATAGTTGCTGATCCTGATGCTTCCTACTGCCTTATGTTTTTCATCTGTACCCTCATACTGAAGGGGAAAGGCATTAACTATTCTGTGGTTATTAGGAATGCTCACATGAACACAAAACTGATGGGATTAAGAGACACACTGAAACCTCTGCTCATCAAAAAGCATCAGCACCAGTTAGCATCTGGTGAGTTATTCTTCGCTGGTGCAGTGGTTCTGACTCCTTGGTACAATACAGTTCAGTTAAATTCATTCAGTGAGTAGTATATTGTACTGTGGGCAGTTAGGAAATTTAAAAAACACAAACCAAAAGAAATCACTGGATTTTTTTCTAATTGACTTTGAACACTTATTGTTACAAGAATACTTTAAATATATTTTTGGATTGGATTTCAGCTTGAATTCCCACAGAAATGTCTGGCCATTATAGAAAATCATGGGCCTGTATATCATTAGCAGAAGCACCCTACAGTTGTCCCTCCTTTCTCATGGACTTCATGTCCACAGTTTTATATATTCATGGAGGGGTGACCTCCATTTAAATCACTGGGGCGCACCCCTTAGGGTGAGTGGGGGCATGCCCCATTCAAGCCTATATGGCTTGAATATTCACTAATCTCCGTTTTCGCGCAGGGGGGGGGGTCCGGAACGGATCCCCCCACGAAAACAGGGCCAACTGTATAATACATCTGGACAATTAACACCATTTAGGGGTTTTGCAGATGGGCCGCCCTGAGAAACAAATGATTTGAGCCGAGGCTTCCCCACACCTCGGCCCCAATCCACCTTTTTGGAGCCTGGAAAAGGAGCGCTAAAATAGCACTCCTTCCTCAAGCCCCAGAAAGGGTGCCAGAAGAACCGTCACAAAGCTCTCTGCATCTCTTCTGGCTGAGCCTGTGTAGAGGCTGGACCAGGATGTCATAGGAGCACTCGCGGTGTATAACGGCGGGCGCTCCGATGACATCCTCAGGGAAGGGGTTGGGGCATCCAGCTGCCCCTCCCCTTCCCTGGCTCCAAGACAGCTTTGCACCATCTGCAGAGCCCCTTAGTTAGTGTTGTTTTCACTTTTTCCTTTTTAAATTTCAATGATTTCTAGGCTACCCTTGTATTTGCTTGGTACTTCTGTAGCAGATATTAAGAAGTGCATTCTCCGTCTGTTTCATCAACACAAGAGAGGATAACATTTGCTGCTTTTCTAGAATTTACCCCTTTTCTGATCTTTCTCACAATTTGTACAAAATGTCCCTGATTATACTCAGTCTGTATACTAATAAATCATTTCCTACAGATGAAGAGGTAAACTCCTCTGTAATCATGCAAGTAAGAAAAGATTAAAGCAACATATTGCAAGAACATCCAGTTCTATACTGTATTGTAAAATGTAAAACTGATGCAGTTAGAAACATCATCCATCTATCCCTGTTTCTGTGCTGCAAGTTCTATATGTCTTACATTGTCAACTGGATTAGGAGCCCATTCAAACATACAACTAGAAATGCCAATTAGGTCTGAACCCATTGGTGCATGGTAAGGGGAGAAAATGCTTACAATTTCCTGATAAAAAATAATCAAACAGTTCAGGAGGAGCAGGACTGTGCAAGAAGAACATAAAATTCAACTACATTGTTCAGAAAGTAAAAGATCTAGTATGTTATTCTTACTTGCATGCCTGTCTGTCTGTCTTCCGGGCCTGAAATACTATTACTTTTGCCTTTTCATGATGAGATGCAGGGGAAAAAAAGATAACTAAAAGATAAAAATAAGCCCATAGAAATTCAATACCAACTGCAAGGACAGCATGCTGCTTTGAAGTTAGCACATTCCCATCATCTACGTATATTAACACAGTGTAAGACTGGATATGTAAGACTAAGAACAGTTGGTCTGCAGTCATCACAGGTGATTTTTTTTAAGTACTAACATGCAAGATATTCACTTATGTAGTCCTTCTGCAAGTGTGTTAAGCAACATACTTAGATAAGGGTAGCCCATCTGCAAATATCAAATGTTCAGTATGGAAGCTTCCAAGTTCCTTTCCAGACCCCAATCTATTCAATGGTTGAGTTACAGCAGGAGATGTTTCCTTGCTATCTCACGCAACTAAAATTGGGTGCCTCATGGCAGACAGGCAAAAATCTGACTCTCGCACATTAAAGGGTCATAAATCATAGCACAGCTTACTCGGGTTGCAAGCTTATGTTGAAGCAGCTGGACTATTAGAGAGACAGCCATGAAAGCTTTTTTTTTAAAAAAAAAGTTTTTAATTTGCACACAGGCTGAAGAAATTGATGCCCACTGGGTCATATTGCTTGTCCTTGGACACACTCCTGATGCTAATCTCAAGGTTCAGTTATAGTGGATCAGCACTTCCAATCTCTACAGAGTTTAGCTATGTGAGTCATATTAGCCCACATTGCTCCACACTGGACTAATCATAACAGCTTTTTACCTAGGGTCCAGGAGTGATTCTGGGTGTTCGGGGGGGGGGGGTGACCCTACTTTCTATGTAGTTTTAAACTACCTCAACAAAACCACTGGAGGCTGCATGTGGATATATCCTTTCCTTACTAATGGACAAATATTCCTTTATGATTTGAAGTGATTTGCTGGGCTCAAGTTCTGCAATCAAATTAAAATAACTGATCCGTTCCAAATTTTCCATCAAGGCTCTGCATTAATAACAAATCACAGAAGATCTAACAGCATCAGCATATTGTTTAAAAGTGTGGGTACAATACATATGCTGAAAATTAATTCAGGATTTAGGAGTATAAGTGATATTTTTGTATTTAGCTCAAGAGTTGTAGTTTTGTTGATTTGTTTGAATCATTGTCTATCCTGTTCCCAAGAGTTGCAGGGAAGACGAGTATCTACAAACATTGTTGCTGTGAGCCTTCAAGTCATTTCCAATTCATGGCAACCTTAAGGTGAACCTATCATGGGGTTTTTTTTTGGGGGGGGGGTTGGCAAGATTTGTTAAGAGGAGGTTTGCCATTGCCTTCCCCTGAAGCTGAAAGCATGTGACTTGACCAAGATCAGCCAGTAGGTTTTCTGGTTGACCTGGGAATCAAACCTGTGTCTCCAGAGCTGTAGTCCAACACTCAAACCACAAAATCATCCTGGCTCCCATCTATAAACTACCACAGCAAGATTATGATTATGAAGCCACTTTCATTGTTCAGTAGAAAATCTCACAAGGTTTCTGTGAACACTGCAGGTTTTCAAGTTTCAACGTTGAGAAGGTAGAGAAAAATCTTCCAGAAAGCTAAGCAAAAGCAAGAGCAAGGCAGATTACTTGAAAGTGAAAGTGAATGTAGCATATCTTTGTCTACTGCAATTGGAGAAAAGTTTTACTTATCTGTTTCATGCCCTATGATTGACAGACAAGGAAAGGAGATATCTCTGATAGTTTTCCAATTATTTGGATTTAATTCAGATTACTGTTTTTGTATTTAGCCCCCTAAAATTTTAACTGAACAATATTTTCTTAGCTTCTATAAAGATAGATTAATGATTTCAGTAAATACAAGGCTGATATTTATACACAGACTTTAAAAAAGATTTGAATGAAATTTCAAAACTCTGCACATAAACAACAAAGAAATCCCATGGTGTCTTAAGGAGCCAAATTACTCATGAATTTATGGGTATACTGTACAGCACACAAGTTAGATTTATGAGCACATGGTATGTCACTCTACTCAGCTATTATGCATGTGTAAGTATGGCATGTGCTAGTAAGACCGTTACTGTGTGCATCACGGAGAACAATGTGTTCATTGTTTTGGAGCACATGCATCTCACATTCACACATACCAACTCATGTTACACCAATTAAGATCAGTGATGGCGAACCTTTTAGGGGCTGAGTGATCAAACTAAAAGGCCTTCCAGCACCAGGTGTTACCTGGTGCTGGGGGTGGGCCTTCATCCCCCACCCACCCTCCCGGGTCTTCAAGCTGCCTCACCAGAGACAGCTGAAGGCCGAGGGGGGGGTGAGGGAGGAAGAAGAGGAACAGGCACGCACCTCTTCCTCCCCCTTCCCCTGCACAGTACCCGGCAGCTGAAGGCCTGGGACGGCCAGGAAGGAGGAAGAACAGGCACGCGCCTCTTACTCTTCCTCCCCACCTTCCACATGCCAGGGAAAATGGCTTTGCATGCCATCTCTGGCACGCGTGCCATGGGTTCGCCATCACAGACTAGACTATAATCCTAAATATCCTTGAAAATTAAGTTCCACTGACCTATTCCCAGTCAAATCTTCACAAAATTGCACCTTTAATCCAATCTTAACCTGCTGAGTATAGACTCTGTATCATCACATCTCATGCTTAGCCAGTGTAATAATGTCACTCCACACTATTATCCAGTAACTATGAATCAAGTTGCAACCAGTTAACAAAAGAGTAATTTAACCACTTTGCAAAGAGAGTTAGGTAAGGTCCAAGAAAATCATAAAACTGTTAAAATACCTGGAATATACAGGGCTAGGGGGATATTTTTTAAATAAGAGCTTTGACTGCCTTTCTTGTGAGCAAGAGGAAAGGACTGGTAGGGTCTTGACCAAGAAATGATCTAAACTCCCAGCTCTCAAGGGAAAACTTGAGAACAGAAATCTACTTCCATGTAAATGGCAAGGGGCTATTCAGTGAAGAGACACCAGAGTTTGTTATGTTCCCCAAATGACTGTTCAGTTTTCAAATGTGTCTCTGTGTGTTGTGTGCCTTCAAGTCCTTTCCAAATTATGGCAATCTAAGGCAACCCTATTCAAGGATTTTTCGCGCACTTCGGTCCTCTGGGAGGTATCTGCTACAGCCTATGAAATCTAGGCTGTCGCAGACCTCCCAGAGGGCCTTCTCTGTCACCGCCCCAAGATTATGGAATGGCCTGCCGGATGAGATCCGTCTTATTACCACTCTCGACTGCTTTAAAAAAGCAGTAAAGACAGATCTCTTCTGGCAGGCCTTCCCAAAATAATCTCCTGGCTCCCCAAGTTGGTCTGGTACTGTCAACTCGCTCCCCTAGCCGCCATTGCCTGTTTTTATGCCTGTTTAACGGCCTTTGTATGATGTGTTGGTTTTACTTTGATTGTTTTAATATTGCCTTAGTTTAATCTATTTTTAAGGGGTGGGGGGGGAGTAATCTGATTGATGTGTTTTACTTTGTATCATTTTTAACTTGTTGTACGCCACTCCAGTTGCTTAGCAGAGGGGCGGGTTAAAAATAAAATTTATATTATTATTATTATTATTATTAATTTCTTGGCAAGTTTCTTCAGAATGGATTTGCCATTGCCATCCTCTGAGGTTGAGAAAGTGCGACTTGCCCAAGGTGACCCGGGGGTTTTCATGGTCAAGCCAGGATTTGAATCCTGGTCTTCCAGTGTCCAAGTCCAACGCTCAGACCACTAACTACATCACACTGGTTTTCTTTCAAATGTTTCAAAAGATGTAAACTGTTTGCTCAAACTACTTAAGTTCATAAAGAAGATTGGAGCTTCAAACTGCATGATGCCTTCGAAGCCTGATGTTTTTTAATTTAGTATAAAATAATTCATAGAATCATAGAATCATAGAGTTGGAAGAGACCACAAGGGCCATCCAGTCCAACCCCCTGCCATGCAGGAACTCCCAATCAAAGCATCCCTGACAGATGGTCATCCAGCCTCTGCTTAAAGACCTCCAAGGAAGGAGACTCCACTACTCTCCGAGGTATTCTTTTTGTACCTTTCCATTAAACTGCATTGGCAATTTGACAACTCAAGCACAATGAGTGCACTTTGTCCATGGAGAGGACAGAAAAAAAATAGGTTGGCTTCAGTTTATTCATTATTCAATTTCCCAGAGAAACAAATGAGGAGAGGGAATGGCAACAAGTGGATAGGAGCTAGAGACTTACAGCAGCTAGAAACCCTAAAAATATTGTCCTGCAATCAGTCTTGAGTTCACTGGAGGAAAGACAGGATGAAATGTAACTACACAGCCCTTCCCAATTCAATGGGGGAATCTGTTCCAGACCCCCCCCCCGCAACAAAAATGGCAACTCGCAGATATTAAAGTCCCACGCCTGTGTGCGGCCATTTTGTTTATAGCCGCTTGTCTCTCCCACGAAGCGTGAGACCGCATATTCCAAGTCTGCGAAAAGGGAGGGACAAGTGTATTCAATACATAATATAGGCTGTCACTATCCCAGTGAGTATATGAAGTGTGCCTTTTAGTCCTTTAAACATTTGAATGGGAAATCTAATAAACTAAAGTAACAATGTTTGTTGTGTATGGGAAACAAATCCAAAAAGACTGCATACCAGGATGCTTTGTGGGAAAACTGGAGGGATTTCTTTGTACGGTATGAACAGGTGGGGTTTGCATCACTTCAGCATTGGCCAAGGCAATGCTGGTGATACTTCAGTGAGATTACCACACTTCTTTGAATCAAATGTTGCTGTGTTTCAGGAATTTTTAATAGACAATGTTGGTTGAAAGCATAGTCCTTTGTGCTGTGTCCCAGTTTAAAAAATACAACATGGAAACATGCTGTGGTGAGACTTTATGTGATGTACAAGGATGACATTACTGCTTTGTTCCCAGGAAAGTTATGACTAAAGTCTAAAATCCTAAAAAGGTAAGGATGGGAAGAGAGTCTTTAGCAAGGTCCCAAATGAAACAAAAGATGCAGGGGAGGCACTCTGAATTTATGTCCAGAGCAGAGGTCCTTCATCAAATGAGTGTACAGGTTGAGTCTCCATTATCCAAAATGCTTGGGACCAGAGGTATTTTGGAGGGGGTTTTTTTTGGATTCCGGAATACCTATATTTGCATATATGTATATAATGACATATCTTGGAGATGGGACCCACGTCTAAACACTAAACTCATTTATCTCTCATATAAACCTTATATATTGATAATATAATAATTATATAATGCTTCTCGGGCCCCTTCCCCCACCAGGCTGCAGTGTGTTTTGGAGCAAAGTCAGCACCCACCCCAATTTATAGTATCACAAAAACAGAGCACCAATTAATAAAGGAACTAATAGTGTTTGGTGATATTGTAGTATCACAGTACACACGCACAAACACAAATGGGGGGTTGTGAAATATACATTTGAGTTTGTTAGATATTTTGTTAGTCCATATACTAAGAGTTGGGTTGGCATTAATTGGTATCTGTTTTTGTGATGTTAGTCACAAGCCTGCATTTTTGAAGATGGTTTAAAACACACTGGATTATTTCTGCAGTGTGTTTTGGACCCAAGTTTGGAACTGTGTGACTAACATCGTCTACACACACACACACACACATATATGTAAATTTCTTTCTCCTGTATGGTTTTTAACATCTTTGCCTGTTGAAGAAGCCAGTGGAGCCAGGAAAGCTTGCAACAGATGTATACTGTACATGTATAGTGTTTTAGGTTGGCCCTATAAAGGTATCCCTGTTTGGTGGATTTTGGATGTGATTGTACTGTATATAAATTTCTTTCTGCTGTATGGTTTTTTAACATCTTTAACTGATGAAGTAGCCAGTGGAGCTTGGAAAGCTTGCAACAGGTGTATATTGTGCATTTAGGTTGGCCACATAAAGCTGTCACTGTTCAGTGGATTGTGGATGTGATTGTACTGCATATAAATTTCTTTCTCCTGTATGGTTTACAACATTTTTGATGAAGAAGCCAGTGGAGCTTGGAAGGCTTGCAACAGATGTATACTGTGCATTTAGGTTGGCCCCATAAAGGTATCCTTGTTCGGTGGATTTTGGATGTGACTGTACTGTATATAAATTTCTTTCTCTTGTATGGTTTTCAAGATGAAACTGATGAAGAAGCCAGTGGAGCTTGGAAAGCTCACAACAGGTGTATACTGTGCATTTAGGTTGGCCACATAAAGGTGTCACTGTTTGGTGGATTTGGGATGTGACTGTCCTTTGCTACAAGGCCAACACAGCTTCCCCCTGGAAGTCTCTGAAACAAAATGTCCTCCAGGCGCTCCCCATTCTCTCACTCACTCACCTTTCCGCATCCAGGGGGCCCCCAGAGGATGATGGAGGGGATTTCGTGGGCCTCCAGGAGGGACCTGAGGAGGGTCTCTTCCCCCAGCACCTGGCTCTGCCCCACAAAGTCCCCCAAGTGCCTGGGTCGCAGTTTGTCCGCCAAGGGCTTCCCTTCCAGCTTCTGGGCGAGGCTTTCCCCCTTCAGCTCCGGCCCCGCTCCTCCGTCCTCCCCCTCAGGCTGCTTCTCGGGCTTCTCGGGCCCCTTCCCCGCCGGGCTGCAGCCTCCAAAGGCCCCCGAGCTTCGGCCCTTGTGGAAAAGGGGGAAGACCCGCGAAGGACTGGGGCCCAGGAGGACGCTCTCCTCTGGCGGGGACTGGGGGGAGAGGCGCATTTTCTTACTGCGAGCCCCCTGCCCGCCCCCCCTGTCCCTCTCTTGGCCCTCTCCCTCTTCGTCCCGGTTTTGCAAACATCTGTCCAGATGTCCGTTAATGCCGGCAGCTGGAATTAGGAGGAAGCAAACCGGGCAACGCACAGAGGGCTCCCCCTCAGCCCCGCCGTCCGCCATTTTGTGACAGGAAAAAGAGGCCTTCTCCGAGGCCACAAGCAGTTAACACCGATTAACGCCCCCCCCCCTCAGTCCTCCCTCACGCCCCTCAGGACAATAAAAAGCAAATACAAGGGCATTTTTTCCAGAACAATCATAAACAAGCCCGGGCAGGAAAAGGCAAGAAGTCCACGCCTCTTCCTCCGGGACCTCCGGGATCCTGGGAGTTGCAGTTCTCTGTGAGGCTGGAGGGGCAGGATGACCAAATGTCCTAACAGCCAAGGAGGATGAAGCACCTTAAGAAGAAGAAGAAGAAGGCACAATAATAATAACAACAACAGCAACTAACAACAACAACACACAGAGTACCAATTATATTTAGTATATTGACATAATTATTGATAATATAATAATATAATATAATAAATAATGACAAATTATTATTGCTGAATGGACACATGCAATTTATTTTGTGAACTACATGATTTCCACCTGTTTTCAGGTCTCCAAATTGTTGTGTTCGTTCAAGTCATTTCTGACTTAATGCGACCCTAAGATGGGGTTTTCTCAGCAAGATTTGTTCAGAGAAGGTTTGCTTTTGCCTCTAAAGATGAGAAAGTGTGACTTGCCCAAGGTCATCTAGTGGATTTTCATGGCTAAGCAGGGATTTGAACCCTGGTCTCCAGAGTGTAGTCCAACATTCAAACCTCTACACCACATTGGCTCTCTGGTTAAATATCACACTACACTATTACAGACCTATTATTCTACTTTTACTGCTATGGCTGCCTCCTGTGGAATCCTGGGATTTGCAGTTTAGGGAGGGACATTTCTCAGCCAGAGAGCTCTTAGGCTTCACTAAACTGCAAACCCCAGAATGCCACAGGAGCAGTTAAAATGAAATAATAGCATGATAGTGTGGCTTAATACAAGTTACCACACACCAAAACTAAAAAAAATATATCCCCCCCCCTTTACAACAATGGCAAAACCCCTCTGAAAAAAATTGCCAAGAAAGCGCCATGATAGGGTCGCCATAAGTAAAAAAAATGGCTTGAAGGCACACCACAACAAACAAAATCTACCTTTTTGCAATCCCAGACAAGTTGTGTTTTTAAACCAATGATACCAGGCTGGAAAGTAACACCTGCACAACTTTGTTTAACTTATGCATAGTTGATATGCACAAAATTGCATTATAATCATCACCATCCCAGGGGGTTGGACTGGATAGCCCTTGAGGTCTCTTCCAACTCTACGTTTCTGCCTCCCAAATCCCCGCCATCTAGTTCAGCCACTTCACCGTGCAGGACTGACTTTTCAATAGAAATGTGTGGGATTGCCTCTCTGGATCCATTGATTTCAGTGGACCTTAATTCTCAATACATATGGTCAGGATTGCATTGCATGTGTCCTGAAATGATACTCAAAAGGAACTGAATGTGATTCTGCTTTATATAGTTTTCCTTTCTCCAATTTATTTATTTAGTATTAATTACCACTGTTAGGCAACGTGTTCACTTCCATGATATTTTTGGTTTTGTGACATATGACACCCAGCTATTGAGGTGTACTGTAATCTTTGCCATTCTGCAGAGCCATCCTTTCAATTCAGTCACCATAAGCTAACATAATTATTTATTTTTTAAAGAGTATTTATATGCTGCCCTTCAGCCAAAAGGCTCCCAGAGTCTATGAGAGGCTCAGTGTGATACATTGGCTAGTATGTTAGAGCACAGCTGGGAAGACCTGTGTTCAAATCCTGATTCAGCCCTGAAACTCACTTGGTAAACTTGGGCCAGTTGCTATTTTCAGCCTCATAGTTATTGTGCAGCAGGAGAATGCATGTTGCCCTCCGATCCCTGGAGAAAAGCTGGAAAATAAATATAATAAATACCAGCATAGGTTTATTTTTATTGCTAAAGAAGAAGAAGAAGAAGTCATCTTTAATAGGCTGGGATGTCATTGTGTCTATTATGTTCAATAGCTGTTCCCAGAAATTTCTCTTTTGTCAGGCAGTTTAGCCATACATAAATCAAAGTTCCTTTCTGTCCAAATCCTGTCCAACATATTTTTAAAAAAATATTTACTGTGAGAGTGGATAGGGGTTTTAATATGAATCTTTTAAAAGCCCGTATTTCACCTGATTTCTTTTCTGTTTCACAAGGGCTCTTTCTCACAAATTTCTTGTTTTGCTTCCATATTTGACTGCATCTACCCACATGCATTCCTGGTCCAGTTTCTTCCCATTTTATTCTCTGCACTCTGCCACAACAGTACAACAGTACAATGTCCCACTGTCTCTTATCAGAGATGCTTTTTGTTTGTTTATGTTCAGAAACAAAAAGGGCAATATGGACACCTATTGGCAGGTGCTTCAAACAGAGCTTGGGCAAATTACTTGGGGGGGGGCTATAACTCAGCATGGCCAGTCACTTAAACTCTGCTTGTGACCTTTGTTAACAATCTAGTATGCTACCTCTCCATATCTACCCATGAAGAGGAAGAATTGTACATTATCCCAGGAAACTCAGAGGGTCCAGGTTTCATAAGCTCCATTGTCTTACCCAATTAAGGATCAGGTACAAAAGGGTTACAGTGGTAAACCAAAACAAATGAATTCCTTGCAGTTGTGCGTGCTTTTGTAAGATGCTGTTATGTTTACATTGCTAAAATTTTCCTCCGGTTAATGATCATTCATTGCTTTTCTAGGTACTAAATTCACCTTCATAGCAATTTTTTCTTTTTCTTTCTGTTTTTGTTTTTTTTATGCAGACAACAAACAAGAGAAATTGGGGGTCATGCCTATTCGATGATGCATGGAGCCACAATGAATAAACATGTAGTAGGATGCCATTCCAAAATTTTTAAGATTAACCGGCTGGAAGAAATCAATACACGATACTACAATAGCAGGGAAGACAGATTAGGTTTCTTCCATAACTTGGAAACAGTCAAGACGTTCACAACTGAGGAGGAGGTATGTGGTGGTGATGGCATGTTCTCATCTATATGTTTTTCTATAACTATAAGCACAGATTATGAAATATACCATTAGGTGCCTATTACCTTGTGTATAAATTTTACTATTGATCAGCTATCTCTAGTCTGCTCCTAGTCAAGTGTTGAGTTGCCATTATACCATGCGAGAATGTTCACAAACCTTTTAACTGTGTGTGTGTGGGGGGGGGAGATGAGTTAATCATGGCATTTTATTGGAAGACATTTTATTGTGTCTGCCATGTGCCCTGCTAGGCTTGGTCCTAGAAACTCTACTTGAGATCACTAGAGTAGAAGATGTCATGATGACACCTAGTTAGAAGATGCCAGCCTTGGGAGGGGATGAAACTATAGAAATAGAAGAAGTGAAAATAGTGCTAAAGTGGAATGCTGCTCTAGACCTAAAGAGTAAAGGTGGTTTAGAGGAGTGTTTTGACAGAAATGACATAAATATTGAATCATAGAATCATAGAGTTGGAAGAGAGCACAAGGTCCATCCAGTCCAACCCCATGCCATGCAGGAACTCAAAATCAAAGCATACCCGATAGATGGCTATCCAGCCTCTGTTTAAAGACCTCCAAAGAAGGAGACTCCACCAATCTCTGAGGGAGTGTGTTCCACTGTCGAACAGCTCTCACTGTCAGGAAGTTCCTCCTAATGTTGAGGTGGAATCTCTTTTCCTGTAGCTTGAATCCATTGTTCCAGGTGCAGTTCTCTGGAGCAGCAGAAAACAAGCTAGCTCCCTCCTCAATATGACATCCCTTCAGATATTTAAAGAGGGCTACCATATCCCCTCTTAACTGTCTCTTTCCAGGCTAAACGTACCCAGTTCCCTAAGCCGTTCCTCGTAGGGCATGGTTTCCAGATCCTTCACCATTTTAGGGCCTTTGCAGACTGCCAGAAATAGTGCAAATTGAGTTGACTCTAGGGAATCATGGGAATTGTATTTTTTTCTGAGACAATGAGCCTTCTCTGTCAGAGAGCTGTGGTGCCACAATAAATTACAGTTCCCATGATTCCCTAGCACTAAGCCAGGGCAGTTAAAGTGGACTCAATTTGCACTATTTCTGGCAGTCTGCAAAGGCCCTATTGCCCTCTTCTGGACACGCTCCAGTTTTTCAATATCCTTTTTGAATTATAGTGCCCAGAAATGGACACAGTATTCCAGATGGGGCCTGACCAAAGCAGAATACAGTAGCACTATTACTTCCCTTGATCTAGATACTATACTTCCATTAATGCAACCTAACAAAAGGAGCTCTTTTATCTCCCTTTCCTCGGCTACAACCACTGCTCTGTTTATTATGTTTGTTTGTTTTATGATTTATTATTTGATGTTAACTATATGTTTTAATGATAATCATTGGTTTAATACTTTTTTAAGGGGTGGGAGGGCCTGGGGTTTTGGATAGTATTTTAATATATTGTATGGAATTTTAACTACTGTAAGCCGCCCCGATTGTTTGACAGAGGGGTGGGATATAAATAAAAAATTTATTATTATTATTATTATTATTATTATTATTATTAACATTGCATTGGCCTTTTTAGCTGCGGCATCACACTGTTGACTCATGTTCAACTTGTGGTCCTCTAGGACTCCTAGATCCCTTTCACACGTAGTCTCGTTAAGCCAGGTGTCCCCCATCTTACAGCTATGAATTTCATTTTTTTTTGCCCTAAGTGCAGTACCTTACATTTCTCTGTGTTGAAATTCATTTTGTTAGCTTTGGCCCAGCTTTCTAATCTATTAAGATCATTTTGAATTTTCATCCTGTCTTCTGGGGTATTAGCTATTCCACCTAATTTGGTGTCATCTGCAAATTTGAGAAGCATGCCCCTTATTCCTTTATCCAAATCATTGATAAAGATGTTGAATAGCACTGGTCCCAGGACAGAACCCTGTGGCATCCCACTGGTCACTTATCTCCAGGATGAAGAGGAGCCATTGCTGAGTACCCTTTGGGTTTGGTCAGTCAACCAGTTACTAATCCACTTAACAGTTGTATTGTCTAGCCCACATTTTACTATCTTGTTTGCAAGAATGTCGTGGGGGACCTTGTCAAAAGCCTTACTGAAATCAAGATATGCTATGTCTACCACATTCCCTTCATCTACCAAGCTGGTAATTTTATCAAAAAAAGAGATCAGATTAGTCTGGCATGACTTGTTTTTCAGAAACCCATGTTGACTTTTAGTGATTATGGCATTCCCTTCTAAATGTTCACAGAATCTCTCTTTAATGAACTGTTCTAGAATCTTTCCCGGTATTGATGTCAGACCAACTGGGCGATAGTTGTTGGGATCCTCTTTTTCCCCCTTTTTGAATATGGGGACAATGTTTGCCCTCCTCCAGTCTGCTGGGACTTCTCCTGTTCTCCAGGAGTTCTCAAAGATTATTGCCAGTGGCTCTGAGATTACATTTGCCAGTTCTTTTAATATCCTTGAATGTAGTTCATCTGGTCCTGGAGACTTACATCCATTTAGGTTAACCAGGTGTTCCTGTACATCCTCTTTACTTATTCTGTGCTGCATTTCCCCTATTGTGTCCTCTGCTCCATTTTCCTCAGGTTGAACATCCTTTTCCTTTTGTGAGAAGACTGAGGCAAAGACTGCCTTTTCTCTATCCCCTGTTAGATTTCTCTGCACAGTGGCCCTACTATTTCCTTCTTCTTTCTTTTGCTACCGATATAGCCAAAGAAGCCCTTTTTATTGTCCTTAGCCCCTCTAGCAAGCCTGCGCTCATTCTGCGCTTTGGCTTTCCTGACTTTACCCCTACATGTGCTAGCTATTTGTTTGAGTTCCTCTTTAGTGATTTCGCCCCTTTTCCATTTCTTATACATCTCCTGTTTAAAACTTCTTTTAAAAGTTCTTTTGTCATCCAACCCAGTTTCTTGAGACATCTCCCATTTTTCATTCTCATTGGAACAGTTTGAGATTGTGCCTTCAGTTTCTCCCTTTTGAGAAACTCCCATCCATCCTGAACTCCCTTCTCCTTTAGCATTCCTGACCACAGGATCACTCCCAGTGTTTTCCTAAGTTTGTTGAAATCTGCTCTCCTAAAGTCTAGAACAGGGGCCGGCAATCTTTTTTGCCGGGGAGCCGGGGGGGGGGGGGGGAATGGCACAAAAGCAAAAAAGGCAAAGCAGCTTCATTTATATACAGCTTCATATCACGTTATGGGATGTCTAAGCGGTTTACAACTGTAAGCTCATTGCCCCCCAACTCATGAAGTGGTACTCATTTTAGCGACCTCGGAAGGATGCAGGCCTGAGTCTAGCCTGAGCCCTGGCTAGTATTGAACTCGCAACCTTGTGGTCTATGAGTGAGTGGCTGCAGTACAGGCATTTAACCACTGTGCCACCAGGGCTCCATTTTGGAAGGGCCCCCCATGCCCGCGGCGGGCAAATTCATCTGGCACAGCCTCAGGGGGGGGGTCTCTGGGCCTTGGAAAGGCTCCCCCGCGCCCGCGCCGGGCAAATTCGCCCGCCGCGGCCGCAGAGTGGCTTCCTTGGGCCTTGGAAAGGCCACCCCCACGCCTGCGCCGGGCAAATTCACCCAGCGCAGCCGCGGTGCAGCTTTCCAAAGGTCCAACGGTGGCTGCACAGCCTCTGTGGGGCCTTCCAAAATGGCACCCACTGCCGTGTGCCCGCGCTCGCGTGTGGGGTAGCAGTGGCAGCAGCAGTGGGGGGACCGGCCACGGCTGTAGGTTGCCGACCCCTGGTCTAGAATGAGTGTTTGACTATGCCTTGCTTCTCCTTTCCACTGTATAAGAAGCTCCAGGAGAACATGATCATTCCCACCTAAGGATCCCACCACTTGCACTCCATTGACCAGGTTATCCCTGTTGGTTAGGATCAGATCTAAAATAGCTGATCCCCTTGTAGCCTCTTCCACCTTTTGGACAAAGAAATTGTCTTCAAGGTAAGTGAGGAATTTGAAGAGGGCTATCATAAGTATTGGCTGAGTTTGACTTCCAGCAAATATCAGGATAGCTGAAATCACCCATCACTACTATATCTTTCCTTTCTGAGTGTGTGGTCATCTGTTCTAGAAAGGCATCATCCAATTCCTCAGTCTGATTCGGGGGTCTGTAGTAGACTCCCACTATAACATCCCTATTGTTTCCTTTCCCTTTAATTTTTACCCAGATGCTCTCCACCTGATTTCCAGGATTTAAATCCTGGATCTTTTCACAGGTGTAAACATCCCTGACATATAATGCTGTAGAGTCCCATTATAACATTCCTATTGTTTCATTTCCCTTTAATTTTTATCCAGATGCTCTCTGGCAGCCTTAAGGGCCTTTGCAGACTCCCAGAAATAGTGCAAATTGAGTCCACTTTAACTGCCCGGACTCAGTGCTAGGGAATCATGGGAACTGTAGTTTATTGTGGCACCAGAGCTCTCTGACAGAGAAGGCTCAATGTCTCAGAAAAACTACAGTTCCCATGATTCCCTAGCACTGAGCCAGGGCAGTTAAAGTGGACTCACTTTGCCCTATTTCTGGCAGTCTGCAAATTTAAAAGATCTTCCAAGTCAGTTAGAAAGCTGGAAGAAATCCATCTTGCTCAAGGAACAGCTGTGTAACTTTCCCCTAGATGGCACCCTCCTCCATCTTGTACTCTCCACAAAATAATACCATTTCCAGGTTGAGTTTCCCTTATCCGGATTTCTGAAATCCAAAAAACTGCAAAACTCAAAATTATCCACATGGGTGGCTTTGTGACAAGTTTGCTTTCTGATGGTTCTGCATACACAAACAAAATTATTAAAACATATTGTGGATAAATGTATCTTTGTAAATAAGGGTATATGAAACATAAATGATTTTCATGTTTAGAGAAGGGTCTCATCTTCAAGATATCTCATTATGTATATGCAAATATTCAAAAATCCAAAAAAATAAAGAAATCTGAAATCCAAAATACTTCTGGTTCCAAGCATCTTGGATAAGGTAGACTCAACCTATTTCCATTAATTCTGCATTACATCCCATGTGATCAGAAAAGAGCAACTCGTGGTGTGATCCTTACTAGTGAGTAGGTTTTGCAATGATTGAGCCTCTCTTTCAAGAACGTTAGGAGACTTCCAACTAGTCCAGAGAGCTGCAGCCAGATTGTTAACTGGGTAGCTACAGGGATCATTCAGCTCCCTTGCTTCAATAGCTCAACTGGCTGCCACTCTGTTTCTGGATACAATTCAAAGTGCTGGTTATGATTTAGAAAGTCCCACATGGTTTAGGTTCAGGCTGTCTTTCTACATATGAGCCTATCTGTGTTTTGAGATATTTTGGGGAGGCCATCGTCTCTGTCCTGCCAACATCACAGGTACATCCTGTGGGAAGATGGGCAAGGGCCTTCCCAGTGGCATCTTGCAGGCTTTGAGATTCTTTTCCTACAGGGTTAGAATGGTTGTCCTTCTTGTATCCTTCCGAAGGTAGCTGACAATCTTTTTGTTACAGAAGGTCTTTGAAGGCTGATTGCTTGGGGAGAAAGAGCCTTTCATAATATGCTGTCTTGTTTACACTTGCCATTGTTTTAATGGTCATGCATTTAATTCTGTTATAGGCTGCTTCTGCATGGCAGAAATAATCTGGGTTGACACTACTTTAACAGCCATGGCTCAATGCTATGGGATTCTGGAAAGTGTAGTTTGTTGTGGCACCAGCATTCTCTGATAGATAAGGCTAAGTGTCTCACAGATCTACAATTCCTAGAATTTCATAGCATTGAGCCCTGGAAGTTAAAGTGATGTCAACCTTGTTTATTTCTGCAGTGCAGATACAGCTCTAAGTTTAATTAATTTTTAACTTGTGTAAGATGTGAATTTTTATGCTCTATCTGCTTTAACTTCTGAAAACTTTGAGTGCCAGGACTGCGGAAAAGGTGGGAAACAAACAAACACTATGGCTCCTGGTGGTTGACTTTCAGTCTTCAAATAATAAAATAATCATTGCCCAATTGAGGTGGAGCAGAGAAGGAGTGACACTCTTCCTACATCTGAACATTATAAGGCGGAAAATTTGCATCCATTACTAAGAAATTATGAATTTGGTAACAGCACAAATACACACTGTGGCTCAGTTTCCCCTGACATTTCATTCTGATGCTACTGAGACTGCTATGACTGCAGTACAGTTGTGCAGTGGTTATGGGCAGATACTGGATACAGTGGTACCTCTACTTACGAAATTAATTCGTTCCGACAGCCATTTCATAAGTAGAAGCAAATTTAACATTGAAATGCCCTAATCCGTTCCAAGCCCATAGAATAGCCGAGGCTGCGGCTGGAAGGGCGCCTCCTTCCAGCACCTTCCAGCCACAGCCTCAGCTATTCTATGGGCTGATCCTGGAAGCAGAGGATTCCTCCACTTCCAGGATCAGCCCAAGAAACGGCTGTGGCTCTGACCCTTCAAATCGGAGCCACAGCCGTTTCTTGGGCTGGTCCTGGAAGTGGAGGAATCTTCTCTTCCAGGATCAGCCCATAGAATAGCCGCGGCCGCGGCTGGAAGGAGGCCTCCTTCCAGCCGCGGCCTTGGCTGTTCCTTGAACTGGCTCTGGAAGCGGAGGATTCCTCCACTTCCAGGACCAGCCCATAGAATAGCTGAGGCTGTGGCTGGAAGGAGGCCTCCTTCCAGCCACGGCCTCGGCTGGAATTTCATAAGTTGGAACGCTTTGGTAAGTCGAAGCAAATTTGTTCCAGAGGCGCGTTTCGTAAGTCGAATTTTTCGTTAGAAGAAGCATTCGTAAGTAGAGGTACCACTGTACTGTCCTTGATGTCACTGAAGAGAAGAACTTTCAGATATCACTGCATGGTGTCTGACTTCTTTAATTAATTACAATATATTGTATTCCTTTAAATTATACATGATTAAGTGGAAATGTCCTAGGTGTGCTGCCCTTCAAGCTTAATGAAGCACTCCTCATATGTTCTGATAGTACCTACATTCTTAATGTTGGTGCCAAGTAGTCATGCTGCTGCTGCTGCTGTGTGCCTTCAAGTTATTCCAACTTATGGTGACCCTTTCATGGGTTTTTCCTGGCATGATTTATTCTGAGGGGGGTTGCCATTGAGCTCAACTGTGTATGAAAGTAGAAATGGGAAGAATAGTAAAAAATTAAGTAAATAATTTTTTTAAAAAGTATTTCTTGAGTGTAACCCCCCCCCCCCAAAAAAAAAAATCTGGACTGAATCATTTCATTTTGAGACTTATTCTACAGAAAGTCACACATGGTTGTTTTATGCAGAAAACAGCATTTTTAATAGGGAAATAGCATTTTCTGTGCAGAAAATAGCTGTCTCCTTTGCAGGAAAGACTGTTTTTTACATAAAAATGCCTATTAGAACAAGTCCCAGACTGTGAAAAGTCTTCAAAAATTCTGCTGTTTTTGAGGACTTTCTTGCAGCAAGAGAAAAACTGCAGAAATTACTTGTTTTTTCCTTTGATAAGAAAATTAGCAAAAAATTACATCTCTGCCAGAGAGTCCACAAATGCAACCAGCTGCGTCGATCTATATCAATAAACTAGTTTGTGTGGTTTGCTACTTGAAAACAATATATTGTTGCTGAGAAGACCCATCAAGTCTTCCCCACTCCTCCTACTTCTGTTATTGTGAGGACTGCAGGGAAGCTCAGAGTGAACAAGAAAGTGTGAAAGGGGTGGAAGATGACATTATTGCCTATAGTCATCTAAAAATCCAGGTGCTCTGACCCTTTGAGTGCCAACTCCACTCCAATTCTAACTCCAATTCCCAATACCTACAGCTATTGTTCAGAGACCAATGACAGCTCTCTCAGTTCAGTTGTGGAAGAGATTTCATTCAGGCCATCAAGGCTCTACATTTGTTTGCTTTTAAAGGCACCTATTCTGTGGTTGCATTATATGTGTTTAAAATATTAATATATAGCCTAAATCCAGTTGCTGCTCCCAACTAGAGTAGACAATGGGGCTTGCCTTCACAAAGCAGGCTCAATGAGCCTACTTTAGGCCACTGAATTTAAGCCTATATATTTACAAAACATTAATAATTCCAGCTAAAAGAAGAACAATGCAACAAACAAGATAATATCAGTATTACAATGGAAAACAATCAAAATGGGTAAAAAAGAGCAAAACTGAAATCAATTTAAAGTTTAAAGCAGCTCTCTCCAACCTGGTGCCCCTGTCACAGAGATAGTACACCACAACTCCCACTATCCCAGCTAAAATATTCTTCTGAAGTTGGAGCTCCACCACTTCCACCAATTTAACATCTCTTCTAAAGTTGTCCTCTTTTTTTTTTTTTTTTAAACTCAGTAGCCCATCTGAGATATTGCATAGGATCTAGCAGATAAGTTGCAGCAGGAGCTATAGAGTTCTGGGGCTGATGCTCACAAGCCCTGGCCCATTTAAGAATGTCAAAGTGAATTATTTCCTAAGCGATGCTCTGTATCTGTGGCTCTCAGCACCTGTTTCATGCTTGTCACTGGGCCAATGACACTGCTTCTCTTATAGGCACAAGGCAAGCACATTGGTGGCTGTGACAGCATTTCTTCCAGCCGGCAGCATATCCATGTCTCCCTGGGGGTAAGCAGCACTCTCTGAACTGAATTAAGGCCACTCACTGTGCCCTGCAAATTATTTCCAGTAATGTCAAGGAACCAAAGCCAGTCCTAAGATTTCCTCAGATGGGTCCTCTTTGGAAAGGCAAAGCTTTCTCAGTCTGTGATAGCTTCTGCTTTTTAGCCTCATTCCTCTGGCATGTGTTTTGGACTGCTCTATTAAGCCATGGAACTGCAAAGAAGACAGAGACACCTGAAGTCATGCAGGTAGTAGAAATGCTATTAAAGAGGATGGAATCCTTTAATGGTATAGGCATGCTGGGTGATATAGAGCCATCGACTTGAATGACTGTACAGCAGATTAAGGCAGCCTGCCCCAATCAGGAAGGTTATGTTACAGGTCTTATCTTCTCCAGCCAGCAGTTCCCATCACCCTGGCCATGCTGATTGGAGTGATGGGATTTATAGACCAAAACACCTGGAAGATATCTGGTTGGGGAAGACTGGGTAGAATGCTTTCATACAATACAGTTGTTCCTCCATATCCACGGCTTGTGCAGCCACAGATTGAGCCCCCTACAGCTTAATTTTTTTTAAAAATCCAAAAAGCATTGCCATTGTATATAATGGACACCATTTTACTATACCATTGTATATAATGGGATGATCATCCATGGAGTTTGGTCCACGTGTGTGTGTAGGTGTGAGTATCCTGGAACCAACCCCAGCAAATACTATATTCTCACTGTATTTTTTGTATTCATTCCCTACATTTTCCTAAGGATATATGTTCTTTCAGGTTTGTTTTGAGTATTTGTTTAAAAGCAAAGCAAAGAAGAGATAAATAATACTGTTGGCACTATAATAGCAGTCCTCTTGCGACTGCATCTTTTTACCTGCATGGTAATATCTTAAATGTTGCATCCTTTCACCTGTATGGTAATCCTCTCTGCTCATCATTCCATGATACAGCCTGTAGTAACCTCTGCTAGGAGAAGCAAAATTAGTAATTGTTAAATTAGTTGTATGAGTATCAAGTTAAATTGCTTCCTGAATTCACCCAGGCTTGGAACTCATATTACTATCTGATCTTATGTTCTATTGTTGCTATCTGAACTGATGTTACAGTGTGCTTTTCTCTGAAAAATATTTTTTAAATAATGTTGCCATCCCTATGGAGGCCATTCCATTCTTTTCTCATTACTCAGGAGTCTTATCATCACTTTCCCCTTCATTTTCTCAATATAGCAGATTCTCCATGGGATTACCAAGCACAATATGGTTTTAATATATATTCTTTTTGATTCCATAGTGAAGGATTGATATGCATGTGGTTGGGATGAATTCACTTAAAAATAATTGTAAAGAATTTACCCTCAGGTAACAGGAGAAACAAATGCATGTGAATTCCTTTAGCCTAAAGCAGGAGTAGGGTAAGTGTGGCCAGAGGTTGTTGGACTATAGCTATCAGCAGACTCAGCAGCATACTAAGAATGAAGATGATGGGAGTGTCAGTTAGACAACATCTGGAGGTTTACATCTTGCCCATGCTTGCCTTTGGTGATTGCTATACCAAAGCTAATGCCAATATATATATATATAATGCCAATATATATATGCCAATATATATATATATATATATATATATATATATATGCCAATATATATATATATATATATATATATGCCAATATATATATATATATATATGCCAATATATATATATATATATATATATATATATATATATATGCCAATATATATATATATATATATATATATATATATATATGCCTATATATATATATATATATATATATATATATATATGTGCCAATTAGCTTTGGTATAGCAATCACCAAAGGCAAGCATGGGCAAGATGTAAACCTCCAGATGTTGTATATATATAGTTGTGATCTGGTTTTCCACCAGGAACCAAATCAACACCATCAAAATAACTTCAGAATGAGCAACATAATATTGACAGTCATATGGACAAAATCTCTGGAAAATCCAGCCATCCAACAATTATGGCACTGGACAGTAATGAGCACTCTTTAATTTGTATATACATGGCAAACACTAATCAAATGAACCCATGATGTCATTTATCCCAAGCCTTATGCTAACACACATCAAGGATACATAAAAAATAAAAATAATTCTCTGCACAAGTTGCCATTGTGTTGCTGGTAGTTGACCTTCATAGAGAACACAGAAGCATCCTAGGGTTAAAGTCCTACTGACAGGTGGCTTGGAGCAGCCTCTGGCTGCTGCAAGTGCAAGTGTGTGCTGAGCAGCACAGGACCACAGCTACCAGATGCCGCTGTCCTGAGGCCAGCCACCACCGGCAAGGAGCACTTTTTTTGCGTTGCTTTTGCAGCCAGGTTTTGGCTGCCTTAGGCAGCCGTGCTGCACCTTCGACCCAATCCAGGGGTGTGTGTCATCTGAACGCCATGCCCCCAGATTGTCCCAAAGGAAGTGCTTTTGGACGTCTGTTTTGGGCCAATGTCTCCCTATTTGTATTGCTAGAAGAATTACCATCTTGCAAGGCAGAAAAGCAGGATCTATGTGCATTTACAGCAGACAGTGCTAGGGAATCCCATTAGCTCAGTGGAAGGTGGTGTGTGTGTGTGTGTGTGTGTGTGTGTGCGTGTGCGTGCCATCAAGTCCTCTGTCAAATTACGGCTACCCCATGAATTCCATAGGTTTTTCTTAGGCAAGGAATATTCAGAAGTGGTTTTGCCAGTTCCTTCCTCCGAAATATAGCCTGCAGCACCTGCACTCTCCCATCCAAGTACTGCCCTGGCTTTGTTTCCAAGATCAGACAGGATCTGGTACCTTTAGGGTATTTAGGCAAGAGAAAACAGATGTTTGTGTCCCACCAAAGAGAGATCTAAACTTGGCCTCTGCATCTGGTACAATGCAATTAAATAACCAATAAGAAAGCCCAATATAGGGACAGACTCATCATATTCTTTAGAAAGACTGCCTCTTGCTACCATTTCTTCAATAGATTTTATCACTTCAACAGTCACCTTCATAATAACCCCTTCATGGCTTAACACCCTATCAGAAAACATACATGAAGTTAGCACAACATTAATCTGATGGGTTCTTTGACACATTTATTAACACTATGGCCAGGACAAAATGCAGCATCATAGCACTGCATATTTGCTCCAGTATCATACCTGGAAAAGAATGATGTGTGATCAGGCATCCAGGATTGTGGAATCACAAGCTGGCCATCTATTCCACAATCTTTCTCATAAAAAAGAGAGTAGAATTTGGGTGGTAGTTGGCTTTGGAATGGGCATCAACAGTTAATTTGACCAGAGACTGAATGAAGGTTAGCTTAGTTCACAGAATGTGCAGTACAACCATGAATTGTGTAGAGATGCTGCTGATAACCCGAACTGACTCCAGCAGAAATAAATGCAATTTGTTTCATAAAGATAAAGTCGACAGAACATGTTGTAAAGAACAAAATTATCTTTGTGGCCTTACATTGCACATTTTTAGTACAAATATTAAGACACAAATAGTGTTGAATACAACAAGTATTGTAGAATGTCATGTCACAAGTCCACTTCAAAGAGGATCATGGTATGCAGCTGTTAATAACATGCTGTAGTATATAAAAACTCACATGCTAAATTAATAAAATATATAGTGGTTTATTTGGATGATTTTAAAGTGATTTCACTGTGGAATTTAGCTCAACTCGGACAAACATCCAGAGTGTTCATATATGAAAGTCTTCTTCCTAGGAAATGGCTTTGCCTTCAGGTATGTCTTCCACCTATAAAACCATGTGAATTATAGACATGGAAACATATTGTTGAATGCCTTGTTACTGTCATACTTCCATACAATGATTAGAACATTAGTAGAAAAGCTTAACACATTTTGTTAACTACTACTGACTCCCAAAATCTGTTGTTTGCATTAAAGTTGTATGAAGAAATATTTTTATATATTAATTTATTGCTATGCTAATAATTGCTATTAATGTTAGAAACCATAGGAGCGATAGATAAAAATGGCACGTAATACTTTGATTGATACCATTACCCAAAGCTGGCAGTTTTATTACTGACTCCATCAAAAGACCTGTTCTGGATGTTTATATTGCCTTCTCTAATGGGATACTTTCCAGAGGCATCCAAATCCCAGTCCTGTTGCTTGCTGGGGAAAGTGAGATTTGTAGTTCAACACACCTGAAAAATGCCAAGCTGGGAAATCTTAACAAACCATGCAGTCAAGTTACCAGTTCTATTTTTTTTTCCTGCACAATCCCATCTCCAGCAACACCATTGATTGTTTGAATGAATGGTATAAAACTAGAAAAACTGTTGTCAAAATGCTTTAAATGCACTTTAAAAACAACATCTAAAGTGTTTGTTACACCAAAACTGATGCTTTTACCACTCATTATCAGGGGTAGGCAACCTTTCCCCTTTAAGGGCCAAGGGACTTTAGCTCCCAGAATCCCAGGAGCTATTGGCCAACATGGGACTATTGGCCAACATGGCTGAGGCTTCTGGAAGCTGAAGTCCCTCGGCCCTTAAAGGAGAAAGGTTGCCTACCCCTGCATTACATTGTTGTGAAATGTAACTTCATTACATTCTCATTACCAATAATGCATATTGTTATGAGTAATCTCATTACTTGCCATCTCTGCTTCCAAGACCATGAAGATAAATGAATACATAGTTTAATTAGGCTTATGTTGTTGCATTTAATAACTAATAATACAAAAGTACAATAAAAATTCTAGAATCATAGCTTATTGCAGGGGTAGGCAACCTTTCCCCTTTAAGGGCCGAGGGACTTCAGCTCCCAGAATCCCAGGAGCTATTGGCCAACATGGGACTATTGGCCAACATGGCTGAGGCTTCTGGGAGCTGAAGTCCCTCGGCCCTTAAAGGGGAAAGGTTGCCTACCCCTGGCTTATTGTCTTAAGACATATATTTGTCCAAATTATTAACATTTCTTCCATAAATTTTCTCACTTCCTATGTGCTTCTGAATTTGTATTCCAAAGGCACCAAGTAAAACCTGTTCCCCGCCCATGCCTAGCTCATGATCATATGATCTTAATGAATGGAGTTTTAATGAATAGGTTTTTAAAAATAATATGTCTGTACTGATGTCAAGAGGTCCTGTACCAGTCAATTAAACAATAAAAACAAAACAACATATGTGAATCACAATAGACAGATGACCCTTAAAATAGTTTTAATTCAATTGATAGTTTAACCAAAAAATTGTGTGTTTTGAGTATGTTGTTTTATCTGTATTTGTTATCAGTATTGTAAATCACTTTGTGTCCCAGTTTTGGAGGAAAAATGGAATATAAATGAATTAATCTGTACCAGCACCATGACCTTTTTATTTTGTGCTTTTGGCAGCAGGGTGTAAGCTTAGAATGCCTGTCTATTCACAGTTCCAAAGCACAAATTACATTGAAATGAAGAGCATGTTACCAGTGATGGCTTTGATCAACAGCTCCCTTTACTGGACACTTGATCCAAAAAAGCCGCCAAAAGCTTTTAAAATAAATATTAATTTTTATACCAGCCAATAATTTAAAAATAAATATTAATGGATCCAGGCAACAGAGCTTCTTTAGTGTCACCTTGGATGTTGAATCTTCCTCCATTGTCTCCAGCATACGAAACATGATTAAAGAAAGGTTAAAAAAATAAGAATGCCCTAGAAAACAATTAATACTGGACTTGGAGTTACATGTAGGGTGCATCTACACTGTAGAAATAATGCAGTTGGACACTACTTTAACTACCATGGCTCCATCCTACAGTATCCTGGGATTTGTAGTTTTGTGAGTCACCAGCACTCTTTGATAGAGAAGGTTAAAGACTTTGGAAAACCCAGGCTTCCATGGGATGGGTTGACAGCACTTAAAGTGGTATCAAACTGCATTATTTCTACAGTGTAGATGCAGTCTTAGAACTATTGCATTCATAAGTTGTTTTGGGTCATTCCATTTGGAAAATGCTTCTCCTGTACTTGAAAAGGCAGTGGAACAGCAACGCAGTTTCACACTTTCAGTGCATTTGTGTTTCCATATTTCCTTTGCCATACCTGAAATAGGACAATAGCATTTACACCATCCTATTTGTTCCACCTCCTGCTCTGTGACAGACTCTTTAAAAAAATCCAGAAAGTCATAATTGTGCATTTGCACAACATCAGATAATGTTGATATATTCTGGAACACCACCCCATTCCTCACCTAGATCAGGAAGACAAACCCACACTACACTAATAAGTCTAATGCAGTGCAATTGCAGTATTGCAAAATTGTGATTTAAAGGACGGCTGGGATTCGGGATTTTTATATTCTGTTTAGATTGTATTAATATATCTGTATGGAAATGTTAATGTTGTAAGCCGCCCTGATTGCTCTGCAGAGGGGCGGGATATAAATGATGATGATGATGATGATGATGATAAGCAGTCCACTCCTGGCAGTGGGTCTATTTGAAATCCTATATTCACTCACTAGGGGAGAGGAGGAGGTTCAGATGGAAGTCTTTTCCAGTCCTAACTGAAGATAATGGTGATAAAAATGGGTATCTTCTGCATTTGAAGTGTATACTTTATCATTAGCCTTTGGCTATGGCTATGAATATTTACCATGCATACTCATCTGTAAGTCCATACATACATACCGTATACATGTATAAGTCAAAGGCAGGACTGGGGGCCAAAATTATGGATTTTGATATGACCTTGGATTTATCGAGGGTAGAACTTAGAGACATGTAACAAAGGATGTAAAGAATGAAGCAAAGGAAAATGATGCCAAACAATTTAGAAAATTCTGGCAGGCATAACTGTTTGTGTTTCCTCTAAAGGCTGGATGGATACAGGGGCATTACTAGTAATAGTAAATTACTTTACTATTTAAAGTTATAATTTTAAATTTGCTAGTTGTTTAGGTCACAACTATTGCCATTGTTTTCAGTGATATACAGGAATTAAGATTTATCACTAACATTAGTAAAAAAAACAACATTACTAAGGATTCTGTATGATGTAGTCTGGGAGGTCAATGGAGACACCATGAGTTACCACACCAGGTGACACCAACCCTAGTGATGCTACTAGATGGATAAGGAGAGATTTATGATAAATGATGGCTGTGCACTTTGTGGGGGAGGCAACCAGGCACAGGTGGGTATAAGAAAACACACGTCTGTCAAAAAAGGATGCAAAGAAAATGGTAACTTCGTTAGCAGTGACTATCATCTTTAACTTTAATGTGGTAACTTTGCCTGATTTTAACCCGGAAAATCTGACATACACAAATGTCTTATTCCAATCTTTTAAAGCCCGATTCCTCTTCATGCTCCTTGGAAGGGAATCTCCAAAGAGCTGTCACTGCCACCATCTTCAGAAACAGCTCTGAGGCAGAGAATGTAGAAAGGGTTGGTGCTTCTTTTAAGTGCTCCCAGGACAGATTAAGCTCTTGCCTTTCATCATTTTGCCCAGGAAAGAGGATGATTCATTTCTTTCATAAGAGTTAAAGTACAGTACTACTTTGACCCATGGATAAGTCAATCTAGGCTTTTTTTGGGGGGGGGGGCAGTTTTTGGACAAAAATTCCTAGATGTATACATGAGTATATAGAGTAGCAGTGATGTCTCATTAAGTTCAATGAGGGTTACTCCTTAATTTATAGTGCATAAAATAAATTGCAGTCTTAAAATCCCAAAGCAGAAAATTTGGAACAAAACAATAATTATGTCAGGGATAAAATTCAAAGATACAGCCGTGTGACTCTGTAGAATCAGTACATAGAGAGATCTTGTAGCACCTTTGAGACTAACTAAAAGAAAGAAATTAGCAGCATAAGCTTTCATAGACTTCAGGAGCCCTGGTGGCGCAGTGGTTAAATGCCTGTACTGCAGCCACTCACTCATAGACCACAAGGTTGCGAGTTCAATACTAGCCAGGGCTCAGGCTAGACTCAGGCCTGCATCCTTCCGAGGTCGCTAAAATGAGTACCCAACTGTTGGGGGGCAATGAACTTACAGTTGTAAATCACTTAGACATCCCATAGCATGATATGAAGCAGTATACAAATGAAGCTGATTTGCTTTGCTTTGCTTGCTGCCAATTTCTTTCTTTTAGTTAGTCTCAGAGTTGCTGCAAGATCACTCTACATACTATGTCAGGGATAGCGAGCTTCAGGGGTTAGGGGCATTTCTGTCCCCTCCATGGACCTCAGGAGAATTCAGACATTTTCCTGGCACCCTCCTCCAAAAACTTCTCAGTAAAACTGCCCAGCTACTTTGACCAGCAGATTAGAATTTCTGATATAAAATTGAAACTGATTAAATAAATAAATAAATTTTAAGGATTGCGCCAATATGGGTGGCAAGGCTGGTAGTACCATGTGTCTCATCAATTCTAATCCACTGGTCAGAGTATAAGGTATATATGTTTACCATCTCTTGAATAAAAAACAGTACTTCAGGTGGACCCAGAGGATTGAACACAACTAGTGGGATTTTAAAAAAGAATTGAAATTATTATTATTATTATTATTATTATTATTATTATTATTTCTCCATGTCATTTAACTGTGTTCAAGGCCTCATCAGAAAAAATAATGCAGTTTGACACTGCTTTAACTGCCAGGGCTCAATGCTATGAATCCCATTTGGGGATAGAAAGGTGGAATATAAACCCAATAAATAAATAAATACATATTCCTGGGATTTGTTGTTTTGTGAGATATTTAGCCTTCTCTGTCTAAGTGTTCTGGTGCCACAATAAATTGCAAATCCCAGAATTCCATAGCATTCCCCCTTAGAAGTTAAAGTGGTGTCAAACTGCATTGTTCTCCAGTTCAGATGAGGTCTCAGTTCATTCTGTTTCAAAAGGGGTGGGGGAGCTATTTAGGGCATGTACTGCTAATTGAACTGTAATCATCTATATTCCCTGCAGCAAATAAGGTCTAGAAGTGAAGAAGTGAGAGAGCTTAAAATAGCCATCAAAATTGGTGGTCTCTGTAAGCTCTGTGAGGATTCTGTAAATACAGTATTAATTAAAGGTGCAATTCTATACTTCCTTACCTGAGAGTGAGTCCTACTTAGTGGGTTTACTTTTGAAATGCCATGAGTAATATTGCACTGTAAGAAGCTAATGCTGAAAGAAAAGTGAATTCCCTTGCCACCCACATCCCCACACCCCCGTTTCCAACACTGCTGCACCACAGCTGTCAAAAGAGAAATACTAGAATTATCCAGTGACTGCTCTTGCATATCAGACTCTTTCCCATTTTGGTGTGTATTACACCTTTGTGTGTCAGTCCAAAGCTCCTGGGGCATCCTGATACTTCCATACAGATTCTTTGGCGTGGCTTCTCCTGGGTTGTCACCCGGTTCACGTGAAATGGCAGTGCAGGCCACAGAAATGACTGCACGGCTGGGCCAGGCACCCCTCCCCTGAGTCTCGGAGACCCCCCCCCCCAAGCCTGTGGAAATGGCCTCATGGGTGGGGAAAATGGCCGCACAACCGGGAAAAATGGCTGTGCAGCCAGGGAAACAGCCGCCCGCCACCCGTCCAGGCAGGAGACCCTCCCAAGGCCTGTGGAAATAGCCACATGAGCTGGGAAAACAGCTACCTACTGCCCACCTGGGCCAGAGACCCCTGCCCCTGAGGCCCAGAGCGGCATCCATGTCCCAAGGAGTGCCTGTGAGGGGAGGGCTGACTGGGTATCACCCACTTCTTCTGGGGTGTCACCCCTTTCTGGGGTGTCACCCAGTGCAGCCTGTACCCCCAGGGATGCTACTGCATCCAAGGGGGGAGTATAAGATCTAGTCCCAGTCTGGAAGCATAAATGTTTTTAATGGCATCTTTGTGACAGCAGAGAAAAATAAAAGCCCAGTAAAATGGCATTTAGGCCAATGAAACTTAAAAATTATTAAAACAATCTCCAAGGCCTACATGGTGAAAAAGTAAGGGTGTATATGTTTTTCTCTTAACTACTTTTGTGCTAGAAGAGGGATTGTTACACAGGCTTCTGCAAATGTGCTTGTCAGTTAGAGGAGAAGTATGCGTCTTGCATTGCTTGGGTCTTGGCATCCGTTTCCTGTTACATGTCCAGCTTGTTATGTGTTAGCCGCTCATCTGCTGAATAAAAATAAGATGTAAGAATTTGTTAATTATGCCCAGCAGATCTAGATATTTGTGTATGATCACTTGCTAACATTATTACTGTTCTTTCTCTCCTTACATCAAAATATGAGCTCATATTTGGTTACAGACAATGACCCTTAAGGTAGCTTGACTCCGCAACCTGCAATTTGTAGTGATAATCAATGGAGGATCGCATTCAGCAGATCCTCCATTGATTCTATCATATTTTATACTGATATTGTGTAGATTTTGCAGCAGAAGCCACCGGGCGAGTCCACCCCAGCTGCAGCCCAGGTCCCCAGCGTGCTTTGGCAGCCTTTTTTCGAAACCGGGAGCTTTCCGACTTCAAAAAATGGCCGCTGAAGTGCACTGGAGACCCAGGCTACAGTTGGGCTGGACTTGCCCAGTGACTTTGGCAGCAAAATCCTTGTGATAGGACCCAGCTGCCTTCCAAATTAGGCATCAAGTCGGAAGAGGTAAGCCAGGTTACTTCAGCAGTGGGATAATCTATATAAATTTTAAATCCTTCTTACACTTCTGGAAAACTCATTAGGCTTTTATATACAACTTCTTAGCATATCCCTAACCCTACTGTCTGCATCATTCATATTTTGTTAGAATGCTTCTGAATTTCTTCAGATTGTATTACATGCCTGTGTGGAAGAGCCAGAGCAGGGCTCACCTGTTATTGCTATGTGTGGGCTGGATGTTACTAGTGGATACTGGTTTTTCATTTCCCATTTCAACTGCTGCTTAAATGAGAAAATATTTGAGTGGCACAGCTTTGGATCATTGCAATGAAAGAAAATTTGAGTGCCCTTGTATATTCAGCAGCGTATGTTTTCAAATAACACTTTTAAAGCCCCTCTTTATTCTTTTACATTGTTTCCCAACAAGTGTCTGTAAATGCAACATAACAAAGTGAGTCAATTCATGGGAAGGGTGATATATTCGTTGCTATTTTGATCAATATTTTCAATTGTTGTTGTTGTGTGCCTTCGAGTTTCTGACTTATGGGGCCTTTGCAGACTGCTAGAAATAGTGCAAATTGAGTCCACTTTAACTGCCCTGATTCAGTGCTAGGGAATCACTGTAGCTTTTTCCTGAGACATTGAGCCTTCTCTGTCAGAGAGCTCTGATGCCACAATAAACTACAGTTCCCATGATTCCCCAACAGTCAGGGCAATTAAAGTGGACTCAATTTGCACTATTTCTGGCAGTCTGCAAAGGCCCATGGTGACCCTAATGCAAACCTATCATGGGATTTTCTTGGCAAGATTTGTTAGAGGAGGTTTGCCATTGCCATCAAATTTACTGTATATTAAACAATTTAAACATATTGTTTTGGTTCATGTGTAGCTTTTAAAACCCCAAATACTATAGAAAGTAGTGAGAACGCAGCAACAGGGTGTCAGGGGGCAGCTATATGTGTGTTGCAGTTTCTAGGCTACCTTTTGCCTCCAGAATGCTGCTTCACCGGGACCCCATTCACACTTCACTAAGATAATCCTGTAGTCCACTTTAGCTATCATTCTATGAAATCCTGGAATTCCATTCTATGGAATATAGCACTGTGTGATGTGAATGGGCCCCAGCAGAGTAGAAATAAGATTCAGCTATCAATATGATCAATAGTATGTGAAATGCCTAAACAGTTTGTGTGTATTGGGGGGGGGGGGCAGTGAGAGCATAGTCCTGTTCAGACATTAAGATTAAAGAGAACACATAAAGGAGGGAACATGTGCTAGGTTCCTGCTCCTCTATCATTGCATTACATATGTGGAGGGTGACTTTACCTACATCTCCACTGGAGAGATAGACTGGGCCCTTGTTATCCACTGGTGTTTGGTTCCAGGATCCTCCATGGATATTAAAATCCATGGATGCTCAAGTCCCATTAAATACAACGGCATGGTAAAATAGTGTTCCTTATATAAAATGGCAAAATCAAACTTTGCTTTTTAGAATGTATATAGTTTAAGAGTTTGAGGGATGCAGTAGCTTAGTGGTTAAGATGCCAATTCTGACGATCGGAAGATCAGAAGGTTGGCAGTTCGAGGCTCAAGGGCTGCATGATGGGGCGAGCTCCTGTCACTAGTCCCAGCTTCTGCCAACCTAGTTCAAAAGCATGCAAATGCAAGTAGATATATAGGTACCACTTTGGTGGGAATGTAACAGCATTCGGTGCAGTCAAACTGGCCACATGAGTATCAGAGCCATCCTCGGACAATGTTGGCTCTTTGGCTTAGTAATGGAGATGACCACTGCCCCCTACTAGACACATTCATGTCAAGGGACTACCTTTACCTTTTATAGTTTAAAAAATATATTCTCAAGCCATGGATGCTTGAATCCATGGATAGGGAATCCATGGATACAGAGGGCTGACTGTAATGCAATTTCATACCACTTTAACTGCCATGACTCCATGCTATGGAATCCTAGGATTTGTAGTTTGTTGTGGTACCAGAGCTCTCTGACAGGAAAGGTTAAATGTGTCACAAAACTGCAAATTCCAGAATTCTATAGCATGAAGCCATGGCAGTGTCCAACTGCATTAATTCTGCAGTGCAGATGCAGCCTTTGTAAAAGGAAGAATCTATTTTCTGCATCGAAACACCAATGGATAGACAAGGCTCTCTTCAGAGCTTTTTCACATATGCAGAGTGACAATAGAGAATGTTTTTAGCCTCCTCCCATGCTTTTTAAAAACCCATAATAAATGTGTGACAATGGCTCTTAACTGCCTCCTTCTATCATGATTGAGGGGATATGGAAGTGCATCACCATAAGGAAGGATTTTTACACCAACTTGATAAAATATGAATTAGAACTCAGTATACTGAACAAAACATATAATAATAATAATAATAATAATAATAATAATAATAATAATACACAATATGAAGTTGAATAAGTACCTCCAAGTCAGTGGCACTGCCATGGGCATTTACATGCCATCACGGTATGAAAACATCTTCATGACTGGCCTGGAATAATGCTTTGTCAGCACATTCACCCAAAGCCTCTCCTCTACCTACAGTTTCTTGATAAATTTGAACACATGGAAGGCAATCACTTGAAAAGTTCCACCAAGATTTCAACAACTTCCATCTTGCTTGGACCCTGAGCATGAAGCAATCCACCACCAAATTCACTTTTTTGACACCACTGTGCTAGTGCACAATGGACAAAGCACTGGTTGTGTCATTTGGTGTGTGTGGTGTGTGTGTGAACTGCCTTGTTCTCCCCACCTCCCGCCTGGCTAGGTACCACTGCACCCACAACCACCCCAGCCTTCTGAGTCCGACGCCAGACTTGGAAGGCAGCTGCACCCGCAAAAACCTTAGAAGGCAGCCTCCTCCCGAGGTGTACTTGCCACTGGGTGACACTCCATCTGAGGTGTCACCCAAAGCAGTCTGCACCCCCTAGTGATGTTACCCAAAAATGGTTGTCACAACAGCACAGTCCAGCCCTCTTGGCAGTCCAGAGAAGCCCAAAGTTGGATGGTATAGGTGTCCAGGTTCCAGAGCATACTCACCCTGTTACTGATCTGTTGCACTGAAGGGATAATATGGCACTTTCTATTGTGTTATCTTTTTTTTTCCTTAATGAAATATATAGGCCTTAGATGCGATTCTGAAAAAAAAAAAAAAGCAATCAAAGTGATGGTACAGGATGGGCAAATCTATCAGAGTATGAAGCTTATTGCATTCTTAAATAATACGGTTTACCTGATCTGGTTTAAAATTTAAATCAGGCGGCATCCTGATATTATCAGAAGGATTTAGCCACCAAAATTGCTGCCCGGGTCCATCCTGGGTCCATCCCTGTTCCTAGGGGTGCTCAGCGCACCTCTTTTGGAAGCCAGGAGTTTTCCAGCTTAAGAAAATGGTCACTGGAGTGCCCCTGGGAGCAGAAATGGACCCAGGATGGACCCAAACGGTGGATTCAACGGCTAAATCCATCTGATAATATCAGGATGCCGCATGATTTAAATTTTAAACCAGATCAAGCAAGCCGTATTATTTAAGATTGTGATAAGCTTCTACATCTCTCTGAAAAACAAAATCATCTGAGGCTGCCTGTTTTTCTTTCTCAAGCCAGTGATATGTCTCATCATTATGGACAGTAAAGAATGTTGCCACTATGACTCCAAACATTTTATCATTCAGTAGATTGGCACAAGAGCAATCAAATATAGGAAGTCAGGTTTAGCAGATGGACAAATCTTATTTCCTCCTTCTAAACACAAGCCTCAAAACTTTTAGCAGGAGTTGTCAAGCTGTCAAGGTCTTGGAGAAGAAATGTTAAGATTACAGTGACCTCCAGTGGTGGAAAATATGCAAATACAAATATTCCACTGGTATCTGTTCTAAACATCAATTTTCCTGTAGTGTTAGATTTTTTGATTACTGTGTAGGCTGCAATCCTACACAGTACACATAGCTATCCCTACTGAAGATGGCACAATCTGATTCTGCATAAAGTATAGAACTGGACAGCTGTTCCACTGTAAAAAGGCAAAGGTATTCTCCATTGACAAGGTTGTCAAGTTGTGTCCAGCCATAGGGGGCTGTGCTCATCTCCGTTACTAAGCCGAAGAGCCAGCGTTGTCAGAGACTACTCTGTGATCATTTGGCCAGAACGCTGTTTACCTTCCCACCAAAGTGGTACCTATATATCTACTTGCATTTGCATGCTTTTGAACTACTAGGTTGGCAGAAGCTGGGTGGGACTAGTGACAGGAGCTCACCCATCATGCAGCACCTGGGACTCAAACTGCTAACCTTCTGATCTTCCGATAGTCAGAACTGGTGACTTAACCACTAAGCTACCGCATCCCTTCTTCCATTGTACTAGATTCAATTTTTTGTTGTTGCTGCTCTCTTATTTTGTGGAATGCTTTTGGCTTTTAGTTGTATTTTGTAAACTGTATTGTTGTTTTAATATATTGTAAAGCCCTTTGACTGCAAAGCTCTAAAAATTAATGCTACTACTAATAATACAACAAACTATTTTCTGTGTTAGCAAAATATACATCTGTATATATTTCGCTAGTAACACTCTGTGTTGTGACTCATAGCTTAAAGATGTAAGATGGATGGAATAGTTTGCAGTACAAAGTTACTTCTTCAGATGATTTAGTATTTCCGTGTTCATTGCCTATCAGTAAATTGTGACATTCCTTTGCCTTTTTGAAGAAATATTATTGCTATTTAAAATTATTTGTTATTTGTAATTTTTAAGTATGGGGGGTTGCAGACTGCCAGAAATAGTGTGAATTCAGTCCACGTTTAGGGTTAGGGTTAGTGCTAGGGAATCATGGGGACTGTTATTTTTCTGAGACATTGAGCCTTCTCTGTCAGACAACTCTGATGCCACAATAAAATACAGTTCCCATAGTTCCCTAACTCTAACCCTAACCCTAAAAGTGGACTGAATTCACACTATTTCTGGCAGTCTGCAACCCCCCTATGTTTTTATATTTTGTCTGTTTAATTGTATGGGGGGGGGCTATTGGGGGATGGGATTGTTTGTTTTACCTTGTAAGCCGCCTCGGTTGTATTTTACAGACAGCCGGATATAAATAAATTTTTTTTATTGTTATTGTTATTAGAAATACAGATTGTTACATTCAGCATTCTTACATAAATGACAATTGTGATTTGATGAACAAAAGAAACCATGAAGGATTACAATGAGTAGGAGCTGGAGCAGAGGGAAGATGGAAGGATGCTTTCAGCCCCTGCTTCTCCCACTGTGATTGCTTACCTGGGAAAGAATGGTGCATTTTATTTCTGTCCTTCCCCTTCTCCTTCCTATTTTGTCATGTTGCACTGTCCTGCAATGGTGTCTGTGATCTGAAGGTTCTCACCCCAGGAGAGCCATGACACCTAAACTTATATGCATATAGGGTTCCCAGAAGTCCTATTTTGTTTTGGCCACACCATATCTGGGGTCCTAAATTAGGTCCTATATTGAGTTCATATGTATTTGAGAGCAGGCATCAGTTGTGATTCTACCATACTGACCCCAGAGCATTTGGTATGTATGCAGCAATCCTTACCAACCAAATACCATGGGCCCATCTGGTGGGATTGTGGCTGGCATGGCACCATTCTTCCTCCTCTCTGTCTGGCCAGGTCACACAATGAAGTTCTTGTCTCATGATGGCTGGCATGCATACCTTCCAACATTTCACATATAAAAACCAAGACATGTGTGGCTAAGCAACATCCAAGTGTGATCAAGATAGCAAAAAATATTAATGAGGAAGAACAAACTAGGAGAGGCTGCAACAGTTTCCTTTAGCTTGAATCTACAGGAAAGAACAAGATTCCACCTCCTCTTCCCTACTCTGCCCTACTCTATTTGCAGCAATCAAAGTAAATGGTGAATGAAGGAGGAAGGTGGCGGGGGGGGGGGGGGAGAAAAACTTGGACATTTTTAAAGCAGCTGAAGAAGTGGGATGACAGAATTAATCAAGATTGTTCTTACCAAATTAGGACAGTTGGAGATTGTTGGCTTGCCATCTGGAGATTTATTTATTTACATGGGTAAAGACTTTCAATAAGTTTTGAAACCTTGCCAGGAGCCCTGATGTGTCATGAGAAACGCTCTCTCATGGGACTTAAGGCAGCCTTATAGATCTGCCTTACTTGTATTGATTGATTGATGCAGCCCTGGTGGCGCAGTGGTTAAATGCCTGTACTGCAGCCACTCACTCGACCACAAGGTTGCGAGTTCAATACCAGCCAGGGCTGAGGCTCGACTCAGGCCTGCATCCTTCCGAGGTCGCTAAAATGAGTACCCAACTGTTGGGGGGCAATCAGCTCACAGTTGTAAACCGCTTAGACATCCCATAGCGTGATATGAAGCGGTATATAAATAAGCTGCTTTGCTTTATAGTAACTTGAAAACCCTTTCTGCATATGGACTCTGAGGGGAAACTCCCTGGATAATTTTCAGAGGAGAAAGAATGGCAGCTATCATCCTCTGAGCCAGCACTGAATGGAACCTGTAACTGAAAGGAATTCATTATTTAATTCTTTATGGAGCCTCAGCAATATAAAATGAAAGTTACTGTTAACTTTGCAAAAATATTTTAGCTATTCATTATGTTGCTTGTTAGTTTTTTTATTCCTTTTTTTTGAAAAAAACAGACAAACCACCCATCCAGAAAAGTAAGAAAATGGCCTAAAATTTGAAAAACTAAAACCAACAACCAAGAGAGATCTACTTAAAAGGCTCACAAAAGCAGTCAACAGTAAAATGGGCTGGAGGAGTGGAGAAGTCATTCCAGATGATGGAGGAAGCAGCAGCAAACTGGGCTGGCATCAGCTCGTGATCCAAGTTAAGCATGCCAGGGTCCACCAAGGCTGACATTGATTACTGCAGCATCCTTTCTTTTGTCTAATTAAAAATAAAAATGGGGTGCCCTACCCCCCATTAGGGATGCGATGGCTTAGTGGTTAAGATGCCAGTTCTGATGATTGGAAGATTGGAAGGTTGGCAGTTTGAGGCCCAGGTGTGGCATGATGGGGTGAGCTCCTGTCACTAGTCCCAGCATCTGCCAACCTAGCAGTTTGAAAGCAAGCAAATGCAAGTAGATAAATAGGTGCCACTTTTGTGGGAAGGTAATAGTGTTCAGTGCAGTCATGCTGCCCGCATGGCCAACGGATTCGTCTTCAGACAACACTGGCTCTTCAGCTTAGTAATGGAGATGAGCACCACCCCCTACAATCGGTTATGATTAGACATTCATGTCAAGGGACTACCTTTAGCTTTACCTTACCACCCCATACCCATAGAGACTTTTCCTTCTGATCCATTCCATTGTGCTTTCTGACCCATTTTGGGGACTGAAACTACTAGATTCCCCAATGGACTACCTGATCGCCCAATGGATTCAAGATCTGGCTTAGACCCAATGAAAGCACTGCAGCACAGGTTGGTGGTATTCAAGATCTAGTGGCCTGCATCATCTGAGTCAGAATCTAAGCCCAAGATCCTGTTCAGGATGTGTGTATGTGTTTTTTTTTGTTTTTGTTTTTTTAGTTGTTGAAGCAAGGAAGCATGATAGTAAAGTAGGTTGAGGATAGTTGTGGATCCTTCATCCATTCGCTCCACTTGCAGTTAGAATTAGGCCTCATCTGTGTATAGGTATCATGATAAACAGACATGGATGCCATAGTCACATCTAATTATTGTTTTTATCTCCCCAAACCCACTATGGACAGGCAAGTAATGTGCTTTGGTAAGTGTGTATGTGTGTGCGCACATGCATGCCAACAATTTTTTTTTTTAATTTAACTGTTACAGAGACTGGAGAATCCAACTCTAGAAAAGAAGACATGTGAAACTTTCAATGTCTTCTTAGCTAAGGCTCCAGCACTTAGTAAATCTCTCTTCAGGGCGCCCCAAGAGAATGAGGTTATGTAGAAATTAAGGCTATGGCTTTGATGTCCAATTAAATGCTTCTAAGAGGCATCTAGAAATAGCCTGCTTATTTAATAGGATGGTGAAGCAAAGAAAAATGTGACCTAAATTAATGCCAGGAAAAAAGGAGGGCAAGAGACTTAGCTGTGGATGGGTTAAACATGTGCCTCTTTCTCATAAGGTCTGTGGAGTTATAATATGGACATCAGGTTTCAAGTCCATGCGAGACAGAATGGACCTTGAAAGAGCTGTTGACAGTATTTGTGCATCATGGAAATTTAGAAACCTCTCACTGTCAGCACAGCAGCAGGTGTCGGGTGCAGTGCAGGTTCCAAGCTGTGATTCAGAAATTGGCAATGTAAACTTGTAATTGACTTCTATTTTATAATATTCAGGTGAAGAACCATTCAGACACTTGTCTTTTTTATTTCTTGTAACTTTCCAGGGTGACCCTTCCACAGGTTTTGCATTCAAATGCAGTAAAGGTTTGCCACATATTTCTTGTGCATTCTGGCAATCCCTAGTAAACTCTGTGAGCTTATGAGAAATAAAAGTAAAGGTTTCCATTTTGGCAAGATTGTCAAGTCGTGTCAAACTGTAGGGGGTGGTACTCATCTCCATTACTAAGCCAAAGAGCCAGCATTGTCAAAGACAACTCTGTGATCATGTGGCCAGCATGACTGCACAGAATGCTGTTACCTTCCCACCAAAGTGTTATCTATTTATCTACTTGCACTTTTACGTGCTTTCGAACTGCTAGGTTGGCAGAAACTGAAACTAGTGATGGGAGCTCACTCTGTCATGCAGTCAGTGCCTGGGCCTTGAACTGCGGACTTGCTGATCTTGCAGTCATCAGAGTCGGTGTCTTAACTGCTGAGTCACTTCCTGAGAAAACACAAATGCTAATGCTTCTAGAAACTGACCAGGGGACAACTGAGATACTGGAGCATGTAGAATAGTGGAAATCAATCATACAATAGAATTCTGAGTGGTAACATGAGCTCTATGTAGTCTGGGTGGTTCTACTGTTCTTGATTCAATATCCCTGATGTATATATTGTTATTGTTGTGAGTCTTCAAGTCATTTATGGCAACCCTAAGGCAGACCTATCATGGGGTTTTCTTGGCAAGTTTCTTCAGAGGGAGTTTGCCATTGCCATCCTCTGGAGTTGAGAGACTTGTCCAAGGTCACCCAGTGGGTTTACGTGGATGAGCTTTGGTTTGAACCCTGGTCTCCAGAGTCATAGTCCAATTCTCAAACCACAAACACCACACTGGCGTACATGTTTATACATAAACAGTTTGATGTGATCTTATCCATGCTATGTGCCTGTAACCATTTCCACAAATTGTTTTTGAAGTTTGAGCTTATTATTAGCAATTAAATTGTCCTTTCTATGTGGCTTTTGATGTTTTTTCATGAATTTAATAGTGTCATGTTGGTTTAACATTTTTATTTATACATATAATTGTAGAAACAATTTGTTATGTATAGCACCACCCATTATTGGAACAGTTCATCTAGTTTATTTCTGGTTGGTATATTTAGTGTATAAATAGAGTAATTCACCTATGTTGGGTTGTATAGTATAGGAAGTTAGAGGCTTGTTATGGTTCTGTTATATTCACAGTTCTAGGCAGTTAACAGTCAGTGTTACTGTATCTATAATGCTTCATTTTGGTTCTGCTTTCACAACTTCATGTGCATTATAGTCATTCTTGGGCACTCTGTTGGGGAAAGTTTTTAATCACTTTTAATATCGCCTTAAAATTCCTGTTTCCCATTTGGGTTTTCTCTTGAAGTCAGTTTTAAAAAAACTAATTCCTTAGCCCAAGGTCATTCCTTAGCTCAAGATTTTAGGGAAAATATTCCAGTCCAATGTACCATAACAAGAGAGCTCTGCAAATTTACAATGGTATGAATTTGATGTTCAGGGTGGTGCAGCACTTCTGGGCACTGGATAATTTGCATGTGCTTTGGGAAGAAACGAAATCCTAGCCAATAAATTTGAAATCATTTGCTAGTGGCCCGACTTCAATCCAGTCAAATGACTTATAAAACTGGTTCCTCTCCAACTTCACTTGGTTTCAGAGTCCTGACCTTTCCATCTTTCCTTTTATATTAATATACATGACACTCCTTCTATCAAATTTTTGGGTGGCATGGGATCTTGATCACGGAAGAGGTTATTCAAGATCTTTTATTACTATGTCAATAATACTGTATTACTCTACCAATAATGTAAGGGGACCTACCAATGGGACATTGGGGGTGTAGTAGATAAGTTCATACCCATCTTGAGAGCGTGAGCCTGCCTTTGTCACATCCCCTCATGACTGTCAAACCACACAGTGGTATCTGGCCATATGGAATCCCACATTTATCATTCTGGTGGCCATCCAGTAAGCAGGCTGAGGCAGTTCAGCGGTCAGCATGCAGGTCAGTTGATGTTTGGATCTAGACCAATGGGATCACCAAGCTTATATGCAGCTGAAACCAATAAAAGTTGTGACCTATTTTGTTCAAATAAACGGTGTCTTTATGTTTTGTGTATAAGCAAAGCAGAACTCTCTTCTGAACATGCAATGTAAGTAGCACTCAACCTGCACAGTGGTATCTCTACAGCTGTCTAAAATCCAAAGCTTGATAAGTGTGATGCTTTGATAGTAGTTGGTAGAGGAAGCATTCCTAGTTGGAATACTGAAGTTGATGGGACTAATATGATTTCAGATAGGACTTTTGTTGTACTAACACACCACTTTATTTCTGGAATGTTGTGGGGAAGGACTGTTCAGACATAGTCATATTGCATTGATACCACTTATGTGTTCTCCAGCTGCTTTTTCCAAATTTCTTTTTCTTAACAGAAATGTGTGTGTGTTTGTTAAGGGGGTGAATGCCAGAATAATTGCACAGTGCCTTTTGAATGTTCATGACTGGACCCTTACATCTGGAAATAGCCAAGGCATGCAGGAGGAAGGTGAAAGCCCCCTTTATCTGTCAGTGGATTTAATCATTGGAATACAGTTATAGAGATCAAAAATATGCATGGAAAATTATTCCTCCAAATCTTACATTACTGTGACAAGAACCAAAGCTATGATATGATGATGCACAACAAAAGGAAAGTATTGGGGACAGCCTAACACAAAACTGAGCAACTGGAAGCTGATGTCACAAAAATTGGGACAAATAATCTTTCACTGGAGTTCACTATGTCTCTTATGTAAAGTCTGAATCTTACACACTTCATTCAGTCTGTCAGATTCCGTTCTGTGATGATTTTCTAGCACTCTATAGGCTTTTAAGTGCCATGCAATCTGACTTTCGTAACAAAGCAATGCATGGAAACTACACAGATTTTTTTTGTACAGAGCTTGGAAATATTCAGTTTACAAAGAATTTCGTTACTTATTTTTTAAATAAATAATTTTTATTAAACAGATTTTACAAAACACAAACAACATCTTCTCTACAAATTAAACATCATATTTTGGACACATAAAATAGTTAACACATTAAACACATTAAGCACATAAAAATCCTAACTAAAAAACATATACACATCTGTTTACAAATGACTTCCTCTTCCCTTCCATCTGGTTTGTAGTTACCAAAATTTTCCTTTCTTTACAACTTTGCAGCTTTTACTCTATTTCTTCCTGTAACGTTTAAATATAGCAATAATTCCTGTGAACATAAACCATCCTTTTATCCAATCTTTTATTATTTCCTTATTACTCAATTTTCCAGAAACTGAATTGAGATGTTCCCCCAGTTATCCTTCCAAAACTGTATTATCTCTGTCCAATCTTCTTCTAAATTAGATATTTTTATCCTCTCTGATCATTACTGTCAATATATCCAAACTCAACATATCATATAATTTAACCAACCAATCTTCTACAGTAGGGGTATCCTGGTTTTTCCAACTATGTGTATACACTATATGTGCTGCAGTTACCATCTACAATAAGATTTTTGAATTTTTTTCATTCCCCCCCAATCCAACATATGTAACTTATTGAGCAGATACATTTCCAGACATATTGAAACTTGACTTTCAGAATTTTAGAAATTAGACTATGTATTGTTAACTCTCTCTCTCTCTCTCTCTCTCTCTCTATATATATCACTTTAGGGCATTGCCACCACATATGATTAAAAAGTGCCATGTGTTTCTCTGCATGTCCAGCAATTTGGATACATATTTTTATATATTTTCACTAATTTAACTGGGATAAGATGCCATCGAAATAACATCTTATAATAATTTTTTTTTAAATCGTAACATAAAGTGAATTTTAATTTCACCCCCCCAAGCTTTTCCCCAGTGTTCTAACTTTACATGGCCAATATTCTGTGCTCACAAAACTATTCCTTCTTTAATTGTTTTTTGTTCAGTATTCCAACCTTGTAATATTTTATATATTTTTTTAAAAAATTGTGTGTATCTTTGTACATAATTTTTTTTTCTAATTCTGTTTTGTTGGAAAATCTTTGCATTCTCTTTCCCCCTCCTTAGATAGATAGGGATTCCTGCTTGAAAACTCCTCCCTTCTCTCTCTCTTATTCAAATTAACCTTGTGGTTCACTCCCTCTTTGAGCTGCTCCCATCTTCCTGTTCTCTTAAAAATGATGAGATTTCTCTCTTTACCTGAACCATCACTAGTTAGATTAGGGAATGTGGTGGAGTCTCCCTTTTTGGGGGTCTTTAAGCAGAGGCTGGATGACCATCTGTCGGGGATGGTTTGATTTTGAGTTCCTGCATGGCAGGGGGTTGGACTGGATGGCCCTTGTGATCACTTCCAACTCTAGGATTCTATGATTCTATGAGGGTTTAGTGTTTTTTATGTAAATATAGATTAAAGCCAACATTGTTAAACTACAAGCTATGTGTTGTTTTTGAGTCAGTCTTAGTTCTTTAGGGAAGCATATAGAGAGAAATTATGTAGCACCTTTGAGACTAACTAGTGGGAAAAGAGGTTTGTAGCATGAGCTTTCGTAGACTTTAGTCTACTTCTTCAGATGTTTATGGTGGATTGAAAGCCAAGGACAGACAGGAGTGCAGGAGTTTAACTGAAGATAACTGAAAAGGAATGTTGTTTACTGTAGACCAGGGACCAGGAACCTACAGCCCAGGGGCCGGTTAAGGCCCCGGGCCCCGAACTTACTGGCCCAGGCAGAAGGTTGCCGACGTCACCGTCGCCGCGCGCCGCTGCTGGGGCGCGTTTTTGGCCGCGCTTGCTGCGGCCGCCATTTTGGAAGTCAAAATGGCGGCCGCAGCACGTTTGCGCATGCGCAGTACTCTTGCGCATGCGCAGACGCATCGTGGCCGCGATTTGGACTACCAAAATGGCGGCCGCGACATGCGCCGTGGCGGCTGCAGCTGCGCAAGGTATGGCGGCAACCGCAGTAGTGGGCGCGGCGGTAGCGGACGCGGGGGGTCGCGTGCGCAGTGGGGTGTGTGCGCGCGCGCCACCATTCCCCCCACCCTTGGCCCAGCCGAGACCTGGGCTACGGGAGACCGGCCCAGGTCTCCAAAAGGTTGCCTGTCCCTGCTGTAGACCTATTCAGCATGAGTAGAACCCATTAGCTCTACATGATACGTAGTTTTAAAAAGAGCTCCCCACACGTAGGTCCCTAGGAACGACATCCCATTGCTTACACTTGTTGAAAAAGGAGATATCTGTCTGTATCTGGGCAAGTTTCTTGAAGAGGTTGAGGGATTTTCCACTTCATTCGACTAAATTTGGTGCTTTCCATAGTGGTAGATTTTAAAGATATAGCGTGTTATAGTTTTGCAAAAACTACGTATCACATAGAGCTCATGAGTTCTACTTATTCTGACTGGTTCTACAGTAGCCAACATTCCTTTTCAGTTTTCTTCAGTTAAACTCCTGAACTTCTGTCTGCCCCTGGCTTCCACTCTACCATAAGCATCTGAAGAAGTAGGCTAAAGTCTACGAAAGCTAATGCTACAAACATCTTTTCCCCCCAGTTAGTCTCAAAGGTGCCACAAAATCTCTCTATATATTAATTCTACAGACTAACATGGCTATATTTTTGAATTCTACCATTAGGGAAGCATAGTTAGAAGTCACATATCTAATGTTCTCCTAATGAAAGCCAGACTCTAACAAGTTTAGCTTTCATATTTGTATATTTTTGTTTTCTTTAAAAAGGGTTGAAGCCCTGGGAAACTTACATTACCGGTACCCCACATGTTTTCTTGTGCTTGAACCCATATAATTTATTATCCATTAAGAATGTTTCATACAATTGCCTGTAAAGAAATCACTGGCACTCTCTTCTCTCAAGTTTTAGCTCTTCCCTTGTCTTAAATGCAATATTTTCCCCACATTTTTTAGTAAGATCTTCATATAAATACCTTTTTTTCTTTAACTTATCTCCATCTTCCATAAAAGCTCTCATGTGGGAAGACCCATAAGGTTACTACAGAGCCCCATTTTCTCTTATGTCTGGCCCAGATTCTTAGTAGCGCTTTCCTTATATAATGATCATTAAATTCTTTATCTATTTTGTATTTGTCATACCACAAGTCGTCATGTATTCCAAATTTCAAGTCTTTCTCCTTCTAAATTTATCAGGTTTTCTTTGTTTTAAGGCTTATCCATTCAGTTATCTAGTTCAGTCCACAAGCCTTATAATGTGATTACAAGTCTGGGAGACCTAAGCCTCCCCTTTCTCTCGAATCTTGCAAAGTTTTCCAAATAATCCTAGGTTTTTTTACCCTACCAAATGAATTTTGATATTGTTTTATTCCAATTAATAAAAGGTTGATCATTCATGATAATGAGAACATCATTTTAAGTAAAATCATCATTTTAACTATGAAAATTCTTCCCAGCAGAAAAAGATTCATAGATTTCCATTTTTCTAAGTTATTTTTGATTTCTTTCCATGTTTTTTCATAATTATTTTCAAAGAGTTCTGAATTCTTTTTTGTGATGTTTATTCCCAAATATCTTATTTTCTTCTCTATTTTGAAACCAGTTCTTTCTTTTAATTCTGTTCTTCCTGAATTGTCATATTTTTTTGTTAACACTGTTGTTTTATCCTTATTAATTTTAAATCCTGCATAAAGTCCAAATTCTTCAACCACCTCCAAAATCTTTGATAAGCTTCCAATAGACTCTTCCAAAAAGAAAACTAAGGGCCGATGCAGACCGGCACAATACTTTGGCTTCCCAGCGGCATGGAGATGTGGCGTATGCATGACACATGCCCTGACACTGCTGTCGTGCCCATAGGCTCTGGGGGCTTAGATGCCACGCACTGCAGGAGTGCCAAAAATCCACAGTGGAAAAGGCATAGTTTTTCTGGCAGAAAAAGGAGTGGCATTTTGCTGCTCCTTTTTGTGCCAGAAAAACTCCGGAGTGGGATCATGGTGTGCAGTTGCCACAACAGCCACCCGGCTTTCCCATGCCGCCTCTCTGGGGTGGTCTGCTTCACCTCTAAATTGTCAGCATCAGCTTTAACTTTGTAATTTTGTCCTTTAACTCTGATGCCATATATCTCTTTTTCCTTTCATATTTTTATGTTTAGGGTCTCTATTATAATTAAAAATAATAAAGGGGACAGGGGACACCCTTGTCTTACCCCTTTTTGAATTTCAATATGTATTGTTTTTTCTTGATTGACTTGAGCTGTTTGTTTTTCATATAATTGTCTTATACAAAGAATTTAGTTATTTATAATGAGTTGTTGGGATGTTTTTTGTAGCAAGGCTGTAACATGTTACCTTTCAGAAGAAATCTATTATATAGATTTTTGTTGTGGTTGTTAACTGCCCTCAACCTATGGCGATCCTGTGGATCTCAACCTATGGCGATCCTGTGGATGAGACATCTCCAAGACTCCCTATTCTCCACTGCTCTGCTTAGATCCTGCAAATTCATACGTGTGACCTCCCTAATAGAGTCCATCCATCTAGGATGTGGCCTTCCTCTCTTTTTACTTCCTTCCACCTTATTGTTTTTTCCAAAGAGTCCTCTCTTCTTATGATGTATCCGAAGTATGACAGCCTCAGTTGTTTTCATCTTGGCTTCCAGGGAGGTTTCTGGTTTGATCTGCTCTAGGATCCATCTGTTTGTCTTTTCAGCTGTCCACAGGATCCTCAGCACTCTCCTTCAACACCACATCTCAAATGAATTAATTTTCCTCTTCTTTTTTAATGGTCCAACTCTCACATCCATACATGGCAACAGGGAAAATAACGGCTTGTACGATTCTGACTTTTGTGTTTAGTAATATATCTTTGCATTTTAGAATCTTTTCTGTTCTTTCATAGCCACCCTCCCCATTCTTTATCTTCTTCTGATTTCCTGACTGCAGTCCCCATTTCTATCAATGTTTGTTCCCAGGTATGTTACCTAACAAGTTAAAATAAATTAACAAGTAACATTGAGGTTGAGATCCTGTACTGGGAGATATCACTACAAGACAGAGATGTGGTAGTCTCCCATCCAATCACCCTAACCCACCTTTTTATGGTTGATGGAAAGCAGGGGAACAGGAGAAAAGTGTCTAGCCATTTCTCCTCAGTTGGGCACGCAGTAACAGGCATCCATGGGGACCTCTTTGTGTCCAGCCATAGAAAAATAGCTGGATACTTGTCTGCTGTCCTGCTCTCCACTAACTAGGAAACGGCTGGGTCCATGGGACTGACATTAAGAAAAGGTAGGCAGGGGGAGGGAGGATTTGGATCATTGCATGACTGGTAATGAATTCCAATCTCCACAATGAACAAAAAGTAACACTGATTTACACCATCATAATTCACCAAGAGGATGCCAGCTACTTTTTTAACACTGCAGTAAGTAGCAGCAAGTAGCTAGCTTTTTATTACTGCAACATGTAATGGGGATGAATAATTCTGGAAAGTAACTTTCCAGACTCTAGTTTTATAGTGATGGGTGCCACATGTGCATATTGCAACCACAGAGCAAAAACAAGCTGTTACAGCAGAACTTTGTAGGCCTCAGCAGGAGACATTCACTAGATATGCAGCTCAAATGGTGCTGTGAAGTGAATTTACCCTGATTTGGAGAGAACAGCCGCTATTGATTGGGATTTAAATCCTTGACTGTTTTCTCATATGCAAGCAGAAGTAGTTGACACAGTTTTCTGTTGTACAAAATGACTATTTCTACACAGTATTATTTCTGTTGCATTATTTATTTGCGATGCAAACTTGAGAGAAAGCAGTGATTCTTAAGCACTTCCATATAATCCTGAATTCTGAGGATTAACTGATTTCCAGGGAAACCTCACTGCTTTGGCATGAATAAAAATATACCAAAGTACATGTTCTTTATACAGTTATTTGCTGATTGATCTCTCACTTCCAAATTTTTCAGAAGCAGGACTCCAAACATTTTGGAGATAATTCCAGATCCTTACACAAGTAATTTTTATTTATTTGTAAATTTTGTTAACTTAAATAGAATTAATTTAATCAGTAAATTAGTCATGAGGCCTTAAAGGCATAACTTTTCAGATACACATGCATGGTTTTGTTAATTTAAATAATTTTTCAATTATTCAGTAGGTTTGCGAATATTATAGTAGTCTAACAATTAATGAGTTCTAAGGGCCTGAACAGACCAGCTGAAAAAACTGGCTTCTGTGCAGCTTGGGGGCATGGAAATGAGATGATGCATGCCTCCAAGATATGCAGAAGATGCACCAAAGCTGTGTCCAGGCTTCAGAAAACCAGTCTAAAAAGGAGCAGATTTTTTTCTGCTCCAGTCTGGGCCCACAGCAGAGGGCACCTTCCGGACTGCAGCGTGTGGTTGCCATGGTCTGAGGCATCTTTGGTGGGGGTAGCTTGAAGCTTTTGTGCCACTCTGCCCCCCCCTTACCTTTCTACAAATAATTCATTTTCTCCCTGCCTTCTCTAAATTTTGTACACCCATTATTCCCATTATTTTAGACTTGGTTTTATATACAGGTATACTTCAGTTGTTGCAATAAACCATGTCTTTATATGGAAAATCCATATTTGGCTTTTTTTTGCATTTTCAGTTTTGATTAGAAAAGTCCCGTAAGTTCTGAGAACTCTCTGATGTGACATCCTTGACAGAGGAGATCCTGAAATTTGATCTTTGATGCTTGATCCTTACACTTGATCTTTTTTTCAGGGAAATTGCTGAAATGTGATCCTTTTTGCTGCTGAATATTCCAAGTGTGATACCAGTGATGTCTCTCTATGACTATACAGCATAGGGAGGGGAGTGGGAATGGGAGAGAGAGAGCTTGATAACAATGAAATTGCTGAATGACCTTGGATTCATCAGCTTTGCTGTAAAGCAATGATAAGTTTTAAATCTGTAAAGGGGAAAGTATTTAGTAGCCATCCTTAAAGCTGGGGTGGGAAATATGTAGCCCTTCAAATGTTGCTACAACTCCTAGTACTCCCTACCACCCGCTGTTCTTGGTAGGGCTTCTGGATATTACAATCCAACGTCATCTGGAGAGCAACATGATTTCCAGCTCTGATTTAAAAATCAGGGTTGAGTGAATTTTTGCACTGGAATCCAGCTGGTGGGAGTGTGTGTGCTTTCTCTGTGCTTTTATAGAAAGGAAAAGGTAGTCTTGGGAGAGGAAGGTGCCAGTTCTGAGGCTCTTCTTTTTCCAATGAAGAGCTTCCAGGAGGTCCTTATAGCAATGGTGGTCTGGGAGAAGTGACTTGGATTGGGAGAGGTGGCTTGAACAATTATTTGTGCTACAGAACAAGTGATTTTTCAAGCCATCCCTACTTTGGCTCCTAGGACCCCTACCTCTTGACGGCATACATTGGAGCAATGCATTGACTCAGAGCAAGCTACCTTCTTACCCACCATTGCTTTCCCTCCTGTCCTTGCCATCAATATGTCTAAGACATTTCCCTCCATTTTGCTGCTATCCCCTACACACACACCCAACTGGTGTTGTAACTATGATGGCAGAGCTAACAGAGTTGTACTATTATTTTGTAAAATCAAACTACAATTTTGTAGGAGAGACTGAATGAATGGAAGCACTGGGTGAGAGGAAACCACATAAAATGTTTTAAGGATAGGTCTATGGATTAAAGAAAGCTGAGGAAGGAGAATTGGGAACACTGAAAGTAACAAATATTGACAGCATCACTGAAAAAGGCTGAAATACTAATTGATCTTTTAAAACAGTATTGCCATCAGGAAATTATAAAAAGAAACAAAAAAATGACCTGCTTCTTTTCTGCCTGTGCCTAGAATTAGAACAGAATCATGTTTAAAAACATGTCACACAGGTCCTTCATAAGAGTGTAGCAGTAGCCTCTGGAGTAAGTAGATACTGCATCCCACTAGGTGACACAAATATAACCTTTTGTAGGACTGTCCCCTCTCTCAGAGGTCAGTGAATCAAAATAACCACTCCATCATTGCTCCCTGGTGCTGTACTTTCACATGAAGGTCCCATAAATAACAAAAGGATGCATGAAATCCCTGTATTCCCCAGTCTGGATGCTACCAAGCAGAATGATGGAGAAGGTGGCTTCTTTGGCACTTTCAGATTTTGGAAATGTGAGCTGAAAAGAAAATATCAGATTGGAAAATATCTGAAATGTTGTCCAAATGCTGGAGTGGGGGGGAGAAAAGAGAATGGTTCAGCACATCCAGAACATCATACTCACACCCATATGTCATGTAAGAAAAAATCTTCAGAAAGATGGAGCAATTATGGTCACATTTTGCTAATACAGCTCTGCATACTAGTATAGAGGAAGTGGTTAATTAGAAATCACACAATCATCCAGAGCCAAGCCAGAGCACAGTTACTGGATTTAACTGGAGATTAGCCAAAGAACAGTGGGTACTTGCTTTTGTAGGACAAATGAAAGCATTTTTCTCAAAGGAATGGATGCATACTGAAGCACTGGCCTTTTGTAGAGTCCAAAAACAACAATAGTGAAAGAGCAAACACATGAAGAGCTGCACCTCTAACATCTAGGTCAGGATAACATGAGAAAGAATTAGCTTTAGCATTTTGAGATCTGGGTTGCACAGCCATGTGGCTATTACTAGGATGCCCTCCTATATCCAACCAGTTGAATTCTTTGATTCAAAATGTAGCTACATATGGCTGTCATTAGCCAGAAGACCAATCCTAATAGATTCAAAAATCACAGTCATTAATGCATGTGTTTTATGCTGCACTTCTGAGAGAAAGAATACCTTGATATCATAAAAGAGTCCCATGCCAGCTTATGGAATGCAGAAATAATGGGTCAGAGTATGGAAAGATAACATTCTGGATGAGAAAATCTAATCAGTACTACTGACTACTATTACTGAATCACTAGATCCTCAAAGAATTGTTGTCCAAACAATAATGTTACTAATCTCTGGTTCGGGTAGCTGGGCAGATTAGATCTTACTAGAAAATCACAGAATTGGCAATAATGCAGTAGAGAGAAGCAAACTACAACACAACTCTACATTTTTTTTCTGTTGTGGCATGACATTTTGACTAGGATGTGACTAAGCAATCTGCTCTCCTTATTTCCTTATTATATTGGGTGTGTATGTGTCTGCGTAGTGTTTCGGACTCCACAGAGGAATAATATTATCCATCCCAGCAAATACTTAATGCAGTACATTTCAAAAATAAATTGATAGAAGGGAAGAGAAGCAAAGATACTGTCTTATGCCTTTCAAGGCCACAAGGGACACAGTTATAATGATCCATCAAGATTCTTCATCCCACATAATGGAATTTCCCCAAGGATTTCTTCACCAACAACTTGCATCTGAGCTTGTTTCAAGTAGCATCATTTTAATTCTACAAATAGAAAAGGCATGGAGGGGGGAGAGAGTAAGAGAGAGAACAGATGGGGCCAAATTAGGGGAGAGAAGAAGAGGGCTTCTGAGGTCAATAGAGAGTCTGTTTCATAACATGATGCTGATCTTCTCAGGTTTCTTCATCCCAAGAGTGGAACCACTTGACACAGCAGCAATTTACAACCACTCTTTCATGAAGAAAAAGAAAGAACATTTGCAAAATCATTATTCATTTGGATTATTTCTTGCCAAATCTAAGTAATTAAAAGCTGTCCATTCCCTCCTTTCTACTGCATATTAATTTTCCACGTTACCTATATGTTGCCTTTTTCATAGTTGCCAAATTATTTTTGTGTATTTTGTCTTTAAAAAAACAACACCAATCTGTTTGCATGTGTGTGTTATTTTTTTTGTCATAACAAATAAAGTTATATTCCAGTCCAGAGTTCCTAAACCCTTTGAACATCACTGGGATGTAATCCCAGGTATTTGTGTAACAGAATCCCAGTATAATGGCATGTTCTCTGGGTCTGTCCATCTGTCTGTCTTCCATCTGTTTGCATGTGCCCACATATATATAAGGAGGTTTGAAGTTTGCTGAGGAACTGTTTGATACCACTTTGGAATTACGGTGCCTTATATGCTTGCTTCTTCATCTCATAATATATATCCAGTTTATATATTTGCAAATTAAAGGTTTGTGCCAATGGCATCATACAATTCTAGTGCTTTCTCTTCCAAAATAAACTCACCCCTGAACACTTGGGGAGTGTGTAATAATACAGAAAAATTGGGATACAGAGGTTATCTCCAGTCTTATAGAATGGATTTGGTAAGCAGCAGCCCTCAGCCTAATTTCAACAAAATAATTTCAGATATCTGGAAAGAATGATCTCTCCTGCCTCTAACAGACTGCCAGGGAGGAAGCATGAAAGAAAGAGGGATGCAGAGAGAAAGACAGATGGTGGCAGAAAAAGAGAAAGTAGTAGTGATAGTCTTGCCTCTAAAAGCCATATCCCCATCTTTCAGCCCTCAACATGACAAAATGTCATCCTTCACTGAAAAAAGGCATCCACTCATCTTATACATAGAAGAACAAAACCAAAATATGAATATATTATACTGGGGAGTTATAACCAGGGTTGATAAAAATAAATAATTTTTAAGAAATATATTTTTTAAGAAAACCAGATTTATTTTTTAATCAGATTCAAAATGTTCTCAAAACAGTTAGAACAAAAAGAGTTTGAATTAAAGATCTTGAGAATACTAATTATACAATTTCTAATTTTATTTTTAATATGTTAACACAGTTTATAGGGATGGTTCCTGCCCGCCACCAGCCATGACTCTCTCTAAGTGAGAAGATCAATGAATAAAAAATTCAAGAAGATGGTGTAGGCATGAACAAGGAGCATTTTGAATATAAAAGAAAGGGATCTCATTTTTGGTGAACTGAAAATTAATCTAAAAACAATTCAGAATAATGGTTTAATGTATACTTACTTGCTAATGAAACCTACATGTTTGAATATGTATTAAGATTATATTAAACAATAATGTACTTCTACTAAAAGTGATGATTACGGTAAATGCAATTTTCCTCACTGGCCATTTAAGCTGTGATTTATACAGAGACACAACTGAAACCATGATTTAAATCAGATCAGGCCTGCTTGTAACTAGGTAGCAGAATCATAGCTAACCAATGAGTCAGGTGTTTTGTGTGCCACGATGCCAGTCACTCTTGCTTTACTGTTCTAGACCATTATTAAAACCATATTAAAAGTTTTACTGTTATTAAAATAAATGGGTAAATGTATATTTTTCAAAACTCTGAATTAATTTCCTGCATTTTAACAACTTATCCTATAAGTTATAGGTACATTTTAATCTAACATGTTTAGCCCTCTTTTCTTTTCTTCTCCAAGCCCAGTTACTAAAGCTTGTTCAAAGCACACTAATCTCTCTCTCTCTCTCTCACACACACACACAAAATAAAAATCATAGATCTCAGGTTTTTTTAATTTTAAAAAATGAGATTGCATTTCCCCTATTTATCTAAGCAAATTCTGCAAGCTGCAGGTTTTACAGCTTTTCAGTTCTTCTTCCCCTGGGAAGTTAATTGTTATGACATAGGAATTTGCATTGAACCCTAAGGACATGTTTTCTGCAACATTTTGGAAATGTGACTTTGACACAGAACGTTAAGGTGAATTATGATTACCAAGGGGAAGAGGTATAGTGACTCAGGGCAGGAGAGACACTATGTACTGTTCTGCTAGTCTGTGAAAGAAGCCAGCTGTGTTTATAGGATCAACACCAGATCCAGCCTGGGCTCTGTGTTTTGGGAGCTTTAAAATGCAATTTTAAAAATCTTCTTTTGTATCATTTGCACTGAAATTCTGTTATGTTTCATCCCTGTTGTGTTGCAGAGCATGAACAAGAATGTAAATGCAGTAGTATGGGTGAGAATTTTTAATCTTTTAAATTGGATCTACAAAGTTTATTTCTTTGTAACCACAAAGGGGGGGGGGAGAGAGCGAGAGCGAGAAGGAAAAGAACAGTTTTTGTAAAGGGAAAAGGAAATACATAGGATATAAACTTACATGAATATAAGCTGACCATATATATCCAACATGTTTTCTTGAGCTGGCATATCTAAAGTACATGTTCATACATAACTAAAGCAGTAAGATTGTCTGAGTATTGATTGACAGAAGATAAATATTTATTTTTCTGTATTACCTCCTGAGATGATGAACAAATACAAACCAATTAAAACAATACAGAGATAAAAACATTTTTAAAAACACATTAAAATACTCTATTTTACTTCAGAAAATACTTCTGAAGACCTCATTTCTGACAGGCTCATATGGGAGGAGGCAGTCTTTCAGATATCCTGACTCCAAGTCATTTTTAGGGCTTTGTAGGTCAACGCCAAAACTTTGAATTCATCTTGGAAGCAAACTGGAAGCCAGTGATGTTATTGAAATATCAGTGTTATATAGTCTCCAAAATGCACACCTGATACCAGTCTGGCTGCTGCATTTTGCACTAACTGCAGCTTCTTAACACTTATCAAGGGCAGCCCCACACAGAGTGCATTACAGTAGTCTAATCGAGATGCAAGTAAGGCATGAATCATTGTGGCCCCACAGAAAGGTTACAATTGGTGCATCAGTTGGGCATAGATGCTCCTGCAGCAACCTGGCTTTGCAGAAGCAGCAAGGGGTCCAACTGCACCTCCAAGCTATGAACATGATATTTCAGAAGGAGAGCAATCCCATCCAGAAAAGGATGTGATTCCCAACCCCAGGCTGGGTTTCCTACTAACCAGCAGTACTTCCATCTTGTCTGGATTAAGACTCAATCTATCCACCCCCATCCAGTACCTTACTGCATCCAGACAACTATTTAGTGCTACCACAGCCTTCTTAGCATCCGTTGTAAAGGAGAGATAGAGCTGGGTATCATAAGCATACTGATTACAGCTCCAAAGCTGTGGATGACCTCTCCCAGCAGCTTCATGTAGATGGTGAGAAATATAAGGGACAGTACTGACCCCTGTGCAACCACAGGCTAATAGCCAAAAGGGTGAAAAGCAATCCCTCAGGAGCGCCATCTGGGAACATTCAGCCAAGAAAGACCAGAACCACTGTAAAGCAATGCCCCCCAGTTCCCATGTCAGCCAAATGGTTGATGGTATCTCCAAGTTACTTCTCTACATTATCATGTTGAATAACCTGAAACTCATCCATCAAAACCGGACAAGTACATGCCATAGCTACTTCCCTGGACTCTGTCTTCAATGTGGAGTCCAAGTGAGAATGAATCCAAGCAATGTTCTACACAAAGTATTTAGCAAGTTTATCATAGCACTTTTCTGAAGACTCCTTCTCAGTTTGGGTCCTAGGATGTAATAGCCCTTTAATTACACAAAATAGCTGAACTGGACAAGTTTGAGCTGATGAAACAGAAGCAGCAAAGAATTGTTTCTTTGCTACTCTCACTGATGCAAAGTAAGTTCTAAAATGAGTCTTAGCCCATGCTTGACTGGATTCATCCTGAGTCTTTCTGCACCATTGCTCTAGTCATCTGCTCAAGCACTTCATTGCCCTTAGCTCCTCAGTAAACTGAGATGTCCATGTTCTGTACTCTGTTAAGGACACTTAGGAGCAACTGTCAATTGCCTGGGTCATGCCTCTGTTCCACAGACCCACCAGGGCATCAACAGAATCACCAGTTCTAGCAGCTGGAAAATCCCCCAGAGCATTCAGGGATCCTTTTGGATCCATTAGTCTCTGGGGATTGACCATTTTAATAGGTCCACTGCACTTGCAGAGGTTAGGAGTTAACGGCAAATCTAAGCCCTATCAGGTAGTGATCTGTCCATGGCAACAGGGTTCTTTCAAACTCCTAGGGTTCTTTCAAACATCATCCTGACTCCCAGACCATCATTGTGACCAGCAAAACTAGATTAAGAGTGTGGCCTGCTACATGTGCAGGGACAGATATTAACTGAGACATGGTTGCCACTGAAGCCATGAAATCATGATCTGGCCCTGATTAGGTTACTAGGGCATGGATATTAAAATGCTGCAGCAGCACAATAAATTTGGAAGAGATTCTGAGATCACTCTAGCACCATGATGGCGAACCAATAGCATGTGTTCCAGAGATGGCACACAAAGCCATTTTCCCCAGCACATGGAGAGTGGAGGGGAGGAGGAACAGGCACTCCTTCCCAACCCTCCCCGGCCTTCAGCTTCCTCTCGGAGGATGGTGCGGGGGGGGGGGGGAGGAGGAACAAGTGCCTGTTCCTCTTCTTCTCCCCTTGCCCCCCCCCCGGGCCTTTGGCTGTCTCTGGAGACAGCCAAAGGTCTGGGAGGGTGGGGGAAGAAGTACCACCCCTGGAGGGTGGAAGTCCCACCCCCAAAGGTAACAGGTAACACCTGGTGACTTTTTAGTATGGGCACTCGGCCCCTAAAAGGTTTGCCATCACTGCTAGTGGCTTGGGCAAGGAGACAGTTGAATGGATGGTACACCAACAGAATACCATCCTGGCTCATTGCCCTATTGCCAGGTGTATGCACAAAGAACATATGCATCTACTAATGCCAGATATTTTTCTAATACAAAATTCATATGTTGTAATACATCCCATGACAAAGGGATAACTGCTGAACACATGTACATCACAAGGAACATTATCTGTATCACCAACATTTCTTTCAAATAAAGCACAGTGGTACTAAGTACAATCAACCAAATTCTTCTATTAAAAAAGGAGTTGTTTAACAATCTTGAAAATAGGATTAGAATAGTTAGGATTATCCCATGGAACTAGTTTAGCATACAGATCAAATTGTAATTGACAAGATATGCCAGGCCACTCTGGAAGCAGATATTACAGGGGGCAGTGACACTTTCTTGATTAATTGAATGCTGAACCTGAGGCACTTTATCCAAGATGAAGTGCCAAGTAAGTTGATGTCAAGATTTGTCTATGGAGGAGTGAATAGCTTTATTTCCAGATTTGAGAAAAAATAATTTTCTGGAGTACAAAATCCTCCATTTACTGGGGGATCTGAAGGCTATGATCTATAAAAGGGCTTTCATATAGAAAATAGTGCAAATTTGTTTTCTGTTACTATAAGGTTAGAATCCAAACCAACTGATAACAAATTACAAGAAAGGGGATTCTGACTAAAACATTAGAAAGGACCTCTTGACAATAAAAGCAGTTTGACAGTGAAATAACTTTCCTTGAATGGTGATGGACTTTTCTTCACTGGAGGTTTTTTAAAAAGTAGTTGGCAGTTTGAGGCCCGGGTGCTGCATATGGGGTGCGCTCCTGTCACTAGTCCCAGCTTTGCCAACCTAGCAGTTTGAAAGCATGCATATGCAAGTAGATAAATAGGTACCACTTTGGTGGGAAGGTAAACAGCGTTCTGTGCAGTCATGGTGGCCTCATGATCACAGAGTAGTCTCTGAGAATGCTGGCTCTTTGGCTTAGTAACAGAGATGAGTACAGCCCCCTATGGTCGGACACGACTTGACTACCTTGTTAACAGGGAATACCTTTACCTTTACCTTTAGTCAGATTACCACCTCTTCAGATTACTTTAGTGTTGGATTCTGGCACTGAAAGATGGCCAAAATATGTGGCCCTTGGAATCTCTTTCAACTCCATGATTCTTTGATTGTGTCTCAACTACTGGTAGAGCCAATCCTTGCCTATGAAAACCTGGGAAGAAGCCATAAATGCATTTCCTAGAATATGCCTCCTCTCTGACAGAGAAGGCTAAATATCTCACAAAACTATAGTTCCCAGAATTCTATAACATTGAGCCATGGCAGTTAAAATGGTGTCAACCTGGATTATTTCTGCAGTGTGGATGCAGCCATAATTACTCATTATATGTACAGAAGGTTAGAGCTTGGCTCAGTCATATGTTATGTAGACCTGATGAAATAAATATCCTTAATTATTTTTTTCCCCTCAATGTGGGACTGTTAGACCCACCCTATAATTTTTAATATAACCATTTGGAAAAATGATAGGCATTCTCTCTTTTCCCTCTCCCATACACATGTAGAAAGAGAAAAAGATTCCTGCTGCAACAGTTTTGTTCATCATGATAAAGCAAAGCAAATTTATTTCCTTTTTGCTTTTAAAACAATAGTTTTAAAAATAGTTTTACTGATACATGAATGCATGCTAAATTAGTGGATGAATTAAGTAAACTCATCTGATTAGTTGATCAAAATTCTTGGGCTAGAATCTCAAACAATCCCATGAAAATTACAGTAGTGAAAGTGTACCAGTCTTATAAACATTGCCTTTCTCATATGAAGTTGAAGGCTTCACATTGCCTTTCTCCGTGAAACTAATAACAACAGCTATAATCCTTCAGCCAAATTTTCTTAAATCTGATCAATGTGTGTGGAATTTGTTAACTTCAGGATGTCTTATATGTAGGATTACTAAATAGCAGAAGCAGGATTCATACCATACACAATATTTATAGGATCATATACCTGCCTGTCTAAGAGACATGACTTCTGGGATTTTTGCCAACATGTTGTATTAGACACAAAGAAGTTACAGTTTCTCCAAAATTCCCAGTCCAGCAAAACGTGATGAAGCGTCACTGCAGCATATGAAAGCAGAATTGTGGGATCTGCATATCATGTTGATAAGTCCCACCATCACCACCATTAGTACAGTTGATGCATAGTGCAGAAGGGTGAACATGAGAACAAGAAGACCTGTGTTGGACTGAGTCACATCCTCCAATATGTAAATGGTGCAAAATATATTAGATTCTAAATGTGAAGGAAGACACAACAAGCAATGTTATGCTTGTAAAAGCAGTCTCCTCATTCACTATGCTACACTTCATTTAAAGCTGGCAAAACAAACAAACAAACAAACAAACCCAAACCCTTCCATATTGTATTTTTAGATCTCAGCAGCTTAACCACCCTCATCTACCCAATTATTTGTCTGGGTGCAACTCCATGTTAGACCAGACAAACAAGGTATATACACATACATATATATTCTTACCCTATATTTCCCACCCAATAAAATCTAAATAACCTAAAGGTGCCAAGTCCTGTCTCATTTTGGAAGCCAAGTAGGGGCGGCCTTGGTTAGTACTTGAATGGGAGACAACCAAGCAATACAAAGTGCTATGGACTATAGGCAGAGGAAGACAATGGCAAGCTACTTCTGACTATTGCTTGCCTAAGCAAACCCTGTGAAATTTAGGGGATTGCCTCAAGTTGATGTGCAACCTGATATGCACATGGTCTGACATCAAATTCATCTAGAATGGCCATATGTCCTTCTTTACAGATGATAGTGTAATTCTCCAGTTTAAATTATCAAGTATGTTTATTGAGGCTTTTATTCAGATTCAGTATTTATCTTGGTGAAGACTCTAATTGTGCAAAAGAAGTTATAGCATAAACTTTCTTGGTCAACTTCCTCAGATGTACATCAGATGTCCAAAAGCTTGTACTACAATTTCTTTTGCACAGTTAGTCTCAAAGGTGTTATAAGATCCTTTTGCTTGCTGATATTCCAAACTAACATGGCTATGTCTCTGAATTCTTTATCCTCCATTGTCACATATAATGCAATATGCTGTTTGTTTGTTAGTTGTGATTGGACTGTGCATTTAAAGACTGTACATTTATGTGTGGATAGCATTACAGGTTTTTTTTTTTTTTAAAAAAGAGATAATATAAACCTATGATTGTCCACAAATATAATGTTATTAGATGACAGGTAAAATGACTTTCAAAAGTATTGTACCTTAACTGAAGGTCTGATTACAGAGCTCTGACCTGATGATTTCTTCATGAAATTTTGACCTGTAGAACTTTTTCCCCCATGAAATCATGTTTCTGTATTTTTATGTTATTAGATGACAGGTAAAATGACTTTCAAAAGTATTGTACCTTAACTGAAGGTCTGATTACAGAGCTCTGACCTGATGATTTCTACAAGAAATTTTGACCTGTAGAACTTTCTTTCCCATGAAATCACGTTTCTGTATTTTTAGTTGATTCTGATGGAGTGAGAAGTCATTGCTTGCATCCAATTTTCCACCTAACTGCTTCTGACTACTGTCCCTTTTAAAGAATTTTCAGGCTATCCATCCAGAATTAACTTTCTTTTAAGAAAAGGCCCTTTTGTGGTTTATAAATTTTTAATACAGGATGCTAGCTGCCAGAACAGCTTTGGATTGCAACCAAAGATTTGAAGCAGTCTCCCTAACATTAAATGAGGTACAGCTCCCGCCTGGTGCACCTGGAGACAGTGCCTCTTTCATTCCCCTTCTTCAGAGTTATGACACCTCTGGCTTTCGCCTCAGAACATCAGGAATTTTCCTTCAAAAACGGACTTCTTGGAACTAGGCTTCTAAGCTATTAGTGGATAATTTATCACATCGTATTTCTCTGCCTTGAGAAATTCAGTTCTTTTTTTATTATTATTTTTGCAACAGAGGAGAGGGGTTGCAAGAGAGAGAGAGAGAGAGAGAGAGAGAGAGAGAATGAAACATGACTTTGAGGGTGTAAAATTTGTGCAGGAATCTTCATAGTGGAAAAAATTGGGGGATAATGTTGGGATGATAGGCAAGAAATAGGTAGCAGACATCATTATTTATAAGTATACATTAAAAAAAAATCTCATTGAAGTCTTGATCATCCTGGACTGATATGTGTTACACTGGTTTTGCAATCAGGATAGGAATGAAATGGTTTTTAAGGAATCTTCTCAGCTAAGCTTTTTCCATCCCATGTATGAATGGTGGTAGAACAGGTGGCCGATGGGTCTGCCACCATAGGCACAGCAAATCCACTTTCCTTTTTATGGTTGTTCCTCCACATAGCCATGAGAGAAGTGGTGGTAAAAGTAAGACTGGATTTTCTCCCCCCCCCCCGCCCCCCGCCCCCCGCCAGAGTGGATTCACTGGCTGTCCCTGTTTTGGTCAATACTTCAGAAATCAACTGCAATAAAATTATTCTCCATCAGCCCAATGCAGCTGAGAGGGATGCAACTATTTCTAGCATGCAGAGGATGATATTTGTTTGTCATACAGATCCCTTCCCTCAAATAGTGACATTAATTCATCACTATCATAATGTATAACCACACTACACAGTTATAGCACTTTGATACCTTTTAACTGTCATGGCTCCACTAGATGAAATCCTGGGATTTGTAGTTTGACAGGGATGTTTGAAGTCTCTGCCAGCTGTACAGGGTAGTGCATGAGAGAATTCTAATTAAACCTCCTCAGACTATGAATCCCAGCTTTCCATGGGATGGAGCCATGGCAGTTAAAGTGGTATCAAACTACTATAATTGTGCAGTGTAGATATACCTATAGCTACACACACAAGTATTCTGGATTTTTTATTTGGTTTTGTACAGCGCCGTGTACATCTACGGCGCTTAATAAATAAAGCTAATAATAATAATAATAATAATAATCAAGTCCAGACTCAGAGCCCTGGGCCTTAGATGGATGAATTTCTCTGTTTTTCAGTAACTCCTACAGTCAAAATTTTAAAACCTTTCCATCTGAAACAAGGAGGAATTTAAGAATTTTGGTAAATCCTTTTCAAAAAAATGAAATGATCGAAATTCTCACCAGTCCCTACTCTGAGAAACACACAGCCTCTTCTATATAACTTTAAAAGGTGGTTTTTATATGGGGTGTGTGTTTTAGTTATGTTTTAACTTTTGTATATATTATGTTAATTTTAGACTGTTTTAACTAGATGATTTTAATTATTTTTAAATTCTTATTTTAATGTTTTTAAAACGTTTTGATCTTTGAGCTGCCTTTTTGGGAGAAAGGTAGCATTAAAATAAATAAATGAATGAATAAATAAAAATAAATATAACTTTGTATTCAACAAAGCAAATTAAATCAGATGATAATTAAATCAGATGATAATTAATAGCATCAGAGCAGCCATGAAGGGACATTATTTCTTCCTTCTTTGTGGTCCTGAGGAAAATTCTAAAGTTGATATTTGCCATGAGGGGAAATTTCTCAATGGTGCCAGTGGGCTGTACATTTTCAAAATGCGCTTGAAGCCATAGTCACGTTGCAGCAGATTTGCTTTTTAAAAGTTAAAGAGGTGGAGGGAAGCGTCATCGTCAGTCAGCTCATAAAATGCAAGTTAACATGTCCTTGCACCTGAAAGCCATTAGAATTCTGCTCCACACCTCTAAAAATTCCCCATGTTTACACACATACAATATGAAAGTCTTGTGATGGAGGAGAGGAGATTGTCCTTCAAAGCTATCAGATTTTCCACAGAATCACAGCAGGAAAGAAAAAGCTTACGTTTTCCCAACATGCCTCCTTTGATCCCACTAACTAGCAGTCTCCCTGCTGTCACCCTGAACTGAAATTAGAACACTGCTGTATTGACGGGAAAGACACATTTTTGTGTAGTTTGTAACTTGGCATTGAGTAACTCAGGACAATGTACTGGCCCTGCAGAAAAGTGTACAGCATCGCAAATGGTATTTCTGCACAACCCTTTTGGATTCCTGTGTCACCTAAGTAAATTGTTGGAATTGGAAAGGAAGACTACTTGCCAGAGGAGGAAAGAATAGTCAAAATATTCTATGCACCAGCGAAAAAGGGATTTCTCAACTGTCAGGAAACTCTAATGAGGAGAATTCTCCTGCACTGAAAATCTTGACAGTTCAGAACTGTTCTGTGCAAGGGGAAAAAAAACACAATTTTCTGCCCAGGAATGCCATTTACAACAAAGAAAACATTATTTTCTACATAGAAAATAGCACTTTACCCAGAAAATGTAGGGTTCTGTGCAACCCCCACAGTCGCCCATATGAGCATTTTGTGCAGAATAAATCCCAAACTGGCATGAAGGTAGGAATAGCCTTGAAAACTGTATAGTTTTTGAAGACTTCCTTGTAGTGGTGGTGGTGGGAATATAAAATGTTTCAGTTGGTGCATGTGTGTGTGTGTGTATATATATATATATGTACCTTAAAGTTGGCTATCCATTTATGGTGACCCCATGAATTTCATAGGCTTTTTGTAGGCAAGGAATACTCAGAAGTGCTGGAATGATATTTATGAGGATTTATTTCCCCACTATCCCTCATCCTGTAGTCCCTGTCGATCATATAAGGAAGGAGGCCATAGAGACTGAAAAGCAAAAGGAATGTAAAGCAAGGATAACAGGAGATGCATGTGAGCATTTATTTGGGCTAGGAAAGGGATTGTGACTCCATACGTAATCTCATTTGGGATTGTTATTTTTTAAAAAAGCAAGACCGAGTTTTTAAATGGTCCTTCCTGCACCATTGAAAATTGCTTGAAAATTGGACTAGGATTCTAGGAGCCTAGGGTTCAATTCCCTGTTTGGCCATAAAAACCCACTGGGAGACTTCAGACAAGTCACTCTCTCTCAGCCTGAGAGGAAGGCAATGGAAAACTCCCTCTGAACAAATCTTGCACAAATACAAAACAAAACAAAACAAAAAACTGTGACAAGTTCGTTTTAGGATTGCCATAAGTCAGAAATTATTTGAAGGCATCCAGCAGCAACCTCCTTGCACCACATGAGTCAGGTAATTTCAATAAACTGACACATGTTAAAAAGGACATTACTTTAAAAAATCCGTAAGAAACTGGAAGAAGAAATGAGTGAATTGCTTTTCAAGAGGAGTTGTCTTAGCATGTCTTTTAACACGCGACATTGCACCTGCATTTTGAAGAAAACATGATCCAATAAAGTTTTCTTAAATGTTGGAAAAGGAACATGCCAATTATAATGAGCCACTACGGGCTCACTATCTCCTCTTTTCTGCCATTGCATGACAGAGAAAAATGTTAACAAAAGACTACTTTGGACACATGATGGTAATTGAACATTAGGTGTCTTGTCATGATTGATCACTAAGGGGATTTGCAGCACACCTTGTTGCCAGTTAGCTTCTAGTATGGGAGGTCAGGATTCATAATTGATTAACAGGTGGTAAAATCATTGTGCACAGAGACCATATTGGTGCCATAAATTCCTTATCCCTGCCTCACTGAGTGTAGGCCTAAAAGGAGCTCTCTGTGTGTACTCTAAAGTTTTGTTGTTTCCTTTGGGTAGATAAGAGAGGGCTGAATGGAGTTCCAGATGACTTTTTGGGATGGCCCTAAGGACACCATGCTCATATATCGTATAAAACACTGTATGTCACCGACATTCAGTATTATGCAGTTGTTTTAACTCTTGCAGTGAGATACTGCATCTTCATTCAAGAGTTTCTGTCTTGCTGTTCCAAAAGAAAATCTTGTTACTGAAAACTGAGCGTACTAACAAGAGGTGTCCGGGCATAAAATGCTATAATAACATTGTTTTCTTTTAAGCTTTTCCTTGTGGATCACTGTGGAAATGTAGTTGTGTAAGTTGTGTGCAAAGTAGGTTCTCAGAGTACATTCCTAGGAATGTGTTGTATGGAATATCCAGTGTTGGACCCTGAATATTTGCTGATAGCAATTTTTGATTAAAATATGTCAATGAAAGTGAGTCAAAATGGAAAATATTTATATTTATATATTATTTCTCTAATGAAAAGTTGCTTGTAGCAATGTAGCAAGAATGGTCACACCTAAATGTGAAAGCAGACCCTGGTTAAAGCTGTCTAGATGGAGAATGCAAGTGACTTTTACTGCAGGACTATAATGTACTCCAAACTGAGTAGTGGAGCCACCTGCCAGAAACCCCATATGGAAACAGACGTTTAAAATATTCAGCTTTTAGTGTTATTTAGTCATTTATATTCCACCTTTCCTGCAAAACTGGAACTCGAGGTAGTTTACAAACATTAAAACAATTAGACATGTAAAGACTTCAGTAAAAGCATACAGTAATGTTGCTATTAAAATGCAATTAAACTATCCATTAAGAAGACAAAACTCAACAAACACACTATTAAAAGCCCTTGTCATCAGTTCCTGAAGGCCACCCAAGCTTCCCTCCTTGCTGTTCTTCCATCAACAATGCACATTAAATCATGTTCAAAATAATAACTTTGTCTAGTCTGAATAAAGAATCTTTGTCCAAGCTTGAGAGTTTATTGAAATTTGAGAAATAAAAGTGTGTATGTATGTGTTTGCATATCAGTCCTAAGGAATGATAAAAGAATGGCATAAAATTGGAGGGAAATCCATTCAAAAATTCCCTTAAATGTAACCTTCAAATGCAACTAGAAAGTTTATAACACTAATAAAGTAACTCTAATATAGTGCAATAAAAGGTTTTAAGATTGATTCATATGTATTTGCCATTGTTTATTGCAAGGATTATTTGTTTTTATAGTAATTTTCTGAGCCACTTCCATTGCAGATATTATAAGGAAAATGAACAGAATTCATGCTCCAGGATGAGGATTTCAAGTATATAACCTGATACGAGGAAAAATTTGGTAGAGCTTGGAAGAGTTAATTTTTTTGATTATATCTACCAACACCATCCATTATGAAAGGCCACTGCATATTGCCTAACATTTCACAGATGAAAATGCCCAAATAATGTTAAAGTATGGTCATCAATATGGCAAACATTATCAATGAGGAAGAAGAGACAAGCTAGGAGAGTTTGCAGCAGCAGTTTTGTGTGAGTCTATGGAGAAGGGCAAGATGCTGCTTCCTTCTTTTACCCTGCCCCTTTGCTGAGTTGAATACAAACTACTCTTCCACTTTGAATTCATTTTGCAGCAATTGAACTATGCTGAGCACAAAGGGGGGAGGGGCTGAAGAGAGGGAAACTGGGACATTTTAAAAGCAGTTTAAAAAGTGGGATGATAGAGGATTAATCAGGTGTGACCCTACCAAATTGGGACAGTTGGAGGGCTGCTGGCTGGGAAGTTTGGGAATTGTAGCCCAAAAAGGTTAACATTCCCAAGCTCTGAATATGTGGCCACCAATGGAAGAGGCTTCTGAAGACTTGGAGAACGTCTCTGCTTCTTATATTAGTTAATCTTGTGGAATTTCTTAAATTCTTACTACTTGTTCATCATATTCAAATGCATAGCCATAGGGTGTACAGCAGTAGCTATTTGATAGATGCCTGGGACGCCTGGGACTCCCCACCCTTTGTTTTAGCCAATGCCTGAAGAATATTATGCAGCTGTATTGGAAGCACTGGATTATTTAAACCAAGCTCACCTTGTAATTGAAATAAACTCCACAAGGCTGATTTTAGGATCTACTTCTATATGTATACAGGCAGATGGCCAGTGAAAAAGAGTAGCTCCCTTGCCTGTTTTGGAAACTGGACCTGTGAACTAAGGGCAGGGAAGTGGTAAAGGAGGGCCTCTGCTGGAGAATATTGGAGTAAACAAATACCTTTTAAATAAATGTTTAAAGATGGGAACAAGGACTCAGGAAATGGAGGGTCCCATGTCCCAGTGGGAAGGATGAGTGAAGAAGGGCACAGCCAGGGAATGTAATTTGATCTTTGATTATATATAATTAAAATTAGCACACAGATTTCCCAACACAAGACTTGGATATATATATTACTTAATTAATGTTAAAAATATATTTTACAAACTGGTTTAATAATGATTTTCTTTGCTCTTGGAACCATAATTTAACTTGGGGGAGAGTGGATGGCCATGACTGGGGACACACTGTATTGTTGTTATGTTCCTTCAAGTCAACTCTGACTTATGGTTACCCCATCATAGGGTTTAACTGGCAAAATCTATTCAAAGGAAGTTCACCATTCTCATTGTCTAAGACTGAGAGAGTATGACTTTCCCAAATTCATCTGGGAATTTCCATGGCCCAATGGAGATTTTAATTCTGGTCTTTTGAAGTCCTAGTCCAACACAGCTACAACAATGTGGATCTGTACTGTCTATATATCTGAAATTATGTATAATACTTTGTGGACAGGATTCAGCATTTGACCTCTGTAGTTGCAACACCCCTTTCCCACAGCAGTCCCCCCCCCCCGGTCCCGAAATATAATCCCTGAAGAAGTGGGGAACTCTTTGGAACTATTTTTCAGATTATCAATCTTGCTTGTGTTGGAAGCCCAGGGCCATATTGGATTTAGACCAGTGTAGCTTATTACATTGGTCTACCATTGTACCAAGTTCAGAAAATCCATTTAATTCAAAATATGGCAGCCAGATTGGTTACAGGAACATCCAGGAGTGAACATATTACACCCATACTTAAATCACTCCATTGGCTACCAATTAGTTTCTGGGAAAAGTACAAAGTGTTGATCTTGACCTTTAAAGCCCTACATGGTTTGGGTCCAGGTTACCTACAGGATTGCCTGCTCCCATACAATCTGTCCTGAACACTGAGGTCCTCTGGGGGACAGTTGCTACAGCCTGCAAGAATTTGACTGGCAGCTGTCACCCAGAAGACCTTTTCATCGGCTGCCCCAATACTGTGGAATGACCAGTCAGAAGAGATCTGACAGCTGACACATTTGAAGACCTATCTCTTCCGGCAGGCCTACCCAAGTAGTTTTAATCGTGAATTTTAAACATGAATTTTATACTTAAGCATTATTTTATGTATTTTAATATAAATATTGTGTAGAGTTGCATTTTTAATATGTGTGTATTATGTAACAATCGTGTTTTAAACTATGTTGTAACCCACCTCGAGCCACGAGGAAAGGCAGGTAAGAAATAATAATAATAATAATAATAACAACAACAACAACAACAATTATTTGGACCATAGTTTACAGAGATTCCTACAATAATGAATATGCTTGTCTTTAGGGTGGCCCAAGAATCCATTGTTTTTATTATGACAGATTAACATGTCTGCCTTTTCAGAACTGCTACATGTTGTGGTGTGGAGCTGGAGAGGATGTAGGGTAGGAATTCCTAGCAGAAAATTCCTAGCATCCTTTAAAACTGAGAAATCTCAGGACAATTTATCTGGTATAACATTTCTTTATTTGTAGTGTAGTTCTTCCCTTATGTAGAAACAAGGCAGGGCAGTATGCTCCTGCATGATGCACAGGGTGCAAACTCTTGCAAGGATGCTTATGCTGTTTCTACAAAGAGTTGTAGAGGTTTTAACAAGGGCTGGGGAATAAGAAAAGGAATAAAATATCTAAAATGATAAAAAAAACCTGAAAATATTAAGTTTTGGGGAACTGTGATGCACAATGACATTTGGGCTATCGATGATAAAGTGCAGCAGTGGTCATTTCTGTGAATGATATGTGGCATGCCGCCATAGAATGGCCAGAGCTGGAATCTGCTAGTGGAATATTTCTGTTTGAGTTCTTGTTTGACATGTCTGATGCCAACTGCCATAAATTATATGGTGCTCAATCTGAGCCTTCAGCAAATAAGTACTCTGAAATAATTTGTGGGACACCCAGGAATGCGATGTAAAACCCCCCACAAAATAACAGTCTAGAGTTTTTGGAAAATAGAAATCCAGTTTGCTCTTTCTGCTGATAAAAACTTGAGGTAACTTCCCAAGAAATTTATAGCCAAGTGGATTATAGCAAATAAGACATTTCTTTGATTAAAGGCATAAACATATGGAATCTCTTTTAATTAGATATAGTGATGTGGTATTTATGTGGAGGTAGTTTGTTTGTTTGTTTGTTTGTTGCTCATTTATGCTCCAAGATATTTTAATCAGGGTGTATGACCAACTGATGGATGGTCAAGTTGATACATCAATTTACCACTCATAAATTAGGGTAAAACTAAAATTTTTGATTTTTCTACAGTATGTCATGATTTTGTTTTATGTACAGAGCAGAGACAAATATTTATCATAGGTCTCCTCAGATTATGGAAAAGAGATTATATCCAATTCATTATTGTTAGTAAAAAGAACTATATCCAATTCATTATTGTTAGTAAAAAGAACTACCAGACTGCCAAATTTATATTTTTATCTTCAAAGTAAAGGGAACAATATTTTAAATGTTCTATTTTCACTTAACAGTGAGATTTACAAGGATGTAACCATTTCCCATTTCTTTATTTGTTTTGGTTGCCTTTTCTCTTTTTGTCTTATTTGTTTATCTTTCATTCCTTTTTTTAAAAAAAAATTTGGCATTTGAGATTTTTTAAAAAATCCACAAGCATTTATTCCTTTTCTAGGTAGTAAAATAAAGAAATAAAACTGTAAATAATTAACATCTTGCTGCTCTCTCATGACATTAGGCATGAGAGGGTGATCCCTGACTCATTGGTAACCTCCAAATTATCCTGCCAACTGAAGCTGAATTATTTTGCTGGTGTAGATCCAGCCTCAGAAACCTAGGGCAAAGGGGATGACTGCAGAATCTAATGCCAAAATTCCTCGTTTCCATCTAAAAGTCACCAGCCATATAGCCCACGACAGTAGCAATCCTCCCTCATGACTGCTGACGTATGACCAGTTTTTGGCTTGTGGTATTTAGAAGTGGGGCAGAGAAGGGATTGTGTGACCCTATTTCACTGATATTCTTCTACACACACACCCCCAATATCTCAGAGATAAATGTTTCTGTAGAACTGTCTTGTTTTACAGATGGTGCAAACACCTCTCTCAGTACTTTGCAACTAACAGGGTTTTGCAGATGTCCAAAGCATCAAGAGGATTTAGCTTTTCTTTTAACAGACACAGTTTAGAAATTCCCAAGTGCTTTTAAACATAACTCTTTCTTGCTGTAACTTTCCTGCTTCTGGCTTTTGTGGTCTTTTCAGGGATGTCTTATGTATTATTGTTTCCATGAAATAAGGATCCCTGAACTATTGATTCCTCCTCCACCACATCATTTTTCAGTTTCCTGCATTTAAATCAAAACCATTTAAATTAGTGTCATGAAGGCATTGCTGACTATATTTGCATGTTAAATCTTGCAGACCTCTGTTCTGTACAAAAGGGATCTTACTCTAGGAAGGTCATTGCCAGACAGAACTTGTCATCTGACATTTTGTTTTCAACCATTGCTGTCACCAAACTATGAGGAAACATTTGGGTGGCAATGAATAAAGGACCACAGAACTAGGTTCACCACAGGTCTGTGAAACTCTGTTTTCCAAGTAGGACTAAAAATATAGGGATAGATAGAAAGAAATGGGCCAAATTAGACAAAACATATTATATCATAAATGAGGACAAGCTAATCAGGACTGCAACACAGAAATGCCTTTAACAGCACATGGGAAGGGATACTGTATATGTTTAACCTTTTTGCTGCAGCCCCAATGAAAATTCTCTACAAGCTATTCTTGAACACGCAAAACAGCACTATATTGAAATATCTTTAACTTGTAGTCATTTATTTAAAAGTTATGGAACAAAGAGCAATATGTAACTTTGAGGGTATAAAAGTTAATTCAATAATCTGGGTCATTCTAATCTCTGAGAAGCTGATGAGACTCCAACCATACCTCCTAGCTTCTACCAAAAAGTGAAAGCTAACATCACCTTCTTGGCCTGCCTTTTAAAAGGAGAATACCTAACTGAACCTACTATCGGTTCCTCTTCCTTACTCCAGTAGGCCTAATCATGGTTTTAGCATTTAAAGATATAGCCGTATTAGTCTGTAGAATTAATATATAGGGAGATTTTGTAGCACCTTTGAGACTAACTGAAAAAAAAAATATTGTAGCATTAGCTTTCTTAGACTTTAGTCTACTTCTTCAGATGCTTATGGTGGAGTGAAAGCCAGAGACAGACAGGAGTGCAAATGATTTTAATACATGGTTTTAGCGTAATGCTTCCCTAGGGAAAATTCCCATTTAATATGGGATTTGCTTCTGACTAAACAAGCAAAAAATCATGAGCTTGCGTAGAACTGCATTTTCATTGGATTTCTCATCAATTATTCCAACAAGTGTGAATCATATGAAAAAAGCCATGTACCTGTTTTGGACACCGCCAATATTTCAAGTTATAATTATTTGTAGTTACATGTACTTTGGTACCATCTAGCTCATAATGAGGTTGCAATCTTTGGGACATTAGAGGGCCTTGGATCGTTATACTTTTTAAGTAATGTAGTAGGTTATATTTGTTACGAAGGGCCTTTGCAGACTGCCAGAAATAGTGCAAATTGAGTCCACTTTAAGGGTTAGGGTTAGTGCTAGGGAATCATTGGAATTGGTGTTATTGTTTTTTCTGAGACACTGAGACCTCTCTGTCAGAGAGCTCTGGTGCCACAATAAAATACAGTTCACATGATTCCCTAACCCTAACCCTAACCCTTAAAGTGGACTCAATTTGCACTATTTCTAGCAGTCTGCAAAGGCCCTTAGAATCATATAATTTTAGAGATGGAAGGGATCCCAACAACCATCTAATCCAACCACCTGTCATGCAGAAATACACAACTAAAACACTCCTGAAAGATGCCCTCTATTCAAAAGAGGAAACTCCATTAATCTATGAGGCAGTTCATTCTGCTGCTGAACAGTTCTTACAGTAAAGATGTCCCTCCTTATGTTTAGATTAAATCTCTTTTTTTGTAATTTGAATCCATTGGTTTGTGTTCTAGTCTCTGGAGCAACAGAAAACAATCTGGCTCCATCTTCTACATGCTGTCCCTTCAGGTATGGCTAGCGCGTGACCTCTTTGCTTCTCTTCTCCAAGTTAAACATACTCAACTCCCTAAATTACTCTTCATAAGGCTTGATTTCCACACCTTTTACTATCTTGGTCAACCCTCTCTGGACATGTTCCAGACTGCCAATCTTCTTCTTGAACTACCCAGAACTGGACACAAGGCAGTTCCAAGCAAAGTACTATTACTACCCTTCATCTGGACAGTATGCCCTTGTTAGTGCAGCTGAGAAATTATCAAAGTGAGGTGTTATCCATCAGTATATTTTCAATATATTATTTTTTTATTTAAAGAAAATCCTCCCCCCCCTCCTCTAATCACTGTTGTTGTTACTGTTATTCTATTAAAATAGAAAAAGTGGCCTCATTAATTCCAATAGTAAGTTTGTAAAGAACATCAATATTTGTAACATGTTAGTTCCAGGATTTGGATCTTTCAAGTTTTCTGGTGTACAGCTCCTCATGTCTGCCCTCCAAGAGCAGAAAGGGAAGTCCATTGCCAAAGAAGAGGCCCAAACTGACAATGGGGCCGTTCAGAGGGTCCCTAAGGAGTGGCTCCATGCCGCCCCTGGGAGTACCGGATCGGGACTGTGGCAACCACATGCCACGGCCCAGATCCGGGAGTTTGCCACTCCAAAAAGAGCTGGCAGATACCACTCCTTTTTGGAGTGGCAAAAAGCCGCCCTTACTGCTGCTGCCGCGGCTCTTCTCTGCTCCTGTGGTGCAGCATGTCTAAACGCTTGCCGAAGGGAGTGCCTCGATGGCGTGCTCCATGCGGTGGGGCACACAGGGCGACAGCATCATTGGAGCGGAGTTGCCCTGCCCCAGCTCTACCCCCAGGCTGGCCCTTCAGGCCGGTCTGTACAGGCCCAATGGTCCAAAACTCTTTGCAGAAATAATCCTTGTTGAGACCACTTTAATTGCCCTGCTAGGGAATTCCGGGAACTGCAGTTTTGTGAGACATTTAGCCTTCTCTGTCAGAGAGCTCTGGTGCCACAATAAACTACAATTCCCAGGATTCCCTAGCACTGAGCTTGGGCAGTTAAAGCAGTCTCAAACTGGATTATTTCTGCAATGTATTTTGGACCAATGCATTGTATTTTGCTACCTCTCCAACTTTAGACACCACAGGTCTTTTGTATGTACTCTGGCATGAGGGAAGAATGCCACCAGTTCTTGAGCTGTGTAGTTCATTTCTCCCACACTGAAATCAGGAGCAAGCAAGCAAAGAAACAGCTGAGAACAACCAAATAAAAAGGGGGGAAATGCTCTGTTGTTCTTCTCACCTTCTACCCTACTAGTATGTTGAAAGGAAAAGGTAGTGCCTCCATATTGGTTTCTCCTTCCCCATACCATGACTCTTGAATATCTTCCCATTTTATCATGTCAATTTCCATTTGTTCTGTCTCACCATGTGCAGAATTAGCACAGAAAGGAGTACTCTACCCTAGCATGCTAACAGTGCTCATAACAAGTTCTGACAGCCTTGTAAACAAGATGCTCACTGATTGGAAGATTACAGAGGTATTGTAGGAAAGGGGAAACCTGTCATCACATTTAAATTAGTTGTTGTTGTTTTAATTATCACCTTTAAAAAATTTGACAAAACATTTGTTTTCATTTGTAGTTGTTAACTTATCTCTATGTAGTCATCATCCAGATTTTCATATTTTTCCTAGCGTTTCTTGACCCTCCAAATACCGTTATTGTAGAAGTCTGCAGATTGCACCTTAAACCACTATTCCACTTCATGAATGACGTCATCTGTGTTGTCAAATCGGTGACCCCACAATGGATTTTTCATTTTTGGTAAAAGAAAAAGTCACTTGGTGATGATGACACTGACAAAATTTTATCAATATACCATAGTAACTTCTGGGTGATAATTATTATTTTACGATGCCCCTCGTACTTCTTCCTCTTACACTTTAGTCACTTCTGGCACAACCTGTAACAAAAATAAAGGACACAATGAGCTGATTTTCTCAACATCATGCACTTTGGGACCAATGAGGATACTGACAAAATTTCATAAATATACCATAATAACTTCTGGGTGATAATTATTACTTTACGGTACAAATAGCAGACACCCTTAGGAAGGCAAATTGCTTTCAAAGAAGCATTACACATAAAATAGGGACGTAGAATGTGAAGAGCATGAGCCAAGTGAAGCTGGACATAGTAAAAATGGAAATGGAATGCATGAATATAGCAGTACGGGGGGTTAGTGAGTTAAAATGGACAGGAATGGGCCACTTTGAATCAAACAACCGTACAGTGTTCTACTCAGGCAATGAAAAGACAAGAAGAAATGGGGTAGCATTCATATTGAGAAAAGATGTGGCAAAAGCAGTCAGAGGATACAATGTAAAATCAGACCAAATCATTTCATTAAGGCTCCATGGTAAACCTATGAATATCACCATAATCCAAGTATATGCAGCAACCACAGAGGCAGAACAGGAAGAAATTGATAGATTCTATGAAGGAGTACAGGAAGAAGTTGACAGCACACCAGCACAGGATGTCAAACTGATCATTGGAGATTGGAATGCAAAAGTTGAAAGCAAAGAAGAATCAAAAACAGTAGCCAGATTTGGATTAGGCAAAAGAAACGAAGCAGGTGAGCATCTGATAGATTTTTATGGCACCAACAACCTATACATTGCAAACACATTTTTCATACAACCAGAAAGAAGGCTACACACATGGACATCACCAGATGGTCAACACAAAAATCAAATAGATTATATAATCAGAAGTAAAAGATGGCAAAACTCTATACTGGTGGCCAGACTAGACCAGGCACTGACTGTGGCACAGATCATGAATGAGTCATAACAAAAATAAGAGTAAGACTCAAGAAGAAAACAAAACCGCTGATTATACCAAAATATGATATAAATAATATCTCAACAGAATTTACTTATAAGAAACAGATTCTCACTGCTAAACATAATAGATTGAGAACCAGAGGAATTATGGTTTGAAGCCAGGGACATAATAAAAGAAGAATGCAGACAGACACTTTCAATAAACAAAAAGAAAGAGAAAATACCATGGATGACAAAAAAACAACAACCCACTACAAACAATAAAGAAAAGAAGAGAAGAAAAACAAAAGGGAGATAGGAACAAACTAAGAATTATGAATGCAACAGTACAACATCTTATGTGAAAAGATAAAGAAAATTACTACAACAATCAATGCGGAGAACTTGAAGACAACAACAAAAATGGAAGAACAAACCAAGGACTGGGACGATCTATGACAATAAAATAAAAATAACATAGTTCAAGACCAGAAAGGAATAAAAAGATGTTGGATGCAATACATAGGAGAATTATACAAAAGAGATGACAAAATGAAGGACACATGGAATGAAGAGCCATATGAAGATGAACCCCAAATCCTAAAAAGTGAGGTGCAAACTGCAATAAGAGAAATAGAAAAAAAATTAATCACCAGGAACAGATGATATTCCAATTGAACTGCTGCAATCCACATTGACAGAGTCAACTCTAGTGCTAGCCAACATATGTCAACAGATATGGAAAACAAAATGATGGCCAGCAGATTGGAAGTGAACAATATACATCCCATCTACAAAAAGGGAGACACAAGAGACTCCAGCAACTATAGAACCATGGCACTGATCTCCCACGCAAGCAAAATCATGCTCAAAATTCTGCAACATAGACTCCAATCATACATGAAAAAAAATTCCAGATGTTCAAGTGCAGTTCAGGAAAGGAAGAGGCGGTAGGGATCGCATTGCAAACATACAATGGCTAATGGAGTGCACCAGGGAATTTCAAAAGAAAATTAGCATGTGCTTTATAGACTATAGAAAAGCCTTTGACTGCATAGACCAGGAGTTGGCAACCCCTAGCCCGCCGGCCGGGTGCGGCCAGCGGAGGCCTTGGGACTGGCCCATGGCCAGTCGTGCTGCCGCCGCCCGTGCTCACGGGCCCCACGTGTGTGCAGGCACCATTTTGGCATCCAAAATGGCACCCACACTCATGCACGCATGTGCACAGTGGCGGGTGCCATTTGGGAAGGCCCCACGGTGTTGGCGCCATGTGAATTCGCACGGCGCAGGTGCCGTGGGGCCTTCCAAAATGACGGCCCCCACGCGGGCCCAGCCCCAGCGCCATTTCCCCCCCCCCCCGGCCCACAGGCAACAAAGGTTGCCAACCCCTGGCATAGACCATGAAAGGCTATGGAACACCTTTAAAGACATGGGAGTGCCAGCACATCTGATAGTTCTGATGAGGAATCTATACTCAGGACAAGAGGCTACTGTCAGAACACAACACGGAGAAACAGAATGGTTCCCGATTGGCAAAAGGGTCAGACAATGCTTCATCCTTTCACCTTATCTGTTCAACTTGTATGCTGAACATATAAGAAAAATGGGATTGGCCACAGAAGGAGGAGGAGTAAAAATAGAAGGAAGTCTAAGATATGCAGATGACACCATAGTACTAGTAGAAAAACTCACAGACCTGGAACACCTACTAAGGAAGATCAAAGAAGAAAGTGCAAAGGCAGGCTTAATGCTGAACATAAAGAAAACAAAAATAATGACCACTGAGGACCTTCGCAAGTTCAACCTAGTCAATGAAGAAATAGAAATAGTAAAAGAATTCCCATACCTGGGATCAAACATTGATAGAAATGGGTACTGCAGTCAGGAAATCAGAAGAAGACTAAGAATGGGGAGGGTGGCTATGAAAGAACTAGAAAAGAACTAGAAAAGATTCTAAAATGCAAAGATATACAACTGAGCACAAAGGTTAGAATCATACAAACCATTGTATTCCCTATTACCACATATGGATGTGAGAGATGGACAGTTAAGAAAGATGATAGGAAGGAAATCAATTTATTTGAGATGTGGTGCTGGAGAAGAATGCTGAGGATCCCATGGACAGCCAAAAGGACAAACAAGTGGGTCCTAGAGCAGATCAAGCCGGAAACCTCCCTGCAAGCCAAGATGACCAAACTGAGACTGTCGTACTTCGGACATATCACGAGAAGGGAGGACTTTTTGGAAAAAACAATAATGCTGGAGAGGGTGCAAGGAAGTAGGAGGAAAGGAAGGCCACATGCCAGATGGATGGACTCTATTAAGGAGTTCACGGGTATGGGGTTGCAGGAATTAAGCAAAGCATTGGAAGACAGAGGGTATTGGAGATGTCTCATCGATAGTGTCGCCATGAGTCGAGATCGACTCAAGGGCAGTTAACAACAATAAAAAAAACCTTGTAAAAGGTCTTGTACATATAATGGCTGCCCTGTTCATTTCAGTATCAGGAGAATCTATATATAGTCAGTGGGGAAGCATGAGTGCATAGGAGCATGATGTGCACCTCCGAGGACACACAGAATTGTGTCATATCATCTCTGGCTTTCTATATTTACTTTATGGGTTACACGGGGTATGGAAATGTTTTGCAACGAAGATGGCTATTTCATACTCAGAAGATTTTAACTGTTGTGCCAGAATCTCAGCTGCCATCTGTAGAAGGAGAGGCTAAAAGGAGCTGTCAATTTTTCTGATAACAAACTATATATGATAACAGACTATATATGTTATCATTGTATACTTCCGTTCATTGTCATCATTATGCATGGATTTGACACAGTTGTTTTGTATGGAGTTCTTATTTTGTTAACTACCAGTGTAGAGCCTAAATAAATAATTGGAAAAAGAAAGCATGTTTTCACTTGGCTGTTGCTAGTAATCATTCTTAAACAGAGAGAGAGGAAAAATAGCCCAACACATCTGTGATGCTGTATATGGCTTTCTAAACTTACAGTCTGTTTATATAAAATATGCTTGTGGGATGGGGGGGGGGGGGAACCACATCTCTGAGTACAAAAAAAAATGTTTTTGTTTTTAGCAAAGCAACTGGTGCTTTAATCCAGACAATTAGCATTAAGCTGTAAAAATTCCAAGCACCCAAATTTAGCTTCCCCTTTAGGGGTTCCTATTTTGTTCAGACGGGGATCCAATTGAATACCAGATGAATATCTCTCACAAGTGGCCGCACTGCTGCCAAAGTATCTCTTGCTTCTTTGGCTTCTCAAATGTCTCATAGCCTTTATGGTGTCAAATTCCCCTTGGGTGCAAATACTTCTTCTGCCCTCCTCTGACGCCTGACCTCACAGAGTACAACTGCATTTAGGATGCCCTGCAAATGTCTTCCTGGACTTTCGTTATATTTTATCATATTCCCAATGATTCTGGTTGTTTCCTCGCCTTATGGGATTCCTTTGGAATGGATTGACCTGGATTTAGCCAGCTGGCCATCCACCCCCTTAGGAAACTGTGTGAAGAAATTTCAGAAGATGTTCTTTTCTTCCACTGACAGTGCATCTGTGTAAACAGGCACGATGACTACCTCCAGCAAGAAGACATCTTCTTCATCTGTTGTAAACTCTTTGGCCAAAATATTTGACCCAAATGCTTTACAGAACCAACATCCTACTTATGAAGAGGAACTCTCTCCTGCATGCCCATTACCAAGGGAAGATACCAGCTGCCCTGAAAACATGAGTGGGCTGGATGTGAAGATTGCTTCCTTGGATCAGAAAATAAACACATTGTTGACAGTGCAAGACAATGTTCTTCAGAAGCTGGATTGTGTTTCTCAGGATATCTGTTCAATGGGGGAAAGCATTGAACTCTTGAAGGAAAAGGGGAAAAACTCTGGAGTTGGAATATCCAGTGTAACATCTGAAAAATTAGATGTGAGCGTATTGTGCATAGAAATCAACAAAAAGCTCTCTGATATGAGTAAGAATGCGGAACAACAATCCAAAAGGCTTGATGGACTGGAACAAGTCGTGCTGGGTATACAGCAGCTTGTTGGCTCTTTGGTAGAAAAAATAAAGACTTCTACCATCACGGACCTAATGCGCAGAAATGAATCTCCTCGTAAGCTTCTTAGAGTTGGTGGCTATTTGAGAAAAGATAAATCTGGAAATCTTTTCAGGACGCAGACATTCTCCGACAAAAAAGAATACTTGTTCAGCAAATCAAATGAAAAGGTGAGCCTAGCCATGCTATTAATGCTTTTTCTCTATTGACCTCAGTGGACATTACTTTGCATTCAGTTATGCAAGGAGTTGGGGAGGATGCACGAAATTAGAATTTGTGACCAATGAAAAGTCACATTCAACTAATGATACCTGCTGGCTTTCTTATAATGTTGAATCCTCTTACCTTACCTGTACTAAATTCTATCAATTTCAGTGCAACTGAGTCCTAACCAAGCACTGATTAGAACTTATTACAGAATTCCCAGTCCAATTCCAATTTCCCATTGGAAAATTGCTAGAATTTAACTGTTATAGGAACCAGTTATGAAATATCTTCCAACAAGTTTGTGTGGGCTGGATGATGTCAGTGATTACAATAATACAATTAACTAATGGCCTGATTTGCACAAAAGCCTAAACCATGGATGGGCCCTTGGGATCTTTTTAGATCCATTTCATCTTCAGATGGACTGTAAAATGTAGCAGGGGAAAAACTGATCTCCTTAAACTGGTGACCTAACCAATGGATGACATAGCTGAAAGATAACTGCCTGAATTAATAATTACAGTAATACTTTGTACCACATGCTTAAAGTATTTGTATATTTATATATTTAAAGTGTTCCAAGGAACATTTCATCCTACCACATTTATGGCACTATGATTCCATTTTTAACCACCAGGGCTGTGATAGATCCCTATGGGATCCTGGGACTTGTAGTCTGGTGAGGCACTAGAGCTCTCTGGTAGAGCTTTCTAAATGCCCTTTCCTAATCTTTAAATCTCAGAATTCTATAGACTGTTGCCTTTAAAGTGCAATCATAGCATTATCACTGTGTTGTGTGAAAGTTTTACATACATAGGTTTGGATCCAGTACTGTACTTCTGCTGTTCCAGTGTTTTTACCTGTAGGGTCAGAACTTCTTCCTCATCCCCCTGCTGCCTTCCAAGGCTCTGAAAATATATTCCATTATTATTATTTTATTTAAAATATAAAACATACCTTAATAATCAAACATAACAAATTCTAATACATTCTTTCCTTATTACACATGTCAAATCTTAACATAATAACATAATATCTTCTTTCTTGCTTATCTTCCCCCGCCTTCTACCTTCTAACTTACATTCATCACCATTATCCATCTATCTTAAACTTCACTCCTTCTTTCCTTTTGTATTCTATTTCTTTACTTCTTTTTAAATCATTGCTTCTTTCCGTCCTCCTACTCCTATTCATACCTTCACTTACTCTAACCTTCTTTCACTATGTTAGTGAACCCATGGCACACGTGCTAGAAGTGGCACAGCGCCAGGCTCGCATAGGCACAGCAGCCACCAGTGGAAGGGATGGAGTATAATCACACACACACTTGTCTTAGCCCAGTTTGCTTTGGGCTGTAGGGGGCCAGCTGGCAGTGCTAGCCTTCTGGCTGGAAGTCCTACCCCCCCACGATTGGGGTTCTAGGAACTGTAGTGCACCTTCAAGTCGTTTCCAAGTTATGGCGACCTTAAGGCAAACTTATCATGGGGGGTTCTTGGCAAGGTTTGTTCAGAGAAGGTGTGCAGTGGAGGTGAGGTACGGAGGAGGAGGAGGAGGAGGAGGAGGGTAGGAAAAGGAAGCAAGAAGGAAGAGGGAACTGGCAGCAGTGGTGGCGGGGGACATGAAGAAGGAGGAGGAAGAGGAGGAGGAGGAGGGAAAAGTGGCAGAGGGAAGAGCTAGAGGAAAGAGAAAGAGGAAGAGGTGGCCCCCTGCTGTTTGCCATGGTGAGAGTGGCATGGCGGGCTTTGGGGGGGCAGGGCAGCAAAGTGCCATCTTAATGGGCCAGAAAAATTGTAAACTAAAGGACAGCTAAGGATACATCAAGGTTACCAGGTGGGTTTCATGGCGACTTTAAGGGGAACTTATCATGGGTTTGTTTTGGCAAAGTTTGTCCAGAGGACGTTGCCATTGCCTTTCTCTGAGGATGAGAGTGTGTGACTTTCCCAAAGCTACCAAGTGGATTTCACGGTGACCTTAAGGGGAACTTATCATGGATTTGTTTTGGCAAGGTTTGTCCAGAGGAGGGGATTTTTTGGGGCAGGATTTTTTTCAAAGGGGGTTTGCCATGGCCTTCCTCTGAGGCTGAGAGAGTGTGACTTGCCCAAGGTCACCCATCCTTCCCCACCTGACCCATTTATCTCTTCTGCAATCTTGACTTATGGCCTTTGCAGACTGCCAGAAATAGTGCAAATTGAGTCCACTTTAAGGGTTAGGGTTAATGCTAGGGAATCATGGGAATTGTTTTTTTTCTGAGACATTGAGCCTTCTCTGTCAGAGAGCTCTGGTGCCACAATAAAATACAGTTCCCATGATTCCCTAACCCTAACCCTAACCCTTAAAGTGGACTCAATTTGCACTATTTCTGGCAGTCTGCAAAGGCCCTCTCTTTCTTTTTAAATTTATTTTTGAGGGATGGATAAGGCCACTTGCAACTGCAGTGGGAACCCTTGTTAAAAAGGGTTATATGTGTATGTATTTATAAACACACACATAAAAATATAAGATATATACATACATACACATACCCATGGGATAGATATGCAGTGGTCACACTTTCCACAGCAAGTTGGAGGGATATAGATTGTTGCAGATGGTTTGAGCCTTCAAGTCATTTTCAACTTATGGCAACCCTTTCATGGGGTTTTCTTGGCATGTTTCTCCAGAGGGGGGTTGCTATTGCTAGTCTGAGGCTGAGAGAGTGTGCCTTGGGCTCCCCCCTGGAAGTCCCCCCCCTCAGAAGGTGGATGTCCCGCTGCCAGAAGTCTCACCCCGAAGGTGGAAGTCCCACCCATTGGAAGTCCTGCCCCCAAAAAGAGTCCCGACCCCGGCACCCGTTGACACCTGCTGCAAGAATGGCACTGAGTTTGGGCATTCAGCTTCAGAAAGGTTCACCATCACTGTTCTATCATTTACTCTCACTCTCTTCAACTTTCTTTATCTCTCTTTACCATAAATATCTCCTTCTTACATTTCCAGTTATTCTATTTTAGCACATTTTCATACATTTTCATACATTCATACCTCTCATACCTATACTTCCAAAAGGCTTTCCAGCTGAAACCCAGCTGAAATCTATTCCAAAAGGCTTTCCCAGCCCAGCTGAACAGCTTTTTAAGGCACATTTGTGGCTGCAGGAGGGAAGGAGGTTGCTTTTCTATTGTTTGCTGGCAGAAAAAGCAGAATTTACAATTGGATATTGGCTTTTGTCTTATTAAACTGTAAAATATCTTTATGAGGGATTCACAATTGTCACCTCCATAGTAGTTATGATGGGAGTGAGATGATAGTGACACACCTTCCTAGTGAGCATGAGGCTGAGAGAAAATGGGAATATAAACTTGGCTGCCTGGCAGCTCACTCTCTTGGCCACTGTCCCATTTACGGTACTACTGTTGAGCCAAGGTACTTTACAAAACCATTATCCTTAGACAGCCTCATTTCCTTGTTACAAAAAATATGGCTGGAGTAAACATATGTAATTCAATAAAGGCCAAGAGAGTCTGGTCAGCAGCAAAGCATCAGATTGCTAAGTGTTTCCTTTCAGTAATTTTGGCCAAGGTTCCCTGGTGTGTCTGGGTACCTTTGTAAGCACTGTCTCAATTACCGATAACTAAATGGGGAAAATTACATGTACAGATTAATGAAGCCATGAAAACTATATGCTTATAAGCTGTTTGAAGATATTCTTATTATATGAAGATAATGTAATGGTTACATTTAGCCTACATCAGGGGTAGGCAACCTTTCTCTTTTAAGGGCCGAGGGACTTCAGCTCCCAGAATCCCAGGAGCTTTGGCCAACATGGCTGAGGCTTCTGGGAGCTGAAGTCCCTCGGCCCTTAAAGGGGAAAGGTTGCCTATCCCTAGCCTACATCCTCACTACAGAAGTAATCCAGTTGACACTGCTTTAACTGTCATGTGTCAGTGCTATGGAATCTTGGGAATTGTGGTTTGTTGTGGCACCAGAGCTCTCTGACTGAGAAAGCTAAATTTTCTCTCAAAAAGCACAATCATGGAAGGGGTGCTCCCTTCACCCTCCCTTCACCCCCACCCCCCTGTTGAACTGTCTGGTTTGTGTATACTGTAATTACATCAATTGCATTATTGGCGACTACATTTTTGCTTTGCTGAAATCCCACACAGGTGCTGGGCTGTTTATATACCTGTACGATGATGCACATTTTCTGCCTTTAGTCGGAGAATTCCAGCTTCTTTTTGACCCTAAGTCAAGGCTTTAAAAGTTAAAGCCAGTACTTGGAATTTGGACCTAGAAGTGGACTGCAAGCCAGTTCAGTATGACAAAGTATTGGTGTAATATAATCTGTTCTGGTTAACCAATGTGTCACCTTGCTTTTGACTAACTGGAGCTTTCTGGAAAATGTTCAGGGGAACTCCATGGACTAATTTGATGACATTTAAAATAAAAGGCTATCAGGGCATAGGTAAAAGTATCAAGGCTAACTCTTTCCAGAGAAGCTCTCCAGTGTTCCATCAGCGCAAGCTGCTAAAAGACTCTCAGACCCACAGAAACCTATTTGCATTTCCATTACATAATGTTGAATAAATTTATTTATTTATTTATTTATTAAAATATCCAAACCTTATCTTCTATCCAGAAAAGTTAGTACTTGGATGGAATTCCAGATGCTGAAGGCTATATGTATCCAGAGTTCTCAAGGTGGCATTCAATAAAACCAGTCTGACAAATTTAAAACAGTGTAAATAGTAATAATAAATGAGTGGTCCTACATTGTGAACATGATCCTTTAGGAAAAAGGTGGACAACCAGTAACTGTCCAGTTGCTGGACTGCAGATTCCATTAACCTGGAACAAATTCCATTAACCTGGAACAAATAACCTGATATTTTGGTTGTTAGATGATTTGTCATGTATGGTTTAGACCCTTGTTTAGTTTGTTTGTTTTAGGTGATGGGATCATGCCACCTTCAGGCTCCATGTAGCCCTTGGCAGGATCCCAACCAACCCTCAAATGACCCCCCTCCATTTTCGTCCAAAAGAGTGGTTTTTCAGCCTCTCCAAACCCTCGTGTTAACTACAAAAAACATTCCTTTTCAGGTGTTGGGGGCTCCTCAACCTGAAATAACAAACCACCCCAAACAGTCCAAGCATACCCTCCAACATTTCACACATGAAAAATGGGTCAAACAACATCAGAGTATAGTCAATATGGCAAAAGTTATTAATGAGGAAGAACATACAAGCCAAGCAAGGCTGTAGCAGTTTGTTTTTGTCTGAGCCTACTGGGAAGGACAAGATTCACATTGCTGAATGCAATCTATTTTTGCAATTTGAGCTGAGGACAAATGGGAAAAGTAGGCGGACAAGAGAGAAAATGGGAGATTTTAAAAGCAAATGAAAAACTGGGATAACTGAGAATTAATCAGGACTGTCATTGTCAAATCAGGACCGTTGGAACATATGCCAAAGAGGTGACCAGAATTGATACACAGCGCTTCTGAATCACCCAAAAGGTCAACCAAATGGCATGACTTGGGCCCTTTCCATCTGCAGGAATTCCAGAAATCAGGGAGTGCAACCTTCTGAATTTGGAGTCTGTCTAGCCCTATTTTAGATATTTAGATATTATTTATTTCTTTTTTTTTTAATGTTATTATTGTTTTGGGCTTACTTCTGGAATGAAAAGGGGGAGAAAGCATGCAATGAACAATAATAATGGGCCAGAGTGAGAAATATTTTGTTGGACTACAGCTTACATCACCCCTCACACTTTGTTGTGTTAGCTAGGGCTGATAGGAACAACAATTCACCAACATTTGGAGAACATTTCCACTCCTGATGTAGAGAAAAGTATACATTTCAACAGAATCCAGAATCAGTCTAACAGTTCTTTAAAAAGATACATCATTGACTGTTTCCAGTAAGCTGCATTTGGACTTGCTAAGCATGCATCTGTATGATGTTAAGTGTAACCAGGTTGTAATTCAAGTTTTGTTAAACAAGGAACAGAAGGAACTCTTGGTAATATCTTACAGCTGGGGTTGTCTATTGCTTTTGCTGATACTTCCTGTCATGTTAGGCCTGATATTTACTGTTGTTCTGAGTACAATTGGCAATTAAAAGCTCATTATCCAATCCACAGGGGAGGAAAAAATTGTGTTTTTCAACAGAGCTACTGATAAATCTAAACCATATTCAAAGCTGTGTTGTGGTTAGAGATATAGATACTATCCACAATGCTTACCATATGTTTTATGAAACAAGCTATTGAATTATTATTATTATTATTATTATTATTGATAATAATACAGCAGCAACAGCAGCAGCAGCAACAACAACAACAGTATAAACATGTACATTTAACTTTTTTAGACAAAGATGCAAATAATGAGTGTGTTTCATAAAATATGGTTAATACTCATTTGAGTGAGACCTATGTTGTAGCGATGCATATTCCACCGGGGGGGGGGGGGGATTTCTGGTCATTTTTCTATTCTCAGTGGCTTTAATACAGACTTAGACATGTTCAAATTAAACACAATGAGATCAATGATTAGAGATGTAAATAATAGGGATGTAAATAATGTTTGCAATATTTTGTTGGCCTTGACAACAAAGAATGTTTCAATGTGATGAGGCACTCCTTCATTAAAATAAAAAATGTCAACTTCTATAAGATGTTTTTGTCCCTCCATTAGAGTGAAAAGACCAGCAGTTGTGGAAGGGGGAGGAGGTTGTGTGTGTATGTGCATCTGCTGTCTTTTGCACAATAATGAATACAAAAAGTCATTGAAAATATGCAAAAACACAAATAACCATGCAAACTTTTTTACCTGTTTATTTTCAAAATAAGCAAATGTTTACATTCCAAAATCATTAGAAACTGGATCATCTCTAGGAGTGGCCAACAGTTTGGGGTTGGAGGCCACATTACCTTCCCCCAAAAGTCACTTTTAGGTCACTTCATGTTTTTAAAAAAGCCTGTGAAATGGTCTGGGTGTGGGGGGGGACATGGCAGAAATTCTCCCGCATTCCTTAGAGGACAATTGAGAGCATTTGAGTGTCAAAATAATAAATAAATAAATAAATAAATAAATAAATAAGAAAAGAAAGAAAAATTGGGAAAAAATGGACATTGGGGTGGTCCTGGGGGCATAAAACTAGATCTCGGATGTTTCATGTGGCCCATGGGCCATACTTTGCTTCTCCCATCCTACTTTAAGCAAAACTATGCCTGGGTCCAACCCAGTGATTTGACTAGAAGGAATTGTCCTGTATTGAAATGAGTTCTGAAATGGTAGACATTTTATGTATTCATGCATGTGTTTATTTAAAATATTTCTACACCATTCTTCAAGCCAGTCAGAATCCATGGTAGAGTAAAACGCCCATATCTTCAGGACTGGTACATATCCACATTAAAAAAAATGTCCTTTCTAGGCATTTTATAGGACCTACAGAATGATTCTATGGTATACTTCCATCAGAAGTTGGGTTGGAAGTAATTCATTTCAGTAGGGTTCACCAGTGATGCAGACTTGAGTCAATTTGCATGGACTTAAGTTGAACTCAAGTTGAACTCCAGTGACTCGACTTGGACTCAGCTTGGCAATAAATGATGCAGTGACTTGACTCATCTCGCGCCTTGCATTTTTTTAACAACTGACTTGCGAACTTCATTCATTTCAAACAGCAGGCAAGACTCAGAGTTCGAGGTGTGTGTGAAGAAAAAGTAAAACTGCAACAGCCCTAGCAACAGCCAATAGAAAGTGAGCGAGTGGCAGCCAATCAAATCGAAGGCTGGAGATGAAAAATAGTTGGTTATTAATTTAATTTGATTTAATTTAATTTAATTTAATTTTTATCCTTCCTTTCTCCCAAAGTGGGACCCAAGGCGGCTAACAACATATATAAAACACATTAAAACAACAATTAAAATAGCACAATTAAGACCGTAAAAAATATAAAAATTACAAATATAAAATATAAATCAGAGTTAAAAATAATAATAATCTAAAACAAACCCCCAATCCTCCAATGAAACTAAGGGCCTTTGCAGACTGCCAGAAATAGTGTACATTGAGTCCACTTTAAGGGTTAGGGTTAGGGAATTATGGGAACTGTATTTTATTGTGGCACCAGAGCTCTCTGACAGAGAAGGCTCAACGTCTCAGGAAAAAAACAATTCCCATGATTCCCTAGCACTAACCCTAACCTTTAAAGTGGACTCAGTTTGCACTATTTCTGGCAGTCTGCAAAGGCCCTATGTCTGCCAGATTTTAAAAGGCTTGTTTGAATAAAAATGTCTTCGCCTGCACGGTTGGTAACTGTTAGATCAGATAGGGTTGAGTTAAGAGCAGAGAGGGTTAAAGTGAGGATTCAGAGAGGGACAGTTACTGTGAGGTTTCTAGACAGAAACTGAACGTTAAATTCCTGAAATGAGGGACTTAATCCCAGTGAAGAACTCCAAGTGAGGGAGTAATAGTGAATGCGATATCCTGAGGGATATAGATAGCCATAGTGGCAGGTTTATTAATTAGGTTCATGGAAAGTAATCCAGAAGAAGGATTGTGTGAAGATCCTGGGTAACAGTAACTCTTATTCTCTGAGGAGAGAAGTGTAAAGGAAACTATCATTATACCAAAATGAAACTAGGAAAGTAAAACTCTCAAGTGAAGCAAGTAACTCAAATACATGAAGTAACAAATGTCGTATTCACCTATAACTAAAAAGTGTCTATTGTTTGAAACATCTTCTAAATAAAGATCTGTTCTTATTTTGGTGGAGGCTTGTCTGCAGCTTGGTTGAATGTCCGTGCTACTAACATCGGGGAGTGTCCGTCGGGGTATTTTACAGCATCGTTAAAGTACACCTCTTACATTTATACAAGAGTGAAGCAATTTCACAAATAGATTGGAAGTCACAAGAAAAGTAAAGTGACTTAAGTGAGGTAAGCAATACAAAAGAGCATCACATATTTGGTGGCAGGGGTCGGATAACCAAAACCCATGGGGCGGCCACAAGAGTAAAATAGTTGGTTGACTGGGAGGGTCAGTGTCACAGCATGTTTCTCACAAGGGAACAGCAAATGCATTAGACAATAGGCTTGAGGTGGAAGGATCCTTCTGAAGCCTTTGAAAATCTTTATAAGTTTCCTTTGTTGCCCAGTGCAGTGGGGACAGGCTGCCAAACAGGCTTTAACTTCCACCTCAAACACATTCCTTAACATGCTTTCTGTTCCCTCTGAGAAACTCACCCTACCTCTTTTTTCCCCTTATGTTGGCTCCTAGACTTCAGACGCAACTTGAGACTTGATCTCAAAGTATCTTGCAAGGACTTGAGATGTAACTTGAAACTTTTAGTTAGAGATTTGGAACATGATCTGAGACCTGGAGTAAAAGACTTGAATACATCACTGGGGTTCACCATTATCCGTGGTTTCATGTTTCCATGGTAAGCTTTGGAACATATCACCCACAGATGTGAGGGTTGTACTGTAGTGTGCAAACAAGTAAAGTGAATCATGCTAGCTAGAAATACAATCAAAAATTAAAATATAGCAACATTCATGCCAGATGAACAAATTTAAGTGGTAGCAATTTTAAAAAGGATTTTAACCAGGCATCAAAGTGCTTTTTTAATCTTAGTTTTTCATACCTTTTCAGAGAATATTTGCTAACTGGGAGGGCTACCAAGCTCTTTTGTGTAATGACAAATCATACTTCCCCTAAAGAATGCACTAGGATATCTTAGGGCAGGGGTAGGCAACCTTTCCCCTTTAAGGGCCAAGGGACTTCAACTCCCAGAATCCCAGGAGCTACTGGCCAACATGGGACTATTGGCCAACATGGCTGAGGCTTCTGGGAGCTGAAGTCCCTTGGCTCTTAAAGGAGAAAGGTTGCCTACCCCTTAGGGTATGGCAAGCTAATGTACAAAGAAGTGCTCCTCCAAGTAAGCGTGGGACCACTTGGGAAAGATACTAGAAGGAACTCTTACCCAGTCACAGTCTCTCAAGTCAACTCAGGTGTTGACTACAGTTCCCATCCAGCCCAGCTATTCTGACCAATGGTCAATGATAATGGAAGTTTAAGTCCAAAACATCCAGAGGGAACCAGGTTGGGAAGGACTGCTCTAGGGGCTGAGTAATAGGACATCATTCACAACTTGATGGGTGGCCACTTAAACCAGTGCTTTGCAGGCTACCTGATCACGTTTTTTCTTTCTTTCTTCTTTCTAATGTGCCAGGGATGGTAATATATTTGTGCTACAAATGTTTCTTTCTTTTCTGAAAATTTTCTGTGAGCAGGCATCTGATTGTTCGCAGACTGGCACTGGTCCAGGAACATAATTTTAAGTAGCACAGGTTTCAACAACTCCGTCTACCATGTATAACATTCAGTTATATCCTATATTGCATTTCAGCAAAGAAGACATCTTAGAGTCTACTTGAGTTGTTAAAGCTGTGCCTTTTGATGACTAAAAGCAGCATGTGAACAATTAATATATAATCACTTAATGTTTACTGCAGAATGTGGCAACTTGAATGTGTAATCAAGCCATGGACACATTGCTTTTCAATACTTGCCCTTCATGCATTGTTCTGAGTACAATTGTCAATTAGAATCTCATCATCCAACCCACAGGGAGAGGGAAATGGTGTTTTTTCAACAGAGCTTCTGATAAATCTAAGCCATATTCCAAGTTGCATTGTGGTTGGAGACATAGACATTATCCACAATGCTTACCATATGTTCTATGAAACTGTCCAAGTACTGAATATTGAATAATGAATCCTTGGGTTTAGAGTCTTCAAATCATGAGAAATCAAGCAATATACATCCATATGTACCACAGTCTTTAGTATCAACATGTGGAAAGTTTCATTGGTTCATAGGAAGTGATTATTTACTAGGAAAAAGACTTGCTAGACTGATGCCTTGGTTAACCTGATGACTTTCTGCACAATCACAAACCCAATGGGGGAGAATTTCATTTGGTTCACCATTCAATGTTAAATTCACTGATTTTGAACTTGTGAATCAATATGTGAACCACAATTTAGTTATCTTACAAAATTTGCACTGCTCCAAGTTTCTCAATTGAAGTCTAGTTTAAAAATGTATACATATTAAGGGAAATAAACAGAAAAGGCACATATTGAAGAAAATAGCCTAAAATGCATTGTGTAAGGTAAAAATTGATATTTTATGAAAAAGTGGATAGTAAAATGCATGCTAATTTGTAATTTGTGATTTTAGATATTTGTAATTTGCTATTTAAACAGAGTGTTTTAGTATATAGAGATTGCTAGCCACACATGAGAAAAGGCATAGTAAATGTCAAATAACAATAGAGGAGGAGGAGGAGGAAACAATAATGTATTAGGAGATATGAGCAACAATATAACAAGTATACACATTTCCATGCAATCTTTTAAAAATTTGGATAAACTGAATTTCAGATTGTAAAAATTATCAGTATTCAGGATGAACTGAATGTAAGATTGGGGAAAAGACTGGCAGACAAAAAACAAACAAAAACAAAAACAAAAACAAAAACAAAAACAAAAACAAAAAAAAACCTGCAAGTGACAGATATGTCAGTCCCTACACACTACTTTGGATTGTTTTGGTAATATTTTGTGCTGTCCTGTGTCTTCCCTACTGATAAGAGCCTGAGGAGAAGAGCAGCTTATGGCATTCCATAATACTAATATTTATACATTTTTAATTAATTAATTAATTAATTAATATTGGCAAATGGTTAGGGATGCAAAACCTCTAATATTTTCTTATTGCATACATTTTGGAGTTGTCCCATAATAGCTAATTTGGAAGGAAGTAATCACACAAGTAAATTTGGTAAAGGAAAGTTCTTTGATATTCAGGGAAGTGTGTGTTCTTTTATTTACCTGTTTTTGGAAATAAACAAATGGCCAATGCAAGTGGATTTTGTGAACCCTTTTGACTGCTAAAAGATTAATACAGTCTTCCAACCCCAACTGTGGGCTTGCCATCCATGGATCTGAGCATCTATGGATGGCCCTACACCATTCACCCCAATGGCAGCATATGCATGCTGCACCACCCTTATAACCAACAGAACTTGAGCTCCTGCAGTTTCTGGCATCTGTGGTGGCAGAGTCCAGAACAGAACCCCCATTAATATGAAGGGCTGAGTGTATCCAATGGATAGAAGCTCTAACAATGCTTGCAACATTTGAAAGAATGATGTACAGTTTAAATTTACACATTGAATTATATATGAACTTCTGCCCAGCTTTTATAGAAACATATGATTACGTGGTTATTTTTGTGTTTTTCTTGTCCTGCTTTAGTTATGCAAGAGCATTATTGTACGTAACTAAGGGCCTAAGCAGATGGCTTAAAAGGCCTCTTGGGGGCAGGGAAGGGGAGGGGCAGCCGCACGCTCAGCACCCCCTCCCCCTCCCTAGGTCATCCTCGGAGCAGCCGGCCCTCCGCACGGCCAGCGCTCTGAGGAGGACCTCCCGCCACAGCCTTTCCACGTGCTGCGGTGGAAAAGTCAGCAAAAGTGTGCCGCAGCCTTTTGAGGCACACTTTCGCTGACTTGTGAAAGGAGCGCTAATTTAGCGCTCCTTTCAGGGGCGGAGAAGGTGCACTGCAGGATCGAGGCATGGGGATGCCTCGGTCCTGCGGCGCAGCTTCCCAGGGCGGCCCACGGCATACTTAGGGTACTTTTTGCCTTTTTATTTTCCTGCTTTTGTTATACTGGAGCATTATTGTAACTGTTAGTATGTTAGTATGTAACTAAGAACATACATACATAAATGTGTTTTAAATATAAATAAAATATTTTTTAAATTAATCAATTTAATAGCAAACCCCTGAAAAGACTACAGAGTGGATGCACTTTGTTCCAAGTTCGTGGATCCTATCAATATATAAATCAATATATAAATCCTTTGCAACAACTGCAAAGGAACTTGAAAATGAGAATGCTGGAGTCTTAACAGCCCTTTGTCTGATGACATTTACTCTAGTAATATTTTGCAGTGTTTTGTTTTGTTTTGTAATGTTTTGAGTTCTTTCTGATGATGAAAAAAAGCAGTATATTGAAGCTTTGCATATGGCTTGGTGTTGCATATGGCTTGGTGTTAGGAAAGATATGCCCTTCTCATCTTGATGCTAATATATCACAATCCATTAGGTTAGTTTGGCTGGGAATGACATACTGAAGTGCTTGCCATCATCGCTTAGATCAGGTAACTCAGCCACAGCTATTAATAAGATTGACAGAGAAGTGAGATATCTGAGCCTAATAAATCTCTGACAGAGTTTTTGAGGCAAACCCTATATAAACACTCATGTGCAGGCAATATAGTGTTTGCAAATGCAAATTTCCATATATAATATATAATATATTCCATATATAATCTCCCCTGTTAAGTGCAGTTGAAGCAAAGCCAACAAACAGTCCCATTTGGCATCAGGTTCAATCTGATGGGATGATAAAGGGTAAATGCTTCAGGCAGCTTTATGAAAACCTTCATTATAGAGCTTCTGGCAATAGGAAGAAAATCAAAGGGTTTTATTAGGTGAATGAAAAAAAAATGAACGCCAAATATTAGAAACATTGCCAGGTTAGTCCTGGTGGTACATAAAGAAGGAATTCAATCTTTCTTTACATAAAAGAATGAGTCAAGTGTTCATAAAAATCTCCCACTTAATATTAGTCTGAATCTTAAAATGTTACTAAGAGTATATGTGTGCCTAAGTAATGTCTCATTCCTCCCTTTTTAAAAAAGATTACATATATCTTCAAAACGTGTCCTCCAAGCATAGGATCAGGTTGTGGCAGAGAAAGGGAACTGGTTGTGAGCAGAGTTAAAGGCAGTTCTTCTACCTAGGCAGCTCCAAGAACAAATTGCCCTAGCAAGGATTTAGGCAAATATTATGTTCTAGAATGAGCCGCCAGAGACCATAGAGAAAGAAGACCCTGTTCAGCTCAGCACAGTACAACATCCATTCCTCTTTTAATGCAACCTGCTCTGCTGCTGCCAAATAAAATGTGATCTGGATGCTTAAGAGAAAGTGGTAATTAAAAGCAAATATTTTGCTGGGTTAGATTGGCGCTTTGCCCAATGTGTTGCTGGGCCACAATACTCATTATCCCTGGAAATAGGCAGTTGGGGATGATGGTTGTCCAATAACAGCCTGGGAACCAAACTTGGGAAAGCCTGGGTTAAACAAAAGTGCAGTGCTCACAAACAGCAAGTGAGCAATAAACCCTGAGATGCAACTATATCCTTTCCGCAGAGACTGCAAGAATTTAAATGCAGTTAGCCCTTCATATCCACAGATTCCTTATCCATGGATTCAACTATCCAAGGCTTGAAAAGACTTTAAAAATATATAAATTCCAAATAGCTAATCTTGATTTTGCCATTTAATGTAAGGGAAACCATTTTACTATGCCATTGTATGCAATGGGATATAAACATCCATGGATTTGGGTATTCACAAGGGATCCTGGAATCAAACCTCAGCAGATACCAAGTGTATACTGTAGATCTTCAGAATAGCTGTGGGTATTTCACAGATTTATAGTCCCTTTGGCAAAGGCAAGGTACTTGCATACAATAGTTATATGAAGAATTGTTTGGCTGGGGGCAAAATATCTACATGTAATATCTTTAGATACCCTTTAGAAATAAAGGGTGTATCCACCCTGCAGAAATAATGCAGTTTGACACCACTTTAACTACCATGTTGCTATCCTACAGAGCCCCGAGATTTGTAATTTGGTGAGGCACCAGAACTCTCTGACATATCAGACTGAATATCTCACCCAACTACAAATCCTAGAACTCCACAGGATGGAGCCATGGCACTTAAAGTGATGTCAAACTGCTTTATTTCTGCAGCGTGGAAGAGCTGTAAGATGTCATAATCAATACATTACAGACTTGGCCACAGTGGTATATTGGAGCAAGGGTTAAAGTGCTAGGATTTTTATTTTATTTTATTGATATAAGAAGAGACAATAATTTCAGCCATGCAACTCCCTCAAACATGTTTATTATCTCTGAAATTAGTTGCAGTCCTCCTATCACACAACCTGAGAGATGGCTCTTCCCAGCAAAAACATTATTGTTGTGAGTTATCCCTGATTATACACACATACACATACACAATGTATGAGACTGTCATGTGCTGGGATGGAGAATATTTTTAAAATATTCAAAAAATGGTAAAATATGAATTTCTCAAATTCCAGGAAACACATAAGAGAAGAATCCTAGACTGGCAAGAATAATTGCAGCTCAAGGCTTATTCTGCATGAAAAATGTGATTTTTTATTATTTTTTTTTACTGGAGGAAAGGGTATTTTCAACACAGAAAATTAGTTCATTACATAGAAAACAGTATTTTCTGCACAGAAAATAATTTTTCTGTGAAAAAAAATACTGTTTTCTATGCAGGAAACTTTTTAGCTGGGGAAAAGTATTGTTTCAGTACAGAAAATATTGTTTTCTGCTTTGAAAATGATTTTTTTCTCTGTGAGGAAAGACCTGTTTGCATTTGAGGTTGTGCACAGAATAAATCTTGAACTGTGAATAATTTTCAATAAGTGCCGTATTTTCAACAACTTTCTCATTGAGGAAGGAAAGGGTAAAATTATTCATTTTTGCCTGCTAGAACAAAGTTACAAAGGTTTATATCTCTAGCTGAGTGCCTGCACATCAAAATTCAGATGACAGCATTGCTTAGCCATGCATTCTTTTTGTGTGTTTGTGTTTGTGTGTCTTCAAGTCATTTTCAACTTATGGTGATCCTAAGATGAACCTATTATGTGGTTTTCTTCGCAAGATTTGTTGAGAAGGGTTTTTGTCTTTTTTTCTTCTCTGAGGTTAAGACAGTGTGACTTGTCCAAGGTCACCCAATGAGTTTCCATGGCTGAGCAAGGATTTGAACCCTGGTCTCTGGTGTCATAGTCTAATGTTCAAACCACTGCTCCGTACTGGCTCTAATTCCAATGCAACCTATTTCCTGCCAGTTTCAATTCAACTTATTCCCAAGCAAAGACTCTCATGAATTCAGCCTCAGTCAGATGTTTGATTTGCAATTTGGTCCTGTAAATGTTTACTCAGAATCAAATCATGTTAAGTCCAATTGGTTTTATTAGGCATACAGTTCTAGTCTCAGTGACTGGTACTTTAATTTCCGTATTTATTCTGTCTTTGTACGCACAGACACACCAATTTAAATGTTGGATGCACCTAGGTTTTGCAGTGTTACTTTACGTGTTCTGCTTTTCTGTAGGTGTCACTGTGACATTGTAAATGGTGCAAAAAGGAGTACCACGCATAGCAAAAGAATATACTCAGATCTCTGAGCAGTTTGTCATCATCCTCTATAACAGCAAATCATACCTTTTTAAAAGTGTTACTTTTTTTGAATGACTAACAATGATGGTTATATATATACATATTTGAAATTTGACAAAAGTGCTAAGGAATATATAAAAAAACAACAACTAGCTGCTGTTATCCAAATTGCTTTCTTCTGGTCATTAGCTGAAGCTTTGTAATGTGGTGGAATGTTCATAACTATTCTAATTATGGAAAGGGCTGTGGATAGATTTTTGACATCAGTTTTGCTGTTAGAAAAAAAAAAAGAAAATTAGCTTTCAGTAAATTTCAGTAGACTGAAAGAAAACCTTCACAGTTTGCAAGTGATTTTATTCTGTTGGAGGAAATGAAGCAAAATATCAGAAAGGTTTTTAGTTATTCTGAAAGAGTGTGTTTGGAACAACTTAAAATATTGAATATTATAAACTAAAGTTAAGGCACAATATCCAAAATTAAAAAAAAAAAACACAGAGAGGAGGAGTATTGATTAATGCTATTATAATGGTGAGACTGATAGACACTAAATACTGGGAAGAGTTCTCAAAAGCCTAAATATAGAGAATGGTATATTGTGATACACCTTTCCTAAATAAAGTAATTTGCACAATGTGGGTGAAATGGGATGGATAATAAAAATATTTGCAGAATTTCAAGCTGGGAACATTGGGCACTCTCAATACTTTACACTACATTTTCCCTAATCTTTTATGTTTGTCTCTGCTGGCTTGGGCTTCTGGAAATTGATATTCAAAATATCTGGAGGGGCAAAAGTTTCCCATCACTTTATTATTCAAAAGTAGTGTGTAAGGCAAGGATATCTGTTTTCATTGCTATAGCTGTAAGATCTATCTTGTTTTTATTATATTTGTCACTTCGGCTTTATAGTGTACTGACTAAATGTAATCTTTAATTTTTAAAACATTTGAAAATACGGCACATGAGAAGTAGTGTATCAGTGACCGCCAGTGGTGTCCATGTTGGGAGCACAGTGAATTTGCTTCAGGTTTTATGTCAGCTTTAAAGGAGTTATTCAGGGTGCTGAACTTTATCACCTAAATAATTTCAACACTTTGGGATAGATCCTTTAAAGTTAGCAAGAAAACCAAAGAAGTGTTCTCTATGGCTACATCTACACAGCAGAATAAATCCAGTTTGATATAACTTTAACTGCCATGGCTCAATACTATGGAATTCTGGGATTTGTAGTTTTGTAACACATTAAGCCTTCTCTGTCAAAGAGCTCTGGTGTCATAACAAACTACAAATCACAGGATTCCATAGGATGGAGCCATGACAGTTAAAGTGGTATCAAACTGCATTAATTTCGCAGTGTGGCAGCAGTTTATGCCGCTGACTTGGAAGCCATTAACTGTTACTGTGGGATTCAAAAGAACAAGGAAGCTATGACTGCAGTTTCACATCTTGGTTTCAAAGAACCAGCCAGACCTTTGGTTATCTGTGAGTAAACCCCGCTGAATCTTACTTTTGAGTAGACATGTATAGGACTATGTGGTTAATAATGTTTTTAAAACAATTAGACTATTTTATGCTTTCTAATGTACATTACAACTGTCTCAAACTCAATTTTGTTCTTGTCTGTTGCTGCTATTACTTGCTGTTACTTTACTGACTTCAGTGAAACACTTCATAGTTTGAGTAGAATTTAGCTCTTTGCTTGTAGTGGCTAGTCATCACAGGACAGAAGATGCTGTGATGGGGAGAAGAGAGGGTGAAACCGTGACAAATCAGCTAATAAAATAATCAGGACTGTGTAAATAGCCAATTTAATTTTTAAAAGTATATTCATTTCTGATTTACTTACTATTATTTTGGTGCTATTACAGGAAAAGCATTAACTTTATGTAACTCATGGCTATCCGTATCAGAAAGGAGGGAACAGATTTTCATAGGCTACTTCGTAGTAGACCTTCCATTGAGAATTTTGGCTAAATCTTATCTTGATGAGGAATATAAGGAGCAGTACAATAAATAATAAACAAGGTCCTTTGGTATAGTTAGACCACAAATACATCAGTTTGTGGGAGTCATCACATACCTTGCCATCAAATAAGCAGATGCCATTAATCTTTTGAGATTGAAGACTCATGAATGCCTTCTTTAAAGGAATACCTGTCAGTTTAGAGAAGTATGTTGCAGCTGCAAAATCTCAGAATTCCACTCATGGGGATAAAAATCCAATATAATTGAAGATGTTGTCTGAGTCAAATTTTGATTAGAAGCTATGGAAAAATCTGTATTCATAGAAGGAAATGCAAAGTTTTGCAAAGGAAATAGGTTATGAAATATTGAGCCTAAAATGTCTACTTTTCTTCCTATAGGAAAAGTCATATCTGACTGCAAAGGGAACAAAACCTATAATAAAAAAGAAGAAACCTCCTGATTCATCAGGTTAGTTTTCTTTGTCCTCAATTTCTTAACTAAAACCAGTGCCATTGTTAATGCAGTGTTGCTCCTAGAGACAGGAACTAGACTCACCCAAGGGGTGTGTGTATCTGTATGGGTGTGTGTTTGTGGTGTTGGCGATGGAGAATTTTATTAACCATGGCCATTGTAGGATGGAATTTCTGAACCTTGGCCTCTTGCCCATGGGGCCTGTGGCAAGTCTACACCTCTAAACCAGCTCATTGTGTTGCAAACCACTGCTTGTGCCCCCACTGTCTCTGTTTATTTCTGTAAACAGATCAGCCACTTACCACATTAGAAAATTCCACAATCAGTATTTAAATGTTTGAGACAGAATTATAAAAATCACCCCTAGCAAATTATCATTGTTTGTGGGTGAGGCTCTTTTGTTCGCTACAAAGAAAGTCTTAGCATAACTTTATTATCAATCTACAATGAAGCAAAGAAGTACACACAATACTTTCTAGGGAATGTTGTTTTCTTCTTAAATTTGTAGCATCTCTCTCTCTTTCTTTCTTTCTCTCTCTCTCTATATATATACCCCAATAATTTAGATGGGAATAAATGAGAACAAATTGCTTTCATTTATAATTTGGACAAAATGTGAATATATTCTGAGTAGTTGCATGAACAAATCATCCTTATATTAATGAATTCAAAGTTGGACTACTGTGTGTTCTGTATTCAAGTACAAAATATAAAGTATGAATTGGCCATCAGAGTTGTGCCAGCTTCTACAACTTTTTTGAGGTAAATCTCCATGCAACTATCTTCTGAGTAAAATTTTGATAAGAATGATGAAGGACCTTACTCCCTTTGTGGTTAGACAGGGTAAAGATATTTTGCTACACACCTAAGTCAATTTGCATAATATCCAAACTCAGGTAAGTTATTTTGGCATAACAAGTAGAGATCCTTCAAGTGCTTTTACACATCTCAATCAGTAAAAATGCAAAAATAGTAAATGTAGCTCTATGCTATCTTTTTATGATCCCTGAGCTGGCTGCCTCATTCTTCCTAATGGCAGGACTGGTCCTGTTGTAGACTGCCCATATAAGCAATAGTATGAAGATGTAACTGTACATTGCAGGGGACAAATAGTCACTGCTGAATCCATGCCTTCTTTCATCTCTCTTCAGTAACATTTGGGCTGTACAATCCTATACCCGCTTGGGAGTGAGACCCACTGAACCAACAGGTCTGACTAGATTAGAGGTGGACAAAGTACAGCCTACTGGCTACATACAGCCCCGAGGGTGATTTTGTAGCCCCAAAGGCCCTATGGGAATCAGTCTAAAAAAATGTTTTTCTACCAAAAGCCCCCAAATACTGTCTAGGAGGTATAGGGGGGATGGGGGGGCATTTTAGGTCCAGGTGAAGCGCCCCTTCCTTTTCTAAACCAGGAAGTGAACAGAAAATAACTTCACCTCACTCTCTGTTGCCTTAAAATGGCCTCTACTAGGCCTAAAATGGGCCCAGGAATGGTACAAAACATGGCAAAATGTTCTCCATGCCTTTTGAAGGATCTCTTGGGTCCCCTCCTGCTTCTGCCTGAGTTGATGGGAGATCACCTAAAAATTATGTTGCCACCACCTACTGATTTGACCTCCCCTCCTTTCCCCTAGTAACTCAATAGGAAGTTACTTTGGGATTAATTTCCATCTCTGAGGCTGCATAGTCTCCCCTCCCCACCCAACACTGGTGAGGTAACAAACTGAACAAAAGGCACATGACAGAGTGTGAGTGACAAAAGTACTTTTAAAGCTTTATTAGAAATCTCCATCGCAAAAGGATGTCTTTTTAAAATACACTTTTCCTTCAGGCACACTTAAGAGTTACAAGTTACAGACAAATTAGATAATTTTAACCAAGTTAAAAAAAAAGTCCCTGATGCAACTAGCTAACAGATTCACCTATTCTACTCACAGCTCATACGGGATTTGTAGTCCTTGATGTTCAGGGTGGTAGTCTGGATTCTTATGTCCAGCCTCAACCAGCTTCCCCAGGTGGGACAGAAGCCATCTCTAAGATTTTGCTGGAAAGTCCCTGGCTTTACAGAGGGGGAAGCAGGTAGCTGTTCTATAAGTAACTGAAATGGTGGGGGCTATGCGAGTCCTTCTTTCACTGGTATTTTCTCTTTGGTTCCAGAAGAATCTGATGACACAGGAAAAGTCCATAAGCTCAACAAAGAGAACACTGAGAAGGCCAGTCCATTTTTTGTTCAAAGAGTTTCCTCCAAATTTCTTAGTCATGAGTTAAAGGAAAAGGCAGAGGAAAGCCACTGGACAAGCCCTCTTCAGAAGACCACAGAAAAATGGCAGGCAGAAGCAAATGCCAAAGAAACAAGTAATAAACATACAAAGGGTGATACGTTGGGACTTGGCAAGAGGAATGAGGAGTATGAAGAAAATTCAGAGGGACTGGGAAAGGATGTTGAAGGAACAGATGCCAGCAGGGATACCAGAACAGAAGCACTGGAAACTATACCCCAGAATGAAGCCACATCAGAAGATGTTGATGATCCATCAAAGAGCCAGGATCAAGATGTGGAGTATGTTTTAGACAATATATTGTATTACTTCATATTTGTCCCTAGAGTGTTATGCTATAAACCTAAGTTCCTGACAGTGAGATATGGAAAATCTTGAGGGGGCTGATCACTTTTTCCAACTGGGGTTGAGGTGTCTTTTCTTATCAAGGATGTAGTATTTATATCCCTAGTCCAAACATCACACACAGCTTTTGAATTTCCTTTAAAAAATTAAATTAAGTTAATATAACTTAAAATAAATGAACACATTGTTTGACAATGACAAAATTCTAAGAGTTTGACAGTAATCTTTGTTGATTCATTCTTGTTTTTTTACTGTTAGTATAAAATATAATATTCTACCATAAAATAACTATATATTAAATGTGTATACCTGTGTGTGTTTATATACCTTCAAGTTATCTGTTGACCTATGATGACTTATGATGAATTTCATAGGGTTTTCTTAGTAAGGAATTCTCAGAGATGGCTTTGCCACTTCCTTCCTCGGAAATATAGTCTACATCACCTGGTATTTATTGGTGCTCTCCACTACAGTTACTAACCAGAGCTAATCCTGCTTAGCTTCCAAGATCAAACAGGACCTGATGCCTTTAGAGTATTTAGGCCATATATTAAATACATATGATAAAATAAATATACACACAAGGAGTACAATATTTTACTGACTTATTTAATGAAATGTTAATGTATCTGTTGACAATATGTGTTATGGTATCTGCATTGTTAGAAACAGACTATTCCGGTACAAAAACACTATTTCCCTTAAAATTACAAATATCTAAACATTCTTCCCTTGCTGGTCTCACGCAGCCTATGCCACCAAACACCAGAATGCATAGGAACTTTAGTTAAACATTAGCAGGAAACAATACTGTCGGGGTGGTGGTGGGGCAAGACACATGACAGCATTCTTTAAATATCTGATGACTATTATGGAGAAAGTGTTCTCTGCTGTCACAGAAGTTAGGAGACTGTAGATTTGATTTAACATCAGATGAAATCAGAGGGAAAACCCTGTGATAGGTTCATCATAAACTGAAAAAAACTTGAAGGTGCACAACAATAATAGCTGTAGATTTCATGCTCCAAGCAGGGGTGCAGATCGCCTGTAACAGGGTGCAAATTGCTCAGTCTGTGGGCTTTACAACCTACCTTTTTGCCAATGAATTGCTTGGCACTTATTTTTTGTTCAGTATGGTGCCATTTCATCTGGGGGGCAAAAATATCCCCTGGGGTCCTGTAGCTTGTCAACCTCTGGTCTAGAAGAGTCTCCCCATCTCTGTAGTTCTATGATAAGGCTTCCATTGCCAACTAACATGAAGCCCAGAAGCAGGGAAATGAGGTTTCAGCACCTTATGATTTGTGGAGGCTGTGTCCCACTGGAAGAATGACCAGGAAAAATTGAACCACTAAGATTTCTATGTAGTAGTCGAGTCTCCCCAGCAATCATCAATCAGAAGTGTATGAAATAATCAAAACACCAAGATATTTTAAAACAGTTTCTGCTATAGCCTTTTTGGGGGTGGCAAAAAGGAGAATCCGGGTTGCAACATGTGGTTGCTGCAGCCCTGATCCGCCACTCCCAGGAGCGGCACAGAGCCATCCCTTATGGGCCATCTGCATCGGATATCAGTTACTAATACAGATATATTATTGGTTCACAGTCATATTATTTTTGTACTGCATTAGTGATAGCTCTCTAAAGCCATGTTCACAGTGAAGGTCTTCTGTGTAGACCCACTAGAATAAACAGGAATTGTACAATTGTACAGTTGTAAAACCTGTGCAAAAGAACTTCCTGTCAGATATTAGTCAGTGCTCATCAGGCTGTTTTAGACATCACTATGAATGAAGGGGACATTTTAATGGTATCTTTGGCATTTTATTGATGTCATTGGTAATAGGTAGGAAGATCTACATCCCTGTCCTCAAGTCAGTCGAATGACAACAGTGGTTTCAATGCATGCTGAATTCTAGAGATAGGCAGAATGTCTTTGTTCTACATCACAACGTTTTGGTGAGCTTCAGACTAAGGAGATTACTACCCACAGTTTGAACCATGATTATAGCTCCCAAATAGCACCTTTGGTGATACATATCACACAACATCGCCAACCTGTTGCTGCTGTGTGATACAATTGTGTGGTAGTCCCAGGACTCCTCAAGTGCAAAACATCACAGCTCCTGCAGTTGTGAGATTAGCTGTCATGTGATGTCACAGTCTCTTCCTCTCCCATTGTCCTCCTCTCTCCTCCTCACAGTTCCCAAGAAGCCTGATTTGCTTTTTTGTGTCTTATCTTTCTTGTTTGTTAACTTAGGGGGGTTGCAGACTGCCAGAAATAGTGTGAATTCAGTCCACTTTTAGGGTTAGGGTTAGTGCTAGGGAATCATGGGAACTGTTATTTTTCTGAGACATTGAGCCTTCTCTGTCAGACAACTCTGATGCCACAAAAAAATACAGTTCCCATGGTTCCCTAACTCTAACCCTAACCCTAAAAGTGGACTGAATTCACACTATTTCTGGCAGTCTGCAACCCCCCTTAGTTTGCTTTACCAGAACTGCAGAATTGTGTTTAAAGGGGATGGGGGGTGAAATGAAATGAAAGGCATTCTGGGTAGGGCACAGGGCAGGGAGGTGGAAGGTTAGGGAAGTGTGAAAGAGAATGCAATGACAGTGGCAGCCCTAATTGTGCAACTGCAAAGAAGTTCTGCAATGGCTGCTCATTTTGATTTGTGTGATTGCGACAAGGACAGGGTTCATGTGATAAAGTCCACCATTCCATTCTACCCTGCCAGCTTCCAAAAGAGGACTGTGGAAATTAGAATGCATTCCACAGTGCACTGTAGGTATGTGTAAAGAGGACGCCATATGCTTGTTTCATCTCATGGCTCCAGCTAATTTCAAAATGGTTCTGGTTCTGTCCGGAGATAAGTCTAAAGAGTAATGACCTCCTCTGCATTATTTGAAAGTGAACCTTTCTTTTTATTTCTATACAACCTTTCCCCCTAAAGATGGCACTAAAATAATGTACATTTTGTCTTATAGGCATAAAGACCATGGAAAGGCCTCATTCCCTCTGAAGGATGAACATACCATCAGCAGTAAGCATCACGTTATTGACAAAAAAAATGCCGATGATGTCAACAAAAAGAACAGAGTAGATGTGGGGAAAATCAATGATGGACACAAACTAAAAGAAGCAACTAAGCCAAGTAAGGTAGCACCCAGTGTGTCAGACAAAAAGGGGGGATCGAATTCTGAAGCCAAGAAGAAGAAAGAACATCAGGAAACATCAATAGAAAACATTTGTATAATAGGTAAAAAGAATTGCTTTAAAAATACATGAATCCCCCCCCCAACAAAACAAATGTATTTTTAAAACAAGCCTGCATGTTCTTACAAGGTGCATCTATGGTAAAGCATGGTAAAGAAGACTTATCGTTTCGTGTTTTGTTTTACAATTATTTGTGTGTTGTGGTTGGGTGGGTCACATAACTTGTCTGTACATGGTCCCATTGAGCTATATCCCAGATTCCTAATAAAACAGTTAATAAGTGTCTCTTGGAGCAATATACACCAGTAGCCCACTATGATGAAATGCTTTTATGTGTTTGCATCCATTCAAATCCCAATTAGTATAATATATTACTAAAACAGGTCCAGGGTTTGCCTCTATAGTTCTCTGGTGTCTACTAGTTTCTCATCAGTTCAGTTGCAGTGATTTCCGAAATATATGAGCTGGTGAGGTGTAGTGGTTGGAGGATTGGAGTAGGACCAGGATTTCCTGCTCAGTTATGGAAACCCATTGGAAGACCTCGGTCAAGTCATGCTCTCTCAGACTCAGAAGATGGCAATGGCAAACCCCCTCTAAATAAATCTTGCTAAGATAACTAGATTTGCCTTCGATCCACCAAAAATCCGAAATGACCTGAAGGCACACGTCCAAATGTAAGGAAGTTATGAATCAAATCCTGATAAGCATTTCTGGAGTGAATCAAGGTTGACAGTGATCGTAGTAACACACTCCCAGATATTGTTCTGAATGGGGAAACTGGGATGGAAGATTGTGCATAATAAGTGAATTTCTTAGCGTCATATGTGGCAGTAACTACTCCTTGTGATTATTTTCAGACGACAGCCCACCACCTCCAGCTCCTTTTGATCATCGGATTGTCTCGGCAAAAAGAATGGGGATCAATAGCTTTTATCATGTACACAAGGGTGAAGTTTTGGGAGGGTAAGTGCAACAAAGCATTTCATGTTAGGCTTTTGTACAAATACGATGGGTGAATAAAGAAATCCACCCAAAGCTTTGCAGGTCAGCATCTGCACTTTGAATTCAGACCAGAAGCATATTGGAAGCTTATATATCACCATTCTTACAATCTTAGGCCTAAGCCACACTGCTGAAATAATGCAGTTTGACACTGCTTTAACTGCCATGGCTCAATGCTATGAAATGCTGGGATTTGTAATTTTGTGAGGTATTTAGCCTTCTCTTTCAGCTAGCTCTGGGGCCATAACAAATCAGGATTGCATAGCATTGAGGCATGGCAGTAAAAGTAGTGTCAAACTGCATTATTTCTGCAGTACAGATTCCACCTTCCTGAGAACAATGCTATCTTTCAAGGTACACCAGCATTCTTAATTCATTCCCAATGCTATCAATCAAGTGATTTAGAAGTAACTACCCTCTTTTTCTTTTAAATTCACATCATTGTGTCTCTCTTTTGTATCTACCATCATATTTTGAGCAACACTGTAGTTTTGAGCCATCAGCCCTGGTGGTGCAGTGGTTAAATGCCTGTACTGCAGCCACTCACTCAACCACAAGGTTGTGAGTTCAATACCAGCCAGGGCTGAGGCTCGACTCAGGCCTGCATCCTTCCGAGGTCGCTAAAATGAGTACCCAACTGTTGGGGGGCAATCAGCTCACAGTTGTAAACCGCTTAGACATCCCATAGCGTGATATGAAGCGGTATATAAATAAGCTGCTTTGCTTTTTGCTTTGCTTTGAGTATGGCCGTTAGAGCTTTCTAGAGACTTCAGACTTTAGAACTAAAACAAATGATCAGCAAGACACTTGATACTGCAGTAAATAGGTGTTAGATTTTTTATGCTCGAGATTTAAAGCCACATATTATCTTCTTTTAATCTGTATTGTATTATAACTGTGTACAAGACTCCTGAGGCAAATATAAGCTCAATTCAGTTCAAATCAATCCTGACCAAAGGACACCCTGAGTTGAAACTTAGGACCTTTACAGACTGCCAGAAATAATGCTGCTTGAGTCCACTTTAACTGCCCTGGCTCAGTGCTAAGGAATCATGGGAACTGTAGTTTATTGTGGCACCAGAGCTCTCTGACAGAGAAGGCTCAATGTCCCAGAAAAAAAATACAATTCCCATGATTCCCTAGCACTGAGCCAGGACGGTTAAAGTGACCTCAAGCTGCATTATTTCTGGCAGTCTGTAAAGGCCCTTAGATTCAGATTCCCAGTCCTCTGCCATTGAGTTGCAAAATGGCTAAAAACAAGTTTTTTACATATTTACATAAAATTTGGAGACATTATACACTCTAAAAAGGAAATCAACCCAGCTACATTTCAGACAGGTAGCTTTAAGAGGTTTTGTGCTAGGCATCTATAAATTTTGCTGTTGGTGCTTTTTTCTTTTTTAAAAAAATAAAATAAAATTCTAACAAGCTGTTGATTGTTCAATATTTGATTAATATTGATAATATTATTATGATTATGATAGATTAGTTTATTAGGAAGGATTCCACAATTTGATTGTTCAAATAATAATATGGCCAGTGAGGAGCACAATTTGATGGGAACAAACAAGTAAAAGCAAAATTTGAAAAGCTTAGTTTTTTGCCTGAAAAACCTGCTTTCATTAGACAACTTCCATGTGGGGGGAAAAATAGTGATTGAAGGTGGCTATGAAAGAACTAGAAAAGATCCTAAAATGCAAAGACATACAACTCAGCACAAAAGTTAGAATCATACAAGCCATTGAGCCATTGTATTCCCGATTACCATGTGTAGATATGAGATCTGGACAGTTACGAAAGATGATAGGAGGAAAATCAATGCATTTGAGATGTGGTGCTGGATAAGGGTGCTGAGGATCCCATGGACAGCCAAAAGGACAAACAAATGGGTCCTAGAACAGATCAAGCCAGAGATATCCCTAGAAACCAAGATAACAAGACGAAGGGCCAGTACAGATGGTCCCATTTGGGGTGGCTCTTGGCTGCCCCTGTGAGCAGTGGATCGGGGCTGCGGCAACCACATGCCATAGCCCTGATCCTCCTTTTTGCTGTCCCCAAAAGAGCAGCAAAATGTCGCTTCTTTTGGGGGTGGCAAAAGGCCTCACTTTCAGCCACCACTGTGGCTCTTTTGTGCCCTTTTGGCACAGCGTATGCGCACACTGCGCCAAAAGGGCATCCTGACATCGCACACTATGCAAATGGGCACACAGCGTCAGGACGGCATCGAGGAGGAGTTGGGGCAGCCAGCGTGCAGCTGCCCCACCCCAACTCCATCCCCAGATCGGCCCTTTGTGCCGGTCTGCATCAGCCCTTAAACTGTCATTCTTTGGACATATCATAAGAAGGCACAAATCATTGGAAAAGACAATAATGTTAGGAAAGGTGGGGGGAAGTAGGATGAGAGGAAGGCCACATGCTAGATGGATGGACTTTATTAAAGAGACCACGAATATGAGTTTGCAGGAGCTGAGCAGAGCAGTAGAGGACAGGGGGGCCTAGAGATGTCTCATCCATAGGGTCGCCATTGGTCAAGGTAAACCGAAGACAGTTAACAACAACAACAAAAAGGGGGATGTTAATATTTCTGCATGAAAGAACAAATAATTTCAAGTGTTTTTCCTGTGTTGAGTAAGATAATGAAGGTTTTCATAAGGATCAGCATTTTTGTACAAAAAATAGGGCATTCTTGCTAATCAGACTGCTTTCTTCATATAAATGCTGTATTCTATGTTAAAAATTGGGATCTTTTGCATCTTTACCAATCCCACAAATAAAAAAAATAAATCACAATTTGATTGGCCATTTTTGTGGTTGAGTTTTGGTAATCTATTGAAAACATCAATTTACATCAAGGATGAAAAACGTATGAACATTAATTACATCCTTGACTGCAATAGTGTTAAATACAAAGCTGGGGGAAAATTGAGCTTTTCTGTTCAAAAGAGTGTTTCTCTCCTTTGACTACAACTTCAATGTATTGCTAAAACAGTGTTTGCAAAATTGTTGAAACCCAAGATATTTTTTCCTGATCTGCAGAATGTAGAAAACTTAATTTACAATCAAAGAAGTATTTTCCCAACTGTTAAGACTTTGTGTTTCTTCTTTGAATGAAACACTCTGAGCAACTACGGTTGACACTTAATATTTCATGCTTAATGATATCACCAGGGTCTACCTGCTATCACAATTCCTAGGTCTCAGATTTGGGCCCTGAAATCTCAGGTACTCTGGGATGCTTCTAACCTGGCAACTGTAGGAGAGTGCATCAGGTCATAGTACAGTCATGGATTCAACCATCCATGGCTATATACACATTCAAAAAAGCAAACCTTGATTTTGCTATTTTTATATAAGGAGCACTATTTTACTATGCCATTGTATTAAATGGGACTTGAGCATCCACACATTTTAGAATCCATGTGGGGTCCTGGAAGTAAACCCCAGTGGATATCAAGAGCCCACTGTAATGTATGCTATGCACTCAAATTATGCTCTTATACAACTTTGCTTCTGCCCACTCCCAGAAAAAATCATGGAGGCCACACTTGCCTCTTAGTATCATCTGACTCTAGAAGCTTAGAACAATTTAAATCAAGTTAATTAACAATATACAGAGATAATGTTTTCCTGTCCTAAAGGGGAGCTATAACTGGTTGTGATCTTGGTGCAGAGGATGTCATTTTGGAGAAGAGAAGAAGCAAAGGACATAAGAAACCTTATCAAAACAAAAGAGAATTGAAAAAAGTTAAATGAGTCCTGGGTTCAGAAACGTTTCTCTCTTCTTTTTCTTCAGAGGACGATTTGGTCAAGTGCATAAATGTGAAGAAAAATCAACAGGACTTACATTAGCTGCCAAAATTATAAAAGCCAGAGGTGTAAAGGAAAAGGTAAGGACAGCTGGAGTGTGAAGAAAGGTTTGCAGTGAATCTCTGCATGTGAGGTTTCATTATCAAGAGATGTTGTCTACCTGTGCAAGCAGTTTCAGGTGGCAGGAAAGTAAGTATAGTGTTATTATGCACCAGTGCAATGGTTGTCATTTCAAAAAGGTTAGTGGGTGGTGTACCACCTTCTATATACCTTGGTTAACTGTGAAAACATTTTCATATCGGTGCACACAACTGTGACAACAGTTATTTCTATTCCATTTGTACCTGTCTGAATGTCTAGGCAACAGGGTCAATAGCCAACACTCTTTAAAAAACACTCTTATTAATTCTAATCCCTTTCTCTTCATTGCTCATCATAAGAAAACCTCAAGCTTCCTTATGTAATTTATTTTTCTCAATTTTTATTTATTTATTTTGTCTAAAAGCCTTTTCTTTTTTTACTTGATTCTTTTTTTTTTAATTCTTTATTACGGCCATTCAGCCAGCACAGAGTTATAATAAAACATCTTAGTTGTTTACAATAGATTCTTACAGGAACATACTGGTAACTACAGACAGATCCTAATTTGTACAGAGACAGAAGTAGGACAATATAATTATCAAAACACAATAATAGTAGAAAGTTCTAATAACTCCAATAAGATGAAATAGTATGACCTCATATGTGGCTCCAAACATGTAATGCTACCCCTAGGACATTTTGGTTCAAAAGGCTACAATCATTTCTTTTAACTAAGAGCGAGAAGGACTGAACAATATAGCTAATTAGTTACCACACACTTCTCTGCGTTGCATACAAAAAAAGTTTAAAATGCTTTTATCATATCATATATTTGACATTATAAAAATATAATTATATAAATTATATAAAATTTATATAGACTATAAAACTGGAGGATTATTCTACCAACAACGTAGTGTAACAAAACAATAATATCTATGGGGTACTACCCATTTGAGTAGGTACAGTTAATTAGGCTATCTACATTGGCCATGCCTATACTACGACTTAATCCCCTGACACATGTCAATAGATTAAACAAATACACTACGGCCGTACGCCCTAACACTTTAGCACATTAACCATGCCTGTACTATGGCTAAGGCCCCTGACACTTGTCAATGAATTGACAAATACACTACAGCTGTACCCCCTAACACTTTTTAAAAAATTTTTTTTACTTGATTCTAACATTTTTTTAGGAAGCTGCCTTATTCTGGATGGGTCCACTTGTCCCACCTAGCCCAGGAGAGGGTGGGTGGGAATCTTATGAATCGATGAACAACATGTTGCAAATTAAGGCCATCTGTGTGACCACTGGGCCCTTCCTGGATTCGTCAGTCCCTGCTCTAATATTAAAAGATTAAGCCCCAAATGGACAATCACATCAGTGGAAGCTAATCACAATTCTGGTCTAAAACAAAGTGTTGTCTTCCAGACATTTCTGCTTCCCCTGGAAAAATGGATGTGACCCACATGCCTAGGGATGGTAAAAGAGCAGTGTGCAGCTCCCAGATCCTCCATAGCCATCCTGATCTAGCCTAGATCTAAGCACAACCCTGCAGTAGCGTACCTAGTTCTGGTGTCACCCGGTGTGGGTAGTGGTGGTGGTGGGTCCCCAAAGTGGAAGGGGTGGGGCTTCTGGATTTACACACATGCGTAGGTACGCACCCCCCCGATTCTCCTTTGTGCAGCTTGGCTTTCCCCTGAGGAAAGCCAAGCAGCAGAGACGAGCTGGCCAGAGCGTGCCCACACCCCTATCCTCTTCCAAAACCCCTTGCACTGGGCTGGGGATCCCCAGAAACTTCCGTACCAGGCCAGGGAGGCCCCAACAGCCCTCGTGCTGGGCCCAGGAGTGACTGCACAGGCTGGAATAGCACCCGCGCGGGGTGAGGGTTCGACTTGGTGTCACCCCCCTTCTTGAGTGTCATCTGGTGCGGCCCTCACACACCCACCCCAATGATACTGCAGCCCTGTACATGTCTATTGAAAAGTAATCCCCACTTAATTCAGTAGGGTTCACTCCTAAGCAATCCTAAATAGAGGGTTGCAGCCATTGTCTAACCTGATGAGCAGCTCTTCTCCAAAGTCCTAAGCAGAGTTTTTCTTCCTCACATAGATGAAACCTCTGAGAAAGGTTTTCAAGAGATTTGATGTTCAGAGTCCCCAGGATGCTGATGGCATGCAACTCTATCTCTGTTTTCCATCTTACTCCAGGGAAGCTGTCTCAGTACTAAACCAGTGTCTGCTCCCACTAATGGACTTGTTGTTCAAACTGAAGCTTAATGCAGATAAGACAGAGGTGCTTCTGGTCATTTCTAAGGCAGATCAGGAAATAACAATTCATCTGTGCTGGACAAAGTTAAATCCCCCCTGAAATCTCAAATTTGTAGTCTGGGATTTGTAGCCTCTTGAACTCATCCCTGAACCTGGAAGTCCAGATTTCGGTGGTGGCCAGAAGTGATTTTGCAAAGAGAAAAATTGTACACCAGCTGTGCTCATTCCTAGAGTTGTCATAACTGGCTGCAGTAACACATATCTTGGTGATATCATTTTTGGATTACTGCAACTCATTCTATGTGGGGCTGCCTTTGGAAACTGTTTGGAGTCTTCAGCAGATCCAAAATGCTGCAGTTGGACTGTTGACCAGGTCTAGTTATAGGGTGCATGTAATTCCCGTGTTGAAACACCATCACTGGGTACCCGTCCATTTCTGGGCACAATTCAAAGTTATCACCTATAATAGTTTGGGTCTAGACTATGTGAAAGCCCATATGTGCCTGCTTGAGTGTTTTGATTCCAGAGGAGCACTTTTTTTCTGTCCCACATCTTAGGCTTGTCTTGCAAGGACATGGGAAAGAGCTTTCTCAGTGGTTGCTCCTCAGGGGAACCTTTGGTTGGCCCTCTCTGCTCTCTTTTCTCCAGCAGACAAAAGCCTTCCTATTTAAACCTTCAGCCTTAGCTAATTATAATAGAGGGATGTGCAATAGGTGTGCTGTTCTTAACCTGTAATAAGTGTTTTATGCTTTTTATTTTTAAGTTGATGTCTTTAAGTTGTGTTTTAATTGGATTGTGAAATGCTTTTAAAAAACGTTTTTATTACATATGTTTTAGCTGTTTTATTTTAACTTACTACTCAACTATAAGTTGAGAAATTTATGCCCCAAAATAGACCATAAAATCCTGGGTCAACTTATATATGGGTCAATACACTAATACTGCTTAGAAAGGTCCTGAAACAAGCACCGCCGTGATACCCCACTCTTTGTGCCTGGAGGCAGAAGTTTTGTGTGTGTGTGTGTGTGTGTGTGTGTAAGAGTTTCCCAATCCAATTTTAAAGTCTTCTCTTCCCATCAAAGAAACACCCCATTTAACTCCATGTTCTTTCTCCCCAAATCCTATGTTAAAACCTTTTCTCCAGCAACTGGGAAGTGGTGTCAGGTGGTCAGGAGAGGTCCAAGGAGAAGGAGGGATAGAAGTGATGATTTCCCCTTTGCATCCTTTGTTATAGCCCCCTGGGTTTTACTTTTGACTTATCCATGGGTCATATCAAAAGCCATATTTTTACCATGAAACCTTCCCTTGACTTATGCATGAGGTAAACTTGTACACAAGTATATATGGTATATTGTAAACCACTTTGAGTCCCATTTTGGATATAAATCAATTAAGCAAACTAAAGCTCAAACAAACTACATGTTTCTTTCAAACAGAGATCTCAGAAGTTCAACCAAAGACCTTCTGCATACATACCATCAAACATAGTCTGCCCCACTGTTGCCAGCACACAAAATTTAGTAATAATTTATCTGGTAATTCTTGAACATCAAGATTTTTTCTACTTCCCACAATAAGCTCACCATTGCACTATACCAATACCTTCTGCTGGTTTGTCAGTTCAAAGCTATGGCTGCCATAGAATGTGAGCCATACCTCTTTACTCCTACAAGAAGATACCAAACCCCAGTGTCTTGGAAAGATAAGAGCATATTAATCAAAGTGTGAAGGAGTAGCCTTGATGCTGAGCAGTAACTCTGTACTTACGTTTGCTTACATTTCTCTCCATAGTTGACACATTTGTTTGTTTTTTGTATTCTTCACAGGATGAAGTAAAGAATGAGATCAACGTAATGAATCAATTGAATCATGTAAACCTCATTCAACTATATGATGCTTTTGAATCAAAAAATGACATCATCCTTGTCATGGAATAGTATGTGTCTAACTAAATGTCAATTCAGCTTCCCTTTCTTGTCCATGGCTCTAAAGTGGATTTGATAAGCTCCTCCTTCCTCACTGTGGCAGATGTGTGCTCAGTATTTCACACAGTCCCAAGGTATAGATGATTCTGGAGCATGAAGTATGCAGGCTAAAAATGACTTCCTCTGAATGGTTGAGTCCATATCCAGTCTGTTAAAAACTACATGGTGACCTGCATCTTCTGGTGGTGCAGTGGTTAAATGCCTGTACTGCAGCCACTCACTCATAGACCACAAGGTTGCGAGTTCAATACTAGCCAGGGCTCAGGCTAGACTCAGGCCTGCATCCTTCCGAGGTCACTAAAATGAGTACCCAACTGTTGGGGGGCAATGAGCTTACAGTTGTAAACCGCTTAGACACCCCATAGCGGGGTATGAAGCGGTATATAAATGAAGCTGCTTCTATGTTCCTGTAATGCCTGTGTCTTGGAACAGGTTTGCAGGTTTTATATCTGGCATAGGGAGCCTACGACCCCTATGTAATGGACTAGATAAGGCAAAAACAACTGAAACTTAATCCAGACAAGACAGCAATGCTCCTAAGGCAGATCAGGGAACAGGGATTCATTTGGTGCTGAACAGAGTTACAGTCCCTCTGAAATAGGTTCATAGCTTGAGTGTACTCTTGGAATCATAACTGGACTACAATTCCCCTCATCTCTGAACACTGACTATCCTGGCTAGAACAGATGGGAGCTGGAATCCAACAACATATTGGGAGGAGGGCACACATTTTATACCTTTGATTTTTTTTATAGCAGTAAAAGAGGAGCAAGCCTTGAGAAAGTGTCATACCTTCTTTAATTGGGGATAGGCATATCTATAAGTTTCACTGTCTCCCCATCTGAATTTGATAGATTTGGGTAAATTTTGATTTTAAAAAATGGACTCATCCAAAATTTAAAGCAAACGTCAGGTTTGTGCTCTACCACACTGAAATGTCAGATTTTCATCAAAACCAAACTGAATTTTGTATCTCTCCCATTAACTGGCAATGTTTGTCATCTATGATGAAAGCAATTTTTCAATCAATTTTTTGCTGGTTGAGGCAAAAGCAGAATAATTATTATTTACAATCCTTTTGAACAACACTTCCTAATTTTAAATGGACTGCATTCAGAAAAACATACATACCACCCATGCGTATTGGGTGAGTGGGGAGGTTTAGCCATATGTATCTCTTACAGGAAAAAATCAACAGAATCTTGCTACCCTTGGACTCTATCATGTTAAAAAAGAAAAGAAAAACAATATAATTACACAGACCATATCAAGGGAGAGGCTATATTGGAGGGCTTGGGGTTGGGGAGATTTTTGGATAAGTTACTTTTTATAATATCAGCACCCACAGTCTTCACTGACCATTCTGGCTAAAAGTTTCTGGGAGTTGCAATAAAAAAATGTTTGCAAGCTCTGATTGGCACCTTATGTTGCAATGATGGCTCCATGGCCAGAAGGTATTTGGTGAGCCACCCTTAACAGAATGCCCTGAGAAATTCTTGTAGTATCTGCAAACCTTGCAAGGAAATAGAGCCCTGGATGTGAAGTAGGGCTCTGGCTATTTAGGAAGAAGGTGCAGTTCCTGCAGGTTTGCAAGTGTATCAAAAAGATTGAACTCCATGACAGGACATCTTGGTAAAGGATCCCCTTTCCTTTCCAGTCTAAAGCTGACACCATCATAACGTCCCCACTGTTTCCTCACCAAATATGGAGGCTCGCACAGGAGTCTTTGGATTGTGGTTCAAGTGTACAGAATGAATTCTTTTCAGAGTATAGCAAGAAAAGCTAGGGGACAGTTAACAGTCTGAGTAGTAAAGGCTTGAAATAGACTTAATTAAACATTCTGTCTGACTTTTAAATCTGGAGGCTGGTTGTAATCCCATGTCAAAACCACAATTCAACATTAAGCCATCACAGATGTCTTTTGATAATGGATCTGGATGCAAATGTGTGTGTTTTTTTAACAGATGAGGCAAAACATAACACTTTTCATTGAGCAGGTCCTTAAGTTTCAATGGAAGATGAATAATTTCAGAATTGCATTAAGTGGGAAGAAATGACCATACCCCTTAAGGATCACAAAGAAGTCATGAAAGGAGCATGGGATTGCATTGTGTAGCTAACACTGCCCTCCGATCTCATAGTGTGAAAATCTCTCACTCTCAGTTTTATTGAATTTCTCTGAATCCTAACTTCATTTTCTTCTCAAATGTTTCATTGCAAGACTTTGAGTGTCCTTCCAGCACAGAAAATCGTAATTTCTAAAATGCATTTTCCATATTTTGCAGGTCGACTTGTGCAGTTTACTCCATTGAGTGAAACACATTTCTGTACTTTTTAAAATTGTGCACATTTCAATTGTTCACATTTTACAATATTTGTTTTGTGCACCCTTTCTTTCTTGGAAATGTCTTATAAGCCTCAGAGATGTGCAAATGCTTGAGGCAGAGTACATACTTTTTTACAAGTGCCAGAAACTGCAAAATGCTACTTTGACTGCCAAGTCGAGCAAAATTTTTTTGTATCTATACTCCACCTGTGCTTTCAGCAACTATGTCATAGATGTTTACAAATAGAGCTATGTGACCAGGTTGCTGATTTGCCCACAATCCCCTTTTGCATAGAGGAGTTCTGTCTCCATGCATCTACACATCCATGGGATCCATTGTCATTACATCTGAACTGATATATCAGCTATAGGGATGGAGCTGACACCACCCTTTCAATGGATGGAAAGAGATTGCATTTACATTCCTGTCATAACCAGCTACGCTGTATGATGCCCCAGAATCCAGCAAACATAAGATTCTTCTAATTTTCTAATCAAACTCTTTCCTCACCTTTCACAGCTTTGTGACTGTTCAATACAAAAACGCATAGTGCATGCATACTTAACTGTGAAAATCTACAGCAAAATTAATTGTGAATTACATCTGTCTTTTTTTTTTTTTTGCAGTGTGGAGGGAGGAGAGCTGTTTGATCGAATTATCGATGAGAACTACAACTTGTCAGAGATGGATACTATTTTGTTCACAAAGCAAATCTGTGAAGGGATTCAATATATGCATCAGATGTACATACTTCATTTAGACCTGAAGGTACTTTTCATTGGTTGTTTTTGTGTGCCTTCAAGTAGTCCTTTCTGACTTGTAGCAACCTTAAGGTGAACCTATCATGGGCCTTCCTTCCTTTTTCTTTTTAAGTTTTCTTTATTGACTTGTTTCAAAGGTACATGTGTTCAGTATGTTTGTACATAATATCTGGATGAGAAAAATAAATTAGAGTCATAACCTTTTTAGTGAAGTGATTGTCATATTTTTAATGTTTTGATTGAGGGGAAAAGTGTGGTGTATGAGGAAGATTGATTAAGGTCTTAGTTAGATTTTTGTACAGTAATAATTCTTGCCATGAGTAGGATTTAGGGATGTCTTCACCATTAAGAATATTGTTTAAAAGGAATCTTATTTGGGCAATTTAGTTTTTAGCAACCATCTATACTCAGTGACTTCCCAAGTTTGGATCTTTTAATTCTGCCAATACTCTCCTCTGTCACTTTAGGGTAGTAGAAGAGGTTACAGAGCTTTAAAAGGAGGATATATCTGTGTTATCTGCTAGTTCAGATTGATATAGTTTAATGTCAAATGATCCAAATGCCTTGCTGGGTCAGTATATATTCTGCCATGCTCCTACTGATTCATTGTGATAATATTCGAGTTTTTCTTGTGGTTTGCTAGGCATGATTTATTCAGAGGGGGTTTGCCATTGCTTTCCTCTGAAGTGGACAGAGTGTAACTTTTTGAAAGTTAGTCAGTGGATTTCAGGTCTGGCCTACCAGTCCTAATCCTGTCTCAACCCACTACATCCTCCTTGGTCTCTGCATTTTTGTATTGCCACCCATATGAGAAATGTGACAATTTTATGTATCTCAAAAAGTCTGCTAATGCCTTTGGACCTCAGTCATAGGTTGGCAGTTGGTGTTTCCTGAGAGAAAGTGCTAAGTCAGGGGTGGGAATTGTGTTCCACCCATTCATCATCATTGGCTATGTTTGGTAGGACTTCTGGAACTTGCAGTCCAACAACATCATGAAGGTTCACATGTTTCCCACTCTGGATTTAAATAAATGACCTCAGCTGAGGCCATAATATTTGAAAGTTTGGCTCCATTATTAGCCTACACACAAGAAACCATTAGAATCAGCCTTGGGTACTCAGCTTTTGACAATCTAGATGCATTTAACCTATAGGTTTTCCCACTTAATTACTCTCTGACAACAGAGTGCTGCTGATTGGTGTGGCATTCAAATATCTGATACTAGATTGAGAAGAACTGTGACCTATGGTGACTAAAACTGAAAGATAAATTTCAAAGAGCAGTGAAAATGCCTTTTCTTAAATCTCTCCATGTCAGCTCCTAATGGGCAGCAAATCACAACACTGGCTTCCTGAAGTCCAGTCAGAGTATTTGCTTCCCTTTCTGAAAGCCCACTAATGAGTTCTTTATCTCGACATGCTGCACTATGTCAAACAGAAATGGCACAGTGAGGGAAAAACTGTGCTGGCAGAGTGTTTCCAGCCATGAAGACCACATGATTATAGCCTGAGATAGCCACAAAGCTGAACATGCTTCAAGCCACTGGAATCAAGAGGCATATTTTTATGCTCTGCTGTGTTTTTAATGCTGATTCCATTGCAGTTCATTCACGGTTTCTCATAAATGTGTACTCTTCTTTCTTCTGACAGCCTGAGAATATCCTGTGTGTGAGCCGACAGGCAAATCAAATAAAGATTATTGACTTTGGGCTGGCAAGGAGGTAGGTTGTTTGGATCAAGCACTTTTAATTTTCTAAATCCAAAGTCCACCTTAATCTGAGGCAATACTAGGAGAAATGGCTGAATAACAAGACAGGGGGGAGGTTCAGTAGCTGGCCTTGGAAATGGCAGCACATTCAGTTTAGATTTTCCCAGGGCTGGACCCAGGGAGAGGGGAGAGAAAGGGCATTACATCCCAAATGAGACCCCTTCCCCCTTTTCCCTTCAGTCCCCAAATTTCGAACTTTTCAAAGAGTGAGGCATTGCAAAACAATTTCCACACCTGAAACTTTTCTGTGCTCTCATTCCCTTGGTAACCTTCACCTGCTCCTTTTCTTTGGCTGCCTGGACTCTATTTCCAAATGCTCAATGGCAATTTTAAGTCACTGAAGTGTTAGAAATGTGGGGGCTGAACGAAAATGTCCTTTGGGAAGAAAGAAGCATTCATTCCCCCCTTCCCCCATAGCTACACTCCTGGCTGGACATAGACATTTTACTGCCTCAGGTACAGCAAGAAATGGCACCCTTCCTGCAAGTAATTCAAACCAGACATATTATTTTGGCACATGGGGCAGAAACTCCCACAACACCTCTCTTCATCCTAGTAAAAATAAAATTACAACTAAGTAATTTTTTGTGGGTTTTTCGGGCTGTGTGGCCATGTTCTAGAAGAGTTTTTTTCTGCCGTTTTGCCAGCATCTGTGGCTGGCATTTCTCTGAAGATGCCAGCCACAGATGCTGGTGAAACGTCAGAAAGAAACTCTTCTAGAACATGGCCACACAGCCCGAAAAACCCACAAAAAACTATGGATGCTGGCCATGAAAGCCTACGACTTCACAACTAAGTTACTAGACAATTGCCACCATTTCTTGACACTCAAAATGTGCAGTTCAAGGCAGTTTCCAAATGATACGGGTGGCCTTGAATGGTGGGGATGGCTCTGGAAGTATGTCTGTTGACCAAAGGCTTTGGACTTGCAGGCTTCACAGAAGGTAGAAAGCATTTAATATGCCTTAACATACTAGAAGAGTGATCAAGTGAATTCTGCCTCTTCCCAAAGATTTCAGTGGAGGTGTGAGAACTGTTTGAAATCACTGAAACCAAGGCAACGCTTTCAAATATGTGCTGATCCTCAGATGTTTGATAGGCTGATTTTATTAGGATTATTTCCAAAGTTCAGCCACGCTGGTTGGGGAATTTTGGGAGTTGTAGCCCAAAAAGGTAACTTCTCCAAGCTCTGGTTATCCTACATTCTACTTTATGAATTCAGAACTTAACTTTACAACAGTCTTGATCGTTACAGAGAAATTATAACTTTAAAGCCCAGGTAAACTTAAAATATTTCAAAGCAAGGAAAACAGATTGTTCCACAAAAGAGTCTTCCCCTTCACTGTCAAAATTACTTTTTCAAAAATCGCTCTTAAATTTTCCTCCCTATCAAGAGATCTGTCAAGATCAAATTAGAGCATATGTTTATCATGGGTTTTTTGTTTTGCAAAGGTGCTACCCCAAGTGGTGAAAAAAATCTATCTTTCATGGTACATGACTTTGCTCCACCTATTTATCTTGCATTTAGATGGGGTACTCTCACAGCATACACATTCCTCTTAACATGTATTTTCTGAAGCTTTGCCTTGTCTTTCATAGAAGAACTACACATTGGTATATACGTATTGATGACAATAATAAATGGCAGTTCCTTAACAAATTCTTCTAAATGGCAGCCCCTTAACAAATTCTTCCCTCCACAATATCCAGGAGTTATTAGTATGAGTTGCAGAATTCATTTTTTGTTGCCGCGGTTTTTCATGTATGTTATTTTTGCTGTTCAGATATAAACCAAGGGAGAAGCTGAAAGTCAACTTTGGCACTCCAGAATTCCTTGCTCCTGAAGTTGTGAACTATGACTTTGTCTCCTTTCCTACAGACATGTGGAGTGTAGGCATCATTGCCTACATGTTGTAAGTAGGGCTAACAGTGTTTCTTTTACAACTGATGCTAGGAGTCCCCGGAAACGAAAAGTACCTTTATCTGGACAATCCAAAGGTCACAAAAATAAATATGCAATCTACCTTTTAAAAAAAAAAACCTTAAAAATAAATCTAAATAAACAAATAGAAAAAATATACCAACAAATGGACCAATAATATATAAACAAACAATATAACAGAGGATTTTAGAAAACATGTACATTTTTATGCAATAAACAAAAATCTAAACAGCAGTTATTAGTAGTTCAATATGTATAACCCATACACATGTGCAAGAAACAGGCAAGTTGTGGATCATTCACGCTAATGAAATTAGAAACCAATATATATATAGTAACACCCAGTTATCTTCAAATATATCCTCAGGTGTAAATATGAGCACGTTACTGACATCATATAAATACAAGAAACTTCTAGCATATAGAACCATTTTATATATAATTTATATTGATATTTATTATGAAAGCATTGTTACCTTTTCTCAGCCTAATAGATTCTGTGATTTTATCAAGTTGAAACTTGTATATTCATCAGATCCCAGGACAAGCCATAGTGTTTTCTTCATCCAGATAACTATGTATGATTTTCCCCCTCTGATTTTAAAATATAAAATACAGCTGTTACACAGATCCATATCCATCCTTAGATTACTGCTAGAGTTAACACCCATATTTTACTTGGAGTTCAGAAGTGACTTTTGTTTATTGCCATATGAGTTACATATTGTATTCAGAGGGGGTTTGCCATTGCTTTCCTCTGAAGTGGACAGCGTGTAACTTTTTGAAAGTTAGCCAGTGGATTTCCAGGTCTGGCCTACCAGTCCTAATCCTGTCCCAACCCACTACACCCCTCTGCATTTTTGTATTACCACCCATATGAGAAATGTGACAATTTTATGTATCTCAATACATAGCTTTTATCTAATTTTCCCCCATAGGCTTAGTGGATTATCTCCTTTTCTGGGTGATGACGACAATGAGACTTTGAACAACATTCTTGCTTGCAGATGGGACTTTGATGATGAAGAATTTGCAAAAGTGTCTGAGGAAGCCAAGGATTTCATCTCTAAGCTTCTCATCAAGGAAAAGGGGTAATGAGATGCCAGTCTTTTTATTAGTTTTATTGTGTGTGTGTTTAGTCTACTTTTCAATTAAAAGTTGTTATCCTACACTAACAATGGCACTTCCTTTTTATATGCATGTATCAGGTAATAGTGTTATATGTACTGCTGGCATTTGATAAGATTCATAGAACCAGAATGTAGACATGCATCAAATCAGGCAAGCACACAGGGGTATGATGTGCCCACACTTAAGATTATTTAGGTTTTGTATAATTCAGTGCAGGAGAATTATATTATAGTCTTAAAGTGCCACAACACTCTTCCCTGCATTCTCACCTTCTTCTTGTTTTGAATGAAAGAGATTGACATCACTGTTCTTTGAAATATCTAAGGAAAGGCAATTCAATGGTGCAAGTGGCACATTCAGCAAAATTTTCTGGGAAACTGGGGTAGGCAAACGTTCTTCAAAATAAAAGCAGGCAGGTTTTGCATGCATTTTTTAAAAAAGTGGGGGATAATGTAATGTGTATTTTTGCCCTAACAGGGAACTTAACATGCCCTTGTAATCCACCAAGATAAATGATGGGGTTCTTCTGGGCTAAAAACCCAAGCTGTTGCTCTCTGCTGCCCTCTATTCTCACTGATTCCTTGTGCATTTAAAACTCTTCCAATGCTGAGTTCATTGTAAACAAGCCATATTCTAAAAGCCTGTTTTCTTTTCTTTAGCTGGAGGATAAGTGCAACTGCAGCATTAAAGCATCCTTGGCTATCTGACCAAAAACTCCATAGCAAACTTCTTACTCAGGTCTGTTGATCTAAATAGATTTGTGGGTGGTTTTTTTTTGTTTGTTTTTTTACCGGTACTTCTCTTTTTCCTAATTCATCTAGGAATGATTTCCCCCCACTAATTTCATTCTCAAGAGAAGCAATGTGTAATTTTAACAATTTTCTTCCCACTGAAAAAAGTCTTCAAAAAGTGCAGTTTTCAAATACTATTTGTAGCTCAGGACTTGTTATGAGCAAAATGAGAATTTTCCACAGAAAATAGCATTTTATTTATTTATTTATTTATATCCCACCTTTTCCCTAAAACTGGAACACATAAACATTTTATTTTAGAAAATGCTGTTTTCTGCACAGAAAATCTCATGCAAATTGTGTGCTGTGAATACAAATAAATATTAATAAAAATATAAATGTTACATATAAAATGTTGTAATCATTAATTTTAAATTAATAATTAATATGTTACTACTACTACTACTAATAATAATAATAATAATAATAATGTTAATAATAGTAAGTATTATTTAATTAATATCTAAAATTTATTAAACATTAATTTTAAAACATCAGGTAGAAGTTGACTATAGACTCTTTTAGAGGACCTAGAGATTCCTAAAAAGAACATATTAATGATATTGCAAATCATCAAATCCACAAAATGGAAATCAGCAAATATGGCAAGGTCACTGGACTACTATACTATAATCAGAGCTTACAAACATTATTAGTCTACAGTTTCCAGAATTCCTAAGCTACAACAGCCACTGACCTAACTGCATAACCGGGATTTCTGTACACTAAAAATAGGGCATTCTGAGAGCTGCAGGACAAAAAAGTAACTTTGCAAAGCTCTGTTTAAATTATTCATGCATGTGAGTTGCCTTTTAGTGTACAGAAATCCCGGTTATGCTGATTATTGTAAAGTCACTTAGGCCATGTATTTAGGAAACAGAGTCTAATGAATTTAGGTCTAATACCAGGCGAGTGTCTGTGTGTTTCCTGACAGATAATACATGTTTACCTCAGAACCTGTGTTTAATTAAGACACAATATGTTTCCAGAAATTATTATTATTATGTCTTCCAAACAAAAAATGAGCAGGAAATTTACATTTGGCTCTGTCTAGGTATCTGCACAGGCAGCAAAATGTTCTGCTCAGGAGATATGAACATACCTGTTTCACACTACCTTATATTATAGACATTTTCTATATGAATGACATATCATGTTGATACCCAATTTATATGCTCCCCTCCTTTTTGTTTGGAAGGAAAAGAATTGCACTAATTATGCAGTCAGGTCCTCTTGCATCCATGTGGTCCCCATAACACTGTATGATGGAGAAAAGGAAATACGCCTATTTCTTTGATGTATGAAGATAACTCACTTTTGTAGTAAATGTCTGAACCAAGCTTGTAACTCCATTATGTGAATGGAATCTTACGTGCTTTTGCCCATCTAAGTAGAAATACCCAAATGTACAGGGTGATGATGTTGTAAGTGTTTGCTATTTTGAATGTACAGCAGCATTGGGATTCCAGCCAATCCAATTCTTATGATATTGGCTTCTCTCTCTTCCTCTCACAGAAGAAGGCTAAAGGTTGCTCTACATCTCAGGCACTTGAGACTCCATAACTCTGAGAAGGTTGGTATCCTGCTCTACCATAACTATGAAAAATCTTGATTACTAGGCCCCGGTGCAAATATTATGGTTGCTAGGATGATGCCACTTAAAATTGTTCCAAATTCAGTTCATTTTGAATAAATATTTATTGACACTTCAATTTTCTACACATAATCATAGAATCATAGAGTTGGAAAAGGTCTCAAGGGCCATCCAGTCCAGCCCCCTACCATGCAGGAATACACAATCAAAGCATTCCTGACAGATGGCCATCCAGACTCTGTTTAAAGACCTCCAAAGAAGGAGATTCCACCACTCTCCATGGGAGTGTGTTCCACTGTTGAACAGCTCTTGCTATCAGGAAGTTCTTCGTAATGTTGAGGTGGAATCTCTTTTCCTCTAATTTGAATCCATTGCTCCAGATCCTATACTCTGGATGGTAGGGATGTGAACTTGGCACTGAAGAAATTCTAATATGGGAGAAAATCAAATTAATAGAACTACTTATCCATCTGGATCCAGAGTTTTGAGTCTGAACTATTTTTAAATCCCATTTTTTAATTCCATTGTATTCACACATGCACCCATGTTAGTGCTGAATTATGGCTGTGACCTCTTTTCTGAAAGTCTTCTCATCTGTAACTCCTGTTTAACAGGCAGGTAATTTTGTTAATGTTTAGGATAAAAACAACTTAAGGTTTAAAGAAATTAAAGAGTTTAGATGATGTTCTTTAACTCATATATTAAAGAATTAAGGGAAGGAACTATTCTGGACATGTCCAGTTTTGCATTTTAACATCACATGTCATAGTATAGTTACATCTGCAGGAATAAAATTGAGTGCATTATTACTTCCCAGATGCTAATTATGCATGTTTGAAACATGGCACCACTTTGCTGGAAAAGCTGAAAGGAAAAAAATAATTGCAAGCAGAAATAATAGAATGAGCATCTCCAACTATGGCCCAAGTGTTGATATCACTGTTTGCCATTGTGCCTATCACTTGTTGAGTGATAATGGGTGAGTTGGTAGGTGCTGTGAGGATTGTGATCCAGCTCTGAAATCCAGCCCTAACTGCATCACTACCTCTTAGTCCTGTGCTAAAAAACAAAAATCATGGTTGTAATCCCATCTGAATAATTCAGAGCAATGCCATTTTCTGCTGGTTAGGAAGCAGAAGAATGTTGGATTAACTAGCCAGGATTCTTTCTCTGAGCAGAATCGTATCCAAAGCTACTGTACCAAGCTAGCACATACTATTTTTTAAATTACCGCAGAAACTGAAGGGGTGTTATCTTTTTAAATAAAATACTGTGGGAACTAGCACAGGGGACTTGAGGGAATATCTATGGAAAGGTCCTTCTGAATTCTGCAAAGGTCAAAAATTCCTGCATTATCATAACCACTTCTGGTTTGTTTTTACATGCCCTGAATATTAACTCTGGAACCAAAGAAATGAAATATGTCACTTTTCATTCTAGTGCTAATTTTAAACAGAGTTTTAGTCCATAAGGAAATGTACAGTCAACACTGTGTGGTTACAAATATAATTGGGTGGTTTGTAACTCAAGCATTGCTTTGTAAAGACTGCTTTGCAGGCTTCAAGGTTCTTGCTTCATAATGGGTTCCTGTAAATTGCATTACTTGTCTCTATGTCTAAGCCACCAAAGTCACATTGTACCCAACCACTTCAACCATGTAGTGACTCAGATTTGTGGGAAGAGGCATATTTGTCCCATCCGAATAAGAATAAGGCAGTGATTCTAACTTTGCCAGGTTTACTGCTAGAAGTAAGCAATCCTATGGCCAGTTAGCAAATGTCAGCCTGTTGGGTTGACACCCTCAAGACATAGAAAAATTGTGTCTAGTTGTGTTGCAGTATTTAAAAAAAAAACACCTTAAGTGGCATTAGGGTTTACTAGGACTACTGACCCCATCAGAATGGTGACTTTTTTTCCAGCCTAGATATTAAAATGTGGGTAAGAGAAAATGAAAAGGTTATGCATTGTGGATAGGCCCAAACAGAGAGGTGCTGTTGTTGTTGTGTGCCTTCCAGTCCTTTCTGCCTTATGGCAACCTTAAGGCAAACCTACCACATGGGTTTCTGGGGCTGAGAGTGTGTGATTTGCTCAAGGTCACTCAGTGGGTTTCCATGGCCGAGCGAAGAATCAGGCAATGATCTTCAGAGTCATAGTCCAATGCTCAAACTGCTACACCACACTGGTTACCAATGGCTATATCCTTTAGGTTGGTAAACATGTGCTAGGTTTTTAACAGGAGTTACTCCTGGTTTTATGGGAAATATCCCAATGAATGACAGCCCTCCAAGAAACCCTATTATTACTCTACTTCAGTACCACATTTCAAATTAGTTTAGTCCAACTTTTGCATGCATACATAGAAATCAGAAATATGTTGGCATATATGATCCTGACATTGATATTCAAATGAATATCTTTACACTTGAGGATCTTTTCTAGTTCCTTCACAGCTGCCCTACTAAGACTTAAGTCTTCTTGTGATTTCTTGACTACAGTCTCCACTTTGATTGATGACTGAGGCAAGGTATATTTTTTTAAAAATAATTTTGATGTGTTTATCCATTTTAAAGTTCTGTAAGTATTTTGTGGTCATTATTTTTGTTTTCTTCATATTCAGCTGTATACCTAATTTTGCTATTTCTTCCTTAACTTTCACCAGTAGTCATGTTTTTGCTACTTTCTGCTAGTGATATAGTAATTCTGTTAGTTATTCTCAAAAGTTTCTAATATCTGCATGAACCAGAGAGGAAGCTAGGCTTGCTGCTTTAATAGTAAACTATGGTTTCACTTGATGTCCAAAACAGCAACTGTAGATTTTATAGCAAATTCAGCTGAATGGTAGTGTTATGAAATATAATGTACATTTAACTTGTCTCTCCCCCCCCCCCCATTTCTTTTGCAGAAAAAAGTTGCTGTGTGGTCACTGCTGTTATGATGTTTGGAAATACAAATCAGCAGTTCTGGTGCTTTCTGTTCCCCTTCTTCCCTTGAGAACTTGAGGCTTTTACTGGGTGGACCAACACCACTTGACCTGCAGGATTGCACTCCAGCCATACTGAGCTGCTTTCCTCCCCTGCTTTCCATCATTTTTCAGTGGCTTTCGCCTCTCCAGGAAGGTGTTGCTATTTGAAGGCTGCATTAATTTGAGTGTTGGGGTTCTTATCATTGCTTCCATTTAGCTTGATATCTCTGGTTTTTCAGATAGCTGTTGAAAGAATGGTAGGAGTTTCTTTGCAATTATCAAATCTCCTTTTCAGCTCAGCAAGTAGAGATTGAACTTGATTTGAAGATGGCTGCTTTCATAGAAACCACATTGCAAAACAAGCTGGTAGCAAATGGGGAAAATGTGTGTGACATTGAAGCCATATTAAAGGTGGTCAGTGAATCTCCTGCAGCACTGAATGGCACAAACAAATCAGAGCCTGGGGAAAAAATATTTTTTTTTAATCTATAGCTCCTAGAATCTCACAGTCAGCATGAACTGTGGAAATTGTAATCCAGGAAAAGACTGTTCCACATTTTGGAACGGATGCCTCCTTTCAGGTCATCCTTAAATGTCTCTTCTATGCTGCTAACTTAGCACAATAATATCATTTTAGTTCAGATGGGTTAGTTTAGGCCATTTACAAGGAGGTGTTTTTGATCTCCTCTTTCAAATGTGCTAATCTTGTGCAAAAAGAAATGCTTGCTGTTTAAAAAACTGAAAGTCATAATATTCCCTTGGCATTAGTGGGCTGCAGTGTAAGATTCCTGCTTGCTGTTTAAAAAACTGAAAGTCATAATATTCCCTTGGCATTAGTGGGCTGCAGTGTAAGATTCCTGATTCAAAGTTGCTGGGTGGCCCTAGGAAAGCCACTGTCTCTCAGCTTCACGCCTCAGCTCAGTATTCAGAAAAAAACACTGACCTACCCTTGTTAACTCTTGGAAGGATTACTAAGATAATACCCCTGAAATGCTTTGGAAATTCAAATAGTCCTATGTAAATGCTAGGTAATGTTTATATCAGTGATTGGTTACATGTAGCCCACAACCCACATGCGGCACAAGCCACATGAAGTCTTATGATAACTGGTAATTTCCCTAGGTACTCCATGCTCTATCTGTCCCTGCTGCCATCACATTTTGTGGCTGGGAAAGGGATATAATTTAACTTAAAACTAGGTGCTTGCACCCCGTACACCTAGTTTTAAAGCTAAATTACAGTGCTTTTTGCCACTGTGCTTCTGACGTTTGGTCACCATAGTGGGGAAAAGTATGCCCCCCACACTGAGTTTATGAGGTTAATGTGGTCCACGCAACCACCAGAATCGACTCTTCTCTTTTACATAATTTAAGGAAAGTTGATACTGCTCCAGAAGGTTAAGCCAATGTGTTATTGACATAAAGATGTTATTTTGCATGCCTCACAATAGATAAGACTTCATCTACCAAAACAACTATTGTAGGAGCAACCTCCAGTGAGGGGAAATTAAGTCAGTTGTGTTCTATGCTTAGAAATAATGTACAATTGCCCCTCTGTTTTTGCAGGGGATCTGTTCCGGACACCACCACCCCACAAAAACAAAATATTGTGTATATTCAAGCCCCATAGGCTTGAATGGGTGCATGCTCCTGTGCGTGGCCATGCATGCATAGCCATGGCGCACACAACATTTTAAGTCTTTCCTCTTGCTGGTCCGCATGAAGCTAGGACCGCAGACTTCAAGTCCACGAAAACAGAGGGACGACTGTATCATGAAACATTCCTACCACAAGTCATCACAAAATCCTTCATGAGGCTTTTGAAAGATGATTTTCCTGTATAAAATCTAGATACAGACTATTCCCTTTAACATTTTTAGCAAGTCCTGATTTGTTTGACATAGGATTGATGAGAAGTTCATTTCAATTACTTCTTTATAAGAATTTACCAAATGTAATATATTTCTCATATTTGGAAGGAAAGAATTTGAGTTTAATCAGTGTGAATATAAAGAAAATTGAAACTTACAGATTTGTCTATCCAGGCCTAGAACTTTGAATAATTAATTCTTAAAAGTCTAGGTTTGAATCCTTAAGTATTCAGCCAGCTCAGTATTGAGTTAGGGTTGCAAACTCTTTTTTCCCCTCAGTGATGTCTCATATTTACTGCAGAGATGGCACTTAGCTACATAGCTGTCCCCATCCCATAGCTGTACTGATGTGTCTGGTGCAAATGGGAGGGAATTTTATTTCTATTTATGTTTCAAGATTTTACTAAAAAAGAACTTTATTTTAAAAAAAACCTGAAGGCAAGAGGAGGGAAAACTAATATTTCCCCATCCAACTCCTTGACATTGGAAAGGAAAGTTCTTCTTTCATACTGCATTCTAAAAAATCCTTGCAATAACTATTATTTGGTTTAATTTGCATATAAAAAACCAATTGTTGCTAATACAATATTTCTCATGTGAATTTGGATGCTACCAGCTCTGTTAGTGATGGGTTAGACAGCTGTTCTGCTGGCAGTGCAACACTTTCTGAACTATTAATCTCACCTCCAGCTAAAACTGCAGGCTGAATGTGGAATGAGATTTCAACATAAACATTAGTGCCAGTATTAAGATTGTTTATTTTCCTCTCTGAATAATATTAATAAGATGCATGTACTTATTATATATATAACTGTGTGACTGTAGTAGTCTAACCCCAATTTTGATCTGAGATAGGGGGGAAATGACCAGGATCATTCCAGAAAATTAAAACATGATGGATCCATGTCTTCAGATTTCAGTCCCTTGTTTATCATATGCAACCAATTGGGCCACAATGTTTTGTTTCCATAGGAAAGCTCATGGGTTTGTTCCTGTGTGTAGAGAGAGAGAGATAATTAAAAGGCCATCACAACATGTTGCCCACAAAGATTTCTAGATTATTCTGTAAACTATGACTAGGTCCTGAACAGCTCCAGTTTAAAAGATTGTTAATTGCCTCAACAATCCATTGTAATTGTTTCTGCGTATATGCACTAGTGTTGTCAAGTTAGATATAGGATATATCTCCTGTAACTTTAAACTTGAACAGATCCTGAGGCAAGACTAAATACTACAAAACACTGTCAAGGAACTATCCAGTTCTGTTCTTGTAACCATCCTGTAGCCACCCTGGTAACCCTACTATGCACTTAAGAGAATGAGTCCAAGATCTAGTTCACTGATAGAAAGTCTAGCATTCTGCTAGTGAATTATGATGGTGTAAGTCAGAACCAGGATGGTGTAGTTGTTTGAGCACTGGGCTATGACTCTGGAAACCAGGGTTCTATTCCCCGCTTGGCCATGGAAACCCACAAGGTGACATTGGGCAAGTCACACCTTTTCAGTCTCAGTGGAAGGCAAAGGCAAAAACCCTCTGAACAAATCTTGGCAAGAAAATCCTGTGATAGATTCTTCTCTGGGTCACCATAAGTTGGAAATGACTTGAAGATACAAGAGCAACAAATCAGACTTACAGCATCACAGTTCATTTTTATATTATTTCATAGGTTGGCATTCTGTTCCATCCATGCAATGAATGAAATCCCCTCAAGTCCCCTTGTAACCAGTGCTGCCATCCTCAATACAACCTTTCCCATGTTGTTGGGGGATGATTGGAGATGCACACAGCTATTTTTCTATAGCAGAATGTGCTGCAAGGATGTTATTTCCAAAGAGCTCAGAAGGGCCCCTGAAAGTGTCTGTAGATGCCTGTTGCAGTGTGTGTCTGGCTACAGGAAAATAGCTCATCCTGTCACACTATCCCCATGAGCTTCAGTAGAATGGAATAACTGTGTGTCCTTTTAATGGTACAATCCTATGCATGCTGACTCAGAAATAAGTTCCTTCAAAAGCAGAGGAGCTTATTTCCACATAGGGGTGCATTGGATTGGTTTTAAAAGATATGAAGCAGCCTTCCTTCAAGGTGAATAGGTGAAAGCATCAGAAAATACAAAGATATGAACCTATCCTGAACTCTGCTGCTGATAGTATGTATAGAGTGCAGTCCTGCAAATGCTTTGCCCTCTTGATCTGAAGAAAGCTGTATTCACAGAGCACCAGCCAGCTGAGTTTCCATTCAGTGTTCACTGTAAATTAAGGTAATTGGAATGTGTGAGAAATTTGTTCTATCAAGGCTTTTGGGGCATCAATTTCTATGATTTTCCATTTATCTGACTGAAACATGGAACCAGTCACAATTTGCAGCCAGAAATCCAACATTTCCAGCCTGCTATATTTGTTCTGTGAAAGAAAATAAATTGTGATTGACAATAAGTTCACATTTGGAAAAACAAAGACACAGAAGCCCCAGAACATACATTACTTAAACAGTAAAAACATGCTTTTCTCAGGCATCCATTTGAAAAATGCACACAACAATATGCATGGGTTGTTTTTATTTTGTAAAAATAAATGAGATGAATCAGCACAGAACTGGCACAAAATAGAGGTGGAGAAAGGAGAATGCCTGGAGGGACAGACTTAACAGATCTGTCCATTCGTAAATGTAATATTTTTGCAAGCTACGCACAATTATCACAATATTTTTTGTATTTAAAAAAACCCATTCCTTTAAAAGAAGAAGCAGTGGGAAATCTGTAACACAAGAGAAATTGGGCTTTTAGAATCCCTCAAAAGTGTGTGGTAATACTGACAGTGTTCTGTTCCAACTATCTATTGGTAAAACTGGCACAATCAGTATAATGGTTGCTTGTGAGTAAATGCACATTTGTTTCGAAGTTCAATATGGCTTGTGTTGAAAGTGGTAGGAAATGCAACCTGTACATATGCTTACAACTGTCACAGTGACAAAAAGTTAGTTTTCATTAGGGCACCATATTCAAAGCACCTTTCCTTATCTGTTTTTAGGGTTTCTGATTGAAGTAAATTTGATGCAGACAACTACTTCTTGATGACTATATAATTATTATTCAATGGCCAGAATCCTGTATGACCTTTCACACAACATAAATTTGTATGCATTTAACTAAGAACAGAAATATGAAGAAAACCAGTTACTGACTTGCAAAGAAGCATAAGGGGCACCAGCAAATTAGCCCAATGTGTGTTGGGGATGCCTGATGTGCATTAAACTTACCTAATGCGCATCAGTAGCCCAATGTGCATTGGGGACCATAGCTTATCCCTTGTGCATCAATCCCTTGCCAGCTGTGCTGTGTAGCTATGTGACAGCAGCCCTCCATGTTATGCATCTTCCCAGTTTTATTTTTTGCAGACACAAGTCCTCTTATGAGCAAGAAGTGCCCTAACAGCATTCTGGCCAATATTTATTGCACTTTGAATAGCATGTTCTTAATTGTAGATGACTTTTTAATTTTATAACTGATACAGTCAGTTTACATTTTGCTCTTTTTGGTTTGGTCTTATATTTCATAATCTTTTTTTCTCATTTTCTATTAAGCTTATCAAACAAAATGGGTGTGGCAGCATATACGTGGTTTTGCTTTTTATCTTTTTTTATGGTGCTTTGCTTTGAAATTTTTGAAAAAGTAAGTTGTGATGACTGAAGGTATGTTGGATGGGGAGAGCACTTTACAAGCTGTAGATACTGCACTTGGCAGTATATTCACAGATAGGCAGAAGTGACTACAATTGCTGTATTGTTTTTAATGAGGGAACAGTATGGAATAGTTTTGACTGAGAAATTAATATGAAGAAAAATGTGTCAAGATCCAGAATCCTGAAATAACTAAATTTTTTGCAGGGATACAAATATAGTCTGAATAAGCTGCAAACGTCTGTACATTGTGTGTACTTTTAGTAATGGTTAGACCACAATCACTTTACAGTTCTTACTTAGACACACTGTTCTAAATCCAATTGCTTATCCCAACAAAAGTAAACCCATTGGGTCAATTGCTGATTGGTAAGTCAACAAGTGTGTACATCTTACTGAGCAAATAGTTGGGTATAAGAAATGAATTTAGGCCTCTGTTTCCTCACTGCACAGATTTCATCTGTGAAATGTTGGAAGATAGACACTAAGCTCAACATAGGATACATGTTGATCTTTCTTCCTAGTTTATTGTCACAACAAGCCTATAAGGAAGGTAAAGCTTAGAAAAAAGAGTGACCAACCCAGAACCTCCCAAGAAGTTCCATGGCTCAGTGGTGATTGAACCTATTTTTCTAACCACTATATAACAATAGTTTTCTTGGAATTAACTCAGGACATCTGAAATGAAATAATAGATGCCTCCTATCACTAAGCAACCACTGCCTTTCTGTATAAATATGTGGGATTGGAAAGAAGTGCTTCCAAGACAAAATAAACAATTATGAGTGTGCATGAGTTTCATTAGTCCTAGCACCTCTCAACTAAGTGCACAACAAATTGTTGAAACACCCCCCCCAGAAGAAGGTACTATTTTATGCATGATACTGCCCAAATTGGACTCTATCTGGACTCTGCCAATAGATAGAAGATATTGGATGTGACTAACCCACAAGGACATTAAGGGAAATATATTTCAGACAGCAGTCCATGCAAGCTCATGGACCTTCAGGTTTGGTTACTGTTTTAGTGGTCAGAATTTTTTTTTTTTTTTTTTTAAAAACCTTCCATAGGTGCAGTCATGTTCATTTGAAGCCACAGCAAAATCAAAAGACTTGTAGCCAGCATCTTGAAATCTTAACAAATAAATTGTAGTGCAACTGATTCTTTCATGTAATTTTTGAAAAACAATCTACAGCAGCTATGTGAATCATGACCATTTTAACAACAAACAAATAAATAGATAATTTTATTTATATCTCACTCTTTTCCCAGTCAATGGAAACAAAAAGGACAAAGTTCATCAGTGAAATAGATGCTAGTCAGTGAAATTTCTAGACTAATACAAATGTATGTCTGCTTTTACTCAATAGCAGCTAGATTTGATATCTTTTATCTATATAATTCTGGCCCTAACAAATGTATATATAAGATAAATAAACAAAGGCTTTCAGCTAAGATCCAGAAGATAGCAATGGCAATTGGCTCACAGCAGTGTTGAAAATGTCTTTTTTAAAAAGTATTTTGCCCTCAGAAAGAAAGGATGATGCAGCTTAACACATGTTCATTAACAGTAAAATGGTGTTGTGTTTTATATATATATATAGTGTACATTTGGCTTAACTTTGCATCAACAGTAGGAACATATAAACCAGCAGTTCTCAAAGTAAATAATATGTTTTCCTCCAATATGTATGCCTCCCAAAGACACAATTAAGGAGATGGCAGATGAAGCAGCACCTGTCTGTAGCAACATCTTGAAAGGCAAAGTATCAAATGAAAGATGCAGATGGACACTACATGGATTAAAAATAATAAAACTAAGATTTCACAAATATTAAAGTCCAGAAAGACACTCTCCCCCAAAATTGCAGAAAAGCAGAACATTATTAGACTGGCCTTCAGGCTCAGCTTGGAAAAATCACTGCATTGGCTGGGAGATTCTGGGAGTTGTAATTCAGCAAAATAACTTGTCCAAACTCTGCTCTCATACTTGGTCATCTATCCAAGTGGTGAGTGGGAGTGAGGAGCTACCTAAAATTTGCTGAGAACAGGAAGACTCTGGGAAAGTTTATTGGGCCTCCTTTATCAACTAGATCACTCTTTAAGTAGTCCCACTTTCTGCTTCGAGAACCCTGGGTTTAGGCTGAAATGTTCACCTTCCATGAAGGCTTATAGGTCAACAATTAACTACCTGTAGTACTAGAAGGAATATGCATTGAGGTAATAATTTGTAAATATGCCGTTCAGGTCTATTTTAAGGTTATGAAAGTCATGAGCATTGCAAATACAGGCTTAGTACTTTTTCTGTGTTGCAAAGTTTGGGTTGTTTTTTTTTTAAGGCATAGAATGGCTTAAATAGATTTGGGACTGTAAAATGTGCAGATGCTTGTTAATAAATGCATTGTTTTTATAGATGTAAACACCCTCTGTTATTAAAAATAGAGCAAATATGTACACAGATTATTGTAGAATAAATAATGATTTTGTTTACTCAAAGATTTGCAGTTTAATGTACATCTTGTGTCTGAATTTGGCCAGTTAGCTTTCAGATAAGATTCAGGTTTTCACTATGAAATTTTACCTCAAAAGTCACCTGTTTTCAGCTTGTGTATATCTCTTTATTCTTTTGGGAAACGTAACATATTATGAGCTGTCTGTCAAATATCAAAATCAGTTATCACCAGATGTTAAATACTAGTATATATATATATTGTGAAAATCTAAATAGCCAGATAGTATCCAGTGACTATTCAACATAAAAATGCCAGGAAAAGAATTTCAGATTTCGAGAACAAGTTCACATCAGCTCCAGTCTGAGTACCTAAGAAACCTGGATATCCCTGAAACAGAAGCACACCTCTGGTTCCTCCACAATTAATTATTTATTATATGAATGAGTAACTGCAAAAGTGCCAAGAGATAGTTGGATAATTACACTGTAGTTGGTTTGTTACAATATCTAAATAGTCACTATAATTGATTCACTCTCTTTTCCTTAAATAAGAAAAATCAAAAACAAGTGTCATAAGATGTTAAATACTAATTACGGTAATATCTCTTGCTTAATTTAGCTGCAGCACTAAACTAGTTTGTTCCACTGAATTCAAATAGTAATCTACGGTAGTTTGATATTTTGGACTTGTTGAAAGCATCAAGGTGGATAGTATTTATGTTCTCCACCTTATTTCTGTAGTTGACCAGTGGCAAGCAAACTAGTGATATGTTGCCAGAATTCAGCCATCATAAAGAAAAAAATCTTTGAAATAGGAACCAATATTGAAAAAAGGAAGTTGGGTCATTAAAAAACAACAACAGAGTTTCAGGTGAAACAAACTGCAGCTTATTTTATCATCAGTGAATGAGCCACTGTTTTCTTCAACAAACCATAGGACCTGTTTCTTCTTGGAATGGGAACAGCAGCATGGACAACTGCCTAGGGTCAAATGTCAGTAAGTACCCCTAGCACAAATACATGAGCTAGGCATAGAAAATTTGGATGCAGAAGCCAAAATGATGTTGGGACTTTATGCTAAATTCACTGCTCACCAGTTGGACTTTATTATACAGAAGACTCTGAGATCACCTTATATGAACTTTCTCCTGGGCTGTTTCCAGAATGATGAATAGGTGCAGCTCCACAATCTCACATTAGCCAGTCTAGAAACCTTAGTTCCCTCTGCAATCCCACAGATTTACACCAGCGTAGTATTATATATTACAGCATAGTCAGACACACATTCTAGACATTAGGAAAGCTGATTTCAGTAAACGTAGGGAAATACTGATGGTGATCCCATGGTTAGGAATGCTAAAAGAGACTGGAGTACAGGACGGATAGGAGTTTCTCAAAAGGGAGATACTGAAAGCATAATTTCAAACTGTTCCAATGAGGAGGAAAAATAGAAGTTGTCTCAAGAAACCGGGATGGATGACTAACGAACTTTCAATTGAGCTAAGTTTTAAAAAGGACATATATAAGAAATGGAAAAAGGGGAAAATCACCAAAGAAGAATTCAAACAAGTAGCTAGCACATGAATGGGTAAAGTCAGAAAAGCTAAAGTGAAGAATGAGCTCAGGCTTCCTAAGGAGGTTAAGAACAATAAAAGGGGCTTTCTTTTGTTATGTCTGTAGCAAAAGGAAGAAGAAGGAAATGGTAGGACCATTGAGTGGAGAAGATGGCAAAATGCTAGCAGGGGACAGAGAAAAGGTAGAATTATTCAACTCAGCTGATCAGGCCCCACCCAGAGCTCAACTGCAAGCATTTTGGCATCTTCAACATCGGAGAAAGCTCCTACTGTCTTCCCTTTTAGCTGAGCTCATCTCCTGGTCACCTCATGATGAACCTATTCTTCCAGTCAATGTCATTCTCATGGACTTGGATGGTATCTAGCCTTGCCATCTGACTCTAGAGGCAAGCTGTCTCTGTCTAGGGGCACAGGTCTTAAACACCTTGAGGATCTTAAGTCTTCAGGGAGTGCCATCTCCTTGTCATTCTTTGGTTCACACTCATCTTTGCTGGAGGTGTCCTCTGAAAGTGTGTGACAATATAATTTTAGAAAACTAATGATTTAATATTGTGTTCTGACATCACTACATCCTGTCAGACTCATCTGGGAGCTGGATATGAGCCCTTCACTTCCTGCTACTAACTCTAATTTTTGAGCCACTACATCTACTTGGAAAATAACAGGTCTCGTGGGTGGTTTAAGTGCTGGTTAAATAGTTTTGCCTTCCTCTGAACTCTCCATTATGGTTAATTAGGCTGCTGCCACACTGCAAAATTAATGCAGTTTTACACTGCTTTGACTGTCATGGCTCCTTCCTATGGAATCCTGGGATTTGTAGTTTCTTGTGGTATCAGAGCTTTCTGACATAGAGGGCTAAAAATCTCACAAAACCACAAATCCCAGAATTCTATAACATTGAGTCATGGCAGTTAAAGTGGTGTCAAACTGCATTAATTCTTCAGTGTAGATGCAACCTTGGTCACTTCCTTTTCCTATTTTTGTATAATATGCACTTCCTAGAAAACCTCACCTGTGCATCTCATATATTGTGTACCTTACTATTTCCTTGTCTGACCCTGCATGCTTTTCACAAGATCCTTAGTGCCAGCACCACAAATGTTATTTACTTCTATTTCTGTTGTTGTTGTGTGCCTTCAAGTAGTTGCTGACTTACGGCGACCCTAAGGTGAACTTATCATGGGGTTTTCCGTGGCTGAGAAGGTGTGATCATCCTTATATCCCTGAACTGGCTTCTGGGAAATAGCCTCCAGCTGCTTCATCAATGTTTCTCTCACCTTTAGATATATGCCTCCTCTTTGTTGTTGTTAGCTGCCCTCGAGTCGGTTCCAACTCATGGCGACCCTGTGGATGAGACATCTCCAAGAATCCCTATCTTCCACTGCCTTGCCCAGATCCTGCAAGCCCTTCCCCATAACCCCCCTGATTGAGTCTACCCATCTGGTTTGTGGTCTTCCTCTCTTTATTCTACCATCTACCTTTCCTAGCATTATTGTTTTTTTCTAGTGATCTGTGCCTTCTCATTATGTGGCCAAAGTACGATAGTCTCAACTTGGTCATCTTTGCTTCCAAGGAGAGCCCTGGTCTGATCTGTTCAAGAACCCATTTGTTTGTCTCCTTGGCTGTCCATGGTATCCTAAGTACTCTTCTCTAGCACCACATTTCAAATGAGTTGATTTTCTTTTTGTTTGCAGCCTTCACTGTCCAGCTCTCATATCTGTACACAGTAATTGGTAATACAATGGACTGAACGATTCTGACTTTAGTGCTCAGTTGTATGTCTTTGCTCTTCAGTATCTTTCCCAGTTCTTTCATAGCTGCCCTTCCCATTCCTAGTCTTATTTCTTGACTGCAGTCTCCATTCTGGTCAATGTTTGACCATGCAGAAACCAGGATCTTTCTTTGCTTGGGGGCCTAGGTGAGTGCTAAAGTGGAATGCACAACCACTTCAGTTTCATCAGTTGCACAAAATGACTGAATAAAGAAACATTTCTGTTCAAAAATGTCTTTACACTAGATCCACACCTTTGAAGTGGATTATTTAAGGGCGTATAGTTATGGACAGATTGACTAGAAAACAATTCTAGAAATGACATTTATAATCTTAGCAAAACCTTTCCTTTATTCCAATTATTTCAAACACCTGTTCCCAGTAAATTTTCTTTGAATTTCTTTGCCTGGATCTTTTAATATTTCAAAGCACTGGAAACATGTGAGGTGTGCCTTTCTTTTTAATTATTTTCAACTTAATTTTCATTTTCTGAATTTATTTGTCTGCCCACTTGCTCTATAAAACTAAACTTTCATTAATATTTTTTCAGTTTAAAGTCTCCTAAAGTTTCTAGAGGGTGCTTTATGGGCTGTTTTAATGACATGCTTTCCACAAGGCCCAGAGGTTTCCCAATTACTCATTAATGGCATCTTGTCCCATAAGCAAAATTATTCTTTTGGAAATATTCTACCTACATCAGATGTGACTCACCAAGATACCCCAGTACTGCAATGGTTCATTTAGGATTCTTGGTGGAGAAGTAATTATAATTATAATGCTTGTGGTTTTCATATTAGTGAAAATATCAGTGAAAATTCCTGTCTCCAGTCCAACAATGAAATGGATGTTACCTTGTGAAGGTAAACAGACAACATTATAGAGGTGTCTTCATGAGGTTTCAGATGAATATGTTGCCTATTATCTATCATCGGGACTTTGTGGGATTTTGTAGTTGTGTCACCATACCCTCCAACTGTCCCATTTTAGCAGAGGCAATCCCAGTTAACCCTCTGTCATCTCACTTTTCCCAGCCACTTTTAAAATGTCCCAATTTCTCCCTACTACTACTATGGTTCCCCCTTTGTCCTCAGCTAACTTCAACTGCTGCAAACAGTTCAGATCTGAAAACATAGTTTATATTTAGTGGACCCAGAAGGGTGGAGAGGAGAGGAGAAGAGAGGAGGCAGTGGCATTTTGCTTTTTCCCAGTAAGCTCAAGCAAAAACAACCTCTCCAAGCTTGATTTCTGCCATCTTGACCACACTCTGATGTTGCTTGGCTGCATGTGTCCCAGTTTTCATCTGTGAAATATTGGAAAGTATAATCTACTATGAGTGGACAAGGAAATCTGTATAGATTGTAATCCATACTTTAAATAAGCTCTCTGAAGACCTGAAGTCTATCCTCCTGATAGGTTCAGCACCCTGGATGTTTGGACTAAAACCCAGAACACATTTACCATCCAACTGACAAGGGAATCATCAGCCTCCAATGCCAATATAAAAATATATTGGAGTGAGAGAGAAAAAGTTAGTAAGTTGATCCTCACCTTAAAGCCATACATGGAGTAAAGATGGTTTATGGATCTGATAAGGTTGAGAGCCAGTGTGATGTAGTGCTTTGGAAAATGGACTAGGACTCTGGGAGACCAGGATTTGAAACCCTGCTCAACCATGGAAACCTGCTTGGAGGCCTTGGACAAGTCACATTCTTTCAACCTCAGAGGGAGGCAAAGGTAACCCCCCTTTGATGAAATCTTGCCATGAAAACCTTATCATAGCTTATGATAAGATGGAAACAACTTGAAGTCACAGAGCAGCAACAAAAAGGTGAAAGCTACTACTTTAGGAAAAGCCCAATTTCCACTGCACAAAATCACAAAAATAGGATGTGGACAGTGACAGGTTAAACAGTTGTGCTTCCATACTGAATATGCATTGTGGATGTAACACACTTGATTTATTGAGTTTTTATGGGGTATCTATAAGATCCTGTGGACAATATGGCTTTCATCATATTTTTCCCACTTCCCTCCCACAGCTCCTCAGAGCTCAGTAAATCTAACTTCAAAACAAAACAGAACAGAACAAAACAGCTGTGCAGAAGTAGATCACCTTCAGTTCAGTTCAGGAGTCTAGCAATCATGGCTGGACATAGTAGTAGTGAGCATGTTGTCAGTTATTGTCTAGCAGCTGATGGCTCAAAAACTCTATCCCATCACTATTTGTACTTCTAAGCAAAGCTGTATAGAACTGCACTGGAAATAGGGTTTTAACCATATTTTGGAGCTTAACAAATAAGAGTACTAACAATAAATAGTACTACTATACTTAGTAGTATTATCAGAATATAAGAGGCAATGCTCCACCTTGTCTAGGATCATGTTCCCCACAGTGGCCTACCAGATTACTCTTCTACAGAATTCACAACCAGGGCATAAACATAATAGTCTTCTCACACTGTTTCCCTAAAACTGACAATTAGAGTTAAGCTGCTTTGGATCGTGAATGTAGCAGATAGCCATCACCGATGACTAGTAGCAATTTGTGTATTTTTTTATTCCATCTACTTTTACAGACTGCCAGAAATAATGCTGCTTGAGACTACGTTAACTGTCCTGGCTCAATGCTAGGGAATCATGGGAATTGTAGTTTTTTCTGAGACATTGAGCCTTCTCTGTCAGGGAGCTCTGGTGCCACAATAAACTACAGTTCCCAGGATTCCCTAGCACTGAGCCAGGGCAGTTAAAGTGGCCTCAAGCTGCATTATTTCTGGCAGTCTGTAAAGGCCCTAAGTTGGTAGCAATCATCATATCTCATGGTAGCCGTGTGATGATTTGATTCCTTTTGCCTATTTTCATTTTTCCACTATTCAACTTCACCAGAATACTTTAGGGGTCTTCCTGCAGAGGAAAGCCTCTTCCTATCCACTTTCTCCATACTATGCATAATTATATACCTTTATCATGCTCCCTTCTGGGAAAAAATAGACTTGGCTTTTTTTCCCCCCTAATGAAAAAGCCCCAAACTCTGTAACCTTATCTTGTTGAGGACTTGTAAAATGCTCTGATCACTTGGGAATCTCTTCTCTAAACATTTTCCAGCTTTACAATATCCTTGATAAGAAGCATCAACCAGAACTGTTCAATATTCTAAGTGTGCTCTCATATTAAATACATATAAAGGCATTACAATACCATAGTGGGAGTTATGTCTGCAGTCCTTTTTCTAATGATTTCTACCACGGAATTCACTTCTAAAAGAGAAAGATGTTTCACCTTGCCTTGACTGATGTTTTCATTGAGATATCCACCACATGCCTCCAGGATCTCCATCACTGTGCATACAATATCAGGATTTCCCACTCTCCCCATTGTGTAATCACTCCAGGAATTGCTAAGGCCAAACATAAAGTAATATGGGGGGGGGGGGGGTTTGAGGACACTGCCATCCAAATAAGTATTCTGCCCACCCAATGAAATTTTGTTTCAGTCTCCAAATTTCTAACATTGCGGGTAATGAGAACCATTCACACCTAGAACTCTCACATTTCGTTTATTGTCATACCAGCATGGTGCAGTGGTTCAAGCATTGGACCAGGACTGGAGACCAGGGTTTGAATCCCCACTCAGTTATAAAAACCCACTGGGTGACCTTTGGCAAGTCACCATTTATCAGCCTCAGAGGCAAATCCCTCTGAAGAAACTTATCAAGAAAACCCTGGGATAGATTTGCCTTAGAGTTGCTATAAGTTGGAAATGACTTGAAGGCAAAGAACACTAGCACCATTCCCTTGGTAACTTTGCCTGCTCAACTGAAGTTTCAGGTTACTGCAATGCTAGAAATTTGGAGAAATGAAGGAAAGTTTCATTGGGAGGGCAGAATTCTTAGTTGGAGTGCAATGCCTGCCATGCCCCCCATTATATAAATACCAGAGGCCTGGTATTACCTTCTGTTTGCGACATACTAGATAAGCCACACCACCTACATGGAACATGGAAACCCTTCTGATCTAAATCATGAGATGAACACCCGTTGCCCTCACTTGTCTATGACTTCACATTTCATAGTATCTTCACATTTTGTAGGGAAGGGGGAAGTAGTTTGCTCTAGGGCAGGGGTAGGCAACCTTTCCCCTTTAAGGGCCGAGGGACTTCAGCTCCCAGAATGCCAGGAGCTATTGGCCAACATGGGACTATTGGCCAACATGGCTGAGGCTTCTGGGAGCTGAAGTCCTTTGGCCCTTAAAGGGGAAAGGTTGCCTACCCCTGCTCTAGGGCATCATTTTGGCATCATCTCAGTAGCAAATATAACCTGTGCTCTAGTCAAGAACTTAGTCCAAAGACTTCCATCTTGCTAACAGTCGCTGTTTGCAGAACTCCTCTGAATACACTAAAGTCTAATGAAAGACTCACCTGGGTGCCTGGTCAAGCCAGTCAAGCCAGTGACAGTTTTGGCTCTGTCTTCAGTGGGGATTCCATCTTGCCAAAAATGATGGAACTAATTAGAGAAGAAAGCGGTGCCTTGCAGTTTACTCAGTGACTCACTATTCCTCCACAATTTCTCTGGACATGACAACCCCACCTTCCTGAATGGTGCTTCTATTTTACCAATCTGGCAATATATTTACTTGAGCACATGGCAGTGGTGGATCTGTCAGAAGAGGTTCTGTCTCACTAATGTCTCACACAGAGAGAGAGAAACACACACACACACGTGTGAGAGAGCTATCCCATGATCATATTACTTGTAGTTCAAACATGTTCAGATCAATGCACATTCTGTTTAAAATAGTCATTTCACATCTAATTATTTAAGTTCAAACTAGTGTCTCAATCAGGATGACTGTTTCCACACTTTGGGTTGCATGGTGGGTTGCTGTTTACATGCATATGACACAAAGGAATAAAACACCCCTGTATAAACATTGCTTCAAATAGCTGTAAATTACAATAGGGAACAGCAATAAATAATTATGCTGCAGGGCTGCACAGGGGAAGAGCTGAAACTCCAGCACTACTATCAGTGTTACATTGGTTTTCAGTCCACACCACATTGTTTTTATGGTCCTTTCCATTAATTTTCCCCATAAAGTTGGGAGAAGTTTTGCATTTCTGCAAATCACAGTGTTTCCTTAGAATTGCATACCTTGTGTGCTAGAGGTTCTTTTTTGGCTACATAAGCAATAGAGTGAAGATGAGAAATTGAGAGAATGATATGTGAACTGTGTCACAGCTTATTACATGGCAATTGTTTGTATGGGGAATTCAAATATGCACCATAAATGCCTGAGTGTGTATATGTCAAGGGGGGGGGGATACATTGTGGGAAGCATAATTTCTGACAGTTTTCAGTGTTTGCTACAGCAAATCCAGATTATATATATATTATTGTAAACTTTTTAAAAAATATCACATCTTACCAAATTTTCACTTTAACCACATGAAACTGTGCAGCGGTAGCTGTGTTGGCCATTTAGCAAATTCAAACAAAAATCCACCAAACAGTGATACTTTTATTGGCCAAACTCAACTCTAGTGCTAATCAACATATGTCAACAGATATGGAAAACAAAACGATGGCCAGCAGATTGGAAGCGATCAATATACATCCCCATCCACAAAAAAGGAGACACAAGAGACTGCAGCAGCTATACAACCATGGCACTAATCCCATGCAAGCAAAATTATGCTCAAAATACTGGAACATAGGGGCTATGCAGATGGGCAGCTCTGGGCCGCCCCTGCTAGCTGTAGATTAGGGCTGCAGCAACCATGCGCTGCGGCCCTGATCCTTCCTTTTGCTGCCCCTGAAAGAGTGGCAAAATGCCACTCCTTTCAGGGGTGGCAAAAAGGCGCCCTAAGAGCTGGCGTGTGGCTCTTTAGCACCCCTTCCAGCGCAGCGCATAAAAACACTGTGTCAGGACATCATTGGGCTGGGGTTGGGGTAGCCGGCGTGTGGCTGCCCCCTCCCCATCTCCCTTTGGACCAATCTGCAGAGGCCCATAGACTCCAACCACACATGGAGAGAGAAATCCCAGAGATCCAAGCAAGATTCAGGAAAGGAAGAGGCACCAGGGATCGCATTGCAAATATACGATGACTAATGGAGCATAGCAGGGAGTTCCAAAAGAAAATCAGCATATGCTTTATAGAAAGCAAAGCCTTTGACTGCATAGATCAGGGGTAGGCAGCCTTTCCCCTTTAAGGGCCGAGGGACTTCAGCTCCCAGAATTCCCGGAGCTATTGGCCAACATGGGACTATTGACCAACATGGCTGAGGCTTCTGGGAGCTGAAGTCCCTCGGCCCTTAAAGAGGAAAGGTTGCCTACCCCTGGCATAGATCATGAAACACCCTTAAAGAAAATGGGAATGCCAACACATCTGATAGTCCTGATGAGGAATCTGCATTCAGGACAAGAGGCTACTGTTAGGACAGAACATGGAGAAACAGAATGGTTCCCAATTGGCAAAGGAGTGAGACAAGGCTGCATCCTATTACCCTACCTATTCAACGTATATGCAGAACATATTGTAAGGAAAGCAGGCTTGGATATGGAAGAGGGAGGAGTGAAAATAGGAGGAAGAAATGTCATAGAATCATAGAATTGGAAGAGACCACAAGGGCCATCCAGTTCAACCCCCTGCCATGCAGGAACTCAAAATCAAACCATCCTCAACAGATGGCTATCCAGCCTCTGTTTAAAGACTCCAAAGAAGGAGACTCTACCAATCTCTGAGGGAGTGTGTTCCACTGTTGAATAGTTCTCACTGTCAGGAAGTTCCTCCTAATGTTGAGGTGGAATCTCTTTTCCTGTAGCTTGCATCCGTTGTTCCAAGTCCTATTCTCTGGAGCAGCAGAAAACAAGCTAGTGCCCTCCTCAATATGACATCCCTTCAAATATTTAAACAGGGCTATCATATCCCCTCTTAGCCGTCTCTTCTCCAGGCTAAACATACTCAGTTCCCTAAGTCGTTCCTCATAGGGCATGGTTTCCAGACCCTTTACCATTTTAGTCGCCCTCCTCTGGTCATGCTCCAGTTTTTCAACATCCTTGTTGTCAACAATCTGAGATATTCTGACAACACCATAATACCATAATAATCGCTGGAAAAGACAATAATGTTAGGAAAGGTGGAGGGAAGTAGAAAGAGAGGAAGACTGTATGTTAGATGGATGGACTTTATTAAATAGACCACAAATATGAGTTTGCAGGAGCTGGGCAGAGCAGTAGAGGACATGGTGGCCTGGAGATGTCTCATCCATACGGTCACCATGGGTCGAGACCAACAAGAAGGCAGTTAACAAAAACCAAAAAACTTCTTCTATTTTATTATCTTCTATTTTATTAAACATGGGAAGATAATCTTTTTATATGTTATACGCCGCTAGAGCTGTTTATGCTAAGAAATGGAAAGACCAAGCAGATCCGTTAATCAAGGACTGGCAGATTAAATTATATGATGTGATGGAATTGGACAAATTAACATGCTATAAGGGATCAAACAAAAGAAAAGTTTGAAAAGGAATAGATATCGGTCACTCAATATTTATCTAATATATGGTCATAATGAACTATCACCAAGTTAAGAGACACAATATTTTAGGTAATAGAATAGATGTTCAGGTTGGTACAAATATTTGAAAAAATGGCAATGAAATGATCTGAAACAATAGTAAGCATCTCTGAGTATCAATCATAAAGAATGTGATGGGTATATGATTATCAACAAATTACATAAATATATATCTTATGATTTAGTAAGGAAAATGTGATAATGCAAACAATACGGATGTAAGTGGAAATACTTGAAAGACATGTTGGATTTGCAGATGACCAAGATCAAGGAAGGGAAGCTTTTTATGTATATATTCTTATAATTAATGTTTCTGTTTTGTGTATTTATGTTGTATTTTTATGTTTATGGAAATTTAAATAAAATAATTAAAAAAAAACTTGTTGCAAGCTTTCAAAGCTCCACTGGCTTCTTCAACAGGCAAGATGTTACAAACCAAACAGGAGAAAAATTGGAAATGTTATCATTCTTCCTTTTCTCAGGCCATTTTTAGCAAGCTTCTGCCTGATCACCAATTTTGTGGATTTTGTGGGTAGCATCCAAATGTGACAAATGACCACATTGCTGAAATACAATTATTTTAATTGGTAACATCATCTTGCTAAGAACCTTTAGTTGTTTCACCATTCATTTACTGCTGCAAAAAAGTAAGGAAAAAGAATCTCAAACACATAAGAAATCATTTAGGACTCAGTATGACCAAAAGCAGCATCAGTTCATATAGATTCTATATTATCAGATATGAATAATCCATACCGTACTTTTGAGAAAGCCTCTGTGCACATCCCAGTATTTTCAGTGGTTTATTGGCTGATGCTAGGCATTGAACAGACTTTGTTTTGTTCATAGCAAGCCTAAATTTTCCCTCACTGTAATCACACTTCATTAAAAATCTGTCTATGTATATATTTCCTTCCAACATCCAACAGTTCATTTGTCAACAATGCTCATGACCTGCATTTCAGGTGCCAATTCTGTCTAATATATTAGTGTGTGACTAATATACTAGTCACAATGTTATGTCAAAACTGGTTATTTTATCTACTCCCATTTGAAGACCCAGTGAATCTGCTTGCCAGAGATTCCAATGTGAAAGGGATCCATTTCCATTATGATGCCCACTCTCCAGCTTCCATTTTGAAATCTGAGCCTCCAATAGTGTATATCTCCTAAAGTTGTTGTGTGTTTTCAAATTGTTTCCAGCTTATGGTGACCCTAAGAAACCTATCATAGAATTTTCTCAGTAAGTTCTGTTCAGAAGGGGGTTGCCTTTGCCTTCCTCTGAGACTGAGAGAGTGTGACTTGCCCAAGTGGGTTTACATGGTTACATGGTCTCCAGAGTTTTAGTTCAATGTTCATATGACTACACCACACCACCTCTCAAGTTGGACTTACTGCAATAATAAAGCTGTTTAAAAGGGTAATATCTAAGGACTACAGATGAATCATCCAACTAGACATTCCTGCAGATTTTCAAGCACATCCTCATACAAACCTAAAAGTTAGAAATGGAATAGTGGGAGTGGTGGTGGTTACAGTGCTAGTGGTGTTGATAAGAGCTTCCTAGAAAGCTAAATACCACTCAGTGCAAAGTTACTTAACCAACTTGGAAACATTGGTTTTTGCACTACAACTATCAGAACCCCCTGCCAACATGGCCACTATGATTCTGGCTACCATTCTGGAGTTGTAGTCCAAAACATCACTTTTCCAAACTCTGATGTTAGGTCCATACAGGCAGATTGCATCAATGGATCATCAAATATATGTGCACTTTTTCTATGAGATGATCTGTGATGAGTTCAGGATATAGTTAAACCTGTGACTGTGGCTGGGGCAGAAATGTGTTCAGTTTGTGTTTGAATTCACACTTTTCTAATTCATACTTCCAAAATCAACAAATCAATGCAATCACATTTACCCTTGCAATTCTTTAAATGTTGTTTTTCAATCAAGAAGAAATGCAGAGAAAAATATGTGTATTACAGAACAGTATAAAAAGTGAAAATGATTTTTATGGATGGGTGTGAAATTTGGATAGTGAAGAAAGCTGACAGAAAGACTATCAACTCATTGGAAGTGTGATCCTGGAGGAGACAACTGTAGTGCTAAAATGGGCCTTAAAGGAAATCAAGTCTGAAGTCTCCCTGCAAGCCAAAATGATCAAATCAAGGCTTTCAGTCTGGACATATCATAAGACTCATTAGAAAAGGTGATAATACTTGATGAAGTGGGAGGCACTAGGAAAAGAGGGCAACCACATTATAGGTAGGTTGACTCAATCAAAGAATCCACAGCCCTGAGTTGCAGTACCTTAGTGGTGTGTCTTGGAAGGCTTTCATTCATAGAATTACCATAAATTGAAGCTGACTTGACAAAAATTAACAACAATTAACAACAGCCAAAAAAAAAGAGATGGCAAAAAAGAGAGAAATGCATTTATTGGGGCAACTGTGTACAAAATTGTATATATTTCTAAAAATAACAAGAAAATGCACTGTATTAGGGAAAAATGCTTGCAAACTCATGTATGTTAGGGATTATATACAAAATGAGTGTGATATGAGAAATGACTACAAAAATGCATACACATTTGTGTGGTGGACATTTAAAAGGCATTTGCAGACTGATGCACAACAAACTGCAGAACAGAAAAATAGGAATTGAAGTGCAACCAAAATTAGCAGGTCTACTCATTCCTAGATCTCGGATACCATGGTGGTAAATTTTAAAATGTAGGCCCTTATCATAGCAGTATATTTAAAAAACCATCCCCAAGGAGACTCCAAAACTATAGCCAGCTATGTTGATCGATTTTTTCTTCATCAGGAACAGACCTTTTGTAAAGTGAATGGAACATGCTTACTCAAAACCAAGCCACCATAATCTCTTGGGATTACAACAGGCTAACTCACAGAAATATGATGATGCTGGGGAAACCCATTTTCCCTCCAGGTATTATGGGTATTGACGCAGAGGTCTGAGGGAAGAGAGGGGTCCAGCTCAGGACTGTAGTGGTGGTGGTATTTGATGTCATAGTTTCTGCTAATCAAAAAGGCTTAAAGTCTATGAACTCTGGCTCACTATTTCACTGCTCAGATATAGTAAAAACTCCTCAGGATGGAGATCAACTTCTGCTATTTGTAACAGAGAAATAATATCCATACATGCTCTTGAGCATGTGCAAAGACCTCCATCCTAAGACTCCAGTGTTTCCTGCTCATGGCACACAATTCTTACTCAAAATCATGATTCAAGGAAAAAGAAGATATGAAGGTGTCCTCTCCTAAATTAAATCATTGGTCATCCAGTCCTGTATTGTTAACAATGGCTGGCATCCTATTAGTGACATACACAAGTATATGTCACACTATGAATGTGGAGTGAATTATTGTCATAACACAATAGACATTCTGCTGACAATGGTGGAAACAGAGTTGTGCATACAGCCATGTTGTGCATTGTAGTTGTCCATTGTGCATTTCACAACATCACTCCATCATTTACATGTGTTTCACAGTGTCTCTATTCTGCAGGTTATGTAGTGCTTGTGTAGTATATCTTTGAGTGTGAATACTTATGGTGTCCTTAGGAGATGGTGGATTGCAGCCAATGACTGGCAGCAGTTCTTTTTAATCTTTTTAATTTTTAATTAAATTTTAATTATTGAATTTGTTACATGTCACAGAACTTAGATATACACATACATATGCATACATATACATAAACATATAACAATACATATACATAATCATCCACATACATCCTCAATACTTATATAGCTACTTCTACTAATATCTTATTAAAGTCTTACTTCTACATAGTTTATATAAACATTCTACTGTATTTAAAACAAAGTAAAATTTTAAAGAACAGTGAAGAAAGTTCCCGAACCTTTCATTGTTTTAAGCATATTATTTATTACATTATAGTCAAATGATTATATATTTAGAATATTTTCCTACCATTTCCCAATCTTTTTCAAAGTTTCTCATATTTTCCTTAGATAACCATCTTGTCAATTTATCAAGTTCAGCTATTTCGACAATCCTCATATATTAATCTTCAAGTTCTGAGATTTTGTCTTTTTCCCAATAACATAGGTAGATCCCTCTTGCAGCTGAAATTAAATAAAAAAGGACTCTTCCACATTTTTCTCAATATTGTTGTCAACATGATTAATAAAAAGACTTCAGGTTTTACTTCCATTTTTAACTGAAGTATTTTCTCTATTTCTTTATAGATACCTATCCAAAAATGTTTGGCCTTTTTGCAGCTCCACCACATGTGGAAGGATGTACCTTTTTTCTCTAAGACACTTTCAGCATTTGTTCCCTCTATCTTTGAATAGTTTTGACAATTTTTCTGGTGTTAAGTACCAGCAGTGCAACATTTTATAATATCTTGACTCTTAGTGTATTTAAATCACTTTCAATCGCTTTATTTAAGTAAATTCCCAATCAATTGTACAGTCTATATTCTGGGCCCCAGCAATCATGTTCAGTTTTATCATTTCTTTTTCTTTTTCCATTTTTAGCAAAAAAAGTATAAATTTTTGATAATAAACCCTTATTTTTTATTGTAATATATCTACTAATTCAGTTTGTCCAATTTCTATATTGTTTATCTTATTGTCTGTCAGAAATCTCTCTTTCAGTTGTCTGTATAGGTACCAATTCATCTCCTCTTGAGTTTTGAATCTTAATTCATTCTCTTGAATCTCAAGAACATCTTTATATCTTATCCAATTTTTAATGCTGCCAATTTATCTCTCAAAAAAGGCCTTATGGGAGGATGCTTCTAGTGAAGTTTTTCCTCTCAATTTATAATGATACCTTAGCCATGTCTTTAATAGAGGTCTTCTAAATATATGATTTTAAAAATCTTTATTCACTTTGTCCTTTTATAATAAAGCTATGCATGCCAGCCATCGATTTTTTTTGTTTCTTCTAGATGGAAAAGTCTTTTGTTCTCTAATCTAATCCATTCCTTTATCCATATTAAACAACTGGGTTCATGATACAATTTGAAGTTTGGGAGTGTTAAACCTCCTCTTTCTTGTGAGTCTTGCAAGGTCTTAAACCTCACTCTTGGGGGTTTTTCCAGCCCATATAAAATCAGAAATATCCTTGTTCCATTTTTTTGAAGGGTAATTCATTTTCAATTATGGGAATTGTTTGAAAGAGAAATAGTATTTTCAATAGGACCATCATTTTTATGGTTGCTATTCTACTCGTTGGTGTAAGTTTTAGTTTTTTTCCAATTTTTTAGATCCATTTTAATTTTTGACCAAATTTTATCATAATTGTTTTTAAATAAGTCTGGATTTCTCTTCGTTAGTTCTATCCCCAAATATTTTACTTCCTTGCTAATTATAAAACCTGTTTGTTCCTCCAATTTCCTTTCTTCTTCCTTTCACATGTTTTTGGTTAAGATCTTTGTCTTGTTCCTATTAATTTTTAATCCTGATATTTTCTCGAATTCTACTAAAGTCTTACTTAAAAAATGTATACTGTTTAAGGGATTTTCAATGAATATTACTAAGTCATCCATGAATTTACATATTACTAAGTCATCTTTCAATTTACATTCGTATCCCTTGTATTTAATTCCTTTTATGTTTTGATCCAATTATATTTTCCTAATTAACATTTCCATAGCCAACAGAAAGAGAAGAGGTGATTGGCAGCAGTTCTATAGGAGTTCAAGCAAGATTCTTTCTCAGAAAGCCTAGGGATTCAACCTGAGACCTTCTACATTAAGAATATGTTCTGTATCACTGAGCTACAGCCCCTGCCTGTAATAAAGGGACAGAATAGGTCTGCAACAAGGATGGGAATCATTCAGTCCTCCAGTTGTTTGTTGAAATGCAGCTCCCATCAGCCCTTGCTAGCATAGCTAATGGTGAAGAATGCCAAAAGTTACAGTCCAACAACATCTAGAAGGGTGCATCATTCCCATCCCTGAGCAACAAAATCATGTTGACACCAGTATAGTGTGGATAAACTCACTATTAGCTTTGCTGGCAAAAGATGATCAGAGTCACAATACAGCAACATCTGGAGTAACACACTTGGTTCCTAAAATTTATACTGATTTATTTAAGCTGAGGATTTTCCAGCAATGTTATTTAGGCCAGTAAACATAATAATAGAAATGCTTCTTGGTTTGTAATTCACAGGAATGCAGCAAGTACTGAAGCTAAATATATCTTGCCATTAATGCGTTGTCTGTATGGTAGCTGACTTTGGTGAGAGTTTGCTTATTTTTATTAGTGAGAGGATGCATATTTTTGTTAGCCACTGAACTATTTCATTCTTAAATTCTTTGAATGATTTAAAAGACTAGAAAAATGTCAAAGCCTTGGGATGCTATGGATAGTCATAGGGGAGAGGTCCGATGTATACAGTAAAATGGGTTTTTTGATAGCCAGAAAAGTATTTTTCTGTTGTTTTTTAAATCCCTATTTTGATTGCAAATGAAAATTATTTCCAAAAACAAATTTCAGGAAAGATACAAATTAAATATGCTAAAACAGCTTGAGCATGTTACTGCTTTATTAAGTCACTGGGATTTTCAAAAAAGGAAAGAATGTGACATACAGTTTCCGTTCCAAGCAACAAAGTCAACACCCCCTTCCTTCTTAGCGCCTTAGAGCCCTCTTCCTTGGCTACCCATAATGACCATGCAAAATAAGATCTGCAGCAGACATTCTAGCTGCATGCTACATAGAGCTACATAGGGGAAGTCAACTTGTTTGATATGTGGTGCTGGAGAAGAGTGCTGAAGATACTGTTTGATTTGTTGTTAACTACCCACGAGTCAATCTTGACTCATGGTGATCCTGTGGATGAAACATCTCCAAGACTCCCTGTCCTCCACTGCTCTGCTGAGTTCCTACAATTCATGTCTGTGACCTCCTTAATAGAGTACATTCATCTAGCATGCAGCTAGCATGTGGCCTTCCTCTCTTTCAACCTCCCTCCACTTTTCCTAGCATTATCGTCTTTTCCAATGAGTCATGCCTTCTCATGAAGTGACCAAAGTATGACAGTCTAAGTCTTGTCATCTTGGTGTCCAGGAAGGTTTCTGGCCTGATCTGCTCTAGGACCCATTTGTGTGTCTTTTTTGGATGTCTATGGAATTTTTAGCACTCTTCTCTAGCACCACATCTTATATGAATTTATTTTCTTCTTATTCATTTTCTTAACTGTCCAGCTCTCACATCCATACAAGGTAATAGGAAATACAATGGCTTGAACAAGTCTAACTTCCATGCTCAGTTGTATATCTTTGCTCTTTAGGATCTTCTCTAATTCTTTCATAGCTGCCCTCCCCATTCTTAGTCTTCTTCTGATTTCTTGACTGCAGTCCCTGTTCTTATCAATGTTTGATCCAAGGTACAAGAACTCTTTTGCTATTTCTGTTTCCTTATTGTCTAGGTTGAATTTGTGTAGATCCTCCGTGGCCATTATTTTTTGTTTTCTTTATACTCAATAGTAAGCCTGCTTTTGCACTCTCTTCATTGATCTTCATTATAGCTATCCTCTCCTAGGGTTTTCTTGCCAAGATTTATTCAGGGAAAATTTGCATAATTGCCTTCTTCTTAGACTGAGAGAATGTGGCTTGCCCAAGTTCACCCAGTGAGTTTCTGGGATTTGAATCCTGTGCTAGATTCCTATTCCATCCACTACACCATACTGGCTCTGACATGCTTATAATATTCCATCCAAACAGATGATAACCCCCAATTGCAGCATATCCATATAAGAAAAAGATTATATCCATTGTGTAAAAATATTTTTATAATAATGTAAAAATATCAAAGATTTTACACAAGAAATTATAGAGAGAGAGGGAGACAAAGATAGAGATAGTATAAAATGTATAGCATACCAAATATGAGATGCTTAGGCATAAAACATCAGTGTAAGTTACAACTTGAATGATACTTAAATTAAAGATAGGCTCAATAAATAAAAACAAGTTCACTGTGGAAAACATTATCAGCCTGGGGAATCAAGGTTGCCAGTAGGAACATCTTCACCCAAAGCTGGACAATGGCAAGAGTAGGCAATGGAAAGAACGAAACAAGCTTTGTCTGGTAACATAGGCTAGAGCAGGGGTAGGCAACCTAAGGCCCGGGGGCCGGATGCGGCCCCCCAAGGCCTTTGGACTGGCCCCAAGCCGATCCTGCCGCCGCCGCCGCCCCCCGCTGCCGCCACCGCTCGCCATGATGATATTAATTATTGTTGTTATTACTTGTTCTTGGGGTTTTCTTGGCAAAATCTCCACAGGGGTTTTGTCATGGCTTTTCTGGGGCTGAGAGTGTGTGCATGCATATATATTTTTAATTTTTAATTTTTTTAAAAAAATATTTATTTATTTATTTATTTATTTTTGGTGCTTCGGCCCCCCAATTGTCTGAGGGACAGCAACTCAGCCCCCGGCTCAAAAAGGTTGCCTACCCCTGGGCTAGAGTATTAATCTCACCAGTGCACTTCTATTGGTGTTTGGAGTGAGACAGCTGCTACTGCTTTTCCAGATGTGCAAGGGTGGTTCTTTCCTTGGCTGCTGGTTGGCCCGGGAAATACACTTAAGTTGTAGTCCAGCTCTGTGCACATGCTTATCAGTAAATCATCACACAGAAGGTATCTTAGTGATGTGATATGTGTCTTTATACCTGCTTTTTAGGATTAAATGAGGAAGCCTTTCGATCTTGTTCTGGTGATTGGAAAAATCAAGGTTTACATAGGCATAAGCCATTGAAAGGATTCCAGCTATATTCTGCAAGGTGGATGCAGCCACTGAAAGGACTCTTTCTCTTTTTCCCAGCAATCACCAGAAGAAGACTGAAGGGCCTCTTCATTTAATCCTAAGAAGCAGGTAGACAGGGACATATAACATCAACAAGATACTTTCTGTGTGATTATTTACTGATGAGTATGTGCATAGCCAATGTGCTGTTTGAGCACTGGACAAGAACTCTAGAAACCAGGGTTCAAATCTCCTCTTGGTCATGGAAACCCACTGGGTGACCCTGAGAAAGTCACACTCTCTCAGCCTCAGAAGAAGGCAAAGGCAACCCCCCTCTGAATGATTCTTGCCAAGGAACTCACATGATGGGTTCAATTAGGGTCACCATAAGTTCAAAATGACTTGAAGGCACACAACAACAACATGTGCATATCAGTGGAACATCACACAGAAATAATTTTGTCCAATTTTTAAAAAACAAAGCAACAAACAAACATCACAGCTCACATGCACATGGGCAATGGAGGAGGTGGTGGAGGAGCAAGAAGACCAAGGGAAATTGAACAGATTGAAAGTCATAGTTATTCTGTACAAAGTACAGATTTTTTAAAAAAGAAAGACAGAACAATGGAGAATTGTATCCATGGCCTGATAAATGAGAATGAAGGCCACTGGGGGCTGGCACTGGGCCCAGGAAAAGACACATGATCAAGACCCATTCCCTAATTTTAGCAACCAATATTATAGTCAGTGTCTGGTCTGTTCAGAAACCAACATTTCTTTTGTCTGCTGTTGGTTTTCCCCCTACTGCCCAGAGATCGGGATCCAGAGATTTTGCCCTCCCTCCTCCTCCATTCTGTTCAGCATTCCAAAATCAAAGGTGAATTTGGATCAGGAGAACATCAAAAGCATCCCACCTAGAATTAGGCACCTCCAAACTTTTCAAAGGCCTTAATCTCCACAGGTACCCTACAAATTTGACAAAGAAAAACACAACTGGTATGGAATCTGGGCCTCAGTGATCACTTAAACTCAAGTTCTTTACAGAATTTGATTGACATATATCCAAGAAATTGTAAACTCATTTGTGTTGAATGTTATACAAATTTGGGCGACTAAACATTCTTCCTTTATTACAGGCTTCAAGACTGCACAAAAGGAGATGAAAGTGTTGGAGCAGTAGGATTACCTCTCAATGCACAAACTTCAGATGACCATTTTAAAATATAGTTTAGCCATCCAAAGCAGAGGTCCAGGCAAATTTACCAAATGCTTGTGAACATAGCAAATGTAAGAGTTCTGGATGTGAATGATATTCAGTGTCTCACTTTCTGCAATTTTCTAAATTTGAGGACAGAAGGATAATATCATCAGGAAGGACAGAATTCCTATGGTAGGATGCCCTCATTTTGCCCCTTTCTCTGGTAGCCACACTGTGACACATCCAAATGATGTAGCCCCTACAGTTACATGCACACAAATGCACAAGCACATACACACATACACAAAAAGAGAAGGGGAGAGAGAGAGAGAGAGAGTACAGTAGGTGGCAATGAAAAGATAACAGTTGCTTCGAACAATTCCAGGCAGCTCCAGAAAGCTACCGCTTTGGTAATACTGTACTTTTCCTGCAATTTCCTGCAATTTCTGACTAGGCTGCATATAATTGTCATTACTGCTGCAAAAAGATCTTTTTAAAAAATATATATATATACAATTAAACAGAGGAGCCAAAAGCAGCTAAGTAGTCCTTTGGGGAAATAGTTTTATGACCTGAAAACTCCTTTCATGCAGAAAGTGTTTGTCTCAAACATTCCTTTCATCCCTAAATTTATATGTTTTAACAAGCCCAATCCTGAAAGGGGCTGGATTTGCCACTAGGGGGCAGTTTTGCTATTCCTTACTCAGGAAAGTTCATTCTTCTGGAAAGCCAAAATGTTCCACATTCGCTTTATTTGTTTTAAAGTTGTGAGAGACCAAAGGCTTCTGTCAGGACCAGATTAAGTAAATATTTCATATTTGAAGACACTCTAGTTCCAAAGCATCTCATATCCTTTGACAAGCATTGCACAAATACACGTAGAAAATTAAGATGTTTGAATTACAATATACCATTCTTTACAAAAAGGAAATGCCAAATAATTTACAATAATAAAAGCCAGTGAGATTCAGTAGGAAGAATGTGTCAGGCCTGATCAGGGGATCTTGGTTAAGTCCCTATGCTTCTTGGGTGGCTTGGGGTAAGTTGCTAGGTAAAAGGTAGACCATGGTAATTTCTGGAAACAGACCACATCATTTCAGAATAGTCTGGAGAGCCAGAGCTGGGCAGAAATAATCAAGTGGAGCTGGAGAAGTTTGAATGACTACAGCTTTGTCAAAGCCTTGTAGGTTTTAACAAATTGTTCAATATTCAAGCACTTTACAATGTTAAAGAAAACAGGTGATCTCAGGGTGCATCTATACTATGGACATAATGCAGTTTGATACTACTTTAACTGCCATGGCTCCATCCTACAGAATCCTGGGATTTGTAGTTTTGTGAGGCACCAGCACTCTTTGGCAGAGACAGCTAAAAACCTTTTAAAACTATGGATCTCAGGATCCCATAGGATGGCATTATAGCCTTTATTTTTTTTTAAATTTAAATTTATTTATTTAAACTTAAAGTGTTGTCAAATTGTATTATATAATAATAATAATAATAATAATAATAATAATAATAATAATAATAATAATAAATGTCCACAGTATAGATGCACCCTCAGACTGATGTCAATGTTGTCTGATTGTATCAAACAAGTCAGCATAATTAACTGAAAACCTGTTCTTATGATGAATTGGATATGTGTAGGAAGCTAGGAAGCTGCTTTGTATCAGATTAGATTATTTGTCCATCAAGCAGGGTCACTCCTACTATTGGACAGGGTGTGACAACTGCCTTAGGTGGTTGATACTATGAGCAAAAGTGGATGTCCACCCAAACCATTCATCCAGAGCATGTTCCTGCCCTATGGGCCACATGGCCTGTCTCACATGCCCTAAACTAGTCTGCTAACCACATGAGTTTTGATGGACCCTTTGCCTGCATTGATTCACCTACCAGTCCAGGGAGCTTCTGTTTTAGGTGAGGATGGGTGTTTACAAATCCAAAAGTAATGTCTGAAAGATAGATGGACAGGAGTGGTAGTTAGCTGTTTTGTTGTTAACTGCCCTCAAGTCGATCTCGACTCATGGTGACCCTATGGATGAGACATCTCCAAGACCCTCTGACCTCCACTGCTCTGCTCGATTCCTGCAACCCCTTAACACCCGTGACCTCCTTAATAGAGTCAATCCATCTGGCATGTGGTCTTCCTCTTTTCCTAATTTCTCCACCTTCCCCAGCATTATTGTTTTTTCCAGTGAGTCCTCTCCTCATGATGTGTCCAAAGTATGACAGCCTCAGTTTGGTCATCTTGGCTTCCAGGGAGGTTTCTGGCTTAATCTGCTCTAGGCCCCATTTGTCCTTTTGGCTGTCCATGGAATCCTCGGCATTCTTCTCTAGCACCACATCTCAAAGGAGTTGATTTTCTTCCTATCATCTTTCTTAACTGTCCAGCTCTCACATCCATACATGATAATAGGGAATACCATTACCATGGTATATAGGAATAGAAGTGGTAGTGCTCGCCCTATATTCTAGGGGGTAAATTCATCCCTCCTTTCCTGCCCTTTGCCCAGAGGCCCTTTCACGCTACACAGGTATAGCACTATGATTTCATTGTAACTGCCATGGTTCCATCATATGGCATCCTGGGCTTTGTAGTTTCGTGACAAACTTGAGTTCTCCGGCTGAGAATTCTAAATACCCACCCTCAAACTGCAAATCCCAGGATTTCATAGGATCTTGCAATGGTAGATAAAGTGCTATAACAGTGTAATGTGAATGAGTTAAAGGTTAGAGAGGTTAGACAAGAAAAATTATTGAAAGTAGCTAAGCTTCTATGATTTCCAGGTTAAAGAGTTTATACTTTTGACAGGGATACTTTTTGGAGAGAGAGAGAGTAAGTATCCATATCCTCAGAGGTAGTAATTTCTGGTTCTGCTTAGAGATGTTCTTCTTCACTTCTTGAAATAAACAACAAAAAATGCAAAACTAGCACAAGATATTTTATTCAGGAAACAGAATTTTCTGCTCAAAGATAATAGTCACTCCACAATTGTTCTTTTCAGGGTTTCCTGATGCTCAAGAAACATTGGTTTTTAACCATTTTGTGGGGAATCTTTTTGAATATTTTTTCTGTTCCTACTGCAGCTGTTATACTGCAGCTTCCACCATCCTCATCATTGGTTATGTGTAGTGCTCTGAAAGCAGTGAAACTGGCATCTATGGAGAGGCAAGTCCTCCTTATTTGTCAAAGTACATTTCATCCTTGACAACTTTTTATTGTTTGGGAATATCTTTCTGATATTGTGACTGTGCTGCGGTTAGTAAGAAAGGCTAATGATATGAGACTTTGGTATCACCTGCAAGTTTGTCACATTTTAAGTAAAAGTACCCACTGTCTTGAGCAAGAATAAATATGATGATGGCAGAGGATAAGAATAAAAGAGGAAATAAAAGAATAAAAGAGGAAATAAAAAAGATTTATGCAAAAGGATCATGAGCTAAAGGTAGATCTTATCAGAAATAGATAGGTGAGGGAGAACAACTTGCAGAAAGGGTTTACTTGTGAGAGCTATTCGTGATTGGAGACCAATTTCTAATCTACACCAGGGAGAAGGAGGGGTGATCAGAGGCTGCTATTCATGAAGATCTAACTTAGGTTATTACAGCAGTCTTCAGAGATGAGTAGATCTCAGTGATTCACAGGAGACAAAGGAGAAATGAACCGTGAAGCCTGGGGAAAAAAATCTTGTTTTGACTACAACTATGAGAATCTGGACTTGAAATATGAATGTCTGGATTACAGCTCCCAGAATGCTGCCTTCACCAGGGCCACGGACAGTTGTTGACTGGGGGGGGGGGGGGGGGGGGGTCTGAGAGCTGGAAGTGCCAAAGTAACTTTTCCAAAATCTGGAAGACAGTTAACCATTTGCTAATACAGTTCACTTAAAAGTCCATTTTCAAAATGGCAAAAATTGGCTTTAAATAATCATTTTATTTTTTTATATATCAGCATTCTGATTACTGCAATATTTTGAAAAACTCTGAGAGCCCCATTATTCTTTCTCCTTGGCTGCATCTGTACTGTGGAAATAATGCAGTTTGACACCACTTGAAGTGCCATGGTTCAGTGCTATAGATTTCTGGGATCTGTAGTTTTGTGAGATATTTAGCTTTCTCTGTTAGAGAATTCTGGTCCCAAGATTTCATAACACTGAGCCATGGCAGTTTAAGTAGTGTGAAATTGCATTAGCAGAGGGGCGGTATATAAATAAAATTATTATTATTATTATTATTATTATGTCTGCAGTACAGATGCAGCCCTTGTCATTCTCACTTTCCCTCCCATCTGAGATGTAGGAAGAGAGGAAATTGGGCCTGCCAGCTGGCTAACATAGTGTCACCTTTCTGGACAGCACCACTGACAACGTTATTAAGTCTGAGCCAACTGAGCTAAGCCAGGGGCTGGCAACCAGGTGTTCTGCCAGAGAATCCTGGCTGAGTAAAAAACATAACTAGGATCAGAATCAGGGGTCAGAGCTGTATGCTGAAATCAGGATTAGAAGGTCATGGCCAAAAAACAGAACAGGGTACAAACCTAAAGGACAACCAAAAGATACACAGGAATACACTAAAGCTCAGGAATCCCTAATTGCTCAAGCAAGGCTTACCCAACACTAGAAATCCTCATTTAGTCCTTCCTCTCCACTGTGGGTAGGCAAAACTGATCATGGGCCCAAAGGTCCTACAGATGCTGGAACCCATAATTTTGTAGCTCATCAAGTGGAGCAGCTCCATAAAGATCTCAAGGCCACCATTTAAGCCCTAGAAGTCCTTGACACAGATGTTCCATTTGTTCAAGAATTCAGTCATCAGGAACAGTATCATTCAGACATGATACTATAGGCATGTGTATAAAATTTAAGAGCCTATTTTCATATAGGATGAGTTAATGACCTATCTCTAGATTAATTCCTCAAGTGGAATTTCCAAGAGTTGCGCACCTGATGGCATTCTCACTACCTCAGAGCTGGGCAAAGTATGGTGTGGTGGGGAGATTCGTACAGCCTTCAAGGTTGTCTTTGTGGCCTCTCCAAATGCAAATTGCAAAGTTGCACATTGAAACACTGACAAGAGTGTCCAATGCATATTGGTATCTGATGCTCATTGGGAACAATGTGTTGCACATCAAAACCAGTGTGATGAGCATTGGGACCAATGCATATCAGTCCCATTGTGTACTGATCCCTGATCCGATCCATAGGGCAAGAACCTTAATTGGATATTTTGCTGGCATTTGGAGGAGTGTCACAGCAACTCTCTACTGGATACAGATGTTATGCAATTGCACAATGCTAATTCTTGCAGACATAAATCCATTTACAAAGATGCAACACCCCAACAGGATTCCAGCCAACTTAACTAACTAACCTATTTCAATTATTAGTGTTCGCGCTAGTGACTTGATTTTCCAGTATCTAATGTTTAACATTATCAAATTAATGTCCAAAGCTAATGCAAGATGGACATTTGATTTGATTGAGACACCAGTTGTTAATAGGCTTCCATTCCTATATTTTTAGTAGTGAATAAGGCTATTCACATTCTATAACCTTACCAGGTCAGGATTGATAGGAGCCTTGGTTCAGCATCCTCATCCTTGCCATAAACAACAAACAGAGTGTGTCTGGCACCTAATGTTGCTGGATTGCAGCTCTGCCTGTGCTGGCTAGTGTGAATGAGAAGTCAAGTTTAACAACACTTGGGGGAACCACACATTTCTGATTCCAGAACTAAATAGATACAAGTGGAAGTATAACTCCAGATAATCAGTCTTTTTCAAAGGAGGTTCAGATCCATAAAAACTGCAAGCACCAACCTTCCCCAGCCTAATGCCCTCCAGATGTGTTGGGCCACAGCTTCCATCGTCGATGCTAGTTGAAGATGATGGAAATGACAATGCAGCATACCTAGAGGGCACAAAGATGGGGAAGTATTCCACATGCCTATAAAATAACTGAACCAGGGAATTTTCACTTGCTTTCTCTTCTTGTCGCCTGCCTCTGAAAAAAATGGATCAAAAATGAGAACTTGTTTCCAATCCTGAACAACACCTTCTCCTGAGAAAATCTCTGTCCTGTCAGCATCCTGTCAGCTGGGTCAATACTCAATATGCTCTGGAAGGAGCTACTTCTTTCTCCATATTGTTTATTTGTACAATGAGAACAAAATATGCAGTGAAATTGACACTACCCAAGAATCTGGATTTCCTGGAAAACTCAATTCAAGAAGGGTGTATGTGGGAGAGACCAAAAGGCAAGCTACTGCACAAAACCCCAAGGAAAGTTGCTTAATAGGAGGGGGTGGGGAGGAAGTGAGGCCAATTTTTTAATGCAACATTGAAGGTGTTGGGAAAAGAAATGTCATAATTGCCAGCCAAAGTCTGTGCCAATGCTTGCCGTTCCTTTCCATTTGAGAAAACATCATTTGACTTCAGAGACCTGGCTAATCTGAATAGAGCCTACTCTAACACAGTGGTTGCTGACAATCATTAATTGACCTCTAAGGCTATTCCTGCAGGGAAAGTTAATTGGCTTCTGCAGATTATTTGCATATGGTATTCTGTCCCTTCAGAAGCATCTCTTTTGTGTGTGTGTTTGTCCCTAATAGCTACACTAATGAGGGAGGTTAACTGAATCATCATTCACCAGTGGAAATGCTGGCTAGGGATGATAGGCGCTGCAGTCCAACAGTGTGTCAAAGAGTGTCTGTCCATTGCACTGTACATCCTAGGTTGTTTGAGGATTAGCAGCCTGCTTCTAGTAACAAAAGTACACAGCTTGATTTCTATCCTTTTCTTACAACAGACTAGGCACTTAATGAAGAAGAGAAATTCTCTTTTTCCCTCTCTCTCTTTTGAAACTGAGTGATGTGGAGTTGGTGTGGGAGGACCATTTGGCAATAGCTTGTACAAGACTTCTTAGCAGCTCAAGTAGCTTTGCAGCCAAGAAACCCATGTGTCCCAGTGGGAAACCCTACATGCCCTTTGCAACAGAGATAGGGAAATGGGTGGCCTTCCAAGTAGGCCTGAACTATGTTTCCCATCATGCCTAACTATTGCCCATGCTGATCGGAAGGACTGAGGGAATGTATAGTCTACCAACATCTGCAGAACTTTGTTCTTCATGCCTGTTCTAAAACACTGGGAGGCATCTGTAATCCTCCCGTGTTGCTGTCGCACGTGTCTAGAATACATGACCTAAGAAATACAATACACAATTCCCTGAAGTATCAGAAATTATGCCAGAGGTCCCATGTCTTAACAGTATCTTCTGTGTAGTTTCATGAGATGATCTCTGACCCATACACTGCACTCCTGGCACCTCAGAAGATCTCATCGCTCCAGCTGGTAAATTAGTTGTCTTCCAGCTCATCTTGCTTTTGAAATTACCACTTTTTAAACTTCAACTAGAAACTTTCCCATACTGAATCAGTCCATCCAGCTCTTATGGTGAACACCAGCTGACCACTACTCTTCAGGGTTTCAGACAGTTTTCTCAGTCTTAGGATGGAATCTTAAACATGAGCTATGAGTCTTCCTGGGAATCTTATCCCTCTTCAAACAGGTTTCATGCAACTATCAGTAGCAAAATATTGTCACTGCAGGATATTATATAGAACGTGTATTTAAGATGCCTGAAAGACATGTCAAATCATCTATTCTACACCAACCCCAGCAACAATGTGCTATTTTTTCAATGGTCAGTGCAGATGTGTCATATTCAGGTGCTTCAAACTGTCCCCATGGATCTATAAAATGTTAAATTGGTCTTTGCCTTGGAAATGAGACTTCCTTTTATTTCTCTTTATTTGTTATATGTAAGATGATCCCCCTCCTCTAGTGATTTCTACTGAGATAGCAAACATCAGCACTGTTGAGAATACCAAATGGCTGGATTTTTTTCCCCACAGATAATTAAAAATATGTGTCTCTGACATCTACTGATATTTCCATTTTATTTTACCATAGACATTCATAATGGATATCCAAAACAGGCGTACTGAGAAACATCAGCTCTCCAGATACCCATCATAGCCAACCATTGACTAGGGGTGATGGGAACAGACACAAGCTAAAGGACTGCCAAAAAGTCACAGGCAAAGGGCAAGCCTCTCATCAGCAGAAAGTTTTTGCTGTATCCCTTCACTATCAGCAAAGACTCACACCACTACAACACGCTAGTCCTTCTTGCCCAGCTATTCCTATGTGTAACTTAAACCCGTTTGATCTGCTCAGCTGCATTTTTAAACTGAATTTTCATGCTGTTAGATTGTTCTCCCTTTTGGTTGAAGCTTTATTTTATACTACTAGTCTAATCATGCAATATATCCTGATAGTTTGTCTTGAAGTGCAACCTAAAAATCTTTTCAATAAGCAAACAGATAAATAAGCAAACCAAAGTTACAGAACAGAGTCTAAGAAGGGTCTTATAGAAGTTTTGGTTTTAGAGTTCTGAAGGCTATAAAACATCCACCCACATTTCTCATTCCATCTTTACCTCAATACCCAGCTTCCCTTAGGACCAACATACATACCACGGCATCCCATAAAGAGGGAGTCGAGATGGGAAGAACCTTTTGCCCTCTAGATCAGCAATGCCTTGTGGAAGACTATTTTGTGTTACTGGCAGCAGTAAAACACACATTACTATCAGAGTTGCAGTATCAGCAGAAATAAAGAACCAAGCTCTTTACTACAGTGGCATTTGTTTAATTTCCAGCACATACATGAAAATAAAGAGGGCTCTGTGTCACCATTTCCCATGGTTTCAGTAAGAGAAATAGGTTGGTCTCTGCGTATCTGACCATAAGATATTGGTGAGAATTAGGGAGAGGAGAAAGGGGCTCCTTTGTTCTGGCCAGGCCCATTCCTACTTGCTATAAACCTAGATGATTATTCCATTGTTTAATAATAAACAATTAAATGAGACTGTGATAGATGTATATTCAGTCAGTAATGACTTGAAGGCACACAGCAACAACAGTAAGGGCAAAAAACCAACACACCCCACTTTGTTTTTAAACAAAGAAATGTGTGTTTATGACTGTTTGATCACTGTTAATATGTGCTGGTCTATGATTGTAATAAAGATTCATTCACTGTTAATAACACTATTGTCATTATGAGGACAAAAAAAGGAAGAAAAGCATAACAAATGTCTTTTTTTTAAAGTGGGGTGTTGTGTTTTTAAAAAACCTAAATATTTATCATCATCATCATCATCATCTGTATTCATATTTCACCTTTCTCAGTTTCAAGACTAAAGGCAGCTAAATGATGCAATATAGATGAAAACGTACAAAAGATCATTCTTAAAATGTAATTAAGCTAACATACCCTCTAACATTTCACCAAAACAAAAACAACAACCACAAAACACCTGGGACATGTGTGGCCAAAGAACACTGGAGTGTGGTCAAGATGACAGAAGTTACCAAGCTAGGAGAGACTGCAGCAGTTTGCTTTTGCCTGAGTCTACTGGGAAGGGTAAGATACTTCCCTTCCTCTCCTTTCCCCTTTGCTGAGTTAAGTGAGTGAAAACTACTTTTGCGTTTTGAATGCAGTCTTCAGAAACTGACATAGGCTGAGGCCAAGTGGGAAGATGGGAGGCAGTGGTGTCACTAGGGTTGGTGTCACCTGGTGTGGTTACTCATGGTGTAACCCCCCATTGACCTCCTCCCATTTCACACCATACAGAATCCTTAATAATGCAATATTATTGGATTTGCAGTTTAGGGAGGGGCATTTAGCATTCTCAGCCAGAGAGCTCTTAGGACTCACTGAACTACAAATCCCAGAATGCTACAGGAGGCAGCCAGAGCAGTATACGTGGAATAGCAACTTTCTAGGAGTGCAGTGCAGTAATCCCCACTGTCTCCTTTAGATAAAGGAGGGAACCTCTGGTTTACAGGCTTGATTCTGGACATACTCCTATCAGGGCAAAACCTGTCCCTTGGGCTACCCTGGAATCTGTGCTGCCAGTCAAAGATCAGGCCTCACAGAGATTCCTTGCCTGGCTTTGTTGCTCCATCCTCTTCCTCATCCTGAGCAGTGGAAGGAAGGAAGAAGGTGATCTCTGACCACCTTTATGGGGTGGGGAGGTCTTACCAACACTTTGCTAGAAATGACTTTCATATATGGGTGTCCCAGCTGCTCTCAGTGGTCCACATGATTTTAGCGGACATAAGCTTGGTGGCTAAGGTAATCAGATCCTTGTCAGAAGCACTATGTCAGACAGCTACTGTTGCATAGCACATCTATGTGGCAGGAGGTGGGATGTTATCTGGAAACATTAAAAGGTCCATCTTCCTATGGACAACATACGGAGACATATACTTGGGTTTTATATCTGCATATGCACTTTCTTGAAATTTGAGGAAAGAGGAATCCAGTATCTCCTTCTAGAAGATCCCCACCCTTGCATACAACAGCAGCCAGGTTGCTGCTGAGTGCAGTGTCACTTCCCCAGCCACGGAAATGTGCCTGGGTTTGCATTGGCTTCTCTTGAACACAGAAGGAAGAAGAACAGCCTTATGGACAAAGCAAAAAATGCTCCTCCTTTTTTCTGCACTGAAAAACTGATAGAGCTACCCTCGGAGCAACCTGACAGCTGGGAAGATAGGGCTGTACCCGACAGCATCTCAGTTGTTATTGACCGGTGCAAGGATCCGCTGTGGAATGCGATGTAAGATCTTGGCTCTGAATCTTGTTAAATGGGAAGGAGTAATACAGTGACACAAAAAACAACAACAGCCAGTTGATATTCCAGAAATTGGCTTTATAGTCTGTGCAGCATTCCCCTCAGTCTCCTTTTGCTGCTAAGCCATGTTTGTGGCTAGCTCTTAACTGGAATGGGGGAACTATCTCAAAGTGATATTAATATAAGAAGCGAATCACCTGCTTTCTTCTTCTTCTTTTTCATCCCACATGGAATACTGGAGCCACAAAAATGTATGTTTTAATAGACACATTTTCTCCTACGTTCACTGTCCCTGTGGGGAGAGTTTGCCTCTGAAGTGAACATTGAAAAAGTGGTCCTTTGTAGCTAAAATTTGCGTCGGTCTTTCCCCCACACACACCCCACCCTAAAACTAACCATAATATATCTGAAATAGTTGGGATTAGACTCCCCCCCCCTTTCCTTTCCTGTGTGACTTCAATTAGCTGAATAAAAGTGAACCCACGGCTTTAGAGCTGAAATAGCTGAAGCAAAGTGACGCAGATTTTGCCCAAGATGAAAGACTGGATTCCAGAAGCCTAATTAAAAGCAACTGAGACACCAAGCATTTGATACAGAGTTTACTCACCTGAAAAAATAAATGGAGAACTGTAGCATAGCTTTAGTGGGAAAGAGGCTGGAGGGTTTTCATGCAAGTCACAGGAAGGCCTAGCACTGCAAGAACACAAAATCTGTCTGTTTCTTCAGAGTCAGAGGGAGGTCAGTACAGGAGGTGAAGCTGCAGCTGCTCCTGCTCCAGCGCTGACTCACGCCGAAATATGGAGGCTAACAGACGGGAGGCTCAGAAAGGCAAGAGGAGAGGGACCCTTTCCAAAGGTTTACACAGCCTTTTATTTTTCAGAGATTGGAAGGTTACCTTTAAGAATTAGTACAATGGTATGAAGAAGTCATCCATAACTCAACTGTGTGAGGATGATACTCCCCTATTGCAGATTTCAGTCTGGCATTGTATTAATTCCTCCTAAAAGTGACCATCCAGCTTCTGTTCTTTCAGCATCTCTGGGCATATCTACATGGAACAGATGAAGAAGTTTCCCCCCCAACCCTCACCATGACCTGCCTTCATGACACAAGGCCAAATCCCTGATTTGAATGTGGATTGTCTTCATGACATGAAGTTCTACACTGAATCCACCCTATCCCTCACTGAAAATCTAAGAGAAAGTGAAACTGACAGATTTTCCTCATTTGCAGATCTGCTGAACCTCACAGAATGAAGGACACTACTGAGATTATCCCACTGCTGAAATAATCCGGTTTACCTCTTCTGAATTGAAACCTAATTCGGGAGGCAGCTGGGTCCTATCACAAGGATTTTGCCACCAAAGCAGCTGGGTGAGTCCTCAGCGTGCTTCGGCAGCCTTATTTCAAAACCAGGAACTTTCTGACTTCAAAAAATGGCCAACAAAGCATGCTGGGGACCCGGGCTGCAGCCGGGCTGGACTCGCCCAATGGCTTTGGTGGGAAAATCCTTGTGATAGGACCTGGCTGCCTCCCGAATTAGACTTCAGTTCGGAAGAGGTAAAACGGATTATTTCAGCAGTGGGATAATCTCCTAGGTTATGCTACACTGTATCTACACTTCACAGTTAATGCAGTTTGACTCTGCTTTAGCTGACTCAATGCTATAGAACTCTGGGATTTGTAGTTTTGTGAGATAGTTTGTTTTCTCTATCAAAGTGACTGGTGCCACAACAAACAGCAAATCCCAGGATTCCATAGAATGGAGCCATGACAGCTGAAGCAATGTCAAACTGGATTAATTCTGCAGTGGCTAAAGCATAAGTCAGATCAACCTTTGTCTACACAAGGTATAAACAACCTGCCATCAAAGCTTGGTCTGAATACTTTTTAAAAGCCATTGCTTATTATTCACAACAAATAACACACCACCCATTTATCAGCTGTGGGCAAAATGAGTAACGTTCATTTAGATAACATTTTTGCAATGATGAGTGAATGTTATTGATGATGCAAACATCCTGTTCTCCTAGGTTTCCTGAAATTGCTTTAAAGTAACATTGGCCCTCCTACCAAACCAAAACACCAAAAAACAGAATAATGAGTAACAATGTTAACTTTGCTTGTATTGCTTCCAAGCTCTGCCTGGAATCCTAGCCATCACCTAATTTCAAATGTCCATTATGAGCAAACAGTTCAAACCACTTGCAAACATGAGTCCTTCTCAAGCAGCCTATTGGGCAGACTAATGGAGGGAATGGGGGAAAAGAAAGATGTGACAGAAATAGGGAGAGAAAATGGGAAGCCCCATCAACTTCAAGCTGTATACTTCCTGGTTTAGGTCACCACTAACTAGCAACATGCCAGCCTCTAACAAATTACCTTCAAATGAATGTAGCCCTTGACTAGGAATGTCACCGATACTGCTAGAATTAGATTTTCTCGTCCTTAATGAGAAAGAATGTATTGCCATTTTAAGAAATACCGCTAGTCCCCCACATTTGCAGCTTTAACCTTTGTGGATTTGATTATTAATGGATTTGATCAATATGTTCTCTCTAGGCCCTTCCAGTGTGACTCTGCCAGAAGCTGACCATAGATAGAGTCACAATGGAGGACCTAGAGACTCCTGAAGAAAACATTTCTCTAGGCATTTATAGATCCCCCAGCACAATTCTATGGTCAACCTCAGTGGCCTAGAGATTCCTAGAGAGATGTTCTTTCAGGTAAAAAATAAATAAATACTGATTTTATATTTATGGTTTCCCCACTTTCACAGGGGTCATACACCCCTAGCTCCAATGAATGTGGAGGGCCCACTATATTGTCAAAAAATGGGCAACTGTCACGAGATTTTTCATTATTTACAACATTTTTCTGCAGAAAATGTAGTTTTTTGACCAAATTGTTGTGATAAACAAATGCCCCACACACACACACACACACAAGTACACAAAGTGTGGAAAATCATGGAACATTGCACAAATACAATGGGCTCAAAATTTTGCCCAGTAGGGCAGAAACTTGTGAAATAATTCATTATTGCATTCCTGGACAATTTAAGGTTTACATCTCAGTCCACAACAGAATTCCCCCATACTCTTGACCTGAATGCTAGAAGCTACCCTGGCTTTCAGTGCTCAATAGAAGAGAGGGACCTGATTCTGAAAGAGCAAACAGTCTCAAATTGCTCAAAGTGAATGTTTTTTGTTTATTCCCACCCCCTTTCAGGTGTTCAATGGATCATGAAACCACTCTTGATTTTACTGTCGCTCCTCCAGCATTTGCTCCAAGTGAAATGGAAGCTCTACTAGAACACAATTGAACTGAGTCTAGTACCAGTAGCACTCCCATTCACCTTGGACCAGGGGTAGGCAACCTTTCCCCTTTAAGGGCCGAGGGACTTCAGCTCCCAGAATCCCAGGAGCTATTGGCCACATGGGACTATTGGCCAACATGGCTGAGGCTTCTGGGAGCTGAAGTCCCTCAGCCCTTAAAGGGGAAAGGTTGCCTACCCCTGGACCATTTACAGGGGAAGTGATGGTAAAACCAAAACTAGATTTATGGTCCTTCCAGTAGTTGATCCACCAGTCATCTTTGTAGTTGTCCATATGTTGTTGGACTGCAAGCTGTCATCCTCACCATAAGCTGGGTAGAACTGCTGGAACCTGTATTCCAACATTATCTGGAGTGTCACACATGCATCATCCCTGCTTTTACTTTCCAAATTTCCTATTTTTCTCTCATGCTATTAGCCTAGTTACCTGATCGGTTAGGCAGAAGAGTATTGTTGCCTTCCTTTAAGACCATACACTTGCACCTGTTTGTAATTTTTCCATTTCTCCCCAGCTATACCTTTCTGAGGAAGATTTCTTACAGCAACATTGCTGAACTAGGCTGGGCAAAGATGATGAGAGCTGTACTCCATCTTATTTTAGGGCACTGGATGAAGGAAGTCCATCCTAAATACTGCAATTCTGCCTTTAGTTACATGCTTGTGCTGAGCCTCCTCCTCCTCCTCCTCCTGCAAGTCACTGGCTCCATATGCAATTTCAGTTACTTACACAAATCCAGTGACAACAGTGTGTATGATGCAGATAACAGCTTTGTATGTGCACAAATGGGTTGGGGGGCACTGCCCAAGTGATGGGCTAGTGTACATAACTGCTATGGACAGCAGCAGTCAGATTTAGCCTTCCACTGCCTTCTCAGGGGCAAAACTGTTTGCAAAAGAATGATAACATTTCTATGCTTAAGATACAGAGATGTTTATCAGTAAATGCTAATCTTCTGGCTTCATCAGGTCATGGGACAAAACACAGTGAGGATGGAAAGAATATGTGAATGTTTGAGGGAGGAAATGAGAAGTGCATTTCAAGTCTCCAGTGAGGAGAATCCTCAAGTCCTTTTTCATTTCCCCCCAAAATCCCTCAAGTGGATTTACCTTCCAATAACATACAGAAAGTAGGCATGGAAGAGCCTTCCCCTGACCTACCTTCTTGAAACTGAGGGGAAAGCAGCCAAGGATCTGGGAGGTTACAGCCTTCCAAATCCTCAGATGCCTTCCTCCCAGCTTCCTGAGGTCATGCAGTGCTGGGTCAGTGGGGATTCCCCCACCTGACAGGGACTTTTTCCCTGCATGAGACTTGTTCAAAAATTGCATAAATTTCAAAGACTTCAAAGTCTGGCAGCAAGGACAAAATTAAATTATTCATTCTCTTTTGTAGGGATGATGGATTTAACACAGTCACATGGAAGGTGTGAAGAATTAGTAAACATTTTATTGTAAATGTGTTCCTTATTAATAAGAAAATCTGAGGATATGATTGCTTGGTAGTAGTTCATATAGGGCATCTTATGGAGCCTCCCTTCTCTTCCTCCCGCATTCTCCACTTTGTCTGCCCTGTGGCCATGTGCATGCAGACCACAGAGCACCAGCCATTTAGATGCCACAGAACAAGTGGATTAATGCATTCTTCTCATATGAACAACTAGCCAGCCAGGTCATGAATGGTGAGTCATTTGTACCCCAGAATGGGAAGATGAATGGTGTCCTAAAATTATGTTCTCATGGGTTTATCTAGCAGAAGAAGGTGATGTTCCACTGAGTAAGCAGGAATGTACTAATGCAGCCCTGTGACCTGTAGTGGAGAGTTGGGGGTAAACATCCTGGAGCAAAATCAATAGATTACTTTGCCACTAGACAACAAAGGAATATATCATGTGCTCAGGTGTTCCTCTCCTTTGTATATAGCTGCTGTGGTAGTTCTTTTTTAAGTAATCAGAAATATCTAACAATTCAAATAGTAAAACCCATTCAGTTTGTTTCTAGGGTTTTTAGATCAAATTGCTCTTTCTGGGGATGAGCAAAATTATTTATACAATAGAGACCTGAGACCTACTTTTGCTTTTTCCCCCCTGGCATTATTTGACTAGTTGGTCAATAATTAGCAACACTAGAACTTGCTAGGTGTGCATGCTAAACATTTCATTATGTCAGTTAATCATAGAATCATAGAGTTGGAAGAGACTACAAAGGCCATCCAATCCCACTCTGTCATGCAGGAATACACAATCAAAGCACTACTGATAGATCGTCATCCAGCTTAAAAACCTCTGGAGAAAGAGTCTCCACCACTATCTGAGGCAGCATATTCCACCATCAAACAGCTCCTACTGTCAGAAAGTTCTTCCTAATGTTCAGGTGGAATCTCTGTGAAGATTCTCTGTGGGTTCTCTGCAGTGATTTTTCTAAAACCAGAACGTTGCATGGAATGTTGAATTCCAGGGAAAGTATATCTTTTATTTTTTAATTACTATGATTACCCTTTGGATTCTTCTCCTTTCATGGAATCTCTACAATATTATGTAGTTACTATCTTATACGCTGTGCTCTCTACTTTGGTTCCCAAATTCACATGTATTCACAAAGTTTTACAAGACTGACAGAAGTAATATCAATCTTGTGTTCCCATAGTACCTCTTCCCATGAAATAATGGATATTTTTGAATATGATCTAAACACTACAACACTTATTTGAGTGTCAGATCATTTTCTCTCTATAGTGTAAGACCAAGATAGGATACATTCATGTTCAACCAAGAATGTCAAAATGTTGAGATTTCTTCCTGATATATAATGGCTGAGTAGATCTTGAATTAGACATGACTAACATTTAAACATACTTATATATTAATTCTTGCTTGTCTAAACATTTTTTCAAGTTTCTTTCCCAAGTTAATTACTGTACAACACTTCCACTAAAATCATACAGGTTAAGTATCCCTTATCCAAAATGCTTGGGACCAGAGATGTTTCAGATTTTGGATTTTTTTTCTGGACTTTGGAATATTTGCATATAAATAATAAGATGTCTTGGAGATGAGACCCAAGTCTAAACATGAAATTCATGTATGTTTCATATACACCTTATACACATAGCCTGAAGGTGATTATATGCAATATTTTAAATAATTTTGCTCATGAAAGAAGGTTTTTGTACATTAAATAAAGGTATCATCATCTCAGCCACCCATGAAACAAGTCTTGGGTTTGGGAATATTTTGGACTCTCAGGTAAGGGAGACTCAATCTGTATCAGGTTGTCTTTCTATTTCCAAAAGGAAGTGGGGTACCTATGATCTATTACTATTCACAACTGCATTCCAAGAATATATACACAGAGTGATCTTCCCAGGGAGCTTCACATCAACTTTTAGGAATGGCAGACAGAAGGGACCTCTTCACTGTATGTCACACTCCCCTTTCCTGTCATCCTTTCCTTGGTTTAACCAGTGCACTATGTATCTTTTGTTGTGTCATGTCCACCTAATATTTCCTATACATACTCTGTTCAAAAGGCAAGGTTAAAGTAATCCAAGCAAAGTACTAATTTTAAAAAAATCTTGAATACAGATTCAGATGCATACATTTGTGGCTCATAGAAGGGATCTTCCCTCCTCTCATCTCCCTATGAAGGCCTCTCCACCATCTTGAAGATGCTATTCAGAAATTCAGATTAGGATGAGCAGTGGTATACAGCTCAACAAATCAGATGGAAACACCATCTGGAGCCAAGCATCCATTCCCTATTTCTTATTTCTTTCCAGGTGTAGATTCTGTAAGCGAATCTTACATCTATAAGAGAGAAAACTGTAAAATGTTCCTTTTGTTGGGTTCTGCAAGGCAAACTGATTTCACTTGAAAATCTATAGTCCCCTGATTTAACTGTAATTTCAAGACTATCACTTGCATATTGAAGCCAATTTGAGAAGAACAATTGGAATTCAGAAGGATGATATAAAATCCCAAACACCCTTATGAAAGAACCTGTATTGAGGGAACTGTTTTTGTTCTTAATCATAAAACAAAACAAACATTTTGATATCTAGTCACTGGAATGTGCTACCATGAAATTCTATCCCGATCTGCACTCAGAAAATATTAGTAACACCAGCTAATTTTACTTACCTGTGATAAGATTTTACTCACAGCAATATAATTAAATTTCCTTACCTTGTAAAATATTTGTATGCATATGGGGGGCAGGGAGAGAAGTTTTCTGTTTAACTTTTCAAAGGCTTTCCATTGTCACTTTCTTTTTATAAAAGCTTGATTTGATATCACTATGTGTTACATTACTTCCATGTGTGAAATATTACTTCCATGTGTGAAATATATACAGGATGTTGTATGTGGGAAAGGTGAGGAGTGAGAAGGCATTTATATTAATGTAGATGTCCTACAAATCATGATATGAAGCCATAGGTACATCTTGCTATTGTAGGTTTTCTTGTAATTTAGAAACAGCATTCAATTTTGCAAAGTACAAACCCAAATCCATCAATTTTAATTTTTCCAGTGTAGACAATAGCACTTTCCAAAACACTTTCCAGTGTAGATAATAGCACCTATCTTTTTTTTGTCTAGCATTTGCATCTGATCCTCTTTCCATAACTCTATTTTTGTGTTGTTTTTTCACCATCACTCTGTTCTCCACAGATCTCTGCCTGTCCAGCTACAACTTTGTCTGCTTCTTCAGTCACCTCAGATTTTCTGCCCCAAACTATTCCTTCTCTCTGTTTACTCCCAAGAAAATGGTAATTTAAAACACAGTGACACAATTTCATTCCTATTAGCTCTTTAGTTGCTAGCTGTTAGAAAACTCAAGGTAATCCTAACAGAAATATTTAATGGAATAAAATACAGAACATGATTTTGATGGGAAAACATTGCATGCTGCTAGGTTATCCAAAGGCGTGGATAGTATGGATGCTTTTTTAAACTGTTGGTTTCCTTACTTCAATTTTCTTAAGAATAACAAAATGTTCATTCTGCCTTCTTGGCAAATAGAGTTTTGGTCAGAACTCCTTGATACATATGCAGCCTAAATTACTAGCAACCTCCTTTTTTTCTTGTAACTTTTTGACTTCTCAATAATTTGAACAAAAGAATGACTCAGATATGCAGCTATCAATTTGATTTTTTTCTTTATTGTTAAATCTCTATTGTTTAATTGTTATTGATTTGTTTGTTCTTATTTCATATTAATGTTAAAAAATTACTTCAGACTGACCATTATCCAAATTATTCCATCGTATGTCAGAGGCACTAAGACCTCTATTAATAAGATAGAAGGCATATTCTAATCCCCAAGAAAGGAAACTCCAGGAACTGCAGCAATCGCAGAACGATGCATTAATTTCTCATGCAAGCAAGGTGATGCTTAAAATTCTGCAACAAAGACTCTTACAATATATGGAGTGAGAATTGCCAGATGTCCAAGTAGGGTTCAGGAAAGGAAGAGGTACTAGGGATCATATAGCAAATATATGCTGGATAATGGAAAGTACTAAGGAGTTTCAAAAGAAGATCAGCCGGTGCTTTATAGACTATAGCAAAGCATTTGATTGTATAGATCACAAGAAACTATGGATTGCTCATAAAGAAATGGGTGTACCACAACATTTGATATAAACCAGTGATGGCGAAACTTTTAGAGACTGAGTGCCCAAACTCAGTGGCATTCCTGCACCGGGTGTCACCAGGTGCTGGGGGCAGGACTTCTAGGGGCAGGACTTCCAGGGTGGGATTTCGGGGGGGGGGGGTTCCAGGGTGGGACTGCAGTTAAAGTCATATGTCTGAGATTGCTTTAATTGCCCTGGCTCAGTGCTAGAGAATCATGGGAATTGTAGTTTATTGTGGCACCAGAGCTCTCTGGCTAAATATCTCACCAACCTACAAAACCCAGGATCCCATAGCATTCAGCCCTGGCAGTCAAAGCATTGCCAAACTGGATTATTTCTGTAGTGCAGATCCAGCCCTAACACCAATGGCTGAATATCACTATTTTGTGGATTTTGGATGTTACTGTATGGCCAACAAGAACCAGCGTGAGTGAAGAGCCACTCCTTCACCTAACTTTTTTCCGTCAGATGGCAGCCCTATGGGTATTGTGATCCCACCATTGCCACCAATTTGATGTACCAGACCACTTTTAGGTATATCTATGGATTTACTCCCCAAACCTGGTTTCTTTATTTGTTAGTAACGTGGAAATTTAGACAAACTTGTAATTAAACAAAAATAAAACTTTATTTGAATGATGGTTAACAATGTTTCATTTGTTACGATGTTGCATTCACTTGTTCTTGTTATACTTTGTTACACACTCTTTTAACTTTAGAAAACACCAGATATTCTCTTTTAGGACTCTCACACTGTCCTTATTTACTATGGTCTTTCCAATAATCCAACTTGAGGCCACTTTAGCCGTCCTGGCTCTGTGATAGGGAATCATGGGAATTGTAGGTTTTTCTGAGACATTGAGTCTTCTCTGTCAGAGAGCTCTGGTGCCACAATAAACTACAGTTCCCATGATTTTTTAGCACTGAGCCAGGGCAGTTAAAGTGGTCTCAAGCTGGATTATTTCTGGCAGTCTGTATAGGTCCTATATCCCAGAAACTCCCTCACTTGGAGTTCTGTCCTAGAGCTAAGTCCTTCCCTTCTGAAGTTTAGCCCTCACAGTCCCTTTCTTCTGGACTGTTAACCATCCAGACCCAGAGTGACTCCAACTGTCAGTAACGGAATTCTTTATCACCTACAGCCCAAAATTCTATTGGCTGTTACCAGCTTACTCCTGATTGGCTGTTGCTAGGTGGGCACAATTATGCCTGCTCCCCACAGCATGGTGTAGTGGTTTGAATATTGGACTATGGCTCAGGAGACCAGGGTTCGATTCCTTGGTCGGGCAAGAAACCCACTGGGTGTCTTTAGGCAAGCCACACTTCTCAGCCTCAGGGGATGTTAATGGCAATCCCTTCTGAACAAATCTTGCAAAGAAAGTCCTATAATAGGTTTGTTGTGTTTGGGACACCAGTGTGGTGTAGCGGTTTTAGTGCTGAACTAGTCCTCTGAGAGATCAGGGTTCAATTGCCTATGAAGCCACAGAAATCCACCAGGTAACCATGGGCAAATAACACTCTCTCAGCCTCAGGGAAAAAGGCAATGGCAAAAGCTCCTCTGAGGAAACCTTGCCAAGGAAACCCCACAATAAGGTCCCCCTAAGTCAGAAAGGACTTGAACACACACAACAAACATACCCTGGGTAGGTCACATTCTCTCAGCCTCAGGGAAAAAGGCAATGGCAAAAGCTCTTCTGAAGAAACCTTGCCAAAGAAACCCCAGGATAGCATCCCCCTAAGTCAGAAAGGGCTTGAAGGCACACAACAACCTCAGGGCACCGCTCACCTGAGAAACATCAACAGTCTAAAATATTCAGATAATCTTTCCATAATACTAGCAGAAATATGGAGAGATTATTGATGAAGGTCAAGGCAGAAAGCACAAAGGCCCATTTACAGCTGAACATCAAGAAAACAAACATTGTGACCATAGACAACCTATATAATTTTAAAGTAGGTGACTATAAGAGATTGAAATAGCAAGATTTTCCATACTTGGGCTCAGTCTATCAATCAAAGTGGAGACTGCAGTCATGAAATCAGAAGAAAGTTAGGACTTGGAAGGGCAGCTAGACAAGGCCCTGAAGTGTGAAGATATATCATTAAATACTAAAGTCAGGATTTTTGGAAAATGTAACTTGTGTGGAAATGTACAGATGTGTGAAAATGACAACAAGGGAAAGTTTGCCTGCAGGTGGAATACAAAAACAATCACAAGAGAAGATAGTCAAGGACAGTATGTGTCTGGGAACACGGAAGGCAAGTTGTTAACATATTATATCATCATGTTTTGTGAGAACCATTGTCCATGTGACTATGAGTCACAGGGAAAGGCTGGACTTTGAGGCTGTTTAGCAAGTATCCACAAATGAATTAAGCCTTCAGCTTGGGGTGGAGTTGCTTTTTTGTTTTGTTTTGTTTTTTGCTGGTTAGCTGGTTAGCTCTTATGATTTTCTTTTGTTCCTGCCTGCTGATGGTTTGATCTACTTGTAAATAGTTAATTTGTATTTACTGCAACTGGAGAATAAAATGTGCCTCTTTAGAGTTATCTTCTGCCTCCGGTCTGTTTAACTAGGTGGTAAGGTCAGCACCAGAGATGACCAGCATGGAGATCAACTCAGAGCGGAGGAAGGCTTCAGAAGTGGAGGTTTCCACAAAGATTTATCTACTCTACTCAACTTACAATAACAAGGATTGTCCATAGAATCATAGAACCATGGAAGAGATTGCAAGGGCCATCCAGTCCAATCCCCTGTCATGCAGGAATACATAATCAAAGCATCCCTAACAGATGGCCATCCAGCCTCTGTTTAAAAATCTCCAAGAAATGAGACTCTGCCGCACTCTGAGGCAGCATATTTCACTATTGAACAGCTCTTACTGTCAAGAAGTTATTTATAATGTTGAGGTGGAAACTCTTTTCTTGTAATTTGTATCCACTATTCTTGGAGCAAACTTGCTCCAGCTTCAGTATGACATCCTTTCATATATTTAAACAGGGCTATCATATCACCTCTTAACCTTCTTTTCATTAGGCTAAACATTCCCAATTCCTTAAGCCACTTCTCATAGGGCATGGTTTCCAGACCTTTCACCATTTTGGTTGCCCTGCTTTGGACACACTCCTGCCTGTCAACATCCTATTTGAATTGTGGTTTCCAGAACTGGACACAGTATTACAGATGAGGCCTGAACAAAGCAGAATAGTGTGGTACTATTACTTCCCTTGGTCTACACATTACACTTTTTTTTTTTTTTTTTGGTCCCTTTCACATGAACTATTGTCCAGCTTGTTGTCCTCCATCTGTGCATTTCATTTTTTTTCTGTCTAAGTGCAGTACCATACATTTCTCCCTGTTGAAATTCATTGTATTAGTTTTGGCCCAGCTTTCTAATATATTGAGGTTATTTTGAATTTTGGTCCTGTCCTCCATGCCATTATATTTCCCGTTTCTATGTATGATTGTGAGAGCTAGACAGCAAAGAAAGCTGATGGCAAGAAAATCAATTCATCTGTGATATGGTGCTGGAGAAAAGTTCTGAGAATACTGCAGTAGAGTCACTGGGGCAGTGTGTGTGGGGGGTGCAGACTGCACCGGGTGACACCCCAGAAGGGGAGTGACACCTAGTTGGTCCCTTCCCCCTATGAGGTGTTCCCAGGGCCTTGGGTCCACTCTCTAGGCCTTCCCGGGGCTGTGGGCCTGCTCCCTGGGGCTGCATGCATGATTTTCCAGCACGTGCACTCACACACACACTCCCATGTGCACATGCACCAGATGTCCAACCCACCAGACATCCCAACCCCGACGCACTGGGTGTCACCAAGTCGGGGGCATCACTGGAATACTGTGAGTATATCTAGAGCAGATCAGGACCAAATTTTCCCTGGAAGCAAAGATTGTTAAAGTGAGGTTGTTGTATTTTGGCCATATCATGAGAAGACAGAACTCACTAGAAAAGTCTATAATGCTTGGTAAAGTGGAGGGTAATAGGAAAAGAGGAAGACCACATTCTATATGGATAATCTCAATCAAAGAAACCATGACCATGAATCTGCAGGAGCTGAGCAGGGTGGCTGAAGATGGGGTGACTTGGTGGTCTCTTGTTCATAAGGATGCCATAGGTTCAGGTCGACTTGAAAAAGGCATGAGCATCTTTAAACATGGTCACTCTTGGTGACCATGGATGTCAGCTTTTGCTGTATTATCTTTCCCCAAGGAGAGGCTTATACAGTTATTGATATTACATTCCCAGGATGTTATTTGACCTCCAGTCTATTTTCTCTTGGAACCTACAGATCTTTTTCTGAAAAATAATTGTTTCAGATTTTCCAAGAAATTGTATTACCAAATTAGGGATAGTGGTGTTGAGGAGTCAATTTTCCTGAGTGCAGCCAATTTGTTAGGGTTTTATTTGGAGGATACTGTGATGATATTGCAGCATGTAATTCAATCCATAATCCTTTCTCTAATGAAATTCTTTTTAAAAAGTATATATCTTATAGATATTTGGGCTTTCTACTGAAGCCCAATAATAAATGATTATATTTTAAGTGATAATATACCACTGTAAAATGTTCTTCTCATATAACATTCCGTGTGTGTGTGTGTGTGTGTGTGTGTGTGAAAAATTATATTTGCAAGTTTTCATTAAACCAATATGAATTACCTCTTACATATTTCATCCTGCTCAATTATGCAGAAATTTACTTTATGATCAATATTATAAATGCAAAAGAATTGGGATTGTGTACTGGTTTGTTGTTTTGCACATACAAAAGAAAAGCGCCCTGAAATCCAGACATAAGTTATTGAGCAGAGGTTATCCTATTAATATTGTCACAACACATAAAAAAGAGCAATTTGATTATCAGGGAATCCTTTCTTTGGAGTTCTACTCACAGACACCTAGAGAAAATCCACTGATGTTAATTCTTTTCTTTCCTATGAGAGTTATCATCCCATTAGTCTTAAAAGGAAACTCCCTTATTCCCAAAAGTTGAGAATAAGATGTAATTGTAGTTCTTTATCTTCTTTTTCAAACAGGCTCACAAATTAAAATCAGCAGAGGATATCCTCTTAAAGTCATAAAGCAAGCCATGTATAAAGCAGCTAATATGAATAGGAGTAATTTGTTGAGGAAAAAGAATAAGGAGGATGGGAGAGACAGAATTATAATTGCTTTAACTCATGATTGCCAGATAGCCCAGGTTAGGAAGATTATCATGAAATAGTTTTTTTGTGGGTTTTTCAGGCTGTGTGGCCATGATCCAGAAGAACTCTTCTAGAACATGGCCACATAGCCCGAAAAATCCACAAAAAACTATGGATGTCGGCCATGAAAGCCTACAACTTCATTATTATGAAATATTGTTTTCTTTTGAAGGACATCCCCAGATGCAGACAAGTACCCCTTACCATCACCAAAAGAGCAAGAAATCTGAGAGAGCTGTTAGTACACAGTAGTAGGCTAAAACAGCCAGTAGAATCAATTAATCTGCTAGCAAGCCTATAGGACAATTCCCTTGTGGTGAGCTAACATCATTTAGGAACCCCATTAATAAAAAAAAGGGACCACCTAATTTTTTTTTTTTTTACCTGTAACTCCAGAAGAGTCATCTGTGTTATACAATGTCCCTGCAATCTTCTTGATGTTGGAATGACCACTAGAAAAATTAAAACCAGAATTGGTGAGCACAAAAGTTACATTACAAATAAGAGAATGCATGCACCACTGGTTAAACATTTTCTGGAATTTAAACATGACATCATTCTGGTGCATCGAACAAATTACTGTCCTAAATGCATTAAAATATAGAGCATTAACCAGGAGGGAGACCTATTGGTTACACCAGTTGGACAGTTTAATCCCTTCTGGTGTGAATGAAGAGATAGACTGGATGACAGTTATGTAGGCACATTGTATATTGAATATCCTTACAAGCATGCTGGTTCTGGATTACATATTAATGGTAATATTTGATGTATATGTATACAAACACAGCCCTTTAAGAAACATGTGTCTAAAAATTGTTTCAATTGTTTGTATAGAAATGGATTGAATAGATTAATTTTGTTTGTTGCCATTGTTTTAATAGGAAATATTTATGATATCAGATTTTCTACAGGGATATTGAAGATTAACGTTTTAGTTATGGTTCTTTCTTTCTTTCTTTTGAAAGAATTCCCAGGAAATTATTATATTGTACAAGGTTTCGACAGAATTAGGACCTTTTTTACCTTTGTAAATTTTCTCCTAAACACCAGGTGTGTCTCTGGTATTTTTATTTTATTAATTTAAAACTTAAAATAGACATTCATAATTAGGAAACAGAATGGTTCCTAATTGGCAATGGTGTCATAGTAAGGCTGTATCCTGTCACCCTATTTGTTCAACATGCAGTGGCATACCTACCTTTCGTGACACCTGGTGTACGTGGGGGCTTCCAGGAGGAGAGACTTCTGGTGCAGTTTCCAGGGTGGGGGTGCACGGGAGAACCCATGCATGCTGAAGCAGTGCCCTCACAGCCCCAAAAAGGCCCTAGGCATGCCTAGAAGGCCCCGAAATGGCCCAGGGTGGGCCTGCCATCCATTAAAGGCCGCAACTGGCCCTAAAAAGGGCCTGGGGAGGCCTAGAATGCCCCAGGCAGCCCCAGAAAGGCCCCAAAAAGGCCCTGGGTGGGCCTAGAACATGCCAGGTGGCCCCAAAAAGGCCCCAGGTGGGCCTAGAAGACCCCAGGTGGCCCCGAAAAGGCCCCAAAAAGGCCCTGGGGGACTTAGAAGCCCCCAAAATGGCCCCAGGTGGGCCTAGAAGCCTCCAGAAAGAACCTGGCCAGCCCTGAAAAGGCCCCCAAAAGCCCCCAGGCAGGCCTAGAAAGCCCCAAAAAGATCCCAGCAGGCCTAGAAGACCCCGGGAAGCCCTGGAATGGCCTCCAAAAGGGCCTCAGGTGGGCCTAGAAAGTCCTGAAAAGGCCCCACGTGGCTGAAAAAGCATGCTTGGGGTGCAAGGAGCCACCCTGGTGTCACCACCTTTCTTTGGTGTCACCACCCTTCTGGGGTATCACCTGATGCAGTCCGTACCCTCCACACCCCTCAATGACGCTACTGTCAACATATATGCAAAAATTGAGATATGAAGAGCAGATTTAGACTTAGAAGAAGGAGGAGTGAAGACAGGAAGAAGGAGGAGTGAGGAAGGAACATCAACAATGTAAGATATGCGGATGACACTATACTACTAGAAGAAAACATCACAGACTTGGAATAATTACTAAGGAAATTTAAAGAAGAAAGTGCAAAGGCAGGCTTACTTATCAAAAACAAAACAAAGAATTTACATAAATTCAACTTAGGGAATTGAAATAGTTAAAGATTTCCCATACCTTGGATCAAAAATTGATCAAAACAGAGACTGCAGTCAAGAAATCAGAAGAAGACTAGGAATGGGAGTAGGAAGGTCAGCTATGAAAGAACTAGACAAGATCCTAAAAGGTAAAGATATACAAATTAACACTAAAGTTAGAATAGTCCAAACTATTGTACTCTCCATTATCATGTACAGATATGAGAGCTGGACAGTGAAGAAAGTAGATAGAACAAGAATCAATTCATTTGAGATGTGATGCTGGAGAAAAGTGCTGAGGATACCATGGATGGCCAAAAAGACAAACAAATGGGTCCTAGAACAGATCAAGACTGAACTGGAAACCAGGATGATGCTATTGGACTTTGGTCACATCATGAGAAGGCATCACTCGTTAGAAAAGACAGTAATGCTAGGGAAGGTAGAAGGCAGTCAGTGAGATCACACACTTGAACCTGCAGGACTTGAGCAGACAGGTTGAGAACAGGAGGTCTTGGAGATGTCTCATTCGCAGGGTCACCATGAGTCGAGAAAAGGTTATTAAGAGAAATTATCATGTTAAGATTCCTCTCCTGGATGCAGGTGCAATTGGCAACTCCTTGTAATTTTCCCATGTATGGTAATAGGGATGCTAGACAATGCTTTAATACTTAGAAGAGAATCTTACTTTTTAATTGTTATTGTTTGAAGCATTTTCTCAAAATTTGCAGAAATTATTGCACTAGAAGCCAGGATATTCTAGCTTAGCATGGAAAATGTGCATTTCCACACCCGCATATAAACAGCCTGGTACCAGTGCAGGGCTGCTGCAAATAAAATATATATATGAAAGTGTAACAACTCAAATGGATGCAGGGGTAGCTCTGTTGGCCATTTAGCAAATTCAAACAAAAATCCACTAAACAGTGATACCTTTATTGCCCAACCAAAATGCACAATATACTTATTGCAAGCTTTCGAAGTTCCGCTGGTTTCTTCATCAGACAAGTTGTTAGAAACCAAACAGGAGAAAAATAATTGGAGATGTTAGTCAGATGCCTGCATTTTATTATTTATGTCTTTAGTTAAGATGGTATGGGGAGGGTATCTTTTGCAGGCAGGCAGGCAGGCAGGCTCCTCCTCCTCCTCCTCCTGGCCATGTGGCAATTGGGAGATTTTCAAAGTCCTGGAAATTTAAAGTCCATTTGCATCTCAA